>OW818029.2:16942464-19342464 GCA_942486065.2 Calliphora vomitoria
GTTTAGAATTGTTTGATGAGCTGCATGTAATGTATGTTGTTGTTGGAATTTTTTATTTTCTTTGTTAATTTGATAATGATCATGTACTCTGATTTTAATAAATCAAGTGCTGAAGTGTATTTTGAATAATTAGTGTACACTAGTTTTGAAACTTTATATTGATAAGGATTTTTGGTGAGCTGCATTTGCATCTTGTTGTGGTTTGAAAAATCATGTTGATAAGAATTTTTGGATGAGTTGCATGTAATGTATGTTGTTGTTGTTGTTAGGGTTTAGTTTTAATTTATTGTAATTCAAGAAATTTATTGCTAACGATTTATTTAATTGTTTTTTTTTGGAAATTTCTATCTTAATGAAATTTAAAATTTTCTATAAATTGTGAATTTATTAAGTAAACTATATCAGTTCAAGAAAAAATATTTAATAATGAACACTAACGCGGATTTAATTTCTATATTTAATAAATTAAATATGAAGCAGACGTTATGCATTAAAGATATGGTGGATTTGGAGGAATATAACATTACTGGAGCTGAACGTGTAACTACAAAATATGGAGAGGTCATTGTTTTGGAGTTGGGAACAAATTTACTATACCTTCCTAAGAGATTTAATTCCCTAACTGATAAGGATGTGGAAAGCTTTTCTTCTGGGTTATATTTAATTTCAAAAATTCCCATGAACGATGAAAAAAATGGTATTTTCTATAGGTTGGAGTTGAAGATGGTTCCTAACACCAGAGAATATTATCCTTTTAATAATTTTAGTACTTTTAAATAAACTAAGTTAAATAAATAAATTAATTAATAATAAAATAATTTATAGTTGTTTTTTATTTAATTGGAAATAAGTTTTTCTCAGAATATAAGAGAAGCATATAAGTAATTCATATTCAGATATAATCGAAATATCAAGCTAGAAAGATGGAGATTATTGATGATTTTCTGCTGAAATTTGAAAATATAATATTCAAAGATCATTTGGAACTAATAAATGAATTCAAATCAGAATATACAGATTTTGATACATACAATAAACCGTGTCCCCATGATAATTCTAATGAAGATGTTGTGGGTATGTGTGGATGTTGTTTTTTCCACATGAGAAAAAGAAAAGTTATAAAGATCATAGAAAAATATCAAAAATTAATTAAGTACTTATCATCTCCATTCATCAATCAGTCTTGTAAAAGGAAGAAGTGTGATGAAGATGAATAAATGATTTATTTTTAAAAAATTTTAAATTGTTTTTTTCTTTTTATATTCTAATAAAACAATAATTTTAATAATAATATATAATTTCTTTATTAAAATAATATATACATGTTAATTCAATTAAATATACTTAGCTTATTCAAATTTTAGTTTATAACAATTTTAATTTTTAGGTCAACTACATATATAAAAATCATTCTCTAATTTATCAATTTTAAAGTAATTTGATTAAAGAACATTGATATACATATATATATTTTTTTTGTGAGTTGACTTAAAAATATTTTCTTTATAAAGAGATTTATTTAGTAAAGAAACCATCAGTTTACATTTTAATTTCATTGAGAATGGAGACTAGAACAAAAAAAATATTTGCACTTGGCCGAGCACGAAAACCTCAAATATATGATGTTATATTTGAAATGGAGTACTTCCTTAACCTTAAATTAAAGATTTCGTGTGGATTTTCAACAACGTTAGCATTCAAACCTGTGATATGGTTGCATTACAAAGACAAACAATTTATTCAGCTGGATCGGGAGGAGTGGCTACATCTCATGAGCTACAAGGATTACATACATAATACATTAAATCAAAATGTATTTTTAGATTTAATAAATCTAATTGATAATGATTGTGTAAGGGATATTGAATATTCCTTTCAATATAAAAATGGTATATGCTATATAATATTTAAACAAGGAAGAAATGAGATTAAAATTGATCCTGGCACATGGAGATCATTAACTAGAATTGGAGCATTTTTAACAACATTGTTATGTTGGAATACAATTCTTCAAAAACAAATATTACATTTTTATAATCAATATTATATTCCAACATGCTCTGTTTTAAATAAAACAAATATTAATTTCTATGAAATTAAAGGTATTCATGAGACAGATATAGAGATTGACTTAACACGACTATGTTATGACATTAGTAAAAAAATGCAAAATAAGATTAAAACAGATGTAAAAGTTCATAGATTATTATTAAGAATTGATAATAAATAAATTTAATATTGAAAATAAATAAAAATAGAAATAAACAAACAAAATCATATGTGTTTTTATTTATAATTTATTTAGTTTTAAAATGTATTAAAAATCTTAAACATAAATGCCCACAATTAAAAGCATTAATTTTTTGATATCTTTTATAGTTATATTTAATATTATTTCCTAAATATTTTAATATTTCTATAGGTGGTTGTAGGTTACCAAAACTATCAAAATACTCTATATTATAATTATCTTTATAATAAGCTACCCAATGTGTACCATCTCCTCTATTGTTGTCCAAGTTGATAATGCCACACTCTATTCGTCGAGGAGTTTTAGGTAATTTATCTCGCATATACACACCCCTGAAATTAGGGATATATTTCTTTCCAAAGATTTTTAAATCCACATCTGTAAGTGGTCTATTAGGTAGCTGCATTATTAGTTTTTTGATATATTTTTATAAAATATTCCATAGCCCTTTTTATATGGTTTGAGATACAGGCCTTCACCCATAGCTATTGTCTCTAATGCTCTGTTGTGACGCATACTTTCCTCGAGTTGCTGTCTTCCATTTTTAGCTGTGGTTACGGCCCTAGCAATTGATGATCCACCTGAAGCTAATGCTCCTAATGCTCCAAGTGCTGTAAGTATAGGTACGAGGGGTAGAAAACCGCCAATTTTAGGAACACTGATAATTCTTGGAATTTTAATTTCTGATTTCCTCCCACGAAATGAATTCTGAATAACTTTTCGTGCTGTTTTTATAGCATTATTGAGATCATGAGGTTTTTGTTTTTTTAGGATAGCAGTTGCAGTTTTAATTGCATTATGAAAAATGTTTCGCTTGCTGACTTTATTTAGTTTGGATTTTACACCTAAACCAAATTTTACTTTAGATTTCATTGCGTTAGTAACAAAGTATGCATTAAGTTTTTCTCCAAGGGTACTATCTTTAGCTTTAACCCTTTCCCAAGCCTTATCGGCTAATTCTCTATCTGCTTGATGTCTTTTATCAATATTGGTATTCTGAGAATAAGCAATATCATGAATTCGACAAGCTGCATCTAGGGGATTGATTCCTTTATCACCTCTTTTTAAACGCTTTTCCAGCTTTGTTCCAGGTCCACAATATTGATAACCTGGTAGGTGAAGCTCTATTGGTAGTGAATTAATTAAATTATTTACTAGTCCTTTTCCGTGAACGGATTTTTTCCCACTAACTTTATTCCTTGTATACACAATCATTTATATAATTTATTGTTTCTGAAAGTAGGTAAAGATTTATAAATCTATAAAACGATAGTTTTAATTCATTATATATATATACTCTCAGTAGTAAACATGCGTTTAATAAAACAACCTTCAAATATTTTAGTAAGAAATTTAGATTTTATACAAGTCAATAATGCAACTAAACATGGTTGTTTATTACCTAATTCAATAAGGGCTCTAATAGTGGGACCATCTAATTGTGGGAAAACTAATGTTATGCTTAGTTTGATTGAAAGCCCTAATGGTTTAAAATTTAAAAATATTTATTTATACTCAAAATCATTAAATCAACCAAAATATCAATATCTAAGAAAATTAATTTCATCTGTAAAGGGAATGGGTCTTTTTACATATTCAGAAAATGAAGATGTGATATCGCCTAAAGAAGCCAAATCAAATTCAATAATAATATTTGACGATGTTGCATGTGAGAAACAAAATAATATTAGATCATACTTTTGTATGGGAAGACATAATAATATAGATTCATTTTATTTGTGTCAAACGTATACTCACATTCCTAAACATTTAGTGCGTGATAATGCAAACATGATAATAATGTTTAAACAAGATGATTTGAATTTGAAGCATATTTACAATGATCATGTTGGAAATGATATGAGTTTCGATATGTTTTGTAAAATATGTAGAGAATGTTGGAAGGAAAAATATGGATTTCTAATAATAAGCAAGGATGATGAGATACATGATGGACGTTATAGAAAAGGCTTTGATATATTTATTCAAGTTTAGTTGTAAATATTCAACTATTCACATCGGTCATATACTTATTGAACCGTAAATACATATAAGTGTTTTGAGACCTTATTTCACCTTTAGAAAAGCTGATATTAAGAGGCTGTTAAGCTGTTTTAAGAAGCTGTTTAGCTGTTTTAAGAAGCTGTTTAGCTGTTTTAAGAAGCTGTTTAGCTGTTTTAAGAAGCTGTTTAGCTGTTTTAAGAAGCTGTTTAGCTGTTTTAAGAAGCTGTTTAGCTGTTTTAAGAAGCTGTTTAGCTGTTTTAAGAAGCTGTTTAGCTGTTTTAAGAAGCTGTTTAGCAGTTTTAAGAAGCTGTTTAGCTGTTTTAAGAAGCTGTTCGACTATTGAGAAGCTATTTTATTTATTGTTTAGATTAATTAATAATTTTTAACTAATAAACATGGACGAAAATATACTAAGGGAGTTAGTGAAATCAAGAAACATTTTGAAAAAAAAGTTTAAGAGCATAAAACTTGGAGATGCTGAAACATTAAACAAATTAGAAAACACATTTAAGCCATTAACAGAACCACTACAAAAACTAGTTGAATTATCTAGTGATAATTCACCTAAAATAAAATTACTTGTTGATGAGAAAACTAAAATTAAAAATATAGACGATAGCATTACCACTCCTAAGAAATATGTTTTGAAACGAGAGCATATTGACTCATCGCCCAAGTCAAGTGTATCGAATAAGAGGAAACATAATAAAAACAATGAAGATGACGAAGACACAGAATTGAATAGTGATTCATTTTATTCACAATCTTCTGATTTGGAATTTGATTTGACTGAATTTAATGAAAACAAAAAGCTTGATACTACATATGGACCTTATAAAAATGAAGATGGTAATTGGAAATTTGGCAGCTCAGATTTGAAGCTAAGTGATGATAAAATAACAATAGGAAATAAGTCTTGGGCATTAACTCCAGGTCTATACTCATTGATTTTTCATATAAAACCAGAACAATATGATTCGTCAGAATTAGAAATATATAAACGAATTTTGCTTGATACAAATGCACATAGAAGAAACTATAATGCTAATAATCAACTAAAAGGTAACAAAGGTTATAAATATAAGCATATAATAAACAAACTATTTCCTACAACTCACATTGGTAAGGGGTTAATGAAAGTAAATCTCCAAAAACCAAACTATATATACTGGGATAATCCCAATGAAATAGTAGAGCGATTAAAACTGCTAATGGCATCACAACATGCTGGAAACAATAATCATACTAACGAAATAATATCAATAATTGAGGAATTAAGAGAAGCAAATATAATTGAATAATATTAATAATAAGAAAATAACAAAGTATGACTGTTGATAAATTTGGTCATTACTATAATCAAAAGTTTACTAGCGAAATAAAAAGGAAAAATATTTTAAAAAATTTTGGTGTTTCATTGGATGGTAATAATATTAACATAGAGAATAAAAGAATTAAGAACTTAGCATCACCGTTGGAAGGATTAGATGCTGTTAACAAAAACTATGTTAATTCACAAATTAGTCATATGCAAGAACATATTAAAAGGGGTATAGGTGAAGAAGTTTTAATTGTAAGGAATGAAATTAAAGATTTAAATAAGAAAATTGATGATATATATAAGGTAATGATAACGCTATCATCATCGCAATATGGAAAAAAGAGCAATCGTCAATGAACTTCATTCCCAAGCACGGAAAAATTTCTTACGACGTAGAGTTATTATGAGAGGTTTAGACGACCTCTGGCAAGCTGATTTGGTAGAAATGGGTAATTATTCAACTAGCAACAAAGGATATAAATATATGTTAACGGTTATTGATACATTTTCGAAATATGCATGGGCTGAGTCAATTAAATCAAAAACTGCTTCTGAAGTTTGTAGAGCATTTCAGAAAATACTTAGTATGGGACGTATACCTAATAATTTACAAACAGATGACGGTAAAGAATTTTTTAATAAGGAGTTTGCTGTGCTAACGAGAAAATACTCAATTAATCATTACTCCACATTTAGCGTTATGAAAGCTTCAATTGTTGAACGCTTCAATAGAACATTAAAAGGTATGATGTGGAGAGAGTTTAGTAATAATGGAACATATAAATGGATTAATATTTACAAAAGCCTAGTTGAACAATATAATAAAAAAAAACATGCAACTATCAAAATGGCACCTATTCACGTAACCCCTAAATACGAAAAACATCTGCTGAATACTGTATATAATAATTTAAAAATATTTAAACCCTCACGATTTAATGTTGGTGATTGCGTTCGCATTAGTAAATATAAACACATCTTTGAAAAGGGATATACCCCGAACTGGACAACAGAAATATTTAAAATAAGATCGATACAAAACACTTATCCCATAACATTTTTATTGGAAGACTATCAAGGAAATGAAATTAAAGGTGCATTTTATAAGGAGGAAATACTTCGCACACGTTTTCCAAATACGTTTCTCGTGGAAAAGATATTGAAAACTAAAGGAGATAAAGCATATGTAAAATGGTTGGGTTTCTCAAATCAGCATAATTCTTGGATAAGTAAAACTGAAATATTATAACAATTAGACAATAAAAATGAATATAAATAAAATGAAATACACACAACAAAGCATTTTTATTTCATTAACAGATTATCATTCACTATGTCAATAACATTAGCTATAAGCGGAAATTCTGCACTTTTAACAGCAAATTATTTTCCACCAATAGATCTAACAGATGACTATGAATGTGCACTAATCGATTTTCATTCATATAATTCTATTCCTAATGTAGACTATGATAATAATCTTTTCCATATTGGAGATAAAGTAATTGAAATTCCCATAGGATCTTATGAGTTACAAGATATTGTTGATTACATAATTGAACAATATAAAGTACTTGATTTTAATAAATCAATTATAATTGAAGCCAACAATAATACTTTACAAATTGAAATAATCTCCTCTCACGATACAATATTTTTTGATCGGAAGCGAACTATTGGTAGTTTATTTGGATTTGATAGACTATCTTTAAATGCTGGTATAAAACACTTATCTAATCAACCAGTCAGTATTTTGAAAGTGAATGCTATACAAGTTCAATGTAATATAATAAGAGGGTCATATATGAATAACTCCCCAGCACATATACTTCACGAGTTTGCATTGGACGTTCCTCCAGGTTATAAATTAGATGTTGTACCTAATAATCTTATTTATTTGCCAGTAAACGTCAGAGAAATAACACATCTTACAATTTGGATTGTTGATCAAGAAGGTCGTTTAATTAATTTCAGAGGTGAAGAAATAACACTTAGGTTACATCTGAGATCAAAAAAAAATGATAATTTACAATAAAGCTAAACAAATTAGAATTAATAAAGACATTTACACAAAAACTGTTAAAGCTATAAGACCACAATTAACAGAAAAAAATAAAAATTTTTTAAAACTACTTAAGTTGAAAGTAAAAAAATAATGTCTGATATTCTCGATGTTATAGAGAAACCCATTACGGATGAAAATATAATCAAAAAAGATTATCATAGCTATCTACCCTATATTCAATCATTTAAGAATAATGATGAAATTCGAATTACTATACAAAATCAAGACTTATACGTTCTTCCTTCTGAAAGCTACTTGTATATAGAAGGTAATATAAAGAATATTAACGGTGAGAATTCTCCTAATACTCGGATGAGGAATAATTGTATGGCATACTTATTCGATGAAATACGTTATGAAATCAACGGTGTTGAAATTGATCGAACTCGATACTTGGGAACGTCTAGTACAATTAAGAATTATGTTTCATTAAATGAATTTGAAAGTAATATGATGAGAAATGCTGGATGGAGTATTTCAGAAGAATTGTCTATGCAAAAATTTAATTTTTATATTCCTCTAAAAATATTAATGGGATTTGCTGAGGATTTTACTAAAATAATATTGAATAGTAAACACGAACTTATTCTTTTGCGGAGTTCAAGTGATGCAAATGTATATTACTCAACAGATGCTAATGAAAAAAATCAGTTATCGATTACAAACATAACATGGAGAATTCCGCATATTCACGTATCAGATTCTAGAAAAATACAAATAATGAAAATTATTAAGGATGGAACGTCTTTACCAATAGCATTTCGCAGTTGGGACTGTTATTTTAATCCTACGTTTGCTGGTGGGATAAATCATAACTGGAATGTTAAAATGTCAATTAACAGAGAAAGACCAAGATTTTTATTATTCGTTTTAGAAAATAATAATAAATATATTCATTCTGATTTAAAAAATATAAAAGTACATTTAAATTCCGATTGCTATCCATACGACGATTTAAATCTAAAGTTTGAGGAGAACCGCTATGCTATATTATATGACATGTATGCCAAATTTCAACAAAATTACTATATGAGGGAAGCACAACCACTTCTTTCCTGTGAAAAGTTTAAAAATGTTCCAATTGCCGTAGTCGATGTAAGCTACCAAAATGAGATGATTAAAACTGGACCAATTGATGTAAAAATTGAATTTGAGACTATTAACCCGATTCCTGCAAATACAAATGCTTACTGTTTAATACTTTATGATCGTTTGATAGAGTACACTCCATTAACTGGAATTGTCCGAAAAGTTATATAATCTATAATATTTAATTCAATTTTTATACTTACGATTTTTTTCCAAATTTATATATAAATAAAAGACATAATAAAATTTAAAATTTAATCAACGACTTGTTTTTTTTTATTTTTTTTATAATTTCATCTTATATATTATATAAATTACTTATAAATATTTCTTTACACTTTGTTTAATTCTATATCATTTATTAACATGTCTAATTCCAAATCACCATTACCAGTATCGAATGTGTAATGATGCCAAGCATATGTATTTACATTATCATCCATAACTTTACGCTTAGTGTCATTATAACTCAGAGCTACTTTATTTACTTGATTAGTTAGAATAGTATGTAATTTAGAGGTAAATGTTTGCATAGAAGCTGTAACAACTTCTTTATTGAATAAAACATGCTTATAAGTATCTATATTATAATTATTAGCAATACATTTCTTAACTCCCTTAGCTTTCTTCACATCTTCCTCACCTTCGACAGTATATGCGTATACTTTAGGTGCTAAACCTACATATTCAGTTATGAATTTTCCCTCACATTCATCTTTCATCATACCTAATACTTTTTTATTTAACGGAGGTAAATTGAATGGGTTTTTTTCTGAGTATGATGAAGTATCAAACCGGTCTTTTATATCAGAGCGAATGTCATTATAAAAATCATCTGTTTTAATTGAGTATATAAAAGAATCTGTATCCATATAATTTAAATTTATTTTATTATTATATTTTGGTTTCATATATGCATAATGAAAATCATACATTTTCCATTTAGATAACTCTAGAACACAAAAGCCTAAATAAATCGGTTTGTTATAATACGTTAGGGTTTTATTCATTTGTATAGCCCATAATGTATTGGTGAATTGTGAAATGCTATGAAAATTTGGTTTTGATACTAGATTTCCTACTCCTAAATGATTACGATTACGTCGATCCCATTCAGTTACCAAACGTACATCTCTCCTTTTATCAACATTTTCCATAGTCTTTCCATATACTGCATTGTTAAGTAATTTATAAAAATCTTTTTCAAATGAATTAGTTGCTCTTGTTCTATATTCAGTATTCAAATCAATATATGTCTTCAACCAGGGTTTCTGTTTAAATTGGAGAATTCGATGAACTTTTTCTAAAACTAATCCATTATTCAAACATTGTTCTAACGTTTTATAATGTATTATATATTTAGTTTTATTAGACAGATCAGCTATCAATTTTTCATGCTTACTTCCACCAATTATTTTATTTTCCACACAAAAAGGTAAATCATTATGATAATCATGATAGCCAATGGGATAAGTCAAATCCACTTCATAAATGTAACCTACTTCGGAATTTTGTGGGATGTCTCGTGGATGAATGAAATCATTAGTCCAAGTGAATTCTCCATATGGAAGTGATTCTGACATCGCCCAACCATAAAGATTATTTGCATCTAAATATAATATATATTCTGATGGTTTCGTATCATCATAATTGTTTAAATACTTATGATTCGCCTTACTATATCTCTTACTACATTGGGTAAGACCACCTCGAATACCCCGCTTAATAAAATTATACATTTCAAGATCAGTTATAAGTTCCAGTTCAATTTTTGTATATTTTAACATGGCATCCCATGACAGACCAGGAATAGTATAGTAATGCGCTGGATCTAAATTATAAATTCTCTTGCATACTTTTCTAAAATTTTCAAAGACATCGGTGAGTAGTAGTACATCAGTCTTCAAGTATAATTTCATATAGTCCCTAATAGTTTTACAATTAAATTTTTTCCATATAGTCTGTGCACGTAAGTATTCTTCTTCAGAACAATTTTTATTATTCAATTTACTATAAAATGCTTCTATAGGAGGTAGTTTATTTTCATCTAATTTATCAAATGTATTAACATACTCATAAGGAAAAACGCCCTTTCGCCTCATAATATTAAACTGTTCAGAGTCTGGAAAACACTTTCGAACCGTTTCTAAATCATTATCTGATAAATTACTAGCTAATGCATCTAACCCAGATGCCATAAATCGATAAGAGTCTAAAAATCTTAACTCAACTTTTTTCTGACTTTTTTCATATCGTATACTCTCAAGCTGTTTTTTAATAATTGCCTCAGGAATGTTTTTTTTTATTTTTTGTATACGTATCTCATCCAATAAAGTTTCAATCTCATCATCACTATACACACGTATTGTATGCGATAGTGAAATATACAACTCTTTATTTATGGGTATAATATTCGTCTGTCCTTTAATATTTAACAAGTCTTTCACAAACAAATGACAATCATATGAAGAAAAGTTGTGGAAAAAAATTGGTATAAAATTTGGAACTTTAAAATTAAGATTACATGAATTATGTGCAGGTCCCCTATATTTTCCTGACAAGTGACAATGATCTCTAACAGCTAATTCATCTCCTAAACTTTTACCACAGATATGACAATCAGTTGCCCTTTGTAAATGTTCTTCTTCTAAGGGAGTTAAGGCTTGTATTGGAACAACTTTTTCAAAATGTTTTTTATAGATATCTCTACATTGTTCAATTAAGCTGTTAACAAAATGTTCACCAACATTTATATTAGTATTGCTATCAGTAAATATCTTAAATCTATGTAAATTTTCATTAAAATTACACTTAATGCTATATGCATATGCACATGGAATATGCTTTTTTATAAAATTAGAATTAATCTCATTATCATTACTTACATCGATATCATGAAGTATACACTCAAAATCTGCATAAATTGAGAATGGAATGTCCATTTGCCTCTCGAAATGCTTATAGCTAATAAATGATTTTTCTCCCGCAGGCATTTTTGAAATACATTTCCCACATTCTTTCTCCTTATGTGTCGCCATTCTTTCCGGTAAATTGGTGTGATATAGACATGCATTACAAAACAATTTACTACCATTGCATGATGAAATTTGAGTAGATAGAAGTCTAAAAATGGATGAATTTTAATTTTATTGGAATTACTATTAAATACTATTATCATAATTACCTTGATACATTTTTTATTAAAATATAGTGGTATGTCTCCATATCTTCACCTTCCAACAACATTAGATTTATATGTATAATCTTCTCATTAGTTGTAATGTAATATGGTCCGACTACACTTTTCAGCTTCTTGTCATATCCAAAGACATTTATACTTATGTCAATATTATTTTTTTCAAATAATTTAATTTCCTTTATATCAGCTGGAAAGTTCATTGTAGAGAAGTTTAATACTCTGCCACATCTCAATATTATAATATTGTCTGAAATATTATTTATCTTATACGTTGAAGTTCTTATTGTATTGCTACTATTTCCATTGTAAAGGGCTGCTATTATACACCACTTAAAACAGAATATATCATTATTGATTATATTAATACATGCCTTCTTCTTTACCAATTCCACTGGAGTTGGAATGTATGAAGATCCATTTAGTGGGGATGCTTTATTGATGTTAATATCCAACCATTTTATTTTAATAAGTGTCCAACCTGAATCTCTTTCTTGAAATTCGGACATCTTAGCTTTAATGCTATCTATTTGGTACTTTAGAGTATCTTCAATATCGTCTGCTCTAGATAATCGCACCATCTCGGTTATGTGGTACATATCCGTTTCCGGTTTCAGTGGATGTGCTGGTAATTTATAAACTGCTGTTAGCTCCAAATTAAATTTAATTATTAGATGATCCGCTAAGCTGTTGTTTATTAGTTTTTTAAAAAACTGATGTCCCTCCTCCAAATATCCATCAACATTTAAATTAGTATCTCCTTTAGGGAAACGGTATGTAGAAAGCCGAGATCTAAATGAGCTTTTCAATAGAAGCACTCGATTACCAATCGATATCTCTGTATTCATTTTATGCTCTTTTGCCATGCAATGGGTAAACCATTTTTCCGGTTGTACTTCCACATTGCAATCCTCGCAAACTATAAAACGCTCTAACCGCTGGTGTTTTGCAGGTATCCGTGATGAAGGCTCCAAATTTATTGACCGCTTTCTCGCTGCAGCTGATGTTGATGGTCTTATAATTTCAGCCTCTGCTATCCTTAATCCTTCATGTTTGTGGCTTTTTTTTTCCATCGATGTAAGAAATACACGACTGCAATGAATACAGGGTTCGTGTATTTCTGTATGTTTTTTTAAACCTTTTATTGAGGTATACACATTTTGACAAATGTTACAAACAAAAATTTTTGACGACATTTTTTTTTAATTTTTACTTTCGTATAACTTGTTGTCTTTGTAACGAAATACGAAAGACTAATTTGAGAATAAATTCACAATTTATAGAAAATTTTAAATTTCATTAAGATAGAAATTTCCAAAAAAAAAACAATTAAATAAATCGTTAGCAATAAATTTCTTGAATTACAATAAATTAAAACTAAACCCTAACAACAACAACAACGAAGTTCTATATGTTCAACATGCGCTTGAGTTTTACAAGCCACCAAACAAATTTCTATTTTTATATGACACACATTTCAATAAGTAAACTAAGATGATAGTGTAGAATTATGAAGTTAACTAATCATATTACAAAAAAATATGTTGTTGCAATGTTGAAGAATTACTCTACTCATAAATTTTAGTAAAATAATAAAAAATATATACAACAATTTATTTTATTAGTATTCATTTATTTATTTATTAATTCGATTAACTTAAATCTACATCTAAAATAATTTGATCACCCTCGTGATCATGCCAAAAATTATCTTTATAATTTAAAATAATTTGATCTCCCTCATCATCATTATTGAAGTCCTCAACTTCATTCGAAATGTTTAAATAATAACCTAATTGATTATTAGGAATATAAAATTCACTATCATTAACATAATTGGAATTATTAATTAAAAATAAAATATTGCTAATCGCTTCATCCACGGTTTTCTCTAATGCAGCTTCATTCTTCGTTATAAAATCATTTCCTTGCATCTCCATTTCTGCTGGAACCTCTTCTTGCTCCTCCACTTCTGCGGGAACCTCTTTTTGCTCCTCCACTTCTGCTGGAACCTCTTCTTGCTCCTCCACTTCTGCTGGAACCTCTTCTTGCTCCTCCATATCTATGGGCACTTCTTCATTTTTTAATTCCTCCTCTACTACCAACCCCTCGTGGAAAGCTATGTGGTTTCGGACGTCATCTTTTCTAAGCAACACCAGTCCACATAAAGGACAAGGGGTATGGATCCTCTTGTGGATTAAAAGGGCGTATTCCCTTTTATAAATCTTTCCACAAATACCGCAAAATAAAGCTGACATTATTTTAGTTTTTAAGTGTTGTTTATATATTTCCAAATGAAATATGAATGAGTAAAAGAAAATTTAAATTCGTAACTATGAAAGTATGAAAAGTTTCAACTCATACTTTATAAATTATTTTAGTAAATCTCAGAATTATCTATATACATATATATAGCATCAGTTAAAATAGTATATATTTTCATGAAACACATTTTTGTAACCTTTGCACTTTTCAAATATACATGATAATTATAGTAAATTAAATACTTTAATATATGAATTAGAAAATAAAGAAATTTCCCATAGTATGACAGTTTTCAAAACAAACATGATCTTTTCATCGAATTAAAACTAAACCCTAACAACAATAACAAAGTTCGATTATTCTACATCCACTTAAGTTACTGTTATTACCATATCTGCCACTCTGTCTGTCTCACCATCTTTCTGTTTGTCGGTCTGACTAAACATCAGCCTATCTGCCACTCTGTCTGTCCGTTTGCCTTTATTTCCACAAAATACACTTTAGCATTTGATTTATTGAATCAGAAAATAAACAAATTCCCTGGAGTGACCTTAACACTTTCTAAGTACACGATCATTAACCAAACTAAAAAAACACAAACACAACAACATACATTACATGCAACTCATCCAAAAATTCTTATCAACATGCTTTTTCAAATACACACAATCATTACAACAAAATAAAACTCAAACCACAACAAGATGCAAATGCAGCTCACCAAAAATCCTTATCAATATAAAGTTTCAAAACTAGTGTACACTAATTATTCAAAATACACTTCAGCACTTGATTTATTAAAATCAGAGTACATGATCATTATCAAATTAACAAAGAAAATAAAAAATTCCAACAACAACATACATTACAAATTTCTATTTTTTATATGAAACACATTTCAACGACCTTCAGAATTTAAAATTTTTTCCTCTGACTCTCTGTCTATCTCACCATCTTTCTGTTTGTCGGTCTGACTATACATCAGCCTATCTGCCACTATGTCTGTTCGTTTGCCTTTATTTCCACAAAATACACTTTAGCATTTGATTTATTGAATCAGAAAATAAACAAATTCCCTGGAGTGACCTTAACACTTTCTAAGTACACGATCATTAACCAAACTAAAAAACACAAACACAACAACAACAACATACATTACATGCAACTCATCCAAAAATTCTTATCAACATGATTTTTCAAACCACAACAAGATGCAAATGCAGCTCACCAAAATCCTTATCAATATAAAGTTCCAAAACTAGTGTACACTAATTATTCAAAATACACTTCAGCACTTGATTTATTAAAATCAGAGTACATGATCATTACCAAATTAACAAAGAAAACAAAAAATTCCAACAACAACATACATTACATGCAGCTCATCAAACAATTCTAAACCAATTTCCCCCCAAAACACTTTCTAAGTACACGATCATTAACCAAACTAAAAAAACACACAACAACAACATACATTACATGCAACTCATCCAAAAATTCTTATCAACATGATTTTTCAAACCACAACAAGATGCAAATGCAGCTCACCAAAATCCTTATCAATATAAAGTTCCAAAACTAGTGTACACTAATTATTCAAAATACACTTCAGCACTTGATTTATTAAAATCAGAGTACATGATCATTACCAAATTAACAAAGAAAACAAAAAATTCCAACAACAACATACATTACATGCAGCTCATCAAACAATTCTAAACCAATTTCCCCCCAAAACACTTTCTAAGTACACGATCATTAACCAAACTAAAAAAACACACAACAACAACATACATTACATGCAACTCATCCAAAAATTCTTATCAACATGCATTTTCAAATACACACAATCATTACAACAAACTAAAACTCAAACCACAACGAGATAGAAATGCAGCCACCAAAATACTTATCAACATAAAGTTCCAATACTATTGTACACTAATTATTCTACAGAAACCTTATCAACATACTATTCTAAATCTATGAACATTGCAGCACATGATTTCCAGCATACAATAATAAATGTCACATAAATTACTTCATTTCCAATCATATTTGAGGGAACAAAAGCCATTAACTCAAGTTGCCAGCATTAATGGCTTTTTAAACAAATTTAATTACCTCTTTCATACAAATTCTCTTAAAATTGAATATTTAATTGCTTTTTTTATTGCTTTTTGGTCTTTTTGAGGCAAAACTCTTATTCCCTATTTACTAGTCGTTACAGACCTTTAAATTCAAATATTCATTGCACATTCGTAACAATATTTTACTCAATTGATATAGAAAATAATATCGCTCATTTGCTGCAACAACGACATAACTCAAAATCCGTGTGTTTTGAACTGAGTAATACGAAATATGGTTCGTTCTATAGTCGTTCATATAGTTTTATCAGTTTTCAAAAAAGTCAATAATTTTTTCCGTGAGAGTGTTTTTTTTTTTTTTGTAAACGTCAAAACTAAAATTAATGTTTTCTCGTATATTTGACAAGAAAAAATTTGGGTTGAATACAGATTAGAAGGATATTAACATCTACTATTCAAATCAGGTTTTATTTCTAAAATCTCATGATTTGTTGAGAACTTATTTAAGAAATAGTCAAATGTCATAAAACATTCAAAGCTGTTTTTCTCGAAACGACTTTTTTTGAATTATGACGTTGTTGCAGCAAATGGGCGATATGTATAACTGTATTTTCCATGAAAAAAAAAAATTGTAAATATTCTTGCATATGTGCATACAGTATTTTCTATAGGAAATCTATTGTATAACAATATTTTTTATATAAAATTTTGTGTTATAACTTTTTTATATGGAATATCTTGTGTATAACAGTATTTCCTATAGAAAATCATGTGTATAACAGTATGTTCTATAAAATATCTTAAGTATAACAGTATTTTATGAAGAAATCTTGTGTATAACAGTATTTTTTATAGAAAATATTGTATTTGCTGTATGAAATATTGTATTTGCTGTATGAAATCTTGAGTATAACTGTATTTTTTATAGGAAGTCTTGTGCATAACAGTATTTTGTATAGAAATCTTATGTATAACATTAATTTCTATTGAAAATCATGCGTATTACTGTATTTTCTATAGGAAATCTTGTGTTTAACAGAATTTTCTATACAGATCTTTTGTATTGCAAATTTCTATAGAAATTCTTTTGTATAACTGTATTTTGTATAGAAAATATTGTATATAACAGTATTTTCTATATAAAATCTTGATTGTAAACGTATTTTCTATAGGAAATCTTGTGTATAACAGAATTTTCTATACAAGTCTTGTGCACTACAAATGTTTTTATGAAAATCCTGTGTATTACAAATTTCTATAGAAATTCGTTTGTATAACAGTTCTTACTATTGTTATCTAGTGTATTACAGTATTTTCAGTAGAAAATATTCTGTATAACAGTATTTATTATAGAAAATCTTACGTATAACAGTATTTTTTAAAGAAAATCTTGCGTATAACAGCATTTTCTAGAGAAAATCTAGATTATAACTGTATTTTAGAAAAGCCAAGGTGCAATGAAAATAACTTCTATGCAGTTGGAATTAAAATGGTGAACATATTTTGCAATTTTACTTTAATTGATAAAGAAAATATTGTGTATAACTGTATTTTCCATAAAACAAATTTGTAAATATTATTATACATGTGTATAACAACAGTATTTTCTATAGGAAATCTAATGTTTAACTGTATTTTCTATAGAAAATAATATGTATAACAGAATTTTCTATAAAAATCTTAAGTATAACAGTATTTTACAAAAGAAATCTTTTGTATAACAGTATTTTCTATACATAATCTTGTATTTTTTGTATGAAATCTTGAGTATAATCGTATTTTCTATAGAATGTCTTGTGCATAACAGTATTTTGTATAGAAATCTTATGTATAACACTAATTTCTATTGAAAATCTTGTATATAACAGTATTTTCTATATGAAATCTTGTTTATAACCGTATTTTCTATAGGAAATCTTGTGTTTAACAGAATTTTCTATACAGATATTTTGTATTGCTAATTTCTATAGAAATTCTTTTGTATAACTGTATTTTGTATAGAAAATAATGTATATAACATGATTTTCTATATAAAATCTTGATTATAACCGTGTTTTCTATAGGAAATCTTGTGTATAACTGAATTTTTTATACAAATCTTGTGCCTTACAATTTTTTTTTAAGGAAAATTCTGTGTATTACGAATTTCTATAGAAATTCTTTTGTATAACAGTTTTTACTATAGATATCTAGTGTGATATCTAGTAATATCTAGTGTATAACCTTATTTTCAATTGAAAATCTTCTGTATAACAGTATTCATTATAGAAAATCTTTCGTATAACAGTATTTTTTCAGAGAATCTCTTGTATATAACAGCTTTTTCTATAGAAAATCTAGGGTATAACAGTATTTTAGAAAAGCTATCATTATTTTCTATAGAAAATCTTGTGTATAACAGAACTTTCTATAGAATATTTTAATCTTAAGCACTCATACCTCATTATGAGTGCTTGACGAATAGCTTGAGAATTGTGATGAAACATACATACTTTCTTCACATACTGTACACATGGAATACACTTAATATATCTTTGAGACTACGTTTTTATTATACGCCACACCTTAGTGGGGAGGGTATTATGCGTTTGTGCTAATGTTTGTTATGCCCATCTTAAAGTATTCCGAATCACTTTCTGAGTCGATTAAACGATGTCCGTCCATCTGGCTAGCTGGTTGGCTGTTCATGTAAGCTTTGTTTGAAAATATTTCGATCATGTTTGGCACATTAATTTTATTCGGCCCAAGGATAAAGCCAATTGAAACTAGCTGAAAACGGTCCATTATTTCATCTAGCTTCCATACAAATGTCCTCCCGAAATAGGACTTTATCGGTGATAAATATTTAATTTATAAAGGTATCTACACAAATTAGGCTCCCAAAAAAGATTTATATGTCATGTCACCTAATTTTACAATGATGGGGCCATAATTATTCATAGCTCCCATATAAAGCCCACTTCCAAAAATCATTCACGAAAATAAATTATTGAAATTTTAAAAGAAAAATTGTTTTGCTCATTTCTTTATTTAGGGTATTGTATGTTCGGTGTTGACTCACCATATTTACTTTTATTGCTTTAAAATGCAAAAAGCATAAACGTATTGTATTATATTTTAAAATTCCAACAGCATAACTGGTTTTAATGGCCTAAATAAAATTAAAGGTTTTATTTGGGCAAACAAAATTTTGGCAATAAAAAAGGACCTTTCTTAAAATTAAGTAGCTTCTTTAATATTTACCCAGCAGTAACAAATTGTATTTAAATTCAGCAAAATTCATGGCAAAATTGAGTCTTTTGAAAACAAAAGTTTTGAAAAAACTAACTTGTGTTAAAACACAATTTTAAACAACTTTATAAAGTGACACACATAAAAAAAGTTTGGAGTTTTTGCTTTTATTTTAAAATTCATCAAATAAAAAGAATAAAGATTTTGTTAATGGTTAAACATTTATATAATTTGCTAATGTGTTTCAATATCTCAAACGATAGATTTTACTTAAATTATTTGATTTAAGCTTAATCTGCATAATAATAAAATAATACTGACCTAGAAATATTAACGTAAAAAAATAAGCTTTACAAACGAGCTTTAAATAAGCTTTACTTAACTATTCAAAATTTGTTCTTCATCTTTCGCTCAATTAATTTGGAATTTATTTTACATATTTTAATTTTAATAACAAAAAATTACTTAATTTATAAATTTAATTATTGTTTAGGATTTTAATTACAAAATAGGCGTTTTGTGAAAATTCCTTATAGTTATTTCCGTAAAATATTTAAATACTTAAGTTCTAATCTAGGTACATATGTGTTAAAAAACGTTTAAATGAAAAAAAAACAATTCATTAACCAAATACCGCCTTATAAACTTATTTAAATATTTATTTTACGTAATACAAACCAGTTTTAAATTAAACGTACTAATTTATATGTATGCAAATATAATTCTAATTGGTTTTTCTGTTAGATTATATGGATGCCTTATTTGGCAAAGTGATTAACTCCACTTTCTTCTTAATCACATAAATTCAAAATAAAAATTCTGTGTCAAGTGACCGACCTCCATAACTTGTTACCCTAAACAAATGGCTAACTGTTTGATGGCCTTTTCACTTACTTCCAATAACATACTTAAATAATTATATAAATATTTGTTTAATGAAAAGTTCAATAAACAATTAACTGTTATCGAAATCGATATTTATAATAAATCTTAAAAAAATAACAGATTTACGAGCATTTTATTTCTTGAAATGTATGGAATTATTTATGAATTTTATTATGGCTGTTACTGTAACAAGTATTTTATTAAATGTCGTTCAATCACTTTATTTATTAGCACAGTTAAATCATAATTTAAATTGAATACATTGCCTTGAAAACCACAGTTAATTCTTATAATTAGAACAAATAAATCGTGAATTCAAGTATTTAGCAGACAGGTTAATGTAAAAATGTTTAAAATTAAAATATGTTTTTGGCACTAAGTTTTCCATAACATTTGTAAAATAAGTTTATAGAAATGCAGAAATTACAGAAATTATTTAAGTTTTTGTTTTCAAATTATGACAATTCTAGCATTTTATTTGAACATTTATTATTCTGGTTCATCTGCCGAATCTTATATACCCTTCACCAAATTATACTTTAAAATAAAATTAAATTTTTTTTTTTAAATATTTACACGATTTTGCCCCATTGTAGGTCCAACTTACTATAGCCTTTTATACATCGTTGCAATGGACTTTGAAATATCTATCATTAGATATCCATATTGTCTATATTAATGACTTAGTAATCCAGATATAGATCCAAAATAGGCCAAAAATAGAGGTTTTCTCGGATTTTTGCTCATATCTCCGTTATTTATGGACGGATTTTGCTGATTTTAAATAGGAAACTTCTCGAAAGCATGTCTGACATAATTATTGAAGATTTGGATCCCGAAGATATCTGGGGTCTTTAGAAAATTGATTTCAACAGACAGACAGACGGACATGGCTTAATCGTCTCCACTATCTATAAGGATCCAGAATATATATACTTTATAAGGTCGGAAAATTATATTGTGGAAATTACAAACGGAATGACAAACTTATATATACCCTTCTCACGAAGGTGAAGGGTATAAAAAGCAATTTAGACACTTAGCTGACTCTGAAATGCATTTTCTGCTACGGTTGTCCTCAGTAATATTCAGTGTTTAACTTAGCTTAAATGAGAAATCGAATTCGGGTTTGAATTCACAACAACCAACTAATTTATATTTTAGTTAACCTTTAAATTTTGAGAATTTTTCAACAATTCACACAATGAGCCAAATTAAAAAATGTTGACTCATCAATTCTAAATGTTTTACTTTTGGTGTTCCAGCTTTTCTATGGATTTGTTAAAATGCAAATAAAATGTAAATCCATTTATGTTGTTAAAAATATTGTTGTAATGAAGGTTTTTAATAGAAAATACTGTAATATGTACGATTGTCTATAGAAACTAATGTTATCAACATTTTCTTTAGAAAATACTCTTATATACAACATTGTCTATAAAAAAACTGTTATACACAAGATTTTCTTTACAAAAATACTGTTATACACAACATTTTTTTATAAAAACTACAGTTATACACAAGTTTTTTTATAGAAAGTATTGTAATGCGTAAGATTTTCGATAGAAAATACTGTTGTACACAAAATTTCTTTATTTTTTTTCACCTCAAAGACATACGAATGTCGCGTTCGGAATCGTTGGATCCAAAGTGAAACTTTACCCAGTGATGTGTAATTATTGATTAAATATTTCAATTTAAATTTCACAATCAGCGACTTTTAAAGAAGGATATAATGAATTCTATTTTAATAAAAGGTTCTGAATGAAGCTATATAATTAGATGTTGTCAATAGATTTATGAAATGACATTTTTTAATTCCGAATTGAGATTTCAATAAACTCAATTATTGAAATTAAAAATTTGTATTTTCTTAATTCAAAAGGATTTATACACAGAGAAAACGGATTCGTGATAGCAACCGAATTTGTTGCCAATCGAATGATTCGGTTCCACCAACAGAAATTCAGTTAATAAAGAAGAATTTTAGATAAACTCAATTGATTTCAATAATTGCGTTTATTGAAATCTCAATTCGGAATTAAAAAATATCATTCCATAAATCTATTGACAACATCTAATTATTTAGCTTCATTCAGAAGCTCTTATTAAAATAGAATTCATTCATCGTTTAATTAATTCATAATGGAATTAATTATTAAAATAATTCATTCAATCTTTGAATGATTAAATTTTGATTAATTCAAATCCAATACAAATTGAATTAATATATTTTTTTTGTTTCATTCAGTTTTGTTTTGCTTTATAATCATTTACAAAATGAATTGAAAACAAAATTGCTCTAAGCCTTTTTGTAAAAGATTTAAATTGAAGATAAACTGCATCATTTCATACATTATTAAAGCTATTTTGTAATGGATTGGAATTAAAGAACATTTTAATGATTCAATAAGAAATTACTTAATTCTATAAAGAATGAATTTTCAAAGGAATGAATTCAAGTATAAAGGAATTCAGCCTATGAATTAATTCAAAATGTATTCATTAACGGAATGGTTAAGATATAAAATTTTGTATAGAACCAGTAGCTTCTATACACAACATTTTGTAAAGAAAAGACTGTTGTACCCAAGATTAGCTATGAAAAATATTGTCATGCTTAAGATTTCCTTTAGAAAATACTGTTATACACAAAATTTCTTTATTTTTTTCATTTAAAATTTTTTTTTTCGATATTGTTTGTCAAAATTTAAAATTTTTTTTTTTTTAAATTTTTTTTTTTATTTCTTTTTCAAATGATTCTAAGTTAATCTAGCTATGTCTGTTCGTCTGTCTGTCTCAAATACTCTCTGTTGGTAAGGTTTGTTTCCTATTGAAAATGTGCAATATCGGTCCATGATTTCACGTCCTCCATACAAATGCCCCCCATGAATACTGTTTAAGCAGTAATAAATATATTGATTATGCGGCAATACACAAATCCGTATAAGTTTGTCATTCCGTTTGTAATTTCCACAATATAATATTCCGACCCTATAAAATATATATATTCTGGATCTTATAGATAGCGGAGTCGATTAAGCTATATCCGTCTATCTGTCTGTTGAAATCAATTTTCTAAAGACTCCAGATATCTTCGGGAAACAAATCTACAATAATTCTGTCAGACATGCTTTCGAAAAGTTTCCTATTTTAAATCAGCAAAAATCTGAGACAACCTCTGAAAATTTCATCAAAAAAAGACAATTTATTGTATGCTTTGACAACAAAGCAACAAAACGTATGTTTGGATGTGTGTTGGTTTCATTGCTTTGCGTATTTTGTTTTTGTGTTTCGTTTGGTGTTGTTATTTTTATACCCTTCGCCTTCGTGAGAAGGGTATATATGTAAGATTGTCATTTCGTTTGAAACTTCTACAATATAATCTGTTCGTCAGCAATTAAATGTAAAATTTTTAAAAGTTTTCTTGATATATTTAGGATGTTATACGCTGAAAGTGGGCAAATAATGCATCCACATTGTACATAGCTATAAGCACTCTTACTTGTTATAACCAGAATTTGACAAAAAAAAAAAACAATTTCGCATTTACACAGAATTAGAAATGTGTGTTTATTTTGGTGCAGCACAAATGTAAAATTCGTTATTTAATAAATCAAATATTTGCCTTTAAAAATATTTAAAATTTTTTATGTAAATTTCCTATAGATGTTTTGTATAAATGACGTAAATAAAATACTTATACCGGCTTAAATTTGTTCCTCTTTATTTTCGTAAAAAACCTGTACATTCATATTACGCTTTTGTTAATAATTTATTAAAAATTATTATTTTTTATTTTTTTATTTGTTATTTTTTTATAGAGAATGAGTTGGTGATTTTTATTTCGATTATTTTGTTATAGTTGATTTCGTTTCATTGCATGTGTAGAATTACTCGAATTTACATGTATAGAATTTTAAATACATTCCTGAATACGTATGTATTCTACACGTAATGTATATTAAACACTACTCGTACTAAAAATTTTCAAACTAAATTATTAATGTTGTTTTTTTTTCTTCTTCTTTTTGTTGTATTAAACAATATATGTACATATGATAAATAAATTATTTAAGACAAAACACCTAAGACATGAATATATAAAATAAAAATGTAAGAAACATACATACATTTA
Source organism: Calliphora vomitoria (assembly GCA_942486065.2). Lineage (NCBI taxonomy): Eukaryota > Metazoa > Arthropoda > Insecta > Diptera > Calliphoridae > Calliphora > Calliphora vomitoria. The sequence goes on from OW818029.2 coordinate 16,967,000, forward strand.
ATATGAAATAATACAAAATTTTGGAGGCGTGTGGTTTTTGTTTCCAAACGAACATTTCCTTATTGTGGGTATTGCCAAAAAATTACAAAAAAAAAAAAAAAAATTAGGACGACACGACATTTCTTAAATAGTTATAAGCAGAACTATTCTATACAATGGATTACACACATGACGCTATGTAAATTATGTGGTAACTTAGAAAGACAAGCATACATATCGCTTAGTGTACAAACGAGCTAAGTCAACATTTTTTCGAAAATTGAGATTTTAATACAAATCGCAAAAATAAGTAAAAATACACAAAGTTTACAATTATTTCGTATTTTCTCCTTGTTTTACTTTGGTATGCATAAGTATAAGTACATTTTGTAGTAGTCAAATGTAATTAAATATATTTACGTTATTAAGCTCTTAATACACGGTTGTCAGATCTTACAATGTTGTCAGAAAAATGTTCAGTAAATGGTTAACAACCATATGTTTCAACATAAGTTGACATGGTTGTTTAACCATTTACTGAACATTTTTCTGACAACGTTGTAAGATCTGACAAAAATATTTGTTTTTAAAAATCATATTCATGATGAATCTCATTTGGTTATCATACCAAATCCAAGAACAACAATATGGTGAAGTCATAAAAATCTGAATAAAATATGCCACAAACATATACTTAATAACTTCAATCATATATATGGTTGCTACAATCATGTGAATGTTAACGTTAACATATTATGGTTACCATAATCTTAATTACAGTTACCATCATATTGTTAAAATGTTGAAATGGTTGTGGTAAACATGTAAAACTATATTTTTGCTCAATTGCCTTTCGAGAGCAACTTTAGTAGTAGATACTTTAAATCAAACAAAAAATGTGATAAATAAAATGACCCAAAAAAGTTGCTTATATGTTGCCAGTGCACTTTGTCTAAACTGAGATTACTTAATCCAAATGAGTAACTGCACTTCAAAAATATTTAAAACCAAAAAAATTACAACTTTGTTTGAGTCTCCTGTAAAATTTGTTAAAATGGACTTAGCACGTTTGCGCACTAAAAGGGTGGTCACACGGTATATATTGCATGTATTTTGTGACATGTTTACACGTCCCAGCAGTTAAGCAAGTAGTCAATGTATCCCTTATAGACAGTAATCGTCAAAAATGTCTTATCACTTGGCTGACTCCAATTTATATTTTTGGTCATTTGACACGTATGTGCTCTTTGTAGTGCAGAGACAGAGACAATTGGTTACTTTTTACATCCCAGGTAATCTAGCGTAAATACAATTGTCACTTAAGTGTCTCTAAGTAATCTGGAGTGTAGTCACTTTAAACGTTTTGCGAGTAACTCGTTCAAACTGGTTTACACAAATTGTGTTGATATAATTCTCATACAGTTAATTTTTATTTTTGCTTAAGTGTACTGATATCCCATGTAGCATAACATGAAGTCAATAGTCACTATAGAGTCTCTTAGGAACCTATAGTGAAGTCACTTTAAACGTTTATTTTGTACTGCACTTTAAAAAGTAGTTATTTTACCCACCAGAAGCACTCTATTAGAGAGATGTCGGAGGAAGGTTTGATTGCAAGCTATCATTTATTTGACTGCCTATGATATGTCTTTTTAGCTGACTATTTGAGGTCAATTAGCACCCGTACATGTTAAAATAACTAGTTATGTAGCTGATCAAGTTACCAGTTAGGTAGATTGACTACTTTGGATCAGGTTGACTACTAGGTTGACTACTTTGGCCCAGCTATTAGACAGTCACATTGTAGTCAAAAAGGACTAAGGACAAGCACGTGTTAAAATAACTAGTCACGTAGCTATTGAAGTAACTAGTTCCCACCCTAAGTGATGGGTAAAATCACTAGTTCGGGACTGTCTCCTAGAACTGCTGGGTATTTTGAAATACAACACTGTGTGAGTGCAAAATAAAAAACCCAAAACAAAATAGAATATATAAAAATCATTACAAAGTAAGTTTCATCAAATTAAATATATTTATTGTGATTTAAAAATGTATTAAATAGATATATGGGGCATTTCATGTCAAGTGAACCAACTTTTGAAATCGATGTCTTCCGATTTGGATGAAATTTGCACCATTTTTATTTATTTTTTCCAAAAGATTGAAGAAATAGCTATCTAAACTATTTGGGACACATTTTGCTAAGAACAATAGGTAATAAGTTCCATGGATGAGAAAAAACACCTGCTTGGCCAAAATGTCAAATTTTGATCCCCTCTAACTCAGAAACTTCTCAACCGATCTTATTGAAAAATTGTGTCTGAATTACTATCTAATATAACTAATCATGTGGTAAATTTCATCCAAATCAGAAGACATCGATTTTAAAAGATGGTTCACTTGACATGAAATGCCCCATATGTTTAAAAGAAATTATGTCACACGCAATTACATATGTACGTGTGAACGTGGAAATTATGAATCTTATGTATAATGTGAATTTTGACGTACACATGAAATTCCATATGTATCGAATACATGTCTTAATACATATGGAATACTAACCGTGTGACCCCCCTTTAAGCTAACATTATGGCGTATTCAATGTTTGAATAGAAGCCACTACATTTATAAATCAGTTTAGAATACTTTATTAGTTGGCCAATAGTTAATTAGTAATTTTGGTAGTGTATAACAATAATAAAATAATAATTGTATGAATTATTTAATTATGCTCATGATGGTGTAAGAATTTTAAACAAACATTTTGTTTATGTTTGCCGAGTCTGCTTTAACAATTTTATGGCTTAAGATTTCAAACCATTCATGACAAAATGTCCAAAGTGTTTATTTATGTTTAGCTGTATAAGTAAAAATTTAAATAAATTTTTAAATATCTAAAATGGTAGATAATTATAATATTTAATAGATTTTGCTATTTTTTTTTTTTAAATGCCTGAGGGGTTTTAATAACTTTTGTATACAATCAACCATCAAAATTAATTATTTAAACACACTTTTGTTTAATATTTTTTTTTGTTTGTCATAAAACGATGGGTGTACTTTAGAATAAGTTAAAGTGCTTTTTACTACACTTCACTGCAGACGGTCACATGGGAAATTGAATCAATTGTCTTTTTTCTCAACTCCAATGGAAAATAAAACACACTATAAATCGCAAAATATGCATTATTAGAAGTAAAATATGCGTTACATAAACACTATGTACTAAAACTAGAAAAAAAAAAAATAATAATTTTGAAATACAAACCTGTTTTTTGTTATTCGCTAATGTTTTGAAAAGCGCATAACGCTTAAAATTTGCCCTTTCGATTTAAAAACACCAAACAGCTGTTCTGACAAACGAAAACGCTAGAAATTTGGCGTTTTAAAACCGCTAGAGTATACTGAAATGAATAGCAAATCGAGTGGTTTTCAGATCAAGCTGAAATGCGTTTTGCGTAAGCGATTTGAAAACGCTGCATTTTCCAGAACATGGCGATTATAAAATCATTTTTAACATGTAAGAGTGTTGTATTCGACGAATCTTGTATACTTACCCATCATCAATATTAGGGTTATAGAAACAAAGATCTGGTGGATAAATACTTGAATAGGATTCTTAAAGTCAATGATCCTTAGAACCATTGCCTATTCTCGATATATATCATACTTTAGATCCGACTGTAAATGCCAAAAAGAAAAAAAATATTTTTTTTTCGAAATTGCCTTCCAAGATTACTTTCTATTAGAGGGTGTAGGGGAATTTTTTTTGAGGTACTGTCAAATGCACATATAAGCGATGATTTTGGTTTCTTACAACAATCATGCATTTACATGAAATGGTTATTGTGAATACTTTTTATTATTTTATCACTATTGTGAATGTTTGCTCCTAATTAGATTTATTATTAATATTTATAATGAAATGAATCATACAATTAATACAAAACCTTTGAAATCCCTGAATATAGAACAATATGTGGGAAATTTTAAGAAATTTATTTAAAAGTTAAGATCTATACACTTATAATCCGACTATTAATTCAAAAATACACTCTGCTCTGTACTGCATTCAAGACAAACTTAAAATTGCATTTTTAATGAAAGAGTAATCCCCACAAACATTTCCGTTGCTAATTCATAACATAGATATATTAACTTTAAATGCCTAAAGATTTACTTTAGAATTTATTTCCTACAAAGTGCGCATAAAAAGATCCAAGTCATTGTTCATCAATGATAAAGTATATGGGATAAAATAACAATAGATGAAATGCGTGCTGCATTTAAATAACATTCATTAAATGGTTTTTAATATACTAACTGAGTTTTACTGTTAAATGATTCATCAAATGATTGTTTTCAGTGTTTACACTATACCAGTATTACTCTAAACAAAAGTTAATTAATTGAGTAAGTAACTCTGCTGGAAATATATGACAACTGTTTCAGACATACTAGTCCCGTGACTAGTGAAATAAGGATATATGTGTCATTTAAGTTATCAAATTTGTTAAAATGTTGCAATTATTTCTTAGAGTTTTATAATATTTGAAAAAAAAACATATGAAATTTTATAAGATGTGACATGTGACTTGGCAATATTACCAATTCCTAAAATAATTGGTCAATTCACAAGGTCATTTATCAATCATATTGTCATAATGTCCTAATATATCATGACTCGGCGGCTCGGCTTAACCGACTCTTAGGCTTTCAGCGTTAGTCTCTGCTGGTTCGTTATGATAACACAATAAACATAAACAGAAAGTAGTATTATTTTAGGAAATTTTTTGCTTGAAAAGCAATAAAAATCATTGTGAAATATTAGGACATTATGACATGATAAGAGACCTTGTGAATTGACCAATTGTAAATAACTAGTATGTTAAATCCATGCTAAATTTTGGTTATAAAGCCGAATGCCTAAGAGTCGGTTAAGCCGAGCCGCTAAGTCGTGATATATTAGGACATTATGACAATATGACTGATAAGAGACCTTGTGAATTGACCAAATGTGTTTCTTATTCACTCGGTAAACGCATGTTAACGAACAATCAAAGACTTGCTAATTCTTTAAACAACAGCTTTTTTGTTTCGAAGTAAAGTAAAGTTTTGTATATGAACAAAATTAACTTAATTAATTGCACATTTTGTTCTTCTTTTTGTGATTTGAGGGAAAAACTTAATTAGAAATGTCAACAAATACATCAGAGTTGAATTTTTTTAAATAGTTGGCAATACATCACACTTTTCAGAGTTGATATTCTTATAATTTATTGACAGACAAAAATAGATATATAGATTTTTTACTAATATATATGTGTATTTATCTATGACTTGAAATGTTAGTGAGCGTGAGTGATGATTCGAAAATAAACCAAATATGTACATTCGTCCAATGCTAGTTGCAACTTACAGCGATTGTTTTTCAGTGTGGCTAAAATTTCTTATTTTTTTGGCTAAATATAAATGTTTGATATCGTAAAACTAATGCCAATAACAAAAAACTAGAAACAAGTAGTGACACCCAGCAGTTAAGCAAGTAGTCAATGTATTCCTTATAGGCAGTAATTGTCACAAATGTCATATCACTTGGCTAAATCCATTTTATATATTTTGTTCACTTGAAGCGTATGTGCTCTTTGTAGTGCAGAGAGAAGACAATTGGTTACTTTATACATCCCAGTTATTCAAGCGTGTAGACAATTGTCACTTAAGTGTCTCCAAGTAATCTGTAGTGTAGTCACTTTAAACGTTTTGTAAGTAATTCGTTCAAACTGGTTTTATACAAATTGTGTTGATATAATTCTCATACAGTTAATTTTTATTTTTGCTGAAGTATACTGATATCCCATGTAGCATAGCATGAAGTCAATAGTCACTTTAGTGTCTCTTAGTAACCTATAGTGAACTCACTTTAAATTTTTTTTGTACGTCACTATAGAAAGTAGTTATTTTAACCTCCATATGCAAGCCATTGGAGAGTTGTCGAAGATTGGTTTGTTTACAAGCTCTCGTTTATTGGACTGTCTATGATATGTCTTTTTAGCTGACTATTTGAGGTCAATTAGCTCGCGTACATGTTAAAATAACTAGTTATGTAGCTGATCAAGTTACCAGTTAGGTAGTATGTGAATTCAATGCGTTGACTACTTTGGACCAGCTATTATAGTCTCATTGTAGTCAAAAAGGGTCAATTGACCCCCTGCTTAGGACATATACGTGTTAAAATAACTAGTCACGTAGCTCTTGAAGTACCTAGTGGCCACCCTAAATGATGGGTAAAATCACTAGTTCGGGACTGTCTCCTAGAACTGCTGAGCTATTCAAACCTAAGATTGTAGTAGAAAACATTCCAGATACATTAGAGTAGTTTTTTAATATTGATATATCGTGAAATATCTGATCTGAAAATCAGCATATTGTTCCGAATTTGCAATAGCAAATTGCCTGCAACATTCATCATGTTTATAAACACGTCCATCAGTAGAAGCTTCTACTTATCAACAATGTTGATAGCATGCGGTTATTAGCATTGTTTGTAAATACGGCAACACTAAATGTTTAAGCTGTTTACATTAACATCGAAAGCTCTAGAATTCGAATGTACTAGTTTGTCCATTAAGATCATTGTAGAAGATTAACGAAAGATGGCGTGTGTATAAATAGTGGCAGAGGTTGCCGTAGTAAGTTGAGTTTATCATAGTCGCTGTTAGAGTTAACATCAACTGTCTTGTGCATTTAAGTTTGTACATTATAAAGTGTGTGTGCATTTTTGCGCATTGATAAACGTGTATAAAGACACTGAGTGACTATTTGAACTGTTGTTGTACATTTTAAATAAATAAAAAGTTGTTGCTATTTTAAACTACTAAACGGCTTATTATTTGCGATCAAAAGTATCCGGTTTATTTAAAGGAAATAATCTCCCATTTTTAAAAGGTAAAAACGTAACAATATTTTAGAAACTATTTTTGAATATAACTGGATGATATGAAAATCAGATTTTCCAAATTGATACCAATATGATCAGTTAACTTCTGTTCAATACGAGAATATAACAAGATCATTAAATTTAAAAGATTAAATCAAGACTTTATTTATATTCTATTGAAATTTATAACACTTTTTACTATTCATTGTATTGGACTTTAGACTTTTAGTTTTGTTTCACAATCATCAAAAAGATAAAAACTCTATAAAAATTGCGGACACTGACTCACAACCAATTTATGCGATTTTATAAGAAGATGAATTCTTTTTTTTTCGAAATGTCTTAAAACGTAAATTGTTTGCATAAATTTCTTAGCTACACATTTATAATAAACGATCTTGACCGATAATAGTTTATTATAATGAATTATTGTATAAAATTGTATTTACTTTTTATATGTATGTACAAATATTACGTGCAAGAATGACAAAATGAAGAAATAGAAATTCAAAATAAGATATCAAAGAAAAATATTTTTTTAAAATGACCACACAACTATAATAAAGTCTTCAAAAAAAAAAAAAAAAAAACCGGCTGAATAATGAGGAATCGTTAAACTTTTTTTTTTTATTTAAATATTGTCTGGTGTAAATTAAAATAATAATTTACTTAAAATAGTTAATGAGTTTATATATATAAAAATAGAAAAACAAGTTTATTTTTGGTTAAACATGACAAAAATGTCTAACCAAAAGTGTTGTTAAAATAGTTAAAGTGTTGCAAGTAAATGACCTCTCCTTTCAATTTCATTATTATAATAATTTTGTTGTTTAGTTTTGTAAATAAAAATTATTGCAAAATTATAAAAAATTAAATTAATATCATACAATACAGACAGACATTAAATAGAAATCATTTATGGTTTTGCTACAGTTCACTAGACACCAAGATAGACATACAGACAGACGGACGGACATGATAAAACATGATGAGTTTAATTTGTAACCTACTTAAAGTTTACTTACATTGTAAAATATCTTCATAATTGTATGTATACATATTTACTAGCATATATGTATACATACCTATCTATGCATGTATATTTCGTTTTTATTTATATTTCTAGTTTATTATTGTTGCTTTTTTTTTTTGCTATACACTGTTTGCAGTATGACACACATGTACTGTATAGTTTACACATGTAGTATTTGTATCATTTAGGTGTATATGTTTTTATATTACTATTTTTTTTTTATGCAGTGACCTTGTGTTTTGATCATATGCCAACAACAGTTTAACTTTTTATAACACTCACACACACAAACACACACCAAATAATTACACTAATACCTACATACTGTTGAATTTACATTATTTATACATATAGCTATGTAAACTCAAACAGGTGTATGCAATTGTAAGTGTTTGTGTGTTAAAAGCATGAGTGCAAATAATCAAAAAAACATTTTTACGCAATATTTTTCTTTATTATGTTTTTGTTGTTGCTGTTATTGTTTCTTGTAGTCTTTTTTTTAATGTTAAAAACAAATTAAATTTCAATGGACACAAACAAAAGCGTCAAAACACGAACTTGATCTTATTTACTAGGCAAATGGCGTGAGAGAGAACTAACTCAACTGACAAGGAGAGCCAGAGTTAGGCGCAAGTAAATGACTTGTTATAAAAGAATTGATTTTTAAATCTAGCACTAATTAAGTTTGGTTTTATTTTAAATTTTAATAATATTCATTGTGCTAAAATAAAATAACAAAAGAAGTAAGATGTATTGGGTGTATTACTTAAAAATGTGGGATTCTTTTTAACTTTTTAGCTTTTATTTTGGTAAATTTGTACAATATAAATTTATTCAAAGTATTAGCCATTGTTAGGTATAAGCTTTTCCCATCATTCTGCCAACATAAGGATTCCGAGCCAAAATAACTGTTCACATTTTGAGGCCAAGAACGAATGAAGCCAATATCGTACACTATGTTCTGAAGTGAAGCGTATCCCAGAGAGAGTGTTCTGCATAGATTGAAACAAATAGTAATCGGACAGGCATGGTGTGTACTATTAAGCAGATAAGGCTTAACTTACCAACCACTTCATTCTAAATACATTTTAACTGGTATTGCAACATGTATTGTATTCGGAACAGGTTCCCTATGATGGTCTGGTTTGATTTCAGCAGCTCATAATAGATAGTTCCCTTTTGCTCCCACCAACTACAGAGAATTACCTTAGCGCCATGGATATTTGGCTTTGTTGTCGATTCGGCTGGTTGACCGATCTTCATATACGATCTCTTACGCTTCGGGTTATCGTAAAGGATACATTTTTCATCGCAAGTAATGATTCGGTGCTAAAATGATTTTCTTTTATAGCGTTCAAGCATAATTTCAAAACATGCAGAATCGTCCTTCAAGGTGTCTCAGCTCCAAATCCAATTTCTCTGCTTTTGGATGAATCCTGCTGCTTGCAAAGGTTTTTGCTGCTTGAGTAGCTGCCAATGATTTTGCAAGCTCTTATAGAGTTTTACAACAATCTGCAAGGAGTAATGCCTCCAATTTCAATCGGTTTTGACTGGCCTGGGCGATTTCTGTCTTCCGTGGCAAAATCACCATTTTTGAACCGCACAGGCCATCTCTTGCACGTTGAAATCGATGAAACATATTCACCATAAGCTTTGGTGTGCTTCAGCGTTACATTTTTACAAATTAATGAAGTAAAGCAAAACTTCCCACATATGACGCTTTGGTGGTACAAAATTCTACATTTTCGAAACAAAAAAAACTTAGTTGTTTACACTATAATGTTCAATAACTAAGTGAGAATAAATGACAGCTATGTACCTTTCAAAATTACATATAAGTTATTAAAAACAAAAAACGCGTTCTAAAGATAATACGCCATCTGTGGTGAATCCCGTATTTTTAAGTAGTTCACCCAATAAAAATTCAAAATTTGTTAGCGCTATGCACTTTTGTACACATTTCCCAAAAAGTTTTCAAAATTAACACTTACTTTTCTTTTAAAAAGTATGTGTTAAACTGAAAGAAAACTCTCTTGATAAATATAAACAACTAGCTTGACCCGGTGCGCTTCGCTAGATTCAGCCGTTTAGTATTTATTGTTTAAAAACTAAAGGCACCAATTTTACCAGTTTTCCCCCTGTTTATTGAAAGTTTTGAAAAAAGTTATAGCCTATTGACGCTTCCAAATAAGGATCTATATACTTTCCAAATTTCAATAAAATCGATTTAGCCGTTTAGGCGTGATGCTCAAACAAACCAACAAATAAACAAACAAACTTACAAAGACATTTATTTATATGGATTTCCATTACACTTTTTGAATGAATATACATAAATGTGGGGCAATTCCAAAAAAGGGAAAATAAATCTGTAGTAAAATTAATCAAGGCCATAGAGGAGGTGTATTGAATTTGGACTTTAAAACCCAAGGTGGGGCGGAGCCTCAGTGCACCAAAGTAGGGTACCTCGGGTATATGAACCATAGATAAATACACAGATCGGAAACTTTCCTGACAAAGACCTAACTCAGTTGTCAAAAACCTAAGTGGTGAGAATGTATTAGTAAAAATAAATATGTTTCTCTATGATATAAACTCAAACAAATAAACAAATCCATCGAAAATAAATAAATTAATTAATTCATTCAATTTAAGCTTAATTCACTGAATTAATTCACTTGAGTAAATGAGCAGAAACATGTGTCTTTGAAAACTTCAATAATTTATTTTTCGTCAGTGATTTTCGGAAATGGGATATGAGCAATTATGGAACGATCGCCATGAGATTAGGCAGTGTGATTTATTTCTACCTAAAGTTAAAACCTGATTTTGACCTTAAAACCTTAATCAGCTGATTTTGCGTTCACACTGTAAGTTTTAATAAAACTTGTTTTTAACATTTATTGGGCAAACTCTATTTTTTTCTCCCACATTTCAATAAAACCTTTTCGTTGTGTTCTGTTCAAAAGCTTATTTTTCTCTTGTATTTTTTTATTGTTGCTGCTGCGTTCATTATTTAATTTTGTTAAGATTTACTCTTTGTCAACGGCTTTATTCGTTTTTATATTTGTTTTGTTTTCTTTTATCAGCTGTTTTCAACATTTTCATGTTGGTAGCACTGTATTTAGTACATAGAAAACAAGGTTGTATTTCATAAAACGTACTTAAAACCAATTCAAAAAAGGTTTTATGATGGTTTTAACATAATAATTTTGTATGGTAAAACCTGTTTTTAATAATGGTTTTAACGATAACTAATTATGGACCGAATATCATAAAATTAGATGACATGACTTAAAAAAAAATTTTTGATTTCGGAAAAACATATCAAAAAATGTTTATGTTTTCGAAAGAATGACGAAATAGCTATTTTAACTATTTGGGACACATTTTGCTAGGACAATAAGTAATAAATTACATCTCTAACTCAGAGAGTTCTCGACCGATCTTGTTGAAAATTGTGTCTGAATTACTATCCAATAGAACTAACCTTGGTGCAAATTTCATCCCGGAAGACATCGATTTAAAAAGTTGGTTCACTTGACATGACGATTTGAGTTTAACGGTCTGTAACGACTACCTGCAGCATTCATCATATTTGAGGGCACGTCCATCAGTAGCATGCGGTTGTTGGCATTGTTTGTAAGTATGGCAACACTAAATATTTGGGTTGCTGGCAATGAGATCGAAGGCTCTGGAATTCGAATGTACTAGTATGTCCGTTAAGACCATTGTAGAAGATTCCCGATAGATGGCGCGTGTATAAATAGTGGCAGTCGTGAGTTGAGTTGATCATTGTCGCTGTTAGAGTTAACATTAACTGTCGTGTACATGTTTGTTTGTACATTATAAAGTTTGTGTGCATTTCTCCGAATTGATAAACGTGTATAAAGACACAGACTGATTATTTAATTCTGTTGTTGTTGTACATTCTAAATAAATAAAGAGTTGTTACAATTTTAAACTAAAAAAACTGTTTTTATTTGCAATCAAGAGTATCCGGTTTATTTAAAGGAAATAAACTCCGTTTTTAAAAGGTAAAAACGTAACAATATGTTGAAGGGTATATCAAATTCGGCACTGACGAATATCTATAGCACTTTAACATGTTATGTTTTATTTTTAGTTATATTTAAATAAAACTATGTATGTATTTAAATAAAACCTGAGACAAAAAGCTTTATTGCATAGATGACACTGAGAGCCAAAAACCTAAAACAGTTGGCAAAAGCCTAATTCACACATATGTGAGAAAAGAGAGCAATTTTGTTTGATTTTTTTTTTTTCATTGGCATTCCCTTCTCTCCTTTCGTTCTATGTATTTATTCTATGCTTTATTTTTTTAACAATTTTCCAAAAAGAATACAAAATTTTTAAATGTGTTTGCTTATTAATGATTATTGTTATTGTTATTTTAATCAACTCAAATATTAAAAAAAACAAACTGTCTGACAAAATTCTAAAATTCTTTGTAAATATTTTATTAAAAATAATATAAATTCTATTGTGTTATTTTATTTTAATCAATATTGTTTCTCGCTAAATATTGGGTTCTTTTGTGGTGTGGTTTACAAAGAGGTTTGTTTGTATATTTAAAAATAAAAGACATTTATCATATATTAACATACATACATATGTATGTATGTAAATATTATATCTCAGTTTTTTGGAGAACTTTTTGAAATACATAATGTACGTTCAAGCTTTAGATTAATCCACTAGATATGATTGTAGTAAATATCATAATATATTGTCTTAATTTCTGTGGTTTAATAAAAAGTTTTGAAAATGATTAATATGCTTTTAAGGAAAAACATCTTTTTTCTGTATGATAAAGCGGAAAAAAACTGTGCCTTCATTTTTTTTTTTTTTTGGAATGAAATGCATTGGTTTTTTCTTTATTTTTGGTATACACCCCCAGTTATTTTTAACCAGTATAAATACATACTTGGTCATTTTGAAGTAGTTTTTTATTTTTATTTATGGAAAACTAGTTTTTTTGTTTGTTAGCGTGTTTCATAATTGGTTTTCAGTGAAGATTTAGTTTTTAGTGAAGATTTATTTCTAAAAAACAAAAGTTCAATTTTGGTATTTTATTTAAAGTTGGCTTGTTTGACATGAACTATCAAAATTTTTGGAATCAATCTAAATTAAATCTTGTGTTGGTGAAGAAAATATTGTTTCAGTTAATTTTTTATTATGAGATAATGATAAATTTATATGTATACCTAATGGATAATGTAACTCGGAATTTTTGTCTGAATATTGTATTTATTTTATTACAGTTATATATGTATGTTGTTTCAAAATTAATTTGACACACAACAAATAGTGTAAAATTCAGACGAATCGTGTCTGGTTTCAGCAGTAATACAGTGTAAATGTAATTTATTTGTTTTATCATTGTTCACAATCATTAGGCTACAGCAGTTTCATTTCGTTATTTATACATTTAATGATAAAACTTGTTTACTTCGTGCACAAACTCAATTCTTAACGATTCTTAATGAGGCAGTAAAATTGGTTTTATTAATACGCATTGGAGCAATAAACTTTGAGATTTGAAATCTTAAAACAATAAATCAAATTTGGAAATTACGGAAAAAATTTCATAAATTTTAAAGTATTTTCAATGTAGTCAGAATATAAATTATTTAAGTTATGTTCGAAAATTCGAATTTAAATTCGAAGAATCAAACTTATGTTCGAAATTTTATTCAAATAACTTTCAACATCTATGCATTCTTAAAAAAATATTTTAGTTTGTGAAAGTGTGAGAAAAAGTTGTCAGTCACATTTTCGAACTTGGAAATTTGGGACAAAATTTAAAAAAATTCATGAATTTTTAAAGTATTTTCAATGTAGTTTCAGAATATAAGGTTTTTAAGTAATGTTCGAAAATTTGAATTTAAATTTGAAAATTCGAACTTAAGTTCGAAAAAATTTTAAAGCTGCTAAAATAACTTCAATCACTTAAGGATTCGTAAAAACATAATTTTAATTTGATTTTAACATTTTTTCACACATTTTCGAAATTGGAAATTTCGGAAAATAATTTAATTATTTTCATATTTTTTTATAGTTTCATAATATAAGCTTTTTAAGACATGTGAATTATTCTTAAAAAAATATTTTAGTTTGTGAAAATGTGAGAAAAAGAGGTCAGTCGCATTTTCGAACTTTGAAATTTCGAAAAAATTTTAAATTAAAAATTCATGAATTTTTATAGTATTTTCAATGTAGTTTCAGAATATAATCTTTTTAAGTTATGTTCGAAAATTCGAACTTATGTTCGAAAATCTGTTAAGGCTGCCAAAATAACGTCTATTCTTAAAAAGATTATTATAGATTTATTCCATCACTTTTTCCTACATTTTTGAATTTCGAACTTGGAAATTTCATGAATTTTTATAGTATTTTAATGTAGTTTTTAAGTTTTGTTCGAAAATTTGAAAATTCGAACTTAAGTTCGAACAGTTTTTAAATCTGCTTAAATAACATCTATTACCTAAGGATTTGTAAAAAACATAATTTTAATTTCATTTTAAGACTTCATCCCACATTTTCGAACATGGAACTTTCTGAAAAAATGTATCAAATTTCATGGATTTTTTAGTATTTCCAATGTAGTTGCAGAATTTAAGTTTTTTAAGATTTGTTCGAAAATTCGAATTTAAATTTGAAAATTCGAACTTAAGTTCGAAACATTTTTAAACCTGCTAAAATAACTTCTATCGCTAAAGGATTCGTAAAAAACATAATTTTAAATTGATTTTAAAATTTTTCCCACATTTTCGAACTTGGAAATTTCGAAAAAAAATTTCATGAATTTTTAAAGTATTTTCAGAATATAAGCTTTTTAAGTTATGTTCGAAAATTCGAATTAAAATTTGAAAATTCGATCCTAAGTTCGAACAGTTTTTAAAGCTGCTTAAATAACATCTACCTCCTAAGGATTCGTTAAAAACATAACTTTAAATTGATTTTAAAATTTTTTCCCACATTTTCGAACTTGGAAATTTCGAAAAAAAATTTAATGAATTTTTAAAGTATTTTCAATGTAGTTTTAGAATATAAGTTTTTAAGTTATGTTCGAAAATTCGAATTTAAATTTGAAAATTCGATCTTAAGTGACTTAAATAACATCTATCTCCTAAGGATTCGTAAAAAAACATAATTTTAAATTGATTTTAAAATTTTTTCCAACATTTTCGAACTTAGAAATTTCGGAGAAAAATATAATAATTTTCATGAATTTTTTTTATAGTTTCAAAATTTGTATTCAAAAAATGTTTAAAGCTAAATATTATTCAGTGATTAACCATTAATTTACTGAAATCATAATTCAGAATTTAAAAATATAGTAGCATTCGTTCAATCTTGGAATGAATGGAAATAAGTCTATGAATTAATTCGTAATAAATTCTTGGAATAGTTAATTTGATTTGGAACATTTAATAAATTAATTATTTTTCAACTTTGATTTGAAATAAGTTGATTTATTCTTTGAATTTGTACTTGACAAAGAATTTCCGTTTTAAGCCTGAGTCATTATTTGAATAATCATTGCATAAACAAACTAATCCTTATTAATAACTTTACATAATTCAATAATTAATTTCTTTAAAATTCTGAAATATTGTTACCTGTAGAAGTAAGTCGTAGTGTCAAACTTGTTTAAAATGCAATTTCAACAATGTAAATTAATTTGTTTACAATTTCGAAAAAATTCTAAGGGATTTTGAAAATCAATCACTCAATATAAATACTTATTAACCAGCAATTTTGTCATGAAATTAAATTGTTTACTTTCAAAGGAACGTTCTAAAATAACTCATCTGAAGCTGAATGACTTGACGTCAGTTGTTGTAAAAAAAAAAGACTTCAGACTTCAGAATTGAACTTTGTTTAATGATAATGATTGAACGTTAAACATTCATTGACAATTTGAAAACATTGACGCAGTTCGATGACGAGAATGCAATGAATGAAATTGTACATCAAGTATTATTATTTTTTTATCTTAGTTGAACTTTTTGTTTGAATTGTTTAAAATTTTTGAATTATTTATTTATACTTTGTTCATATTTGTATTAATTTTAATTATAATTATTTAATTATTCTTAGACCTGGCTAGACGTTACTGTTTGATTAGTATTGACAAATTATAAGTCTCAACAACGAACTTGATTTATTTTGTTTCAGTTTCAGTTTATCTCACACTGTACAGTGGTTTAGAAAGTTTTTATTTTGAAAATAATTTGGTATCTCATAAAAGATTCGACAAATTTCACACAGTCAATGCTGTGGTGTTTTTGAGTTGTTTTATATTTACATGGGCTCGCTGTTGTAATTGGGGCTCCCAAAGGGAATAACCTCGGGCCTATAAATGGAGGACCGCCCACTAGCCCCCATTTCAAATATGAGCTAATTTAAATACAAATCAATTCAAAGACACCTTGGCACTAGCTATGCGAAATTTCATTAAGATGCCCATGAGCTTCCCAATTATTTCCAAAATAAAAATTTTCTAAACCACTGTGCATTGATACTTCAAATTAGAAAATCTCGTGCCTGAAGTCTTTTGTTTTTTATAATTTAAAATTTAAGATATTTCTAATAAGACGCTTAATTGCTTTATACAAAATATTTAATTGATCGGTATTTAAAAAATAACAAATTCAGAAATATGTTTTAATTGATGATTGTTTACGTTTTTATAAAAATATGTATTTAGTTGGGCTTTTTATGTCATTAAACGTTTTGATTTAAACTCATTTTTTTTTAAATATTAAACAAGAATGTTGGTCTCTCATTACTTTAGTAACCATTTGTTAAATAATGCTCGTTCAACAAATCAGCGGTTTATTCATGTTCCTGTTAAATTAATATTGTGAAATTGGGCGTAAATATAAACGTGTAAAGCTTTATAGCAGCTTTAACTGGAAGTTACACTTAAATGTGCAGCGTAATTTCTACTTTATATAGTTTTATGTATAATTAAATATGTATCTGTATGCATATTTATTCGATCTCTATTTTTTTCTTTCTGTTGTATTCTACAATGTATTATTCCATTCATTAATCATTCAAACATTGAACGTATGCGCGCATGTCTATTTGTCGGCCGTACATGTCTTTATCAAAATGCAACTCGTTGAGTGATGGAAAGAAATAAATAGAAAATTTATTTATTAAATAATTGATTAAATATACTGAAATTGTGATAAATGTATGGAAATATGTTATACTTAATAATAAAAAGCACAGTGAAAATTAAGACACTAAGGGCCGTTTTCTCATTAGGTGATTATCTTTTTTCCCAACGAAAAACTGCAGATTAAAGAAATTTGGTTTTCTCAATGTCTCATTTGCTTCTATTCTATCGCAAAGCTAACCCGACCTCATCTGCCAATTATTTATTTATCGTACAGATAAAAAAATAACAGCTGACTGCTGTTCATAGTTTTTATGTGTTTGTGTTTTTGTAAACGAAATTAAATAGATTTTATAAAAAAAAGTTTAATAACATTAATTTGATGGAGGACGAACTCAAATAACATGAGTTCCAAGTGAATGCTGAAAGAGTTTATCATGCCAGCCCTAACTACTTGGCAGACATGGAGGATAATGCATTTTTCAAAAGATTCCGGCTGTTGATGGCCACATTAAACAGCTGATTTATGTAAACATGTTGTCACTTGAAGGCAGGGTTCCCACCTCTCACATCTATTTTGAGAGGTATTGCCAACAGAAAATAATGTTTTTTGTCGGTATATTGAGAAAGCCAAAATTGTTAACGGACAGTTTATCGGCCTAATAAATTTATGTCGACATTTAGTAACAGACAGTTTGTCTATACATTGAGAAAACGGGCCTAACACTGGTATTTTCTATGTTAGCAAACAAATTTTGGGGGAAAGTATTTTTATTGGTTTTGACAAAGCTCAATATTTGTTTGAGAGGTCTTACTGTTAGACATTCTTAGAGCCTGATTTGGCATCACAACCGGAAAAGAATTTTAAAATGTTTGATTTTTAAAAAAAAAATTTAAAAATTTTCTTCTTATCGTGTTTCTGAACTTGAAAAATTACTTTAAAAAGTTGCACATATGAGAGTTGTTTTTATATACCCTTCAGCATGAGTGGCAAGGGTATATATAAGTTTATCATTCCGTTTGTAATTTCTAAATTTTTCATTTGCGACCCTACAAAGTATATATATTCTGAATCGTTATAGATAGCGAAGTCGATATAACCATGTCCGTCTGTATGTTGAAATCAACATTCCGTAGCCCCCAAATTACTTTCATACATGGTTCATACATTAATATATCAGGAGCTCTTCCAGCTCGGTTGCTATTTAATATCGAGAAAATCGGCCCACAAATGGCTGAGATATAAGGAAAAAACCGGGCCTACTTTTGATATATATCTCGATTACTAAGTCATATAGACAATATGGATATCTAATAATAGATATTTCAAAGTCCATTGCAACTATATATATAAGGCTATAGTAAGTGGACCTACAATAAGTCAAAATCGGGAAAAATATTTTTTAACCCGAATTTTTTAAAAAAAAAAAAAAAAATTATTAGGTCATAAATTTTTTTCACTAATAAATTAAAAAAAAAAATTATAAAATTAAAGAAAAAATTTAAAAAAAAAAAAATTGGAAATAAACTTTAAAAAAAAATCAAAAAAAATTTTTTAAAATTTTATTTTAAAGTATAATTTGGTGAAGGGTATATAAGATTCGGCACAGCTGAATATAGCTCTCTCTCTCTCTTACGTGTTTTATTTTAACATAGTTTTTTTTATTAATACATTCCCGCCACTTAAGTTTTTGACAGCAGAGTTTTCGCTCTCTGTGTATTTCGCTATAACTGTGAATTAGGACTTTCTAAAAGCGATTTGTCATAGAATTTATATCTCGTTAATTATTCAAAATTGTAATTTTCGGCTCCTCAAGCGAATTATACTGATAGTTTTCAGAATAAATTTGCAGCATAAGCACAGTCCCTACATGTTCTCCATAGCATTAAGATCTGGTGAACGTTCTAGATATTTCCATAACAAACAATCCACAAATCAAATTTTAGTTTATAGAGTACTCCTGGCACTCTAAACTATTCAGTTGAAGATATGCTTTTCTTTCCATTAGCGAACCGCCACCGAAAATTGTCTATGAATAATACATGGGATTCTTTTGCGAATCTTACCAGAATTGCTTATTGATGACACTTAGTTGTCACATGCTTTTTTTCACAAATTTCAAGCTTTAAATCATAAGATGATTTTCATTGATTAATTGCAATTAATTTAGTTTATATATTTATTGATTTAGTTAATGGCTCTGAAAACTATAATTTTGACGCATTCAAACCCAATTCCATCTTAATCATATTAGCGATTCGTACAGTGTTTGAATCTCTTCTTTAAAATTTGCGAATTTCACCCACAAACTAAAACCCACGAACTAAAAACTCATGTTCGTGCAATTTTTCGTATCTCCATTCTAAGTTCAGACAAATCTTTTTCCTGTGTCTCAAATTGAACGAAATGCATACATTTTTATAATAAAAGTTTTACAAACATAACAATTCTAGCAGTTTTTGCAGATTTACTAGCACTGACCTTATAATTTTGACGCACTTTAAAATGCATATTTTTAATAACCCGGTTTATAAATGCAAGCAAATGATTCTTATCTAAACAACGTTTGAGCCAATAGTTCCAATCTATACTATTTGTATTTTAAGATTAACAGAATGAAAAGTATGTGACCGTAGGGTACAACTAGAGGCGCAACTGAGAGTAATCTGA
The DNA here is from genome assembly GCA_942486065.2 of Calliphora vomitoria. NCBI lineage: Eukaryota > Metazoa > Arthropoda > Insecta > Diptera > Calliphoridae > Calliphora > Calliphora vomitoria. The sequence goes on from OW818029.2 coordinate 16,986,780, forward strand.
GAGTAATAATAATTCACACGTACTTGTGATATGTGAATTAAACATACTTGTGAGAGAATTAAACACATCAAAATACTTGAAATTTTAACTTCGATTTTCCGACGAAATATAGACACTTGTACACAATTCTTGGCAAGTTTTTTTAATACTTTCCAGGACACTTTTATTTCCGAAACACGTTAATTTAGCTTAAATGAAAAAAATTATTTTCTATAAATTTTTGACACTTAATTTTATCTGTGGTAGAATTTATTTCAATTTTTGGCATTGAAAATAGAAGGAAATTTAAATAAATGAAAATTTAAACATTCTATTCTGTGTCTGGTGAAAATTAAAAAAGCACCAATACAACCTCAAAACTATGTACTAATACATTCTCACGACTTAAGTTTTTTCTCTCTCAGTAATATTATTCTATGTATGTGACTTTATAATTTTGGCACTCAACTTAGACAGTCCCTCGATTTCTTAAAAAAATATAAAAATCATTAAATTGAAATTATAGAAATGGAGTTCCTAGTTATGTAAATAGCTTTGCCTCTCCTTTAACCCCCGTCTAGACTGGCAATAAATTCATTAACATATATTGCAACAAATGTTAAAATTATGTTATCTCCAGTGTAGAAGCATCTTCAATAATTGTCCACAGTTTCTCGTTGACAATTATTGCAAACATTAAATGTAAAATTTGGTTGTCAATTTGTGTTTGACATTTCAAAGAAAACTAAAAAAAAAAACGAGTCATAAAACATCAAAATAAAATTATTTGCAGAAATTTTATAAAAATATAAAATAACCCCCTGTCTTTACCTGATACATTTTTATCATGATAAATGTCAAAATAGTTGTCGAGATAAAAAATGATCCATTTATTAGCATTGTATGTAAGTATGGCAACACTAAATCTTTAAGCTACTAACATTAACACCGAAAGCTCTAGAATTCGAACATACGAGTTTTGACCGTTAAGAACAATCTACTCGAATAAGGATGGCAGTGTGTATTAATAGCGACTGCGGTTGCAGTAGTCAGTGAGTTAGAGTTAACATCAACTGTCTTGTACTGCGAATTGATAAACGTATAAATAGAAACTGAGTGACTATTTGTACATTTTAAATAAATAAAGAGTTGTTACAAATTTTAAACTACGAAAACTGCTTTTTATTTGCAATCAAAAGCATCCGGTTTATTTAAAGGAAATAAACCAACGTTTTAAAAAGGTTAAAACATAACATTATTATTGTTTCGTTATGACAAAATTGTTAGTGCTTTTGCTCAGACAACTTTGTCTTGACAACAAACGTTATTAATTGTTAAGATAAATATTTATCAAGTATAGACAGGGGGTAAAGTAAATCGTCTTTAATGTCTTTTAAATTGTGTGTTAACATAAATATGTTTGGCCATAGCCTTAACATAAGTAAAGCAATAAGCAATATTGTTGCGTTATTCTGCCGGCATTATTGCTTCATTGCCAACATATTTATTGCTAGTATAATCGGGGGGTTAACAAAAATGGTGGATATATTAGTTTGATATTAATTTTTTTCAAAATTTTCTGGAAATTAGTGTGATGTTTCGAACTATAGAGTGAGTTTTCTGTTTCTAGTTACAATTTAGGTGCAGTCTAATGTATGGATTACCAGCTCCATTGAATACTGTTTATTTGTTACAACATTCCTAAACCTATCTCAACATTGAAAATCTAATTTATAAAAGATCTCTTGATTAATAAAAATCCATATTGACCAAAAATGGAAACAAGTAGACAAAATGACAAAAGTAATATATATTGAAATGCGATGCAATAATGGTTTTCTTTGGGTCTTAAAAGCAGATTTGGTCAAGTCGTTTTCAACTTCAGCAGTCACAAATATTTGTCAATTAAATACCGAAATATAAGATTTAATTTATGCAGCTGCTTAAATTTTTAAATTTTTTTTATGAATTTGTATTAAATACAAAGAAAAAAAAGAAATATGTATAACTAAAATTGATTGTAGTTTAGTTTATAATGAACTTTTATGGCCTGGTTTAGTTTGTCTTTAACATCGATTAAATTTGTTTATTTATTATGTTTATTGTTGCTATTGTTGTCTTTGTTGGATTGTTTTGAGTTTTTGTTTGAATGATTGTTGTTGTAGTTTTATGTATGTTTTGCTTAATGATTTTCATATGAGGAGACTTTTTTTGGGTTCATGTTTATAGTTTAAAATTTAACCATGACCTTGAACTAGTTTTATAAGTATGTCTCTCTGTATCTCCCTCTCTCCCTGTTAAGTACATTAAACCTATAAATGTTTTACTATTAAAGGGGAAGATTTTATAAATAACAACATTTTTGGAATACAATTTTGTAAGAAACTATGAAAGTAGGTATATTTACTATGGGAGTAGGTTTATTTACGAGTATGTATTAATGATATTTCATTATATTTTTTTTAACAAAAATGCCAACAAATTAAGAAACAGAAATGTCTACGTCTTTTTGTTTTACATATGATTTGTTAATTCTATTTAAATAAGTGATAAGGTCACATACATACATTCCGCTTATCCAAATAGTATTGATTGGTGCTATTGGGTAAAATATTTGTTGCTCATTATTTCAGTTCTTTAACTGAATTATAGTGATGATTTCTGGCTGCACTACAGTTCCCACATGTTGTTCATACACAGAGAATACAGATTCGTGTTAGCAACCGAATTTGTTTTCAATCGAATGATTCTACCTTAGTGACCAAATTTTAGAAGGAGTAACAAAAGTTTGGTTGCTTCAACTGAAATTCTTCTTTATCAACTGACTTTCTGTTGACAAAACCGAAAAATTCTATGTTTGCAACCGAACCATTCGATTGGCAACAAATTCGGTTGCTATCACGATCTGCATTAAGATCTGGCATACCTGCCGGCAATTTTTTAGTTGATCTGGCACCATGGATTATATGGTTGTCTCGCTGATAACAAATATTTTTATTCTCAATGATCTTCCAACATGATTTGAGACCACTCCTAGAACTCTAAACTATTTATTCTAATTGAGGGAAATCATTTCTTTATGGTTCCACTTGAGCTCAAACCATTAGCCAATCGCCACCTAAAATAATACATGGTTTCATTTTTCAAATCTTATCAGAAGTCTATAAATTTAATATTAATTCATCTGAAAAAACAATTTTTAGAACAAAATGTCTGAAATTGGTACCTGATATCATATGACATTTCTCCCAAATTGCAAGCGTTTTTCTAATGATTCGCATTATGATTAGCACTCTATAAATCGTTTTGAAAACTGTAATTTTGACGCATTCAAACCCATTCCATTTTAATCATATTAAAGCTTTGTATATATCTGAAGCCATTATTTAAGCTTTCACTCACAAAAAAAGCTTTGTTTGACCAGCACTTTTATTTCAAGATCTTTTAAACAATTTTGGACCACACAAAACGAACCACCTAATTTTCGTACAATTTTTCGTATCTCTAATTGATGTTCGAAAAATCCTCGAAATTGGAACCTCCAATCTAAAGCTACGTATACACGGTTGTCATATTCTTACAAAGTTGTCAGAGAATGTTCAATAAATGGTTAACAACCATATGCTTCAACATAAGTTCTCATGGTTGTGTTAACCATTTTCTGAGCATGTTTCCGACAATCTGACAACCGTGTATACGTAGCTTAACGCTTTACAAAATCAGAAAAATATTTTTCCAATCACATTGTGTCTCAAATTGAACTAAATACATTTTTACAACAAAAGTATTACGAAAAATAACAATTATCTAGCAGTTTTTGCAGCACTTTTGATACACTATAAAATGCACATTTTTAATATTTCGGTTTATAAATAGAACTAACTGTAATCAAATGAGAGCAAAGGTTTCTTATCTGAACAACAACAAGTATTTCTAGCCAATACTATTTGTCTTTTTATATAAATAGTATGTGATATTATGTGACCTTATCCTTTTGACACTCACCTTATAAGCCTTTCTATTTTCTTGCTTTTTTATATAAATATAATGTATTAATAAAATTTATTTTATAATTTTCATTATTTGCAGTTCTTCCGATCCAGTTATGGCCACAAATAATGATGGCGGAACAATAGCAGCCAATCAGTGGCAGCGTAATTCCCAGGCCGCCGTTTCAGTTAATCATGCTTTTAAAGCGTATGGCAAAAAGAAAAACGCAAATCAAGTTTTAAGCAATTTGAATATGACAGTACCAAAGGGCACAATGTAAGTAATTATTTAAATTATTATTATTATTACTATTTTAATTACATGAGTATTATTTGTTTCTACCCTTTTTTTACCAACCACTGTAGTTTTAGTTAGTCATTTATTTTATTCAAAACTTTTCCTATAGCTACTTGTAACCACATTTATCGCCAGTTGTATTTTATTCCTTTAGTTTTTTGTTTTATCACTATGTGAGTGTTTTTTTGCTTTTTAAAAACCAGTTTTTTTTTTTATTTATTTTAATATGAAACGCTATTGAGCAACAGGAAATATTGCAATTTGTTTTTTTTTTTTTTTTTGTTTTGTTCCTCAGAATGAGTTGCAGTGAAAATTTTCCTGTTCGTATAGGAATTTTTATGCCTTCTGTTTGCACTACATGGTTTTCGCTTCGTTATGTAGTTATTTGCTGTATAAGAAGACTATTTTTAATGTAATTTTGCGGTTTTTTTACATGATGCATTTCAACATCAAGTTAAGCTATGACTAAATAAGCTCTATAACCTTGAGGGAATTATTGACTTTTTTGTGATAAACATTTAAAAATATATTAAATATGTATATTGATAATAATAATTGGCAATTTAAGGACATTTAGTTATTACTACTTGAACCCAGCACATCAAAACCCAGCACATAAAAAAGAAAAAAAAAAGGAAAAATAAATTTAAATATATTTCTCTCCCCCCTCCAAATGGTTGACCTGGATCCGCACCTGCTATAGCAGGATATTAAAAATGTAATTTATTTTGACATTCGCCCCTTATTTAAACTTTCGTTTTATTAAACTAATTGGTCGACATTTATACTTTGATTTAAAGTCATGTCTTTTTTTGTTTCTCTTTTAAAATCCCTACGAAAATCTTGCATTTATTCGATGCCTTTTTTTATCAACCATGCTGGCCTTTTTTTGGCATATAATCGCATCAACAACCAATCAGAAAAGAGCTCAAAGCAGAAAAGTCACGAAAAACAGAAATCTTGCCTTTTGTTTAGACGCCATAATTTACTAGTACAAAGTCGCCTTTTACAATGCAGAAATTGAAAGGCAGACATTTTTCTCATTCTCTTTTGAACTTTTACCACAAAGTATACAGAGGCGACAAATTTGACAGTTCAAAAACATTAAAATCAGCATTTTTTGAAAAAGTTTCGCTAGAAAGAGAAAACAAATTTGCGGTTTAATACAGACAGTGTGTTAAAACAAACAACACTATATAATAATAAAAAAAAGCACAAAACAAAACCAGTTGAAATAATTTCGAGCGAAAGAGACAAATATATTTTTTTTCGTCGTGTCGCATCTGTATACTTTGTGCTTTTACAATCGCGAAATTAATAGACAGACAGACATTTTTCGTTCTTTTTCGCTGCGTGAATATTTAAATTGTCAAATGCATTTAAACATTGATGTGACAAAAATGATATGAAGCAACAACATGAAAATTTCGAAGAGTGGAAAAGAGAAACAAAAAATGTCAAGTACAGATAGTCGTGTACTACACAGTCTACCTCTTCAACCCCTCGCCATAAACTTCATCTGTCTGCCTTTCAATTTCTGCATTGTAAAAGGGGACAAGAAAAGCCCATGATTTTAAGTCATGACTTAAAGTCATAATAATGGCAATTTGAAGACAGTTTAAACAAAACTGAATTAAGTATTGTTGCCATATAATTTTAATACTAATTAGTACCTCTTGTTAGCAAAACCTTATGGGACGAAACGAAAAATGTCGATAAAAAAAATGGAATTTTGAACCTTCACTCTTCTGAATTCAATAATATTTAGCGAATTCATAAAAGGTGGTGGCAGTTCTACAAAACCAACAATTGGTCTTAACAAACGTCAAAAAACAAAAATGAAAAATTAAACAAATATATATTAAAACTTTATAAAGTGTAGTTAGTTGAATAGTGAGGGCTTTACTTAAGTATTTATGTAAAAAATAACTATTTTGTTAGTAAGCTTAGAACATGTAGATATTGAAATATAAAAACAAGCTTTGACAGAGCCTAGAACCAAATAAGCGATAAAAGGTAATCAGCTGTTTGACTGACTCTACCTTGTATAAATTCGCCTTGGGTTTGTGCAACTCTACAACAATACAAAAGCAAAAATAAAAACTGGTGTTTTGTTTGTGTAAAACTATACTGAGCTTGTCAAAACCCAGCAGTCACGTAAGTAGTCAATGTATCCCTTATATACAGTAATCGTCACAAATGTCTTATCACTTGGCTAAATCAATTTTATATTTTTTGATCATTTGACACGTATGTGCTCTTTGTAGTGCAGAGAAAAGACAATTGGTTACTTTATACATCCCAGGTATTCAAGCGTGAAGACAATTGTCACTTAAGTGTCTCTAAGTAAACTGGAGTATAGTTACTTTAAACGTGCTGTGTGATAATCCGTTCAAACTGATTTTAAATAAATTGTTTTGATATAATTCTCATACAGTTAATTTTTATTTTTGCTTAAATATTTAGTGTCTCTTAGTAACTTATAGTGAAGTCACTTTAAATATTTTGTACTGCATTTTAGAAATCAGTTATTTCGCCCATCAGAAGCAATCCATTGGAGAGTTGTCGAAGAAAGGTGTGTTTACAATATATCTTTTATTGGACTGCCTATGATATGTCTTTTTAGCTGACTAATTGAGGTCAATTAGCACCCGTACATGTTAAAATAACTAGTTATGTAGCTGATCTAGTTACCAGTTAGGTAGCTTGTAAGATAACTGATGCTATTTAACCAGTATGTAAATCAAATGCTTTGACTACATTTGACCAGCTATTAGACAATCCCATTGTAGTCAAAAAAGGTTAATTGATCCCCTGCTTAGAAAATGCACGTGTTAAAATAACTAGTCATGTAGCTATTGAAGTAACTAGTTCCCAGCCTAAATGATGGGCAAAATCACTAGTTCGGGACAGTCTCCTAGAGCTGCTGGAAAACAGCTGGCTACAATACCAAGCCAAACATACATATCAAGGCGAATTCACTATAAGGTGGCTGATTATACATTTCTTCATTTGATTAGAGGATCGAGCTAAACAAACAGCCAGACCAAGGCGAATTTATAGAAGGTGACCTCAGAAGAACAGCTGATTATTTTTTTTATTCAGTTGTTAAGACAAGTGAACTGTCAATTCACTTGTGTTTGTTGCGGCGAAAAAAACAACAAACCCAAAAGCAAAAACAACAACAGTCAACTTTGACAGTTCACTTATCTTTTAACAAAAACAAAGTACCTGTTGTTTTTGTACATGTTGTATTTGTTGTAGTTCTGTCGTCACCTTCTATAAATTCGCCTTGAGCCAGACTAAGACAATCGAAAAAACTTAAACTCGAATACTCCTTTGCTACGCATATGTGAAATATCATTTTTAAATTGATTCTGTCCCATTGTGCAGAATAATGTATTAATTTGATTGATCTTAAAAATAGACTACTCTAGGTGACTAAATTCATACTCTAATTAATTGACAGTATTTTTGCTACTCCTTTAAATTTGTCACATCAATTTTATTTATTGGTTTTTTTTTATTTTAGTTTTAAAAACCTCAAAAATGTATTTGTTGTTTTTAGTTAATTGATTGTGGTAACCTTTAAATGTGTCAGCGATGTTTTGCACCTTAATGTTTGAATATTTTACATTTTGTTTTTTGTCATTTGTTATTAAAATTTATTTTCTATGAATAATTTTTTTTTATAGTGAAAAATAATGATGTGCAATTTATATGCAAATGTTGTTAGGTATTTTATTTTAATAGTTTTTTTTAACTCATTCATAAAGTTTTTTTTTTGGGGTATTTATAACATTAATGACAATTTTATAGGTTTCTGTAAATGTTTCTGGAATATTCCAATAATTTTCTTACATATTTGTTTACATTTCTGTAAACTGACAGGTAAACGTATATGTGAGAGACTAATAGGTCTAGGGGTAGTTGTGGACTTATCACCAATATAAGTACGTGATAACATGGTATATTAGAAGACATTTATTATTTATGTGAATTTTGTTTCGATAATTATCCCACGAGTTCTTACCAATTTCCATAGATTTCTGTGAAAAATATTTTTTTTTCCAATTTGCTTGCTTGCGTTATATAAATCAACATAAATAAAACCGGTTACGATTACGTTACATTTCACTGCTTTAACTGCAATATCAACTTTACACACAACAAAATCCTTACCATAAGTCTTCACGTAGCAATTTGTATTGCTAAGCACAAGCAAAAACGTCGGCAGAACAAAAGTGAGCGATTGCTGATTGCTTTAGGTGGAGAAAACGTTCGTTGTTTGAAAAAAAGGTGTATTTTGTGTTGAAGGATTTCGTCCCCTAATTTTTAGTTTTTTTTACTTTTGGTACTTAAATAAATTAAATAACGGATTTCATCTTTTGATGCAAATGGTATTGCGAAAGTGCAAATGCAAAATATCGTAGCTTTTCTATGAAATACAACAACAAAATGTCCAAGATATTAATAAAAACGGCTACGATATTTTGCATTTACACTTTCGCAAGACAATTTGCCTCAAACAATGAACTCTGCTAATGTGTATGCATTAATCACACCGAATCATAGAAAGAAGAAATTTTACATTAATGACAACTGAACTGACAGATTATTGCTTAGCAATAATTGTTTTTTTTTTTTTAAACAAACACAAACTGCGAAGCGTTTTGCTTGTCTGCAGATACACCCAGAGTCTCTGTCGGGAATCGAACCCGCAACCCCCAGATAGATAGTCCAGCACACTATCGTGTAGTCTATCGGGGCGCTCGATTTTCGATTGCTCAAGCAATCATTAAGCTACGTACACACGCTTGTCAAATTGTACAATATTGTCAGAAAAATGTTCAGAAAATGTCTAACAACCATGTGAACTTACAATTTTTGTCTTACAACGTTGTCAGAAAAAGTTTTGTTAGTACATTGTAAGACAATACTATTGTCAGACATCTGGTGCCATTGTCAGATCATTCTCAGAAACTTTTTATTGTCATATATGGAAGTTTATGCATCTTCATTATTTCGATTGGCAACACTGTGCATATGTATTTAAAATGAACAAAAGTGAAGCAACCGTGTGAACTTACAATTTTTGTTGGCAGATAAATTTATTGTTTGACAATTGTCTGACAATGAAATTGTAAGGTTTTCTTACAATCGTCTAAACTGACAATTTACCTTTTGCTAATAATATTTCATTGGCAGTACATTGCGAGCACATTGCCAGATCTGATAACATTGTAAAATGTGACAACCGTGTGTACGTAGCTTTAGAGCAATCACTGCGCATTGATTTGTTACATGTGGCAATTGCTACGTGTAGACCTAGAATTAAGCCACTTGAAGAGACATATATTTTTGTTAAAAAAAAATTTTCTTGTTCGAACATGAAACTGTCTTGTGTGGACAACACTTCTCAATGTTATATTCGAATATAACATCGTTGTCAGAACTATTGTTCTCACAACTATGTCTGACATTAAATGTCATTTTCACACAAAACGTCCGTCATTTTAAAAAAATTATAAAGAATACTATGATCAAGAACATCGACAGGTTTTGCCCTCACAGAAGAACATGAACAGATATGTGTTCATAATTCTGCCCACGTTTTGTTCTTGCGCTCTTCAGGACGTAGAAACTCTTGTGAATAGCTGATAAGTTTTTGAATTTGTATACGTTGTTACGTTGCCAGTTTTAGCTGATACAATTTTTGGTTTACAGAATAAAGTAATTGAAACAGTGTGAAAGTGTGAGTCAATAGACTAAAAGATAATGTGCTGGACTATCAGTCCGAGTGTTATGGGTTCTATTCCCGCCAAAGACTCTGACTGTCCAAAAGATTTCTCAGTTTGTGTTTGTTTTTCTGTAAAGTTTTTGTTTCACCCTTAAATTAAATGTATAGTAAAGGTTGTTTTTTAAGCCCCACAGAACTTACGAAACGGTAAACTGTCAAACGATCTGTCATACTGGGTTCACTTTTTGACATTTATTACCAGAATATTCTGGCAAATCATCATGATTAGATTGACGCTTGAACAACGCTACCAAATTATCTAAATTTACTTTGATTCGCGCAATTTATAGACGACTTCGTGATTATTATGGGGCACACATTGGTCCATCGTACTACATTCTTCTAAATGATGCAATAACACTAATACGTCAAAGGAATGTGCGTACTGAAGAAATATCGCCGCGGTGCGCCGTTGTAAACGAAAGTGAACAAGAAGATCCAAATTTATCGATTCGTCGTTAGTCGGTAGGAATTGGGGCTCTATCCGTCCAGTACGCAGAAAATCTTGGCCTACGCGCGTATAAGATCCAGCTGGTGCATGAATTAAAGCCACACGCAGAAAAAAAATATAGTTGAACATTGTTACTGTAACCATTTCAAATTTGTGCATGGTTACTGTAACAATTTCAAAATTTTTAACAATATTATAGTCACAGTAACAATATATATGATTGTGGTAACAATAATATGGTTAATTTACGATTCACATGAATATTTCAACCATATATATGGTTACAGTAAACATATATATGTTTGTGACAACCATTTATATGATGAATAATTTTATCATAATATGTTGTTCTCAGATTATGATATGAGAGCATCATAATATGGTAAGTCCTTCATCATATAAATGGTTGTCACAAACATATACATGGTTACTGTAACCATATATATGGTTGAAATATTCATGTGAATCGTAAATTAACCATATTATTGTTACCACAATCATATATATTGTTACTGTGACTATAATATTGTTAAAAATTTTGATATTGTTACAGTAACCATGCACAAATTTGAAATGGTTACAGTAACAATGTTCAACTATATTTTTTTTCTGCGTGCACGAGACCACATTCGATTAGGCTTATGTTTGACTTAACGGGTTTGTTAAAAAACAAATTTGCCGCATATGCTGTGAGACCAATCCACAACAGGCCCTACAGGCAAGCTTGCCAGTCTTGGGGATTTGTCCCTAAAGATGGGGATTTTGTAAGGTTTTTGGGGACAGAAAATTTATTTTGGGGACTAGCGATTTTATTGGGGATATTCTAAAATATTTCGGGGATTTTATGGGGATAAATTATTTAGGATTGGTTTGTTTTTATTATCAGTATGCAGTGGAAACAAATGTTCAACAATTGGAATGAAAGTAACTTTGACTAAGAATTTTGGTTTGAAGGAATCTTCTTAATATTATAACAACTAATTTGATCGGGTATTGGCCAATTAACTTAATATGAAGTTTATTCTCTGTGAAAATTTCAAGAAAAACAATATTTGGGGATTTTTGGGGATATTTTTAATTTTGGTTGGGGACAGCGATCAAAAATACCTGGCATCCCTGCCTACAGGCTCCATTACATCCAAAAAAATGCACCGTTTGGTGCGGTTTACACGCTGGTGGCATCATCTGACCTTATTTTTTCAAAAATGAAAACGGAGATCCAGTTACGGTCAATGGAGATCGTTACTACACCATGATCAATGATTTTTTCTTTGAAAATATGGATGATTTGGGCGCGATGTGGTTTCAACGGGATGGCGCTACGTGCGATTACTTGATTTCGAGAAATGGACCTGTCAAGGTGCCACGTAAAGTCACTGGTTTATGCTGATAAACCAGCAACTATTAATGCCATGGATGCCAACATTGATCGTGGCATACAGCCAGCAATGCACCAAAAATGGCCCAAAATTGGACGTACATAATGCCCGAAATCATTTTCAAATGTTAATGTTAATAACAAACAAATTTTGATTAAAGTTTACTTTTTTGTGTTATTTTTTACATGTTCAAGTTCTATTGGGCTTAAAAAAGAACCCTTTATATGTTCGTGTTACAAACAGCCTAACAGAATGTATAATAACGAATGTATGTAAATTAGCAAAGGAAAAGGTAAATAATTTTAATGTATGTAGCCGGTTTAATTTGCATTAATTTAGATTTTTTTTATAGTCAATAATATTTAATTTCGTCAAGCTAAATTAAACTCACACATTAGTTAAACATTTAATTAAACACTTTTTCAAAGTACAAGTAATAATTAAATGAAAAATTAGAAGATAATTTGTGTAATTGTTTAGAAATTATAATAATTTCAAAAAAAAATCTAAGTATAAAATTATTTATAAATGAAATTTAAATATTTTGAAAGCAAAAAATTTAAATATTAGATAATACTTATAGGTATATATTACTACTGTTTGGCCAAAAAAAAGAAACTTTTTTATAATACAAAAGACATCTATTGTGGGAACAATTATTAGCCTCTTGATTATATTACCCAATATTATTTTATTTTTTTCCAACAGAAAAAGCGAAAATAATAAAAATGGAATACAGTAAATAAATGTTGTTATTGTTTAATAACAAAGTGTGAGAAATGTTTGTTTTATTTTCCTTTTTTTTTTAGTTGGTGGACTTAGATTAAAATGAAAGTCTTTAATATAAATACAAATATACCAGAGTTACTAGTAAATTTAACAATAGAAAATTTGTTAGCAACATGCTAAATAATATTGTTGTTATACAATTTGCAAATGACGAAAAAACCAAAACCGAAAAAAAATAATAATAATAACTGCAAACCATGGTAGTATGGTTGGTTTATGACGAAATTTAGAGAAAAAATCTTTATCAGCCACCCATTCATTCATTCATTTTTGTAAACTCTAGTGTAGAGTCATTTGGCCATACATACTACGAGTACCATCTGCCAATTAAATATTTGTTATTAAAAAATATTTAACCTTAATTCTTATTGCTGTATACTTACCTACATATTTGATTTCATAAGATTTTTACCAAATGTTTGTAATAAATTTTACTTTTTATTTAGTATTGAGTTTTTTTTTAGTATTTTGATTTGATTTGATTTTATGCAATTTTTGTTTTTCGTTATTTTTATAACGAGTTTTTGTTATTTGTTGTTGTTTTCTATGAGATTTCAAAACCGTTCAAAGGTGTTTAGACATGCGATTGTAATTAGAGCGATTATCTACATATACATACGTTTTTTATGTGTTTATTGTTATAGAATCAAAAATATTAGTTAATATTAATAAAATACTTAATTTGAAATTGCAATTTTCCAGTTGTATTCTACAACAAACTAATTTTTAAAATACTCTACATTTAAACATTAAGTTGGATGAGATGTTTGTTATTAAGCTACGTTTGATCTAAATTTTAAATTCATTATAGATATGAGAGTTAATCAGGACTATTTATGTTTTCACTTTCACCATTCACCGTATTTTTGGAAGCATAATTACAATAATATTAAATAATTTCATCAGCATTTCTAATTGTATCTATTATTACGTTTTTACCTTTTAAAAATGTGGGTTTATTTCCTTTAAATAAACCGGATACTTTTGATTGCAAATAAAAGCAGTTTAAAATTGTAACAACTCTTTATTTATTTAGAATGTACAACAACATCACTCAGTGTCTCATCAATTCGCAAAAATACACACACACACACTTTATAATGTACAAGTATACACGTACAAGACAGTTGATGTTAACTCAAGGCGAATTTATATACAAGGTGGTGTCGGCGGCGAATTCAGGAAAATACGAGCGAATTCATAAATTTTTTATATATGGAGTTTGACATTCAAAACAATGAGAGAGTTGTTTCGAATGTCAAACTCCATACATACAAAATTAATGAATTCGCTCCTATTTGCCTGAATTTGCCACCGACACCACCCTGTATATAAATTCGCCTTGTGTTAACTCTAACAACGCCTATGATCAACTCAACTCACGACTGCAGTCTCTGCCACCATTTATACACACGCCATCTCTCGGGATTCTTCTACACGGACAAAACTCGTATGTTCGAATTCCAGAGCCTTCGATGTCATTGCCAGCAGCCCAAACATTTAGTGTTGCCATACTTACAAACAATGCCAACAAACCCCATGCTACTGATGGACGTGCCTTTAAACATGATGAATGCGGCAGGCAGTCGTTACAGACCGTTAAATTCAAATCGTCATTGCACATTCGTAACAATATTTACACGGGATTTTTTTAACCTTAATTATACATTAATGGTGAAAGTGAGAACAGGAATAGCCCTAAATGTCTGTATGCACGAAATATGTTTTCTAAGGAGTTTCAAAAATGTTTCTATTGTAAATCTGAGAAATCTGTATAAATGATGGAGATATGAATGCAAAATCACTATTGCATCTGCTTTAATAAGTTATATCTTTCTAAAACTCCACACCTCAGATATCTTTTGATAAATGTTGAGAAGCTACATTACTATTCTAGTTTTTCAAAAACGTTTTAAAAATGTCTGAGTTACAAGAGATTTTGTGAGTTCTATATTTTTGTGCGCTACACCACCATAGTGGTGAATGAAGATATATTGGGTTAGTGTTGAAGTTTCTAACTAGCCATAATATTGTCCTAAAGCTACGTACACACGATTGTCATATTCTTACAATGTTGTCAGAAAATGTTCAATAAATGGTTAACAACCATATGTTTCAACATAAGTTCTCATGGTTGTGTTAACCATTTTCTGAGCATGTTTCTAACAATCTGACAACCGTGTGTACGTAGCTTAAGACACCTTAAAGTGAGTCGATGTCCGTCCCTCCATGTAAACCTTGTAATCAAACTAAATTGATAAAATTTGTCACAAACTTGTCTAATTCCTCAAAGACGAAGCCTATTGAATTTGGTTACAACTACCATATTTGAGAATAGTTAAGCTCTCATAAATATCTTAATTATATAGAATCAGCACAAATAAGTTGTACATAAGCTAAACTCACACCTTCAAATTTAGTACCGTTCAGTCCATAATCTACCATAACTTCCATAGAAGGACCACCCCCGAAAATTCCATTAATTAGCATACATCTCTGAAATATGTTATTATCTAAATAAAATTCCACACAAATAAGTTTCATTTATACGCAAATCATGCCACCAAAATTTTATGACGAACGGTCCATAATTAGTCTTGGCTCTCATATAAGGCTCACTTCCAAAATTCACTTAAAAACAAATAAGTCCCATACATTAAAAAATCGGGATTCACAACAAATGGCGTATCTTATAATAACTTATATGTAATTTTGAAAGGTACATATTTGTTATTTATTCTCTCTTATTTATTGTACATTATAGTGTAAACAACAAAGTTTATTTCTGCTTTAAAAATATCGAATTTTGTCCCAACAAATCGTCATATACGGAAAGTTTTGCTTTACTTCTTTAATTTGAAAAAAGTGGCGCTGAAGCACAGCAATTGCCCACCAAAGTGAATGTGTTTTATCGTGCAGTAGATGGTTTGTTCAATTTAGAAGTAGTGATTTTGACACGGAAGACTTAGATCGCCCAGGCCAGCCAAAAAAAAGTTTCAAGAACAAGAATTGCAGGCATTACTCAATGAAGATTGTTGTAAAACTCAACAAGAACTTGCTAAATCATTGGAAGCTACTCACTCAGCAATTTCAAAACGTTTGCAATCAGCAGGATTCATCCAAAAAGCAGGGAAATTGTTTATCATACGAATTGAAGCCGAAAGACCTTTTGAATGTCCGAAATAATGCTTGATCGCTATAAAAGAAAATCATTTTTGCACCGAATCATTATTTGCGATGAAAAATAACCCGAAGTGTAAGAGATCGTATGTGAAGCGAGGACTACCAGCTGAATCGACACCAAAGCCAAATATCCATGGCGCTAAGGCAATTCTCTGTATTTTGTGAGAACAAAAGGGTGCTATCTATTATGAGCTGCTGAAATCTGACCAGACCATCACAGGGAACCTGTATCGAATGCAACTGATTCATTTGAATCGAGCATTCGCCGAAAAACACCCAGAATATGCGGCCAGACATGAAACCGTATTATGATAACGTTCGGCCAATACCTGCTAAAAAGTATTTAGAATGAAGTGCTTGTGAAGTTTTGCCTTATCCGCCGTATAGTAGATCGATGCAGAACGCTCTCTCTGGGATACGCTTCACTTTGGAACAGACTATCCGATATTGGCTTGATTCCTTCTTGGCCTCAAAAGATGAGCAGTTCTTTTGTTTCGGAATCCATATGTTGCCTTAAAGATGGGAAAAATTCATAGCTAACAATGGCCAATACTTCGAATAAATTTTAATTGTACAAATGTTTCAAAATAAAAGCTAAAAATTTAAAAAAATCCCGCATTTTTATGTCATACACTCAATAGTTATACCATTATCGTTACCTTTTGCCGGTTTCGAGTCTGTAGCCAACCTTGGTTTAATGCTGGGATCCTTGACAGGCATAGTTTTGTGCGCTTACGAACAAAACGTCTGCAGAATTACGTACACAAATGTTATCATATTCTAATGTGTGGTGAACACGTATCGATGTTGATAATTTTCGATTTTGCTGCCTATAAAGCAGTTAAGCTACGTACACACGGTTGTCAGATTGTACAATATTGTCAGAAAATGTCTAACAATCGTGTGAACTTACAATTTTTGTCTTATAACGTTGTCAGAAAAAGTATTGTCAGTACATTGTAAGACAATACTATTGTCAGACATCTGACAATCGGGTAAACACCTTACGTTGCCATTGCCAGATCATTGTCAGAAACTTTTTATTGTCATATGTGCGAAGTTTATGCATCTGACAATGGCATCATTGTCAGATAAATTATTTCTATTGGCAACACTGTGCATATGTGTATTTAATATAAACAAAAGTGAAGCAACCGTGTGAACTGACAATTTTTGTTGACAGATAAATTTATTGTTTGACAATGAAATTGTAAGGTTTTCTTACAATCGTCTAAACTGAGAATTTACCTTTTGCTAATAATATTTCATTGGCAGTACATTGCGAGCACATTGCCAGATCTTTAGAATAATTGCAGTAATGACAGTAATTTCCTAACGTCTTTACATGTCAACTGTTAGCAGTGTTGATTTTGAAAAGAAATTCAAATTGAAAAATATATATATATTTTTTTTCTTTGTTTATGTCAACTTGTATTACGCGATTTTAATATTCTACAATATAATCCTACTAACGTCTTACGTTAAGTAAACATTACGATTACATTCCATTAACGGTGTGCTAAAGCTGACTTAATATCAGGGTTAGCCGACCGTAACGTACTGTTTCCTTAACGGAATGGGACAACATTTCAACTTTGTTATTTGTAAAGTAGGAGTTATAGTGATAAAATGAAAAAATTTAAACCATAACGTGTGAAAATGTTTAAAATAAAATTTCTTTACATTTTTTAACACGGTTGATGCTTAAAGTATTAAAACTTTGTTTGTATATTAACTTATTTGACATTTGACTAGGCTCAGTTGAACACAACTTTCTTAATAAACCTTTATTTTAATATATTTAAATCTTGCAAATGAACTTATTACAGTTCTGTGCTGTAGCGTATTTGTGCTTTGTTTAACTTGACCACCATAATTTTATACGGTCTTCTTAATTTATTTGTTCTTGAAATTCATGATTGTATTTAAATATACATTTTAAAACTGGTTTAGTGGGATTGCATATTAATTATCTTTATTCTCACCGATTTAATTTTAGAATTTTGCCCCACATTTTTTTAACTCTAACAAAATGCATGTAAAATGTTCTGTCAATTTACAGAAACTGATAGTTAAATCTTAAAATATTAATAATAAAACTATGATTAAGGTAAAATTAAAAATTAACGGGAATTTAAATTGCTAGTTATCTGACAAAACACATTTAACAGAAATGTTTTACATAGTAAATTAATGTTTATAATTCATAGTCTTAATTCCTTAGTATTTCCAGTACTAGTTTGCTTTGAAAATTTAACATTTACTAGCTGAACCCGAACCGCGTTGCTGACCCTTAGAAAACATCTGTTTTATATTGCATCTCGATCTAGATTTTAATATACAGTCTCGAAAAAAGTGTTGGCATTCCGACTGGTTCCTATGAATTAAAAAAATCAGTAGGATAATTGACGGCTTGTTCTTCGTTCTGTGTTAATCGATTTGTATTTCATTGTTTTGCCAGGTAGTTTCAATTGAATTTGGTCCTTGAGCTTGTTAACATCATAATTTTTTGGTGCCAAAATTGCACGTTCCCAATCCGAATTTTTGTAGTTGGTTGTATGACTTGGGAATACCTTGTCGACAACGGCTTGAATATTCATTTGGATTTGGCAGAAGTTCGGGAATGAAATCTCATTAGTGGCGGGATCAATTGGAATTTTTCCATTTCCGATGTCCAACAATTATTTTGAGAATGTTTCGGTAGAAGGATATTGAGGCAAATTCGGCTTCTGTGGCTTCATTTCCAGTGAAATAAATTTGAAGGAACTTCGCATCATCATTGGGAAGCGGGAGAATTGATCCAATTCTGTGGTACATTTGGCCTTTAACTTTAAAGGTGGACATGAATCCGACGTCACTTGAAAGCTTTTTTGATATTTTGAAGAAAGTGCCGCCGGAAATGTAACTTAGAAGCAGCTCAGGCGGCTCAATAGTTAGTGACAGAATGACTTTACCGTTCGAACAGCACATTCCCGGGGATTCCTTAGAGAACTTCAAAACGCTGCAATGTAAGCAATGTTTGTTTATTGCTCCAATCAGTAAGTCCTTGTGATTCCTGTAGTCATCAACTTATTGTAATAAAGTGCCTTAAACTTTAGATCGATTTGATTTTACACGCCCATCCCACGGGCCGAAAATCAAAAATCTGATTTTACATTGTTACCCGCTAGGCTTTTCTGAATATTCGGTGAAAATTTCATCAAAATCGGTCCAGCCGTTTTTGATGTCTGTGACATAGCTGATTAAAAACAACAATCCAATGTAGTTGTTTTTTTTAAATCGCAAATTTACGAATCGAAAACTAATAATTTTTGAACAAAAATGTCCGTAAAAGTATGGAGAATTATTAAAAATATGTATGTTAACAATACCGAATAATTGTCTATAATTTTAAAAGACTAATTGTAGATAATTGTTTATTGATAACGTTCACGAACCTTCGGGAATAAAGGTTTTGCAGCCGAATCGTTTGCGAATGATTTTAAGAGATTACAATTTTCGAATGCTGGACTCTGGTGGAAATACTCAATTTAGTTAAAAGGCTTTGTTTTCAAATTATTTAGTGAATAATAAGAGTAAATAGGGAATAAGAGTTTTGCCTCAAAAAGACCAAAAAGCAATAAAAAAAGCAATTAAATATTCAATTTTAAGAGAATTTGTATGAAAGAGGTAATTAAATTTGTTTAAAAAGCCATTAATGCTGGCAACTTGAGTTAATGGCTTTTGTTCCCTCAAATATGATTGGAAATGAAGTAATTTATGTGACATTTATTATTGTATGCTGGAAATCATGTGCTGCAATGTTCATAGATTTAGAATAGTATGTTGATAAGGTTTCTGTAGAATAATTAGTGTACAATAGTATTGGAACTTTATGTTGATAAGTATTTTGGTGGCTGCATTTCTATCTCGTTGTGGTTTGAGTTTTAGTTTGTTGTAATGATTGTGTGTATTTGAAAATGCATGTTGATAAGAATTTTTGGATGAGTTGCATGTAATGTATGTTGTTGTTGTGTGTTTTTTTAGTTTGGTTAATGATCGTGTACTTAGAAAGTGTTTTGGGGGGAAATTGGTTTAGAATTGTTTGATGAGCTGCATGTAATGTATGTTGTTGTTGGAATTTTTTGTTTTCTTTGTTAATTTGGTAATGATCATGTACTCTGATTTTAATAAATCAAGTGCTGAAGTGTATTTTGAATAATTAGTGTACACTAGTTTTGGAACTTTATATTGATAAGGATTTTGGTGAGCTGCATTTGCATCTTGTTGTGGTTTGAAAAATCATGTTGATAAGAATTTTTGGATGAGTTGCATGTAATGTATGTTGTTGTTGTTGTTAGGGTTTAGTTTTAATTTATTGTAATTCAAGAAATTTATTGCTAACGATTTATTTAATTGTTTTTTTTTGGAAATTTCTATCTTAATGAAATTTAAAATTTTCTATAAATTGTGAATTTATTAAGTAAACTATATCAGTTCAAGAAAAAATATTTAATAATGAACACTAACGCGGATTTAATTTCTATATTTAATAAATTAAATATGAAGCAGACGTTATGCATTAAAGATATGGTGGATTTGGAGGAATATAACATTACTGGAGCTGAACGTGTAACTACAAAATATGGAGAGGTCATTGTTTTGGAGTTGGGAACAAATTTACTATACCTTCCTAAGAGATTTAATTCCCTAACTGATAAGGATGTGGAAAGCTTTTCTTCTGGGTTATATTTAATTTCAAAAATTCCCATGAACGATGAAAAAAATGGTATTTTCTATAGGTTGGAGTTGAAGATGGTTCCTAACACCAGAGAATATTATCCTTTTAATAATTTTAGTACTTTTAAATAAACTAAGTTAAATAAATAAATTAATTAATAATAAAATAATTTATAGTTGTTTTTTATTTAATTGGAAATAAGTTTTTCTCAGAATATAAGAGAAGCATATAAGTAATTCATATTCAGATATAATCGAAATATCAAGCTAGAAAGATGGAGATTATTGATGATTTTCTGCTGAAATTTGAAAATATAATATTCAAAGATCATTTGGAACTAATAAATGAATTCAAATCAGAATATACAGATTTTGATACATACAATAAACCGTGTCCCCATGATAATTCTAATGAAGATGTTGTGGGTATGTGTGGATGTTGTTTTTTCCACATGAGAAAAAGAAAAGTTATAAAGATCATAGAAAAATATCAAAAATTAATTAAGTACTTATCATCTCCATTCATCAATCAGTCTTGTAAAAGGAAGAAGTGTGATGAAGATGAATAAATGATTTATTTTTAAAAAATTTTAAATTGTTTTTTTCTTTTTATATTCTAATAAAACAATAATTTTAATAATAATATATAATTTCTTTATTAAAATAATATATACATGTTAATTCAATTAAATATACTTAGCTTATTCAAATTTTAGTTTATAACAATTTTAATTTTTAGGTCAACTACATATATAAAAATCATTCTCTAATTTATCAATTTTAAAGTAATTTGATTAAAGAACATTGATATACATATATATATTTTTTTTTGTGAGTTGACTTAAAAATATTTTCTTTATAAAGAGATTTATTTAGTAAAGAAACCATCAGTTTACATTTTAATTTCATTGAGAATGGAGACTAGAACAAAAAAAATATTTGCACTTGGCCGAGCACGAAAACCTCAAATATATGATGTTATATTTGAAATGGAGTACTTCCTTAACCTTAAATTAAAGATTTCGTGTGGATTTTCAACAACGTTAGCATTCAAACCTGTGATATGGTTGCATTACAAAGACAAACAATTTATTCAGCTGGATCGGGAGGAGTGGCTACATCTCATGAGCTACAAGGATTACATACATAATACATTAAATCAAAATGTATTTTTAGATTTAATAAATCTAATTGATAATGATTGTGTAAGGGATATTGAATATTCCTTTCAATATAAAAATGGTATATGCTATATAATATTTAAACAAGGAAGAAATGAGATTAAAATTGATCCTGGCACATGGAGATCATTAACTAGAATTGGAGCATTTTTAACAACATTGTTATGTTGGAATACAATTCTTCAAAAACAAATATTACATTTTTATAATCAATATTATATTCCAACATGCTCTGTTTTAAATAAAACAAATATTAATTTCTATGAAATTAAAGGTATTCATGAGACAGATATAGAGATTGACTTAACACGACTATGTTATGACATTAGTAAAAAAATGCAAAATAAGATTAAAACAGATGTAAAAGTTCATAGATTATTATTAAGAATTGATAATAAATAAATTTAATATTGAAAATAAATAAAAATAGAAATAAACAAACAAAATCATATGTGTTTTTATTTATAATTTATTTAGTTTTAAAATGTATTAAAAATCTTAAACATAAATGCCCACAATTAAAAGCATTAATTTTTTGATATCTTTTATAGTTATATTTAATATTATTTCCTAAATATTTTAATATTTCTATAGGTGGTTGTAGGTTACCAAAACTATCAAAATACTCTATATTATAATTATCTTTATAATAAGCTACCCAATGTGTACCATCTCCTCTATTGTTGTCCAAGTTGATAATGCCACACTCTATTCGTCGAGGAGTTTTAGGTAATTTATCTCGCATATACACACCCCTGAAATTAGGGATATATTTCTTTCCAAAGATTTTTAAATCCACATCTGTAAGTGGTCTATTAGGTAGCTGCATTATTAGTTTTTTGATATATTTTTATAAAATATTCCATAGCCCTTTTTATATGGTTTGAGATACAGGCCTTCACCCATAGCTATTGTCTCTAATGCTCTGTTGTGACGCATACTTTCCTCGAGTTGCTGTCTTCCATTTTTAGCTGTGGTTACGGCCCTAGCAATTGATGATCCACCTGAAGCTAATGCTCCTAATGCTCCAAGTGCTGTAAGTATAGGTACGAGGGGTAGAAAACCGCCAATTTTAGGAACACTGATAATTCTTGGAATTTTAATTTCTGATTTCCTCCCACGAAATGAATTCTGAATAACTTTTCGTGCTGTTTTTATAGCATTATTGAGATCATGAGGTTTTTGTTTTTTTAGGATAGCAGTTGCAGTTTTAATTGCATTATGAAAAATGTTTCGCTTGCTGACTTTATTTAGTTTGGATTTTACACCTAAACCAAATTTTACTTTAGATTTCATTGCGTTAGTAACAAAGTATGCATTAAGTTTTTCTCCAAGGGTACTATCTTTAGCTTTAACCCTTTCCCAAGCCTTATCGGCTAATTCTCTATCTGCTTGATGTCTTTTATCAATATTGGTATTCTGAGAATAAGCAATATCATGAATTCGACAAGCTGCATCTAGGGGATTGATTCCTTTATCACCTCTTTTTAAACGCTTTTCCAGCTTTGTTCCAGGTCCACAATATTGATAACCTGGTAGGTGAAGCTCTATTGGTAGTGAATTAATTAAATTATTTACTAGTCCTTTTCCGTGAACGGATTTTTTCCCACTAACTTTATTCCTTGTATACACAATCATTTATATAATTTATTGTTTCTGAAAGTAGGTAAAGATTTATAAATCTATAAAACGATAGTTTTAATTCATTATATATATATACTCTCAGTAGTAAACATGCGTTTAATAAAACAACCTTCAAATATTTTAGTAAGAAATTTAGATTTTATACAAGTCAATAATGCAACTAAACATGGTTGTTTATTACCTAATTCAATAAGGGCTCTAATAGTGGGACCATCTAATTGTGGGAAAACTAATGTTATGCTTAGTTTGATTGAAAGCCCTAATGGTTTAAAATTTAAAAATATTTATTTATACTCAAAATCATTAAATCAACCAAAATATCAATATCTAAGAAAATTAATTTCATCTGTAAAGGGAATGGGTCTTTTTACATATTCAGAAAATGAAGATGTGATATCGCCTAAAGAAGCCAAATCAAATTCAATAATAATATTTGACGATGTTGCATGTGAGAAACAAAATAATATTAGATCATACTTTTGTATGGGAAGACATAATAATATAGATTCATTTTATTTGTGTCAAACGTATACTCACATTCCTAAACATTTAGTGCGTGATAATGCAAACATGATAATAATGTTTAAACAAGATGATTTGAATTTGAAGCATATTTACAATGATCATGTTGGAAATGATATGAGTTTCGATATGTTTTGTAAAATATGTAGAGAATGTTGGAAGGAAAAATATGGATTTCTAATAATAAGCAAGGATGATGAGATACATGATGGACGTTATAGAAAAGGCTTTGATATATTTATTCAAGTTTAGTTGTAAATATTCAACTATTCACATCGGTCATATACTTATTGAACCGTAAATACATATAAGTGTTTTGAGACCTTATTTCACCTTTAGAAAAGCTGATATTAAGAGGCTGTTAAGCTGTTTTAAGAAGCTGTTTAGCTGTTTTAAGAAGCTGTTTAGCTGTTTTAAGAAGCTGTTTAGCTGTTTTAAGAAGCTGTTTAGCTGTTTTAAGAAGCTGTTTAGCTGTTTTAAGAAGCTGTTTAGCTGTTTTAAGAAGCTGTTTAGCTGTTTTAAGAAGCTGTTTAGCTGTTTTAAGAAGCTGTTTAGCAGTTTTAAGAAGCTGTTTAGCTGTTTTAAGAAGCTGTTCGACTATTGAGAAGCTATTTTATTTATTGTTTAGATTAATTAATAATTTTTAACTAATAAACATGGACGAAAATATACTAAGGGAGTTAGTGAAATCAAGAAACATTTTGAAAAAAAAGTTTAAGAGCATAAAACTTGGAGATGCTGAAACATTAAACAAATTAGAAAACACATTTAAGCCATTAACAGAACCACTACAAAAACTAGTTGAATTATCTAGTGATAATTCACCTAAAATAAAATTACTTGTTGATGAGAAAACTAAAATTAAAAATATAGACGATAGCATTACCACTCCTAAGAAATATGTTTTGAAACGAGAGCATATTGACTCATCGCCCAAGTCAAGTGTATCGAATAAGAGGAAACATAATAAAAACAATGAAGATGACGAAGACACAGAATTGAATAGTGATTCATTTTATTCACAATCTTCTGATTTGGAATTTGATTTGACTGAATTTAATGAAAACAAAAAGCTTGATACTACATATGGACCTTATAAAAATGAAGATGGTAATTGGAAATTTGGCAGCTCAGATTTGAAGCTAAGTGATGATAAAATAACAATAGGAAATAAGTCTTGGGCATTAACTCCAGGTCTATACTCATTGATTTTTCATATAAAACCAGAACAATATGATTCGTCAGAATTAGAAATATATAAACGAATTTTGCTTGATACAAATGCACATAGAAGAAACTATAATGCTAATAATCAACTAAAAGGTAACAAAGGTTATAAATATAAGCATATAATAAACAAACTATTTCCTACAACTCACATTGGTAAGGGGTTAATGAAAGTAAATCTCCAAAAACCAAACTATATATACTGGGATAATCCCAATGAAATAGTAGAGCGATTAAAACTGCTAATGGCATCACAACATGCTGGAAACAATAATCATACTAACGAAATAATATCAATAATTGAGGAATTAAGAGAAGCAAATATAATTGAATAATATTAATAATAAGAAAATAACAAAGTATGACTGTTGATAAATTTGGTCATTACTATAATCAAAAGTTTACTAGCGAAATAAAAAGGAAAAATATTTTAAAAAATTTTGGTGTTTCATTGGATGGTAATAATATTAACATAGAGAATAAAAGAATTAAGAACTTAGCATCACCGTTGGAAGGATTAGATGCTGTTAACAAAAACTATGTTAATTCACAAATTAGTCATATGCAAGAACATATTAAAAGGGGTATAGGTGAAGAAGTTTTAATTGTAAGGAATGAAATTAAAGATTTAAATAAGAAAATTGATGATATATATAAGGTAATGATAACGCTATCATCATCGCAATATGGAAAAAAGAGCAATCGTCAATGAACTTCATTCCCAAGCACGGAAAAATTTCTTACGACGTAGAGTTATTATGAGAGGTTTAGACGACCTCTGGCAAGCTGATTTGGTAGAAATGGGTAATTATTCAACTAGCAACAAAGGATATAAATATATGTTAACGGTTATTGATACATTTTCGAAATATGCATGGGCTGAGTCAATTAAATCAAAAACTGCTTCTGAAGTTTGTAGAGCATTTCAGAAAATACTTAGTATGGGACGTATACCTAATAATTTACAAACAGATGACGGTAAAGAATTTTTTAATAAGGAGTTTGCTGTGCTAACGAGAAAATACTCAATTAATCATTACTCCACATTTAGCGTTATGAAAGCTTCAATTGTTGAACGCTTCAATAGAACATTAAAAGGTATGATGTGGAGAGAGTTTAGTAATAATGGAACATATAAATGGATTAATATTTACAAAAGCCTAGTTGAACAATATAATAAAAAAAAACATGCAACTATCAAAATGGCACCTATTCACGTAACCCCTAAATACGAAAAACATCTGCTGAATACTGTATATAATAATTTAAAAATATTTAAACCCTCACGATTTAATGTTGGTGATTGCGTTCGCATTAGTAAATATAAACACATCTTTGAAAAGGGATATACCCCGAACTGGACAACAGAAATATTTAAAATAAGATCGATACAAAACACTTATCCCATAACATTTTTATTGGAAGACTATCAAGGAAATGAAATTAAAGGTGCATTTTATAAGGAGGAAATACTTCGCACACGTTTTCCAAATACGTTTCTCGTGGAAAAGATATTGAAAACTAAAGGAGATAAAGCATATGTAAAATGGTTGGGTTTCTCAAATCAGCATAATTCTTGGATAAGTAAAACTGAAATATTATAACAATTAGACAATAAAAATGAATATAAATAAAATGAAATACACACAACAAAGCATTTTTATTTCATTAACAGATTATCATTCACTATGTCAATAACATTAGCTATAAGCGGAAATTCTGCACTTTTAACAGCAAATTATTTTCCACCAATAGATCTAACAGATGACTATGAATGTGCACTAATCGATTTTCATTCATATAATTCTATTCCTAATGTAGACTATGATAATAATCTTTTCCATATTGGAGATAAAGTAATTGAAATTCCCATAGGATCTTATGAGTTACAAGATATTGTTGATTACATAATTGAACAATATAAAGTACTTGATTTTAATAAATCAATTATAATTGAAGCCAACAATAATACTTTACAAATTGAAATAATCTCCTCTCACGATACAATATTTTTTGATCGGAAGCGAACTATTGGTAGTTTATTTGGATTTGATAGACTATCTTTAAATGCTGGTATAAAACACTTATCTAATCAACCAGTCAGTATTTTGAAAGTGAATGCTATACAAGTTCAATGTAATATAATAAGAGGGTCATATATGAATAACTCCCCAGCACATATACTTCACGAGTTTGCATTGGACGTTCCTCCAGGTTATAAATTAGATGTTGTACCTAATAATCTTATTTATTTGCCAGTAAACGTCAGAGAAATAACACATCTTACAATTTGGATTGTTGATCAAGAAGGTCGTTTAATTAATTTCAGAGGTGAAGAAATAACACTTAGGTTACATCTGAGATCAAAAAAAAATGATAATTTACAATAAAGCTAAACAAATTAGAATTAATAAAGACATTTACACAAAAACTGTTAAAGCTATAAGACCACAATTAACAGAAAAAAATAAAAATTTTTTAAAACTACTTAAGTTGAAAGTAAAAAAATAATGTCTGATATTCTCGATGTTATAGAGAAACCCATTACGGATGAAAATATAATCAAAAAAGATTATCATAGCTATCTACCCTATATTCAATCATTTAAGAATAATGATGAAATTCGAATTACTATACAAAATCAAGACTTATACGTTCTTCCTTCTGAAAGCTACTTGTATATAGAAGGTAATATAAAGAATATTAACGGTGAGAATTCTCCTAATACTCGGATGAGGAATAATTGTATGGCATACTTATTCGATGAAATACGTTATGAAATCAACGGTGTTGAAATTGATCGAACTCGATACTTGGGAACGTCTAGTACAATTAAGAATTATGTTTCATTAAATGAATTTGAAAGTAATATGATGAGAAATGCTGGATGGAGTATTTCAGAAGAATTGTCTATGCAAAAATTTAATTTTTATATTCCTCTAAAAATATTAATGGGATTTGCTGAGGATTTTACTAAAATAATATTGAATAGTAAACACGAACTTATTCTTTTGCGGAGTTCAAGTGATGCAAATGTATATTACTCAACAGATGCTAATGAAAAAAATCAGTTATCGATTACAAACATAACATGGAGAATTCCGCATATTCACGTATCAGATTCTAGAAAAATACAAATAATGAAAATTATTAAGGATGGAACGTCTTTACCAATAGCATTTCGCAGTTGGGACTGTTATTTTAATCCTACGTTTGCTGGTGGGATAAATCATAACTGGAATGTTAAAATGTCAATTAACAGAGAAAGACCAAGATTTTTATTATTCGTTTTAGAAAATAATAATAAATATATTCATTCTGATTTAAAAAATATAAAAGTACATTTAAATTCCGATTGCTATCCATACGACGATTTAAATCTAAAGTTTGAGGAGAACCGCTATGCTATATTATATGACATGTATGCCAAATTTCAACAAAATTACTATATGAGGGAAGCACAACCACTTCTTTCCTGTGAAAAGTTTAAAAATGTTCCAATTGCCGTAGTCGATGTAAGCTACCAAAATGAGATGATTAAAACTGGACCAATTGATGTAAAAATTGAATTTGAGACTATTAACCCGATTCCTGCAAATACAAATGCTTACTGTTTAATACTTTATGATCGTTTGATAGAGTACACTCCATTAACTGGAATTGTCCGAAAAGTTATATAATCTATAATATTTAATTCAATTTTTATACTTACGATTTTTTTCCAAATTTATATATAAATAAAAGACATAATAAAATTTAAAATTTAATCAACGACTTGTTTTTTTTTATTTTTTTTATAATTTCATCTTATATATTATATAAATTACTTATAAATATTTCTTTACACTTTGTTTAATTCTATATCATTTATTAACATGTCTAATTCCAAATCACCATTACCAGTATCGAATGTGTAATGATGCCAAGCATATGTATTTACATTATCATCCATAACTTTACGCTTAGTGTCATTATAACTCAGAGCTACTTTATTTACTTGATTAGTTAGAATAGTATGTAATTTAGAGGTAAATGTTTGCATAGAAGCTGTAACAACTTCTTTATTGAATAAAACATGCTTATAAGTATCTATATTATAATTATTAGCAATACATTTCTTAACTCCCTTAGCTTTCTTCACATCTTCCTCACCTTCGACAGTATATGCGTATACTTTAGGTGCTAAACCTACATATTCAGTTATGAATTTTCCCTCACATTCATCTTTCATCATACCTAATACTTTTTTATTTAACGGAGGTAAATTGAATGGGTTTTTTTCTGAGTATGATGAAGTATCAAACCGGTCTTTTATATCAGAGCGAATGTCATTATAAAAATCATCTGTTTTAATTGAGTATATAAAAGAATCTGTATCCATATAATTTAAATTTATTTTATTATTATATTTTGGTTTCATATATGCATAATGAAAATCATACATTTTCCATTTAGATAACTCTAGAACACAAAAGCCTAAATAAATCGGTTTGTTATAATACGTTAGGGTTTTATTCATTTGTATAGCCCATAATGTATTGGTGAATTGTGAAATGCTATGAAAATTTGGTTTTGATACTAGATTTCCTACTCCTAAATGATTACGATTACGTCGATCCCATTCAGTTACCAAACGTACATCTCTCCTTTTATCAACATTTTCCATAGTCTTTCCATATACTGCATTGTTAAGTAATTTATAAAAATCTTTTTCAAATGAATTAGTTGCTCTTGTTCTATATTCAGTATTCAAATCAATATATGTCTTCAACCAGGGTTTCTGTTTAAATTGGAGAATTCGATGAACTTTTTCTAAAACTAATCCATTATTCAAACATTGTTCTAACGTTTTATAATGTATTATATATTTAGTTTTATTAGACAGATCAGCTATCAATTTTTCATGCTTACTTCCACCAATTATTTTATTTTCCACACAAAAAGGTAAATCATTATGATAATCATGATAGCCAATGGGATAAGTCAAATCCACTTCATAAATGTAACCTACTTCGGAATTTTGTGGGATGTCTCGTGGATGAATGAAATCATTAGTCCAAGTGAATTCTCCATATGGAAGTGATTCTGACATCGCCCAACCATAAAGATTATTTGCATCTAAATATAATATATATTCTGATGGTTTCGTATCATCATAATTGTTTAAATACTTATGATTCGCCTTACTATATCTCTTACTACATTGGGTAAGACCACCTCGAATACCCCGCTTAATAAAATTATACATTTCAAGATCAGTTATAAGTTCCAGTTCAATTTTTGTATATTTTAACATGGCATCCCATGACAGACCAGGAATAGTATAGTAATGCGCTGGATCTAAATTATAAATTCTCTTGCATACTTTTCTAAAATTTTCAAAGACATCGGTGAGTAGTAGTACATCAGTCTTCAAGTATAATTTCATATAGTCCCTAATAGTTTTACAATTAAATTTTTTCCATATAGTCTGTGCACGTAAGTATTCTTCTTCAGAACAATTTTTATTATTCAATTTACTATAAAATGCTTCTATAGGAGGTAGTTTATTTTCATCTAATTTATCAAATGTATTAACATACTCATAAGGAAAAACGCCCTTTCGCCTCATAATATTAAACTGTTCAGAGTCTGGAAAACACTTTCGAACCGTTTCTAAATCATTATCTGATAAATTACTAGCTAATGCATCTAACCCAGATGCCATAAATCGATAAGAGTCTAAAAATCTTAACTCAACTTTTTTCTGACTTTTTTCATATCGTATACTCTCAAGCTGTTTTTTAATAATTGCCTCAGGAATGTTTTTTTTTATTTTTTGTATACGTATCTCATCCAATAAAGTTTCAATCTCATCATCACTATACACACGTATTGTATGCGATAGTGAAATATACAACTCTTTATTTATGGGTATAATATTCGTCTGTCCTTTAATATTTAACAAGTCTTTCACAAACAAATGACAATCATATGAAGAAAAGTTGTGGAAAAAAATTGGTATAAAATTTGGAACTTTAAAATTAAGATTACATGAATTATGTGCAGGTCCCCTATATTTTCCTGACAAGTGACAATGATCTCTAACAGCTAATTCATCTCCTAAACTTTTACCACAGATATGACAATCAGTTGCCCTTTGTAAATGTTCTTCTTCTAAGGGAGTTAAGGCTTGTATTGGAACAACTTTTTCAAAATGTTTTTTATAGATATCTCTACATTGTTCAATTAAGCTGTTAACAAAATGTTCACCAACATTTATATTAGTATTGCTATCAGTAAATATCTTAAATCTATGTAAATTTTCATTAAAATTACACTTAATGCTATATGCATATGCACATGGAATATGCTTTTTTATAAAATTAGAATTAATCTCATTATCATTACTTACATCGATATCATGAAGTATACACTCAAAATCTGCATAAATTGAGAATGGAATGTCCATTTGCCTCTCGAAATGCTTATAGCTAATAAATGATTTTTCTCCCGCAGGCATTTTTGAAATACATTTCCCACATTCTTTCTCCTTATGTGTCGCCATTCTTTCCGGTAAATTGGTGTGATATAGACATGCATTACAAAACAATTTACTACCATTGCATGATGAAATTTGAGTAGATAGAAGTCTAAAAATGGATGAATTTTAATTTTATTGGAATTACTATTAAATACTATTATCATAATTACCTTGATACATTTTTTATTAAAATATAGTGGTATGTCTCCATATCTTCACCTTCCAACAACATTAGATTTATATGTATAATCTTCTCATTAGTTGTAATGTAATATGGTCCGACTACACTTTTCAGCTTCTTGTCATATCCAAAGACATTTATACTTATGTCAATATTATTTTTTTCAAATAATTTAATTTCCTTTATATCAGCTGGAAAGTTCATTGTAGAGAAGTTTAATACTCTGCCACATCTCAATATTATAATATTGTCTGAAATATTATTTATCTTATACGTTGAAGTTCTTATTGTATTGCTACTATTTCCATTGTAAAGGGCTGCTATTATACACCACTTAAAACAGAATATATCATTATTGATTATATTAATACATGCCTTCTTCTTTACCAATTCCACTGGAGTTGGAATGTATGAAGATCCATTTAGTGGGGATGCTTTATTGATGTTAATATCCAACCATTTTATTTTAATAAGTGTCCAACCTGAATCTCTTTCTTGAAATTCGGACATCTTAGCTTTAATGCTATCTATTTGGTACTTTAGAGTATCTTCAATATCGTCTGCTCTAGATAATCGCACCATCTCGGTTATGTGGTACATATCCGTTTCCGGTTTCAGTGGATGTGCTGGTAATTTATAAACTGCTGTTAGCTCCAAATTAAATTTAATTATTAGATGATCCGCTAAGCTGTTGTTTATTAGTTTTTTAAAAAACTGATGTCCCTCCTCCAAATATCCATCAACATTTAAATTAGTATCTCCTTTAGGGAAACGGTATGTAGAAAGCCGAGATCTAAATGAGCTTTTCAATAGAAGCACTCGATTACCAATCGATATCTCTGTATTCATTTTATGCTCTTTTGCCATGCAATGGGTAAACCATTTTTCCGGTTGTACTTCCACATTGCAATCCTCGCAAACTATAAAACGCTCTAACCGCTGGTGTTTTGCAGGTATCCGTGATGAAGGCTCCAAATTTATTGACCGCTTTCTCGCTGCAGCTGATGTTGATGGTCTTATAATTTCAGCCTCTGCTATCCTTAATCCTTCATGTTTGTGGCTTTTTTTTTCCATCGATGTAAGAAATACACGACTGCAATGAATACAGGGTTCGTGTATTTCTGTATGTTTTTTTAAACCTTTTATTGAGGTATACACATTTTGACAAATGTTACAAACAAAAATTTTTGACGACATTTTTTTTTAATTTTTACTTTCGTATAACTTGTTGTCTTTGTAACGAAATACGAAAGACTAATTTGAGAATAAATTCACAATTTATAGAAAATTTTAAATTTCATTAAGATAGAAATTTCCAAAAAAAAAACAATTAAATAAATCGTTAGCAATAAATTTCTTGAATTACAATAAATTAAAACTAAACCCTAACAACAACAACAACGAAGTTCTATATGTTCAACATGCGCTTGAGTTTTACAAGCCACCAAACAAATTTCTATTTTTATATGACACACATTTCAATAAGTAAACTAAGATGATAGTGTAGAATTATGAAGTTAACTAATCATATTACAAAAAAATATGTTGTTGCAATGTTGAAGAATTACTCTACTCATAAATTTTAGTAAAATAATAAAAAATATATACAACAATTTATTTTATTAGTATTCATTTATTTATTTATTAATTCGATTAACTTAAATCTACATCTAAAATAATTTGATCACCCTCGTGATCATGCCAAAAATTATCTTTATAATTTAAAATAATTTGATCTCCCTCATCATCATTATTGAAGTCCTCAACTTCATTCGAAATGTTTAAATAATAACCTAATTGATTATTAGGAATATAAAATTCACTATCATTAACATAATTGGAATTATTAATTAAAAATAAAATATTGCTAATCGCTTCATCCACGGTTTTCTCTAATGCAGCTTCATTCTTCGTTATAAAATCATTTCCTTGCATCTCCATTTCTGCTGGAACCTCTTCTTGCTCCTCCACTTCTGCGGGAACCTCTTTTTGCTCCTCCACTTCTGCTGGAACCTCTTCTTGCTCCTCCACTTCTGCTGGAACCTCTTCTTGCTCCTCCATATCTATGGGCACTTCTTCATTTTTTAATTCCTCCTCTACTACCAACCCCTCGTGGAAAGCTATGTGGTTTCGGACGTCATCTTTTCTAAGCAACACCAGTCCACATAAAGGACAAGGGGTATGGATCCTCTTGTGGATTAAAAGGGCGTATTCCCTTTTATAAATCTTTCCACAAATACCGCAAAATAAAGCTGACATTATTTTAGTTTTTAAGTGTTGTTTATATATTTCCAAATGAAATATGAATGAGTAAAAGAAAATTTAAATTCGTAACTATGAAAGTATGAAAAGTTTCAACTCATACTTTATAAATTATTTTAGTAAATCTCAGAATTATCTATATACATATATATAGCATCAGTTAAAATAGTATATATTTTCATGAAACACATTTTTGTAACCTTTGCACTTTTCAAATATACATGATAATTATAGTAAATTAAATACTTTAATATATGAATTAGAAAATAAAGAAATTTCCCATAGTATGACAGTTTTCAAAACAAACATGATCTTTTCATCGAATTAAAACTAAACCCTAACAACAATAACAAAGTTCGATTATTCTACATCCACTTAAGTTACTGTTATTACCATATCTGCCACTCTGTCTGTCTCACCATCTTTCTGTTTGTCGGTCTGACTAAACATCAGCCTATCTGCCACTCTGTCTGTCCGTTTGCCTTTATTTCCACAAAATACACTTTAGCATTTGATTTATTGAATCAGAAAATAAACAAATTCCCTGGAGTGACCTTAACACTTTCTAAGTACACGATCATTAACCAAACTAAAAAAACACACAACAACAACATACATTACATGCAACTCATCCAAAAATTCTTATCAACATGATTTTTCAAACCACAACAAGATGCAAATGCAGCTCACCAAAATCCTTATCAATATAAAGTTCCAAAACTAGTGTACACTAATTATTCAAAATACACTTCAGCACTTGATTTATTAAAATCAGAGTACATGATCATTACCAAATTAACAAAGAAAACAAAAAATTCCAACAACAACATACATTACATGCAGCTCATCAAACAATTCTAAACCAATTTCCCCCCAAAACACTTTCTAAGTACACGATCATTAACCAAACTAAAAAAACACACAACAACAACATACATTACATGCAACTCATCCAAAAATTCTTATCAACATGATTTTTCAAACCACAACAAGATGCAAATGCAGCTCACCAAAATCCTTATCAATATAAAGTTCCAAAACTAGTGTACACTAATTATTCAAAATACACTTCAGCACTTGATTTATTAAAATCAGAGTACATGATCATTACCAAATTAACAAAGAAAACAAAAAATTCCAACAACAACATACATTACATGCAGCTCATCAAACAATTCTAAACCAATTTCCCCCCAAAACACTTTCTAAGTACACGATCATTAACCAAACTAAAAAAACACACAACAACAACATACATTACATGCAACTCATCCAAAAATTCTTATCAACATGCATTTTCAAATACACACAATCATTACAACAAACTAAAACTCAAACCACAACGAGATAGAAATGCAGCCACCAAAATACTTATCAACATAAAGTTCCAATACTATTGTACACTAATTATTCTACAGAAACCTTATCAACATACTATTCTAAATCTATGAACATTGCAGCACATGATTTCCAGCATACAATAATAAATGTCACATAAATTACTTCATTTCCAATCATATTTGAGGGAACAAAAGCCATTAACTCAAGTTGCCAGCATTAATGGCTTTTTAAACAAATTTAATTACCTCTTTCATACAAATTCTCTTAAAATTGAATATTTAATTGCTTTTTTTATTGCTTTTTGGTCTTTTTGAGGCACAACTCTTATTCCCTATTTACTAATAAGCAGCTCATTTTCCAGCTTTTTGAATGAAAAATATCGAATAATTCAGCACATTAACAAAACTTCAACAATCTTTATACATTTTAAGAATGTTTGGTATTTTAATAATAAAATTTTATTTAAATTTATTAGAAATCTCTTTAATTTAAGCCTATTACTCTTTCTTATTACAGTTACGGTTTACTTGGCGCTTCGGGTTGCGGTAAAACAACTTTACTCTCCTGCATAGTGGGCCGTCGTCGCATTGATTCTGGTGAAATTTCCGTATTGGGTGGTAAGCCCGGCACACCAGGCTCTGGTGTACCCGGTAAACGTGTGGGCTATATGCCACAGGAAATAGCACTCTATGGCGAATTTTCCATACGTGAGACAATGATGTATTTCGGCTGGATATTTGGCATGGAGACAAAAGAGATTATCGAACGTTTACATTTCTTGTTGAATTTCTTGGATTTGCCATCGGAGAAACGTTTAGTAAAGAATCTGAGTGGTGGCCAGCAACGGCGTGTATCGTTTGCTGTGGCCCTAATGCACGATCCGGAGTTATTGATTTTGGATGAACCCACAGTTGGTGTAGATCCTCTGCTAAGACAGAGTATATGGAATCATTTGGTTCATATAACAAAATCGGGTCAAAAAACAGTTATAATCACAACACATTATATAGAAGAGGCCAGACAAGCGCATACGGTTAGTTAGTAAATGTTATTTTAAAGATCTAAAGAAGTTTTTAATTAATTTAAATTCTATATGTATAAATTTTTTATTTGAAATTTCCAGATAGGTTTAATGCGTTCTGGTAACTTATTGGCCGAAGAA
This sequence comes from Calliphora vomitoria, assembly GCA_942486065.2. Classification (NCBI taxonomy): domain Eukaryota; kingdom Metazoa; phylum Arthropoda; class Insecta; order Diptera; family Calliphoridae; genus Calliphora; species Calliphora vomitoria. The sequence continues at coordinate 17,023,410 of OW818029.2, forward strand.
TCACCCAGCGTTTTACTATCCATGTACAAATGTATCAATTTAGAAGAAGTATTTCTAAAATTATCCCGCATTCAGTCACAAAAGGGCGATATATCTCAGGTTAATTTCAGGTATGTTACACCATTCTACAAATCTCTATATTAATTTATATTTCCATAAAAAATTATTAATTAATTTTTGTTACATTTAAAAAGCATGATTTTATTATTTTTAAAATTTAATTGTTTTTTTTTTTTAAATTGTGTTTTTATTGGTTTTATTTTCATTTTAATTTTTTGCATCCACCACCAAAAATACTCTACTACAACTACTACCACCATCAACACCAACCACTACTCCTCTCTCAATTGATAAAAATGATAAACTAAATTAAAAAAAAAAACAAATAAAATTTCATCTACAAACATAAAAAAAAATCATCATGTTACAAATTAAAAACAAACTGCATATGACAATGTCATATGTCATACTTACTATATCTGTTATAACATTTTGCTCACATCTGTATGTCTTCTTCATATTAATGTGTTTTATTTTGTCTGTGAAAAATAATTATAATAATAAATGATTGTGATCATGATCATGATGATGTTTGATGGGTGTTTGTAACTGTTGCATTGTGTTAATTGTTCTGCTATATAATAAAAAATAAAAAAACAAAAAAAAAAAAAAATATCTGGTGTAAAACAAAACAATTAACAGTAATAATATTTCATTACATGCCATGGGTTTCGGCAGCAAAATGGATAAACCCAGTTCCAGTCAAGAAGGCGGCGTTGTGGGCCTCAATTTCCATCAGAGCAAAGAAATTTTAATCAACGACACCAATGGATCCATTTATACGGTTTGTTTAAAAATGTAGTATTAATTTGAAGAAATATTTGAAATACCTAATTAAAAAATATTTAAAAAAAAAACAAAGTTAAAAATTAAATTTGATTAAATGAAAAAACAATTCCAGAAAATTTTCGAAAATTCCTTTTTATGTTATCAACTAAAGGTTGCCAATCGATGAAAATTACGCTTTAAATAACCGACTTAATCATTTGATTAGCAATACATTCCTTTTTTTCCAATACCCCTCTTGAGAGCTTTTAGCTTCCACAAAGCATCTCCATCTTATACGATTTGTTGCAGTTGTTTTCGTGTCTTTCCCATGTAAGATCCTATTGTCCTAGTTATTGGAGTATCGTGCGTCTCCATGTTCGATGTTGCCATAAGATTCCCAGCAGTTAAGCTAGTAGTTAATGTATCCCTTAGAGATAGTAATCGTCACAAATGTCTTATAACTTGGCTGACTTCAATTTATTTATTTTGGGTCATTTGACACGTATGTGCTCTTTGTAGTGCATAGAGAAGACAATTGGTGACTTTATACATCCCAGGTAATCTAGCGTGAAGACAATTGTCACTTAAGTGTCTCTAAGTAAACTGGAGTGTAGTCACTTTAAACGTGCTGTGTGATAATTCGTTCAAACTGGTTTTATACAAATTGTGTTGATATAAATCTCATACAGTACATTTTTATTTTTGCTTAAGTATACTGATATCCCATGAGGTAAATAGTCACTTTAGTGTCTCTTAGTAATCTATAGTGAAGTCACTTTAAACTTTTATTTTATATTGCACTTTATAAAGTAGTTATTCTACCCACCAGAAGCAATCAATTGGAGAGCGGTCGAAGAATGGTTTGTTTACAAGCTATCATTTATTGGACTGCCTATGAATATGTCCTTTTAGCTGACTATTTGATGTCAATTAGCACCCGTACATGTTAAAATAACTAGTTATGTAGCTAATCAAGTTACCAGTTAGGTAGATAGTAAGGTAATATCACTAGTTCGAGACTGTCTCCTAGAACTGCTATATTGTTATTTTTGCCTTTGTATCAGTTTCGTTAATCGGTTGTTGTCTCAAATATGTAGATGATTGGTCCTAGGATAATGGAGCTGCCATCTGTCGTTGCCTAGTAACAAATTCGGTTATGCCAACCAAAACTATTTTCTCTGTGTGACAAAGACAGTAAAATTTAGTATTTAAAACAAGAACATTACCGTTTCTAGTAGGTCGATTTATTACAAATTGAAATTTAAGATCTTAAATCAATTATTAAGAGACTTAATATTAAAACATCTAACCCCCAGTAACACGAAGTCTGGTTATGTGTTAATTAATAGTTATACTGACAGTGTCCATACAAAACCGACAGTATAACTATTACTTAACGCATAAGCTGTTAATGGGGGTAACAAGGCGAATTCATATACTAGGTGGTGTCGGTGGCGAATTCAGGAAAATACGAGCGAATTCATTAATTTTTTATATATGGAGTTTGACATTCGAAACAATGAGAGACTTGTTTAGAATGTCAACTCTACACCGACACCATCTTGTATATAAATTCGCCTTGGGGGGTAGAAGTATGCATACAAATTCGAATGATTTTCTTTTTGAATCGAATTATACAATGACTGACTCCCCTGGTTTCAATTTTGAAATACATTAGGATTTCAAAAAGTTTTCTTTCGAAACGAATTACGCATTTTTTACAGATTTAATTTAGTAGGACTTCTTAAATCATTTAATAAGAGAATATTTTTAATTGAATTTGGATAGTTTATTTAAAAAGTTTCAAAAATTAGGAACTCTAGTTTGTTCCAGTACTAGTCAGATTTACAGGTTATATTTACAGACAACCACAATAAATAATATAAACTGCAAAATAAAATGGCGTCACAAACTTCACCCAAGATTTAAATTTTCTGACATTTGAGGTGTTGTAAAAAAATGGAGCAGTACGAGCATTTGGGGTTCTGAAAACCCCATAATAGTTTTCATTGAGCCATTTATTTATTAGATTTTTCAGTACAAATACGACAGCTGCAACAGTAAGAGCTGTGTTCACACAAGTCAAGTTTGAGTTTATAGAAGAGGGAGGAAGAAAAAGAGGAACATCTTTCCAATCTCCTCTGCTCTCTCATGTACAAACTCAAGACTTGTGCAATTTAACTTGACGTGTGTGAACCAGCACCTAACACGCATACTTAAATTGGAGCGGAAGGCGTTTTTTACTTGTCAAAAATTCTCATGCCCATACAATTTGTATGCAGCATACCGAAATAACGCGACGGCAACGCTTTGCAATTGGAAAATCCGATTTTGACAGCGCGTTTAATAGTGAAGTTAGTTGCAAAACACAATAAATGTAAACACATACATACAAAAGGAGAAACAAATATGCAAGAAACTCATTTTTTAAACTTTAATATTTAGTTTTTTTGATAAAATTTTAGTTTACAAATCACGAAACAAAAATCAGAAACACTAATACTGCAATGTACTTTATTGTTTAAATAATCCGGGTTGTTATATTTATGTTTTTGATAACCTTGTTTTTATTGTTTCACGTAGCGTTGCCGCTTTTATTTAGGTATGACATTTCAGCGTTAAGGCTAAGCGGAAAAAAACGTTCCGCCATACGCTTTTATTTAGGTAGGCCAGTAACTGTTGAACAGAAGTTCAAGTCTGATTGCATGCTAATCGATCGTTCAATTAAGAGTTGTATAATGTGTTTCTCATTGTACTTTTGACCTAACCGTTCACGCTGAGTAATTCTCCGTCGTTCAGTAAAGTACTAATCTCTAGTACTCTTTTCTATAAAAAATGTGAGTATAACAGTTTTTTCAATAGAAAAAAATGTGTATAACAGTTTTTCTATAGAAAAAATTTGGAATATCAGTTATTCGTATTGAAAATGTTGTGTATAATAGTTTTTTTTTTTATAGAAAAATGTCTGTACAACAGTCTTTCATATATACAAATTTTTTTATAACAATTTTTTGTACAAAAAACGTTTGTATAACAGTTATTTGTATAGGAAAAATGTTGTATAACAGTTATTTCTATAGTAAATTTTTTTGCAACAGTTTTGTCTATAGAAACATTTATGTACACCTGTTTTCTTCTATGGAAACATTTTTGTATAGAAAAAATTCTGTATAACAGATATTTCTATGAAATTGTGTATAACACAATTTTCGAATGAAAATTACTAAAAATTTCAGTTGAAGTATTTTGATACCGAACAAAAGCTTAATATTCTATCTGATAGGATTCTTTCTTACACTGGCTAGTTAACCTACCCTTTACACATGCAAGTAACAGTTCGAAAAACACGACACATTGATAATTTTGCACTAACACAATCACACATGGGTGTGTAAATTTACACATGCATGAATGATTGTGTTAGTGCAAACGTATGAATGTGTTGAGTTTTTCGAACTGTTACTTGCATGTGTAAACGCCAGGTAAAGTAGTGTAAGATTTTTGTTGACTGTCGGCAAGTAAACTAGATTTGTCTTTATCCCAAGTTCCTTAAAATAGACGTTAGATGCTCCACCAAATCTTACCACTTGTAAGTTGTCCCCATTATAATCTGATGCAGTATTCAAACGTAATTCCTCTTCATTCGCGCCTGGGGGATTTTAAACTTTAAAGGACCCACCAAATTCAATTAGTCGGGTTGCGTACCATGAGTTGTCTTGATTTGATATCCAGCATCCAGAATCATAATAGTCTAGCTATCAACTATAAATTTATTGATGTAGTACGTACAGCCTCTTAAGAATTAGTGAGTAATACAATTGTGATCTTTAGGCAAGCAGATTAGTAGGTTTAGAATCTAACTTGGTCAAAGATTGGTAACTCAGTGACAGTTGTATCAACCGAGTTTTTTTCCTCATTGAAACAGTGAAACTGTTACAACAACAAATAAGGAGCGTAATTTGTAAAATATATGTTTTTTCAAATTTTCAAACTATTATTAAAAAATTAAATACAATTCTGTAAATTTCTAACCATTAAGAAGAATTCTACTAATAATATTTCATTTTCTCTTTCTCATAATTCTGGCCTCAGTTAAATCAAGAACCCTATGACCCACCCATGAAAAAGAATAATCCAAATGATGAGGAAAGTTGTCAAGATTGCTATGCCAGTTTATGTAGAGTAAGTAAACAATCACAACAAATCCCCTACCCCTGATAATTAAATAATAAATTGTTCCTCCTCTAATCCGAAAAAAACAGGTAACTTCCAAGGGTAAAATCAAAGCCTTATTAACGAAAAATATGTTGCGTATGTGGCGTAATGTGGGTGTGATGTTGTTCATCTTTGCCCTACCCGTTATGCAGGTGATACTGTTTTGTTTGGCTATTGGTCGCGATCCTACTGGTTTGAATATAGCTATTGTTAACCATGAAATGAATAATACGGTGAGTTTATAGTTTTAAAAGCATTAAATTAAATTATAATAATTTATTTTATTTAAATTTATTAGGACATTTGCTATTGGGAAGATGGTTGTCACTTTTCAAACTTGGGCTGTCGTTATTTGAATCATCTGAATCATAGTGTGGTGAAGACGTATTATTCGGAACTGGAGGATGCAAAAGAAGCGGTGCGGCTGGGCAATGCCTGGGGTGCTATTTATATAACGGAAAACTTTACGGATGCTTTTACCGCTAGAGCTGCTTTAGGTAGATATTTATCACCAAAAAAATACTTAATATGAGTTTTTATAATTTGTACTTTTTGTTTTCATAATTAAGGCCGCGATTCTGATGACGAAACCATTGATCAGTCTGAAATTAAGGTTTGGCTAGATATGTCCAATCAACAGATTGGTGTTATGTTAAATCGTGATATCCAATTGGCTTATCGTGATTTTGCTATGGGTCTTTTGGATCAATGTGGTAATAATCCCAAATTGGGCGATGTACCAATTCAATTCAAAGAACCCATTTATGGCACCATGAATCCTTCGTTCACTGATTTTGTGGCTCCTGGTGTTATTTTGACGTGAGTTTTTTTTTTTGTTTTTATATAAAATTTAACATTTTTATAAAATTTTATTTATTTTCAGCATTGTTTTCTTTTTGGCTGTCGCTTTAACATCATCGGCTTTGATTATTGAACGTACTGAGGTGAGTAAAGTCGAAAATAAAGTTAAAAAAAACTGATATCCTAATAGTAATTTAAACACAAATCCAATTGCATATGTTTAACTATAAGTGTGAAAAACCTTTCTTAATGTCTTAATTTCTTAGTACACCAAATGTATTGAATTCATTCCTTTAAGAAATCATCATTCCCAATACGCAAAAATTCAAGCACATGAACATATTCGGGTTAGTCATAGAATCCAATCATTGTCGGAATCGGTTTTGAATACTGAAAAAAATGTACATTTGACTTATGAAATTCAATGTAATTTTTTCGTTTTCAACACCAATTCCGACAATGATTGGATTCTATGACAACCCCGATTGCTGGAATTCGACTTGAATTTTTTAAACTTGAAAATTATTTGAAATAGTTAAATATTTTTCAAACAAGAAACATGTGGCTTGAATTTGTGTATTCATTTCACTGGGGAGTGCTATTGATATAAAGTGTAATACAACTATAATTGAATTGCTTGACACTAATTCATGGCTTGAATTACACTTGCTTTCAACTTGAATTCCAGTAAAAATGCTATTGGGTTTATAGAATTAAGTAATTCCTTACTGAATCATTCAAGTTTACTTTAATTCAAATCCAATACAAAATAACTTAATTTAATGAATGATTCAATTACAACTACAGTTAGGGACAAAATTGTTCACAAAACAACTAATATTTAATATAAATAACTTGCTTTTTCTTCTTCATTGTTTTAATAAAAAAAAAAGATAAAACTAACAAAAAATATAAAATTCGCTCTTTAAATTTAAAAAGGTTTCACATGTTAGCTGTGAACAATTATGACCCTTGACAAAAATCCTTACGTTTTTCGTGTGCCCCCCTCTTGCAGTTCTAGCAGCTTTTATTCATTTTGGCATACTATTTACAAGATTTATTAGCACCTGTGGGTTAGTATTCACCCACGCCTCGATAGAACGCTCCCAAAGTTCATTGATGGTTTTCGCTGGGTCTTTTTTAGCCAATATTTTCCTTTTCAATATTGACCGGAGACTGGGGTGGCCAATCTAAAAGTTTAATCCCATGTTCTTCAAACCACTTTTTAGTAGTTCCGGCAGTGTGCTTCGGGTCGTTGTCTTGCATGAAGATGTCATCCTGATGCCAAATATATCCAAACTTGGCATGTATGAGTCTTCAAGGATTGTAATGTAATCTTTGGCACACATTCTGCCAGTTATTCGGCGTAGTACACCCAACTGGTTTCCATGAAAACAGTCCCAAGCCATCAAAGATCCACCTCCAAATTTCATTGTGCTTATAATATTTCGCTCTTGGACTCCAATTCATTTATTAACCCATGTCCATTGGCGCCCATCATACCCAATACGGTTGATTTTTGTCTCATCTGACCAAGTTACCTTTTGCAAAAGTCAACCGCTTTTTTCGATTTTGTTCGCTTAAATAAGGTTTTTTAAGTTTTGTTCTTGGCGCTAGGCCGCTGGATTTTAAACATCTTCGAACGGTTTTGGAACTTATGTTTAAACTATACTCTTGGTTGAGTATTTGTGTGACCTCAACAGCTGTATTAGCCTCACCAGACACAATCAATAGGCGAGCTTCTCGAGCATCGCCAAGCTAAAGTTTTTTTGGACGACCATATTGACCCATGGAGTTTAAACTATTCTCATTCTTTATTTTATTCACTAACCCTATTGATATATTATATTTTTTAACCGATTTCGCGATATGGGACACCTTTCATTATGTCTTTTGCCACATTTTGTTTCAATAAGGGAGTCTTACACGCATACCTAAATTGGAGCGTAAGGCGTTTTTTACTTGTCAAAAATTCTCATGCCCATACAATTTGTATGCAGCATACCGAAATAACGCGACGGCAACGCTTTGCAATTGGAAAATCCGATTTTGACAGCGCGTTTAATTGTGAAGTTAGTTGCAAAACACAATAAATGTAAACACATACATAGAAAAGGAGAAAAAAATATGCAAGAAACACATTTTTTAAACTTTAATATTTAGTTTCTTTGATAAAATTTTAGTTTATAAATCACGAAACAAAAATCAGAAACACCAATACTGCAATGTACTTTATTGTTTAAATAATCCGGGTTGTTATATTATTTGTTTTGATAACCTTCTTTTTATTGTTTGACGTAGCGTTGGCGCTTTTATTTAGGTATGACATTTCAGCGTTAAAGCTAAGCGTAAAGAAACGTTCCGCCTTACGCTTTTATTTAGGTAGGCCAGTTAGCTTTTCCCATTATAAAAGGCTAAATAAATTATTTAAAAGAGTAGTATTTTATTTAAATAACTTTAAATAATGTCTTTTACTTACGTTATTAAAAAAATTTAGTTTATTTTTTGTTTTTATATTTTTTAAAAATTAAAAAAAGTGCTTAGGCTCAAAAATGTTCACACACGTGGATATAGTTGTTTAATTTCTTTTTAGTAAAAAAGTAACGATACAATAAACAACATTGTGCAAGACTACATAACATAAAATGGGTTGCCAGACCTAAGTTTGAAAAAAAACTGTTTCTAGATATATCTTTAATAATACTTTTTGTGAACAATTTTGTCCCTAACAATTGTTTCCTTTCATTTTGTAAATCAATTTGGTTTAGATTTGAAATTAACAAGAATTGAGTCATTCAAAGGTAGCATGAATTCTATTATAAATTTGTTCCGCTATGAATTGATTCAACAATGAAAGAATTCTCTTCATATATGAAAAAGCCTATAAATGAAGGTAACGAATCAGTATTTTGCGAATTGATTTATGAAATGAATTGCTGACATTTTTTAATACTGTATAAAGATTTACTAATTAAGCTCAGAAACTAGAAAAAAATCTAAAAAATTATTCAAAATAATCTCACATACGAGTGTTGTTTTTGTTTACCCTTCACCTTCGTAAGAAGGCTATATATAAGTTTATTCATTCCGTTTGTAATTTCCACAATATAATTTTCCGACTCTATAAAGTATATATATTCTGGATCCTTATAGATAGCAGAGTCGATTAAACCATGTCCGTCTGTCTGTCTGTTGAAATCAACTTTCCGAAGACCCCAAACAACTTACATACAGGATTCATACATCAATATCTCCGGAATTCTTCCGGCTCGGTTGTTATTAAAAATCGAGAAAATCGGTCCACAAATCGCTGAGATACCAGCACAACCTCGATTTTTTAGCTATTTTTTGACCAATATCTAGATTACTAAGTCATTAATATAAACAATATGGATAATGATAATCTAATGATAGATATTTAAAATACCTTTGCAACGACGTATTATACCATATCATAGTAAGTTGGACCTACAATGGGTGAAAATCTGAAAAAATATTTTTTAACCCGAATTTTTTTTTCACCAAAAGTTTTTTTTCGCTAAATATTAAAAAAAAAAAAAAAATTAAAAAAGAACTTACATACACGATTCATACATCAATATCTCCGGAATTCTTCCGGCTCGGTTGCTATTTAAAATCGGTCCACAAATCGCTGAGATACCAGGACAACCTCGATTTTTAACATATTTTTTGACCAATATCTGGATTACTAAGTCCTTAATATAGACAATATGGATATCTAATGATAGATATTTCAAAGACCTTTGCAACGACGTATATAATACCATAGTAAGTTGGACCAACAATGGGTCAAAATCGGAAAAAATATTTTTTAACCCGAATTTTTTTTTTTCATCAAAAGTTTTTTTTCGCTAAATTTAAAAAAAAAATTTAAAAAACAAAAAAAAAATTTTTTAAAATTTAAAAAAAAAAATTAAAAAAACAACTTTGGAAAAAAAAACATTTTTTTCACCTAAAAATATTTAAAATTTTTATTTTGAAGGGTATATAAGATTCGGCACAGCCGAATATAGCTCTCTTACTTGTTTTTACTAATACATTCTCACCACTAAGGTTTTTCACAACTGAGTTAGGTCTATGACAGCAGAGTTTCCGATCTATGCATATTTATCTATGTTCCCAGTTACAGTCTATGAAAAACACTATAAATATTTGGAAACTATGGATTTTCATAAAACTTTTTAAAAAAAATATTCTTTTTCTAAAATTCGTGTTTTATTCCGTTTTCTTTACAGGGTCTTTTGGATCGTTCTTGGGTTGCTGGCGTAACACCAGCTGAAATTCTCTTCTCTCATGTGATAACACAATTTGTGGTCATGTGCGGTCAAACGACATTGGTGCTCGTCTTTATGTTGGTGGTGTTTGGTGTCACCAATAATGGTGACCTAATCTGGGTTATTGTGTTGACACTGTTGCAGGGATTGTGCGGCATGTGCTTTGGTTTTCTTATATCATCGATATGCGAATTGGAACGTAATGCCATACAACTGGCCTTGGGTTCTTTCTATCCCACCCTATTGCTGTCGGGTGTCATTTGGCCCATTGAGGGTATGCCAATTGTATTAAAGTAAGTTAAATGTTAACAAATATCTTAAAACAATTAGTTTAATTATGTTTTCTCTCTTTATAGATACATTTCGCTGTGTCTGCCGCTAACATTGGCCACCTCATCGTTGCGGTCGATATTGACTCGGGGTTGGGAAATTGTGGAAACTTCTGTGTATTATGGTTTCCTTAGTACTTTAGGCTGGATTTTAGGTTTCTTAATTTTAACATTAGTGGTGCTGCGTTCGAAACGAGGTTAAATCGATCGATAAGCCTGTGTTTTCGGTCTAATTTAAAATTTGAGTGTTGAAAGGCTTTATGAAACTTTTAGCAAAAACTACATATTGGCATACGAGTACATTTAATTTTATATTTGTTTTGTTAATTGTTTTTTAAGATTATTTAACTTATTTCTCTCTGTATATTTTTTTTCTTCTTCTCCTCATCATTTCTACGAACTACGATTTTTCTTAAACAAAAACAAAAAAAACATTCTCTCTTTCCACGATCTTTTTCTCTTTTATTTCTCCTACTATCATCCCTCATTTACGTTTCAAAAGCCTTTGAAAAAAGAAAACTTTGTAAAAAAAAAACTCCTACAAAACAAAAAAATATAGTGTAATTTTCTTTTGTATTACTTTTTTAGTTAACAAGTCCTAATTTTTATATAAAACATAAAAACAAAGAAGCAAAAATAATTATTATAATTATACAAATTAATTGTTTATAAATAAGTAGTATTTAGTTTAAGGTGCATTGTGTTTTATAATTTTTCGTTTCGGTTGGAAAAAAAAAACAAAAAAGAAAAGAATTAAATATAATTTTTGTCTTTAAGCTCATTGTAATCATCTGATATTTAAGCATCATTTTACTTTTTGGCCACAAGAAATACTAAAAAGAAATCACAAAACAAAAACTTTTTTTTAAACATCTTATTTTAGAACCAGTTCATTATTAATTTTTAATTAAGGTTTAGGTTTTTTGTACATACACACACACACATACACACATATTTCAATATTTTCCATGGCAAATATTTGCTAGAAAGAGGGTTTTGTTTTTATTAAATAAATATTCTTACCAAAACTCATAATTTTCTTCAATTCTTAAACTATAAAACTGTTCTCTGCTTTCGTTTATTAACACTCCAATGGACTGTGATTAGTGTTTTTTATATATATGTACATATGTATACCTATATATATACAAATATACAAATATCATTTAAATATTTCTTTATTTCTTTTATTTGAAAAAATAAATACAAAGAAATCTTCTCCCTTTGCTACTTTACTTTTCTTGTGTAATTTTTAAGTTTTAGTTTTACATATTTTTATTTTATTTAGTAAAGATGAAAAATTCACAGTTTCTTATTCTAATTTTTTTTGGGGGAATGATTTATTATTTTTTTTAATAGTTCTTAAAATCTTTAAGTTAAACAAAAAGAAAATTTAATATGTATATTAAAATATTAATTATAATGATTAGTATTTTAAGTTTGTATCCCAAAATTTGGTCTTATGTATGTATTTTATAAAAAAAAAAATTAAAATAAAAATTGTAAATTTATGAACAATATATCTATGTATCTATATAGAATTGAGCGCTTTTGAAATAAAAAATAAAATAATAAAAAAAATTAAATGTTTATATTTATTTTATGTCAAAAAGAAAAAATTGTTAATGCTATATTTATTTATTTATTTATTTATAAATCCATATTGTAATACAAAGCCATCCAGGCCAAAAAAAACATATTACATAGCAATACAATCCTGAGTACAGTTGTTCATTAAGCTTAAAACTATTTTTATTTGTTTGCTTTTATAAATTATAAATTTTTGGCTCCCCAGCCTTTAACAAAAAAATTTAAGAAATGACAAAAATACACGAATAAAAAACAATTTAAATATCCGGTCATCATTAGAAACAACTCCAAAGGGTAAAAAATGTAAAAATTCAATGCAAAAGTATTCTTATCTAGAAACAAGTCATATATAAGTAACAGAGAAGTGTCTCAAGAGTTTAAGGCGAAATACGTTATTAGACTGGGAGAAAATTCTCAATTCATAAGGTAGGCAGTTCCACCAACGAGCAATCCTAACGACAAACGACCTGCCAAATGTTGAACATCTTACTCTAGGGATCAGAATCTGTTTATTCCTAGTCGAACGAGAAAAACAAAACCGATCACAAAACTGTCGGATAATGCCATCCTTCATTGACCTGTAATAGAAAAAAATATTTCGATACCTAACAAACTCAATAAATGGACAACCCAGAAATCTCGTAACAAACTCGGAGATATGATCACGTCTACGAACATTATACACAAATCTTGTAATAGAATTGACAACACGACCAAGTTTCCGAAGGTTAACACAAATAGTGCCCGATACAACCTCCAATCCATATAAAATTTGAGGCATCAATAATGCCTTAGCCACTCTAATTCTAACCCACAACGGCAAGTAAATATTCATCGAATACAATCTACGTAAGATATAATTAACTTTCCGATATATGGACCCAATGTGGGACTCAAAATTAAGATGACTATCAACAACTACACCTAAGCATTTATGTTGGCATACAAGCTCAATCCGATAATCAGAAATATGAATATTCAAATCAGAAACAAAACGATCAGATGATCCAAAAAGCATAGCCTTTGTCTTTGAGGGATTAATAGCAAGGGAATTAACCAAAGTCCAATTTTCGACATTCCCAAGACAGAAGTTAACATTATTTTCCAAAACATCTACAAATTCTCGCTCTGTACTAAACAATAGCAAAATGTCATCAGCAAAGAAAAATGGCTTACACATACTACTGTCCAAAACATCAGGGAGATCATTAATATATAACACAAACAACAACGGACCTAATACTGATCCCTGTGGGACACCAGACCTAAGCATTAGACTTTCAGAGCAAATTCCATTTAACTCTACAAATTGTTGTCTTCCACCCAAAAAAGACATAACTAACTTACAGGCCGATTTAGAGAATTCAAACTTATCTCTCAACTTAACGATTAAAGTAGAATAGCAAATAGAATTAAAAGCTTTAGTTAAGTCAAGGGAGACAAGAAGTGACAATTTTCTATCATTCTCACAGGTTCTAATATCGTCCGTCAAGTTCAGCAACAACGATGTGGTGCTATAGCCCCGACGAAACGCATATTGCGAATCAAAAATTTTTCTCTCGACACAAGACATAATCTGATTTTTAATTAAATGCTCCACCACTTTCGACAAAGCTGGAAGAATAGATATAGGTCTAAGGTCATTTAAACATCTTACCGTACCGGATTTAGGAATGGGTACTACCCTCGCAGTCTTCCAAGCCATTGGAAAAACGGACGTAGTCAAAATTGAGTTAACAAAATTCAGAATAATAGTAGAAATCAGAGGATAAATAAGTTTGATGAAGTGCAAAGGAATCCCATCAACACCAATAGATTTAGATTTTATTTTACTAATAGCTTCAAGAAGTTCAATATCATCCACACAATGAAAGGAAAATGAACCATAATTATCAAAATCAAATTGATTAAAATCAAAATCCTCATGTCGATAAGAACCAACACCACTAACGAAAAAACTATTCATAGCACCAACATCCTCATTACATATCATACCATCAGCAGTAGACACACAGCCAGCTCCTCTAAGTACTCTCCACATACCACAGTTGTCCAGACCCCAAAAAACCCTAGCATAATGTTTCCTCTTCTCACGTCTAATAACAGACTTGGCTTTATTACGAAGTTTGCAATAAATCGTCCAATTATGTACATTTCGGTCAGATTTAAACGCATTAAAAGCAAGGTCCCGCAGTGAAGTGGCCAAGATAATATCTCTTGATTTCATCCAATCATTGGCAGTAGAATGAATCCTCGTTTTAACTGGTACAAACGAAAAAAGTGACATAAGAAGAGAGGAAAGAATGGAACACTTAACATCCACATCCGCAGAAAGTAAAAAGCCGGAGAAATCAAATCCCGATAAATATGCCAATATCCCATCAAAATCAATAGCTTTAAACTCACGATGCTCAACAACAACGTTAAAACATTCCAAATGCATTCTAAAAGTAGCAAAAATAAGTGCATGGTGCGAAATGCCAGGGCATTGAACCTGACCTGAAAAACTAACAATCGAACGATCACTAACTAAAAAAAAGTCAAGCAACGACGTGGACATGTATCTCACATCATAGTGCGTAGGTTTCGAATTGTGGCAAATAGTTAAGTTACTACTACTGCAAAATGAACGCACGATTTCAGACTTAGCAATGTCAAATAGGTTCAAGTTGAAGTCCCCAACGATAATAATATGATTATAATGTAGAAGAAGCTCAGAATGAAGGTTTTCAAATGTAGAAAAGTCAGTAGGAGGTGGCAAATAAACTACACCACATAAAACTTTAACGCTACCAAAATAAAGTTCTATAAAAAGAGATTCACATTTATCTAAAACTGAAGTGCTAAAAACCACCTTAAATTTAATCTTTTCAGAAATATATATGCCAACACCACCTCCTCTACCATGTTCACGATCATTTCTACAGAATCTGTAACCCGGAATATCCACAGCTTGAGTTAATACCTCCTTTTTTAACCAGGTCTCACTAATTCCAATCACATCAAACATTGAGCCACAGAAAATAGACTTAATCTCATCAAATTTCGAATGCCTATAAGAAGGCCTAATACTGCCACAATTCAAATGTGCCACATTAAATTGATCATTGTATGGTCGTAAAAGATTCATAAGGTAAGAGTTGTTACTAACTACCGGACCAAGATTATTATTTAAAGATGTCATAGTAAAGATATACGGCGGGGAACCAAAAATAATAAAAATAACCTGTAAACAAATATATCGTAACCATACTAAATATTCTACAGCTAATCAAGTTAAAAAGAAAACTGAGATCATAAACAACAACATTCGGTCTAACCACAAAGGAAGCATAAAGTCAAATTTATTCTATTTAGAACTTTAGTTTATTTAGGTACCATACACTCAAAAAATTCAAATTTGTTTAATGGTTAAAAGAATTTTAAATAATAATAGTCGACTTTATGAATTAAGAATAGACTTTACGACTTTTGTGGTTTGGCCGATTGTGTATAAAAAGTTAATAGAAATTCAATAAAAGGTATGTCAATCAATATAAATACAAAAAATGACATAAAAAAACAATTATTGATAACATTATATAATTATTAAGGAGCCTAGATATAACGAAACAAGAAACCTTAAGAACAAGGTAAAAAAAACCAAAAATTCAAAAAATCATTATATCCAGTTCCATAATAAGTGCAACATACTAAGAATCAATCATATAACATCAACCAATTACGGTATCATTTACATTTCGAAGTTTATTACATCCAGCAACATCATAAACATCAACTTCTTTACCATTTAGTAGAGTTAACTCTGCTCGTAGTTTATCATTGTTAAATATTTTGTACCTCTTAATAATATTGTCATGCCGCAATTTCCTGCATGCAGCATTTAGTTTGCTAGCTGCCGGTGAAAAATGGTCATTCAAATAAACCCGATCAGCAAATTTTCCTCCAGTGGCAGCAACATCAGCAACAACAGCAACAACACCATCATTCAAAATATCATCAATAATATTAGATCTTCTTAGCATTCGAGTTTTGAAGTATTCCTTCATAATGTTATCACGGATCATCACATTGTTAAAAATTACCAATATAAGGTGTTTTCGGTTAATGTAACAGACATGGTTAATATCGTGACCAGCAACAGGTATGTTATAAAATGCACCAAGGGCAACAACAGCAGCAACAAGATCCGGTAATCCAGCAGGCAATCCCCGTATGACAATATTACCCCGATTCAACCTCCTATAGAGAACATGATTCTCAATTTCCAGGGCCGAAATACTAGCTGAAGTATTGGACTCAACTTGATGAATACGCTTATTACACGTTTCAACGTCAGATCTCACTTCCTTCAAAAACAATTCCATTTTAGAATTAATCTCAGTGACAGCGCTAGTAAAAGCATCCTTCATACTGGTCATGTCATCTTGGCTTTTGTTTAACATTTCATCGAATTTTCTATTCAATGTACGAATTCCATCATCAACGGTTTTATCCTGGACAGTTCTATTCTCACAAGCAGAACATATAAACTTCAAAGACTTATTTTTGCTAAGCAATTCGAGATCATCATCAGACACATCCGTACAAGATTGGTGAATCCATAAAGTACAAACATCACATTGTATGCAATTCTTTTTTCCGATGGATTCTTCACATATGCCGCATTTGTGAACTCTAGGCGCCATTTTATGTTAGTTTTGTTCTATGTGGTAAGCAACAAGTGCAAATACACGTTCACTCAAAAGTTGTTTATTAATCAAATATTCACAAATATCAATTTTCTTAATAAAACCAAGAAAATTTAGTTACAGCAACTGAACAAAACAACCAATATGAATTTCCAAGCAGCAAAAAGTTTAAAAAATTTAGTTTAAAATAAATTGATTAGCTGCCAAATAAAAATCACGTTTACTCAGGCATAGAGTTGCCAGATTTTGATATATTGGTTCTAGTTCTATAGTTCTTCTAGGGATTCGACAATGAACTAGACTCGTGATGGGTTTCTAGTTCTAACAGTTTATATAAAATACACCTGTCACTTTAGAATGGGGGAAGTAAAACCTCTCAGGCATAGTGTGCCATGTCACGGAACTATCAAATATTAATGATTTCGATATACTGTTGTAGAAGTTAATAATAAAAAAATTATTAAAATCAAGAAATGTTGAATACAAATATGATGAAAACAAAATATTGTTGTTGTAGCAGCATAAACAATTTTACAATATTGTTACGAATGTGCAATGACGATTTGAATTCAACGGTCTGCAACGACTGCCAGCAGCATTCACCATGTTTGAAGGCACGTCCATCAGTGACATTGTTTGTAAGTATGGCAACACTAAATGTTTGGGCTGCTGGCAATGACATCGAAAGCTCTTGAAATCGAACATACTAGTTGACCGTTAAGAACAATCTCGACTATTCGGATGAAGATGGCAGTGCGTGTATAAATAGTGGCAGAGGCTGCAGTTGTGAGTTGAGTTGATCATTGGCGGTGTTAGAGTTAACATCAACTGTCTGGTACGTGTATACCTGTACGTTATAAAGTGTGTGTGTGTATTTCTGCGAATTGATATACGTGTATAAAGACACTGAGTGACTATTTAATTCTGTTGTTGTTGTCCATTCTAAATAAATAAAGAGTTGTTACAATTTTAAACTACTAAAACTGCTTTTATTTGCAATCAAAAGTATCCGGTTTATTTATAGGAAATAAACCACGCTTTTTAAAGGTAAAAACGTAACAATATTTAATCAGTGGTTCTGCATCTTGATCAAGTCCATGGAATTGTGCTACTTCGACTGGATGGATCCATAAATCCACTGGATGTAGTGAAGTAGGGTTGGCTGGACAGTTAAATATGTGGGGGGTGTCATGAGGACTCCAGCCATAAGTTAAGGACGGCACAGTCTATGCGGGACCATGTCTGTTGCTCCATCCTGATCTTAATTGTGGCTTCTGCTATCGGTGGTGGGCGACCACCAAGTACGAAATTCATACGGTATTTCTCCACTGAGTATCACTCAACGAAGGCGACCACACCGGATCAGTATAGTTGATCACTGACCGATCAATGGTCTTGTAGGTTGTTAGCAAATGCTGCCGGATAGTGGCTTGAGGACCCAGTTCCTATATCGCAGTTTATGCGTGATTGCAGTGGCGTGTGCTGTGGAGGTAAAAAGGCTATCAAAAGTGAAGCCCAAGATTTTCGGGTAGTTCACTCTCGGAATTTGTACGCCGTCGACCATGATGCCTAAGTTGAGTTTAACCTCCTTCGTGCAGGTGGTGAAGAGTGTTGCCGATGACTTCGTTGCTGATAACTGCAGGTTACATGAAGGAAGAAATTGTGGATTTCAACTCTGAAGCATACATAGTATTTACAGTACAATTTTCTTACAAATTAAAAAAAATAAATAAATTGTCCATGTGTGTTTCTTAATAAACACATTTTCTTTTGTTATTTTCTGAAGTTCCTAGAGAAATATACATAGAGCGGAAACTCTCCTGTCAAAGACCTAACTCAGTTGTCAAAAACATAGAGAAATATACATAGAGCGGAAACTACTGTCAAAGACCTAACTCAGTTGTGAAAAACCTAAGTGCTGAGAATGTATTAGTAAAAAAACTATGTGAAAACAAAAACAACTTTTTTGAGTAAAATATTTGTTTGAGTTTTTTTCTAGTTTCCGCTATTGTTGTTTATCTATTTTGAAGTTCATATCCGAAATCGAGTTCCAAAATCTCAATTTAAATTGTTCATTTTCGAATTTTAAATTGAAGGCTCATTTCCAGTTATAATTTTTTGGAATTTGAAATGAAAAAACTCAAAGGAATAATCTGATTTTAAATTGGTCTTTTCCGAATTATTTTTGAAAATTGTTATAGCTTCCATTCGAAGTCTTATCTGGAAAATTGCCTATGCTTTTTTCAACATTTTATTCAGTTTTTTTTTGTAAAAAAGCTGTAAAAATGTTCACAATTATAAATGGAAACATGGTGTTAAATACAAAAGCAATTTCTACGAAATATTTCTAAAAATTACATTGATTTCCAAAATAACCACTTCAATTTAACAATTCATGTTAAAAACGCACGTTTAAAAAAGTAACGTCCATTACACACAACTTAACTATAAGAGAATCACCCTGTTATTTCCCTAAATAATAGGTTACCATATTGTTTTCTCTCTATACACACATCATTCAAACAAGTGCTAACAGCTTTACTAACAATCTGGCCATTTGTCAATGTTTTTGCCAATCAGCTGGCAGCAAACAACAAAAAAATAGAAGAAGAAAAAAAAACAACAACGTAAATTGCAACAAAAGAAAGAAAAAAGTGAAAACATTTTTGCTAAATTCTTTACAGGAAAAATGCAATTAAAACTCTTAACCAGTAAATAAACAAAATTTATTTTTGTACAACATGGATAAAACCAATATTGTGAATACATTTACCGAAGTTGTGGATCAATTGCGGAATACAGAATGCAGGTAAAACAATCAATCCAGGGGCTTATGGCCATTAATCACCTTTTTTTCTGGGGAGTGTTTTTTTTTTTAAGCGAAATCATAATGTTGATGTGTATTTTCTTATTGTTAAACATTTGCAGCCAAAAAGAAAAAATTGCTTGCTTCCAACGTATATCGGAATGTATCATATCGCCGGTGATGGCGGCACACCTCAATTATGCCACGTTCTGCAGCAAAGCGGTAAATATTCTTTTGCTATTTTGCGAGGATTTGGATTCGGTGGTACGCATTAGTGCCGAGGAGAATCTAAATAAGATATTTCGTGTTTTGGAGAAGACCAAAGTCAGTCGTATTCTGATGGATTTGTATGGCGAGATAAAGAGGAATGGCAATCAGAGGTAGGTGTTAGTTCATATTGAGCTGAGCATGGTTAAAAATAACTTGTTTTGGTTTAATTAATATTAAACATATTGTTTAATTGCGGTGAGTTAATGCTAGCGAAAAAGAAGATTAAAGTGTGCAAATAATTGGAATTAACAAGGTCTGTTTTTAATTTTACTGTTTTGTGCAAAACAAATAAAAAATTAAGTACGTTTTCAACTACGTACTTACAATTTCAACAAGACTTTTATTAGTATATATAGGTAATTTAGAAATATCTTTCAGTTTGAGGCAAATTATGATATATTTTATACATGCTATACAATCGCAGTTTAAAATTATGATCTTTTTTATTACAAAATTTGAATATTTAAAATAATATCAATGAATACTAGTAACTGACTCCATTTTTTTTGAAAAGAGCCTGTTTAATTTAAAAAAAGTTTTATTATGCCTATTTATCCTTATACAGGCACATCCCGGTATATCGAATCTCACTTTAACGAAAATCCGATATAACGTACAGTCACATTTTTAACATTAACTACCTTATATAACGAACGTTTCAACAATTTTGTACTCGATTTAACGAATGTTGAGAAAAATAAATCGAAATCAAACGAACGATAAAATTTTATCAATCTATCAAGAATTGCTCAAATATCATCAATCATCAATCTCTAAATAATGATGTGTATCCCCTTGTTGATACTTATTTTAATTGTTGATTACACAACCGGAGGTAAAACACATTCCAGTTAATATAATTGCTTTAATATCTAGAGCCATATAAATACAAAAAGGCTTTATAATGGTGGATTTCATGCAAGTGATATCTGTATAAAAAAAATACGGTGTAAGACCTTTTGAAGTATCAGTATACTAAGTATTATAGTTGAGCACAATCTAACTCCTAAAAAAACATTTTTTCACGCTAGAGAAACTAGTGCTTCAGGAATAATATGCGCTAATAATTGTGGAACAAAGAAGATTAAATCTTTTCTTCTTTGAAAGGCAAAGAAAAACCGCTCGATTCATAACAAAGTGTTATTGTTAATTATCTTCATTGAAATAATGAATATTTTTAATGGTGGAATCATTTTTAGAACCGAAAGAACAATTAATAAAAACTACAAAATATGAAACAATTTCGGACGATAGTCATGTCACCTAATGTCACACCGCTTAAAATTTATTCCAAAAATAAATCTCGATATAACGAATTTTTCGATTTAACGAATGTACCTGACAGCATATTGTTCGTTGTACGGGG
Organism: Calliphora vomitoria; assembly: GCA_942486065.2. NCBI lineage: Eukaryota > Metazoa > Arthropoda > Insecta > Diptera > Calliphoridae > Calliphora > Calliphora vomitoria. Next base: position 17,044,601 of record OW818029.2, read on the forward strand.
ATTTGCCTGTACATCCATCAATCTATCATTCATCATGTCAGTACGATTTTGCTACTTCCAACTGCTTGCAAGACTGCGAGACTTGTCCCGATATTGATGCCGAAGTTTAAAAAACTAAAATTTCCTGTATTATCTAAGACTGTGGAACACATATAAAAAGATCATATATTCACCTCAATTCTAGAACTTATCGTTCCATCTAAATAAGCTTTCCCTTATGGTCACAACCCAACATCTCTTTTACTTGATGTGACTGATGATATTAACATATTAATGATAGTAAAACGTCAGTACTGGTGGTCACTTGGTTTGGCTAAAGCATCTAATTAGTTTCATTATTCTAATATGATAGGTAAATTGAGGTTTGAAAGGTAGATTTCAGTTTATAGATGTTAATGGCCGGTATTCTAATTTGCTTCTCCTTTGTTCTGGTGTTCCCCAAGGCTGAGTTTTGGGGCTACTCCTTTTAATTTTATATGTATGTCAATGACTTTCCCGTTTATGTTGATTCTGATAATTGTAAATCATTATTATTTACGGTTGGTGTTATGCTTTTATTTGGCGGTAGACAAAATGAATTAAAGAGAGTAAATGGTATTAGATATCAATTCTACTCTTGAACGTTTCTTAAATTGGTCAACTCTGAATTCATTGGCTATTAATTCATCTAAGACATTAGTATTAGTATTTGGAATTGCTAATGGATTTTAAATTGGTGGTTGTTCTGTTCTGTTACGTTTTGATATAGATACAAATTTGTCTTCTAGGAGTTATATTGATCAATTATGTTGTAAGATATCTTTTATTCAAATTTATATTATACTTTCAGGTCACTTCGCATTTGCTTGCGTATCTTCGGTTACTATGCACCACAAATTCGTGAACATAATCTACTGTGGTATGCTCAAAACTTGTTGCCATGCATGAAAGTCATCAGCAAACGTAAAGAAACTTTGTTGCAGGAGACTTTAAGTGAGTTTGTATTGAAATTTGGCAAACACATACAACAAGGACTAACAGATAGTGAAACATGTAAATTATTTGAGGTGAATTTTAAATACTTAACTTCGGTACTCAGACAAAAATAACATGAAATTCTCATTTTATTAAAGGTTTTCATTGAAAATATTGGCTCAGATTGTGCGGTTAAAAGACGATGCACCGCACAGAATTGCATAAATTTAATCGAACATGCTTGCAATAAATCTCTTATGGCCAAATATGCTCTTAATAAAGTTATAGGTAATTGTTAATATACAAAATTTAACAACCCAAATTTAAATCAATAATTTAACTTAAATTATAGACATTCTGCTCTGCGATCATGAGATCAACACCATAATTGGTATTTTAGGATTTTTGCGCCAACTGGTGGTCATTATAATCAAAGGCTACTCTTGGGATGCCAATGATAATGAAGATACATTTTCCGCTCACAAATCATCAAATTTAACCAACTCAGAGGAAGCTCGTCAAATGCTAGAAATCTATGATTATTGCTTGTATTTGGTTAGCTCCACACCTTTGACCCAACATTCCATTATTAATGCCGCTTTAGAAGTTATCAACTCCATGTTACAGTGCTTGGAGGGCTTAACCAGTAGAGACATGAAAAATAATCCCCATTTAGCTCCTTTGCTGTTAAAACTCATGAACGATAAAAGCTTGAAACATGTAAATTATTTAAGGCATAGGGGAACCATTAAACAGCAAATATTTAATTTACAATGTTTTGAAGATGAGTATACAAAGGCAACTGATGGAACGGAAACACCACAAGGTAAGTGCTATAATATAGGGTCATCAATTATTATAAAAAAAATCGTTAAACTACTAACACACTGACTAAATTTTTATGAATAATATATTAGAAAATTTCTGTAAAAGATTTCAAAAAACATTACTCATGTGGTATAATTAATACGAGTAGCAAATCATTTTAAAATTAAAAACTGTATAATAAAATATTCGATTTATTTATGGTATATAATAGTGGTTAATAAATGTTCATTGATTCGGTTATTTTAGAGGTTCATCAGTTGATATTAAAACCTTTTTCGTTCAGAAATCAAAAATGAACAATTGATATCATAGAGAATTATACATAGAGACGAGACACTCCGATTTGTCAAACAACAAATCATATTTCTGATACAACAACAAAATACATTGACTAGCATGTATTTTGTTGTTGCAAGAGATAGGTTTTTGACAACAGACTTAGGTTTTTGACAATTCCGTCTCGTCTCTATCAAGGTGTATTAATAAGGTGAAGTTACGAACACAGCTGATTATTTTTTGTTTGTTTATGTTGAGTTTGAGTTTGAGTTTGTCAAATTTTCTTTATATTTTTTGTTGTTATTGAAGAAAAAAATATTGTAAATAGAAAATTATAATTTGTGTAGGAAATATTAAAAAAAAAATTTTAATCTTTTGAAATTGGTTTTAAACGAAAAAGTTTGCAAAAAATAGCAAGAAAATTCGTAAAACATTAAAATCGGGTGAGTAGCAGTGAGATTCGTTCTCAAAAGTCCAATGGATGACCAAAATAACATAATATTTTTGTTTGTTTGTTTTTTTATGTGCCACAAAATATTTTGACATTCTCAATCATTTGACAAATAACAAATATTGTCTTTGTTGTATTTGTTGCCGAGACGCTCTCACCTGATTAATACGCCTTGGTCTCTATGTTACCCTATGATTGATATTTTATCCAATTGTTTCAAAAAACACAGACGAAAAAAAAAATAAATTGTTTTTATAATTTGTTTAAGGGCCACAAAGGAAAACAATTTTCAAATTTTTGTATGAAAAACACTCAAAAATTATGTAAATAATGTATGATTTTCATACAAAAATTTGAAATTTTTTTTCCTTTCGTGTTTCTTAAATCAGCCCCTAAAATAAATTATTCGTGCTGAATCAGAATAGTTCAACATAAAGTATAACGTTCAAAATAAAATATAGAAGAAAGAATTCGGAACAGGCTGAATAAGTATTTTTTGGCCGAAAACCGATTTCTAATTGCAAAAAAATATTTAAATTTCATCATTTAAAAACTTATTTGTATGTTGATTTGAAATACAGCTTGAATAATTATCTAGCACTAAACTTTACTTACTTAATAAGCCAGAAGTAATACTTCAGCTAAGTTATAACTACTTATTATTTGGCTGAAACAATAGATATTTTTGTTCGCGATTTAAAAAAAAAATATAGTTCTCGCTTGCAGATGTACTTAACGTTGGCTGAAAAATAAGGACTGAGATCGAAAAATGTTTAACATACATACATATATGTAAATAAAAATGAAACCACTAACCTTACAGAATTATTTTTATAGTTCTAATCACTAATGATGAAATTTTGAACCTTTTTCGAAAACCCTTCCATTATAGTTTTATAGTGCTTTATGTCACTTTGTTCGAACAGGCTGTCCATCTCCGTTTAAAATCTACCACACTTTTGGAAACCTTTTTAAGTGGACACATTAAGAAATTCTTATGAATGGAAACATCCTTTTTTGTAAACATTCCTTGATGTAAATTTCGGTATTTATAGAGCCCTTTGTAACAAATGTTTGGCTTTTTTGGCGCAACTGCATATTGCTTGCCATACCAAGAACTTTTTGGGAAATTTTGTCTGCTTTTGGGTCCTAAACTTTTCTTCAACATTCCCTCGAGCATCTGCAACATAAAAAAATTTACCCCGAAGCTTCGAAAAATGTTCCATACGTACATTTCGTCATCCATTATGCAGCAGGTATATTTTTGTATACAATTTGACTTCAATTTCCGTGCTCTCTCTTTGGCCTCAAAATTTTTAGCAGAGTTCCTGTTAGGAACTTTTTGAGCCTTGTATGCTTTTAAAATTGCATTTGCTTTAACTTTTCGTAGCAAATAGTCCGAGTAATGACCTAACCGGGCTGCTTTCCTACCAGAAGTGTTGGGAAATCTTTTGAAAATGGTTTCTATGTTTATGACTTTATATCAACGGACTAGTTCTCCCGATACTGTTTAATAACATTGGAAACAATTTGATACCAGACCTTTGATTGTTTGGCCAACTTTTGTAGGACCAAGTTGGGTTTTGTTGAAAATATTTAATAATTTTAGTACGCACTTTTTTCTGGTCACTCATTTTAATCATATTAACAGCAAATGAACATAATTGACATTAAACATAATAACTGACATGCTTTACAAAGGTAACTTGATCAAAAAAAAAAAAAAAATAATGCTTGGGTTAAAAGTTTTAATGAAAAACGTGTGTTAAGAATTTTACGATCTCAGTCCTTACGTCGTAAAAAAAACAAAAAACAAAAAAAAAAAAAATTACCTTTTGTTTGTTTGAAATCACCCCATAATAGGGGTGATTGTGCATGTTTGAAATCGTTTTGTGGAAAAACGTCAAGAAACTCAAACTGACTACGAACAAGCGTGTCTAGCTGCAGAACGATGTCTAGCTGCAGATTGACCAATCTGGAGACGATTTTTCATAGCAATTGCTGGACATTTGCAGCGGAAAAATTCCCGTTCACATTTTGACCGACTGTATTCAATATCCCGTCGCTTTCTGCCAGTTTACCGAATCAAAATCCGAACTCATCCGCAAGGTGCTTCAAAACATTAAACAAAATTAAAAAAATCATGATTGGTTGAGCGAAAATTCATGTCGACGAATTGAATTTTTAGATTCAAAGTGAACTTGCTCGTGAATTGGTGACGTACAAATCGGTGGATTCCCTTACTTCCCAAGATGATGTCGTCAACTATCCAACAGAGTTTTTAAACTCACCGGATTACCACCTCACAATCAACAGAAAGTCGGATCGGTAATCATAATGTTACAATATATAAACCAATCACGTCTTTGTAATGGCACTCGGCTTGCGGTGAAAACCTACAAAGAAGAAGACGTTTTGATACCACGAATCCAAATGGTTACGACTGAAACGCTTGCAGTTTCCGGACCGGCATTCGCAATGACAATTAACAAAGCACATGATTAGAGTGTCCAAAAAACCGGCAAATTCAAAAAACCGGTTTCCGGTTTAACCGAAACAGCGTTTTATAAAAAAACCGGTTTCGGGTTTCTCATTCTAAACAACCGGTTTCGGTTTTGTCATTCTAAAAACCGGTTAACCGGTCAAATGCAGAAATTTTCTAAAAAATAAATGAATATTTTTAAAAATTTCAAAATATTTTTAAGTTATATGTTCAAATAAGCTTTACAAAGTATTTCGTTAAAACCGGTTAGCCGTCTTAAAAAACCGGTTTCCGGTTTAACCGAAAACAGCGTTTTATAAAAAACCGGTTTCGGGTTTCTCATTCTATAAAACCGGTTTCGGTTTTGTCATTCTAAAAACCGGTTAACCGGTCAAATGAAGAAATTTTCTAAAAAATAAATGAATATTTTTAAAAATGTCAAAATATTTTTAAGTTATATGTTCAAATAAGCTTTACAAAGTATTTCGTTAAAACCGGTTAGCCGTCTTAAAAAAACCGGTTTGTCAAAAAATCGAAAAGTTAAAGAAAACCGAAACCGGTCGGTTATACAAAGATGAAAAAACCGGTTGACCGGTTTTCGGTTTTGGATACTCTACACATGATCAATTGTATGTCGCCTGTTTTCGTGTCTGAACACCATCAGCATTATTTATTTATTTTATTTCAATAAATCATTCCCTTAAAACTTAGATTAATGAGAATTGGATATACTACCTTACATCTAAAATATTATAAAATTTCTTTATTCTAACGAACATTTGTGGTAATTAAGAAGAGAAAGAACACTACCTTATAAAAACCTTCAATAAAACAATAAATTTCGTGTATCACATAGCATTCCATTGAACGAAATTATGATATCACAGTAATGTAATCGAAAAAAAGTATTTATTTATTTCAATTGGTTACCTTAATATCCATTTATCAATAAGAATGTAAATAAAACACCTTAAGATTCATTGCAATTACAAATCAAAATAAAACATACCCCAAACATTTTTAACTATTTTTACATTTTTCAATATAAATATTCAATATAAATAGTAAAAATATAAATTAATATAATCTAAAAAAATTAATGGCTTCTGTTAGTGTTGAACTAAAATAATGTTCTGGGTAACGACCACTCATTACATAGTATTGTATGTAGTAAATTTCACAATTTTATTGACCATTTTGCTATCTGCATTAAAATATTATGCATTACTAATGTTTCACCACGTAACTACGAAAACAGAATTTATTTTGCCCCTTTCCGTCATCTACAATTCAAATACTGATAATTTGAAATAAATCGATTAACGTTTAGATCAACGGTTCTCCAATGGGGGTCCGCCGTCTTCAGCTAAGTACTCTGTTCAAAATTTCGTGCGAACTGCTGTCAAACTACATATAAAATTGTTTGGAATGAAATATATGCGAAATAATTTCGCAAAAGCAGTACTCTGTTTTTATTGTGGAAAACATGTGAAATACATCTGGCAACCTTATTTTTCCACACGAAATAACATAAGCGGCACTTATTTCGCACGAAATTAAAACCAACAGCTGATCATTTGTTGCATATAAAATTTTTCGCACGAAAAAACCATAATTTTTCGCTGATATGAACAGAGTACTAGGCTTTCTTGGGGTCCGTAAAAACATTCCAAGGGCCCGCGTAAAGCTCAGGAAAACATTAATTTATTTTGCAATTTTAATTTTTTAGTTCTAAACTTTGATTTATGATATTTTCTTCTTTACATTATAATTTTGACAGCACCGGATTCTGTTAAGCTTTCATGTGTAAAATTTCGTTATGGAGAGAAATCTATTATTAAATAAAGCCATTGATTAAGACGGCTGATAACAGCACATTTAGAAAACTTAATTATGAATTTAGTAGATAAATAATTTACTTCGGAATCCTTTTATTATGTCTGTTGATAAAATACCTGAACACGATAAAATACCGTAACTCATGTTTTAAATTTGATTTGAATCAGTTGAAATCGAATACTTTTGGTTGATGTACATATAACATTTTCCCGCTTGTTGATTCTGTTGAAACTAATACTTAATATAGTTTCATTCGACATACATATTTATGTGAAACTAGATTTTCTGCAATTTTATCATTCAAAACTAAGAATCTATCACATTTGGACGCTGAGAATGATATTAGATGAGTATGATCTGAAATTTCTGCTAACATTAAAAAAGCTTGTAAAACAAAAACAATGCTGCAATTATTAATATTATTTATGGTGTGGTTTTTGTTCTTTGATAATTTGACAAAAAGGAATCTTAAATTCTAAACTTTTTTTAATAGAATTATAAATTTTGTATATCTACCTCTATTAATTGCCTAACAATAGAAATTGTTATTTTTTTGTGTTTTGCATATAAGAATATTAAATGAAATGAGTCGTGGGGATCGCGAAGCAGAATATACATCAATAAGTCCAATTAAAAATAGTTTTTGTATTTCATTTTTGTACAAATTTTTGGCACTGATGAACTCGAGCTCCGAAACCGAATAAAAGAAAATTTAATAATATATTTCACAATGTAAAATGTATAACACAGTGCAACACGAACAAAAGAACAAAAATTGTGAACATAGTCAAAAAAACTTTATCTTCAAGATCAAAATCGCAAAAAAAACTTAAAAAAATTAAATTTTTACCTTTTTTCCCTTGTTTAGGTCCATAGGTAGCAAACCGTTCAAAATTCAAGGAAACAATCAACTACAAAATTGTACCTAAGATCTCAGTAAACAAATTTCTAGAACATATAAACTTCCTAGGATTGATTATTAACACCATTTAGGTAGATTAATATAAGTTAGTAAGAAAAAACTTAAGGAATTAAGTGTTTTGGGCCATAAACTATTAAATTATTATAAACTAAAGCATACTTTTAGGCAGGTTTAACAAAAATGTATTTCTAAATTTATTTCGAATTTTTTTAAGTTTTTTGCGATTTTGATTTTATATGTTCACAATTTTTGTTCTTTATGACAAGGGCTACAACTTTGCTCAGAGAGTAAATAAAAATTCCGAACTGTTTGCAAGATATGAGCCTGAGAAAATACCACTTTTTTTGCAAAAATTACACAAATCTTTGGGGCCCATACAAAAAAAGTGCATAACCTTGGGCAAAACTGGGAGACACGGGTCTTTTTTTTGTCTTTTATCACGTAGTGGTATCCGTATATTGTTATTTTTCCATGACACAAAAAATAACACACAGTGTAATAAATAAAAGTTCTTACATAATTGCTTTTATTTTATGTAAATGCCTAAAAGTATGCAATATATTAGATTCATATCAAATAGATCAGTTGTACATTAAAATACTGACATAACGAAATATCAGACTTTTCTTTAACCCGTCAATGGTGACGCAAATTTGACTTTGATGAATGGTGACACCGGTCACCTTATTTTAAATTCACCTTATTTTAAATTCACCTTATTTTAAATTACTTCAATATTAAAATTCAGACAATTTTTTAAAAACAATAACGGAGAATAAAATAATTCGATTTTTTTTTTGGCAGGTTAAAGTACACGCTAAATTTATTTCTAAGAGAAATATAGTAATATTAATATTATTATTAGTGTATTCACATGATAGGATACATGTCGGAATGTCATAATGTTCTAATATTTCACTATTCGGCGGCGTACAGAGTAGTATTATTTTAGGACATTTTTTGTTTGAAAGGCAATAACAACATTTTTAAATACATATGGTCAATTCACAAGGTCTCTTATCATGTCATATTGTCATAATGTCCTAATATTTCACAATGGTTTTTATTGCTTTTCAAGCAAAAAATGTCCTAAAATAATACTACTTTCTATGCTATGTTTATTGTGTTATCGTAACGAACCAGCAGAGACCAACGCCAAATGCCTAAGAGTCGGATAAGCCGAGTCGTGAAATATTAGGACATTATGACAATATAACTGATATGAGACCTTGTGAATTGACCAATTGTGAAATATTAGAACATTATGATATGATGGATACCTTGTGAATGAATTGTCTTTAGTTTACTAAAATTTTATTTATTTAAAATATGTTTAAGGATATAATTATGAACTTTTATTAGAAAGCCATTCGTTTTAAAATGCGACGAACACAAGTCATATTTCGTTTCAAAATATGTTGAATTTTATTTTTTAATTTTTTTTTGTTTGAATAAAATGAATTTAAAACTTTAGTTTTGATTTTTCCTATGCATATCCATGATTTTTTCTGCATATTTTCTAGTTTTGTTGAGCTTTTTTACTTGCTTATTTTAAATTAGTTTGATATACAAATATTAACTTAAGATTTGAATTTACCTCAAAGCCTCAAATTATGTAATTTTTTTAAACTAAATATTTTTCTATTTTAAAGTCAACAATTATGTAAAACACTCACAAACTTAAAAAAAATTACTAAACCTACGCAAATTGTTTACCTTTTAAATATCATGATATTTTCTCATGATAATATCTCATCATGTTTATCAATAAAAATAGAAATATTTTGTGAAATACATACAATTTACAATCTATTTGTTAATTATTAAGTGGAATATTACTATGAATCTTTCTATGTACATACATACATATGAATGTATATAGTTTAGTAATCAAAGATTTAGCATACAATTAATTCCCTTAAGTTCTAAACACTCATGTGTAATAAAATTATTTTCCATTCATCTAAAACATTTTCTTTATTGCATATTTAAAATAATATTTAATTGAATTTTCTTTCTACAACCATCCTGACTGTCTATTTGTCTGCCTATTATTATAAAAATATGTATCTGTGTGTCTGTGCAATACAAATGAAAACAACAAAAAACCAAAAAAAAAAAAAATCATAAAAAAAGATATAGCGACATCACAAACATCTAGTGATATTATATTACAACCACAAAATACAACATCAAACACCACAACAGCAACATCATCATCAGCAGCAGCAGCAATATTGTCTTCGCATCAACAACTAAAAAGACATACAGCGCGCAGTATTAGTGAATGTGTTGATATTGATTATGTAGATGAGCAACAAGATGACAATGACAATGCCGATGACGGCGTCGACGATGATGATGATGATGATGACGATGTGGAGGATGATTTTACAACATTGTCTGAAATGAATGAGTCTCAACACACACATGCATCCTCGTCACTGTTAACATCAGCAAACATTGAGTTTACCACAAAAACAAACCCTTCGTCGGCATTAATCAATGAAACTATTTCCGATCATGGTGTGGTAAAGGCAATTGAAAAGCGGCCAGACCGTAGGGGCACAATAGATGATGCACAAAATTTGCTTGTGCATTTTTCTTCGTCCTCCGATGATGAAAAATCAAATCAATTGTACAATACCGACGACAATGAATCTATCAATAGTATTGAATCGAAAGCAGAAATCTCAAGAGGTTTGGTTGTTGAAGGCAGTATGGCCAAAACACACACAATCACTGAAGATGTTACACGACAACGCAGTGATGATGTGGATGGCAGTGCCAATACCAATACCAATAATACAAAATCAAATAATGATGCCTTTACCTCGTTCTTTAATAACTTTAATGCAGGTAAATACATAAATAAATAAATATACATACATTAGTAAAAGCATACAAATATATTACCATCATACATGGAAAATCTAATCTAAAATATCAAAACATACAATTATATTATTTACATCAATTACGTTCATATGCATATTGTAGTCTTGTGTAGTGTTTTGAGTCTTGTTTATTTGTTGTAATTTTTGGTTTATAATTTAAATTTAATATTTAATGCATACTACTACTAATATTCCATATTTAATATGGAAAATAACATCTTAACATAAAGTCTTAACTATTAATATATGGAAATTATTAAGTATATATATATATCCTTCACCATGAAAAAAGGAAATTTCGCCTCCAAAACCGAAAAGCTTTAATATGTATAAAAAAGTAAGAGAGCTATATTCGGCTTCACCAAATTATACTTTAAAATAAACATTTGAAATATTTTTAGATAAACAAATTGTATGGCAAACTATTTTTTTTTTTAATTTTTTAGTAAAAATTTTTTTTTGGTAAAAATATTTGTTCCGATTTTGACCCATTGGAGGTACATACTTACTTTGGCCTTATATACGCCATTGAAAAGGTCTTTAAAATATCTATTATTGGATATCCATATTAATGTCTTAGTAATCAAGATATAGATAAAAAAAAATAGGTAAAAAATCGAGGTTGTCCTGGTTTTTTCCTTTGTGGGCCGATTGTCTCGGTTTTAAATAGCATCCGACCCGGGATAATCCGCTATATATTAATGTATGAGTCATGTATGTAAGTTATTTGGGGGCTACGAAAAGTTGATTTCAACATACAGACGGACAGATGGACATGGCTATATCGACTCCGCTATATATAACGATCCAGAATATATATACTTTGTAGGGCCGCAAATGAAAAATGTAGATATTACTAATGGAAAGACAAATTTTAATTTATTAAACCCCCTGGGTAAGGGTATATAAGTTTGGCATTCCGTTTGCAAGTCAATATAGTCAACTTTCGGAAGCACCCAAATAACTTACATACATGAAAAAAGTATACTTTGGTGAAGGGTGTATGAGATTCGGCACAGCTATTTGAGTCTTGTAACTCAGTATTTTAGATTTAAATGAAGATATGAAGGAAGTTTTAACCAAATTCATATAGAAATTTACGGGCAAATACCATACGAAATTTGGAGATTGCTGTGTTTGCTTTAAACAAATAGACATTGCTACAATTGAGCTAGTTTGATTAGCTTTAAAATTAATAATACATACAAAAATTTTGTTTAACTTAAAGACATTTTATTCCAACATGAACAAGAAACTATAAAAAAACAAATATTAATCTTACAAATAGTTAAAATTATGTTACTGTGAAATTCCAAACAGAAAAAAAAACATTTTCGAAACACTTGCAAAAGTTTCAAATTCCATAGAACTGACCATCTCAAAATAAGAGCAAAGTAATGGCTATTATGTCCAATTGACATTACCATCCTTGCTTCAATCGGTAGCTTTTGATCATTGATTTATATTGTTTAAAAGCGGATTTGGTATTGGCATATTTATTACCTAAAATAATTCATTAAGAGCTAGTTGTTTACTTGTTATTTAAACGTAGATTAACACGCTGTTAAGTTAAACTTCAAACATATTTAGCCTCGCTTATATGTAATTTTGTCATTTCGTTTGTATCTTCTACAAGATAATCTGTTCGTCAGCAATTAAATGTAAAATTTTTTAAAAGTTTTCTTGATATATTTAGGATGCAATTAATGCATACACAACAAAGGTGAACTGTATATAAGATTCGGCATAGCCGAATATAGTACTCTTACTTGTTTTTTAAATAATCAGCTTTTAAATAGGATTTAGATTAATACTTAAAACCATAGAAATTTTTGACCACAGACTTGGCTTTAACCAATGACTATGTTTCTAACTAATGGATTACAAACTGTCAATTTTGTTAGCATTGTCATACTTTTCACTCAAATCAAACATGTTCAAACAATTTATTGCATGCTAGGAGCAACAAAACGTATATTTGGATGTATGTTGGTTTCATTGCTTTGTGTATTTTTATAACCTTCACCATGAGTGGCAAGGGCATATATAAGTTTGTCATTCCGTTTGTAATTTCTACATTTTTCATTTGCGACCCCACAAAGTATATATATTCTGGTTCGTTATAGATAGCGAAGTCGATATAGCCATGTCCGTCTGTCCGTCTGTCCGTCTGTATGTTGAAATCAACTTTCCGTAGCCCCCGAATAACTTACAAACATAATTGATACATCAATATATCGGGAATTCTTCTGGTCTCTATTTAAAATCGAGAAAATCGGCCCACAAATGGCTGAGATATAAGGAAAAAACCGAGACAACCTCGATTTTTGGCCTATTTTTGATCTATATCTGGATTACTAAGTCATTAATATAGACAATATGGATATCTACTGATAGATATTTCAAAGTCCATTGCAACGATGTATATAAGGCTATAATAATTTGGACCTATAATGGGTCAAAATCGGGAAAAATATTTTTTAACCTGAATTTTTTTTTTTTACCAAAAAAAATTTTTTTTCAAAAAAAATTTCAAAAAAATTAAAAAAAAAAAATTAAATCAAAACAATTTCGAAAAAAAAATTAAATCAAAACAATTTCGAAAAAAAAATTTAAAACAATTTTGAAAAAAAAATTTTTTTAAATTTTCAAAAACAGTTTTGAAAACAAATTTTTTAAATTTTGAAAAAAAAAATTAATTTTGTTTACCTAAAAATATTTAAAATTTTTATTTTAAAGTATAATTTGGTGAAGGGTATATAAGATTCGGCACAGCCGAATATAGCTCTCTTACTTGTTTTTTTTGTTTCGTTTGGCGTTGTTATTTTTATACCCTTCACCTTCGTAAGAAGGGTATATATGTAATTTTGTCATTTCGTTTGTATCTTCTACAAGATAATCTGTTCGTCAGCAATTAAATGTAAAATTTTTAAAAGTTTTCTTGATATATTTAGGATGCAATTAATGCATCCACAACAAAGGTGAACTGCATATAAGATTCGGCATAGCCGAATATAGTACTCTTACTTGTTTTTTAAATAATCAGCTTTTAAATAGGATTTAGATTAATACTTAAAACCATAGAGATTTTTGACCACAGACTTGGGTTTTTTGATAATTACGTCTCGTCTCTATGCTTATAACAATAAAATGACTCATAGGCATTTCAGAATTTCCACAAAATAATCATTTCTAATGTCAATTCTCCTGTCATTTATTTAAAATTTTAAGTTATTGCCATCCAAAACGTCCTGAGCATATCACTTCATATTCTCGTTGAAAGAAGTAGGAATCGTTACTGCTTTCATACAGCTTGTCACGTTATAGAAATCGTTATTGATTCCATACAGCTTCTCATAATATTTAGCTTCAAAATATGTTTAAAAAATTCAGTAAAGTATGTCGAAGAACTACCTACTACTACCTGGAAGCCCTAAATCCAACTAAGGAAGAGCGGGGAATCGCGAACTAGGTGTGCTTCTCGGGTTTTTATGCATCTCAAAAATTTCAAGTGTTTCCGATTGTACTGAAGTATTACATAATATTTGTACGCGTTTCCTGGACTGAGGCTCTTGCTTTAGAGCTTCCAGGACGCAGTAGTCTACTAGTGTTCTTTGAATTAACTGCATTTTATCAAATTGTTTGGAAGCTAAATACTGTGATAAGCTGTATGGAAGCGATATCAAATTAAAAATATTTTTGGTTGGGTTCTTTTGGCTACTTACTATCTACCAAATATAAAATGAATTAACAGCTAATCATAATCAATGTCAGTTATTTTTCGAATATGCTGTTTTCTATTGGATGTATGCGGGATTTGTTAAAATTTTTATATCTTATTTTGAAACATTTGTACAATATAATTTTTTTCAAAGTATTGGCCATTGTTAGCTATGATTTTTCCCATCTTTCTGGCAACATATGGATTCCGAACCAAAAGAACTGCTCATCTTTTGTGAACAAGAATGAATCAAGCCAATATCGGGTAATCTGTTCCAAAGTCGAAACAAATAGTATTCGGACGGGGCAAGGTCTGGACTATAAAACTGGTGAGGCAAAACTCCTTAACCAATTCATTCTAAATACTTTTTAACAGGTATTGCGGTTTCATGCCTGTCAGTTGTGTTCCGTAAAGGTTCCCTGTGATGGTCTGGCTAGATTTCAGCAGCTCATCATAGGTAGGACCCTTTTGCTCCCATTCGGTGCAAAAATGATTTTCCTTTATAGCGTTCAAGCATCATTTCGGACATGCAATATCGTCTTTCAAGGTGTCTCTTCTTTAATTCCTGTGATACCCAATTTCCCTGCTTGTGGATGAATACTGCTGCTCGCAAATATTTTGAGATTGCTGCTTGAGTAGCTCCTAATGAAAAAGTCGTTTATTTTAAATTTTAAAGTCAGACAATCATGTTCAGCGACAACAAATCGAATAGTTGACATTTTTTTTAACGACAATGTTAATAATAGCGAATAGCATATTTATTGGTTAATAATTTATGCTTAATATAGTAATTGGCAATCGTCTTTTTATAGACTGCCAGTGGTCTGTCACATTTTATTTTATAAGAATGCATAAATTGCTAATGTGGTTAAAATCTATTCTGGTAGTTGCAAGTAATATTACATTAGTGGGATCACCTTTATTATTTATCTCCATACGGGCTAGAGATTTAAAATATATATTTCAAATTGAAGTACTATTGCTCGCCACATAGCAACAATTGTCGAAAACACTTACTGCCTGCCGGACATTTCCTAAGCAAAGCAACATGCTTTTGACACAGTCTTAAACGTAAATTTAACAGTTTATTTTTAGCCGGAAATTTACAAGTTTTTTAATGCAATTTTTAAGTTTTTAGTTTCTTTTATGTTGTAACTTCTTTTTCTTTACAATTTATCGTATACAACACAATGTTTATGGTTATTTCGTGTTTTTCGAAATTTTAAATACATTACAAACACATTTTCATGTAGCATATTTTGACCTGGTATGGAAGGAGCACACTCGTACACACACACACACACACGGAAAGATGGTTAAATGAAATGCAAGCAATTGCCATTATTATGGAATATAAACACTATTGCATGTTGAAAACTACATTCTAGATGTAAGTTTCAGCCATATGATCGTTTATTGTTTTGGGGCAAAAACCAAATCGAATAATAATAAAAAAAATAATAATAAAAAACTTGTTCATATATGTACATAGCAAAAATGTAATAGAAGTGAACGACAAAGTGTTTTGCCACACACTCACATGTAAAAGTTTACATAGGAAAAAAGTATTTACAAACATTCAAGTGTCCATTTCATTCTTGTAAACTTTTATCATAAGGATGTTGCATGTTAAACTATAATTGTTGTTTATTTTAAAGATCATCCCGTAGTTACATACATGAACATACGAAAGAGAGTAAACTAACTAACAAACATTCATATGTATGTATATGTACATTAGAGTGCTCCATAACAATGAAATCGTGAGTTTTGACTGTTCCATCTCTAGAATTGTTGTATGGATTGCAGAAAAACGTTAACTAGTGGCGAAACGTCTCTGAAGTTTGGTGATGCATTTACAGAGGGGAAAACGATTTTTTTCAGCTTTTTTATTATGTTGTAAGGACTGAGATCGAAAAATGTTTAACACACATATACGTTAATAAAAATGAAACCACAAAACTTACAGTTTTGAATCTTTTTTATTTGATTCGAATTATTGTAACATTATACAAAATAAATTATTTTTATAGTTCACTAATGATGAAATTTTGAACCTTTTTCGAAAACCCTTCCATTATGGTTTTTATAGTGATTTCTGTCACTTTGTTCGAACAGGTTGTCCATCTCCGTTTAAAATCTACCACACTTTTGGACACCTTTTTTGTGCTCTTCAATTCTCTTTTAAAAAGAGCCCAATATCTCTCCACTGGCCCTAGCTCCAGGCAGTTTGGAGAATTTGCCTCTCTTGGTAGAAATACCACATTATTGTCAGGCCAAAAATAAGTGGACGCACTAAGAAGTCTTATGAATGGAAGCATCCTTTTTTGTAAACATTCCTTGATGTAAATTTCGGCCAACTTTTTGTAGGACCAAGTTTGCTTTTGTTGCAAATATTTAATAATTTAAGTACGCACTTTTTTCTGGTCACTCATTTTAATCATATTAACAGCAAATGAACATGATTGACATTAAACATAATAACTGACATGTTTTACAAAGGTATCTTGATCAAAAAATAATCAAATAATACTTGGGTTAAAAGTTTTAATGAAAAACGTGTGTTAAGAATTTTACAATCTCAGTCCTTATGTCTAAACAAAGTAACATTATTTTACATTTTTCTTTTTTTTCATTTTTATATTAAATTTTTTTAATATAAACGATAAACGCCGTGAGTTTTACCATAATCAGATAATGATAACACAGGTCAACAGAAAAAAAGGCTTGAATTGAATAACTACTGCAAATATGGTCCAAATTTTAAATTCTATGGAGAGGTTTTTTTTTACAAAATTTGTAAGTAAAATTGTGAATTTTTTTAGACGTTTCTCCACATAATTAATGATAATGATTGGTCTGATATTATTAAAATAAACTTAACCGTACTTTTTAATCAGCTCAGTAGTTTCGGAGTTATAATAACAAACTGAAGCAAAAAATATATTTTTTACGTGAAAATAGCAAATTTTTTTATTTAAAAAAAAAAAACATGAAAAATGGAAAACGACAGATATGGTTCAGATTTATTGCTTTATCGCAAAGCCACATGTAATAGAAACAAAATGAGATATCGATCATAAAAATCGATGTATTCTTTTCGAATTTATTCTCAGTGAATTCGCTCACAATTTCACTTGAAAATTTAAAAAAACCTCTGTTCTATGCGTTTATTCTATGATGCAAAACTTTGTCAATTTGAATAGTGTTAAACAAATGTTTATTATTAATGAAAACAAACTTAAAAACGTTTGTATTGTGAATTAGAAAATGGAGAATTAATTATCCCATTTGTATATTGTAAATTTCACAATTTTGATAAATTTGTATCCAACATTTCTTAAACGGAAAATATTGCATTTATTTATACCAGATTTTTTGCATAATAAATGTACAACATTTTTAATGCGGAGTTTTAAACAAAAAACTTGGTTTCGACCCTTTAATGTACATTTAATATATTAGATTGAAACGAGTAAGAGCTATATTCGGCTGTGCCGAATCTTATATACCCTTCACGTAATTGTACTTTAATATACAAATTATAAATAATTATAGGTAAACAAAATTTAAAAAAAAAAATTTTCAAAATTGTTTTCAAAATTAAAAAAATTTCATAATTTAAAAAAAAAAAAATTTTTGAAATAGTTTTTTTTTTACTTTTTTTTTTAATTATTATACAAATTTTTTTTTTTAAATTTTTTATATATATTTTTTTTTTAATTAATGAAAACAAGTAAGAGAGCTATATTCGGCTGTGCCGAATATTATATACCCTTCACCAAATTATACTTTAAAATAAAATTTAAAAAAAAAAAATTTTAAATATATTTTGTCAAAATTGTTTTTTAAAAGTTTTTTCCAATTTAAAAAAAAAAAAATTTTTAATTTATTAGTGAAAAAAATTTATGACAAAATAATGTTTTCTGTAAAAAAAATTCGGGTTAAAAAATATTTTTCCCGATTTTGACCCATTGTAGGTCCTACTTTGCATAGCCTTAGCAATGGACTTTGAAATATCTATCATTAGATATCCATATTGTCTATATTTATGACTTAATAATCGAGATATAGATAAAAAAATAGGCCAAAAATAGAGGTTGTCTCCGATTTTTGCTCATATCTCCGTTATTTATGGACGGATTTTACTGATTTTAAATATGAAACTTTTCGAAAGCATGTCTGACAGAAATATTGAGGATTTGGATCCCGAAGATATCTGGGGTCTTCAGAAAATTGATTTCAACAGACAGACAGACAGACAGACAGACGGACATGGCTAAATCGACTCCGCTATATATAAGGATCCAGAATATATATACTTTATAGGGTCGGAAAATTATATTGTGGAAATTACAAATTTATATATACCCTTCTCACGAAGGTGAAGGGTATAAAAATTATTGAAAAAATTTTATTGGTAAAAATAAAATTCGGGTTAAAAAATATTTTTCCTGATTTTGACTAATTGTAGGTCCAAATTACTATAGCCTTATATACATCGTTGCAATGGACTTTGAAATATCTATCATTAGATATCACTTATGTCTATATTAATGACTTAGTAATCCAGATATAGATCAAAAATAGGTAAAACATCGAGGTAGTCCCGTTTTTTTCCTTATATCTCAGCCATTTGTAAGCCGATTTCGTCGATTTCAAATAGCAACCGAATTGGAAGAATTCCCGATATATTGATGTATCAATCATGATTGTAAGTTATTTAGGGGATTTGGAAAGTCAGTAACGAAAATCGCCAGAATACATATGACAAAATATTTTTCTAACTTGTAAATGCATCTCGAAGCATCAGAGTAGTTGCGCCACCATAACTTGATATTTTTTTCAGCCATACAATCTTGGAGCAGTCTAATGTAGATATGTATATAAATGTATTGTAGGGATGTTGAAAACTTCCTTATTTTCCTGAATTTAAGCTTATACATTCTATATTTATACTCACTGCCTTTTACTGGTATAATGTACCTACTACACACTAACTCTCGTACACAAATATTTAGTTGAAAGCATGTTACAAGGTTTTTAGTTTGTTGTGTTAATAGTTTATGTTCTATTAATAGTACACTCTTTCATTTATACTTCTTTTTTTCATTTTATTTATTTATTATATGAAAAAAAAAAAAATAAAACTTTTTTCTCGTCCTTTAACAGCTTCTGAATCAGTTACAAAACTCTTTCGTCCCTCCTCATCATCAGCTGGAAAAAATGTGTTGCCTGCAGCCAGTGCAGGCTCTTCTACAACCATGGATTCTGTTTCATTGGTTTCGAATGCCAGTCCTCTTAAAAGTGCTGCGGACGCTGAAATTATTGAAGTCATTGATGAATCATCACCTGATACCAGCAAAACTTTCCCAACACCATCGACAGCCATTATGGGTGAAATACGTTCACTAGATTCTGTTGATTCTTCGGTATCGACAAAAGATACAAAACAAAAAGTAGCTGTAGAGAAAAATGATACTCCTAAGAGGATTGTCAGTAAGTATGAATGAGTAAAAAACTTGTGCAGAAAGTTTGTTTGTGTAAAATTATTTATTTAATTACATAAATACAACTACAAGTTTCAATATCCTATATATTTCGCAGTTTTTATAGATTAATAGGTGTTGTGGTGAAAAACTTAAGGTCTGTTCATTTACTTTTCCATTAAATACTTGCAACGAGAGAATAAAATCAAAATATACAAAATTACTCTCTTAAATTCTCAAAAATAGTAAAAAGTAAATGAACGCTTTTCCAGTAACAAAAAATTTATACACACAATTTTCATATTTTTTCCTTTTAAAATGTATAAATATTCACATTTTCTTCAATTTTATTTTTTTCACCACAAAAATAAAATTGTAAATGAACGCTTTGAGTTAATGAACGCTTTTCCAATAACAATTGTTACTAACTAGTAACAACTTTTAGTTATTAAACAGAGCTTTAAATAAATATTTTTATAATATTGAAAATAAATTTATTTAAAAAATTTGTATTGAAAACAACTCCAAGATCAGAAAATTATGAAACGTAAAAATTAAAACCTTTTGACTATAAACGCACTTGGAAAAGTTAAAGTATCTGTAATAGCGTTAGAATTAAAATTGTTGGTCATTTAGAAGTAAATACTTTTTTAGAATATAAGGTAAAGTACAATTTTCTTATTCAGGAAACAAAAGCTTCCACAATTCACACACTCCTGTCATTAAGCCACTTGATTCCCCTAGTGAACCGAAGGATTACTCCAGTTTACAACCAGTAACTTTTTTCAGTCCACCGTAAAATCATCATTTCCAACGTACAAGAATCCGGAGCACTACTGGCCCATCTTCCAATTCTAGCTCTTATCGAGATCTAGCCGCGGTCACTAACAAAGATTCTCAAACTTCCTCTATCTAATACCAGGTATGACTAGCTTGACACAGTTCGTTCTATACCCCGAGTGTTGGTTGATGACATTCAAGTACTTCTCAGATATTATCCATTATTAGCAGCAAATCATTTTCCTCACCACCAAACTTGGTCCAGAGCGTTGCCTTGTAAGCTAATTTATCTGTACATTACAGTGCCTCTGTACCCTCCACAATTCAACAGCGTTCAGATCCATTAGTACTTGGAGCGCATTCTTAACTTCCAAACATGGTTATGACACATGGTTGCCCCTAATGACGTTTTGCTATTATCAATACCGAGGCTTTCGAGAGCCCCAATATTTTAGCTTGGAAGACACTATATTCGTCCGGAAGTCTATAACTGTTGTCGTTGTAGCAGCGCGAACAATTATACAATATTTAGTCAGGGGGTTCTGCGAGATCAAGTCCAAGAAATTGTGCCACTTTTACTGGGTGGATCCATAAAACCACTGGACGTAGTGAAGTAAGGTTGGTTGGACAGTTGAAAATGTGGAGGGTATCATGGGGACCCTGAACAAATGCTGGGCATAAGTTGAGGACGGCACGGTCTATGCGGGACCAGAAGACATTAAGCCAGTTGCTCCATCCTGATCTTAGTTGTGCCAGAATAACTCTTGTTTTGCGCGGCAGAAACTTCTCGGCGTCTGCTAACGGTGGTGGGCGACCTCCAAGTACGACATTCATACGGTATCCAGCTACCGCAAAATTGATGATGTCTCTATGAATGTCATTTAAAGCTGTCATATACGAGCTGCGATCAAATGGATCCTGCACATACCTCTGTATGCTCTCCTCGTATTTTCTAAGCTCCTGTCTGACATGCCTCGGGGGAGACTCCAACTGTGTGATGTTGAAGTTTGAATAACACCTCCGGTGACATCCCAGAAGGAACTGTTGCGTCAGCATGACGTTATGTTACGTCTACAACTGTTGTTAATGATACTAGTCATTGAAGCCAATAATGTCAAATCCAACGGCTGTTCACTTTGAGATGGATTATTGCTAGATAATCCACATTTAGTGTAAAACACATTATATAAGAATTAGTAGGTCAGCAAGTTTTATTTAAATCTGTTTCGGAATATTTTAAAATAAAATAAGTTTGTGTGTTTGAGTATTAACCTTTAGAAAACCCTTTTCTCACAGAAAACCCTTTTCTCACATCCTCACCTCCACACCCACAACAAGGCGATTTAAATCAAACTCAACTCAATGTGGATATTAGTTCCCTGTATGAACAATCCTTAATATACTATACAGCACGTTTGATAACGGCTAGATTTTTATTGACCGGTTCTCCAAGTGGTCTGTACGATGACACCACCATTAGAGTTTCCATAAAAAGTGTATGTCTCAATGTTATTGCGCAATGTGTGCGTGTGTGTCCAGATATTTTAGCACTTACTGTCAAATTTATGGAATTTGAAAAACCTAAAGAGAAAGTGGCTGAAAACCTCACAACAGATATAAGTGAGTCCAACAGTCCTTTGCAAATAGCAAGTGATAGCAGCTCTAATATAGGACAAGACTATGAGCATTTAGAAGTGGTTTCTACCTTCAATACAGAAGTACCAAGAAAGTCCTCCTTTTCACAACTTGATGTGTTTCGAATGGATAATGATAACGAGGCGCCATTATTGGAAATAATAGATGATTATTTTGGTAAAAGTACTACGGACTTTAATTTTATCCAACCTACCACCAAAATGACCCAAAGTGCTGATCCTGTTTTGTTTACTAAAACAGAAGAACGTTTAAAGAAATCACCTCTATTAAAAACTAAAAAGGATTTAACCTCATCGGAAATTATTTGCTCAGATACAAAACTTAGGGGTTTTGTGGAAATTACAAAAGCTGAAGAGGACATGCCGCCGGTAGATATGGCTCCACCAAAGCCGCCAAAGCGTACCAAAACCATTAGAAAATCTAAGAGAGAAGCTGAACAAATACTATATAACTTAAACAGAAATAATTCAAATGCCAAACAATTTCTATATGAAATTTTGTTCTATTACAATCATGAAGATCCCATTTTACGTGCCGGGGTACAAACTATAATTGGTCACTACTGTCGCTCTACACAAGCTGGTCTGTGTATGGATTCGAACATAAATTTACAGTATTTATTGGCAATATTGTGTATGGTAAGTGAAATTAATTTTTAAATATAATAAGTTCTTATGTTATAATAAAATTTCTTAATTTGCTTGTTAAATTTTATGATTTTCTTTAAAAACTTTTGCTTTATCGTACATTATTGAGATTAATTTTCTGTTTTTCTTTCTTTATATTTGTAGGGTTTACAAGATGAAATTCATACTGTTGTCATACAAGCCTTAAATACATTTGATAAAATATTTCCATATGTGATTTTTAAGTACATGTCAGCATCATCATCATCTTCATGCCATAATGGTCAACAAAAAATGAAAGAAACAGGCAAAGGCAGCCATAATAAACAACAGCAAAACTACTCGAAAGATGAGAAATCATGTAGAAATGCCTCTACAGAAACACAGACAAAAATAACGGGAGCAGATGCTGCTGCTGATGATGCTACTAGAAGTACAAACTTTAAGTGTATTTCAGGGCACTTTAACGATAATGATGAGATTATAGTTGCGCTTTTGAATGCTTTTCAATTGCAAACAAAATTTAACAACCACAACATCAACAGCAGCAACAATTCAGACCCCAATAATATTAATATGGCCAGTGGTGGTGGTTCTGTTTGTGGTCATACAGTTGATGATGGTGGTAGCAATTTTATCTCATGCCAATTTCCTTTATCTTCAGCAGCAGTACATCAACATAGACTTAATACACATGCAAGTTATTGTTGTGCATTTACATCATCATCTACTTTACCAGGCGCTGCTTATTGTGGTGGCAACAACCACAGCTTACTTTTCATATCACCAAAATTGCTATTGAATAAACTTCGTCTATGTCACTACAATAAATATTGGTTGGTCCAAAATAAATATGCCGAAGTTATTTCAAATTTAAATTATGCTTCACTACGTTCTTATTACGGAAATAACTATACCAACAACATGAACACAAAAAAACACAATAGTTGTAGCATTAGCAAATGCAATTGCTGTTGCTCATCTTCAGCTTCAACTTCTTTTGCTTGTACCAGCTGTCATTCATGTTGCTGCTGCTGCTTCTGCTGTTGTGGTGGTAACTCCTTAAATGGGCTTGTAGACGATGTTGATAATGCTGATTTTGTCTGCAACTTGGAGGTTAGTATTGTTATTTCTTGTTTATATTGTGTTTATCTACATACATTTTGCCTTTTCTTTTCCTTATTTAATTTCTTTTCTCAGAAGAAAAAAATTCTTATACAAATATCTATTAAAATGTTTGTTTGGCTTTTCTAAATTTGATGTGGAGTTAAATATTGAGAAGTTTTTCTTTCAAGAAAAATTAGTGTTGAGAAAATATGTTAAAATTTATGCATCTTAAAATTCAAATTTTAAATACTTGTTTGAAATTACATGTGTATTCGAGATTTGTTTGTTCTGTGGTTTTAGTTTAAGAGAATCTTTTCGCTGCAAATATCTTTTCCTAAGGACAATTTTAGAACCCATATCATGTATAACTAAATTTGAATTATACCTATTTGATAATGGTATAATTCAGTAATAAGGTAATGAAAACACTGTATCCGATCTTAAATAAGTATTATGTATGGTTGCTGGGTTTACAGTCAGTCCTTGGAACAATAACCTCTGAACGATATTCAGAAGAAAAAAATGGCCATTCCCGTCAAGCAAACAAAACTCCATTTTGACTTCATTCAAACATCAACATCACAAAGTTGACAGTTCTCCTGACATCTTCAGATAAGATCTACGATAAAACGAGAAGAGCATATAGATGCTTGTGCTGGATTCATTTGATCTCAGCTCCTACAGGTCGTATGAATGCGGTTTTTGGAGGCCACCTGTTGCAGAGATGCCGGAAAGAGCCTGATGTTGAAAGCTACAGTTGTTTCGCAATACTTACGCCAAGCTAAATGTTTTCTAGTTGCCTCCTATGCATACCCAGTAAGTTATCTGTTAAACTGTCCAGCCACACCTAATTCACTTAGTTCAATGTATTTATGGATGCTCGTCGCCAATACTGGGCAGTCACAATACACGAACTCAGAGGTCTCATCGGTAAGCAAAATGTGCACAGTTAAAACATTGCCTAAAGTAAATTGATAGTATTTAAGACCATTCTCAAATACTAAATTTTGGAATATATTCTTGGACAGAGTAATGAATCGTTTGGACTGCCTGATTCTTGACAAGTTAAGCCATTGGTAGGGCAATTCCAATTCAACCCAAGATCAAACTATTTCTTTATCTGCGGGATGTCAAGGAAACGTGCAGGTCTAATGAAAATGCGCCATGCAATCGGCAATTCGTTCCCCGCGTGTATCTTGAAATACCATGAACAACACCTGATCGACATTATCGTGCCATTAAGTTTGATCTGACCATTGACCTTTTCAGGTATAAGGATTCCAAAGTTCCTACGTAACACCAAAGTAGGTAATATGTAGTTCGATACTGCAATACTAGGGTCATACTTAAAGATTCCTAGAATCCACGTGTGCCCAAACAGATATACCCGGTAGTCTGGATGCACTCCTATAAGCCTCCTCCATTATCAAAATCTGTAAGGGGGATGTACAGAAGGCGCTCATAAACACAGTAATAGAACCACAGATGATATGATAGCCTTATCAAGTAGTGATCTCATTTATTCCACTTTATTCCATCAAACTAATGCGGCATATGTTAATATTGGACTTATCACAGTAACAAATTACCAATAAATCATCCTTGGTTTTAACTCCCACGTTCTACCTAATATACGCCGGCAGACATCGTTTGCACTAGTATCTCTGTTGGTAGTGTTGGATAAATGACTATTCCTAGTCAGATCTTGCAGGTGTAACTCCAAGGTACATTTATAGTCGGCTTTATAAGCATCAGAGCTCTACATCTATTAAATGGTATAAGTCAACCCACTTTCCTCACAACCCTACTTGTAATATCTTTAAGTCTTCCCACACATACGGAATCCTAAGTCGTTAAGTTTTTTCAATAGCTCATCGATGACCAGAGTCCACACAATAGGCGATAATACGCCACCTTGCGGAGAGCCCCTGTTGCCGTTATGGGAAATTTCAAGGTTGATATGTATTATGAAATCAGACTGTGTTGAGTAACGAAATTTTGGGCAAATACGTGAGTCAAGGTTATCTTTAAAAGT
Source organism: Calliphora vomitoria (assembly GCA_942486065.2). Lineage (NCBI taxonomy): Eukaryota > Metazoa > Arthropoda > Insecta > Diptera > Calliphoridae > Calliphora > Calliphora vomitoria. The sequence goes on from OW818029.2 coordinate 17,070,664, forward strand.
GCGGATATTGGTGAAGTCACCACTCTGTCACTCTCATAGGAATATTGGAAAATATCCTACAATATATGGGACTAACCGATCCTGGATGGTCAGTAGAGACTTCTGAGTCTCAAGTACTATTTAAGACAAATTAAACCAAAAGTCTATTATGTTTGGATAATAATAGATAATAATAGCGTCAGCATGTGTGTGATAAATAGTAAAATGGATAAATATATTATCTGTCAATGTTTATATATTTAATACCATGATGGATTATAGTTCATTATTAGCAAACCTAATGATATATTCAGCTGCATCAACAGAATAATGTAGCTTAATGGCAGATATGATGGGATAGTCTCTTCCCATAACCCTTAAAACCATTGTTATGCATTCGATAACCGTTGGAAATTAACCTTTTGCCGACAAGGTTCAGTTCTAAAACATCCAGACCTTTCTACATTTTATTACTCTATGGTTACAGTGTGAACAATTTAATGTTTTTACCATCGCTTATTATAAATTACTTAATAAATAAACAGTATTAAATAAATTCGAATAACGATTCGTTTATGTGTTACGCTAAATTCATATTTATACAGTATTACTATTCTAGAAATGTATTTCAATTGAACCAGCTCTACTCGTATTTAACTAGTTTTTCTTACCACTTTTCGTTATTTTTTTTTTTGTAAATAACTTTAAAAAAAATGTACATATTTATACTAAATGATGTACATATGGTATGTATGTACTCTTTATTGGCGTTTTGTGTCTTGAAGCATAAATAAATAAAATGGTAGTTTTTTACAAATAAATACTAAGGGTAAATAAATAGATATTTGTTGGTAAAGTAAATAATTCCCATGTAAACTATATAAACCGAAAAACTGATATGTTAGTTGATTTGCTTAAAAATTTCATCTCGTTTTCTTATCCTCAAAGTCTATAGAAATTCACTTTTTTGATATAAAAAAAAATATACATACATACATTTTATAATGAACATCCTATTTCCGTTCTCGTTACAGAATTCATTTATCGATGAACTTTTGCAATTGATTGGCGAAGATGATGTACGTGTTAGAGAACATGCCTCAAAATGTTTATGTAATTTTATTTTACAAAATGCCAAACATACCAGCCTGCAACAGCCACAACAAAAGAACATATCTTTTGAGTATAACAATGACAAAGATGCTCTACATAAAACTTATATACAAAATCTAAAGTTATTGATCAACTTCTTAGACTATAGTATCTTTAATGACATGTCACCCGCACTACGTTGCTTATTAAATCCACGACGAGAACAACAAACGGATATCTTAACAAGTTTGGATGGTTCATCATCATCATCATCGTCGTCATACCACGCCACAATGTCCTCGTCATCATTTAATGTGGCTTTACCGAAAAGAGAAGAAATTGAAACAGTTTTAGCCAAAGTTTTATATCGTCTAACAAATAGCTTAATGTCATTGAAAGATAAAAATATGCAGGTAAATAATTCCAACCTTAATCTTAAATGTTGTTATGGTCTATTTATTTCTTATTTAATGGTGATTAACTTAAAATCTCATCTCGTAATTTTGGGTTTTTCTTTTCTCGTCCATATTGTTGTTTTAGTTTGGCATTATTTTGTGTACGAAATATTTACTTACGTATTTTTCATTTGCTGATTATTCTTGTGCTTGGACCGAGTTTAACTTTATGGAAATCTTCGTCAAATTATCACAGTATAATTATAACACAGCAGTTGACTTAACATGTCAAAGTGATTTGATTGATGTCAGCAGTAAATTAATAGTTGGTAAGTAAATAGTATGATGTGCATTTGTAACCAACAGTTGAGAGCAAAACTGTTCTTATATAAAAAATTTGCATATTTGTAGGTACAATGTCTCCATTTCGAACAAAGATTCGAAATAATTATTTTATGCTCTTTTTAAAATCTTATAAAATTTGATATCTAAATCAAACATTAAAAGCATTCATTACAAATCAAAAATTAACACCCAAAAACAAAATTACCATACAACATTTGTTTTATAAACCTTTGATAAATTTAAAAACTGTTTATGAATATGGGCGTTATTCCTTATTTCTGAATTAAAGCTTGAAACAGAAACAAAACTGGAAAATAATTTTAAAATTTTTTTATGAAAAACACTCTGAAATTATTTTAAAGCTGAGTAATTTTCATACATAGACTTAAAAATTGTTTTCCGGCCGTGTTACTAAGGGCCTGGCCATAGAGAAACAAGAGCGGAAACTAGAAAAAACTCAAACAAACATTTTACTCAAAATAATCACACATACGAGTGTTGTTTTCGTTTTCACATAGTTTTTTTTACTAATACATTCTCAGCACTTAGGTTTTTGACAACTGTGTTAGGTATTTGACAGGAGAGTTTCCGATCTATGTGTATTTATCTATGGGCCTGGCTCACTAAATGCGATCGAACATTTTCTTTCTTATTTTATATTGAAACTCCCAATTACGATTATAGTGAATCCAGTTCAAGTAGTTAAATCTAATCTCTGCTTTTACACGAAAATACTTAATATTTTCAACACTATGTTTTACAACTTTCTCTCCTTAGTGTGGTTACATACAATTTGTTGCATTTGGTTGAAGAATTGATATGATGTTGACTTCTAAAATGAAAATGTAGAATCGTAAACATAACATTTGAATATATGAGGGTCGCTCAATGCAGTAACTCTCTGAAAGAAACGTTTATATGTCAAATCTATATATATTAAAATGGATGTTCCGAATGAACTCAAAAACGGCTGGACCGATTTTGATGAAATTTTCAGGGAATCTTCAGCATAACCTAGCGTGTAACACTGTAAAGAATCAGATTTTTGATATTCGGTCTATGGGCAGAGGGGCGTACAAAATATCAAGTTTTTACAGTATACCGCTAATGCCATCTAAGTATATATATATAAAAATGTATATGTATATTCTGTGTGGGCAGAAGGGCGTGGCAAAATTAAATTTTTACACTATACCGTAATGACATGAAAAAAATATTATTGTAATATTGTAGATCGACCTTTTCTTCACAGATAGTTTATTTAGTTTACATGCGTGGGTACCTGCCACATAGGTCTAAACCCACGGTGGTCTTAACACCGGATAGAAACGATGCTTCTATCACCGCCATTGAATGACTTGCAAGGTACACTCAATTGGCAACTTCTTGTACACTGATTGCACAGATCAATGCACAATCCCCTTGCTCGGGCTATCTAATCCCTGCCATCCGTAGCTAGCTAGCTAACTGACCAGCCCAGGACAATTATCAAAGCTGCAACATCAGGCCTGGTAATCCAGTCCAATGTATGGTCTCTGACTTCAAAAGTTCCCAGCCGATAAAAGTCAAAGTGAGTGTACTTTTATCACACATTTTTGACCTCGACAGAGAACCAAGTCCAACCACCAGTACATCACGAATTGTGATGTACTGATTCCTGAGCACAAAAGTTGGTATCTGCTACTTTCAATGGCTCTGTTGAGTCAGCAACAGCACCTAGTAAGATACTGTTACGTTTTTACCTTTTAAAAACGTGGGTTTCTTTTCTTTAAATAAACCGGATACTCTTGATTGCAAATAAAAGCAGTTTTAGTAGTTTAAAATTGTAACAATTATTTATTTATTTAGAATGTGCAACAACAACAGAATTAAATAGTCACTCAATGTCTTTATACACGTATATCAATTCGCAGAAATGCACACAAACTTTATTACGTACAACCTTATATGCACAAGACAGTTGATCTTAACTCTAACAGCGCCAATGATAAACTCAACTCACGACTACCAGCTCTGCCACTATTTATACACGCGCCATCTATCGGGAATCATCTACAATGTTCTTTACGGACATACTAGTACATTCGATTTCTAGAGCTTTTCGATGTCATTGCCAGCAGCGCAAACATTTAGTGTTGCCATACTTACAAACAATGTCAATGATGGACGTGCCATCAAACATGATGAATGCTGCAGGCAGTCGTTACAGACCGTTGAATTCAAATCGTCATTGAACATTCGTAACAATACATTTGGTAGTCCGAACTTTAGCACTAGCCCAAATATCAGTCCTTTAACCAACGATCTTCTCGCCGCTTTGGGTTTCAAACACAACCACTAGCGTGTACACCGAAGTGACCTCACCAATGATCCTACAGGACCGAAGTCCTTGGGTCATAGGATCCCCGCTATACTAGATAAGACTCTAGACAGCTGCGAATTTAATAAATTAAATTCTTATCAGGAATGAGGTCCGTGCATAACATCAAGGTGTGGAGCTCACCAAGATGCTTATCCATGCCCCAAGGGGGGCTTTCAAGGTCAGTGATTGTTGTAAAAAAAAAAAAATTGTTTTGCCCAAAAAAATTTGTTCTCATCAAAAAAAGTTTGTCCAATAAAATTCTAAGGGACAGCAACGTGGACCGGGTTCAGCTAATTCATATATATAAGCAATTAAGTTACCAAGGTGCGTTTCTAAATTTCTCTTAATTGTTTCATTTAATATATTATGTGTATAAGGTGAATGTCAAAATTATAAGGTCACTCACTACTTTTTATTCTGTTTATCCAAAAATACAAATTGTAATTCTTCAATCTAACCCTTTTTAAGTTTAGAAAAATCTGTCAGTTATACAGCTTGATAAAATTGTTTTATCTTTTCGATACAAACGAAAGATACAACAATGTGAACTGGCTACCGCAGGCCTATGCGAATAAGCCACAAACTACAGCGGTTCTTAAAGCCAACATAAACCATGCAATCGGTAAATTTCAGCATGATTTATGCGCCAGAGTCATGAAAAATAGGACAATTCGGATGCGCGCCACCAAGCGAAGCCGCTGCCGACACTTGCACGATAGAACTTTCAAACGAATAAAAAATGTCGATGATATCTCACACACGCACTTTGTTTTATTTAAATATAAAGATAGGGTTTATCATTAATCGCTTCCTATTTTAAATTTTTATTTTTGGATGAACAGAACAAAAAGTATGTGACCTTATAATTTTAATACTTACCTTATAATTTATCGTTTTGTGGTGTTTTGTGTCTTGTTATACCCTTCACCATGAGTGGCAAGGGTATATATAAGTTTGTCATTCCGTTTGTAATTTCTACATTTTTCATTTGCGACCCCACAAAGTATATATATTCTGGATCGTTATAGATAGCGAAGTCGATATAGCCATGTCCGTCTCTATGTTGAAATCAACTTTCCGTAGGCCCCAAATAACTTACAAACATAATTTATACATCAATATATCGGGAATTCTTCCGGCTCGGTCGCTATTTAAAATCGAGAAAATCGGCCCACAAATGGAAAACCCGGGACAACCTCGATTTTTGGTCTATTTTTGATCTATATCTGGATTACTAAGTCATTAATATAGACAATATGGATATCTAATGATAGATATTTCAAAGTCCATTGCAACGATGTATATAAGGCTATAGTAATTTGGACCTACAATGGGTCAAAATCGGGAAAAATATTTTTTAACCCGAATTTTTTTTTTTAACAAAAAAATTTTTTTTCATTAACTTTTTTTCACTAATAAATTTAAAAAAAAAAATTTAAAAAAATTAAAAAAAAAATTGTAAAAAAATTAAAACAAAACAATTTCTAAAAAAAAAATTGAAAACAATTTTGAAAATTTTTTTTTTTTTTAATTTTGAAAAACAATTAGAAAAAAAATGTTTTTTTAAATTTTGAAAAAAAAAAAATTTAAATTTTGTTTACCTAAAAATATTTAAAATTTTTATTTTAAAGTATAATTTGGTGAAGGGTATATAAGATTCGGAACAGTCGAATATAGCTCTCTTATTTGTTTTTTTATAGAAGAGTTTGTCCTAAACACAATTTTCTATACAAAATTATTTCTCAAACTCAATCTATATAAAAATTTGTCCTAAACACAAGTTTTTATAGCAACATTTTCACAAACACTATTTTTTAAAAGAAAATATAATTTTACCAAACAGAGTTAATTTTTCTTCAGAAAAGTTTGTCCCAACACACAATCTTTTATAGAAATGTTTATCCCAAAGACAATGTTATATGGAAGAATTTGTCCAAAACTTCATTTACTACAGAAAAATTTGTCCAACTCACAATTTTTTAAAAAGAAGTTTGCACAAAACAATTTGTTAAAGAAAATGTAGTACTAAACACAATTTTATATAAAAAAATTTGTCCCAAACACATTTTATTTTAGAAAAGTTTGTTTCAAACTAAATTTCGCCCGACCTTCGTATATAGTCATGTTCCGTTAGAGTAACAGTAGTAAGCAAATGAATAAACGTAATGAATATATGATTAAACAGTCTTACAAAATTCTATTCTTTAATATGTATTAACATTTATACACACACGCACAACTCTATACTAATAAATATAAATAAAACCCATATATACAGATACACATACATATATCCTGTTTAAAATTTCTTCCTCTTCAACATCATCCATACGTTTGTTCTATATCTAACATCATTCGACAATTTGCAATTTACATGTGCAGAGGCTGAAAGCAAGCTGCAACAAATAAGTATGTACAATTTCACATAATTTTACTTACTTACGTTTATGAATTTACTTACTAAGTTTACATTTAATTCCACCATTAAGTGTATGAGCGCCTGCATCTCTTCCAGAGATGTTCAAGTGACCAGAATTAGTTGCTGGCTGGGGTTTTGCATTTAATCCTGTGTTAAATTAAAAGTCTAACTTACACTCCTTGTCAATGACTGTAGGTTCACAAACTAATGTCTGGTTGTAAATTTAACGTAATTTTAATTGAAATCTTCCTTCTTCATCATCATGCTTTTATGATGCTGTGCAAAAACTTACCACTCACTTTGCCATCTCTTGTCAGTGAAAAACTTTGCTAGGTTGAGTTGTGTATTTGTTGTGTTTTGAGAGAAATTAAATCGTAAGGATAAACTTTGTATACCAGAGTACATTGTGTACACACACAGTGTACATAAATGCATATCTAAGTATGTGTATATGTACTTACATACGATTATATAAATGTTATGTATGTTTATTTATACATATGTACGTATAAACATTACGGTGGCTCTTATTCGATAAATATGGAATACCATGTGTATTTCAAAATTCACGGTTTCATAATTTTTATGTCATAAGACATTCACATGTATTTTACATACACAAAGTTTCATATGGATTACACGGTATGTTTACATGTTTACATGTGGAAAAATTTCCGGATACATGTTACAATACAAATGTAATTTTAAAATTGTTCTCCGTCTTCTAAAGAACAAATTTTGAAAATTTGAACATAATTGGATGTTTGTGACAATATACAAAATAGTTTTTGTATTTCAATTACCCATAGATGTTTAAATATAAAAAATATCGCTAAACCATTATAATTTGGTACCAAAACAAGTAAGAGAGCTATATTCGGCTGTGCCGAATCTTATATAACCTTCACCAAATTATACTTTAAAATAAAATAAAATTAAAAATATTTTTTTTTAATTTTTTAAAAAATGTTTTTTAAAAAAATTTTTCCAAATTTTTATTTTTTTTTTTTTTTATTTATTAGTGAAAGAAATTTATGAAAAGAATGATTTTTGTGAAAAAAATTCGGGTTAAAAAATATTTTCCCGACAGACAGACAGACGGACATGGCTAAATCGACTCCACTATCTATAAGGATTCAGAATATATATACGTTATAGGGTCGGAAAATTATATTATGGAAATTACAAACGGAATGACAAATTTATATATACCTTTCTCACGAAGGCGAAGGGTATAAAAATCATAAAATTTCATACATATCTGTTTCAAATCCCAAATATTCAAAAATTTTTTAAACGAAATTTCAATAAATTTTAAATCCGATAAAGTTAAATCTGAAAAAATAGTATTTTGTTTCGAAATATAACTTTTTCAAATCAGAATGTAAATAAACAAATTTAAACCAGTATTATTGTATTTATTTTCTATAAATATGAATTTCCTTAGACGTTTTAATGTTAAGTATCTTAATAATTCCTTGAAGAACTAAAATCTCAATTTGTATTAAGGACTGAGATCGAAAAATTTTTAACACACGTTTTTCATTAAAACTTTTAAACCAAGTATTATTTGATTTTATTTTTTTTATCAAGTTACCTTTTGTAAAGCATGTAAGTTATTATGTTTAATGTCAATTATATTCATTTGTTGTTAATTTGATTAAAATGAGTGACCAGAAAAAAGTGCGTATTAAAATTATTAAATATTTTCAACAAATCCCAACTTGGTCAAAAAGTTGGACAAACAATCAAAGGTCTGCCGTCAAACTGTTTCCAATTATTAAACACTACCGGGATAACATGTCCGTTGATAGATAACCTGGTTCAGGTAGAAAGTATGGTCCACATGATGTTTCTAAAGGCAAACGAATAGAAAGCATTTTCAAAAGAGCTCCCAACACATCTGGTAGGAAAGCAGTCAGGTTAGCTCAGTCCTCGGACTATTTGGTACGAAAAGTTAAAACCAATGCAGGTTTAAAAACATACAAAGCTCAACAAGTTCATGACAGGAACTCTGCTAAAAATTTAGAGGTCAAAAACAGAGCACGGAAATTGACGTCAAATTTTATAAAAAAAATAATACCTGCTGGATGGATGACGAAACGTATGTTCTGGAACATTTTTCGCAGCTTCCGGGTCAATATCACAAAGTATACAGAGGCGACAAATTTGACAGTTCAAAAACACTAAAATCTGCTTTTTTTGAAATAGTTTCGCTAGAAAGAGAAAACAAATTTGCGGTTTAATACAGACAGTGCGTTAAAACAAACAACACTTTATAATAATAAAAAATAAGCACAAAACAAAACCAGTTGAAATTGTTTAGAGCGAAAGAGACAATATTTTTTTTTGCCGTGTCGCCTCTGTATACTTTGTGTCAATATTTTTATGTTGCTGATGCTCGAGGGAATGTTGTAGAAAAGTTTATAACTCAAAAGCAGAAAATGTTCATAACTAGTTCTTGGTATGGCAAGCAATATGCCGTTTCGGCAAAAGAAGCCAAACATTTGTTACAAAGGGCTCTATAAATACGGAAATTTACATCAAGTAATGATTTCAAAAAAATGATGCTTCCATTCATAAGACTTCTTAATGTGTCCACTTATTTTCGCCTGATTTGGCATTCTGGCACTGTGATAAGCAAGGTCTTGAGTGGTAAAAGAACAATAATGTGGTATTTGTAACAAGAGAAGCAAATCCTGCAAAGTGCCTGGAGCTAAGGCCAGTGGATAGATATTTGGATCTTGTTAAAAGACAATTGAAGAGCACAAAAAAGTTGTCCAAAAGTGTGGTAGATTTTAAACGGAGATGGACTACCTGTTCGAGCAAAGTAACAGAAAGAACTATACAAACGTTAATGGAAGAGTTTCCGAAAAAGGTTCAAAATTTCATCACTAGTAATTAAAAATATAAAAATATTTCGGTTTTAAATAAGTATTTTTCTATTATATAAGCGATTTTATGGTTAATAAAATAATTCAGTATAAATGTTCGAATTTTTCTGATGTAGCTGAAGAATTTTAGTTGGGGTGACAAAAATTTTTTTTAAACCTTGGCGGCATCAAAAATTTACAATTTGCTAAATAAAAGCCACCCTAATGTACATATATATGTACTCGTATATGCAGAGTGTTGATGCTTAAGAGTTTTGTTAATGGTAAATGGTTTTTAGTTAACTATGTCATTATGAACAAGTGGTTTTTCCTTAACTCTGTCTTCATATCTGCGTTTAAAGTGTGACTGAATGTTATCATACAACTTCTTCAAATTTATAAAAGTATAGATTTTTATAAGATTATTTAAAATTTAAAATTAACACATACTGCCACCATTACCGCTAAAATATCGTTACCGGAATAATCTAAAATACCGTTTACTCTAAAATACCTCTGCCGTTATTCTATAGATAATTTTAAATTAAGAAATTACAAACTTTTGTTTTCAGTAGTTGAGTTGATTATAATTTTTGCAAATTTATTATGTCAGGCCGAAATTGCCGTTATAACATTACTCCTAAATACCATCACCTTTTAACAGTTTCGAATCGCTAGCCAACCTTTCTATAGACAGTTATACATCGTACATACATCAACTTGAAAAGTTTTAAATTTTCGTTTCTTCTATTCATTATCACACTATAATATGAGTGCAAGTGTTTTACAAATGTTGTCTAGGTTTTGTTTATTTTCTATTCGCTCTTGCTTTTGTTCACTTTTTTTTTGTTTGGTTTTTAATAAGTTTTAACGAACTATAAAATTGTGCATATGGCAAATCCTTAGACAAAGGTTAAGAAAACCATTTACAATTGTTTGATAAAAGTAATTTAGTCTACATTTTATTAATGATAATTTTATGTTAATACCAATTTTTTTTTAGTATTTTAAAAATTTTGTTAGATTTTAGTATTTAGAAGTGTAAAACTTTACAGATTTCTATGTTAATTAAACAAAATTTTTCATGAAATATGATAATTACACTTATTGTTTTTGTGAGTTAGTGTTGAAAACTAAAATGTGTTTTAAATTATGTTTTTTTTTTTTTTTTTTTAATTTTCATTTACATTCACTTGCATGAAATCTCAAAGTTTTTCAGTCGGCTGGTTTAACTTAAAATGGTGGTCACTGGCATAATTTGTGTTTCAAAGTTGGGTCATCATACTTATACGCCTTACAGATCACAGACTTCGAAGTCCCCATGGGATCAAGATGGGTTCATAATACAAAATAATCATTTCACCCTATCATGGGTAGCAGTTCAATTTCATAGTATTTTATTCGTCACTCCATAGGAAGATTCATATCATTGTCCGACATTCTCATAAGTGATCATAATCTGAGTTGCCGGAAGTGTTTACGATAATCGATATTTCATATTAAAATTAACTGAAACTTAAAGTGATTATAAATCGATGCATAAAGGACGCTAATATGTTATCTCTTAAATTTTCAACCAAAAATCTAATTAACTGAAATATATGAGTGGCCATAACTTGGTAAATTGTGATCCACATGAAAAAGGACTTATATTTTAAACCAAAAATCAATTTTTGATATAATTAATGATAATCTGTGATCACTTATGAACTCGATTTTTCATATGGAAATTAACTGAAACGTAAAAGTGTTTATAAGGACTGAGATCGAAAAATTCTTAACATACATATATGTTAATAAAAATGAAACCACTAAACTTACAGTTTGGATTTTTTTTTATTTGATTGAAATTATTATTACAATTTACAAAAAATATTTTTTTATCGTTCTAATCACTAGTGATGAATTTATGAACCTTTTCCGGAAACCCTTCTATTAAAGTTTTTATTGAGCTTTCTTTCACTTTGTTCGAACAGGTAGTCCATCTCCATTTTTGTGCTCTTTAATTCTCTTTTAACAAGATCCAAATCCCTTTGTAATAAATGCTTGGCTTATTTTGCTCCAAATGCATATTACTTGCCATGTCAAGAACTTTTTGGGAACATTTTCTGCTTTTGGGTCCTAAACTTTTCTACAACATTCTTTCGAGCATCAGCAACATACAAATATTGACCCGGAAGCTGCGTAAAATTTTCCATACATATGTTTCGTCATCCATTATGCAGCAGGTATATTTTTGTATAAAATTTGACTTCAATTTCCAAGCTCTGTCTCTGGCCTCTAAATTTTTAGCAGAGTTCCCTTCAGGAACTTTTTGAGCCTTGTATGTTTTTAAACCTGCATTGGCTTTAACTTTTCGTACCAAATAGTCCGAGTACTGACCTAACCAGGCTGCTTTCCTATCGGATGTGTTGGGATCTCTTTTAAAAATGCTTTCCATTTATTTCTTTCTAATGAACCAGGTTTTCCATACGCACTTTTTTCTCGTCACTCATTTTAATCAGATTAAAAACAAATGAACATAATTGACATTAAATATAATAACTGACATGCTTTACAAAGGTAACTTGACCAAAAAAATAAGTCATATAATACTTGGGTTAAAAGTTTTAATGAAAAAACTGGAAAACAAATGGAAAAAGGACGATCACTTGTATTTATACCCTTCACCTTAGTGAGAAGGGTATATATAAATTTGTCATTCCGTTTGTAATTTCCACAATATAATTTTCCGACCCTATAAAGTATATATATTCTGGATCCTTATAGATATCGGAGTCGATTAAGCCATGTCCGTCTGTCTGTCTGTCCGTCTGTCTGTTGAAATCAATTTTCTGAAGACCCCAGATATCTTCGGGATCCAAATCTTCAATAATTCTGTCAGACATGCTTTCGAGAAGTTTGCTATTTAAAATCAGAAAAATCGGTCCACAAATGGCTGAGATATAAGGCAAAAACCAGGACAACCTCGATTTTTTACCTATTTTTTGACCTATATCTGGATTACTAAGTCATTAATATAGACAATATGGATATCTAATGATAGATATTTCAAAGACCTTTGCAACGACGTATATAAGACGTATATAAGACCATAGATTTTTGTTTCACCAAAAGTTTTCGCTAAATATTTAAAAAATATTTTAATTTAAAAAAAAAAATTTTAAATTAAAAAAAAAAAAATAAAAAACATTTTACTAAAAACTTTAAAAAATTCGAAAAATATTTTTATAAAAAAAACAACTTTAAAAAAATAAATTTTGTTTACCTAAATTACCTAAAAATTTTTATTTTGAAGTATAGTTTGGTGAAGGGTATATAAGATTCGGCCCAGCCGAATATATCTCTCTTACTTGTTTTCAGCAAAAATTTATATTTGCTATGAAAATTAATTGAAAAATACAAGTGGCTATAGGTCCGTAAACAGTGGTTCAAATGCAAAGTGGACGATAATCTATGCTCACTTATATTTTCAACCAAAAAACTATTTCTGATATAAAAATTAACTGAAACTTAAAAATGGCTACAGGTAGTTAAATATTGACTGAAATTGAAGTGATTACTTATTAACTAAAATCGAATGAAAAAAGGATGCGGGATTTACAATAGATGAAGTATATTTTGAACGCGGTTTTGTTTTTAATAACTTATATGTCATTTTGAAGAGTACATATCTGTCATTTGTTCTCACTTAGTTATTGAACATTATAGTGTAAAAACAAAAGATTTTTTTACTTCGAAAATGTCGAATTTTGTGCCAATAAAGCATCATATGTGGGAAGTTTAGCTTTACTTCTTTAATTTGAAAAAAAGTGCCGCTGAAGCACACCGATTGCTCAGCAAAGCTTATGGTGAATGTGTTTCATCAGTTTCAACATGCAATATATGGTTTGTGTGGTTTAGAAATTGTGATTTTAACGCAGAAGACAAATATCGCCCAGCCCAGCCAAACAATTTATTTGTTGTTAAACTCAACAAGAGCTTGCAAAATCATTCAAGCAGCAATTTCAAAACGTTTGCGAGCAGCAGGATTCATTCAAAAGCAGTGAATTGAATCCGAGAGACCTTGCAAGACGATTATGCTTTTCCGAAATGATGCTTGAACGCTATAAAAGAAATTCATTTTTGCACTGAATCATTACTTGCGATGAAAAATATATCCATTACAACAAGTAAGAGAGATATATTCGGCTGGGCCGAATCTTATATACCCTTCACCAAACTATACTTCAAAATAAAAATTTTTAGGTAATTTTAGGTAAACAAAATTTATTTTTTATTCCAGTTTTTTTTTTTTTTCATTTTGTGGAAAAAAATATTTTTCGAATTTTTTTTTTTTTAAGTTTTTATGTAAAATTTTTTATTTTTTTTTTTAAATTTTAAAATTTTTTTTAAATTAAATTTTTTTTTTTTTAATATTTAGCGAAAAAAACTTTTGATGAAAAAAAAAATCTGGTTAAAAATTTTTCCCGATTTTGACCCATTATAGGTCCAACTTACTATGGTCTTATATACTTCGTTGCAAAGGTCTTTGAAATATCTATCGTTAGATATCCATATTGTCTATATTAATGACTTAGTAATCCAGATATAGGTAAAAAAATAGGTAAAAAATCGAGGTTGTCCTGGTTTTTTCCTTGTATCTCAGCCATTTGTGGACCGATTTTGCTGATTTTAAATAGCAAACTTCTCGAAAGCATGTCTGACAGAATTATTGAAGATTTGGATCCCTAAGATATCTGGGGTCTTCAGAAAATTGATTTCAACAGACAGACAGACAGACAGACAGACGGACATGGCTTAATCGACTCCGCTATCTATAAGGATCCAGAATATATATACTTCATAGGGTCGGAAAATTATAGTGTATAAATTACAAACGGAATGACAAATTTATATATACCCTTCTCACTAAGGTGAAGGGTATAATAACCCGAAGCGTAAGAGATAGCATGCGAAGCCCGGTCAACCAGCCGAATCGACACTTAAACCAAATATCCATGACTCTAAGGCAGTGATGCGCTTTTATATTGTTCAGATTACGAAGATTTTCGTAAATTTTCACGTGCACAACACGATCGTAAACAATACTCACAACAAGAGCGTAAAAAATACAAATATTTCATTCAAATGCTTGACGTCATTCAGCGAAGCAACCCAGCAATTCTAGGAGACAGTCCCGAACTAATCATTTAGGGTGGGAAATAGTTACTTCAATAGCTACGTGCCTAGTTATTTTAACACGTGCTTATCCTAAGCAGGGGGTCAATTGACCCTTTTTGACTACAAAGAGACAGTCTAATAGCTGGTCCAAAGTAGTCGACGAATTGGATTCACATACTACATAGTTAAATAGCGTCAGTTACGGGTGCTAATTGATCTTAAGCATTCAGCTAAAAATACATTTCATGGGCAGTCCAATAATCTATTGCTTTCTTCGACAAATCTCCAATGGATTGCTTCTGGTGGATAAAATAACTACTTTCTAAAGTGCAGTAAAGTGACTTCACTATAGGTTACTAAGAGACACTAAAGTGACTATTGACTTCATGCTATGTTACATGGGATATTAGTATAATTAAGCAAAAATAAAATTTACTGTATGAGAATTATATCAATACAATTTGTATAAAACCAGTTTGAAAGAATTACTCACAAAAAGTTTAAAATGACTACATTCCAGTTTACTTAGAGACACTTAAGTGACAATTGTCTTCACGCTAGATTACCTAGGATGTGTAAAGTAACCAATTGTCTTCTCTCTGCACTACAAACAGCACATATGTGTCAAATGACCAAAATATAAAAATTGGACTCAGCCAAGTGATAAGACATTTGTGACGATTACTGTCTATAAGGGATACATTGACAACTTGTTTAACTGCTGGGAAGTGTGTTGCGGATATGTTATTTTTTGCCTCTACGTGCACACAGACTACAATTTATTTACTTTTCTGTATCTTTTTATTCAATTAAAAAAATAAATCCTTTTTGATATTGAGAACAATGATATGATGAATATGACCTTGTTGAAAGGATGCACTTTAATTGAATTGTGTTCTAATTTGTTCAGAATGTCATGCAAAGCATGTTTTAAGAGCTCGACCTGACTAGACAATGTTTGGTGTGACACTTGTCTTTATGTTAAACAATTAAGCAGTTACAAACCTTTAGTACGAAATGAACGCTAAATGAAAAATTACAGTTTACATCGATAACCAAACGTTCCAAATACAGAATTTTTACACTTATTACCGAATGAAATTAAACAATTCACAAATTCTTATTTTATCACATTCTTCTTTCAAATTCTTTATCCTATTTGTTACAGCTTCATTAAAGCTATAGTAATTTATTAGATTTTTAAATTTACATAAGTATATTTTATATTTTCTTATTTATAATCTAATATAAACTAAATTTCTTCATTGCATTTTCAGGTTCCTTAATCTTTCAACCAGATGTCCATGCCAATCGTGACACCAATTTGAACCTACTTAAACATACCCTAAAAATTATAAACATTTATTATCATATTTTCACAAATCAAAAGCCTTTAATTATGGCCAAAAGCCAAAAAGTTGATCTCTTTAGCAACGCCAAAGAATTGGCCATAACACAGAGTATTGGCTATTTTGGCAATGAATATGTCTACATAAAACTTTATCAAACATTAAAAAGTGCCTACGATAACTATAAGGTAAGTCTATGAAAAACAAAACAAAAACTATATCTACATAAAAAGACAATATTTAACTGAAAGGAAGTCTATGGAAAAACTATTTGTGCCACTTTAAGATTCTTTGGAATTCATCACTTTAATTTTTTTGCTAAATTTTATTTCTTTATTTTTCTTTTTCATTTTTGTTTTCTTTGGTTGTTGGGGGAATTCAAAATGGGGAAAAAATAAAAACAAAAACAAATTTATCAAGATTACCATTAATGAGGAAGCTGGCAGCAAATTAATTTCCCTTTTAAAAACATGTTTAAACTCAATGAGTGCATGCATTGAAATGTTGCCTCATGAGGCGGCAGCCATTGCTTACAGTGTTGGCGGCAGTGGCAGTGGTGGTGGAAGTAATGTTGCCAAAAGTGCAACGGATGTAAATGCTGTATTGTTTCCAAATGCAATGCCAGCCGGAGGAGCATCTATGGCAGCAGCAACAGCAACAACAATAACATCAACAGCATCAGGAGCTTCGGCTACTGTTTGCAATTCGGTATTGAAATTAATTGAAGAAACTCTTCAGTACTTGACCAAAGTCATAAATTATGCACCAGAAGAGAGCATTGCATGTCTGCGACAACTGTTGAAATATTTGTTTGCTAGAAATTGTGGCAACAGGCAACTACAGCAATACAAGCAAGCCCATTATCCCACGACAAAAACAACAACAAGAACAACATTTGTAAAAACCTATTTTAAGGCCAAATGCAAAGAGCTGCATTGCATTAGCAAAGATGATGGTTGCACAATAACTACAACAGGCCACAAACACCGACAACAACAACAAACAAATCAACCACCATCACCAGCATCAACATCATCTCCTTCAATGTTTGCAAATGTTTCCCAACAACAATCTACAACAATTATACAACCAGTACAATTATCATCGAAGGAAGCTTCCGTTTTGCATGATTATGATTCTTTGTCTGTTAATAGTTCTGGCCGGAGAGACGGTGGTGTTGCTGGTGCTGGTGCTGCTAATGTTTGTGTTGTTGTTGGCTCGCAAGATGATTATCTATTGTTGGCTGAACTATTTGCAAGTGGTTTAGAATTTAACACTTGGAAATCAGAGCATGAGCTAGAGTTATCCAAACATATAAAACTCTTTGAGCCATTGGTCATATATTGTTTAACTGTAAGTACTGTATAAATCTTGTAATTGTTACTTTTTAAGTAACCATCCATCAGCAGAGTGATGGTCGTCTCATCGAAAAATTACACCATTAAATGTATCTATAAGACCATAAATCCTCTGCTGATGTTATAATATGTTAATCATTTATTTTGTTTTGTCTGTTTACCAGCTTTTCCTTAAATGTAATGGCAAAGTGCAGTCCAAAATTTTAGATCTTCTAGTACTTTTGTTGGATTTAAATATTACCTATAGTATATTGGATTCGAAAAATGTGATATTTGACAATATTATTAAGAGTTTGGATATAATTGAAAGTGGCATAGCTCGGTAAGTTATAATTTTTATGTTATTTTATTGGATTTCATGTATGTTATGCAGTCTATTGCGAAAATAAGAAGCTAAAAAAGCAAAATGTGGTTTAGGTTGTTGGAAATACAAACATTTTTGATTTTAATCATTCAGAAAGAAAATTAAATAAGATTTCTATCACACAGTTACAGTACAGTTTATTTTTTGAAATTTGTTTTTGTATAATAGCATCTTAAAAAGGTCGAATGAGACTGATTGAAGTCAGTCCTCGTTAACGGCGAACACTTCATCACCTCGTTATAAGTGACAGCATTATTATCTTCGGATCAATTACCACTATACTAAACATCTACACAATTTAGGTGTATTTTTTTGTTTTTGGATATAGACACTGAATAGTATAGAAAATGGTTGGAAAGCTATGTTGCACCTTACTGCCAAAATAGTTAGCATAGATCTTCATCAACATCGTTGTACATAAGAGCTATGGTCTCTTCTTTCATGTGATTACCATATTGCATTCTGGTGACCAATATCATGAGTTCTATCAGATCAGGAGAATCCGAGTTAGAGTTCTGTTCCGCCAGTTACCCCAATGGCTACCGTATCACATAATCATCTCCCTGATTCGATGGAACGTTATTATAGTTTCTGAATGCAGCACATATATAAATCAAAATAAGGCAACATGGAGCGACCTTAGATACTTTACCAACAGCTTTTTTTAATGATTTTCCGGAACACTGAGTTGTTTAAAATGATGAGAGGAATTACCGTTTCACAGCAGCATCCGATCGAGTTATAACGGCTGGACAAATTGCAATTGTGTGTCATCACTTTCCAGCCGATGGTGCTGAATTGCAGATAAGCATGACATCATCTGCAATACCGAACCCAGAAATCCACAAATTGCTACGCTGATCCAGGAAAGCAGCAGGTTGATCAAAGATGTTAAGCGAAAGCGATGTATTGATATTTTTAAGGATTACAATTTGAAAGCAGGAATAGGCAAGTTGTTGTCAACTGTCAGATCTGCTACTTTCGTCATGAGATTAATTGTATTCGATTTTTGGAAAATAGTGGCATAAAATCTTTCAAAACACGATGTAAAAGAATTATCCCTACTGAACGAAAGTATTCGATGCAGATGAACTCAGAAGACCATCTTAATAAGAAAACGAAGATCTTACCAGGTCACCATATTCACACATCTGTTTGTTCTGGGTTTTCATAAGAGGAATCATCCCAACATCAGCATAATTGAGTTGAACTAGGTATTGGACTATGACGTAAGACGAACAAACATTCCCACGGAAAACAATAGTTCTGGCACAATTGAAGTCTAGATGAAGCAATATAGTTAATCGGAAACCCTTCCATTAACGTTTTTATAGTGCTTTCTGTCACTTTGCTCGAACAGGTAGTCCATCTCCGTTTAAAATCTACCACACATTTGGACACCTTTTTGTGTTCTTCAATTCTCTTTTAAGAAAAGCCCAATATCTTTCCACTGGCCTTAGCTCCAGGCAGTTTGAAGAATTTGCCTCTCTTGGTACAAATACCACATTATTGTTTTTTTTTACCACTCAAGTGTTTGTTTACCATAGTGACAGGATGCCAAGTCAGTCCAAAAATAAGTGGACACATTATGATGTCTTATGAATGGAAGCAGCCTTTTTTGTAAACATTCCTTGATGTTAATTTCGGTATATATAGAGCCCGATGTAACAAATGATTGGCTTCTTTTGCCGCAACTGCATATTGCTTGCCATACCAAGAACTTTTTGGGAAATTTTGTCTGCTTTTGGGTCCTAAACTTTTCTTCAACATTCCCTCGAGCATCAGCAACATACAATTTTTAACCAGGAGGTTGCGAAAAATCTGCCAGAACATACGTTTCGTCATCCATTATGCAGCAAGAATATTTTTTTATAAAACTTGACTTCAATTTCCGTGCTCTGATTTTGGCCTCTAAAATTTTAGCAGCGTTCCTGTCAGGAATTTGTTGAGCCTTATATGTTTTTAAACCTACATTAGCTTTAACTTTTCGTACCAAATAGTTCGAGCACTGAGCTAACCGGGCTGCTTTCCTACCGGAGGTGTTGGGAGCTCTTTTGAAAATGCTTTTTATTTTTTTGGCTTTAGAAACATCATGTGGACCATTCCTTCTATCTGAACCAGGTTTTATATTAACGGACAAGTTCTCCCGATACTGTTTAATAACATTGGAAAAAGTTTGACGGCAGACCTTTGATTGTTTGGCCAACATTTTGTAGGACCAAGTTGGGTTTTGTTGAAAATATTTAATAATTTTAGTACGCACTTTTTTCTGGTCACTCATTTTAATCAGATTAACAATAAATTAATATAATTGACATTAAACATAATAACTGACATGATTTACAAAGGTAACTTGATCAAAAAAGATCAAATATTACTTGGGTTAAAAGTTTTAATGAAAAACGTGTGTTAAGAATTTTACGATCTCACTCTTTAGTATTACCTACTAATCTCGCATAGACCGTTCTGATCTCAATATATCCTTAGCCTGCAATGATAGTCCTCATGAAACCCTTCACCTTTTTCAATATTCATCACACTTCGCCCAGAAGATCTATGGACACATCCGGTTGAAGTGCCACAACATCTTGGCCATGATCTCCAATATGTAATACCCTAACAAACATTATATTTTCGCTATTTTTCTTTTCCATTTCATCTTAACAAAAAACATAAGAACTTTCGACTTTATTTTTTCGAAGATGACAACTTATTTTATATTGGGTCTATGAAGGAAAATGTAAATGATACGATATATTAGTATTCTGTCGATTCTCTGAACGAAGTTGTGAAAACATGGTCGTTTAGAAGGTGAAACTGGCCACAGATTTCGTCTACTTTTGTTTGTTAGGAATTATAAGCTTATTGTGTTCTGGTTGCATGAATATAGTGTGAAGTACGAACTTTAAAATAAGATTTTGTTAGTTATTTCAAACGTTTATTTTACAATATATGTATATCCAAGCGAAATTGGATTGGAATTAGTACAAAACTAATGTATTAGCTATGAAGTTCCAGCTAACAAAGGAAACGATTTGAAATTTTGAAAGAACGATGAGACTAATAACATTCTCAACAAAAAGGAGAGAGCAATAAAATGGAAAAAATTACTCTCTTTTCACACATACGGGTGATTCAATAACAAAATACATGCAATACATTCTCATGAATTAGGTTTTTGACAACAGACTTAGGTTTTTGGCTCTCAGTTACCTATCTAGTTATCATCTATGATGGATAGTCTATTATCAATTTTTTAAAATTGTTCTCAAGCCTTGTTTTTAGGACTGAAAATAATTTGAGAATAATAGTTATTTCATATTGAGAAAACACATTTTTAAACTTTTTATTCTGCCACCAATATAATACAAACATTTAAATCACTATCACTACTACTATTCTTACTTATATATTTTTTTCAATAAATAGACTGCATAAGTACCAGTATGGTTAAAGTTAAAATTACAAAAAATTTACTTAATTTCTTTTTCAGTAATGGCCTCGTTATGATTACACCCATCATTAAGTTCCTCATTAAATTATCCTCGAAAAGCGAACGGAATTTAATAACAATACCAAAAATAATTAGTATTATTAATAATTTATTAGCAAACTATAATATCAGAGATGTGGCGGTACAAGCTTTAAAAACTTTATCTTATGAAATGTTTTTAATGACACAACAGCAACAACAACAACTCACTACAACATCCAAAGATACACAATTGTCACCCATAATTGCCACAGCAACAACAGCAACTGTAGCTGCAGCTGTACAAAAAAGTGACCCAAATTCATTGGCCGCTATAACAGAAAATCTTTTAACACTCAACAACGAACTTGACACACAAAAAGAAGTCATTCTGGGAATGTTGGAGAAATTCATTGAATCCAATGATTGCCAACAAGTGCTCAGTTTGCTATTGCTAATTGAGCAATTGCAACAACAATATGAACAATATGAAATGTTAAATGATGCCAATAAAACAACAGCAACAATTATGGTTGATACACTTGCAACGAGTGGTGGTGGTGGTGATGTTGGTTGTAGAAGTTATGTCGAAGACAAACAACAGCAAACTCATACAACATGTTTGCCAAATCTTGATACCGTATGTAATATGATATGTCATTCAATATGTTCAAATCGTTTGTATATCCAAGATTGGAATGATTTCTATATGTTGGAAACATTTTTTAAAAATAATACCAAATATTTATTGGGCAATAGCAAGGAGTTTATGTCATTGCTTAAATATATTATCGAAGGGGTAAGTTTGTATTGATTTCATTGGTTTTATGTATGTATTACTGCTTATTATTTATTGTAAATATTTATAATGATATTGATGCATAAATATGAAGTGAAATACAATAGTTTTATTTTATCGGATTTGAAAATAAGATGTATAAGTATTTGTTATTTATTGTAATTAAATTCATTCCAAAAATGTAACTTGGGTCTTCAGATTTTCTTAATTTTTGGCACATATATGCCCTTAGAAGTCATTTAGGCGTTTCTATTACCATTAACTTGCCATTTTATTCGCCATGTATATGTTTAATGGCGTTTTCTCTGTGTTATAAGTTATGCCTTTCTACACTTCTTTATGTTCTTTTCTGAAAAAATTTAGTTTGGTAAGCGTATAACGTGTTTTTTTTAAATAATGTTGCCCTAAAACACCAAAAATTTCACCCTTAAATTTATCAAAGCGTTATAAAGGCGCCTCTCTTTAAAAAGCTTTTCTTGTTATTGTTTTTTATGCTCGTTTGTGTTAATGAAATAGTTTTTGTATGATTTAAATACATAAAATTAAATACTTTGTTGAATTTTTTTACTTTTTAAAAATCGAACAAAGTATTGTTACGTTTTTACCTTTTAAAACCGTGGGTTTATTTCCTTTAAATAAACCGGATACTTTTGATTGCAAATAAAAGCAGTTTTAGTAGTTTAAAATTGTAACAACTCTTTATTTATTTAGAATGTACAACAACAACCGAATTAAATAGTCACTCAATGTCTTTATACACGTATATCAATTCGCAGAAATGCACACAAACTTTATTACGTACAACCTTATATGCACAAGAGTCTTGTGACAAGACAGTTGATGTTAACTCTAACAGCGCCAATGATAAACTCACTCACTAAGCAACTAAAGCAACCGCAGTCGCTATTTATACGCACTGCCATCTTCATCCGAGTAGTCGAGATTGTTCTTAACGGTCAACTAGTATATGCCAAATATTAGGTTCGGTATCCGCCAGAAAACCCGGTTTCTATTTTCCTAATACAAGTTTTTCGACAAGTTTCCTCCTATTCGACAATCTTTCAATTTACAGTCTTTGTGTAGGAATCTAAACGATAATTTTTAGACCCTAAGGAGTTAGATCGAAAAAATCTTAACATATATTAATGTTAATAAAAAAGGAACCACTAAACTTACAGTTTTGATTTTTTTATTTGATTGAAAAAATATTATTTTTATAGTTCTAATCAATAGTGATGAATTAAATAACCTTTTCCGGAAACCCTTCCATTAAGGTTTTTTTTTGAGCTTTCTGTCACTTTGTTTAAATATGTAGCCCATCTCCGTTTAAAATCTACTACACTTTTGGACAACTTTTTTGTGGTCTTCAATTCTCTTTTAACAAGATCCCAATATCTCCCCACTGGCCTTAGCTCCAGACAGTTTGGAGGATTTGCCTCTCAAGACCTTGACAGAATGCCAAATCAGGCCAAAAATAAGTGGATACATTAAGAAGTCTTATGAGTGGAAGCTACCAGTTTTTAAGTTATATCAATTTAAATGCAAAAATTAAAAAAAAAAAAAAATATCTGTTTTGCTATTTAATTACTTAGTCGTGAGCGAAGGTTCGAAAGATTTAATTCTTTATTCCATTTTCGAATTCAAATTAAATATTTTCTCTTAACTATTCCATTAATGATTTCATTATGAATTAATTCATAGCCTTAATTCCTTACTTTAAATGCATTAAATTTATTCTTTTGGAAATTCATTATTTCAAGAATTATTTCCTTATTGAATGATTAAATATGAACAATATTTTATACCCTTCACCTTCGTGAGAAGAGTATATATAAATTTGTCATTCCGTTTGTAATTTCCACAATATAATTTTCCGATCCTATAAAGTATATATATTCTGAATCCTTATAGATAGCGGAGTCGATTTAGCCATGTCCGTCTGTCTGTTGAAATCAATTTTCTGAAGACCCCGGAAATCTTCGGGATCCAAATCCACAATAATTCTGTCAGACATGCTTTCGAAAAGTTTCCTATTTAAAATCAGCAAAATCCATCCATAAGTAACGGAGATATGAGCAAAAATCCGAGACAACCTCTATTTTTGGCCTATTTTTTTTATCTATATCTCGATTACTAAGTCATAAATATAGACAATATCTAATGATAGATATTTCAAAGTTCATTGCAACGATGTATATAAGGCTATACAAAGTTGAACCTACAATGGGTCAAAATCGGGAAAAAAATTTTTTAACCCGAATTTTTTTTCACAAAAAACATTCTTTTGTCATAAATTTTTTTCACTAATAAATTAAAATTTTTTTTTTTTTAAATTGGAAAAACTTTTAAAAAACTATTTTGAAAAAATTTTTTTTATAAAAATATGTTATTTTAAAGTATAATTTGGTGAAGGGTATATAAGATTCGGCACAACCGAATATAGCTCTTTTACTTGTTTTCAATTCATTTTGTAAATGATTAAAAGCAAAACAAAACTGTAGGAAAAAAAAATATTTTAAATCAATTTGTATTAGATTTGAATTAATTGTTATGTATTCATTTAACCAAGAATGAATTCTTTTTAAATATAAGCCTTTGAATCAAGCTAAAGAATCAGATGTTGGGAATATAGTTAAGGAATGAATAGCTGACATTTTTTAATTCTGAATTTAAATTTTAGTGAATTAATAAATTCAAAGCTCTGGTCATAAGCCAACATTATTTGTAGTTTTATAAACATTATAATTAAATCGGTTGAATGAAATAAACATGTTTTTATTTAGTGCTTATTTACTGAACTAAAATCGTTCAGAGTACAAAGTGTTTATTTAAATCGATAAATTTTTAAAATACACTAAACATTAAATAACACAAATTGTGTTCTATAGAGTTTCCAAAAAACCGAAGAATTTCAAAACCGCGGTTTCGGTTTTAAAAAATTGAGAACCGATTGGTTTCGGTTCGGTTTTTTGATATTTTATTAACTATTAAATCAGTTGATAATATAGGAAGTGCTAAACAAATTTAAAGTTCAAATTTCACGAGTGTTTACGATAATGAAGGAAAATTGGTACTTTTTCTTTTAATAGTACCTTTTTAATATATTAAATTAGTTAAAGTTGGCTAATATGTTTTTCTCAGTAAAAAAAAATCAAGAATTGGGTGGTCAATTGTATTATGATACCAACAATGGAGAACTAGAACTAAGGAGTACTTTTTCGTTCTTCAAAATGAATTTTCTATAATATTGAACCTAGAAACAAAAAAGTACTTTGAAATTTCAAACTTGAAAGTGGTTTGAGTGTGGAAAATTTTTACTTTTTCTTCTAATGGTACTTTTTATTATAATAAATTATTTTACTTATTGTATATACATAATAGTTGGCTGATATGCTTCTGAGTTAAGAAAGAATCAAGGATAGAGAACATAATGATATTGAGGTAACAAAAACTATTATTGAAATTTCTATAATAATGAACCTAGCAAGATATTAAACACACATGATCCTGACTGAGTTAGAATATAAAAAGGGGAATTCCAGGTACTTTTTCGAACTAGTAGTACTTTTTAAATATTTTATAACTATGGACCTAGAAACGCGAATTCAAAACAGATAATTAATGTTACTATTTCTTTATTGTAAAGGTACTTTTTGAATATTTTATAATAATAAATTAGGCACAAATGATTCTGAATGAGTTAGAATTCACGAACGGTGATTATAGTCTTACCTTTATTTTGTATTTTCTATAATAATGGACACAGAAATATGAGATTAAACATTCATGATGCTGAGTTGGAATACAAAATGTGGGTCTTTATGGTATTGTTTTTTATTCTAATAATACGTCTAGAATGAGCTACAATCCACATTACAATGAATCAATAAACATGAAACTAGAGACATGTTTTCCTGAATTAGTATTAATTTACAAAGGGAGACTTAATAGTACTATTTCTTTATTCCAATTGAGGTGGCGAAGCGCACCGGTCAGCTAGTACTCCATACTTTTATTGGATATTTGAAAATAACTAAGACTTGTTAAAAAAATTTTGCATTATTTTGCTTGCGAAAGGTAGCCTGCTACATCAACTGAAGCAATTATTGTAATACAATTTAAAAAATGTAAACAAATCCTAAGATATTTTTACCGATTTGTTTTTAGAGATATTGGATGAATAATTCGATGAAAAAGTTTGTTTCTCATTTTTAAATTTTGAATTTTTCTACGGAAAATAGATTAAAAGTGAAAATCGAAGAATAATTGTCGGTTTCGGTCTCGTTTTTAGGCCTTGAAAAACCGCGGTTTCGGTTTCGGTTAAAACCGAATTGGAAACTCTAGTGCTCTATCCTTTCCCTTATAGAATGATTTTACAAAAATCCTACCAACACATAATTATCTTGGAGGTAGATTTTACATAAGTAACACTTTTTTTCTAATCTACTCTTTAAAATATCAGTCAAAATTTATTTCGTTTCTGTCTGTCTCTTTACTTTCCCTCCAAAATAATTTTCTAGGAAAATATTCTGAACAAATAAAACTTGTATATAATTACAAGGTAAAAACATTTCACACTTGCATGACTCATATTTGTGCATTTCAATCTTTTTATTTAGTCCTTAAAATATGTATGTATGTATTTAGTATTTGTGTATTTGTATGTATCTACCATGTAGATTTCTACTATATTCATACTACACAGAAACTAAAAAAAACTTTTGCAGTTTTAACTCTAACGATCTAACTTTTTTTTTTTCAACATATAAATGTTTTATTTTTTGTTATTTGTTCATTTCATATTCACCATGTCTAATGCTGGCACCTCCAACTAAAATTCAACTTTTATTATTTTTTCGGATGAATTTCTATGTGCTGTGTGATGCCTTATTTTGCCAACATCAACTTTTAACTACACCGCCAACGCCAACAATCATCTAACTCATACTCGTCCAACACCCATTTACGTAATAAAATTTCAACAAAAATCTATCTCTACTTGCTGTTCCTGTTCCTGCTCCTGTTACTACTAATACTTCTTCTCAACATTGCTATTGGCCATGCCACCAACATAAACACACAATAACAAAAATACAATTTTGTAACAACTACGATAAAAACCGAACGTATCTGTTATTTGCCTAACACGAAAATAAAAAATATAAAAAATCGGGGGTAAAAAAAAAAAAAAATAAAGGATGTTGCAAACTTTAGTGATTTATCGTATGCAACGATTATCCTGTCGAATGTAATCCTCAAAACCGAGGAAATTTATTTAGTAAATCACATAAAGCTCTATTTGAAAAATCACCCAACAATAGTGGAAAAGTTAAGGCAAAAGCAACAGAAAAAGCAAACCCACGAAAATCCTGCTGATGCATTGTCGTCATCTTCGTCGTCACACTCCTGGCTATTGGATAGCAAACCAACAACATCCAAAGCGGCTGCAGTGACTGCAGCAGCGCTACAAACACTAGCAAACAATTCAAGCACTATAAATGAAATTAACTATTTTGCTACAGTTTTATGCGATGTTCTGCTTGACTGTCTCCACACCATACTCTCTGACCATCAACATTCAACGCGTAACAAGCTGGAGCTGGAGCAGCAGCAGCTGCACAATACGAATTCTACCTCTACATCCACCTCCAACTCATACAGCCAACAGTTTGCCATACAGTACTGTCGTCTAGTATGTCATTTTGTTAAAGTTTTGTATCAACTATGTTTCAACTCACGTCTAGAGGATTCTTTACTCGCCTCAATACGTTTCACTTTACATGCTTGCGAATCAAAATTGTTAAATGAATACTATAATTTGTTGATGATGTACTCAACGCAAGGTTGCCCAACAGCCACAGCAACAACGACTTCAACTTTAACTTCCACAGCAACCACTTCTATGACAACTTTGCCCGAATTGGATGTGGATAATTCGTTATTACAATTGCAACTGGAATTGTATAATTTATTAAATGATCTCGGTATATTGGATACGTTGGCATTGTTGCAGCGTTTACAATTGGATGACATAAGTAATCATGTAAGGCGGGCACTTTTGCATAAAGTTTGCCATCAGAGCAATGTAAGTATGAAATTAGTAAAACTACTTTAATTAATATGTGTGTGTGGAATTGTGTGTGGTAAGTATGTAAATATGTATGTATTAAATATATTATATAAGTATGAACGTATGTATATGTTGCACATGCTGTGTAGAGTATAGCATGCAAATGTTGTAAACATTAAAAAGGCGTTCGTTCTCTGTCCTTGACAATATTCACCTGAACTTTTGTGTGTCAGTGTAATGATTAAAGTTTTGCCAAATTCATGTGACGTGGTATACAGCAGTTTAATGATTAAAGTTTTTCTCAACTTTGTTTGCCAATTTTCTTCGAGTGGGAATATTTCAAGTAATTGTGTGGGATTTGGCTGCTATAGTTATTTTGTTTTATTTTAAATTAAATGTTGATATTTTAGTTATGTTAAATGATGGGCTAAACTACAGGATTAGCATGGTTTGAAGTATTTATTTTAATGAAAAAGTAAATGGCTTAAAATTTAAAAAGGTGGTAAGTTCGTGTTTCATAAAATTTTGTTGTTAGTATACAATTTTTGTTGTTTAAATAGGTAAATTATTAAGAAAAATGGTATACATGCTATGATAGATTTGTAATGGATTTACCATTTTGTTGGCTGAAAAATAAAACCTTATTAAATGATTCTCGTATCTAGTTCCATGCGTGAAAATTTCGAACAGAAACCTAGATCTAGTTCAAGAGCCGTACAAAAAAGGATTGTTCTGCTTAACAGATTATCTGCAAATATGTCTTTAGCTTTAACGAACTTTAGAATTTGTAATTTTAGAAGATAACCAGTTATCAAGTTATTGGTCAGGAATATATACATTGTTTTTGGTATTATCGGTTTGCGACTAAGTGTATAAGATCACTTAGTAGCAAAACTCTACATACGATTTAATTTCTTCAATACATTTCACTTTTTGTTCTAAGGCAAACTTTGCGCGACCATCGTTTCCAAAAAGGTGAAACTATCATTTGTCTGTAAAAATAATACTTTCCCAAGCCATAGGGTAATTTAAATGGACGTCTTTGTATTGAACAGCATAGTTTAAACGTGGCCATGCACGACTGAAGTGCAGACATCAATTCCATAACCTTTCTTAATACATTTTTTTAATTCTACGCTGCTTTATTTGGAATTTCTTGGACTTCTCTTACAATTTTACGATTTAATAGTTCATCAAATTTTAATGGACGTACTGTTCTTGGCAAACTTTCATATCTCTCAAACCTTTTATAGATCCTAAGGATAGTTTGAACTATAGAGCTAATATACATAGAGCGGAAACTCTTCTCTCAAATATCTAACTCAGTTGTCAAAAACCTAAGGCGTGAGAATGTATTAGTAAAAATAACTATGTGAAAACAAAAAAAAGTCTCGTATGTGTAACTTTTTTGTTTAATTTTTTTCTATTTTCCGCTCTATGTATATTTTCTCTATGGTTTGAACTATAGATTTTGACAAACTAACGATTTCCCCGACAATTGCCGTTAATTTTTCCTTTATTTGACAACTTGACAACTAATGTTCCGTCGTCGGTGGATATTTTCTTTCTTTTAGCCATTTTCAGATTCGTTGTATTAAAATGAATAAAAATTTAGCGACAAATCTCACACACGCAGCTACTATAAAACTAAATCAATTTATCAATTATGAAATTAACGACTTTATCATAACAATGTTGTATAGAAGTAAAAGTCGGACCAATTTCAATATTAACTAACAGTGACCAGTTTTTTTTAAATTTGTTATTGCTGTGATGTAAAGTATACTTTGATAAATATTTACAAGTTGTACTTTTCAAAGACTAAACATTAACCCCCATATTCATAAAAAATATTTTAAATTTAAACAATGTTTTAAAGCAAAATTTCCATACAAAATCTTGTTTAAATTTAAAAATTGTTTATGAATAAGGAATCTATATATACATATAAAAATGATGTAAACAATGTATAGTAACTTATAAAATGAGAACGACTGGGCCGAATTTCGTAAAATTTTTTGTCAGTTGTTCGTATTTCGGTGGTTTTTGCGGAAGAAAATTTTGGAAAATCCCTCCGGAAAAGTCGGAAAATGGAAAAATCGAGTTTTACTCTAAAGTTTGTCTGAAGGCTTAAAATTGGGGCGAGGCGAAGTTCGCCAGGTCCGCTAGTTAAATATAAAATTATATTCATATTAAATGAAATGTCGATATCGTATGTAGAGTTTGGCGACTAAGTGTATGTCATTTTGATGGGTACATATCATATAAGGGTACATTTATTCTATCTTAGTCATTGAATATTATAGTGTAAACAACAACGATTTGTTTTGCTTTGGAATGTCGAATTTTATGCCAACAAAACGTCATGCGGAAAGTTTTGCTTAACTTTTTTAAAAAAGTGCCGGTGAAGTACATTGATTTCTCACCGAAGCTTAGTCCCCATCCATATTGTGAAACATTTGCTGCAAATCATTTTGGTTTGTCGATGAAAGGGGAAAGAGGAATGGAAAAAGGTACTATGTTTCATGTACATGAAGTTTTTGTTGAGTATGTTATCCACATTTATTCGTTCATATTCGTTCTGTACAGAAATGTTAAAAACTGAAAAGCAAAAACTTCACTGTGTGGACACGAATGCAGTTTCAAAAGAGAATTTTTAAATGTTTTGCAGCAAATGTTTCACAGTGTGGACCGGGACTTATGGTGAATGTTTTTGAACGGTTTCAACGTCTGAGAGATGCTTTGAGCGGTTCAGAAGTGGCAATTTTGACGCGGAAGACAAATATCGCCCAGGCCAGTCAAAAAAGTTTGAAGACCAAGAATTGGAGGCATTACTCCATGAAGATTATTGTCAAACTCAACAGGAGCATGCAAAATCATTGGGAGCTATTCAATCAGAAATTTCATAACGTTTGCAAGCAGCAGGATTCATCCAAAAGCAGGAAAATTGGGCACCTTACGAACTAAAGCTGAGATATTTACAAATCAGTTTATGTTGGTCTAATTCGTTAGATAAGAAAATATTTCGTTGTAATTAAATATATAAGATCAGTACATATGTATATTTTCAATGCAACAACGTATCTTGATTTTTTTTCGATTGATACATTGAGCATTTTTATTTATTGTTTTATAAATGCGATTAGGCATAGCATTTCTGAAATTTTCTAGTGTTCTTAGCCTTATATCTCGCCAAGAATTCAAAATATTCATTTCTCAACCGAATTATACTAAAGGTATTCAGAATAAATTTTTAAGCACAAGCCGCTCATGTTCTCCTGTCCATAGCAATAAGACAGACAATCCATGTTGTACAAATCAAGTCTTAGTTGATCTGGAAACATGAATGGTATAGTTGTCTTGCTATTACACATTTTTTTCGCGATTTTCTTCAAAAATTATTTGACAGCACTCCTGGAACTTCAAACTATTTATACTAGTCGAAGGCAATCATATCTTTATAATTCCATTTTAGCTAAGTGCAACACAAAGCATTTGCTAAACGCCACCGATTTATGGGTTTTATTTTATACTCTTAACCATAAGTGGAAGGGTACACAGAGAAAACAGATTTCGTGATAGCAACCGAATTTGTTGCCAATCGAATGATTCTACCTTAGTGACCGAATTTTACAGTTATGGTTAGAAAATTTTAGAAGGGTTAACAAAAGTTTGGTTGCTTCAATCGAAATTCTTCTTCTTTATCAACTAACTTTCTGTTGATAGAATCGAAAAATTCTATGTGTGCAACAGAATCATTCGATTGGTAACAAATTCGGTTGCTATCACGAATCTGTTTTCTCTGTGTGTATATAAGTTTGTCGTTCCGTTTGTAATTTCGTAGTCGTCTGTCTGTCGGTTGAAATCAACTATTCGAAGACCCCAAATAACTTTCATACATGATTCATTCATCAATATGTCTGCTATAGTCCAACCAATAGGAACCTAACTATTTAAAAACTAGAAAATGGACCCACGATATGGCTTCATCAAATTTTTTTTCACCAAATTTTTTTAACACATTTAACATAATGTTGCCCAGCATTTTTTCAAACCCAATTCCATCTTAATCATATTAGCGCTTTGTACAATGTTTGAATACATTCTCTAAGCTTTGCAAATTTCACCCATAAAAAGGGCTTTAAAGGTCGAGGGTTTTAAAGGTAATTTCGAAATCATTTAAATAATTCTGCACCATACAAAACGAATGACCTAATTTTTCGTATCTTCAATTGATGTTCGAAAAATCCTCCAATCTAATTCTTTTAAATTTCAGAAAAATATTTTTTCCAGTCTCATTGTGTCTAAAATTGAACAAAATAAATGCTTACAATAAAAGTTTTATACAAAATAACAATAATGTAGCCTTATAGTAGATTTACTAGCACCGACCTTATAATTTTGACGAACTTTAAAATGCACATTTTAGATATTTCTAACCAAAACTAATCAACTAAGAGTACAGATTCGTATCCGAACAATGTTTGAGCAAGTATTTTAGCTGTAGTATTGGATAAACAGAACGAACGTCAGATGAGGAAAAGGATAGATTTTCAAAAATTCAATTAAAATTTGAAAAATATTGAATACTAGCTGAACCCGGTCCGCGTTGCTGGCCCTTAGAAAACATCTGTTTTATATTGCATCTCGATCTCGATACAATGTCGGTGATCCAACCTTCAATTTTAATACATGTGGTGGCAGTCCGGCTGGTTCCAATGAATTCAAACATTCAGTAGGATAATGCGCGGCTTGTTCTTCGTTCATTACTGTGTCAATCGATTTGCATTTTATTGTTTCGCCAGGCAGTTTCAATTGTATTTGTTTATTGAGATTGTTAACATCATAATTTGTTGGTGCCAAAATTGCATGTTCCCACAGCCAATCCGAATTTTTGTAGTTGGTTGTAAGACTTGGGACTACCTTGTCAACAACGAAATCTCATTTGTGGCGAGATCAATTGAAATTTTTCCATTTCTGATCTCCAACAATTGTTTTGAGAATGTTTCGGCAGAAGGGTATTGCAGCAAATGCACACGCATGTTCGTTGATAGCGTTCGGCTTCTGTAGCTTCATTTCCAGTGAAATAAATTTGAAGGAACTTCGCATCATCATTGGGAAGCGGGAACAATGATCCAATTCTGTGGTACATTTGGCCTTGAACTTTAAAGGTGGGCATGAAGGCGACGTCATTTGAAATCATGAGTTGCACTTTTGGATATTTTGAAGGAAGTGCTTGGAAATAGGATTGGCGCCGGAAATTTAACTTAGAAGCAGCTTAGGCGGCTCAATAACTGGTGGCAGAATAACTTTACCGTTCGAACAGCACATTCCCGGGGATTCCTTAGGGAACTTCAAAACGCGTCAATGTATGCAATGTTTGTCCATTGCGGCAATCAGTACGTCCTTGTGATTCCTGTAGTCATCATACTTATTGTAATAAAATGCCGGCAACTTTAAATCGATTCTTTCTCTTGATCGAGCCATTCGGGAGAGATTGGCTTCTAGTCTTTCGATATGCTGTTGAGGTGTCTCTGCAGCACTCGATGAAGATGCATTGCGACGCATTTGCTGAAGCCGTGATTCTCGTTCTCTTCCCGTTTCTGCGGCTCTGGACGTAGATGCCCTTTCTAAAACAAATTTTATTTCAATAAAACCGTTATTTTTTATTAAAAGTGGAATGCGGAGAGTTATTCAAAATATTATTTTTTTCATAGATTTCATATGGACATTTCTTATTCATGCACCTAATATGTAAGAGTAAACAAAATTGTTTATCATCGATTGATAATATAAAAGAACTTTTATAGTACCGAATATGTGTTGAAATGTATTCCTTTCATCGCTTACACCAAATAATTCGCTTCAGAGTACACCACTTTGAATTAAAATTTTTAGAATGTTAAAATGTTAAGCAACGAAATGAAAATTGTCATTGTTTGAACGTTGGGAATAAAAAAAAGTATTTATGTATTTCTCCAACTGAAAAAAAATTTTTTGGTCGACAAAATTAATTTTTTTGAAAAATTTTTTTTTTGCCAAATTTTTTTTACAACAATCACTGACTTTGTAAGCCTTTATATAGGAAACTAAATAAACTATCTGTAAGAATTGAAGAAATGGTCGATCAACAATTATACAGTAATCTTTTTTTTATGTCATTAGCGGTATAGTATAAAAATTTGATTCTGCCACGCCATTCCGTCCATAGATCGAAAATCTGACTTTACAGTGTTACCCGCTAGGCTTTTCTGAAGATTCCGTAAAAATTTTATCAAAATTGGTCCAGCCGTTTTTGAGTCCATGCGGAACGTACATACACAAATCTGTTTTTATATATATATGGCATTAACGGTATAATGTAAAAATTTGATTTTTACACACCCCTCCGCCCACAGACCGAATATCAAAAATCTGACTTTACAGTGTTACCCGCTGAAAATTTCATCAAAATCGGTCCAGCCGTTTTTTATATATATAGATGGCATTAGCGGTAAGATGAAAAAATTTAATTTTGCCACGCCCCTCCGCCCACAGATCGAAAATCAAAAATCTGACTCTACAGTGTTACCCGCTAGGCTATTCTGAAGATTCCCTGAAAATTTAATCAAAATACATACATACCCACATACATACAAACATCCATTTTTATATATATAGATTGAAAACCGGAAAAACCCGTTTCGGTGAATTTATATCAGATCTATAACGTATCACTTTAAACTTATTATTTACGTGACTGAAAGCGCCTTTCAAAGACTTTTCACATGACACCAATATTTTAAAATTTCCATTACGAGAAATATGAAAAAAACATAAAAACCTTACAAAAGGACTTTTTTATAATTTGTTGACCAAATACTAAACCCAGAACAAACATTTTGAGAAACAGTATCTTTTAATGAAATTACATTTTTTTTTAATGGGAACATCCATAACTTTTTTGTTTGTTTTGGCCACCCTAATGTATATACATATGTGTGTGTTTGTAAGAGCAAGTGAGCGAGTGAGTGTGTGTTAGAGATTATTATATCTCGTCCATTAATTAGTTAAGTCTACTTTAGTTATATAAATTAATTTCTATATTTTTCTCATTATTTTTCTACTACTTGTCTTTAACATTTTTTTATTAATATTTTTTTTTGCATTTTTTATATTTCTATTCATCCTCTAGCCAAATCCTATTAAATGGAATCAGCAACAAGTGCAGCATTTATTCAATGGAAATTTTCTAAATATTTTAATTATTGAAGAATTTGCATTCATGTGCTATTTATGTGAAGTGGATGAAGAAAATTGCTCATTATTTCAGACAATGGTTTTGAAAAATATCAAAGTGTTCAATAAGGTGGGTTATGATTATTATTGCATTATTATTTATTATAATAAAAGCCATAAAGGAAAAACTATCAAGAACAATACTAGAATAATAAAAAGAAAACTATAGGCATGAGTATCCAATTATAAAATGTGTTTTTTTTTTTTTTTTAGTTCTACTTTAATATCAAACTACTTCTTGCAATTATGACTAGTTTTTTCTTATTATTTGTATTATTATTTTCTAAATAAGACATAATAATATCATGAATGGCATTTATTTATTTTCTTTTCTTTATTGCATATTTAATTTATATCCGTTTGCTTTCCTTTTTTTTTTTATTCCTTTTGGTCATTTAGCATTCAATTGTTTACCTATTACGTTTAGTGGAATATCTTTGCAAGGAGCGCCTCAACTGTACGAGTTTATGTTTTGCAAGATTTTTACAAATTTTAAATAAATTACATCAGCTATTGGCAACCGAAACAACGACGTTAGCCTGCTCATCATCCAATAGGCCACTTCAATTACAAATCGAGCGCTTAGCTAGACATTTAATCGTTGATGCTTCTTCAGTGCATGATAAAAATGCCATTTACGATACATTTATATGTTTAACGGAAGCGGAAGAAGTCGAAGAAAAACAACATAACACAGACGTTCCAGGAATATCGACATTGTCGTCTTCGTCGTCAACGTCATCATCCTCATCATCATACTTAAGCGAACAACTACAATTTATAATGTAAGTGATTTTGATTTCTCCTTTATATTTACTTTGCTATACTTTAGTGTACACAACACAAAACAACCAAACATGTTTATGATTTTCTATATATGTTGTCTTAAACTTAGACAATCAACATTTAATACTCAATTGACGCGGTGAATATTTCTTGAAATTAATTGAAATTTCTTATATAATCTATAGTTATATGGGTATTCAAATTATTCGATTTTTCTGTTCTTCGAATAACTTTTAAAATTAATCGAATAGTATAAATTTATTAAATAGTTAAGAGATTAGGGTGTACTCTTTGTCAAGTCATACGTAAAGTCGTATCGTCTAAACACACCATTAATAACATCACTTATATGCATTATAAGATTGTGTTTAAACGTATCAATGTCATCCTCAATATCACTCAATAAATATACAGTATCGGCCATAACTAAAGCACCCAATCAGTAAATTTTTTTCATGTTGTATTTTTTTGTATAAAAACGTTTTACATTTTTATTATGTATTATTTTTAATTGTTAATATATTTACTATTGATAAACAAATACTTTTAAAGTTAATCTTTCTATAAGAGGTAACATTAAATCAAAAGATATTTAAAGCTGAAAAATAAAACGGACAAAACTAAAGCACCCCTTCATGGATATAATATAAAAAATTTTTAAATTTATATTTTGTTGCAAATCCTTTGTTTTGGATAACACAAGCACATCTCATATTAAGTTTTTAATGGTGTCATGCGATATTCATTCCCTGACTATAATAACGCCTTGAAATTAATCGTGAAAGTTGCCGATCCTTATTTCTGCAATTTTCACGATTTATTTTAATATTATCAATCTCCCACAAGTTCTCAATAGGATTGAGATAGGGAGATTGAGCAGGCCAATGAAGAACTTGAATATTATTGCTCTGTAGCCAAGTCTTACAAACTTTGAAGGTGTGCTTAGGATCGTTATCCTGTTGGGACCTCCCTATAAGTGGAATCTCTTCACTGGCATAAGGCAACATTACATCTTTCCATATATCACGGTACATGAACCGATCCATAATCTCATTAACTTTATCAATTGGCCCAATTCCTTGACCTGAAAAGCAATACCAGACCATTACATTGCCCCCTCCATGTTTAATTCTTCCTTTGCAATACTTAGGATTCAGTCTTTCTACTTTTCGCCTGCGTACATGCCTTATTCCATAGGAACTTTTTAATTTGTATTTGGATTCGTCAGAGAACAGTACTGTCTTCCATTTTTGGACACTCCAGTCGATGTGGACTTTGGCAGACTCCAGTCAAGCTTTCTTGTTCTTAGCTGATATAAACGGTTTTTTTGCTGGTCATCGGCTGAATAATCGTGCTTCTACTGCTCTTCTATGGATTGTTCTTTCGGTAACGCATAATCTTAAACTTGTTCTTACTTGACTAGCAGATGCTGTAAGATCTTTTTGCATTGCTCCTTTGATCAAGGAATCATCATATCGTGTGGTTTTACGCGGACGTCCTCCAGAATGCTCCGGTGATATACGACCAGTCTGCAAAAACTTTGGAATAAGCCGGGAAATAACTGATCTGTTAATTGAATATTGTTTACTCAATTCATGCCGTGATAAGCCCGGCTTCCAGTCTTTAATAAATTTAATTTTAAATTCACTGGAGTACTTGTTCCTTGCCATCCATTGTTTTTTCACAATAAACTGTATAGAACTTAAATTATACAGACTACGCCTTCCCTTATTTTAATCTTCTGGAATTTTTAAATGCATCCGTTGTGAGTCCCGTTAACTGACATTGCAAATATACAGTAGCATAGTCAAATTTTTAAACATCTTATAAGGGGGTGATTTTGTTTTGTCCGTCGCGTTTTGTGTTTTTGTATGTTTTATCATTTTAAATTAAATGTTCATAAAATTATCCTTTCCTAAATGAACACAATATGAACATTAACAATATAAGTTAATAAAATATATACAAAATACCTTTTATCCAAAAAATTATGATATGAAAAAATCCATTGAGGGTGTGCTTTAGTTATGGCCAATACTGTATATTGTCAATTCACAAGGTCTCTTATTATGTCATATTGTCATAATGTCCTAATATTTCACAATGGTTTTAATTGCTTTTAAAGCATACTTTCTATGCTACGTTTATTGTGTTATCATAATGAACCAGCAGAGACCAACGCCGAATGCCTAAGAGTCGGTTAAGCCGAGCCGCCGAGTCGTGATATATTAGGACATTATGACAATATGACTGATAAGAGACCTTGAGAATTGACCAATAGTTTGATTTAATTTAAAGTGAATTTACTTAATTTTAAAGAATTTAAATGTTTTGGTAATATTTTTTCATTACTAATCAATTTTGTGTGAAAAATTAACAACACCTAACCCCGTCAACTGAGTGTTAAATGCAAGCACATCATATTTTTTTTTGTTCTCAGCTCTTAGAAGGCATTTTATTTGAATTTAAATTTTTCCCCTTCTTGTTATACACATACATACATAGAAAATGTACTATGCTCGCTTGTTCCTTTTACCTTTCAAAACATTAATGCATTCTTAAGTTTAGTATTTTATTTGATTTTTTTTTTTTTTGCCTTTAATGCTTTTTTTTTTTTTGTTCTCTTTGATTTTTATTCTCTCTCTCATTTTAATAGTTTAAATGATTTGGAAAATACTTGTGAAATTCGAGACGATGATATTAATGCTCCTTTGGGAAGTGTTTCTAATATTGTAGACGAGAAATGGATATTTAATCAGGTGAGTTGGAAGATGAAAATAAAAATAAATCAAACGAAAATATGGGCACTAATAAATCTTTGGAGAAAATATTCAATGATTTTTAATTGAAATGTTTACAAGTATAAAAACTGTAAACGATTAAATAGCTGGAAAATAATATTTAATAGAAAGTATAAAATTAATTGAATATATTTGTATAACAAATAAATATAAATAGATGTAAATTATATGGAAACACGATTTAATGATTGATTTTATAGTTTTTTTTTTTTGTATAAATTATTATAAAAAAGTGTATAAAATTATAAAATTAATTGGTTTTGATTAAAGTTTATTTACAATGTCATGTGATGCGTATACGTTATAATTACTCATACGTGCAGGTGGTCGGTCACATCATAAATACATATGTATGGATGTAATTTATACATATACATATATGCATGCATTCAATTTACATGTGATTATGTATGTGTGTCTCAATTATTTTAATTCACAATTATATGCAACCCTTTTTATTTTCCATGCATATATGTATGTGTTATCAGTAACAGGATTTTAATTAAGTTTAATTAATCATTATAATTTACAGAATA
This sequence comes from Calliphora vomitoria, assembly GCA_942486065.2. Classification (NCBI taxonomy): domain Eukaryota; kingdom Metazoa; phylum Arthropoda; class Insecta; order Diptera; family Calliphoridae; genus Calliphora; species Calliphora vomitoria. Next base: position 17,110,105 of record OW818029.2, read on the forward strand.
CACAAATATAAATATTGTATGTATTAGTCGGAACTAGCATTTTCATTCTAACAAAAATTATTCGAATAATCGAAGAAAACATATATTTTTTATTTGAATTAATAACATTAGAGACAAAAATTTGTATAAAAAAAAAATAATTTTGGAATTCGATATTTGGTATAAGGTGTGAGATTGAAAAAATCTTAACATACATAAATCTTATGACCCAATTCACTAAGTCGATTTTTGTCGATTTCCGACTAAAATGTGATTATGTTTGTTTGGGTTGTTTATTACGTAAAGTAACTTAAAATTTTTTATGCCGTATGTCGATAGAAGACGATTCAAATGCCAAACAACTCACTTAACCTATTATTGCCGACTTACCTAAATAATTTCTTTTGTATAACATCTGCCAATAATAGTTTAAAATGTGATGTATTTTCATCAGAAATGTTGAATATTGTTGTTACATTATTTTAATTTGTTTTTGTAGCATGAGCAGTCCTCTTTGTGTAATTTAATACTTCCACCCAAAACTTGAATTACATAAAGAACACTGTTTAAAAAGCACAGTCGAATAAAGCGTTCTATCTTATTATACCCTTCACCTTCGTGAGAAGGGTATATATAAGTTTGTCATTCCGTTTGTAATTTCCACAATATAATATTCCATGCCCGTCTGTTTGTCTGTCTGTTGAAAACAAGATCCCAAGATATCTTCGGAATCCAAATCTTCAATAATTCTATCAGACATTCTTTCGAGAAGTTTCCTATTTAAAATCAGCAAAATCCGTCCATAAATAACGGAGATATGAGCAAAAATTCGAGACAACCTCTATTTTTGGCGTATTTTTGATGTATATCTATATGGATATCTAATTATAGATATTTCAAAGTCCATTGCAACGATGTATATAAGGCTATAGTAAGTTGGACCTACAATGGGTCAAAATCGGGAAAAATATTTTTTAATCCGAATTTTTTTCACAAAAAACATTTTTTTGTCGTACATTACTTTCACTAATAAATTAAAAAAAAATTTTTTTTTAAAAAATTTGAAAAAAGTTTTAAGCAATTTCGAAAAAAAAAATTTTAAAATTAAAAAAAAATTTTTAATTTTATTTTAAAGTATAATTTGATGAAGGGTATATAAGATTCGGTACAGCAGAATATAGCTCACTTACTTGTTTTTAATATGTTTTTAACACAACCAAATAATTATGTTTGTGTACAAAGATCAATGCGTGATAAAATAAACTCGACGGAACTTTTGGACTATATGTCCATAGAAATTTATTAATAATACTGTTACGAATGTGCCTTACGATTTGAGTTTAACGGTCTGTAACGACTGCCTGCAGCATTCATCATATTTGAGGGTACGTCCATCAGTAGCATGCGGTTGTTGGCATTGTTTGTAAGTATGGCAACACTAAATGTTTTGGGCTGCTGGCAATGACATCAAAGGCTCTGGAATTCGAATGTCCTAGTATGTCCGTTAAGAGCATTGTAGAAGATTCCCGATAGGTGGCGCGTGCCTTGTACATTTAAGGTTGTACGTAATAGAGTGTGTGTGCATTTCTGCGACCATATGTTTCGGTCCATTTGCTTTTTTTGCTTGTGGTCGGACCAGCAGAAATTGGAGGTGATTCGGCTTCATTATCATCATACTCCAATCCTGGAGGAATTGCTGAACACCTAAGATTTAAGGCCTCATCCACCATTTCTTCCAAAGGGAAAAGAGTTTCTGATTACAATGGCCCACCACCTGTAGCAAGTAAGGATTTACGGTTATCGTAATTTTTTTTTGATTCTGTTTTTGAAATCAGACCACACCTGTATAATTAATTTAATATTATATATTGCCAAACTTTTACATGTTATTAATTTCATGTACCTTTTTCCACTCGACCACATCTCTTGAAGGAAGTCCGAGAGAATTCAACTTTCAGCTTATTTCAGCCCAAAGTTCGTCACTTTTATTTTTAATGTTAGCAATACTGTATTTTAAAGTAACGTATATTACAGATAAGAACCACGTAATCCAAACGAAGTATTTACAACGACTTTGTGAATAGCAATTGTGACTGTTTTCCGCCTTCGGCTATTAATAAAAAAGAAAACACTAAACCTACAGTTTTCATATTTTTTTTAATTTGATTGAGGTTTTTATTGAGCTTTCTGTCACTTTATTCGAATAGGTAGTCCATCTCCATTTAAAATCTACCACACTTTTGGACACCTTTTTTTTTGCTCCTCAATTCTTTTTTTAACAAGAGCCTAATATCTCTGCACTGGCCTTAGCTCCAGTCAGTTTGGAGGATTTGCCTCTATTGGTACAAATACCACATTACTGTTCTTGTACCAATCAAGACCTAGTTTACCATAGTGACAGGATGCCAAATCAGGCCAAAAATAAGTGGACACATTAAGAAGTCTTATGAATGGAAGCATTCTTGTTTGTAAATATTCCTTGATGTAAATTTCGATATTTATAGAGCCCCTTGTAACAAATCTATGGCTTCTTTTGCTGCAACTGCATATTGCTTGCCATACCAAAAATATTTTGGGTACATTTTCTGGTTTTGGGTCCTTAACTTTTCTACAACATTCCAATTTGTTGAAACTACAGACTGATTTTTATTTTCCACTGTAACACAGTGTTATTTTAAACTTATTTAAATAATTTAAGACAAAATTAATCGGAAATGTATTAATTGAAAATACTTTTTGTTTTGTTAATCCCATTAGTAAACATTTTTCAAAGTGTTGTTAGTGTTTATTAAATACTTTTTTTATGTATCTATTGGTTTTACCTGAATTATGTTATGTTTTCTTTCACAGTATATAAAATTAAAATGGAATTCTAAAACATAAATGTAAATTTATGTTACTTAAGCAATAATATCATAATGATAATATTTCTATTTAACACGTACTGCAAGAGTAAATTTCTAACATACAATTATTCTAATAAAAAGTAAAAAATAGAAAAGCAAACAAAACTGTATTGAACTAAACTAAACAAATAAATAGTGGATAAATAGTTTTTATGTGAGGAACTATGTATTTGCCACATGTATTTGCTCGAATTGAAGTTGTGTATTAACTATATACATATGAGGAAAATCAAAAAATTTTATTCCTTTTTAGTTATATTTCTTTTGACACCCACGTGTGGTTTTGTTGTTGTATTCACCCATATTTGAGCATACTAAAACGGTAATATTAGACGTAATTTGCAATGCTTGGCATATAAAATGAAGTACATATCAATAATTTCAAATTCGAAATATCATGTAAAGTATTTAAGGATATTTTGTTTTAAGTCCTTAAAATATTTTAACGATACGAATAGAAAAATTATCGAAAAAATTACAAATATTTTTTCAATGTTGTTAACATTTAACATACAAAAATCGAAAAGCCGGATCTTTAAATAGTTTTTTAAAGTATTATGACAAAACCTAACGTAATTCAAAATTAGTCCTGAAAAACCTTTAGCTCAAGTATTACGTTATGTGTCACTGGTTTTTTTTTCATTTCGATGTCTGAATTCAGTTTCTACAATTATTCAAAATTTTTGGTTTTCCTCATATGTATATCTACTTTACTCTACTCGTATACATGCCGCAGACATACAATAACTATTTATATACATATGTACATATAAAAAAACTGTATTGTGAGTGTGATTTTTTATACGTTCGTTGTTATTTTTTTTCTCCCATTACAGTTAATTAAATTCTCAGCACAAAACAACTATGATCCACAACAAATAGTGAAAATCCTTCTAGAGATACAATCGGAAAATAAGCTACAAAAGATATTCAATAATGGCAATTTTGATGCAACGCGTATACTAAGGCATTCAATTGCCAGCTCACTACAGGCAATGTTGCAAACATTTCGCAACAATTGTATACAATATAATCCACATATACACTACATGCAACCGAATCCATTAGCGCGTGTTGCACTAACACAGCTTATGACACGTATTGTTGAAATGATGCGACGACAGCAGCAGGCGTTTCAAACTGGAGGTGGTGGTGGTGATGGCATACAAAAGCAACAGCAACAAACTAACAATAATAGCACAGACAATAATAATAAACAACAAGCAACAGTTGTTAAAGGCACCAATAGTAGTTGTAGTAGTAGTAGCAGCAATGCTTGCCATGTTGTTGATAGAAATAATACTATTGCTGATGTTGACAGTGGCACTGGTATTGGTAATGTTATTGGTGCTGCAAATAATGATGGCATTCTTTTACCCATTACGACCAGCGACACCATCAATACCACCATACATTTGTGTGAAGCTGTAATCGCATTAATGGAAAACATTAAACAAATTGAGGTGACAGCACTAATTTACATCGAATCGAAATTCATTGATAAATTCTTAAGTGAACACTTGTTGCGACCGGAACATGTAATAACACTAGTGCGATTCATGGGCTGCTGTTGTCAATCTATTAACACAATACTGAATAGGCCTTCGCCAGTGTCACTAACCCATGAAGAAAGGAATTGTATAACCGTCTCTCTACAATGCATTGATATATTGCTACATCAAAAATTCATTTGGTATGCACTCAACCAACAGCAACAACAACAACAACACCAGAACCAAACACAGCAAACATTGGGTAAAACCATGCCAACATCAAGTGGCTGTGGGGTTAGTGGTGCTGGCATTGGCACTGGTGCGGGTGCGGGTGCGGGTGCCAGTGTTTCAGATTCAATTGATTCATGTTTGCCACTGACAAAGTGTGAACTAAATAAAATTATTTGTTTGCTCCTTGATGTTGTTGTTTTGTCGGGCTCTTTGTTATTGGAAAATACTATATTCTATAGGAAATATAAAAATGCTTTGAGTTCTTCAACAACGAAATGTTCAAATAAACAACAACAGCAACAGCAACATCACCAACAACAACAACAAGACCACGAACATGAACAGCATCGAAATGAAGAAAAATTTTTCGAAAACGAAGCTTGGCTAACGGCAGAATACAATCCAAAAGTTATATTTCTTGGAAAATTAATTGAAACTAAAATTGGCAACAACGATAAAGGCATTTGTTTTGGTGGTGAATACTACACAGCTTCGTTTGGTGGTGGTACTGTTTCGACAACGTCATCATGCCTGTCTGCCTTGGCGTTATCAAACATTGATGTTTTAGACCTCAAAGGCATAAATAACCAGTTTGATTTTATATCATTGGTAAGTTTAATATAAGTTTATTTTTTGTTTGTTTTTTTCTTACTTTATCTTTATAACTACTAGCTAATCCGGTTTACTTCGCCGCTCAATTGTAGTAAAATTTTAAATTAAATGAAATATACACTTGAATACAAGTCAGTAAATAGTAGTTCAAATGGAAAAAGGACACAAATCTATAACAATCTGTGATAACTTATGTTTTCAATCCAAAATCGATTTTTCATATGAAAATTCCATGAAACATAAAGGTGGCTATATTTCGGTTAATAGTGGTCCAAATGGAAAAAGGATGATAAAGACTGAGATAGAAAAAATCTTAACATACATATATGAAAATAAAAATGGAACCACTAAACTTACAGTTTTGATTTTTTTTATTTGATTGAAATTTTTAGTACAAGAAATAGTGAGGAATTTATGAATCTTTTCCGGAAACCCTTCTATTAAGGTTTTTATCGAGCTTTCTGTCACTTTGTTCGAACACGTAGTCCATCTCCGTTTAAAATCTACCACACTTTTGGACACCTTATTTGTGCTCTTTAATTCTATTTTAAGATTCCAATATCTCTCCACTGGCCTTAGCTCCAGGCAGCTTGGAGTATATGTCTCTCTTGGTAGAAATACCACTTTATTGTTCTTGTACCACTCAATACATTGCTTACCATAGTGACAGAATCAGCCCTTTGTACCAAATGTTTGGCTTCTTTTGCCGCAACTGCATATTGCCAAGAACTTTTTCGGAAAATTTTCTGCTTTTGGGTCCTAAACTTTTCTACAAAATTCCCTCGATCATCAGTAACATAAAAATATTGACCCGGAAGCTGGGAAAAATGTTCCAGAACATACGTTTTGCAGGTATATTTTTTTTTTTATAAAATTTGACTTCAATTTCCGTGCTCTGTCTTTTTAGCAGAGTTCCTGTTAGGATCTTCTCGAGCCTTGTATGTTTTTAAACCTGCATTGGCTTTAAATTTGCGTACCAAATAGTCCGAGTTCTGATCTAACCAGACTGCTTTCCTACCGGATGTGTTGGGAGCTCTTTAGAAAATGCTTTCTTTTTATTGGCTTTAGAAACATCATGAGGACTATTCCATCTACAGGAACCAGGACAAGTTCTCCCGATACTGTTTAATAACATTGAAATCAGTTTGACGGTAGACCTTTGATTGTTTGGCCATATTTCCCATTAAAATTTGATTTTCATGAAGAAAATTCAAAAAAATGTAAAATTGCTTTTAATTCGTAAACTAAAGAGCCTGGAGCGAAAATTATGGAAATCTGTGATCACTATATTTCACACCAAAATTTGATTTTCATGAAGAATATTCCGAAATATCTAAAATTGCTTATAATTCGTAAACTAAAAGGCTTAGAGTGAAAATAATGGAAATCTGTGATCGCTCATATTTTCCACCAAAATTTGATTTTCATAAAGAAAATTCCGAAATATCTAAAATTTCTTATAATTCGTATACTAAAGAGCCTAGCGAACTTCATGCAGTGATAATAAATTGATTCGTATAAACTTTAAAGACTGTCACAAATATAGTTCTGCAGATATTCGAAAATAACTATTTACTTTGTATGGGTGGTACCACGCCTATTTATCCAATCCCGCCCATTTTCAAGCAAGCAGGGTACAATGGTAACGAAGTAAATCACGAGGAGTTTTGCTGCTTTCACAATGATATTCCATAATAACTATTTACTTTGTATGGGTAGTGCCACGCCCACTTGAAATTTCTAAATAAAAATCAGTTTATTGTTTCTTCCAAATATAGAATATACAATACAAATTTCAAAACGATCGGTCCTGTGGTTTAGTCTCCTATAATGTACAATCAAAAAACAGACATAAACACAAAATTCCTAATTTTATACGTTTTTACCACCTTGAAGGTAGGCTTGTGAAAATGTACTTTCTAAATATATATTTTTGTGACTATGTTGAGCTAAACTAAAAATGTTTTCCTTTTAAAACAAATATGTATTCAATGTTTAAAAACTAAAGGTAACAATTTTTCCTTTGTGGTCTTAGGTATGAAAAAATATATAGCCTATTGATGCTTTCAAGTAAGGATCTATCTATGTATATACAAGGTGGCGCAAAAGTAATGCTCCTATCAGAAAATGCTATAAATTTTGCGATTGGCCCCTAATGTCAGTTCTGTTTTGACATTTGTGTAGTAAACACATGCGAAATACACGTTAATAAACAATGTTACGCTACACTGCTCCAGAACGCGGAATATTGCTGACTATTTATTTGACCAATAATCGGTCGGTGACTTTGGCACAATGTGAATTTCGTCGCAGATTTCCTGGCCGTCCAACGCCTACTGGTGAAACACTGCGACGTTTAGCCGCTCGCCTAGAAGAGACTGGCACAACACGAGATGCTGCCAGGCGTGGCAGACCCCGGAGTAGCCGTTCTGCAGAGAATATTGCTGCTGTAGCCGAGGATGTCATGGAAGCGCCGTCGACATCGACCAGACGACGTGCCACGCAAATGGGTATCAGTCGACGGCCTTTACAGCAAATTTTGGTACAAGATTTGAAGATATTTCCGTACAAAGTCCAGACGGTGCATCAACTGTTAGCTGCTGACCACTAATCGCGTCTAACATACGCTCAAGCCATCCTTAATCACCACCAAGAGGAAGATGATTTTTCATCAAAAATAATGATGAGGCCCATTTCCATCTTAGCAGGTACGTAGATAAGCAAAATTTACGCTTCTGGGGCACTGAAAATCCGCGTGTAACCCACGAAGAGCCATTACATCCGCTCAAAAACACTGAATGGTGTGCTGTTTTCGCTGGAGGAGTCATCGGACCTTTTTTCTTCGAAGACGTCGCGGGCCAAACGGTTACTGTGAATGGTGAGCGCTACAGAGCAATGATCAACGAGTTCTTTTTGCCGCAACTTGATGAATTGGGATTGGAAAACATGTGGTTCCAACAGGACGGTGCAACGCCACACACTGCACGTGCCACAACCGATATACTGAAGGATGCATTTCCCGGGCGCCTAATCTCCCGTTTTGGCGATTTGCACTGGCCAGCAAGATCGCTTGATTTGACCGCTCCAGATTTCTTTTTGTGGGGCTTTTTGAAGTCGCGGGTTTATGTCAACAAGCCTCAGACTCTTGCAGCTCTTAAAGACAATATCCGTCAAGAATGTGAGGACCTATCGCCGGAAGTTTTGGCCAAAGTGATGGAAAATGCCATAAAAAGAGCTCAAATGACAATCAACTGTGGCGGCGGCCATTTACATGACATCATATTCTCGACTTGATGTAAAAAAAATTAAAAGACCAAATAAAAATAATCCACAAGAAAAATCAAAGTTTTTCAGTTTTTTTTAATTACAGCCAAAAAACATGGGAAGTTTACTTTTGCGCCACCTTGTATGTTCCAAAATTTAATCAAAGCTGTTTAGTCTTGATTGTTTTAGAACTAAAGGTACCAATTTTACCGGTTTTCTCCCTGTTTATCCCTTTCTGGTCCAAATATTGAAAAAAGATATGGCCTATTGACGCTTCCAAGTAAGGATCTATATACGTTTCAAATATCAATCAAATCGGTTCTGTCGTTTTGGCCTGATTGTAGAACAAATTCATGGGAATATCACGATAGCAATTTTCCTTTCAAGGTAAATGGATATTTCATGGGATCATAAATTCCACATGTATTGCTGATAGGGATGAATAATTTAAAATAAAATATTTTTTTCCCATTTTTACCCCTTTTTGGTACTTTTTGTCACGTTGAGATGATACAAATTTTATTCAAACTAATTTTAGCATCATAGTGGGATTTTACAATTGGTTTTATTGTCAAAAAAACTACCAAAACATACTTTATACCCGTTTGCTCGAAGATATAAGGTTACCGAATTTATCCGTTTTTAAACTTTCGAATTTCAAAAATTCCCTTAGTGGATCTACAGAGAGGGAGAGGGAAACCTATAATTCAAATTTTATGTCTGTGCTTTTCGGTATTTGGGCTGGGTGATGTTGAATAAGTCAGTCACTCACTCAGTAATGTTACTCTTATATATAGATAGAAAGAAGATATACAGTTTAATAAAGGTATTTATTCTTTAATTTATTTCAATATTGTTTTAATTACTTCTTATTCCTTTTAAATTATTAAGTCGTTGTCTTATGTGAATTAATTTGATGCTTTAATGATATCGCTTAAAATAGAAATTTGTATTAAACTTTTTCTTTTTACTTCCATCTTTAATGTATCTTCTCATTTCTAGCATTCTCTGTTATCAATTTCAATTTCATCTCTGAGATTTAATCTGTTCTATGCTTTGGCTGTAACACCATATGAAATTATACAACAGCAACAACGTTTATTGGCCTGCCAGAGCACAACTACATCACCAACAACATCTCCTGCACATAAAAGTCAATCAGGCACATCAGCTGGAGCCTCCACATCAACAGCAGCAATGTCGTCAGCAACTACCAACAGCAATTCAATGTTGCCAATTATACCCATTGAGAGCCTTAGTGATGTCGATATTTTGAAGAGTTTTGTTAAAAGGTACTTTTTTCTTGTTTTGTTTTGTTTTTCAAATTAAAAATTTAATAAGAATTACTGCTTTACTTCTTTTGTTAAAGACACATAGATTTTGTACACTATAAGCATTTAAGAAGTAAAAATTCAAGCACTAGAAAATATTGTTAGAAGTATCAAAATAGTATTACATTTTAAACTAGAAAATGTTTTCCAAACAAAAAATATTTACTTGAATTTAAATTTCCTTTTTACTGAAAAATGTTATTGATATAAAGCGTAATGCAACTATAATTCAATTGCTTTCAACTTGAATTACAGCAAAAATGCCTATTGGGTATGTTTTAAATTTAAATTCAAGTTTGTTTTTGATTTTTAAGGCTCAATAACTAGCACAAAAGTTTTATCTTAGTATTTAATAGAGTAGACACAAGTATTATGTCTTAAAAGATTACAAAAGAAATGTCTGCTTTTTAAATTTCCATTGAAACGATAAATAGCCTTAAGTGGTTTACAGTTTTGTTTTGTCTTGACTTGTAAAATTTTATTTGTCAATATGTCGTTAAGTATTTACTAAACACAAAAAAGGAAAAAAAAAAAAAAAAAATCTTAAGAATTTTTCATTTCATGGCCTCATAAAAACTAAAAACATATAAATTTCTAGTTGTTATTACTTATTACTTTTTATTTATCTATTTATCTTTTCATGTAATATTTCATTTCATTTCTACTTCTTCGAATGTCTGGTGGTTTTGTTGTTATTTTTGCTTTGTTTATTTATAGATTGTCAATTTTTGGTTTTACAACACGTCAACAATTTGAAGAATATTTTATGACATTTTTACTTCTAATCAATAAAGTTTATGACGAGAACATGGTGGACCAGCAAGAACAATTTCAAATACGTAGTATTTGTTTGGAAGCTATTATGGAACTTTTAATTACGTACAAAACTTTTCCAATTGTGGGCAATAAACTTTCACTGTATCATCATACAACTCGTTGGAATCGTATTAATTGTGATACCATAAGGTAAGTGTAAAGAAGTAGAACAAAAAATAACAATACATAATACTCATTTTACAATACAGTACAGTACGTACGTACGCTACGGCTACGGTTTCAGCAACTTCAATAAGTCGCATGTACTACTAGTGCTGCTGCCATGTTCTAGTTACTACATACTTCGTACAATTGTTTTTAAATGTGTAGTAAATATGGGTGATATGTATGTTTACACCATTTCCTAAACAAGTTTAAAAATATATATTTTTATGTTACATATTTTGAAAAATAAATACTTGATGTAACAAAATTTGTTGGTAAGCCCCAGATAAGTTACAAAAGCTTCTGTTCGGATATATGAAGAAAATTTAATATTTTGGAGAATTTTTTTAATTTTTTTAATTGCAATTATAATGATACTAATTCAGAGAACTCTTTAGGAACTATCAGCCACAGATCAGCTAGTTCCAGTAATAGGCAATAGAAAATCTCAAAATGGTTGTTGTTTGAAAAGAGGGACAAATATATATCACAAATTGAAAATTGTATTTTCAATAGGCAACCATTGAAAAGTGGTTGTAGAACGTCAAAATAACCAAACGGTTCGAAATTACTTTTTTGAGAACTGTCATTTGTTTCATATCTATAATAATCTGTACTATCAGCCTTAGGAACCTTATTTTTCAACTACGAAATAATATGAGCAGCACTTCTTTCACACGAAATTAAAACCAACAGCTGATCAATAATATAAGGCCTGAGATCGAAAAAACACGCATTTTTCATTAAAACTTTTAACCCAAGTATTATTTGATTTTATTATACCCTTCATCTTCATGAGAAGGGTATATATAAGTTTGTCATTCCGTTTGTAATTTCCACAATATAATTTTCCGACTCTATAAAGTATATATATTCTGGATCCTTATAGATAGCGGAGTCGATTTAGCCATGTCCGTCTGTCTGTCTGTCTGTCTGTTGAAATCAATTTTCTGAAGACCCCAGATATCTTCGGGATCCAAATCTTCAATAATTCTGTCCGACATGCATTCGAAAAGTTTCCTATTTCAAATCAGCAAAATCCGACCATAAATAACGGAGATATGAGCAAAAATACGAGACAATCTCTATTTTTGACCTATTTTTAATCTATATCTCGACTACTAAGTCATAAATATAGACAATATGGATATCTAATGATAGATATTTCAAAGTCCATTACAAAGGCTATAGTAAGTTGGACCTACGATGGGTTAAAATCGGGAAAAATAATTTTTAACCCGATTTTTTTTTTCACAAAAACATTTTTTTGTCATAAATTTCTTTCACTAATAAATTGAAAAAATACATTTTTAAATTAAAAAATTTTTTTTAAAAAAATTCGAAACAATTTCAAAAAAAAAATTTTAGAAAATTTAAAAAAAAAAAATTTTAATTTTATTTTAAAGTATAATTTGGTGAGGGCTATATAAGATTCGGCACAGTCGAATATAGCTCTCTTACTTGTTTTTTTATCAAGTTACCTTTGGAAAGCATGTCAGTTATTATGTTTAATGTCAATTATGTTCATTTGTTGTTAATTTGATTAAAATGAATGATGAAAAAAAGTGTGTACTAAAATTATTAAATATTTTCAACAAAACCCAACTTGGTCCTACAAAAAGTTGGCCAAACAATCAAAGGTCTGCCGTCAAACTGATTTCAATGTTATTTAACATTACCGGGAGAACTTGTCCGTTGATATAAAACCTGGTTCATGTAGAAGCAATGGTCCACATGATGTTTCTAAAGCCAATAAATAGAAAGCATTTTCAAAAGAGCTCCCAACACATCCGGTAGGAAAGCAGTCCGGTTAGCTCAGTACTCGGACTATTTGGTACGATAAGTTAAAGCCAATGCAGGTTTAAAAACATACAAGGCTCAAAAAGTTCCTAACAGGAACTCTGCTAAAAATGTAGAGGCCAAGACAGAGCACAGAAATTGAAGTAAAATTTTATACAAAAAATATACCTGCTGCTCAATGGATGACGAAACGTATGTTCTGGAAAATTTTTCGCAGCTTCCGGGTCAATATTTGTATATTGCTGATGCTCGAGGGAATGTTGTAAAAAAGTTTAGGACCCAAACCAGAAAATTTTCCCAAAAAGATGCAGTTGCGGCAAATGAAGCTAAACATTTGTTTCAAAGGGCTCTATAAATACCGAAATTAGCATCAAGGAATGTTACAAAAGAGGATGCTTCCATCCATAAGACTTCTTAATGTGTCCACTTATTTTTGGCCTGACTTGGAGTCCTGTCACTATGGTAAACAAGCCCTTGAGTGGTACAAGAACAATAATGTGTTATTTGTACCAAGAGAGGCAAATCCTCCAAACTTCCTGGAGCAAAGGCCAGTGGAAAGATATTGGGATCTTGTTAAAATAGAATTGAAGTGCACAATAAGGGTGTCCAAAAGTGTGATAGATTTTAAACGGTTATATGTTCGAACAAATTGACAGAAAGCTCAATAAATTAATCACCCTATCAAATTCAGTACAGTTCGGACCATAACTGATTCAAGTCGCCATAGATGACCAAAACTACATATTGATGGTGGGAATACAAGATTCGGTACAGCCATTTATTTTGCAAACAGTTCAATGTGCCTCATATAATTTATATTTCATAAAATGTTTCAAACTTCAATCTATGTAAAATTTGATAAATGAAACAGTGTAATAATAGTATTCAGTTTTTAAAAGAGGAAGAACCACATGAAGTACAACTGCAATGAACACAATACGAAAAAAAAAGGAAAAAAAATTAAAGTAAAAGAGTTTTACTAGAACAAAATATTAGACAAAGTACATGAGTCTCATACTGAGTGTAGGACTTAGGGTTGTCAATAATCCCAGTTTTATTTTAATCGAATGAAAGTTTATATTGTAATTTTGTATTATTATTTGAGTATTTAACATTTCCTCGATTATTCGAACGAATAACGATTAAAAAATATTATTCGAATAATTTTATAAAATTAATTAATACCAGAAAATTTTGTTCATGTGATTTAACGCCATTAGATTATTTTCTCTGGGGATATGTTTATGCAGATAAACCAGAAACGATCAAGCACTTGAAAGCGACTATTCAACGCGTTATTGTCGAAAAACAGCCTGATTTACTGCAAAGGATGAGTGAAAATTGGACATCCAAGTTAAGCCATGTTAAGCCGTGTAAAGGATGTTTTTTAAGCCCGATCGAATTTAAATTTGTAACAAATAACACAAAAAAGTAAATTTTAATCAAACATCAGAAAATGATTTCGGTCATATAGCCACCGCGTTTGTTCTTGATGAAGCGCATTCTGGACGTCCAATTTTGGGCCATTTACTAGCTTTGCTGTCTGTATATCAGGAATAACACGACAAATTTTGGCCTCCAAGTCGTCATTCTGGACGTCCAATTTTGGGCCATTTACTAGCTTTGCTGTCTGTATATCAGGAATAACACGATAAATTTTGGCCTCCAAGTTGTCATGTGGCCCCACAGGAAATAATCGATAGCTGTCAAACGCACGACCTTGGAGGCTAACTGACAAGTCCATTTCTGGAAAAGAAGTTATCGCAAAATTTAGGTTTCAATAATTTTGAAACCTAAATTATTTGAATCTAAATTTAAAAATATTATTTATTCGAATAAAAAATAAATTTTTTCTTTAAATTTGTATTCGAATGACAACCCTAGTGTGAATGCACCAAATACATACATATAGACTATTTGTGTAAGAGTGTGTGTATGCATTTCTATAGTTTGTGTGTGAATGTGTGATCCTTAATGTTACAAGTTAGACAACATTATAGCACTTAAGGGGCTTTTAAAAAGTATATGTATTCAACATTCATACAAGCACATATTACAACTAGCACTCTAGTATATGTTCGCACTTACAACTAAATACCTACTGTAGCTAAACATTGCTATATGTTTGTGTTTAAAACAGGCAAAGGAATGCCAATGAAAATGGTTTGATAAAGCATTTTTCTTAAAAAAAAAAAATGCAATTTTTAAATTAAAAGAAGGAAAAAAAGATTTTTTTGTTAGTGTGTTTCAATACATTTTACAGTTATTGATAAAATGCATTTTAGATTTTTTCCTTTCATTCGAAAGTTTATCAATGTTATGTGGCGTATACTTTATATAAATTAGTATTTCTCTCAAACATGTTGCGTATACGCTGGGGTGTTTAAAAGGTCAAGAGTTAAGTTAAATAAATAAGGAAAAGTTCTCATTGTATTGAAACAAAAGAATTAGAAATAATATTACAAATAAACTAAGTTTGTTTAGAAATCTTATACTTTGTTTTGGGGTGAATTGAATTTTTAAAATGAATTTTTTAACAAACTCACAAGAAGTTATATCCATCCATTGATTTGCAAAAGTTAATGAATTAAATTAATGATATTTAAGTTTATCTGTTTGAATATGTAAACCCAATATCAACATTCTCCATTTTCGAGGAGTTTAAGAAAGCTCTGGAGAATCGTGTAAACTGACTTCTGATGACTTATACGAGGGCGAGTCAATTTCAATTTTCCGCCTCTTAACTGAAAGGCCATTACTGCTCCTGTTAACAGGCATCTGTTAGTTGACTCTTGTCAAAATTATAACAAGCTGATTCATTTTTTTGTGTTTGACAGCCATTGATAGCAGACTACTTCGAACTTCGTTGTGGCCGTACAAACACGGAAGATGTCGAAATTTCTGGACGTCCAATTGAGGTTTGTACGCTTTCCTCAAGATGGGTGCCGTGTTTGCTCACAATCGACCACAAATGCAATCGATTGACAACTTTGAGTGTTTGTCGTTGTTCAAATTTTTGAGTTTTTGCGCCGTTTCGTTACCGTGGATCCAACACAACATACCAGAGACCAAACAGCAGTCAAAGCAATGGTTTTCTCGGGGTGAATCGGCGCCAAAGAAATTCAATTAATACGAAGTTTATTTACTAACAAGACGGAAAAATATATCGCGTGACAAATCATACTAAAGTTTGCTGTATAACAAAAACCAATGTATAGATTTTAATAAGACAACTCTCAATTGATAGTGATACAAATGTGCTATCGAAAAATGTAAATAAGAAATAGATTTTTTCAGATTTATTTATATCACTTCAAATGTATACGAATGTCGCGTTCGAGATCGTATATATGTATATATGTATGTATGTATGTGTACTACAATGTATACAACGATATAAACAAACAAAAAAACATAAAAAAACTGAACAAAAATTTTACCACAAAAAACAGCATCAAAACAATTATAAATTTTTTATTTTATATTTAACAAAAAATATACTTACTATGGATATATTTATTTCTTTTTTGACCAAGTTTATATTTCTGTAGATAACGTATATGTGTTTAATAACACATACACATAGGCAGATATGTATGTGTGCTTGTAATACATACATACATATGTATGTATCTATGTTTGCGTGTTTATCTGTCTCACCATGTTTAACTTTTAAAAAACAAAAAACATTTAAGTGGCCATTGGATGTAGTTGCGAACAACATTAAAAAAGAAAAATACAATAAAACATGTGAAATACTTGTGGTTTTACAACTTTTTTTCATTATTGCCTTTTTAATTTTAGAGCATTTTATGTGTGTGTGTGTGTGTATGGGCACATGTATATTAGGGTGGCCCTTATTTTGTACTTTCTTATTTACATATATCGATAGCATATTTGTAGTATTTGTACTATGTTTAGGACAGAAGGTAGGTTTTGTAGATTAGTTGGTTCTAGCAATAAACATGGTATCCATGACAAGGCAAAAAATATAACGTTTTCGATTGTTCCCAGAAAAATGCAAAAATCAGCGAAACATAATTTGGAACATAATTTATAAAATTTGTTTTTTTGAGAGTTGTGTTTTTGTAATACCCATTAGTCAAGTAATACCGATCAACTCAAAATATCATAATCATGGATGTTTGAATATGAAATATTAAAATTTTGCTGACATCGATAACCCATTATAAAATTTCATAAGATGTCGGAGAACAATTGTAGCATCGAAAATCGAAAAAGTGCAAAATAAGGGCCGCCCTAATACACATTCATTGAATAGTTACTGCTAATTTTTTTTTTTTTTTTTAATAAAAAAAAAACTTATTTAAAACATATAAATACATATAATAATAATCATACAACAACAGCAACAATTTGTTAACAACATATGCTTTAACACTCTTCTGTTGCCCAATACTTTGTTACTTTGTACTCGTATATGCAACAACTACAAGAGTAAATTCACACTTACAGACCCACGTTCATATATACAGTGTTGGTTAAAAGAAATTGGACAAAGATTGTTTTTATAATATTTCTATAGGGAAAAGATACAAAAAAATCACATTTTCACAGAGATTAATTATAGTACGAGGGTGGGTCAATATTCCCCGACTTGCTCCTGTCAACAGGCATCTTTTTTTGAACAAGCTGCGTCATTTAGCTTGTGTTTGACAGCCATTGATAGCAGACTACCTCGTGACTTGAGGGTAAATTGGAATTCGTATGCTTATTAAGTATTATTTTTTGCGAAAAAACAACATCTCTCAAATAAAGGCTAAGCTTGATAAATACTATGGAACTCTTAACCATCAATTTCAATGGTATAAAAGTGGTTTACTAAATTTCGTTGTGACCGTACAAGCACGGAAGATGCCGAACGTTATCGACACCAGTTGAAGTTCCTAAGCCCAAAACAATTGAAAAAAAAAAAACATTATCGGTGTTCGGAGTTTGAAAGTGCGAGAGATTGTGGAAGCCATAGGCATCTTCCACGGCTCAGTGGTATCAATTTTTAATTATTACTTTGGTATGAGAAATCTTTCCGAATGATGGCTTCCGCGTTTACTCACAATCGGATGCACAAAAGGGTACACACATGTAGTTTCCATGGATTAAATCTATTAATTTGGCTACGAAATGCTGCCTTTTCCGCCATATTCTCCTGATTTAGCCTCTTGATTTAGACTATTTCTTGTTCTCAAACCTGAAGAAATGTCTCGGCGGAAAGAGATTTGACTCCAACAAAAAAATACCTATTTTAATCACCTCGATAAATCTTATTTTTTGGAAGTGATAAACAAAGTTGGAGAAACGTTGGACAAAGTACATAGAGCTCAAAGTGTTAAAAATCAATGAGGACGGAGCCAAAAATACGGTCAGCTACATAATAAATAAGTATACAAAAACAGTGGAAACTAATCACCGAGTCGAGCTCCCAAAATGCACAACAGCTATTGAGAATGCGCGGATTGTGAGAGAGTTCAAAAAATATCCCTTCACGTCAACTTCTAATAGTAATAGATTCTCTAAATATAGTGTTAAGTGTATGGACTGTACAAAGAAGAACAATTTCAGCTGTTCTCAAAAGCTACAGAACTGCGAAGAAACCAATTATACCGCAGAAAAATCGTAAAGTTCGCCTTAAATTTTCTCGAAAACCGTTTTATTCGCGGTTGTCATAGAATCCAATCATTGTCGGAATCGATTTGGAAAACGACTGAAAGGTACATTGGCCTTGTGAAATCGGTTTTATATTCGATCTAGAATTACTTCTTTATCGAATAAACAAAAAATTACATTGAATTTCATAAGACCAATATATATTTTTTTGCCGTTTTTAAAACCGATTCCGACAATGATTGGATTCTAT
This sequence comes from Calliphora vomitoria, assembly GCA_942486065.2. NCBI lineage: Eukaryota > Metazoa > Arthropoda > Insecta > Diptera > Calliphoridae > Calliphora > Calliphora vomitoria. The sequence goes on from OW818029.2 coordinate 17,128,577, forward strand.
GACAACCCCGATTTTCCGATGAATCTTAATTTGTGGATTCTGATGGAATGAGGAGAGTTCGACAACCTGGAAATAACACACTACATCCCAAATACTGTATTGGAACAGTTAAGCATGGAGACGGACATATTATAGTGAGGGGTTGCTTTTGTGATGAACGCTTAGGACCTTTACACAAAATTGAAGGAATTATGGACAAATAAGTGTATACAAATATATTGCAGGAGAAGAAGCTGCCTCATGAACATGCAAAGAAAACAGATTCGTTGTAGCAACCGAATTTGTTGCCAATCGAATGATTCTTTTGCACACCTACAATATTTTCGTTCTATCAAAACAAGTCAGTTGCTAAAGAAGAATTTCGGTTGCAGCAATCAAACTTTTGTTACCCCCTCTAAAATATTGTAGCCACAACTGTAAAATTTTAACACTAAGGTTGTTATCACGAATCTGTTTTCTTTGTGCACATACAAATTGATGAAGGGGTTTTTAGAACAGCAAGGCAATTCACCCTATGTAAATAGTAAATAGGAAGGTAAATCGGGAATTGTTACAATGCGATTTTTGTCCAATATGATTTGAACGATACTGTACATACAAACATACGTGAGAAATAGTTACTGTATAGACAATGAAGGATGTATGGTTTTCTTTTTTGTAGCCTTTAATTATTCGAGTAAAAAAATTTTCATATAGTTGATATTATGAAATATTCCAAGGTTGGCTATCGATTCGAAATGGTACAAAGGTAACGTTAATTTTTACTAATTTGATAACGATGATTTAGCTGTAACGGTATTTTGGTTTATTTCGGTAACGGTATTTCCTGTTATTATCATAGTTTAGAATTATTTAAAGAATAACAGAATTTTAGCGGTAAAGGTAGCCAGCCTTGTAATTTAAATGTAAATAAATTTTGTATGTTAAAATTCTATTTGAATTATCCAGATAATATCTTTGACGAAATATTGCTTTTAGATCTTTTCTTCACCTTCGTGAGAAGGGTATATATAAGTTTGTCATTCCGTTTGTAATTTCCACAATATAATTTTCCGACCCTATAAAGTATATATATTCTGGATCCTTATCCTTAGCCATGAAGACCCCAGATATCTTCCAAATCTTTAATATTTCTGAAGTTTTATTTAAAATCAGCAAAATCCGTCCATAAATAACGGAGATATGAGCAAAAATTCGAGACAACCTCTGTTTTTGGCCTATTTTTGATATATAACTCGATTACTAAGTCATAAATATAGACAACTAGCTTGACCCGGTGCGCTTCGCTACCCCTGTAGTAGTCTATGTTGGAAATTTCAATAAAATCGTTTCGGCCGTTTAGTATTTATTGTTTAAGAACTAAAGGTACCAATTTTACCGGGTTTCCCCCTGTTTACCCCTTTCTGGTCCAAGTATTGAAAAAAGTTATAGCCTATTGACGCTTCCAAGTAAGGATCTATCTACATTCCAAATTTCAATAAAATCGATTCAGCCGTTTAGGCGTGATGCTCAAACAAACAAACAAACAAATAAACAAACAAACTTACAAAGACATTTATATATTTATATAGATATGGATATCTAATGGTAGATATTTTAAAGTCCATTGCAACGATGTATTGAAGGTATAGTAAGTTGGACCTACAATGGGTCAAAATCGGGAAATATATTTTTTAACCCGAATTTTTTTTTCACAAAAAACATTTTTTTGTCATAATTTTTTTTTACTAATAAATTAAAAAAAAATAAAAAATTAAATTAAAAAAAGAAATTGGAAAAAACTTTTAAAAAACAATTTGGAAAAAAAAAATTTAATTTTATTTTAAAGTATAATTTGGTGAAGGGTATATAAGATTCGGCACAGCCGAATATAGCTCTCTTACTTGTTTTTAGTAAGAAATTAAAACTTGACTTACGACACTATAAAAACATTGTGAGGATAGGTCCATAATCGACCCTAACCTCTATATCAGAAACATATTTTATTGTCACATTATTCTGGTGAGTATACAAGCTTCGGCACAGTCGAAAAAAACACTCTTACTTGTTCATAAATATTTTATTTATCAAACGCAAAATTTATGTATTTTAATCTATTCCACACCACATGTAATGTAACTTAAATATTCTCTCAGCTCTAGCAAACGCATTAGCAAATTTACTCGAACATTATTCGTTTCTCTAGCATTGACCATTTTTACTCGGTTAGTGGTAGTTACTTCATACATATAATAACCACTTTACTTTGTTGTAGTCAAAAATAAAAATAAAAAAATTTATATTTACATTTTCATCATTTATTGTTTCTTACTCGTTTATAATGGAGTACTTGAGTTTTGAATTTAATTTTTTTTTAAAGTGCTTGCATTTATATCTGCCAATTTTGGGATATTTTGAGAGTTACAAACATATAATTGCATATTCATTTTAACTAGTTAGTATGTGCTTTAATTTTTGTTTAAAAACAATTTGTTTTATTAAACAAAATATGGAGAACGTATAATATTAAAAACATTTAAAATGAATATTGTGTAGCATAGCACTTGAAGTTTGTTGTATGCAATTAAATTAATGCAACACAAATTTAAAACTAGAAATCAAATAAAAAAAAAAAATAATATTAAAAACATATGAAATAAAGTACACTTTTTAGTTATAAAGTAACCTATTGAAATCGAGGCTGGACTGAATTTTTTCATATAAATGTTGTATTATTCTTTGTATGTACGTCCAGATACAGATGTCTCTTTATAGGAAACCGAAATTATTGAGATTCACCTACAATGTTTATCATTGTATTGCAATAATGATGAAAATCATTAAAGTTTGTTTCATTGGAAAAAACAAGTCTAAACCTAAATACAACCCGAATAAATTTGAGGTTTTTAACAAAAGCTATTTTCAACATTATTGTAATGTGTAGATATAGAGTAGTTTGTTTTTGCTTCAAAGTGTTTCACTTTTACTTATTTGCTTAACTGCAACTACTAGGAAATAAACAAGCAAAGGCAAACAGCAAAGTCAAAAAATAAAAAAAATACTTTTTAGCTATAGTGTTATCTGCTTGCGCAGTCAAGCTCACAGCATTTCAGCATTTGTGGTTTCTCATACGCTTTTTGATGCGCTATTTGACTTGCAACGTTGTCCGTCCGTCCGTCTAGCTGGCTGCCCATATAAATCTTGTGCGCAAAGTACAGGTCGCTATTTTAAAGATATTTCGATAAAATTTGGTACATACATTTGCTTCAACCCAAGGACGAAGCATATTGAAACATTATTTCACCTAGCACCCATACAAATTCACCCGAAATTGGACTTTATCTTTCGCTCCAGATAAGTTTTATATATGCGGAATTCATGTCACCTAATTTTATAATGATCGGTCTATAACTAGTCGTAGCTCCCATTCCGAAAATCACTTTAACGAGAATAAATCTCTTAAAAATGTTGGTATCCACATAAAATTCAACAGAAATAAGTTTCACACGACATAATTTCATGGCGATCGGTCCCTAATTAGTAATAGCTCCCATATAAGGCCAACTTCCGGAAATCATTCAGGAAAAAAAAATAAAGTTATTGAAATTAAAAAATATTGTTGTTGATCATTTATTCATAATTTCTTACTTGTTTTTATAGAATTGAATTAAATGGTATTGAAAATTTGACTATTTAAAAAAAAAACGTGTTCCCTGTCCTCGTTTTCGAGCGGTCAGGTAGAGTTTAAATAGCAGATTAATTCTAATATACAGAGGGGAGCACAAATGAGTACATGTTGGTACTTTGTGCACTTCTTATCGAATAACAAGTAACAGAGCTAAATTCGGCTGTGCCGAATCTTATATACCCCTCACCTAAGTATACACATTTAGGTACATTCCTTTTACCCATGCAAAACTCTTCATATAGCAACAACAACAAGAAAAAATCATAATATTATATCAGATGCAATTGCAAAACATCCGATAATCATATTCACACGTTGAGTGCTCACTGATAACTAACCAAATAAACACAACAATTATTTTGCACAATTGTATGTTGAAAAAATAACAAAAATTTAAATAAACGAAATTACGCATGGGTGTGTTTGATTTATAATTCTTATTCATTTCATTCCACATTGTAGAACATAGGTGCGCAAAATTTAATTCTCACACCAATACATTCAATTCTTTATTTTGTTCAGTACACCTACAAACAAACAAATACAAAAATTGAAAAAATAACGAAAAAGTCATACACCCGTGCCCATGCCCTTTGTAGTTGTCTCGTTGAGTGGACAACGACTACTAAATTGTAAGAGCATAAGAATACGTGTGATTTGATTTTGCACAATTGTGCTATGGGCTGCGCACCATTGTTGTAGAATGTTGTTGTTGGGTGTGTGGTGTTTACGTATGACAGAGTTGCTCATATGAAAACTCATTATAAACAACTCCCTCTTTATATATACTCTTGACTCTCATGGTGATGGGTATAACAACAAAAACAAAATACGCAAAGCAATAATCAACACACATCCACACATACGCTTTGTTGTTTTTTTGTCAAAGGATGCAATAAATTGTCTTTTTTTTATGAAATTTTCAGTGGTTGTCTCGGATTTTTGCTCATATCTCCGTTATTTATGGACGGATTTTTATGGAGAATTATTGAAGATTTGGATCCCGAAGATAACTGGGGTCTTCAGAAAATTGATTTCAACAGACTGACGGACAGACAGACAAACGGACGGACATGGCTTAATCGACTCCGCTATCTATAAGGATCCAGAATATATATACTTTATAGGGTCGGACAATTATATTGTGGAAATTACAAACGGAATGACAAATTTATATATACCCTTCTCACGAAGGTGAAGGGTATAAAAATAAAACTAATAAAGCAAATCCAAAAATTTGTTCTGTCATTTATTTTATGTTTAATATGAACAAAATTAATTACAATTCAAAACAAAAAGCAGACACAACTAAAAGTAAAAAACAGACACAACTGAAATAACTCGCATGTACTTAATTTTGCACCCCACAAAAAAAATTTAGGGAAGAAGAAATCCTTTATTACGTAGATAAAGTTTTACACGCTTTAGCATATTTTCTACCAATTTTTCATTTACTTAATTTTTAATACTCTATCGTGCTTAATCCGCTGCTATAGCTCATACAAATTGGTAAGAGTTAATTATTCCAACCGCCACTTCACGATTCACCAAAAATTCTCAATAGGATTGAGCTTGGGACATTGAGCTGGTAACAGGATCAATACGAACAATTTCCAGGAACACCATTCTTTACGATTTTTAACGTGTGCATTGGGTCGTCATCCCATTGAAATATTACTTCTTCTGCAGGATTGTCTGTTTTATATACTTAGAACTTTTTACGTGTAATCTATTAGAAATAAGAGGATACTATTCAAAGAATATTTGGAGATTCGTTACCGTAACAAAATAAAGTCATGGTAAAAAACAAAAATGTCAAAATTTACACTTAGTGAAATAAACTGGAATTTCTTTATCTTGCATACTTGCACAAGTTACAAGCTCTACAAAGTTTTCTTAACCCGAGGTTGTCAACTTTGACACCCTGTATCTCACCTTGTATTGTAACAGGGTGGTCACAAACAACATGTTCTTAAAGCCTAAAGGCCTTATTCATAATAAATTTTTAAACTTAGCTTTATAAAACAAACTGTGTATGGAAATCCTGTTTTATTAACCTTTTATAAAATTAAAAATTCATTATGAATAAGGGGGTAAAAATTTAAAACTTTTATTTGAATAAAACAAAATTCGAATTTACAACCTCAATTACAATACATAGATAATCAATCTATATAAATATATGAATGTCTTTGTAAGTTTGTTTGTTTGTTTATTTGTTTGTTTGAGCATCACGCCTAAACGGCTGAATCGATTTTATTGAAATTTGGAACGTAGATAGATCCTTAATTGGAAGCGTTAATAGGCTATAACTTTTTTCAATACTTGGACCAGATAGGGGTAAACAGGGGGAAAACCGGTAAAATTGGTAACTTTAGTTCTTAAACAATAAATACTAAACGGCCGAAACGATTTTATAGAAATTTCCAACATAGACTACGACAGGGGTAGCGAAGCGCACCGGGTCAAGCTAGTTTGTTAATAAATACAAAACATAGAGAATTATATATACAAGGTGGCGCAAAAGTAATCCTCCTATCAGAAAATGCTACAAATTTTGCGATTGGCCCCTAATGTCAGTTCTGTTTTGACATTTGTATAGTAAACACATGCGAAATACACGTTAATAAACAATGTTACGCTACACTGCTCCAGAACGCGGAATATTGCTGACTATTTATTTGACCAATAATCGGCAAAATTTATAGCATTTTCTGATAGGAGAATTACTTTTGCGCCACCTTGTAGAGACGTGATACTCCGTATTGTCAAAAATAAAATACATTAACTAACATTTATTTTGTTGTTGCAAGAGTTAGGTTTTTGCCAATTACGTCTCATCACTATGTTACCTTATGATATAAAACTTAATACTTAAATTGTAATTCCATTTAAAAATTTTCTAACGTTTCTCCATTTCTTTTGTTTTATAGCCTCAAAAAACTTCACGAAATTCAACTTATTATTTCACCATCAAATGTCTTCTATCACAGCAATTTGGAGCGCAATCTTGTCTGTGATTCAGTAATTGGTACTCAATATTTTGCTGCAAATCAATTTGATTTGAATTTCATTTGGCAACAAATGGAAAATGCATCATCATCCTCATTGTTGTCACAAAATTCGTCGTCCGTAGATGAAAGCGATTCATTGTCGTTGGCGGGCGGTGAGGAAAGTTCAACAAAAACTTTAACGTCAACGAAACATTTGTGCGGCGTCGCTGCAAATACATCGTATAGGAATTATCAATATTTTACGAAACAATCTGGTGTCGATTATAAAAGTAGTTCACAACTAATATTTGATGTTCTTATGCAAATGATTGAGGTGAGTTTTTTCTATTTGTACTTTTTTTTTAGTTCGATGTAGTTTCCTTAAATGCAAAAAATATAAATTGCTTTTTAAAAATGTATTTACTTATGTTTGGTTAAACTTTAAGTTTAAAGAAATAATCCATAATAGAGTGAATATTATTATTATTTAGTAAATAAGCAGAGTTGCTGAAACTGTAAAGAAAGTGTCATGAATTTTAGTACATGAAATTTTGCTAATTATGAGTTGTTAACTATAGATAACTAACTGGATATGAAACTCAATTGTGTTAACCCTAAGTCTAAGAATGTGTGCTTTTTAGGGCATTCTTTTTCTTGAAATTCATCTATATTTGTCTATTCTATGATGACTGACTTAGAAGAACTTTTAGACAAATTTACTTTAAATTTAAACCTATTTTACACTTCTTTAGACAATTTCGTTTCTATTAAATTTCCGAATAAGTTTTGGTATCACTGCTCTTTCTTATCGCTTTCTGGTTTGCTGCTATGTACTAAGTAGCAGTAGGGGAATACCAGTTAGTGGTGTAGTACGAGCAGCATAAAATAAAAGTAGCAACATGAGATATTATAGCAATATTTGCAAAAATAAAAAAAAATAAAAAAAAATAAGTAAGAAATTCTTTAAAAACGTACGTGCTGCGTACGTAAATGTAAAATATGTATGAACTCGTACAGTGGATAAATACTTTAAAACGGATGCACATTTTGCACATGAATGTTATATGCAAATTTAGCACATTTCACAACTACAGACTTTTTCTTTTTTTTTTTTTTGCTACTTACTCTCAAAGACTATACGGGGTGTTTGAAAAAGAAATGTTAATTGAAAATGTGTTTTCTTTACACAAAAAAAAAAATAAAAATAAACTGTTATCTGTCTCCTGGAGCTTAAAACATTGAAATATCAGACTATAAATTACAGTCATATTTGATATTTTAGTATGGAAATTGATCTCGTTTATGCGAGCTGTGAGAGATCGATTCTTTAGAGTAAAATTTTCACCACTCATCCGGAACGTTGGCAGAAAATCATGAGGGATTGTTGATTCGGGTAAAGAATGAATTTTCCAGAAATAGACGCATTGTCGAATTTGTGTTTTATACATCCTTGGAAAGGGTTTTGAAATGGATGTAGTTTAATATCCATATTGTCTATGTACATGACTTATTAATCGAGATATAGGCTAGAATTGAGGTAATCGTTTTTTTTCCTGCCAGTTCTTCGAACTAACTTAAATCACTAAAATCTTAATTCGATAATAAAAACTGCCAGCCATTCATTCCATAAATCCATTCCCAACATCTAAGTTTTTAGCTTCATTCGAAGGCTTTTATTTAAATACAATTCATTCATCGTTAAATTTATTCATAATGTAATTTGAATTCACTACATTTGAAGTACAAATGAATTAATTCACAATGAATTCATTAACGGAATGGTTAAGCGTTCGAAAGAATTTATTCTTAATCAAAATAAATAAAATTAAGAATAAATTCTTTCGAATCTTAGGTTTTTGCTTATATCTCTGCCATTTGTGCAGGTTTTCAATAGCAACCGAAACAGTACCATACTTGATATATTGATGTAAGGAGTGAGATTGAAAAAATCTTAACATACATAAATGTTAATAAAAAATAAACCACTAAACCTAGTTTTGATTTGCTTTTCATTTGATTGAAATTATTAGTACATCTTACAAAAAATATTATTTTTATGGTGATGAACTTATGAACATTTTCCCGAGACCCTTCCATTAAGGTCCGTTTAAAATCTACCAGAGGACACCTGTTTTGTACTCTTCAATTCTCTTTTAATCAGTGCCCATTATCTCTGCACTGACCTTAGCTCCAGACAGTTTGGAGGATTTGTCTCTCTTGGTACAAATACCACATTATTGTTCTTGTACTACTCAAGATCTTGCTTACCATAGTGACAGGATGCCAAAAATAAGTGGACACATTAAGAAGTCTTATGAATGGAAGCATCCTCTTTTGTAAACATTCCTTGATGTAAATTTCGGTATTTATATAGCCCTTTGGAACAAATGTTTGGCTTCTTTTCCCGCAACTGTATATTGCTTGCCAAACCAAGAACTTTTTAGAAAATTTTTTGCTTTTGGGTACTAAACTTTTCTACAACTTTCCCTCGAGCATCAGCAACAAAAAATATTGAGCCGGAAATATTGAGCAGGGAACATTTTTCCAGAACCTACGTTTGGTCATCCAGGTATATTTATACCCTTCACCTTCGTGAGAAGGGTATATATAAATTTGTCTGTTGAAATCAATTTTCTGAAGACCCCAGATATCTTCGGGATCCAAATCCTCAATAATTCTGTCAGACATACTTTCGAGAAGTTTCCTATTTAAAATCAGCAAAATCCGTCCAGAAATAACGGAGATATGAGCAAAAATCCGAGACAACCTCTATTTTTGGCCTATTTTTTTATCTATATCTCGATTACTAAGTCATAAATATAGACAATATGGATATCTAATGATATATATTTCAAAGTCCATTGCAACGATGTATATAAGGCTATACAAAGTTGGACCTACAATGGGTCAAAATCGGGAAAATATTTTTTAAACCGAATTTTTTTTCACAAAAAAAATTCTTTTGTCATAAATTTATTTCACTAATCAATTTAAAAAAAATTTTAATTTTAAATTGGAAAAAAACTTTTAAAAAACTATTTTGAAAATAAAAAATAAAAAAAAATTTTAATTTTTTTAATTTTATTTTAAAGTATAATTTGGTGAATGGTATATAAGATTCGGCACATCCGAATATAGCTCTCTTACTTGTTTTTTTTATAAAATTTGATTTCAATTTCTGTGCTCTGTCTTTGGCCTCTAAATTTTTAGCAGAGTTCCTGTCAGAAATTTTTTGAGCCTTTTATGTTTTAAAAACCCTCATTGGCTTTAACTTTTCGTACCAATTAGTCCGAGTACTGAGCTAACCGGACTGCTTTCCTACCGAATGTGTTGGGAGCTCTTTTGAAAATGCTTTATATTTATTGGCTTTAGAAACATCATGAGGACCATTCCTTCTACCTGAACCGGGTTTTTTATCAACGGACAAGTTCTCACGATACAGTTTAGTAACATTGAAATCAGTTTGACGGCAGACCTTTGATTGTTTGGCCAGCTTTAGGTAGGACCAAGTTGGGTTTTGTTGAAAATATTTAATAATTTTAGTATGCACTTTTTCTGGTCACTCATTTTAATCAGATTAACTAAAAATTAACATTAAACATAATAACTGACATACTTTTCAAGGGTAACTTGATAAAACAAAAAAACCAAATAATACTTGGGTTAAACGTTTTAAGGAAAAACGTGTGTTAAGGTTTTTTCGATCTCACTCCTTACCAGTTATGTTTCTAAGTTATTTGGAGGAATAACAAAGTTGATTTCGACAGACGAACTACATCGTTATAGGGACTGTCTATTCATATTATGGAAGATTTAGTCTCCTAAAGGACAACCCGAACTAGCAATGACCACTGCTACTAGATTCTGCAGTTGATCTCGCGTAATATACGTTTGAGTAATTGATCGACGGCAATTATATTGAAGCCATTTCACCCTTGCTGCATACAAGTCGATTCTGTGGACCATATCGTATCTGCGTAGTTCTAAAGTATCGTCTTAATCATACAATTACACCATGAAAGCGTTACCCATACAAATCCTTCAATTTCCGCTTTCAAGTGCAAAGTTCTCTTTCATTTACATTGGATGTCGTTTGTATACACATAATAGATTTCTAAACTGCTTGGCTATGTATATCGATATCCGATATCTTCATAATAATTGAAATCTCAGCCAGTAAAACACTGCATTGATCCGGAAGTCTGGAAGACACCTTCCTTCTTCTTTGACCCATTAGTAAATATCTAAAATTAACTGGAGAATTTGTTACACCCCAAGAAGCCTTAGTCGAAGACAGGTCTGGAAGTGCTTTAATAAATATTGATTTCTCCAGACTGCCAACATTACTCGTAGACTTGGGTATTTTTGCAAATTGTGAAAATAGAGTTTCATTCTAAACAAAACTTAAGTTTCGCGAATTAAAACGAGAAAGTATTGCAGTAAATTAATCAATTTGTTAGGGTAGGGACACAGCCGAATAAAAAAAAAAAACATAAATTTAACAATCTCTATTGCAACACCCTTTCCCCACAGAAATCGTATGTTAATACAAGTGTATGTTTCTATACATGGTTCGGAATACTATAAAAGACTTACAAAAGAATAACAATATTCTACACTTTTTCCCCCCCAATTTTTTTCTTAATTTTTTTCTCTATAAAAGCATAAGTAAGAATATGTAGCATGTGAATGTATATATATCTTCCTTTTGTTTTTATTTAATTCATTTTCTTTATTTCATCATTTCGTTTCTTTTCCTTTCTTTTCCTTTGTAGCAAAACCACATTTTAATACTACCAAATTTAGTGAAATTCACTGAAATTTGTGAGAATCGTGAACAGATTAAACAAATCTGGGAAAAGGCTGACTATTTAAAGTCTCACATACCCATGGACGATACGATCTCACATCAACATTTAATCTATTTGCTGTGCAAGACCAAAGGCATGTTAATACCCTCCCATTTGGAAATGTTGAATTTGGAAGCTTTAATTAAAAATTACTTAAAGTCATCACATCTTTTTATACGATGTGCTGCCCTAAATGGTCTGTTAAGTCTATTGGAAAGTTATGCAAAGACCAGTACAACAATTGGCAAATTAAGTGATGAGTTGGTGAGATTGAAGGATATTGTTTTGGCATACATCGATAAGCATGGTTTAATAGAAGAAAGGTAAGAGAAGATATTAAAAAAAGAAGATATTTGTTAAATAAGGTATTGGTTTTTATTTTATTTTTTTTATTTTAATTTAAAATTATACCTATATATTCCACATTGTAAACAAATGTTAACGATAATCTAATTTTAATTTCGCTTTTCAATTAATTTAAAATGTTTTTCAAATTTATACAATAAACATTTTTGTTTTCTTTACAGCCCATTACTATGTAGTGATGTACATACGAAATTAATATGGACTTTAAATTATTGTTTAATGGAATGGACTTCAAAACTAGATCCTCAATGCAATTTGGCTTATCATACTAAATTGAGCGTAACGAAATTATTGAAAAACTCCAGCAACGAACAAGTCTACCTATGTTGTTTGCATGTAAGTTTTAACCAACCAACAAGTCCTTAATTCTAAATTCATTCTGTATTATTGTTGTTAGGACGATTTACACAAAGACAAACACATAGACAAACAAAAAAAAAGAAAAAACAACAAACGTAAAACTGAATCTGTTATTAGTTTGTTATACAAATTTCAAATGAGTGTTACAAACAAACTGTATTATAAAACAACCCTAACAATTTCGTTTTATTTTCGTTTGTGAAAAAAGTAAATGAAAATACAATTCTAGTCAGTTTGGGGAGAGATACCAGGATGTATTTTAAAATGAAAGTTTTAAATTACAGTACATTTCTGGAGGATCATGAGCTGCAAGTTTCATAAAATCTGGCCCAGGCAATAATTTGGTCCCGCCTTTAGAAGTAATTTAGAATATTATTACTCAGCCTATAAGAAATTTATACTGAAGACTTTACTGAAATTGCTAAACGTTAAAAGTTTCATAAATTTGGTTTCAAAATTTGGAATATTTAAAATCTGCTTATAAATACAAAATAATAGTTTCGATTGAAATGTAATGCAATAACATGTTTTTATAATTTATATGCACTCTAGCCTAGATCGGGGAACTGTAACTCGAACATTTTAAAACCTTTATAAAGTCAAATTTTTAATTCAATTGTAGTTCTTTATGTAGTAAAATTTGTTCTGTCTTTGTTGGTCTTTATAAACTAAAAGTTTAAAATAAATATGGTAAATGCATTTCCAAACTTCAGATCGGCTGGGGTTAACATTATTCGGTTTGACACACATTTTCTGGCGTAGAATAATCTATATGATGTGGAGATTCATAAAATTAGCGGTAGATCTCTTACTGCAAACTGTTGGTTCGGTAGAAGGTAGGACCTCACGTCCTATTACGCGTCTTATTTTGTCGAACTATTACTGCTATTCCCCGGCAACACTTTTGGGCATACTTCATTTTGAACTGCGCGATTTTGTGTCTGTGATGGACACTGCATTTTTGACGCATTCACATTCTAGGAGATTGAACATACCTTTCAATGACGTTATAGACTATTTCCTAATCTTTATATATATAAAACGTCTTCCTTATGATATAGATATAACTTATACATGTAACTAGGTACAATCTTTCGGATGGGATCAAAAACAGAAAATTGGCATCGTTTTACCAGAGGTACCACTCGACTGTACCTACTCTAAAGCTATGACAAGTTTTATTAACTCCCTTTTCAAAATTGCCCCTAATTTGGTATTGGTTGGTGATGATCTTTTTATACCCTTCACCTTCGTGAGAAGGGTATATATAAATTTGTCATTCCGTTTGTAATTTCCATAATATAATTTTCCGACCCTATAAAGTATATATATTCTGGATCCTTATATATAGCGGAGTCGATTAAGCCATGTCCGTCTGTCTGTCTGTTGAAATCAATTTTCTGAAGAGCCCAGTTGTCTTCGGGATCCAAATCTTCAATAATTCTGTCAGACATGCTTTCGAAAAGTTAGCTATTTAAAATCAGCAAAATCCGTCCATAAATAACGGAGATATAAACAAAAATCCGAGACAACCTCTGAAAATTTCATAAAAAAAGACAATTTATTGCATGCTTTGACAAAAAATCAACAAAGCGTATGTGTATGCGTATGTGTGTTGGTTATTGCTTTGCGTATTTTGTTTTTGTCTTTATACCCTTCACCATGAGAGGCAAGGGTATATATAAAGAGAGAGTTGTTTATGATGAGTTTTCATATGAGCAACTCTGTCATACGTAAACACCACACACCCAACAACAACATTCTACTACAATGGTGCGCTGCCCATAGCACAATTGTGCAAAATCAAATCACACGTATTCTTATGCTCTTACAATTTAGTAGTCGTTGTCCACTCAATGAGACAACTACAAATACGCATGAGCACGGTTGTATGACTTTTTCTTTATTTTTTCAGATTTAGTATGTGTTTGTTTGTAGGTGCACTGAACATAATAAAGAATTGAATGTGTTGGTGAGATAATTTACTTTTCGTTTATTTAAACTTTTGTTGTTATTTTTTCAACATACAATTGTGCAAAATAATTGTTGTGTTTATTTGGTTAGTTATCAGTGAGCACTCAATGTGTGAATATGAATATCGGATGTTTTGCAATTGCATCCAGTGCTGCCAACTTTTTTTTGGAGAAATCGTCAATTAAAAAAAAAAAATCGTCAAAATCGTCAAGTTAAAAAGAAAAAAATCGTCGAGAAATCGTCAAGACAAAAATACGTTAAAAATACCAAAAACATTTTTTTATTAACTTTTTAAATATTTTTATTTTATTTACATGTAAATAAAGTTATTATTTAATAAAAAAAAATTAATTTAATTTTGGTATTTAATTCTGGTACATTTCTGTGTGACATTTTTTTAATAAGTCATTTTTAATTGCTATATTAAAACACTGAGAATTATTTAACTTAAGATAATCTTTTGAAAACAATATTCCTTGTAATGTTGAAGTATCCAAAGCATTTCTGGTTTTTGTTTTATTTAAATTTACAATATTAAAAATTCTTTCAACGTTGGCCGACGAATGTGGTAGTGCCATTAAACTCGAAACAAATTGTGTTAAAATTGGGAAGGCCTTTGCATTATTGGCTCTCTTTAAATTAGAAACATTTTTCCAAAACACCAATGTTTCGAGTTCGGTGAATTTCATATTACGTAATTCTCGAACTTCATTATCAAGTTCTTGATATTCTTTTCCATTTAATAAATTTGGAAAAAGTTTGGCCAATTGTAAAATTGAATCATTTTTCTTGTTTAAAGCTACGCTTGGTTAAATGGAGTTTAATCCTTCTAAAAGTTTATCGCCAAAATCAAAACGTTTTAAAATTTGTGAAACCAATTCAATATAAAATTGGACGCAGAATTCAACAAATTTATTATATTGACTATATTCAATATTTAAACTAGATTGGTTCTCCTTCACGTAAATGCCAAGATACACTTCATCTTTATTTAAAAATATGTCTTCGTTATTAAAACTTTGGATTTCAAAATTAACCAAATACTCTTCTTTCACAAAATTTGATAAGACGGTTTTTAACAATCTAGACAACTCACTGTATATATTTTGGATTTGTACACTTTCACTTTGAAAAAGTTTGTTGACATTGTTTATAAGACGAAGAATATACTTTAAAAAATAAAAATATAACTGGTGAATACCGTTCAAATTATTTAGTATGTCTTCGGCTGTGTCTATAAGATCAATGTTGACCGCGAATCCAAAATAAATTTTTAGTGGCTCGAAAAGTTCAAGTAAACGGTTAACAACTGATTCCAGTGAAAGCCA
Source organism: Calliphora vomitoria (assembly GCA_942486065.2). Lineage (NCBI taxonomy): Eukaryota > Metazoa > Arthropoda > Insecta > Diptera > Calliphoridae > Calliphora > Calliphora vomitoria. Next base: position 17,144,115 of record OW818029.2, read on the forward strand.
CCTGGTCTGTGAAGGATGAAGAAGTTTTTTCGGTTTGAATTCCAATAAAGATTGAATTTGTTGAAATTGATTATTTCTTTTAGGGCTGTTTGAAATGTAATTATATATATTACGAGTCAAAGTTTCCACTGATGATGGCAGCTTCAAACAGGCATATGAAGAGCACAGTGCTAAAGAATGGCACACGCATTCTAAAATAAATAAATTAGGTATTTCTTTTTTAAAATGGCTTGCCATGGAATTGTGTTTTCCTGTCATATTGGGAGCCCCATCTGCGGCAAAGCCTATCATGTGTTTTTGATAGTCAATCTTGTTATCCAAAAAATATTTTTTTATTGCTGTAAATAAAGAGGCTGCATCACATTTATCGACTTCAATCAAACCAAAGAAGAAATCATATATTTTAAAATCTAGACAAACTCTTGATACCAAACACATCAGTTTTTTGTTACTGATATCAGTAGATTCATCTATACATAACGAAAAAGCATTGGTATTCATGATTTCACATATTGTTTGAAGCTGAGTTTTACCGACAGCATTTTTTATAATGGCTGTAGCTTTTGTTCTTCCAATCGATATGTTTTTTGCATAATCGGAATCTGTAAAAGAGTTTTTTACCAGCTTTGACAAATGATCCATGGTAGCAAATGCAACGTTATGTTCAATTAGAAATAAACATAGTTTTATTTCTATTCCTTTTGAAGGGTCCGTTTTGAAAAATGATGAAATTGTTGGCTGGTTTTCCAAAATAAAATTTGCTGCCTCCGAATGCTTTTGAGTTTCCATATGTCGACTTATATCTGACCATCCAGATGATATTTTCAATATGGATTTACAAACCTTGCAATAAAGGTTCGAATCTTTTTTAACTGCCCATGAATTTACTTTTGGGTCTTCGAGCCACGAATCTTTTATTTTGCGCTTCTTTTTTTCTTGACATACGGGCTCTTCAATTTCGATTTTTGGTTCTGTAAATATGTATGTTAACTTAATATACTAATTTACATTAAATGAACAAAAACTTACCACTTCTAATAACAAACTTATCCATTTTTCAATTATATGTAAGTGTATTTTTTTTTTGTTTCAGATGAACTTGTACCTAACTTATTCTGTGTGTTTTTTAGCTTTTAACTTTTAACTGACAAAATTTTACAGGTTACTATGTTATGGAAACAAAAAAATGTATACAGTATACTTTTCTCTTTACTAGCTATCTTGCTTAGTCGCCTTTTACAATGTAGAAATTGAAAGGCAGACAGAGAAACAAAAAAAATGTCCAGTACAGATAGTCGTGTACTACATTGCAAAAGGGGATTTACAAAATTTGAATTTTAGGAAAAAAGGTTACCATATGTTTTGCTTTTAAAAAATCGTCATTTTTGTTCGCGGGAAAAATTAAAAATCGTCAATCGTCATTTTAATAAATTTGACTTAAAAAATCGTCAAAATGACGATAAATCGTCAAAGTTGGCAGCGCTGATTGCATCTGATATAATATTATGATTTTTTCTTGTTGTTGTTGCTATATGAAGAGTTTTGCAATGTATACATAGGTGAAGGGTATATAAGATTCGGCACAGCCGAATCGGACTGGTATATAATCCCAAGTCTTCAACATATTTAATAACATGAAGTTATTGAAAAATATGGGGTGTATATTAATTTTGTCATTCAGTTTGCAACACATCAAAATATTTGTCGCATACCCACATTAGTATATATATTCTGGGTTCTCATAAGATTATTAGACGACCTAGCTATGTCCGTATGTCTGTCTGTCTGTCTGTTGAAAGCACGAAAGGAGCTGGCTGACTGAAACACTCTCTGTTAACAAGGTTTGTTTGGTATTTCAAATGGGCAATGTCGGTCCGCGATTCCACCTAGCCCCCATACAAATGCCACCCCCATACAGTTTGAGCAGTCATAAATATGTTGATTCTGCGGCAATTCTGATCAAATTTTGCACAAATTAGTTCTAAGTATTCTGAAATTATACTATAAAGTATAGAAATTCGTAATTGTCTTTTAATAATTAATATCGTGATCAAATTGGGCATAAACTAATTTTATATGATCCTAAATCTTTGTAACAACTTTTGTGAGGATCAGTCCATAATTGACCCTACATCCCATATAATCCCTATATAAGAAAAATATTTTATTGTCACATATTAATGGTGGGTATACTAGATTCGGCACAGCCGAATATAACGCTCTTACTTGTTAATTTTGTTATTAAAGTTTTAGATATTGGTGACTCCCTTTTATCGCTCCCCACTGTAGTGTGTGATCAAAAGAGCTTACGATGTGATAAAAGTCAAATTGTTACAACTGATACTGAACTTTAAAAGTGACCAAACCATTCTGACTGACCTCCCATTAGACTAAAATGAAATGTTCGTATTGTACTCTTATGTTACAACTAGGAACTACAACAAATATATAACAGCCTACTTACTAGTTGATCTTCAAATCTCTATACACTGTACATACAACATCTTTAATCCCCATTTTATTTTATTGGGGGGACGTTATGGCAACTCTTCGTTTCTCAATTGTTGTAGTACGATGTAGTTATTGTTTTTGGTATTATACTGACTGGTTTTACACTTACGAATGTACTTTCAATTGCAATTGGAATTGTTATTTTTATTTTTATTGTTATTATCTTAATTTGTTTTATTTTCATTTTCAAACACATAGTACGAGTATTTGTTGTTGCTGTTTGTTTGTTTGTTTGCATGTGGCTTTTTTTTTGTTGTTTTTGGTCCTGACGAGAAAAGTACCCAAAAAAGCACTGCAAACATGGGGAAACTCAACAACTAAAGCTAAAACCCAAAAAATACAAATATTTTTGTGTAATTTGTTGTATTTTTTTTTCTACATATACATATATGTACACAATATATAAATAAATAAATGTATTCGTTTCTCCATAGGGTTTGGAACGTATGATTGTCCTTGATAATAAAGTTAGCAGCAGTAGTAGCACCGGTAGTGGTGTCACCAGCAACCATGGTGCAGACAATCAAAACCAAATGTTGCGGCCCTGCATTGAAAAACTTGCTCTTGAATTGGCCAAATTGGAAAACGAAAAATTTTCAATTCCCGCTTTGAAATTACTATTGTCCTGCATTTATGTGGGTAAGTATTACAAATATTTCCTCTATGTTTATTTTTTTTTTTATATATCTGCTGTAGATGTGTGTAAAAACCCTTGGAACATAGATTGTAACTGAAAGGATTGTTGTGTATTGTTAGTGTTTGTCTAAATGTTAAAAAAAGGATTTCATTTAATACTCTATATTTCCATTTTGATTTTTGTTTTTATTAACAATCTATTGATTTGGGGATTGTGTGTTGATTTGTCTATGTTTATTCATTTCGTTTTATTATTACTTTTGCTTTTTTTTTAATATCTATTATTTTTTTTTTGTAGTTTTTATTGTAGTTCTTTTTCACAACGAAATTAATATTTTGTTTTTCTAATTTGATTTAATTTAATTCTTGTTAATAAAAGGAATTTCAGTGTCAAACCGAAGAGGTAATTTAAATTTTGTTTACTGTACTGGAGATTAAAATATTATTATGTTATCGTCATAGTAGTGAAAGTAGATTAAATCTACAAGGTGGCGCAAAAGTAAACTTCCGATGTTTTTTGGCTGTAATTAAAAAAAAAAAAAAAATGAAAAACTTTGATTCTTCTTGTGGATTATTTTTATTTGGTCTTTTAATTTTTTTTGCATCAAGTCGAGAATATGATGTCATGTAAATGGCCGCCGCCACAGTTGATTGTCATTTGAGCCCTTTTGATGGCATTTTCCATCACTTTGGCCAAAACATCCGGCGATAGGTCCTCACATTCTTGACGGATATTGTTTTTAAGAGCTGCAAGAGTCTGAGGCTTGTTGACATAAATCCGCGACTTCACAAAGCCCCACAAAAAGAAGTCTGGAGGGGTCAAATCAGGCGATCTTGCTGACCAGTGCAAATCGCCAAAACGGGAGATTAGGCGCCCGGGAAATGCATCCTTCAGCATATCGGTTGTGGCACGTGCAGTGTGTGCCGTTGCACCGTCCTGTTGGAACCACATGTTTTCCAATCCCAATTCATCAAGTTGCGGCAAGAAGAACTCGTTGAGCATTGCTCTGTAGCGCTCACCATTCACAGTAACCGTTTGGCCCGCGACGTCTTCGAAGAAAAAAGGTCCGATGACCCCTCCAGCGAAAACAGCACACCATACAGTGACTTTGAGCGGTTGTAATGGCTCTTCGTGGGTTACACGCGGATTTTCAGTGCCCCGCTAAGATGGAAATGGGCCTCATCACTCATGATTATTTTTGATGAAAAATCATCTTCGTCTTGGTGGAGATTAAGGATGGCTTGAGCGTATGTTAGACGCGATTGGCGGTCAGCAGCTAACAGCTGATGCACCGTCTGGACTTTGTACGGAAACATCTTCAAATCTTGTACCAAAATTCGCTGTAAAGACCGTCGACTGATATCCATTTTCGTGGCACCTCGTCTGGTCGATGTCGACGGCGCTTCCATATTCTCTGCAGAACGGCTACTCCGGAGACTGGCACATCTCGTGTTGTGCCAGTATCTTCGAGGCGAGCGTCTAAACGTCGCAGTGTTTCACCAGTGGGCGTTGGACGGCCAGGAAATCTGCGTCGAAATTCACGTTGTGCCAAAGTCACCGACCGATTATTGGTCAAATAAATAGTCAGCAATATTCCGCGTTCTGGCGCAGTGTAGCGTAACATTGTTTATTAACGTGTATTTCGCATGTGTTTACTACACAAATGTCAAAACAGAACTGACATTAGGGGCCAATCGCAAAATTTATAGCATTTTCTGATAGGAGGATTACTTTTGCGCCACCTTGCACTAGCTAAAATTAAAAAAAGTTGATGTAGACGATGCTGCTTTTTCTTGATTTCTTCCATCAATCTAACTGAAGATTGTAAGAAATCACGTTTCCTTTTTTTAAATTGTCATGAAATATATTAGAACATTTTTTCCCGCCATTAAACAGTGGGGCATAATCAAAATGTTTTGGAAATAAATCTGGCATTTCTAAATTTCAAAAATATGCCTCTTTAAAACTCCGTCTTTCAAAAAAAAGGCCTAGACGAGCGCTTTCCAAAAGTATAAACATTTTTAAAATCGGATGGGAAACAAAAAAATGGCACGTTTTTTTTAAATTTTACATGTCGAAGCTACCATACTTTGAGCCCCCATATCGCCGCAGCATTTGCAGGGCCCATTTTAATATCTTGCTTGGCTACGCTCACGTCAAATTTTATTTCGATCAGACCAGCCGTTTAGAAATGTCAGTTTCCAAAAAATTTTGAATCTGCCCCACATTTTCGAAAATCATCTTTAGGATTCTCACTCTCTCATGAACATATAAGCTTAATAGTACCATTAGAAGAAATAAAAAGTACTATTAAGTCTACCTTTGTGAATGCTCACTCATTTAAGATAACATAACTCTAATTACAAAGGTACCATTAGGTCCCCCTTTGTGGATGCTAATACCATTGATTATCTCCTATGGATTCTCATTCACTCAGAACTGTATATGCATAATTAGAGGGTTCGTTATTATAAAATAAGGAAAAAGTACTATTAGTAGGAAAAAATTCCGATTTCTCTAAAGCTCTCATATTTCCACTCTCTCAGTTACAGTGACCGTAATTCTAACATTTGTTTGGGAATAGCAAGGTAGAAGATAAAATAATTACATGAAACACAAATGACAAAATTTAAATTACAATCAAATTCACACCGCTTCATTTAATTTGAAGTTTCTCTGAGAATAGTTGGTAAAAATAAGATACAAATTTGCCATTTCAACAAAATTATATTAAAAAGACATTGGAATAAAACACGCTAATAAAAAAAGAAGAAAAAAACAAATATCACCGACTGACAAAAATACGCTGCTATATATTAATTATGCCCGTAATTTCAACAAATAGATATCTATCAGTGCCTGGTCACTTATGGAGTAAAAATATTTGATAATTTTTACCCGTAGACAGAGATTTGAAATTAATGTCAAGTTACCTTTTAGGTAAATTTATCTGCTGGGTATTTTACACCGCAGTTATCTATTTGTTGAAGTTACTGGCATTAGAGCAATGTATACTCACATTTCCATATAACAAGTTGTCTAAGAAATTCAATAAATTTATAATAAAGTTTGGCAGGCTTTAAATTTACCAATTATATTTAAACTGCTATCGTTAAAGGAAAGCAGGAAAAACTGCTGCTGTTCATGGTAAACACATCTTTAACATTTAATAGATTAATTAGGTTTTCTATTTCTATACGTTTGCAGTCATGTGTGTTGCAAGTGCGTAATAAAACAATTGTTTGTTTGATTGTTTTGTTTATATTGTTGTGCCACGATTTACCGCCACAAATTTAACAATAAGTTTATAATGCGATTATATTTATTGTTGTGGCTGCGTAAATGTGTGGCAGATTGTGTGCCTGTGTGTGTGTGTGTATTTACAACTACAATAATTTAACTTTATTATAACAATTACCATTTACTACAATATGTATTTGAAAATACAAATTACCTTTACTTAGAATCTTACTCTATACCTTACATACATATGTACATAACAACTTATCTAAACTTTATTATTTATATTTGTGTGTTTGTGTGTTATAATAGGCTCAACAAAACAATTGGAAAATACTGAATTAAGTAATGGTATTGTACAAGACGACCCCGAGATAATCGCCCAACAAACTGATAAAGTTGATATTCTGCTGCAATGCATTAAAACCGCAACCGAAGAAGCGGCTTGGATTTATGGCCAAGTGCTGTGCCAAATGATACGTGATTTAGTGCCACCTAAAGAAATATTGACGAAGGTCATAAAGGAGTTTTTAGCAATAAATCAACCACATAGCGATGTTATTGCCATGATTGTATTCCAGGTACGTACATATGAGTATTTAGTATGTCTTCCATAATCATAGATATTTAGTCTTATTGATATAGATTAGGGTGGTCCATACTGAAAATTTTACCAAAATCCGTTGGATATATTATTTGAAGTTTCAAATATATGTGTTTCATTAACCAATGGATGTTTAAATATTAAATACTAACATTTTCTCTCATCGATAACCTATTATAATTTGATACCAAAAAATTCATAATGTATATGGGCTTCACGGTCCCGAACGCGACATTTGTATACCTTTGAAGCCTTTCTTATTCACATTTTTCGAAAGCATGTTTGTATATCTGTTGTGCAAAATACAAGATTTGTCGAATACATGGTTTAATTTTTGGAGTCATGATTCGGAACAGGGGTGTTAAAGTTGGTACAATTGTACTTTTTTTGGTACATTATGACCTTCTAAAGTACCGTGGTACTACCGTGACTCATTTGGTACAATTTTAAAATGTTTTTCCCCTCTTTGAATTTTTAGTATAGCAAACAAATTATTGTGTCCAATTCATGCTTCTAGGATGCAAAAATTCCAAATAGTTTATTAACTAAACAAATAAGTGCCTGTTTTGTTTTCATATATGGGGCATTTCATGTCAAGTGAACCAACTTTTGAAATCGATGTCTTCCGATTGAGATGAATTTGCACCATGGTTAGTTCTATTGGATAGTAATTCAGACTCAATTTTTCAACAAGATAGGTCAAGAACTTTCTGAGTTAGAGGGGGTCAAAATTTGACATTTTGGTCAAGCAGGTGTTTTTTCTCATCCATGTAACTTATTACCTATTGTTCTTAGCAAAATGTGTCCCAAATAGTTTAGATAGCTATTTCTTCAATCTTTCGGAAAAAAAAAATAAAAATAAAAAATTTTTGTAATTTTTTTTTTCCAAATCAAAAAGTTTTTTTACTTTTTTTCCACAGCTTTCTTTTGAGCAAAAATTCAAAAAGTTTTTGATTTTGCAAAAAAAGTCAAAAATTGTATTTTGAGTTACAAAACATTTATTTTGAAAATGGGCCACAGATTTCTTTTGAGCAAAAAAAAAAAAAAAAAAAATTAAAAAAATTTTTGATATTGCAAAAAAAGTCAAAAATTGTATGTTTTGAGTTACAAAACATTTAATTTGATAGATATCTCACTCGCATCCCACTAAGCGTCCGAATATGTATTCAAGGAAAATATCTAAGCTTTCTTTTGAGACAAAAAAAAATTGCCCATTTTGAAAAAAAACAAAAAAAGTTTTTAATTTTGAAAAAAAAAAAATTTTAATTTTTTATATTTTTTATTTTTTTTTCCCCGAATTTCATCCCAATCGGAAGACATCGATTTTAAAAGTTGGTTCACTTGACATGAAATGCCCCATATTCATAAGACTTAATTTTTAGAAATACCTTTTTTTAAAAAATGCCTACAAGTATGCTTTAGTTTATGATAATTTAATAGTTTATGGCCCAAAACACTTAATTCTTTCAATTTTTTCTTACTAACATATTGGCCTACCTATACGGTGTTAAGAATCATTACTAGGAAGTTCCACAGAGAGTAAATCAAAATTCGGAACTGTTTGCAAGATATGATCCTGAGAAAATTTTCACTTTTTTGCAAAAATGACACCGAGGCCCCAAATCTTCGAGGGCCCATAAAGAAAAGTGCATGACTTTGGACCTTTTTTTTGTCTTCTATAGTGTAGCACTGTGCAATCAACAAATATATGCATATGGGCATTTCCACCGAAGGTCCACCGAGACTAGAAAATTAAAAATTGTTTAAAACACTTTGTTTTATCATATTTTCATAGAGAAACAATCAGATTTAAATAATGTAAAGAAATTTTACATTTATTTATAACCCATTTCGAGATATTCGAATGCAAATTCTCTAAAGGGCAACTTTTCTCATTTGAATATTTATAATGCAAGTTTTGGTTTGATACAAGTTCTTAAAGAGAGACATTACGCATAGACTTTTGATATCTAAAATCTTTCTGAGGGTGCAAAGAGTCAAAAAAGGATGCATAAGAAACTATGCGATTGCAAATAACTGTAAGTTTATGCTTTGCATTAGGACATATTTCGATGTCCCGTGCGAAAGTGAGTAACAACATTTGTTATCAGAGCGTCGAAAGTACATGCAGAAAGATTATCAAATATTGAGTGCAAACATTGATTTTTTATACAATTAAAATAAAAGAAACATTACTGAAAAATATGAAGATTTGTGATCATGGTACTTATATGAAGTTGGTCCCGTGCGACATCGTAAGTGTGAAATTTAAAAATTTGTAAATTATTTTTTCATATATGTAAATAAAAGAAATCATGTAAATATGCACAACACCACATAAATAGGTAAAAATATATCATACGCCGTCAGATAAGATTGAAAAGCAATCCTTGTTATATAATTTAGACAAAAAATGGAAAGAAGTGAAAAGCGTTCCAGATATACCCCAGTTGGACTACTTTTGATGAAATGGTCAAAAAGTAAAAGCGTATTCTGGAAAAAAACTGTGTTTGATATTCCTGATTCTATTTTCATTTAAATTTATTTTTGTTAAATTTATATACTTGGTACATTTTTGTTATGATAAACGTCAAAATGATGGTCAAGATAAAAAATGATCAGGTATAGTCCCCATTTATTAACATTATTGTTTCCTTATAGCAAAATTGTTAGTGTTTTTGCTTAGACAACTTTGTCTTGAAAACAATGATAAATATTTGTCAAGTAAATATAAAAAAGGACTTATTCATACTAAAGTTTTTAGTTTGTTGATATTATTATGTTGAAATAAATACATTGAATAGTTATATTAAAAACCTTTATACTAAGCTTGTTTATATATTATTTCGTTAAAAAAGCAATAGAAACTACAAAAATTTTATGATGGAAAAAAATGTCCCATGCGACAGTGATTAAAGTTAATTTAAAAAAAGTATAACTAATTTTTTGCGTAAAATCAAAACTATTTTCAAGAAACATCAGTGCATAACATTCTAAAATTAGTCGCATTGAAATATTGCCTCAGGTTTCGCTGAAATTTGCATTTGAATTGTTGGCCGTGAAAATGACTTCTGTATTTGTCCCGTGCGAATGCCTCCGTTTTTTTTAAATTATCTTGAAAATGAAAACTTGCCCAAAATCAAACTTAGCACTAATTATAGGGCAAATTAAGAGCTATAAATTTGTAGCTAAAATAAAAATTTGATTTATTTTGACTTTTTTTAACTTTAAATGTGTACGACGGTCCCGTGCGACATGATGGAATTGCCCATATGTATTTTTAATATTTTTTTAACGAAAATTAAAAAAATGAAAAAAAATTTGATTTCTGTTCTAATAAATATGAAATCAGTATTAAAAATGCTAATTTTAAAGGTTGTAGCTATTATGGATTAGAAAATAATTGTAATTTCGAGAGTCTTAAAACTATGTCTGAATTACTATTAGGAATGTTAACTCCCATATAAAGGAATTAGTTAGTCACTCCTATCGTGAATCAATATTTCACATGAAATATGTTCCCTTTTCCCATTTTTCGTGCATCGTTTTGTAACCAATAAACAGCTGTTACGAACAAAATCAACTATTGTGAATGAAACTCACGATAGCAATTTTCCCTTCGAGGGAAATGGATATTTTATGGGAACATAAATTTCACATTTTATTGTTTTTTTTATAATATTAGTTAATGTAAGGCTTGACATGAGTACATATAATATATAAAAAAAAGAACAGAGATTCTCCATATTTAGCAAGTGTTATTTTCATACCATTGTACGTAGTTGGGTTGTAACAGAAATCCATAAAATTTCTTTATTTTTCTACAATAGGGATAGCGCACCGGGTTATGCGTCATTTTTAATGTTCAAATCGTTTCGTTTTCGAAATCGATCACATACCTGAAGTCTAATTTATATGTATTCGAAATATCTTAGAAGAGTATTTTTGACTTCGGTTTAGTATGGTTTAATGAAGTCACATAAAAAACTTTATTATTTTTTAATAGTTATGGTCCAGTCGCAAAGGTCTGGGTTGATTAACAACTCGCGCGTCTTTGTAATTATCTCTAAAGTGCAATCAGGCCCGTTTTCGTTTTTTTGCCTTCGACAATTTTGCGTCTCACTCTGGCACGTGTGTGATGTAAGGCTTCGTATAACGGTTCTTGTTCTACGTTGTTTGCACCAACCGCGTGTCTTTTAATTTTATGTAAACCCAGGTGGAGAACATATAAAACTCAACATCGATACTGGTGGAGTACCATTAAAAACTCAACGTATCAACTGGTGGAGTACCATTAACACTCCTGATTTTTACAACGTGGTTTAAGCGTTCCAGCTTCCTATATGAAGATATAGGTCGACTAGGTACCAACTTAAATCGACCTGGGACAACCTGGTAATTTGAGAGTCTTTACTCCGCCAACTAATTTTAAATTAAAAAAAAAAAAAATTTTTAATTTTATTAGTTATGGTTAAATAAATTTCAAAAATAGATCTTAACAAATAAATGTCATCTATTTGATATTTTAATATTTTTTAGTGCAGAAGTCTAACATTGATTTTGAACACAGATATAAAATTTAGCATTAGGTTTTAAGATGATGAAGAAAAATGTTAGACTTCAGGGGTACATCGAAAATTCAATAAATGTAACCCTAATGTAGATCGATATTTTTATGTAAGTATTAAAGGTAATATTATATTTTACTGCAATAATTACTGTGATATAAATATGATTGAAATTAAAGAGTAGAGATTCCCAAATTAGAAAATTTAAATAAATTACATATAAAAACAATGATATTAATTTTACCTATTAATTTTAAATATTCTCCTACATTTATAAAACAAAATTTCCATACTTAATAGGTTTTTCAAATTAGTTATGAGTAAGGCCTTTAGACTTTAAATCATATTATATTTAATAAAAGTTTAAGACTCTCTCTCTGTTTTATATTGTAATTAAAAATAACTTTTAATTATGTGCATTTCACTCTCATTATACTCGTATTATACTGTGTGGTGTTCATGTTCTTATTTTAATCTTTATAAAATCTTTTTTTCAACAGGTTTTCCGTTCGGCCATTGATTCTTCATTTTTACAACAATTACAAGATTGGCTCACCTGCACATTGCCCACGTTCCTAGCGCTGCCCGAACAGAAAGCAGTCTGGAGTCTGAGTGTTGTATTTCTCTCAGCTTCTATAAATCTTCATTTAATGAAACTATTTCCGTTGCTGTTGAGTGGCATACCAACACCAAACTCTGTAACGGTAACAGCAGCAGCAGCAGCAACTAGTAAAACACCAGCAACATCACCATCACCATCTTTAGCAGCAACAGCAAATACAAGAATGAATTGTGAAAAATTGGGTCATCACGAAATAGCATTGTTCGTGACATCTGCTCAGGATTTCTATGCGAAATTGGGCAATGAACAAAAAGTACGTTTTCGCGAGGCCTTCAAGGAATTTCATCATATTAAAGTCTACAACAAGATGTTACAAAGTCTATAACAACACTAACAACAAACAACACCACCAACATTAGCAACAACACCATCCTCCCAAAACTCAACATAATGAAAAATTATAATGCATGGGTATACTTAGTCGATATTTATGTAAGTTGTATGTGCATTAGGAGGGCCCCACAACGATATTTATGATGTCTCTCAACTAAAATCTAAATTTACACAATTGGATGCTGAGCGCATTACGGTTTAATTCGATTCGAAAGAAAACACTTGAATTATAAATTCGAACATTTTCACTTTCGAATTGTGTTACCGAGTAACCTCCCATAATTAAAGATTAAACATCTTATTAATGTACCTTATTGACAATTTTAGTACTTTACTGTTAAAAAAAAAAAAAAACTTTCAAAAAATACTGACCGTAACTATAGTAAAAGGAATTAATTTGTAAACTTTTTCAACTCTTATGTTTTCTTTACTATTTTTATAAAGATTTAAGACAATTGTACTTTTTATTTCTTTTGATTTATGTAGTTCTTTAACGAGTTTTTTATTATTTTAATATTTGGATACCTAACGGGGTAAAATATTCGTCAGATTTAAAAGTTAAACAAGTTGAGTAAATATCTTTTTCGAAATTAAATTTGATAATCAGAATCAACTTGCTTTGATTCCTCATTGCATATAGTAAATACAGCAATAATTAGAATTCATAATTTTCCGAAATTTGTTCATTCTTGGTAAATAATAAAATTGCAGACGTAATCCGCACACAATTAAAATCTATATTATTTTCACTGCGATTTCTCTTTAAAAATAAAAATCCATCTAATACAGTTATTATTAAACGTAAAAATTCGCATGTAACACTTAATAAAGTGTTTTGAAAAACACATTTGAGGAGTTTTATTTTTCCCGTAAAAAAAAACTCAATTCAGGAGCTTTATTTTTTCCCGTCATAAAATAAAAGTTATTTAAGGAGTTTTATTTTTCTCGTCAGATAATAAAAGTCATTGTCGCTGGTCAGATCATTACAATTTGTAAAGCATCTTGCATTTCAATTGAATAAATTGTCATTAAAATAAAATCAAGTGGGATTTTAATTTGTTATTGTTTGATTCCTATTATCAAATTGTTTTTTTTTTTTTTTTCTTAAACAAATAAATTACTACAAACATTATATCAGAAGACTCAATAAAGAAAGATACTGAAAAAAAGTAGAAAATAAACGAAAAGAGTTTTATTTTTTGACTTGAAAAATAAAACTCCTCAAATGAGTTTTTTTTATAACGGCTATTTAAAACTCTTTTTTAAGATTTTCATGCGAACTTTTAATTTACGTTGAAAAATAACTGTTGAGATCATTTTTTTATATCACCATAGATTCTGAAAAAGCACAATCTATTGGTATAGGTCTCCGTTGACTCTAACATACGGAGTTTTTGATTTCAAATTTTCTGGATAACTGTTATTTACGGTTCCTGGTTTCTTCACTTATAAAGAAATTCCCAATAAATGGGAATTGGTAAAAAATATTCCCTGGAAATCCCAGGAAAATTTCTTGGTACAGAAACTTGTTGCATAAAACAAAAAATTCACTATTTTTAATCACAAAAAAGTCTACGTCTCTAGATTCGATACCATTTCCAAATGTCTGTGCTGCCCTGATCGCTACACACAAAAAAATAATCGAGGCTATATTAACTAAGCTTAAATAGTTAATTTCTTTTTATATGAAAACTAAAAACTAAGTTTTATTATCTATGCCAATAGGTAATTCAAACAATACACTTTACCTAAAAACTATGTTAATATAACTATTGGAATTAGTAATTTGATATTTGGTATATTTTTTGTTTATTTTATTGTCAATTGAAAATATTTTTGGTGCAAAAGGCTATGTATGAAATTATCTAAAATTTTAGTTATATTAACTAAGAAACTTTGTAAATGCCATTCTACCCTTGCGCTTAGTTAAATTTATACTATATTTTTAGGAAATATAACCTATGGATTGTTTTGTGTGTACCTTTTATAATTTAAGAGTTTAATAATGACTAGCTGAACCCGGTCCACGTTGCTGGTCCTTTGGAAGCGTCTGTTTTATATTGCATTCCCTTTAAAATCACTGATCTTGAAAGCCTTATAGGGAAAACAAATTTTCTTCATATTTTTTTTTTTTTTTTTTTAAAGATATTTCGGGAATTTTCTTGGGTATTCTTCTTGTTTGGCAGGAAACCAGTCCGAATTGTTGCAAATCATCGCAAATTGAGTTATAAGCGTAGTAACTAACGTCACTTTCTTTTATATAAATAGATTATAAATTCAATTCAACACCTTACATCACTACAGTAGAGAGTAATGAGTTTGTATTGATGTTGATGTTTGTAATTTAGCGGTGTCAATAAGTCAGTCTGTCCTTTCTTGTAATCAAACTAAAGTTCGCAATTTCGAAATAATACATAGCAATTTGACAAGTGATCTTCTATTGGCTCAAGGATGAACTCTAAGTGGTTGAATTTCACTTAGCCCTCAAATATCCTCCCGAAACAGGATTTTATAGGCCACACAATTCTGCCCAAAGTCGAAAAACATGTTATCACAAAAACCAAAGAATAATAACAACAAGTGAAACGCCGTCAAAAAACCTAACTCGGTTGCCATAAAAAAAACCTAACTCTATGAATGTAATATTTTATTTATATGTATGTATTGGTATTCAAACCACTTATGAAAAAGAAAGCCTTCCCTTCTTGTTATTCTTTGGCAAAAACTATCATAAGTCAGAAATTTTTTAATTAATTTTTATTTACTTACGTGTTTTGGAAAGCTAATTTGTTATGCATTTTCACTAAATTAAGTACTACATTGCTATATAAAAACAACTGCATATTTTTGGTGTAGCATAGTGTAATTGAAGCTAGGCGTATTAGATAGCTTATCCAAGGCCTAAGTTTCGTTATTAACGCTCTTTTTATAAGGTGTAGGGCATACAACGGACTTGACCATATGCTTAACATATTGTACTGGTTTTAAGCTGTTTATTTTGGAAATTTCTTTTCTGGTAAAAATATGAGAATCTAAAAACAAATATCATATTTTTGGAACAACTATTATACAAAAAAAAAACTTAATAATATTTAGTAACATCGACACATTAATTTTTTGCTTAAACAACGGGGCCATCCTAATATGCATAGGTATGTCTATATGTCAGAGTTTGTGAAAATATTATACATACATAGTAAGTATGCGAGCAAAAGTGTGTGTGCGTGTGTGTAGATGGGAAAATGTTGAGCTCGACACAATGGTTTTTTTTTTGTAGTTGTAGGAAATGAAAGAAAAGTGCAGTGCATGTCTTTAAAATGTAGTAGTCTTAAGGCAAAATAGAAATTTATATTAATTTCACTTGAATTTTATGTTTTATTTTATAATTTTTCCATTTTGGCTGTCGTACAGATTTTATCTGCTACCAAACCTACCATCCTACCATCCATCCCCACCTATCTATCTAACAAGAGAAAAAACAAAAAAAAAAAAAAAAGTTTTAAGAATTATTATATTTTTTCGTTATACATACATATTAATCCCGTATTTAATTGCAAAATCTGAGAAAGCAGTTTTTAGTTTTTGTCTCTTCTCCTTTTGATTTTTTTTTTTTTTTGTTTGATTTTGTTATTGCAAAGATTGTTTCAAGACCAATATGAAATCCTTTTTGAAAGAAGAAAAAAAAAAAAAAAAAACTTTGTTTCTTCTGATTTGTTTTTGTTTAAAAGTAAAGCGTGAATAACTAATTGCCACAAAGATACCAAATCTGTTCTAAACGTTTGCTATTTTGTGTATTTTAAGTTATAGTTTGGTGTTGCCAGAGAAAGAATTCAAACGATTTCAGAACATTTTAAGTCCAATTTTAATTTGCAAATTTAGACCTATTTCAGCATGAATCAGGCATTTTTATATACATTTTCACCGGTAATCACACATTTTTTAATTAACAACAATTTTAATAGATGGACAAGTTACATGATTTAATTGTATAATCTACACAGGAAGATAATTAACTTCCTCTTATTAATCTCCTCAGCCCAATATTTTAGGCTTTTAATGTTATCTAATTAAAAATATATATATTATTCACAACTTATTTAAAAATAAATTAGTCGTTTTAATTAAACAAAATTATACTATATACTATAACAATATGAAAATACTGTTACTATTAAAATAATTTGGCTTAAATTTCTAGTTAAAACTGGTTTTGCTGTTAAAATAAATATTTTGTTAATTATAAATCAATGCCTCGAAAATACGAAAATTTCCAACACTATTTTATTTATTTAATTTTTATTATTAGTTCAGATTTTTTACATTTATTTTATTAAAGCTTTTAAAATTACCCAATAAAACTATTTAAATAAATAAAATTTATAAAATTTAGACATAAAATACAACCTGCAGAATTTGTTTTTTTTTCTTCACAAAACCAACGAAATTGCAAGTAAGTATTTATATGATAAAATTTATTTTTATTAAGGCATCACTGTAAAATATATGTGCACCCAAAAGTATGCAACAGAAAAACTATTGTATGTTATACTAGTGAGCCTAGAAACCAGCAATTGATTTGTTTTGTGTATATGTTTCATTTACAAAATAACGGCATTATTTTTGTGCATATGTTAAACAAAATATCAAACAAGTAAGAAAGTATGATCGGTCAAGCTCGACCATATAATACCCTACACTAAGTAAATGAGCAAAAACATTTTTCTTTCAAAATTTCAATAATTTATATTCATGAGCGATTTTCGGAAGTGGGCCTTATATGGGAGCTATGACCAATTATGGACCGATCACCATGAAATTAAGTGGTGTGATTAATGTCTATATGAAAGTTATTTATGTTGCATTTTATGTGTATACGAACATTTTTAAGAGATTTATGCTCGTTAAAGTGATTATCGGAAGCAGGCATTATATGATAGCTATGACTAATTATGGACCGATCATAATAAAATTTGGTGACATGAATTCTGTATATATAAAACTTATTTGGAGAAAAACTTGTGTAGATGCATATATAAATTAAACATTTATGACCGATAAAGTCCAATTTCAGGAGGGCATTTGTATGGGGGCTAGGTGAAATAATGGACCGATTTCAGCCAGTTTCAATAGGCTTGGTCCTTGGAAAAAATGATATGTACCAATTTTATCGAAATATCTTCAAGATTGCGACCTGTACGCTGCGCACAAGGTTTACATGGACAACAAGCCAGCCAGACGGACGGACGGACATCGTTTAATCGACTCAAAAAATTAATTTCGTTTTTTTTATGTAAATTTTTTAATTTTTAATTTTTGATAAAATTTCAAAGTTCCCTACAGTTATCTGATGCCTTTAAAATGTACACGCATTCAAATTCTGAACATCTAAAATGGAGCATATTTTTTTTTTTTTAAAAAGGTAATACAGTGCAAGCTCGGTATTCGCGACTACCCATTATCGCGACGACCCGCTTCTATAATCTCGACAGTTTACGAAAAACAGGTTCTATTTTCGCGACTTTTATCTTTTTGTTTTAAATTTGATTACACTGTCTATAACCAAAAAAGGGAAATCGCCGTCATTTGGTATATTAACCTTTTTGGTTGATTTTGATCTTCAATTTTGTCAGTTTATTCATGTCATTTATGTGTAAATACATCTTTTAATATGGCAAAAGTTTAACATATTGTAACAACGATTTCTCAAAAATTAGAGATTTTAAA
This sequence comes from Calliphora vomitoria, assembly GCA_942486065.2. Classification (NCBI taxonomy): domain Eukaryota; kingdom Metazoa; phylum Arthropoda; class Insecta; order Diptera; family Calliphoridae; genus Calliphora; species Calliphora vomitoria. Next base: position 17,162,354 of record OW818029.2, read on the forward strand.
AAATTTAAAAGTGGAGATTTCATAAATTCAATTTGCGTGAATTACAAGTTATATAAGTCTTCGGTTTACCGCATTATAAAGCAAGAAAATTCAATAAAAAAAAGTACAAAAGAAAGTGGCTCTGGCAAACGTTGCACCTTAAAGAAAGCTGAGTACCCAAGAATGGAAAAAACGCTTTAAAAGTGGCTTCTAAAACAAAGAGAAAAAAATGTTCCAATATTAGCAGCGATTTTACGAACAAAAGCCAGTCATTTGTTTTCCAAAATTTATCAAACCAATTCAGGTTTTAATGCCAGTGAAGGATTGTTGAAGAAATTTAAGCGTCGACATGGAATTAGATTTTTAAAAATTACGGGCAAGAAATTGTCTTCGAAACCTCAACTTATTGATCCATTTGTGAAAGAGTTTAAGGATTATGTTAATGAGCATGTGTTGACTCTTCACCAAATCTACAATGCCGACGAATCTGGTTTATAGTATAGGATCAGTGATGTTAACTTTTTTGTTTCGATTTCCGTACAGCCCTAAAGAAATTACCGTTTTTTGGGTAAAATGACCGTATACAAAGTCTTAAACAAAAATAATAATATTTTCTTACAATTTTGAGAAAATTAGCGAATTCACTTAATTATGAATAAATTCGAAAATAATCCCTCGATTTATATGATCAATATCCCATTTTGTTCCTATTACATGTGGCTTTGCGATGAAGTCATAAATCTGAACAATTTCTGTCGGTTTCGATTTTTATGATTTTTTTAAAACAAAAAAATTGGTATTTTCACGTAAAAATTATATTTATTGCTTCAATTTGTTATTATAACTTCGAAACTACTGAGGCGAATGAATTGCAATATATAAGAGGATTAAAAAAAATATGTAAAGAACGAATAACTTGTTTGTCCTGCTCAAATGTGAATGGCACAGACAAACTGAAATTGTTGGTTGTTGGAAAATCGAAAACCCCACGCGCCTTTAAAGGCTTTTTCCATAATCCTGTAATATACAACTCCAGTAATAACGCCTGGATGATATCATTTTTATTCAAAGACTGGTTCCATCACGAATTTGTTACCCACGTAAGTTTATTTTCACCAATTAGTAAAAGTAAGTTCTTCATAAGAAAACATTTTTTAAGTCCGAGAATTTTTGGCTTCAAGAGATCTGCCGCAAAAAGCATTTTTGCTTTTAGATAACGCGACATGTCACCCAGTTGAGGAACTGAAAAGTGATGACGGTTTAATGATAGCAATGAATCTACCACCCAATTACACTGCGCTTATTCAACCGTTAGATCAAAACTTTATCAACTTGGTCAAATTAAATTATAAAAAACAACTACTCACCCACTGGCTTGACCAGAAGGGAGCAAATTTGGAGCTCAAACTAAAAAACTTCAATCTCAAAAATGCAGTTCAGATTCTAGCTACGTCCTGGGATAAAATATCAGGGTCCAATATCCGAAAATCCTGGAACGCCTTGCTCGAATTCGGTACTGAATGGAGTGAAGAGGATAACATGCCCTTAAATTGTTTACAAAATGTAATTCAGGAAGAAAACGAAGATCTTTCTACTATTGGTACACTTGTAGCTCAAATTGATACGGAACATCTTTTCACGAATGCTGACATAAACAACTGGATTCAAGAAGAATTTCATGTGGTAAGTAATAAGGAGCAAATGGAATTATCAGGTATGGAATCGGAGGATTTATACGATAGTGGTCATGAAGGAAACAAAATTAAAGTGGACGATTTTTTAACATCGATAAACATATGCATATTATGGGCTTCGGGAAATGATAAGCCGACAACAGCACGATATGAACTAAATGATTCAGCTGTTGTTGGAAAAAATAATTTGTAAAAAAAGCAACTCAAAATCTCCAATTTCTTTAAAAAATGTTTAATATGTAACAGCATCTTTGATGAAAAAACCAGGGACCGAAAATAATAATCATTTTTGAAATTTTAAAGGAAAAAAGCCATCACAAGAAAATATCGGAGAGTCAAGTCAAGCATACCATTTTGATCGTTTTCAACTATATTTTCATAAATTAACATGATTTTTAAATTTTGATTTTTATTTTTTTTGTCAAAAATAATTGTTATTTTTTGATTTTTATTTTTTTTTTTTGTCAGAAATATTTGTCAGACTTTGATTTTTATTTTTTTTGTCATACATATTTGTCAGACTTTGATTTTTTTTTCTAATATTTGTTATTTTTTGTCATACATATTTGTCAGACTATAAAAATAAAAATCAAAGTCTGACAAATATGTATGACAAAAAAAATAAAAATCAAAAAATATTTTTATTATAAATTTTTTTATTATAAATGTCATAATTGTTACGGTCAGGGACCGAAAATAATAATTATTCTTGAAATTTCAAAGGAAAAAAGCCATCACTAGAAAATATCGGAGAGTCAAGTCAAGCATACCATTTTGATCGTTTTCAACTATATTTTCATAAATTAACATGATTTTTAATTTCTTGATTTTTATTTTTTTTTGTCAAAAATAATTGTTATTTTTTGATTTTTATTTTTTTTGTGAGAAATATTTGTCAAACTTTGAGTTTTATTTTTTTTTTTTTGTCAGGAATATTTGTCAGACTTTGATTTTTATTTTTTTTTTGTCAGAAATAATTGTTATTTTTTTGTCATACATATTTATCACACTATGATTTTTATTTATATAGTCTGACAAATATGTATCACAAAAAAATAACAATTATTTCTGACAAAAAAAATAAAAATCAAAGTCTGACAAATATTCCTGACAAAAAAAAAATAAAACTCAAAGTTTGACAAATATTTCTGACAAAAAAAATAAAAATCAAAGTCTGACAAATATTCCTGACAAAAAAAAAAATAAAACTCAAAGTTTGACAAATATTTCTGACAAAAAAAAATAAAAATCAAAGTTTGACAAATATTTCTGACAAAAAAAATAAAAATCAAAAAATAACAATTATGTTGTGATTTTTATTATAAATGTCATAATTGTTACGGTCCCTAGAAAAAACTAAATTTTTGGAACATAAAAATTTCGGTATGTATTTGAATGTAGACAATGCCAAAAGTTATCAATCCATTGATTGATGAAAAAAAAAAAATACCTTTTGGTCTATACAAGTTCCAAATTTTATTACGATATCTCAATCTGTTACAATAAGTCGAATCACTAAAAATCATTAAAATTCATGTTGTTATGATAAATACGAGTATATGCTCGGACTTTGGAGATAATTACGATCTTAAATCGATTAATATAAGTTTTAGCATAGATATTTGAAAGTGAACTTATCTCCAGAGTCAATTTAGTTTTGCGATATTGCAAAAAAAAACTTTTTACTTATACTGTGGAATCTATTAGAATAAGAAGACATTTTTGGACAACGAAATTTCAAAATTAAAACTAAAATTTCTTTTAAAGTATATGAGATAACTTAGAGAAATAATCAGGAGTGTTTCATTTGTTTCTACTTGCTTTATAACTAAGTATAATTCATTGAAATCAGTCTAAATTTGTACAAGTTACAAGGTTTACAAAGTTTTACATACCAGAGTTGGTCAACTTTAACACCCTGATGTATCTTGTATTGTATTTTATCATGATGGTAACAAATTTCATTTTCTGAAAGCTTATATCCTCCTCTACGATTTATTAGAACATTATTTTGCAATCAAGCCAGTTGTTTAGAAAATACAGATTTTTAACACTTTTTTTCGATGGACCCCACTGTGCAACATATCAGTACAAATTAACTGAATTAATTTTAGACAAAAAAAAAAAAAAAAAAAATTATGTTGGGCATTTAATCTATTTGACAAAGAATATATTTAAAAAAAAAATGTTCCAGATTTATGTATTTTAAATTTCAAACAATAAATTCATGAACCATTTTTTATTACAAACCAATACTCTGGCCACATTGCTTGTGCTCTAAACTCTGCTGCATGTGTCTCTAGTTTAAAAGACGACCATAGTAGTATCCGTTGTGTTGTGTCTTTTTATTTTCCATTTTTTATTACTAATTCTTTAACTATTAACATAAAAGCAAAAAACGAAAAGAAAAATAAAAACTACCATATAAAACTTTAAAATTTTAAGATTTTCTTTCCATAACAAGTTAATCCTTTTACCAATCGGCGTCGTTTGACGTTGATGTCGTTCACACCCTGTCGCTCTTACTATTTCTCCATTCAGTTCTTAGTAATTTCAGCGGCAGTAACAAGGACTCAGTTTTGCGTAGTAGTGTGTGTGTTGTTGCAAGTTGTTTTTTTTTTTTTTTTGCAAAGTTTTCCTTTATGCAAAAAACGTGTCCTCATCTTCTTAACCATTTTATATTTTTCTTTATTTTATGCATTTACTTTCCTAGCTGGAATGGAAGAAAATGGTATTTATATTGTAGAATATTTAGAATTTTGTTGAATTTTACATGACGGTGAAATGTTGTTAAAGCGATGGGCAACAAGCGAAATGTATGGAGGAAAAGCTACTATAGTTTCAATATACATTATTTTGAAATTTCCAGAAGGTCGATATCTAGTTCAGACCTATGGTTTCCCTCCCTACTACTTTTTTATTGTTACCTGCATCCATGCAAATTTACCCACTCTAATATAAATACATACATATGGGATGAGGGTTGTGATAAAATCTCTTAAAATCGTGAAAATTTTCTTAGACAATTTAGGTACTAAAGGAGCTTGAATTAAATTGTTCAGGTCTGTGGTCGGAGATGTGAATAATTAGAGTTTATAAACTGTTTTTAAAAATGTGGATTTTCGGTTAACCGGTTGTTATCACTCGATTAACAGATTTTCAACATTTTGCACTAAAATCAATAAATATCATGTTTAAATAGATATTTTTATTTATATTCATTGTTATACTAAATATATCAAATATTTGGTCTGATTCAAATACAAAAAAATTGATAAAGATGTCGAACCATTATAATAATTCTAAATAGTAGATTACTATGAATTTATTTATAAAATTTTCCACAATCACACACAATAAAATTATCAAAATTCTTTTAAGCTCTGATGTTTTGAAATTTCGTATTATGCCGTTAATAATGAAAAGCAACATCAGCCAAATGGTCACCACGACCAAGCTTACAGGACCATATCCTTTTCATGAAATATTCCATAACCAAATTGCAAAGTGGCTGTCCTATGTCCTCGATAGCCTCACGAAGTCTATCTTTTAGGTCTTGAATCGGCGCTGGGCTGTTGGCGTAGACCTTATCTTTCACGTGGACCCAAAGGAAGAAGTTGCAAGGTGTTAAATCACAAGATCTCGGTGGCCAATTGTGATCACCTCTTCGAGAGATAATATTAAGGACCCAATCAGCAAAGACACGACGTTGCTGATGATCGGTGTAATGATGTTTGTGGAATGCCCAATTCCATATAACGACGAGGAATGGACAAACATGGGTTTTCTTCAACACTTTGGGCTACAGCAGAAATATTCGCAGTTGTTCTTGAGCGACGTGCACGGGTTTTATTTTTCACATCACTAACTTGTCCCAACAGCTCAATTTTTTCCACCAATTTCTGTATTGCGGTCCGACAAGGTGCTTCACGACGACCCAAAAATGCTTTAGTTTTTCGAACTGTTACTGCAAGATTTTCACAATTTTTTTAAGTGAATTTTAATAATTTTAATGCGTTGTTGAAGCGTGTATCGTTCCATTTTTAGTAATGGCCACAGATTATTACAGATAAGAGACCATTGACAGCTGTCAAAAAAGTAATTTCGAACCGTATGGTTTTTTTTTACCATTTTTTTCAATTCCGCCATTTAGGGAGATCTTAGAGCGAGAGAAAAAATAAAATGTAGTAAAAAATCGATGAGTGTGTGAGACGAGATAGAATAATAAATTTATATGTTTGTCCCTCTTCTAAATCTTCCTTGGTTTATTATACATTTTCTTTTGTTAATTTTTCGTAAATTTTTTTTGTTTGCCTCCGCCATATTGCTAAAAGCAGCTGATTCGGGTCTATGTTAGTCTATGGTAATGGCGTTTCTATTTGTCAAATGTCAAAGACTAAAAGCTTCAAAAGTGACAGCTATCGAAATACTGGGTGATTCAAAATAAAACCCCTTTATGTATTTATTAATTATGTTTAATGATTCCTGACTACTAAAACCCACAAATTATATAGCTACGTACTGTTTTGGTTTTGAACATAACAAAATATTTTGTAGAAACTTCTAAAATAATTTCAATTCGGTTACCCGATAAAACGGTTTTTTCTATAAACACGAGTAACAGTAAGGAATATGTTTGCCGACTACCGAAACAGATATTTTTGGAAAAATTAACTACGATCAATCCAAGTCTTCGTATGTTATTGCAAAAGGTGTTAGTGAACCAATCGATACTTCAAATTGAACAAATTAATTCAAGTAAGTAAACACTTTTAGTTGTGATTTTCCTGGTAAATTTGGGGAATTTCTTTATAAGTTTTCTTCTTGAAATTGTAGTATTTTTTCTGCAAAGAAAAAAACAGAACCGTTGTGATTTGTTGCCAATCAAGAAAATCAACTAAAACCATAGACTTTTTCGATACTAGCAACAGAAAATTAATGGAAACATAAAAAGTTACGTTTTCTGTCTACATTCGGGAACTCGACATTAGGCTATCTTTTAGACTTCCAAATGAATGTAGCATAATTCAGGCTCAGTTATAACAAGATATCAGGCAGGGATATTATTATATATACTGACAGTCAGGCCGCAATTAAATCTCTAACAGGTGTATACACAACATCTAATTTGGTCCAGGAATGCCGGGCAGCCTTAAACAGAATGGCGAGACATTCAACAGTCGTACTCGAGTGGGCACGGGGACACGGAGATACTACAGGCAACTGGGTTGCTGATGATTTGGCGAAAAAAGGCGCCATGTTACCTGACGGAAACATAGACTTCCTATGTGGAATTCCGCTATCCAAGTGTAAGCTACAAATTAGTAATTTCTACTATGAGCTCGCTCAGACTAGATGGGGTTGTGAACCCACATGCACTATAACCAGAATGATATGACCCCGACTGAATCGTGCTCGAAAAACATATCTTGGCTTGTCACGCTCACAATTGCGTGGCGTAGTGGCGGTCATTACCGGACACTGCACTTTTGGCAACCATGCGAGGAGACATGGCTTGCCCTACAACGACTTCTGTAGAAGTTGTCAAAACGAGGAGGAGGATGAAACTATTTTTCATCTTCTTTGTCACTGTCCGGCATTAGATGACCTACGCTTACGGTTTCTGGAACACCGTTCCATCGTTCTTTCTGAGCTCTCGAATATGAGGCTTGAGGGCATCAATGCCTTAATAAGGAGTAGTAATTGGTTAATAGGACCAGATATGGGAACCTCTCGAGTGTAACCTAATAACCGCTATCTTATTGATATGCAACTGTTGTAAATCTCCTTCTCTCTTCCTTCTTCTTAACTACTCAATCTTCCACTTCTTTCTTTTCATTTCTATTTGCCCCTCTTTCTTTCTAACTTCTATTTTCAGGTAACACAAATGGATCATTTCTTGGACCCACGTGAGCTGTTCTTCTACTTTCTAACTTCGCGGCTGCTTAAAAACCTAACCTAATGTTTTAAATAACCGATTTTCGAACAAATTTAGCAATAAATTCTGTTATCACAACGAAAATAATTTTGTCTGTGTATCTAAAACAGTAAAATGTTTATTTAAAACATACAGAACACAGATTCGTAATAGCAACCGAGTTTGTTGCCAATCGAATAGTTCGGTTCGAATTTTACGGGTGTGTCAACAGAACGTCAGTTGATAAAGAAGAATTTCGGCTGAAACAACTAAACTTTTGTTACCCCTTCTAAAGATTTGTAGCCACAACTGTAAAATTCGGTCACTAAAGTAGAATCATTCGATTGGCAACAAATTCGGTTGCTTTCACGAATCAGTTTTTTCTGTAAAGAAAATTAACTTTTCTATTGGGTCAACTTAAAACAAATTTAAATTTTAAGTTCTTAAAAGAATTATTGAGATCGTTTACGTAAAAACTCTTAAGAATATTCATATTCAGACAAAATAATAACAATTATGCATTTTAACATAAACCTTTTAATAAAAGTATATAAAACGTATTTTTTTAAGCCCGACAGAACTTGTAAAATAAATTGTAAAAAATAATAAAAAAAAATTAAATTTTAATATAAAAAAAAATATTTTATTCTAAAGATCAATACATGTAAATAATTTCGGGCATAAGCGCATTTTAGACGTCCAATTTTGGGCCACTTTTTTGAGTATTGCTGGCCGTATGTCACGAATAACAGAAACAGTGTTGGCCTCCAAAGCGGCAGTTGTTGCTGGTCAATCAATGATTGATGTTCAAAGTAAATTTGGATTAATTGGTAGCGTTGTTAAAGCATCAATCTATTCATAATGATTTGCCAGATCAGTAACGTTAAAAAGTGGGAGCAGTATAACAATTTATTTGTCAGTTAATCCTTTCGGGCTTAAAAAACACCCTTTTAAGGTTTTTACCTTATGTATTCAAAAATTCTCGGAAGTTTCCAGAAATAATTATCTATTTTTTTATATTTGCGAGAATGCAAAATTCCGCGAAATTTGGAACTCTTGTAAACAGCTCCATTTCGTTGAATGTTATTAATGGGAAATTAAATCCATAAAAGCTAGTTTGAAACAAATTGTGTAATTAAACTAAAACAGTACAAAATAAAATGATTCAATACTGCTATTACTACTATTGGCAACAAAAAATATGTAGCACGAGTTTTTTTGTAGTTTGCCGCCTTTCGCATCTATTATAAATTGTCATCTCTTTTGCCAACTGCTTTGCACTTGTATTGTTTTACTAATATTTTCCAAACAAAACAAAATAAAAGAAAAGAACAACTTTTATGCATGTATTGTTCGAGGGTGTCTTAAATGTGAGTGTATGTGCGTGTGTGTGTGTCTGTGTGTAAATGCATAAAAATTGTTGTTAAATAAGAAATTTATTTGAATGCATAATTTAAAGTGTTTATCCCTTGTGTTCAAACAAACGACCTTCAAATATTGTTAACAACTACACACATATTAACACACACATACACACAAAGTACGAGAGATAGTATGTGGTCGAAATATTATGAATGAAATAGTAACCCAGTAGTTAAGTAAGTTGTTAATGTATCCCTTCAAATATCTTATCACTTGACTGACTCCAATTTATATATTTTGGTCATTTGACACGTATGTGCTCATTGTAGTGCAGAGAGAAGACAATTGGTTACTTTGTACATTCCAGGTAATCTAGCGTGAAGACAATTGTCTTTTAACTGTCTCTAAGTAATCTGGAGTGTAGTCACTTTAAACGTTTTGTGAGTAATTCCTTCAAACTGGTTTTATACAAATTGTGTTGATATAATCTCATACATTTTATGTTTGCTTAAGTATACTGATATCCCATGTAACATAGCATGAAGTCAATAGTCACTTTAATGTTTCTTAGTAACCTATAGTGAAGTCACATTAAACGTTTATTTTGTACTGCACTTTGGAAAGAAGTTATTTTACCCACCAGAAGCAATCCATTGGAGAGTTGTCGAAGAAAGGTTTGTTTACAAGCAATCGTTTATTAAACTATCTATGATATATCTTTTTAACTGACCATTTGAGGTCAATTAGCACACGTACATGTTAAAATAACTAATTATGTAGCTGATCAAGTTACCAGTTAGGTAGCTAGTAAGGTAATTGACCAGTATGTGAATCCAATGCGTTGACCAGCTATTATACAGTCTCATTGTATCCAAAAAGGGTCACTTGACCCCCTGCTTAGGACATGCACGTGTTAAAATAACTAGTCACGTAGCTATTGAAGTAACTAGTTCCCACCCTAAATGATGGGTAAAATCAGTAGTTCGGGACTGTCTCCTAGAACTGCTGGAAACTTAGTAAAAGTTAACTAATTACGATTATATTTGACGTAATAAGCAAGGTTGGTTACCGTTACCCCTAAAATAATCTACTTTTTTGATTTTAGTAGTTTTTCATTGATTATTTTGATATGAAAGCTTATTAAAATTTATACCAACGTATAAATTTAGTTCTTAACAAAAGATGCTTTTAATTTTTCAAATCGGATGAAAACTGTAAAAGTTATTAAACTTTTCATGACCAGCTAGTGTATGTCTACGTTGCACATCTTGAACCTTTATGCCAGGCATCCACATTTGTAGCATACAACATTGTAGCAAACATTAGAGATGAGAGTAGAGAGTGTTTTTATTACATATACATAAATGCTTAAAATATTAATTTAAGCTTATAATAATGTTTTTATTATAAATTATGTTTCTGTTTCTTTGTACTTCAATAGAACATTTGAATTTGAATACATTCATACATATTTATATAAAATTATGTAAGTATGTGTGCAACAAAATGAACTTAAATAAATACTAAAACAAAAAACTCAAAATAAATGTATTTATAATTAAAAGGAAATATATTAATGTCGTAAATTGCTAAATCTTGCTGTGCACTTGTATGTATTTTTTTTTTTGTTACAGCATTATCAAACACTGCATTACCAAATATGCAAGGTGATGCCAATTACTGTAGGATTTTAATTTTTATGTCATTAATTATGCACGGAGAAAATAAATATAGTTGAGCATGTTTACTGTAACCATTTCAACATTTGTGCATGTTTACTGTAACTATTTCAAAATGTTTAACAATATTATAGTCACAGTAACTATTTATATGATTGTGGTAACAATAATATGGTCAATTTACGACTCAAATAATTGTATCAACCATATATATGGTTACAGTAAACAATTATATGTTTATGACAACCATTTACATGATGAATTATTTACATAGATAAGCCGAGAGCAACATAATATGGTAAGTCCTTCATCATATAAATGGTTGTCACAAACATATATTTGTGTACTGCAACCATATATATGGTTGATACAATCATGTGAATCGTAAATTAACCATATTATTGTTACCACAATCATATAAATAGTTACTGTGACTATAATATTGTTAAAAATTTTGAAATGGTTACAATAAACATGCACAATTATATTTTTTTCTGCGTGTGGAAATAATAAATGTATCAATGTTAACGAAATTGCTGATATTTAAAATAGTAAGGTGGCAGAAAATGGACGTTCGCGGGACAAGTGAACATAATATTGGCTCCAAGTATTACAGAAGGTTTATAGAAAGCGAGGAAATGTGTATAATACTAGCAATCAATCCGTTGAATCATATAATGAGCTATTAGAACATAATTTAGACTTTTATAAGTGATACCAGACACTAAACACAAAACAAAAACAATTTTTCGGTGCAAAGTACACATATATATGAATACCCAGCAGTTCTAGGAGACAGTCCCGAACTAGTGATTTTACCCATAATTTAGGGTGGGAAGTAGTTACTTCAATAGTTACATGACTAGTTATTTTAACACGTGCATGTCCTAAGCAGAGGGTCAATTGACCCTTTTTAACTACAATGAGACTGTCTAATAGCTGGTTCAAAGTAGTCAATGCATTGAATTCATTTACTGGTTAAATAGCGTCAGTTACCTAACTGGTAACTTGATCAGCTACATAACTAGTTATTTTAACATGTACGGGTACTAATTGTATAAAGAAACCAATTGTCTTCTCTCTGCACTACAAAGAGCACATACGTGTCAAATGACCAAAATATATAAATTGGAGTCAACCAAGTGATAAGACATTAGTGACAATTACTGTCTATAAGGGATACATTGACTACTTGCTTAACTGCTGGGTATATATTAATTTGTGTTCTCTTTTATATTTTACACTACACCATATGCATTTTAAACACTCTCTTTCTGGCCACCACGGCTCTAGACTGATTCAAGCAACATTTTCCAATCATAAATATTTGCGGTGTTTGAAACAGCTGGGTGATATCCATGAGGCTGATATATTTATGCGATATCAACATATTCATAGATAGTCACATATTGAAATTATGCTGGGTACCAGGTCTCAATAATATAAATGATAATAAAACGGCAGATAAATTAGCAGGGGCTGGGGAGGATCTGATATACCCCGGACTGGGCTCTGTATACAAAAATATAAATAATAATATCCGACTTGATGCAAACATTCTGTGGAATCTATGGGTAATAGGATATTAAATAGATTATTAGGCATGAGCAAACCAAAATTGTGGATGCAATTAGGTATTGTTACGAATTGGCAACTGCGATTTGAATTTAACGGTCTGTAACGACTGCCTGCAACATTCATCATGTTTATAAACCCGTCCATCAGTAGAAGCTTCTGCTTATCAACAATGTTAATAGCATGAGGTTATTAGCATTGTTTATAAGTATGACAACACTTAATGTTTAATTTGCTAACATTGACAACGAAAGCTCTAGAATTCGAACATACTAGTTTGTCCGTTAACAACATTGTAGAAGTTTCCCGAAAGATGGCGTGTGTATTAAAAGTGGTAGAGGTTGCAGTCGTGAGTGAGTTTATCATAGGCGCTGTTAGAGTTAACATCAACTGTCTTGTACATTAAAAAGTATGTGTGCATTTCTGCGAATTAATAAATGTGTAAATAGACACTGAGTGACTATCTGAACTGTTGTTGCACAATTTAAATAAATAAAGAGTTGTTACAAATTTTAAACTACTAAACGGCTTATATTTGCAATCAAAAGTATCCGGTTTATTTAAAGGAAATTAACCAACGTTTTAAAAAGGTTAAAACGTAACAATATTATTAGAGCATTGAAATAACCATTGTAATCCCTTAAAGAAATGCAAAATAGATTTTTGAATATTGTGATGTGTTTGCCCTGGAAACAATTTTGCAGTCTTACCAATATCTGTTATATCTTTTTTAAAGAAATGCAAAATAGATTTTGCTTATAAGTACCCAGAAATTTGTTTAATTTATCAAAAAGGAACAATATTTATGAATTTGTATTCAGTTATTTTGGGTTTTAGCCATTTCTAGCCATTTTGTATTCTAAATCTAGCCATTTTCTGAGCTGAATAGTTGGCAACCTTGCTAACACAACAACAAAATACATTTGGTCAATTCACAAGGTATCTTATCATGTCCTAATATTTCACAATGGTTTTGATTGCTTTTCAAGCAAAAAATGTCATAAAATAATGCTAATTTCTATGATATTTTTATTGTGTTATCGTAACCAACAAGCAGAGATCAACGCCGAATGCCTAAGAGTCGGTTACGCCGAGCCGCCGAGTCGTGATATATTAGGACATTATGACAATATGACCTTGTGAATTGACCCATTGATTTTCATGTATTTTGTTGTTGCAAGACTTATTCTATGCCCTGTACTATTTTGAAATCGACTTTATTTCCAAAAAAAAATATATCAATTTTATTTTATCTATTTTATATTGATCATATAAATGATGTTCTATTTGTTATTTATTACTCATATTTTATCAATATTATTAAATTTAACTTTTCTTTAATATAAACCAAAAATTATTTAGCAAATTTAGTTTTTGCCTTGTTTTGTTAAAGCTTTTGCTTTTGCTTTTCTATACTATATAATTGATGTTTGATTTGAATTGCTTCGGCTCTGTTTTCTTTCATATTGCACTTTGTCTTATAGACAGACATTTTTCTATAAATATTTTATTTCCATATTTTCTTTTATATTTTTCTTTTAATATTTTATTACCTAAAATATTTAACATGTTTATTATTATATTTTATTGTATTTATGGTAAATGATAAATGAACTTTGCTAACATTCCCATGGTCACGCATTTATGTATGTCAAAAATATATGTTTTATTTTGTAGAATGAATATGTTTTTAATAAAGAAATATTATAAACGGTTTGTTTAATAGATACATACATGCATGCAGAATGTGGCCAATGATTTATTTAAACTGACGAAAAAAAATTTTTTTGATTTAATTCTGTTTTAAACACAGTATGAAATGTAAGCACCAGTTTCCAATATATTATTTATTCTTCTACACCCTATATTAATAGACCGATAATGGACAAAAAGTTCGACATATAAAACTATAGCTTCGAGTTGGTTTTTAGCAGAAATCTTGTTTTTTCAAAGCCTAAAACTAATGCCGAAACTTTTTAATTATATTGTGATTGCTTATATTGAAGCTATGTACAGTTATTGACCGACCCATGTATTTAGAATTTTGATTTCTTCTTACATAAATCTAGTGTATCTTATGTCTTTTTAGCTTTAAAAAACCATTATTTAAAGTATTGTATTCATAAATGTTTGTTAAAGGCACTGATTTTTGTATAAGCTTTTTCGTTATTAGTGTTGCTTTCAATTAGGATAAAATATAAATAATTTTTTTTCATTGTTTGTGTTTAGTAATAATAAATTTTTGAAGATTGAAACTAATTTTCTGGGCGTTTATCGGCCAATGCTCGCTTCTAATGCATCAGTTGTATTCGTTACAGATGTGAGTCAGATTTGAGCAGCTCATAATAGATAGGACAATCTTGGTCCAACCAAATACAGATAATTACCTTTGTTCCATGTATATTAGGCTGGTTGGCTGGGTGCCCCGATAGACTAGACGATAGTGTGCTGGACTATTAATCCAAGTATTGCCGGTTCGATTCCTGCCAGAAACTCTGGGTGTTTCTGAAGACAAGCAAAATGCTTCGCAGTTTGTGTTTTTTTTTTTTTAAGTTTACTCTTCGAGTTATTGTAATGGATCCATTTTTCATCGCAAGTAATGATTCGGTGCAAAACTGATGTTCTTTTATAGCGTTCAAGCATCATTTCGGACATTCCAAATCGTCTTTCAAAATATCTCGGCTCTTGTTGAGTTTGACAACAATCTTCATGGAGTAATGCCTTCTGGTCTTCAAACTTGTTTGGCTGTCCTGGGAAGTATTTGTCTCCCATGTCAAAATCACCACTTCTAAACCGCACAAACCATCTATCACACGTTGAAACCGATGGAAAACATTCACCATAAGTTTCTACTATATGGCGTTAAAGGCTAACAGTAAATTACAAAAATGGCAACCGAACTCTTTTGTGAACTTCATGTAGTTCACAAGAGGAGAAAATATCAAACAAAATCATATATTATTATAGTGGAATTTATTTCCCAGCGGAGTTAAAATTGTATTTTTAGCAATTGCAATAGTATGGTCTATTATTATAAATTTTTAAACATTTATATATAAAATTCAACTTTTTCAATGTTAAAATGTAAAAAGAATACTTTAAAATAGGTTTAAAGTAGGTTCGAGTCAACTTTAAAATTTGTACACTTAACAATGAGAGGTATGACCAATTATGGACCGATCGCCAAGAAATTAAATGCCTTGATTTTCTTCTTCGTGAGAAGGGTATATATAAGTTTGTCATTCCGTTTGTAATTTCCACAATATAAGTTTCCGACCCTATAATATATTCTGGATCCTTATAGATAGCGGAGTCGATTTAGCCATGTCCCTCTGTCTGTCTGTATGTCTGTCTGTTGAAATAAATTTTCTGAACACCCCAGATATCTTCGGGATCCAAATCTTCAATAATTCTGTCAGACATGCTTTCGAGAAGTTTTCTATTTAAAATCAGCAAAATCCATCCATTAATAACGGAGATATGAGCAAAAATCCGAGACAACCTCTATTTTTGGCCTATTTTTGATCTATATCTCGATAACTAAGTCATATATATAAACAATATGGATATCTAATGATAGATATTTCAAAGTCCATTGCAACGATGTATATAAGTGAGTTGGACCTACAATGGGTCATAATCGGGAAAAATATTTTTTAACCCGAATTTTTTTTACAAAAAAACATTTTTTTGTCATAAATTTTTTCCAATAATAAATTTAAAAAAAAATTTTTTAAAAAAATTTAAAAAAACTTTTAGAAAAATATTTAATATTTGTTTAAAAAAATTAAAAATTTTTTTTTTTTTTTAATTTTATTTTAAAGTATAATTTGCTGAAGGGTATATAAGATTCGGCATAGCAGAATATAGCTCTCTTACTTGTTTTTTTATTATATGCTCTTTAAAGTGATATTTGGAAATGGTCACTATATGGGAGCTATGGTCAGTTATGGATCCATTCGCACAATATTTCTAAATATAATTTATTTTTATATAACACGTTTTTGTCGAGAAGTATATAAATCTGGTATTTATTTATGAGAAAAAAAGTCCTAAATCGGGAGCGTCCTTTAGCCCAAAATAATGCATGTAGTTAATCTTATTGAATTATTTCCAAAATCGACTCAATGATTCTGAATCGATGAATCGACACACAGAATTAAAATATAGTTTTGCATGTTTACTGTAACCATTTAAAGATTTTTTAAATGGTTAACCATATTATAGTTACAGTAACTATTTATATGATTGTGGTAATTATAATATGGGTTATTTACGATTCATATGATTGTATCAATCATATATATGGTTACAGTAAACAAGTATATGTTTGTGACAACCATTTATATGATGAAGAACTTACCATATTATGTTGCTCTCGGCTTATGGATATCATAATCTGAGAACAACATATGATATAATTATTCATCATAAAAATGGTTGCCAAAAATATATACTTGTTTACTGTAAGCATATAAATGGTAAATCGTAAATTTACCATATTATAGTTACCACAATCATGTAAATAGTTACTGTGACTATAATATGGTTAAAAAACTTCCAAAAATTTTGAAATGTTTACTGTAAACATGTACAACTACATATTTTTTTCTGCGTGTATACTTTAAGGTAGGCGTTAGACTAATATTTTTGGGTTTTACAAACATCATCACGAACGCATAATACCTTTCCCATTATGTTGGTGTAGTCATCAATTTTACATTGTGGACTCCATTAATTTGGTTTGGATATGATGAGAAATTTTTTACAATAAAATATATGTTTTTATAAACTGTTTAATGGTTTCTCATTTAAAATTCAATAATTTTTGAAAAGTTTTAGGTTTGGCTTTCGGTCAAATTATGACCGAATACCGGTATTAAGCCGAATACTGGAAATAGGCTTAATTCAACATTGAAACCGAATATTTGGTTTCTATTATTTAACATAAAATACTGCATTTAAATCACAACAAATAACTTACGTATATCATTGTATTTGAAAACTTTTGATTTAAAACATTTTTTATTAGATTTTCATGCAATAAAATTACTTGATTACTTTAACTTTATTTAAAGGTTGGTCACATTTAATTTAAATTTATTATCTATTTGTATATGCAAATCATTAACAAAAGGAATGAAGAATGAAATAAATTGACATTCTATACCAGGAATAATAAAAGAGTCGTTTTGTTAATATTTTTCGTATGATATAAACACAAAAAATTCGTTATAAAAAGCAAAAATAGAAAAATCGGCTATTAAGCATAAAGGAATGTTAAATAAAAATCAAAACAGTTATCGACAATGATTCAAAAACAAACAAAAAACTGACAGTGATTAATCGACAATTGCAAAGAATGCAATATACAAGATATTTAATAATCAAAAAAAAAAAAAAAAAACTATACAATAATAGAAATATGAATAGCCAAACATCTAGTTTTTTTTTTTTTTTTAAGAAACGTATTATTAAAAAAAAAATATTTGAATTTACTACAACTTTATGATATTTAATATTCCATGAATTACGCAAATGTTTTGCTAAATATAGTTTTCTTTTTTTTGGAAAAATACTTATATAAAACAACAATTTCTTTTGGCTGCAATTTAATGACTGCTAAATTTTAACATAGTACTGTCTATTTATATTGCCTGAAATCCATGTAATTTAAAAGAAGTGTTAGTAACATGTTTCTTAATTCCCATTTGTTTCTAAATTCACCACAATTTTCGGACTAATGTTAAAGAAATACTGCGCCTGCTCTTTTGTTACAAATGTTAATTAACATTTCTTAACAGTTTTAGTTTGTGTTACCCCTAACATTACATTACAATTTATTTCATTCCATTCCATTTCGTTTTTTATTAACGGTAAATGAGCAAACGTGTATTTTATACTACAAACCGGAAATGGTTCGTTCATCTCATGAAAAGTTTTCATTGAGTTTTGGTTTCATTTTATTGCTGTAAAGCATAGAGAAAGCATAACACACATAATATTATACCGCTATATTCCAAATTTAATGGCAAATTTTGCACTTTTCCTATTGTCGTTCTATGTGTTGTTTTGTTTTTGTTCGAGTGTTGTTTTTTTTCTTATCGTAACGAAAAAAAAAAAAAACGAAACACATTTGTTTCTTGTCGTTCGTTGTCTAGGTCAGTGGTAAATTCTATGTGTGTATGTCGTATTTTCAGTGCAATTTATATGTATAATTGCGTGTGTGTGTGTGTGTGGTTGTGTGTGTTTGAGAGTTTATGTGTTTTGATGCGCTTAAATGTATGGGTTGGAAGATTTACAATACAAGGATCTGAAATAAAAATTACAAATTGTACCATTTCGATTAAAATTGTACCAACCATTAGGTTGGGTGTTTGCTTTTTTATAATTTGTACTTAATGTATATATGAGGAATATCAAAAATTCTGGAGAATCTTTGAAACTTAATTCAGATGGCTTATATTTATCTTGTGTTTCTAAATAAAAAAAAATCAGTGACACATATCAGTAGAACATAGAAAAAAAGCTTGTAAGTCTGAAATTTTACATTACTAATATTTCAGCTCTTAAAGTTATAGTCATTTAAAAGTTGAAAATTTCAAAAAATATCTTTTGAAACTTACAAGAGATGTTTTCGTAAAATTTTATATCTGTACTCTAAGTTTCTAACTAACAGATAAAATCCAACATTAATTAGAGTTACTAGACTTTAGACATTTTTATAGGCTATAAATAATTGCGGTTATATATGTATATAACAACCACATCCAGAGAAAAAATATAGTTGTACATATGTAGTTACCATAACCATATCAAAAAGTATACAAGTTTTTTAACAATGTAATTATTGGTATGATTGCGGTAACCATAATATTTTTAAGTTCACATCATTGTAGCAATCATATAAGTATATGATTGTAGTACATAAATATATGTTTATGGCAATCACGTTCATTATATAATAATATGGTTGCCACAAACGTATACTTAATTACTTATAATCATTGAATAGTAACTTAAACATATTATGGTTACCGCAATCATATACATAATTACAGTGACCAATGACCAAACAATATTGTTAAAAAAATTTATGAATTTTAAATTGTTATGGTAAACATAAATTATTTTGTTGTCTGTTTGCCGAATGAACCATTTTTAATAGATCAAAAATATTACAAAATTTAAATTTTCAAAAAATTTGTTGTTTGCTAGTGCATTTCGTATCGTATCGCGTAAACACAATTTGTTTATAATGACACCTCTGAGTCAAATGGGCCTTTTTAAAAATTTTTATCGCATTTTTAATAAAAGTATCACGAACATCGTAAAATATCTATAGAGAATCGTCGTAAGGGACACTATATTATAAAAAAAATATAATTTGTTTTATGTATGTATGTATGTGACAATCAGTTGTATGGAAAATTATTTGAGTTCGATTTTTGAAGGGTGCCGGGTGGAATATTGTGACACTAGGTCTTGCTCAATTTTAAGTAAAACCTATACAGAATCTTATAATTCAGATAATTTTAGATATACTATGAAAGTTTTACTAAAATCGGAAAACGTTAACCCTTAAACCGTGAAGGTCAAAGGTAAAATGTTTCAATATTCTTTCATTTAGAAATTCCAAATATTGAAAAATGTTACCTTTGATCCTCACGGTTTAAGGGTTAACGTTTTCCGATTTTAGTAAAACTTTCATAGTATATTTAAAATGATCTGAACTATAAGATTCTGTATAGGTTTTACTTAAAATTCGTAACAGTAAGGAAATTGCTCTCATTCGCCAAAATATGGCCAAAATAATATTTTTTCCCGAAAATCACAAAATTTAAATCGTAGTAACGGAAAAACTGTAATAGGTATTGACATAATTTTTTCATATTTTTATTCTCTATTATGATTTCATTAAATGCCAATGTGATGATCAAAAAAATCTGAAATTTTCGTTAAAAAAATATATATATTTTTTGGCCATCCCTGCGAATAGGTTAACGGTATCCTACAAATACAAAAACTCATACACATGTAAATGCGGATATATTTTAAGTAAAAATTAGCTTTTATTTTAATGTTTCTTAAAATATGTTAATTTTGTTCCTACACACAGAAAACAGATTGGTTGGAAAACGGTTACAATTACGTATTTTTAATAAGCTAAATCAATATTTTGTTATTGTTATTAAAAATCTACTAATTTGACCGATTTTCTGTGTTAAGAATTGTAAAACCATTATTATAATTGAATTAAGGTTCAGACTATTGTTATATCAGTTGATGTTACCAATTTATTACTTTTTAAATTAGTTTTTGTTAATTCGGTGATTACAACTAAATTGAATTCTGTTATTATGCGTTTAAATTCCAAATATTGGTGAATGTAATAGAAAAATTCGATTGTGATATTAATAAAAAAGTAGCATTCGATGTTCTCAACCGAAATAAATTTAAAATTGGTAGATTGTTATCTGACTTTTTTGAAAAAAATTATTAAACTAATATAATACAAAATAGAAAACAAGCAACTCATTTGTAATCTAAGGCTGGAAATCCAGATAGATATGGATTTTTCTACAATATTTTAAACAAAAACTGAAGAATATGTTAGAGTAAATATATGTGTGTAATACAAAATAAGCAAATTCTGAAAATGTCTTTCTTTTGGCAAATTCTAATAGGTGGGCATAAAAAACATAGAATATATTTCCAAAAATCTTATCTCTCCTGTGCAAAAATCTGCTAGGCCGACTTTATGGCCAATCTATGGTAACTAATATGCAAGTGGAGCGATCTTATAATGTACTTATGTATATACTTATTAAGTGAAAGGATTTTTTCTAAATTTATATAGGCAAACATACATGTGTATGTAGATGTATTACAACGATTGCCTAATGTCGGATCAAATAAGTACATGGATAAAATCAAATTCCCTGAAAAAATCGCAACCTCAAAACCAATTTATTTTTGCACGACTGTCTTTGCTCTACATTAAGTTGGATTTCTTCTGAAATATGTACATATATAAACAGTCCCGTAATGTTCCGATGGAGCTAAATTTCTCCTAAAGTGAAATACTCGTGCATTATCAAAATCATTGATGTATTGGCTGAGTTTTGTTTTCTATTATTATTGTATTATGAGTATTTCTTTGTTTATTTTGTATTTTCAATAAAAAAAAATTAAAAAAAAAGTCAAACTATTTTGAAATTCATTCACAATAGTAATAGATATTTTTCATTTAAAACGCTTACACGTACTATATGAATTCGGTAGTTTCAATCGAATTAGGTGATAGTATTCATAACCGACAAAATTTGATTGGCGACAAATTCGGTTGCAACAACGAATCTGTTTTCTCTGTGTACATTTCTTGTTCAACTTTAAAATTTTTTAACCAATTTTTGTCTTTTATATCTCATTAGAACGACAACTACGTACACATTTCGATTCTTATGCATTCGATTTCAAAAATAATTATTTAGTAGTAACATTTTTACAAAAGCTGAAAAATTTTAACGATGATACAGTTTGTAGGTATTTTTTTTACTGTAATTTTCATTAATATAAATAAATCTAAATATTTCTATAACATAATGCAGAAAGTTAAGGAGTTTTACAAATTTTTTTCATATAAATAGTAAAATTTAGCATATATCTGACCTTTGACCTCGATGCGCGTCTTGAAATCGTTGTCCGATTTGACTCAATTTTTCAGCACTTAACTTTTAGACCTAGTGTCTCAATATTCCTCCTGGCACTATTTGAAATCTAAAAAAAAATCGGCTGTCACCCTCATGTATATCCTATATCTCCAAACGAATTTTGCTCTCAGACAACTGCCGCCATTTGAAAGCTTTGATACCCAAATTAAAATATTTTAAGGATTTACAAATTTATCATCCAAGCTATAAGGTATTCTTTTTACATTTTATCTGGAAAAGGGAATTTTAGAGATAATTGTTTATAAATTTTCAATAATAGACGATACTATTGCAATTGATAAACGTAATTTTTAATCCGTTGGGGAATATCTGATTTTGTTTCATATTCCTCCGGCAGTGAGCGTCATGAGGTTCGCAATTGAGTTTGATTGCCATTTTTGTCATTTTAATTTAACCTGTAATGTCATGTAGTAATAAAATAAGAAAACATTCTGGAAGATGGTCCACACAATCTACTATACCCATTCCGGAATTAAAATTATGTGTTTCCTTATAGATATTCATAAAATTTTGTTAAAAATTAACAAAATGACAATAAAAATAAATTAATAAAACAAATCATAAAACAGTGATGTTTATTTTATCACAGAATATTCGTCATTCGAATACTTTTAATAATAATTGAAATAAAATATATAAAAACGTTTGTATATTAATACATTTTAGCTTAATATAATTTACTAGAATCAGATATAAATTTTTTCTCTAAAAATTTGTTTTTATGAAATGCAAAATCTATAGATTTTTTTCAATATATTTTTTTTTGAAAATATTGCATTTTTGACCCAAAATACGAAATTTCAATTAAAATGTGTAACCTCTAAACGATATCTGATTTTGCTCAAGTTCAGCATATAATTTTAAGATGACCAAAAAGATTTTGCCAATCAGGGCCTACCCTAATATTCATATGCATTTGTATATGTATGTATTTTCGTATATGTATATGAAATTTTTGGTTTGTTTTTACAGCTTTTTTTTAAAAAAGGATTTTGTTGTTTTTGTTATGGCAACTTCCTGTTGTTGTGTTTTGCCATAAATTGTAACCGTGGTCGTATACCAAACACAGAGAACAAAAACATCAATATCAAAACCGAAAAACAGCAGCAGCAGCAACAAAAAAATAAAACAACAACAGCAGTTGTTGCAAGAAACATACATGCAACATATAGTTAGATGTATTAGTAACAGTATCAGTTTATGTTTTATGTGTTCGGAGAAATGATGACTGTTGTAACATGTTGTAGAGGCTTTTAACAAAAAAAAAAAATATAGTTATACCTTAAACCACCATAGTGCTGAGGGTATATTGAATTAGTGCTGATGCTTATAACATGCACAAATATTGTCCTAACACCCACCTTAAAGTATACGAATCGGCTCAGGATCTGAGTCGATTAACCGATGTTAGTCCGTCCATGTAAACTTTGTAATCAAACTACAGGTCGCAATTTTAAAGATAATTCGACACAGATTTTTATATTGCCCCAAGGACTAACCTATAGAATTTGGTTAGAATCGGTTCATTATTTCTCCTAGCCCCCATACAACTTCCCTATCTGAAAACAGTTAAGCTCTCTTAAACATCTTAATTATAAACTTATCCAAACCAAATTCAGCACAAATAAGTTTTTGAAAAGTTGTACCGATTGGTCCACAATTCCCCATAGAAAGTTTCATTAAAGTGCATAAATCTCTGAAATATGTTAGTTACCAAATAGAATTCAACACAAATATGTTTCATTTATGTGCAAATCATCATGTGACGATCGGTCCATAATTAGTCATCGCTCCCATATAAAGCCCACTTCCGAAAATCACTTTATCGAGCATATATATCTTAAAAATTTTGATATTCAAATAAGATTTATATCAAAAGAAAACTGTTTATACTCCTATACTCGGTGTAGGGTATTATACGTTTACGGACTATATTTTCTTACTTGTTTTTTTTTTCGCTTTAAATTCGCCCTCAAAAAAGATTTTTATAAAGATAAAAATTCTTCTGTATTTTTAGAAATATGAGTACGAGTAACCTTAAAAATATTGTAGATCAAGAAACTTTGTATTGAATTCAATTCATGCCCTTAAACACTCATAAGTGCTAGTACATTGAACTTCAATTTTAAAATTGTTGCTGTGTTTTTTAAGATTTATATTTCACAGATAGCTGTTTATGACATTGATATTAAATGTATTAACTATATGTCATTTAACATAGGTTTTTTTAATTTAAATTTGTATTCATCTCTTGGTTTATTTTACTAATTTATATAAATTTGATAAATTTCATTACATTCAGGCTTATTAGTTAAATATATTGGGTGTATATTTAACAAGTAAGAGAGCTATATTCGGCTGTGCCGAATCTTATATACCCTTCACCAAATTATACTTTAAAATAAAATTTAAAAAAAAAATTTTTTTTTAATATTTTTTTCAAAATTGCTTTTTAAATGTTTTTTCCAATTTTTAAATTTTTTTTTTTTTTAAATTATAAGCAAGGTTGGCAACCGATACCGTTATTAATACCGATACCGATTAAATACCGTTTAAAATTGAGTACCGGTATTGATACCGATACCGAAATAATTATTTCGGTAAAATACCGGTATTCAAATACTGTTTCCCTTAATACCGGTATCATACCGGTACAATACCGTTATCATAACGGTATCAATACCTTTATTATACCGGTATCAATTGCAAATCAATACCGGTATCATACAAGTTTCAATACTGATATCATACCGGCATTATAATTAAATTTTGCAAAATTGTTAAAATTACATAATTTCACAACTTTGCTGCTAGTAGAAAATAGTATTTGAGCCTTGTCCATCCCTGCTTGATGTTCAACTAATGCAACTCTGGCTTAGTTGTTTACTTACATACCAAGGCGAATTTATAGCAGGTGACCTCAGAAGAACAGCTGATTATTTTGTTCACTTGTATAGATAATTGGATTGTCAATTCAAGAAAAGACAACAACAGGCAACTTTGACAATTCAATTATCTTTTAACAAAAACAAAGTACCTGTTGTTTTGACATATTGTATTTTTTTGTAGCTCTTTCATATATTTCGATTTTTTATAAGTTTTTGTTAGGTTTGATGTACTTAATTTTTATACCGGTATAAATACCGATATATTAGTTTTATACCGATACCGATATAATTTAAATACCGTTACCGATACCGATACCGAAATAAAAATAAAATTAATACCGATACCGTTACCGATACCGTTATTCGTTTCGGTTGCCAACCTTGATTATAAGTGAAAAAATTTATGACAAAAGAATGTTTTCTGTAAAAAAAAATTCAGGTTAAAAAATATTTTTCCTGATTTTGACCCATTGTAGGTCCAACTTTGTATAGCCTTATATACATCGTTGCAATGGACTTTGAAATATCTATCATTAGATATCCATACTGTCTATATTTATGACTTAGTAATCGAGATATAGATAACAAAATAGGCCAAAAATAGAGGTTGTCTCCGATTTTTGCTCATATCTCCGTTATTTATGGACGGATTTTGCTGATTTTAAATAGGAAACTTTTCG
The DNA here is from genome assembly GCA_942486065.2 of Calliphora vomitoria. Lineage (NCBI taxonomy): Eukaryota > Metazoa > Arthropoda > Insecta > Diptera > Calliphoridae > Calliphora > Calliphora vomitoria. Next base: position 17,187,862 of record OW818029.2, read on the forward strand.
AAAGCTTGTCTGACAGAATTATTGAGGATTTGGATCCCGAAGATATCTGGATCTTCAGAAAATTGATTTCAACAGACAGACAGGCAGACGGACATGGCTAAATCCTATCTATAAGGATTCAGAATATATATACTTTATGTCGGAAAATTATATTGTGGAAATTACAAACGGAATGACACATTTATATATACCCTTCTCACGAAGGTGAAGGGTATAAAAATGAGGGACTTTTTTTAAATTTTATCTTTCAGTTTGAAAAATTTGTACAATATCAATTTATTCATAGTATTGGCCACTGGCAACATATGTATTCCGAGCCAGAAGAAATCCTCATCTTTTGAGGACAATAACGAATCAAGACAATTTCGGATACTCAGTTCGGAAGTAATGCGTATCCCAGAGAGAGGGTTCCGTATCAATCGAAGCAAATAGTAGTCAGACGGGGTAAGATCTGGACTATAAGGCGTGTGAGGCGAAACATCCCAACCACTACATTATGAATAATTTTGAATAGGCGGCCGAGTGTTGTCATAATGGAATATTACGGTTTCATGTTTACCAGCATATTCTGGGCGTTTTTCGACCAATGCTCGCTTCAAATGAATCATTTTCGTTCTGTACATATTTCATGTGATGTTTTGGAAAGATTTCAGCTGCTCATAATAGATACGACCCTTTTGCTCCCATCAAATACAGAGCATTACCTTAGCGCCATGGATATTTGGCTTTTGTGTCAATTCGGCTGGTTGGCTGGGCTTCACATACGATGTCTTTCGCTTCGGATTATCGTAATGGATCTATTTTTCATCGCAAGTAATGATTCGGTGCAAAAATGAGCTTCCTTTATAGCACTCAAACGCAGAAAAAAAATATAGTTGTGCATTGTTACTGTAACCATTTCAACATTTGTGCATGTTTACTGTAACCATTTCAAAATTGTTAACAATATTATGGTCACAGTAACTATATATATGATTGTGGTAACAATAATATGGTTAATTTACAATTCACATGATTGTATCAATCATATATATGGTTACAGTAAACATGTATATGTTTGTGAAAACCAATGTCTATCAGCTTCAATTCGTATGGTACTCCCCTGCTATTGGATGAAACCTGCTGTTTCTTTGTTGAAATTACTGATTGAGTAGCTACCAATGATTTTCAAGCTCTTGTTAAGTTTGACAACAATCTTCATGGAATAATGCTTCGAATTATTGGTCTTCAAACTTTCTTGGCTGGCCTGGCCTGGCCGATCTTTGTCTTCCGTGTCGAAATTACCATTTTTGAACCGCACAAAGTATCTCTCGCACGTTGAAACGGATGAAACACATTCACCATAAACTTTGGTGAGCAATTGGTGTGCCTCAGAGGTAATTTTTTGTCAAATTAAAGAAGTAAAGCAAAACTTCCCGCATGTGACGATTTTTTGGTTCAAAATTCTACATTTTAGAAGTAAAAACTATTTTTTTTGAATAAATATCTGTCATTTATTCTTACTTTGTTATTGAACATTAACTAAGTGAGAATAAATGACAGATATGTACCCTTCAAGTCATACATCCAATAACAGCCTGTTTGTAGAGCAAAATAAGCATTAAAGTTACTTGATTGTGTTCTATAAACAGGCTGTGAGTATTTTTAGGCTAATTCTATAATTGAACAAAAGAAATAATACAAATGCCAACAGCTTCTAGGAACTAGTTCCATATACGACAATTTCATATAAAAATCACTAATGGAAGAACTGTTCCTAAGAAGGTGTGTTTATATATAAAACTTCTGTAGAACTAGTTTCGAGGGTTACAATTTCGAAAAAGCAATTATTGATACACTAGTTCTCGAACAGTTGCAAATAAGGTGTACTAGATTCAAAAAGCTCTTCCTGAACTAGTTCTGTAGGTGACAATTTCAAAAGTTGATCACAACAAAAGAATCCCGAATATATGTATATCAAGGGACTATATTCAAAACCCTCTATCTTTAAAAACACAAGCTATCAGGTGAGCAAAAACAGCCGCTACTAGTTTCTACATAGATAGATAAAGGAATTTTTTCTACAAAAAAAATTAAATAAATAATACTAATACTTAGATAGGGAGAGGTATTTGCATTGTAAGAAATACATTATAAATTTGCATTATTTAAATTGATCGCAAATGAGTATTGCAGAACCTTGCCACTCTCCTGGTGAAGGATATTACAATAAATACTAGTAATTTATTCACAGAATTTTGATAAAATTACTTTTATTTTCATTATAAAAAACTTTAAAGTAACTAATTTATTTTCTGCCATTTTACAAGTGGCCATCAATGTTGTTTTATAAATTAATTTTATAACATTATTTTTTTGTTTGATATTAATGATAAAAACTGTCAGCTGCAATTATTTTAAATGAACAACAAAAAGAGTTTTGTTTTTAACGACTCTTTAAATAAAGTAAAATAGAATATAATAGATAATAACATTTTTACAAACTTATAAAAGAACAACATGTTGTATTGCATAAAGTATTTTCTATTAACTTAATTGATTTTATTGTACAAATTAAAATTTACATAGATATTTATTAATATAAACCTTTAGGTTATATTTGATTACTTGTTGACAAAATATGTAAATTTTATAAAATCACAAAAAAAAAAAGTAGAAATAATAAAATAAAAATATTTCAATATTGAAATTTATATTAATTTGTAAATATTTGCTTTACAATTTGTTATTTATTATAAAATATTTATGTTAGAATTTGATAAAATTATATGTTTTTTTTTTATGATTTTAAGTTATGTTCACATTTTTGAAATATTTTATGAAACATGAATTGATAATATCACTTTCACTTTTTGTTTAAAAGTTTCACAGATCATTTTTATATTTATTGACATTGTTTGCTTTTATAAAAGCCATATAAGAACAAAAAAAAAAATTCATATTTAAAATTTTAACGTATCTGCAGAGTTTTCACTTATCAGTTGCAGTTTAATTGTTTCGAAATTTATCAATATTCTGAATGAGTTGCTAAATATGAATATTATTTTTAAATGTTTTTTTTTAGAATTTTATTGGGTTATTTAAAATACATACATATATTAACTTTGAAAAATTTTAGTTTCAATGTTGTGGATAGAATAAGGAAATGATGGAGGATATTAATTCGTCAATTCGTTTAAAATAATAAGTTAGCAATTATGAAACAAGATAGAACCTAAATGAAGATGGTTTTAGAAAGGAGTGAAACTTTAGGAATATTACTTTTGCCCTAAGGAGTAATAAAAAGAATGCAAACAAAGAAAAGTTTTTTACATCCAAAATAGTAATTGTAAAAACCAAAAATATTATGGACAGACAAATTTAATTTTAAATAAATACATTATATTTTTTAAAGTACATATATTTAAAAGTTTTCCTTATCAAATTTACACGCAGAAAAAAAAATATAGTTGTACATTGTTACTGTAACCATTTCATCATTTCTGCATGGTTACTGTAACAATTTCAAAATTTTGAACAATATTATAGTTACAGTAACTATATATATGATTGTGGTAACAATAATATGGTTAATTTACGATTCACATGATTGTATCAACCATATATATGGTTACAGTAAACATGTATATGTTTGTGACAACCATTTATATGATGAAGGACTTACCATATTATATTGTCCTCAGATTATGATATGAAATTGTTACAGTAACCATGCACAAATGTTGAAATGGTTACAGTAACAATGTACAACTATATTTTTTTTCTGCGTGTAGTTAGTTCATTTCAAAGAATCAATTCATTGGTATATTTTTTATCTTCAAAATTATTTCAATTTTAAAAAATGCAGTTACTTTTGTGGCATTTACACTAGCTTATTTAAATAATAAAAAAAAACACTTTAAAACTATTCTCTTACATTTTTATTTTACATAACTACATACATTAAAAGATTTTTTAAAAATCTATTTAAAACTAACTACAATAAATACTAATCAACATACGCTATTTTACTACATAGAGTTAATTGCCTAAAATAATCACTACAAAACTGCATTTACATTCATACGTACTATATAGCTACATAAGTAACTACAACTACATCGTTATAACAGTTATTTAAATTAAAAACCTGTTGATGATGTTCGGGCATACGAAGTTTTTCGTGCTGGCGGCAAATCTGAGGAATAATTTTGAAAACGATTTGTACAATTTATGGCCTGAAAGAAAATGGAAAAGTAAAAAAATGAATTATTAAAATTGCAATGAAATAAATTAAAATAAAATTAAATTATTAATATAAAAAACCATATTTAACAAAGTGAAACCTAACAACTTTAAAGTCATATTTTTATAAATAATACTTGCGGACCCCCGGCGTGTGCTACTACGATAAAATGGAGGGTTTTTATAAAAAAACTTTTTGTTACCATATAAGTGAACATAAAAAAATATTTGAAAAAAAAAAAAAAATACCCTTATACATTAAAATTTCAGAAAAAAACCAAAATCCATTTGACATTACACAGTTCAAAAGTTGAAGCCCTTGTCATAAAGAATTGTTAACATATAAAATCAAAAAAACTTCATCTTCAAGATCAAAATCGCAGAAAACTTCAGGTCCATAGGTAGCAAACCGTTCAAAATTCAAGGAAACAATCAACTTTCTATTTACTCAGAGAGTAAATAGAAATTCCGAACTGTTTGCAAGATATGAGCCTGAGAAATTGATCACTTTTTCAATTAAAAAGTACCACTTATTATACCCTTCACCTTCGTGAGAAGGGTATATATAAGTTTGTCATTCCCTTTGTAATTTCCACAATAAAATTGTCCGACCTTATAAAGTATATATATTCTGGATCTTTATAGATAGCGGTGTCGATTAAGCCACGTCCGTCTGTATGTCTGTCTGTTGAAATCAATGTCAAAATCAATCTGTTGACCCCAGATATCTTTGGAATCCAAATCCTTAATAATTCTGTCAGACATGCTTTCGAGAAGTTTCCTATTTAAAATCAGCAAAATCCGTCCATAAATAACGGAGATATAAGCAAAAATCCGAGGCAACCTCTGAAAATTTCATAAAAACAAAAAGTATGCTTGGATGTGTGTTGGGTTCATTGCTTTGCGTATTTTGTTTTTGGTTTTTTTGGTGTCGTCAGCAATTAAATGTAAAATTTTTAAAAGTTTTCTTGATATATTTAGGATGCTATATACTAAAAGTGGGCAATTAATGCATCCACGACAAAGGTGAAGGGTATATACTCTTACCCCCTGATCTATATCTGGATTACTAAGTCATTAATATAGACAATATGGATATCTAAGGATAGATATTTCAAAGTCCATTGCAACGATCTATATAAGGCTATAGTAATTTGGACCTACAATGGGTCAAAATCGGGAAAAATGTTTTTTAAGCCGATTTTTTTTTACCAAAAAAATGTTTGATTTTTTTAAAAATTAAAAAAAACTATTTCGAAAAGAAAACGTTTGAAACAATTTTGAAAAAAAAAAATATTTTTTTTTTAAATTTTGTATTTTTTTTTTTTTTTTAAATTTTGAAAAACAAATTTGAAAAAAAAAATTAATCTTGTTTACCTAAAAATATTTAAAATTTTTATTTTAAATTATAATTTGGTGAAGGGTATATAAGATTCGGCATAGCCGAATATAGCTCTCTCACTTGTTTTTTGTATAAATTTAGATTTAGTTGGATTTTTGGTACTACTTTTATTAGTTCCGGAAATATAGAGATACCGATTTTACCCATTTTCACTCCTTTTCGAATTTCTAAAAAAATCCCTTCTTAGTGGATCTACACATCGGGAGAGATGCCTACATACATAAATTTGAAAACATACAAATTTTCAAAAGTTCAAAATTGGGAAAAAGTTTTTATGGGAAAATTCGAAATGAAAACCGGTTTGGAGCTCATCAGTTGGATGGTTTCACAGTCTATAACGGTCATAGGTAGAAACATTTTATGTGTTTTATATATATAGATAATGTTTTTTCAAAAGCTTTTATTTAACTTGCAATGTTAGTTTGTTTGTATGTTACTTTATATCAAAATTTGTAACTGAATTTTGTATCAGTTCTGAAATTTTGCATTCAATCACATATCTGATGACAATGCAATATTATGTTCAAAATCAAATGCGAAGCTATTGTTATATCATGTTCGAAAATTCGAAATTAAGTCTGAACACATTTTAAAGCTATTAAAATATTATCAACATTTAGGATTCATGAAGAAATAATTATGTTTTAATTGAGGCTAATTTCTTACATTTGCCAATTTCATGATATAACAATTTAAATGTTCATGAATTTTAAAGTATTTTCAATGTATGTAGTTGCAGAATATAAGCTTTTTTATGATTGAAAATTAAATTAAAATAAAAATATTTATAGTGCTCTAATGAGAAGAAAATAAAACTTAGATTAAATCAAACAATTTTATTTATTACATTGTACATTTGTACAAGCCCAACATCAGGAAAATATCGCGATATGCTTTTATATCATAAATTGTTTGATAAACACATTCTCTAAATTCATTATTTCTTTTAATTTAAAAAAACACTCGATTTTATTCGCGATTAAAATTTAAAAAAAATTGAGCGATTGTATATTTTTGGGATTTTATGGATTAAATAATCTTTGAAAGATAATTATGTTATCTTTGGCCTACATAATTAAAAAATGTGTTTTTATTTATTTTTTTTTTCAAAAAATATGAATACAGTTTTTGAAACTCAAAAGAAATTTCCAGATGTACTTTTGAAATTTTTTTCAAATAATCTTAAAATGGGTTAAATTGACGATTCTACTATTTTTAAAAAATCAAAATCTGACAAATATTTCTGACAAAAAATAACAATTATTTTTGAAAAATAATAATAAAAAATAAAAATCAAGAATTTAAAAAGCATGTTATTTTATGAAAATATAGTTCAAAATGGTATGCTTGACTTGACTTTGAAATTTCAAGAATAATTATTATTTTCGGTCCCTGATTTTTAATATATATATTTTTTTTTTGTATTTAACACCAACATTTTTCTTTAAGGGGCCCATAGACACATACTGCTGACACATACTGCCGATGAACCCTTCGTATACGTGTGTGATTGATATTTTACTACACACCTATCAATCATCATTTAAAAAAATGCGTTTGAGAACAAAAAAAATTATTATTTTCTATTTTTCAATAACTAAAACGTCAAATTTATATTTCATAAAAATTAAAAAATGTATACTATTGTTCATTTGAACAACTGTCAGCAGTACGAGTTCATTTCTAAATCAAAACTATTTTGATTTTTCATACTGCATTGTCTGTGTGTCGCATACATAAACAAAAATTTAAAATTTACCAACACATGCTTATTGCATGAGCATGAGCAGTATGTGTCTATGGGCCCCTTTATACAAACAAATATTGTTTTAAATATTTACAAAAAAAGTAAAAAAAATAATTTTTCAAATGCTCTTTTTGGTTTTGTATTCATAGTCATAAAATTTCAAATATTGGGTGTATGACTTAAAAATTCGATATTTTTCAAATTTTTGATTTTATTTTGAAACATTTGGACAATATACATTTATTCGAAGTATTGGCCTTTTTCCATCTTCTGGCAACATATGTATTTCGAGCCAAAAGAACTGCTCATCTTTTGAGGCCAAGCACGAATCAAGTCCATTTCTGATACTCTGTTCGAAAGTGAAGCATATCCCAAAGAGACCGTTCTGCATAGATCGAAACAGGAGTACTCACAACCACTACATTATGAATAGTTTTTAACAGGTGGCAGATTGTAATGAACATTGTTGACCCATCCAAATTATTTTTTTTATATTATATTTTTTATAAATTTTTATTTATTTGTTTTTTGGATATCTATGCTAAAATTCTTTGTAAACATTAATGTAAATAATGTATTAATTGTTTACTCCAAATCAAACTATGTTTATAAATGTTTAAGTATGGAGGTGTATGTATTAATTTAAGTAAACACATATGAAGTACATAAACATTTATATGGTCACCCTAAACAATAATTTTGCAACATTGATGTTTATAAACATCTCTCTTACATCTGTATACAATGTATATAAGTGTTGGGCGATGGTTACAAATAAATCATCACTGCATTTGGGGTAATCTTTGGCATGTATTAAATTTATGTTTAGTTAAATGCATGTTGGCATTCCATAATTCTAAAGTACCAACTAAATAGTGTTTTCCTTTTTCTAAAATAACTTATAAAGAATAAGTAATTATGACATACATGGCAATGCTTTAAGTGGCAATATCGATTATCACAGGGATCATGTATTTGGTATTCGATTAATCGGTACTTTAACCTAACGAACCAACCATTAAGCCTCCTAAAATTCTTTCTGTTACTATGGTAAAACGTGACAAATCTTTCTTTTTCTTGCGAACCTTTCACCTAAGAAGAACTATTCAACAAACTCATATAAAAGTAAAATATTCGGTGTTAAAGTACCAAAGTCATTAAAATATCAACGTTCAATTTCGTTTGAACTATTATAGTTAACATTTTTTTTGAGAACAAAAGGTATGTTTGTTTTAATATATTTTATATTAAATAAAACGAAAACTTAATGCATTTTGCATATTTATGACTAGACCTGTGCGATTATTTTGACTCCAATTGGATGAACTTGTCTTAAGTCAAGTATTTCACTTCACTTTCCCAAAAATCTACCAAAAGTGCTTGGACAAAAATTTTTAAGATTCAGTTTGAAGCCTCACCAGAAATATTCAGAGGCAAATATTTTCTACGAGTTGATATCTTTCCTGAAGAATCTTCCAAAAATATAAATTCCAGAGTACTTTTGTGGTTAAACAGGAAAATCAAAACCACCACAATAAATTTCACTGCAAGTGGACGAATCAGTTCACCCTATTCACACTGAATTATTCTGAACATGTTAAGAAATTGACTGGTAAGCGTTTTTGAATTTATTTAAGACATCATTAAATGAAAAATAAATATTTTATATAGGTATATCAACGGTTTACTACGCCAAATGATAACCAGTCAATGACAAAATTAAACCAAAGCAAAATATTGCATATACTTATCCTACTTATAACTAAAACACAAAATAAAATAAAAATCGAAAGCAAGAAGAACAAAAAGAAATTCAAAATCTCACGCCCTACAGTGGCAGTAAAAATTGGTTAAACCTCAATACAATTTTAACACATTTTGTTGAACATTGTAAACATATTTGTTTAGCTTAACAAGCTACTTTATTTTAATCAAACTAAAAAAAAAACTAATTGAAATTTGTGAAATCCTATATTTTTGAAATTTAAAAATTTAATAATATGTAATATTATTCCTAACCTTATTATTTCACGAAATTTTCTTTAAACAAAATAATCAAAATCTAAATTAAAAAGTTGCCTAATAAAATTATAAGTACAATATTAAAAACTAATAAATTAAGGTGAAATAATGGATTCCTAAAAACTATTATTGCACTTTCCCTAAAATTTTAATTATAAACTAAATTTAAACTCTATATCTTATAAAATATCTAAATAAGTATATGCAAGACAATCATTTTTTTATCAACATCATTTGGAACAACAACAACATAGGATGATCGAGAGGCCTCTACATCGTCTTTAAATGTTGGTGAGTGTAAAAGTTATTCATAATTTACCTATTAAAAAAATGTAATATAAGACTTGCATATTCTCTCAAATCACACAAAAAAAATATTTAGTTCATAATTAATATAAAATGCAAATAACAAAAAAAAACAACAAAATCAGAGTAAATAAAGTAAATTGTAAAATATAAAAATAAGTAGTAAGAGAAGAAGAGATCAAAATTATGAAAAGCAAATAAGAAAAAAAGAAATATATAACAATAAAAATAATGTAAACAATAATAAGAGTTAAAACAAATCTAAAAATCCCTATTTTCCCATAAACTCTTTTTTTTTTATTCTCCTGGTATTTCCTAATAACTGATTTAATCTCTTAAATATTTATAAATGTCTACACATTTTTGTTGTTAAAGCTACCATATCATTCTATATGTTACGATATATGGGTGTTATTTTTTGTTATTTGTAATCTATATTTTAATATATAATTAATTATTAGTTTTTTATTATTACTAGTTTAACATTTGCATTATTATATTTCTTAAGTATAATCATTATACTTTATTCTTATGGGATGAACAGATATTGAAATTAATAAATTTAAAATGAATTGCTAAAGATTAATAATGTTTTCACTCATGGTATAATAAGTTAGGATACATCTAAATGTGGGATTCTGACTACAAAGATGTGCCGTCAGGATATAGGTAGGCGAGGGTTTTGAGGCATAGGTTTCAAAAAACATCTTGAACCTTAAAATTGTAGGTAAAATTGTCACAACCATACTGTGTATATTTCATATATAGCTATAACTATCGGGGATTTTTTTAAATAAGTGTATAGTTATTCTGGTCCTAATAATGTAACGGTTGTAATTTTAAATTTAAAGGGAGTCTATATAAATAAATAGTATCTGTATCTTGAGAATAAATAAAGAGAGACACGAACCTCCCCACCCGGCTGAAGCTAGCGAATATATGGCTCCCATAGTCTTTCTTTATTTAGCCTTTAATCAAATGTTAATTTTATTAAACATTTAAATCTATGAAACTTTGTTTGGAAAGGTTTTATTACAAGATAGTTGTCATGATTTCGGTTTCATGTCTGGCCGAATATGCGGTGTAAAAATTATTTTCTTTTATAGCGTTGAAACATCATTTCGGAGATGCAAAATAGTCTTTCAAGGTTTCTCTGCTTTAATTCGTATGGTACCCAATTTTCCTGCTTTTTGATGAATCCTGCTACTTGCAATCGTTTTGAAATTGCTGCTTGAGTCGCTCCCAATGATTTTGCAAGTTTGCAAGGTGGCATATTTTTTGCAAATTAAAGAAATAAAGCTATACTTCCCGCTTATGACGCTTTGTTGGTACAAAATTCGAAATTATTGAAGCCAATAAAAACGTTAATGTGTACACTATAATGTTCAATAACTAAGTGTGAATAAATGACAGATATGTACCCTTCAAAATGATATATAAATTATTAAAAACAAGAAACAGTCATAAACACAGTAAGAGCAGAAAATCTTACTTATAAGAGTAACTTACTTATAAGTGCATAAAGTTACAAAAAACTGTTTTTACCCGAATCTCAAAATTTTGGAGGTGTTTGGCAAATAAGTAACACCTACCACTTTCCAGGTATTTCTACTTCATTATTTGTTTGTATCGCTGAAATATTTTCGTTTTACCTTAATTACAAATACACGCCTTTCCCCAAAAAAAATTATCAAACAAATTTAATTTATTATTTTTTAAATGAGTCTACAGTACGTATGATTATTATTTTTCAACATTATTATATAAATACATACTCATATTACGTAAAGTCATTTAAAATATTGAAATATATTAAATACACGAATATATCCATATAAAATATGCGATTTATTTATAAGTACAAACACAATCATTTTAACGTAATTTTTAAATAAACCAATAAACACATACATACATACGTACCACAATCATAAACTATTTAATATAATTTTATGATAAAAATATACAATAAATAAAACAAAGTCTACACGGGACAACAACAGAAACGTAATTATTTAATATTCAATTTTCATCGATTGTATATGGTTGCACAGTTCTGTGTGTGCTTTATGTTTTTTTTTGTCGCTCTTAATTAAATTAGTTATTAACTTATTAAAACAATGATACAAATTTATTTTGTAGACAGTTTTGTCATTTATCAATATGTTAAAGGAGAAAATTCAATGTGGCTTGAAATAAAGCATGTGCATGTAGTTTAAGTGGAATTTAACAAGTACTGACAAGTACTTATAGCAGACTGGGGAGAGCAAAAATAAGATATTTAAAGTACATGCCTCAAAATACTTTATAACATAGAGAAATACACAAAGAGCGAAAACTATAAAAAAACTCAAACAAAAAAATTACTTACAATAATTCCTACGAGTAGTGTTGGTTTTAGTTTTTTTTTTCACAAATACATTCTCACCTCTTGGGTGTTTGACAACTTAGTTAGGTCTTTGACAGAAGAGTTTCCGATCTATGTGTATTTCTCTATGCTTTATAAGATGTAAATGAAATCATTCGAATATTTTACAAAATGATATGCCGGCTAGTGTAATTTAATGAAATTAAACAAAAATCATCAAAATTTAAATTAAAAATCAACAATGTGTGATTTTCTCTGTGCTGTAGTGCTTGTTGTTGGTTGATTGGTTTCATTTGATTATTGGCGTATTTTTTGCGGTAGTTAAATGTGGTCAATTTCAATCAATTAGAAAAAGATTTAAAAGTTATTTACTTGCAATTTCATTGTGTGTGTTTTTGGTTTTATTTTAAACAAATTCAAATAATAGTGGCGCCTCCATAAATAGAAGGAGACAAACAAAAAAACAAAAACAATTCATAATTTAAAACAATGATGAACGCACATACTGATTTACATACAAACAGTCAGTCAGATACACATACATGCAGAAAAAAAAAATAGTTGTGCATGGTTACTGAAACCATTTCAACATTTTTGCAGGTTTACTGTAACCATTTCAACATTTTTAACAATATTATAGTCACAGTAACTTATATATAAGATTGTGGTAACAATAATATGGTTAATTTACGATTCACATGATTGTATCAGCCATATATATGGTAACAGTAAACATGTATATGTTTGCGACAATCATTTATATGATTAATAATTTTATCATAATATGTTGTTCTCAGATTATGATATCCATAAGCCGAGAGCAACATAATATGGTAAGTCCTTCATCATATAAATGGTTGTCACAAACATATAAATGTTTACTGTAACCATATGTATGGTTGATACAATCATGTGAATCGTAAATTAACCATATTATTTTTACCACAATCATATAAATAGTTACTGTGACTATAATATTGTTAAAAATTTTGAAATGGTTAAAGAAAACATGCACAACTATATTTTTTTTCTGCGTGTACATACATACATATATATGTATGTAAATACTATTTATTGTTAGGGAACAAATAAATACAAATACCTTGTATTTATCAAGATTGGCTACCGTTTCCGAATAACGCTCAAAAGTATTACTGTTACACCCAAAGTATACCGATTGACTCTGAAAATGATTCGTCCGTCTGGCATGCTGGTTGGCTGGCTGTAAATTTTGTGCCCAAAGTACATACAGGTCGCAATTTTAATGATATTTGCTACATACATTTGTTTCAGCCAAGGACGAAGCCTATAAATCTGTCCATTTTCACCTAGCCTCCATATAAATATCCTCCCGAAATTGGACTTCATCGTTCATAACTGTTTAATTTATACAGGTGTCTAAGCGGTCAATATTCGCTACTAAAATTTAAGTTATGTGAGTATGACTTAAAAATGCGGTATTTTTTTAAATTTGTAGTTTTTATTCATAGTTTAAGGCCAAGAATGAATCAATCAAATTTCGGATACTCTTATCTGAATTGAAGCGTATCCCAGAGAGAGCATTCTGCAAGCTCTGAACTAGAAGGCGTGTGAAGCAAAACTTCCCAACCACTTCTTTCTAAATAGTTTTTAGCAGGTATTGTAATATGTAGGTCTGGCCAGATTTCAGAAGCCATAATAGATACGATCCTTTTGGTGCCATCAAATACAGAGAATTACCTTAGCGCCTTGGATATTTGGCTGTGGTGTCAATTCGGCTGGTTGGCAGACCTTCACATACGATGTCTTGCTCTTCGGGTTATCGTAATGGATTCACTTTTCAGCAAAAATTATTTACTTTTATAGCGATCAAGCATCATTTCGGACATGCAAAATCTTTTTTCAAGGTCTCTCGGTTTCAATTCGTATGGTACAAGGTGGCGCAAAAGTAAATTTCCCATGTTTTTTGGCAGTAATTAAAAAAAAAAAATGAAAAACCTTGATTCTTCTTGTGGATTATTTTTATTTGGTCTTTTAATTTTTTTTTACATCAAGTCGAGAATATGATGTCATGTAAATGGCCGCCGCCACAGTTGATTGTCATTTGAGCCCTTTTTTGGCATTTTCCATCACTTTGGCCAAAACTTCCGGCGATAGGTCCTCACATTCTTGACGGATATTGTCTTTAAGAGCTACAAGAGTCTGAGGCTTGTTGACTTCAAAAAGCCCCACAAAAAGAAGTCTGGAGCGGTCAAATCAGGCGATCTTGCTGGCCAGTGTAAATTGCCAAAACGGGAGATTAGGCGCCCGGGAAATGCATCCTTCAGCATATCGGTTGTGGCACGTGCAGTGTGTGCCGTTGCACCGTCCTGTTGGAACCACATCTTTTCCAATCTCAATTCATCAAGTTGCGGCAAAAAGAACTCGTTGATCATTGCTCTGTAGCGCTCACCCTTCATAGTAACCGTTTGGCCCGCGACGTCTTCGAAGAAAAAAGGTCCGATGACTCCTCCAGCGAAAACAGCACACCATACAGTGACTTTGAGCGGGTGTAATGGCTCTTCGTGGGTTACACGCGGATTTTCAGTGCCCGAGAAGCGTAAATTTTGCTTATTTACGTACCCGCTAAGATGGAAATGGGCCTCATCACTCATGATTATTTTTGATGAAAAATCATCTTCCTCTTGGTGGTGATTAAGGATGGCTTAAGCGTATGTTAGACGCGATTGGCGGTCAGCAACTAACAGCTGATGCACCGTCTGGACTTTGTACGGAAACATCTTCAAATCTTGTACCAAAATTCGCTGTAAAGACCGTCGACTGATACCCATTTGCGTGGCACGTCGTCTGGTCGATGTCGACGGCGCTTCCATGACATCCTCGGCTACAGCAGCAATATTCTCTGCAGAACGGCTACACCGGGGTCTGCCACGCCTGGCAGCATCTCGTGATGTGCTAGTCTCTTCGAGGCGAGCGGCTAAACATCGCAGTGTTTCACCAGTAGGCGTTGGAAATCAGCGACGAAATTCACGTTGTGCCAAAGTCACCGACCGATTATTGGTCAAATAAATAGTCAGCAATATTCCGCGTTCTGGAGCAGTGTAGCGTAACATTGTTTATTAACGTGTATTTCGCATGTGTTTACTACACAAATGTCAAAACAGAACTGACATTAGGGGCCAATCGCAAAATTTCTAGCATTTTCTGATAGGAGGATTACTTTTGCGCCACCTTGTACTTAATTTCCCTGCTTTTGGATGAATCCGGCTGCTCGCCAACGTTTTGAAATTACTGCTTACAATGATTTTCCAAGCTCTTGCTGGGTTTCACAACGATCTGCATGGGCGATCTTTGTCTTCCGTGTCAAAATCACCATGTAAAGCAAAACTTCACGCATATGACGCTTTGACACAAAATTTGACATTTTCGTTGCAAAAAAAAAAAAAAAAAACATTATTGTTTTTTCTGACTCACTCTTTAGATCGTCTTAGAATTTCAAACGGATCCAAAATATATATTGTTACTTATGAGCAATAGCGATTTGAATTTAACGGTCTGTAACGACTGCCTGCAACATTCATCATATAAGTATGGCATCACTAAATGTTTAAGCTGCTAACAATAACATCAAAAGCTCTAGAATTCAAATGTTCTAGTTGTCCGTTATGATCATTGTAGAAGATTGATGAAAGATGGCGTGTGTATAAATAGTGGCAGTCGTGAGAGGAGTTCATCATAGGCGCCTTTCGAGATAACATCAACTGTCTTGTACATTTAAGGTTGTACGTTATAGAGTGTGTGTACATTTCTGAGAATTGATAAATGTGCATAAAGACACTGAGTGAATATTTGAACTGTTGTTGTGTACATTTGAAATAAATAAAGAGTTGTTACAAAATTTATGCTTTTATTTGCAATCAAAAATATCCGGTTTATTTAAAGGAAATGAACCCCGTTTTTAAAAGGTAGAAACGTAATAATATACTTTTGTGGGTATGTGATGAATTCTTCGATGTATTACAAACAGAATGTTCTATTCATCATACCACCATCTTTTTTGATGGAGGGTATAAAAGCGTTCAATATATAAAAGTCAGAATGGGAAATTAAGGGATATATTTGTAAACATTTATTTACATTTTTGTATATATTTTAATAACTAATTTTCCCATTTTTATAAATTTAGTATTTTATTAATCATTGGCAGCTTTTCATTCTAATATATTATTTAAAGGAACATTTATATTACGACTAAGATCCTTTGAAGAAGGATATCTAAAAATAAAACAAATAAAATTAAATGCAAATTTGCAAAAAAAAATATTTAGCAAAAAATAAATGAGGAAAACTATATCAATATATAAACCATAAAATACAGTTGGTGAAAAAAGAAAAAAACCAATATGACTGCCTACACATAAAGAAATTTATATATATGTATGTATGCATGTAGACTTTTGTCAGTGTATGTATTTGTTTAAAATTCTTATTTGTTTATTTAGACAATGTGAAAACATATAGATTTAAAGTGTATTTTTTTTAAGTTTTTTATTGAAAAACCATTCCTCGTTAAGAAAATAAATAATTTTAGATGAATTTATGTATTTATTGTACGTAATAATGTACATACATATGTATATAAAATAATCACACATAATAAAAAATCCTATAAAAATATCAATCTTATGTGGCAATTAAAATATATAAATCAAATATAATCAACCTCTTTAAATGAAAATAAATTATGTATGAAAAAAAGAAAAACACATACAAATATTGTTATGAAGAGAGAAAGGGATAAATAAATATTCAGATTTGTATTAGCTATTGGAAGAAAACACAGATTTTCAACATGGCATCGGACCTTACCAGTTCCAAATTTATTAAAATTTGTTACACAGGTTATTTATGGTCACACAAAATTTTAAGTTGCTAAAAAATTTTAAATTCGGTTTGGTGTGTCTCTTATCGAGGTTCCAAGTTCACATTTTGTATATGAATGTTGTTAACTCGGCTAACTTTAATTGTATATAACCTTTTAACCGTTTATCCAATGCTTGTGTGCCCTAGTTTCAACATATTTTCCCAAAATTTTTATACCCTACACCACCATAGTGGCATAAATGTTTATAACTTCCAAAAATAATAGTCTAACACCCACCCAAGTATACCCATCGACTCAGAATCACTTTCTGAGTTGATTTGCAATTTTGAAGAAGCCTATTGAAACTGGCTGATCGGTCCCATACAAATGTCCTCCCGAAATTGGACTTTATCGGTCATAAATGTTTAATTTACATAGGTATGTACACAAATTTGCCTCCAAATAAGTTATATATACATTAGAGTAGAGTTTCCAATTCGGTTTTAACTGAAACCGCGGTTTTTCAAGGCCTAAAACCGAAACCGACAATTATTCTTCGGTTTTCACTTTTAAACTATTTTCACTAGAAAAATTCAAAATTTAGAAATGAGAAACAAACTTTTTCATCCAATTATTCATCCAATATCTCTAAACGCAGATCGGTAAAAATATCTTAAGATTTGTTTAAATTTTTTAAATTGTATTACAATAATTGCTTCAGATGAAAATTTTTGTAACAAAGTCTTAGTTATTTTCAAATATCCGATAAAAGGAGTACCATCTGACCGGTGCGCTTCGGCACCTCAATTGGAATATAGAAATAGTACTATTAAGTCTCCCTTTGTAAATTAATACTAATTCAGGAAAACATGTCTCTAGTTTCATGTTTATTGATTCGTTGTAATGTGGATTATAGCTCATTCTAGACGTATTATTACCATAAAGTGTCACATTTTGTATTCCTATTCAGCATCATGAATGTTTAATTTCATATTTCTGTGTCCATTATTATAGAAAATACAATAGAAAGGTAAGACTATAATCACCTTTCGTGAATTCTAACTCATTCAGAATCAGTTGTGCCTAATGTTAAGGTTTATTATTATAAAATATTCAAAAAGTACCTTTACAATACATAAATACTAACATTAATTATCCGTTTTGAATTCGCGTTTCTAGGTCCATCGTTATAAAATATTCAAAAAGTACTACTAGTTCGAAAATGTACCTGCAATTCCTCTATCCTTGATTCTTTCTTTACCCAGAAGCATATCCGCCAACTACTATGTATATACAATAAGTAAAATAATTTATTATAATAAAAAGTACCATTAGAAGAAAAAGTAAAAATTTTGCACACTTAAACCACTTTCAAGTTTGAAATTTCAAAGTAAATTCTAGGTTCAATATTATAGAAAATTAATTTTGAAGAACGAAAAAGTACTCCTTAGTTTGGTTTAGTTCTCCATTTTTGGTATCATAATACAATTGAGCACCCTATTCTTTATTATTTCTTTACTGAGAAGCATATTAGCTAACTTTAACTAATTTAATATATTAAAAAGGTACAATTAAAAGAAAAAGTACCAATTTTCCTTTATCCTCGTAAACACTCGTCAACTTTAAATTAGTTTAGCAGTTCCTACATTATCAACTGATTTAATAGTTAATAAATTATCACAAAACCGAACCGAAACCGATCGGTTTTAAATTTTTTAAAACCGAAAACGCGGTTTTGAAATTCTTCGGTTTTTTGTAAACTCTACATTAGAGTGCTCAAAAAAAAAAAAAAAAAAAAAATGAAATTGCGAGTTTTGACCGTCCCCCTTCTAGAATTGTTCTATGTACGGTAGAAACACGTTGTGTAAAATATTAGGATGATAGGATAACGTTAAAGTTTTGAGGTGGATTTACAGAGAAAAAAATGCAATTTTTTCAGTTTTTGTAAAAATTTTGCCATTAAATAATTATTTTTGCAATTTAATTTAAAAGAATTGAAATGTGTACGTAGTTATCGTTCTAATAAGATATTAAAGACAAAAATTGGTTAAAAAATGTTAAAGTTATTAAAAATTCACAGGCCATTAACGAGCCTCCGGCTACTAAAACAAGAAATGTAGGAACAAAATTAACATATTTTGAGAAATATTATAATAAAAACTAATTTTTACTTAAAATATATCCATATTAAATTATATATGAGTTTTTGTCTTCGTAGGATACCGTGAACCTGTTCGCAAGTATGACCAAAAAAATTAAATTTTTTTAACGGCTGTTTCAAAACTCCAATTTCAAATTTTTCAAATTTTTGTTAAACAAATTTCCAAATTTTTTTGTCATCACATTATAACATAATAGGGACTAAAAATATGAAAAAAGTATGACAATACCTCCTATAGTTTTTCCGTACCTGCGGTTTAAATTTTGTGATTTTCGAGAAAAACTAATTTTTTGGCCATATTTTGGCGAATGAGCCGAATTTCCTTACTGTTATGAACTTTAAGTAAAACCTATTCAGAATAGTTTAAATATCTTTTTAGGCATTCCTTTGTTATTAGTTATACACTTTTTATAAATTTAGTTTAGAAACATTTGTACAATATAAATATATTCAAAGTATTGGCCATAGCTATGAAATTTGCCCATATTTCTGGCAACATATGGATTTCGAGCCAAAAGAACTGCTCATCTTTTGAGGACAAGAACAAATCAAGAAAATGTTGGATACTCTGTTACAAGGTGAAGCTAATCCCAGAGATAGGATTCTGCATCGATCGAAACAAATATTAGTCGGATGGGGCAAGGTCTGCACTATGAGGAGGGTGAGGCGAAACTTCCCAACATCATCATTATAAATAGTTTTTAACAGGTATTGCATTATGTGGCCGAGTTGTGTCATGATGGAATATGTATTACGGTATCATGTTGCATTTGGTACAGGTTCTATGTGATGGTCTGGCCTGATTTCAGCAGCTCATACATTTTTTGCTCCTACCAACTATCTTTGCGCCATGGATATTTGGCTTTGGTATCGATTCTGCTGGTTGGTCGGGCTTCACGTAAGTAATGATTCGGTGCAAAAATTATTTTCTTTTATGGCGTTCAAACATCAGTTCGGACATACAGGTTCCCTGTGATGGTCTGGTCAGATTTCAGAAGATCATAAAAGATAGGACAGTCTTGGTACAACCAAATACATATAATTACCTTTGTTCCATGTATATTTGGCTTTGGTGTAGATTCGGCTGTTTGGTCGGGCTTCACATACGATCGTTTACGCTTCGGCTTATCGTAATGAATCCATTTTCAACGCAAGTAATGATTTGGTCATAAATTATTTTCTTTTATGGGGTTCAAACATCAGTTCGGACATGCAAAATCGTCTTTCAAGTTCTCTTGGCTTCAATTCGTATATTACCCAATTTGCCTGCATTTGGGTGAATCCTGCAAACGTTTTGAAATTGCTGCTTGTGTAGCTCCCAATTTTGGATGCTCTTGTTGAGTTTGACAGCAATCTTCATGGAGTCATGCATCCAATTCTTGATCTTCAAACTTTTTTGGCTGGCCTGGGAGATTATTTTATTCCGTGTGAAAATCGCCACTTCTGAAACGAACCAACAATCTCTCGTATGTTGAAACTGATGGAACACATTCATCATAAGCTTTGTTGATCAATCTGTGTGCTTTAGCGGCACTTTGTTTCAAATTAAAGAAGTAAAGCAAAACTTCCCGCATATGACGATTTGTTGGCACGAAATTTGAAAAGAAAACTTTGTAGTTTACACTATAATGTTCAAAATTATAGTGATAGAATAAATGAGAGATATGTACCCTTCAAAATAACATATAAGTTATTAAAAGCAAAAACCGTGATGAAAAGATACGCCATCTATTGCAGATCCCTCAATTTTAGGTCAAAAACCCAATATATAAAAACCAAACCAATGCGAATTTCTAAATTCTGGAGAACTTTAAATTTTAAATGGCCTTGTAAAATATACGTACCAAATATTATCGAAGTCAGAAGAGTAAAGTTGCAAAAAATATATATTTTTAATCGAAATTTTTTGTTTCGTCCCTATTTGTATTTGAATTGTTAGTTTTGTAAATCAAAAGATATTTTATGAAAATAAAGTCATTAGGTTTCATTTTTACATGTCTAGACAGGTCATAATTCCATAAATTATGATCTTACAAGACATACAAATATCTAAAATAGAGAAGACAGCAAAGCAATTATTTCGCTTAAATGATAGCGAATCCATTTTGACAGAGTTTCTGGCAAAATTTACGCTTTACTATTCAGTGTGTACAAAATTACAAATATTGAAATGTTTATTGGTTTTAATAAAAAATATAAATATTCATAAACATTTAATCCCATAAAAATCTACTTTTAATAGGTTTCCTTTCTACGCCTGTCTGTCTGCTATCCGCTACCCCACTTCTTACTGACGCTTAAATTCGAGTGTAACATTTCTGTTTGTTTATTATTATTTTTTTTGTTTTTTTTTGTTAAAGAAATAATAACAAAATTATGTTAAAATTTTGTTTATTTTTTAGTTTAAATATTTTTTATACAATCACCATTTATCCAATGTTTAGATTTGTTTATATTCATATTAAAAAATAATAATAGAAGAAAAATTAATGCAACAAAAAAGTACATATAAACAATATTATTGAAAGTTTTTTTTTATTTAAAAACAAATATTTTTGTAAATAGATTTAATTTATAATCCATTATATAAATAATTTAATTTGCCTTCTACTAGAAACTAGTTTCAAATGGTTTAAATTAATTCCAACCTCTTTATGATAACTAAAGTTTAACACTTAAACTAAGAGTTTAATGAAAACTAAAGTTTTACATTTTAATTCGTCCTTATAATCTATTTCAACAAAACCAATATAAATATTTAGAATGTATTTATTTGCTTACATTTCATAATAATTTTTTAATATGTTGCTTTTTTTTAATAGTTTATTTTTCATTAAAAAATAAATTCTTATAATAAAATTTGTTTACATTTTAGTTTAATTTTATTTTTTTCTGTTTAAACAAACTAACAAATTTAATATTCCATTGTGTTTGATGTTTGTATGAAGTTTATTTTTTAATGCAATTATGCAGTAAATAAAATTAATAAATATGAAGAAGTAATCCCAAAATTAAATAAAAATAGTCGTTTGAGGTTAAAATATGCTTAATAATAATAATAATAGTTTGAGTCATTATAAATGAAAAGTTTATATAATTTGTAGAATCATTGTCATATAATTTTATAATATTAGTAGTGTTCGAATTTGTTTTGAGTTTTATATATTTTTAATCAATTTTAGTGTAGAGGTCTAATTTTACTCTATTGGATAATTTTGAGTCTATATATAAAAGTGTATTTAAATTACAAATTAATCAACCCAAAGAAACAATCTGAAATTAATTATTAGAAAATTTTTTTATCATCACATTGGTATTTATTGAGAGTATAATAGGGAATAAAAATATGAAAAAAGTATGACAATACCTTATAATTAGAGAAAAACTAATTGAGCTAATACGCCAAAATATGGCCATGTAATATTTTGGCGTATTAGCTCAATTTCCTTACCGTTATAATTTCAAGTAAAACCTATTCAGAATATTATAGTCCAGGTAATTTTAAATATAGTCTCAAAGTTTTACTAAAATCGGAAAACGTCAATCAATATGAATTTTAATGTTTTTTATAATTAAATTGCGAAAATAAAATGGAATTCCCATGGCTTCAAAACTTATGGACGATTTTCTATAACAACTTTCATGATTTTATATGAAAAGTAGTATATTGTTACAAATTTGCAATAGCGATTTGAATTTAACAGTCTGTAACGACTGCCTGCAGCATTCATCATGTTTATAAACCCGTCCATCAGTCAACAATGTTGATAGCATGCAGTTATTAGTATTGTTTATAAGTATGGCAACACTAAATGTTTAAACTGCTAACATTGACATCGAAAGCTCTGGAATTTGAATATACTAGTTGTCCGGTAAGATCATTGTAGAAGGTTCGCGAAATATGGCGCGTGTATAAATAGTGGCAGAGGACAGTTAGTTAATCGGAGACGCTGTTCGAATAAACATCAACTGTATTTCCAGTGTGCTTTTAAAGTGTGTAATATAAACGTGCGAATGTGTATAAGGCACATGTTGTTGTTGCGCATCTATATATATAAAATAGAGTGACGTTAGTTACTACGCTTATAACTCAACAACGCCTTGACCGATTGCTATGATTCGAACTAATTCGGATTGGTCTCCGGCCAAACAAGAAGAATACCAAAGAAAATTTCCAAAACAAGGCTTTCAAGGTCAGTGATTTTAAAAATTTAATTCACAGTGGTGTACTCTGATGCGAATAATTTAGTGTAAGTGATAAAAGAAACACATTCCAGCACACGTCCAGTATACACCAAGTTTTCCTATCATTCGATAAAATAAGTAGGCCACGGTTAATGCAACATTGTACTATAAAAGTTCTTTAATATTTTCAATCGATGATAAACCGTTTTGTTTACTCTTGAAATCTAATTACAAATTTTTTGATTGAAAATTTACCAAATTGCCACCAAACGCGATTGCGAACCACGTCTTCAGGAAAATCGGGAACGGGCATATACGTCTAGAGACGTGGATACAGAAAGTGAACGTGAATCACTTCTTGGGGAAAATCGCGAAAGTGCATCAACGTCTAGAGCCGCAGAAACAGAAAGAGAACGCGAATCACGGCTTTAGCAAATGGGTCGCAGTGCATCTTCATCGAGAGATGAAAAGACATCCCAAAAGCATATTGAAAGACTAGAAGCTAATGGTATGATCAAGAGAAAGAATCAATTTAAAGTTTCATTACAATAATAAAACAGTAATCACAGGGTCGTACTGATTGGCACAATGATCAAACTTTTTCCAAACTCTTCTTTCAATTGCTCCCGTCAACAAGCTGAATGAGCAAATTTAATTGAAACTGCCTTGTGAAACAATGAAATACAAATCGATTTGCACATTAATGAACGAAGAACAAGTCGTCCATTGTCCTACTGAATATTTGAATTAATTGGAATTAGCTGGAATGCCACCAGATATATCAACATAGAAGACTGAATCACCGATAATGCTTCTCCGCAACTTAAACGCGTTAATTGAGGAAACAATCATCGGTGGCAGATTCGAAGCCGAAGATGTACTGATTCCACGCATACCGATGATTTCCATTAACTCTGATCATTTGAATTCAAGCGGCTCCATTTCCCGTTTCGTCTTGCTTTGCTATAACCACTAACAAAACACAATGCCAATTGTTGACTATTGCTGGCTTACATATGGAAAATTCATATTTATTTCACGGTCAATTGTATGTGGCTTGCTCACCAACTCGGGAGCAAGCCACATACACCAAATAATTTATATATTTTTACTCCAAATAAAAAAATTAAAGAGATTGTATATCCCCTGATCTTAAGATGAATTCATAGATATAATATCCCATTTGCCTTAAATACATTAGTTTAATTTTTTAAGTTCTTACAGATATCTGCTACAACTTTGTCATATGACCACCTCATTCGTCGTCATCTGGCTACAGATAATAAAGGTTTGGGGTGCGAAGTCAGGTCGGGGGAGTACGTGCTTTAGTTTTACCCCACACTGTATACTAAAACTGAAATCGAGATGCAATATAAAACAGATGCTTTTTAAGGACTAGCAACGCGGACCGGGTTCAGCTAGTTTTAAACAAATAAAGAGTTGTTACAATTTTAAACTACTAAACGGCTATTATTTGCAATCAAAAGTATCCAGTTTATTTAAAGAAATTAAACCAACGTTTTTAATAAAGGTAAAAACGTAACAATATTTTGCTTTAGCTGGGGAGCATCCTGACTTTAAACTAAATTAACTCAGCTATTTTCCAACAGATTTTCATAAATAATTTTCGTTTGAATGGTAAAAATCATATCTGTTAAATTAGTATGTAAAGAACATAGTTATTTTATTTGAAACTTTAAGGATAACGTTATTTCACTAAAACTCAGTGATCGAGAAAAACTAGAACAACAAAAACAGAATTGCTACATAATTTGTTCGTTTAACTTAGTATCACTGTGTAATTGATCCGATGTATTAATGTCAGTGGTTGGCATAAAGAAAATATGAAACATAAATTACAATAACATTCTTCTCCGATTAAATTTTTCCTTTAACATTGTAATCTGACTAGCTGATTTGTGGTTCTAATTTGACATTTGTACAACACTGCTTTAAATAACTTAATGCTTAATGCTTCGAGGATTTTTTTCAAAAATTGCTCTTATACAATAATAATAAAAACTTTATTTTAAAAACTATTTTACGAAATCATTATTATAATATTTGATGTGAGATTAAATAAACATTGGCTACAAATAGTGGTTATTTCTTTAAATATTTCAACAATTTGTATGTACCTTAAAACCTTATGATTTATTACGAAATTTGCATAATAACTATTTTAAGTGGTCAGTAATACCAAAAAAAAAAAAAAAAACCAGAACAAAAAACCAAAATAGAGATTAATAATTTAGTTGAAATATTTTGTTTGTTTGTTGGAAAAGTTTGTACAAAAACCGTTTTATCTTTTGTTTGAAATGCAGAGAAAACATCTATATAGATATAGATTGTGTTTTATATAATAGTAACTAGTTAATACATACATAAGTATTTACATGTGTAGTAAATGAAGATTATAAAATATTTAAAAATCATATATACACAGAGACAGTTGTGGCTACCGAATTTGTTGCCAATCAAATGATTCGGTTGTACACATATAATTTGTTGGTTCTATGAACAGAAATTCAGTTGATAAAGAAGAATTTCGGTTAAAGCAACCAAACTTTTAAAATTCTGTAGCCACAACTGTAAAATTCGGTTGCTAACAAATTAATTTTAATTTTTCTTATTGTTTCCATTATAAAATAAGAAAGATAATGTTCGTTCCCATTTAGTGAGCCAGGCCCTAAGATAGAATCATTCGTTTGGCAACAAATTCGGTTGCTACTAAGAATCTGTTTTCTCTGTGTATATATATAGTCTATCATGTGTTAACACATGTTTATAAATATATGTATATTTATTGTATATATAATTCAAATAATTTATTATTTTCACTTTGATGTAATATATTAAATACATATGCATACACGTGGAGAAAAAATAAATAGTTGTGCATGTTTACAGTAACCATTTCCACATTTTTAAAAGCTTTTTAACAATATTATACACACTGTAACTATTTACATGGTTGTGGTAACCATAATATGGTTAACTTACGATTCACATGATTGTATTAATCATATATATGGTTACAGTAAACAAGTATATGTTTGTGATAACCATTTTAAAATGGTTACTGTAAACATGCACAACTATATTTTTTCTCTGCGTGTACATGTTGTAGAGTTACATGATTATCGAATAGTTTTGTTAATTTTTACTTATGTCTATGTAAAATGAATTTGATTTAATAAATTTATGTATGTAAGAGCGTTTAACCAAATTTTCATAATGTTAAATAATTAATTTTTGTGTGATTACCAAAAATGTTAATTAAAATATTTTGCTTGAATTTTATTTGCACAGATTTTTAAAGTAATTTACATAGAAATTGTGGATGACCTGCATAAATAAAGAAATCAAATAAATACTGCAAGATGAGCTTGCAACGTAAACAAAAATATAGCAAATAGTAGACAACAATTAAGCATTGCCAGAAATTCAAAAGACATTGGTTTTATTCATTAACAAAGCTTAATTGATAAAGATGGCGAAAGTTTAAATTTCTTTAAAAATTTAATACCTAAAGATGAGATTGAACAAATATTTAAGGAGAAGCTACGACCACAAAAAAATTAATCTTTTATCTACTTTTAAACTATTCTTTGTTTAATTTGCTTTTATAAGAGACCTGTTAGATTAGATTAAGTTAAAAGCTTCGAGGCCTAACATCGAAAAAAGCTTAACTAACAATTCGAATTTTGCTTGTATATATGAATATCGATAATTTAGGATAATTAAAAAATGTAAACTTAAATTAAATAATAAATGAAACTATCTCAAAAAGGCACGTCCAGTTAAGTTGTGTGTTTAGCTCATACAATTTTCTTGTCTCAATTTGATAATTCTTCACGCTTTATAGTCCAGATCGCGCTCCGTCCGACTACTATTTGTTTCGATTTATGCGGAACGCTCTCTCTGGAATATACTTCACTTCAGAACAGATTATCTAAAATTGCAGTTCTTTTGGCTAGGAATCTATATGTTGCCAGAAAGATGGGAAAAGGTCATAGCTGACAATTGCCAATACTTTGAGTAAATTTATACAGTAAAAAAAAAAATGCTACAGATTTGAAAAATCTCGCATTTTTAAGTCATACACCAATGTTATTTTTAAACCCTTCCCAATGAGTTGTCATTCCGTTTGTAATTTCTACATTTTTCATTTGCGACCCCACAAAGTATATATATTCTGGATCGTTATATACAGCGAAGTCGATATAGGCATATTCGTCAGTCCGTCTGTATGTTGAAATCAACTTTCAGTAGCCCCCAAATAACTTACAAACATAATTGATACATCAATTATTCAAATATCAAATTCTTCCGGCTCGGTCGCTATTCGAGAAAATCGGCCCACAAATGGCTGATATATAAAGAAATAACCGGAACAAACTCTATTTTTTACCTATTTTTGATCTATATCTGGATTACTAAGTCATTAATATAGACAGTATGGATATATAATGATAGATATTTTAAAGTCCATTGCAACGATTTATATTAGGCTATAGTAATTTGGACCCACAATGGGTCAAAATCGGGAAAATTGTTTTTTAACCAAATATATTTTTTTTACCACAAAATTTTTTTTTTATAATTTTTTTGTTCACTAATAAATTTAAAAAAAAATTTTAAAAATTTTAAAAAAAAAAAATTTAAAAATTGGAAAAAATTAAAAAAAAAAAATTTAAAAATTCGAAAAAATTTAAAACAATTAAAAAATTTTTTTTTTATAAATTTTGAAAAACAATTTGAAAAAAAGAAAAAAATTTTTTTTTAAATTTTGAAAAACAATTTAAAAAAAAAATAAATTAATTTTGTTTACCTAAAAATATTTAAAAATTTTATTTTAAAGTATAATTTGGTGAAGGGTATATAAAATTCGGCACTGCCGAATATAGCTCTCTTACTTGTTTTAATAAATTTTGCTACTGTGACTCAAAACTCGAAGTTTCAAATAAAATGTGCAACATCTACATTATTAAATTTTTAATAAAATGTTCAGCATTTGGTTTTAAGATGACAGAGAACTTATTTTTTTATACCTTTTGAGCTTAAGATGAAAACGGCCAATATAAGGAAGGGCCTTTCTCTTGTAAACTGTTAAGTTTTTCCATTTTCAAGACATAATGGAAAGCTAATGATTTGATGAATGCTTTGAATATATATTATCTGTGGTTTTATTTAAACCCAAATAAACCCAAAACGAAAAATCCGAGATCGATTAAAATCTTATTGACATTATAAGATGTTTTACCCTTTAATTGAAAATTTATAATTTTTTGAGTTTTTGTGTATGAAATTCATAGATTTGTGGTGAGAAATATTAATGATCAGTGATTGCAGATCAAGCTCAATCTTCTCGATTAAATGTTTATTTAAAAATGTTATTGATCATTTAAGTATCTTTGTGTTTTTCATCATATTTGGTGAAAAATAAAAAATAAAAAAATTCTTATAAAATTATTAACGAAATTTGACGATCACTGATTTCCTTTTCTGATTATAGTTTGTGATGAAAAATAAGTGTTTATTTTCTCGATTAAGCGTTTACTTACAAAGTTATTGATGACTTAAAAAATTTTGTGTTTTTGCATACAAAATCGATGCTTGGTGAGAAATGTGAGAGATTACAGATCGAGCTGCGTTCTGGATTAAACGCTTATTTATAAAGTTATTGTCGAATGAAGTTATTTTGGGTTTTTCATATAAAAAATCTATTTTTGTGAGAAAAATTAGTGATCACAGGTCCTGGTCCTTTTTATCAATTAAACCTTTCTTTATAAAACTAAATTTTTTGTGAGAATAACAAGAGATAAATTAGGCGAGTGATCACAGATTGAGTTTATTTTCTCGATTTAATGCTAATTGACTGTTTAATATTTGCTAAACTAAGTTTTTTGGTAAACTAAGTTATGGCAGCTGAATTGTTATGAGTATCAAGTTGTAAAAAGTTATACATTTTTTTTTTTGAAAATATTGCTACTTTGACTACAATGTATGTGCAGCCTCAAAAAGTTATCAGATTTTGCTAAAATTTTCAGCATATCATTTTTAAATGACGGAGAAAAATTTCCTCTACAATATGAAACGCAATATGTTTTTATTTTTTTTTAATTTTTCTGCAGAAACCCCCTAGTTTTATACAGTTTTAAATCACTAACGGTGTTAACTGAAATTGTATAAACAACATCAAGGTGCTGTACATCTTGTATGTTTTTCACACTTTCCAAACGTCATTATTTTTTAAATAATTTTTCCATCTAAACAAACAAAATGTTGATGTTATAATAAAACGCGCAATTTTTTTTTTGTTCGTTAAATTTTCGCAAATGTTTTAAATAGAAAAATGAAAATGAAAGAGAACAAAACAAAAAAGCCAAGCCATTAAAAGTTATTTTTGCATGAAATGACCATTAAGTGTAAGAAAGAACATTTCGAAATGAATTGTAACAAATTTCCAAGAAGTTTAACAAAACAATAATTTAAAAATAAGTACGAGAAATAAGTGCTAATGATAAATTAGTGTAAATAAAAATCTATATTTATAAAAAAAAAAACGAGAATGCACAGACATACGTTAAAAAGTAACAGAAATAAACAATATGTAAGGACAGAGCTCAGTCACAATATTAAAGAGATTTTCACCATTCTAGCCAACTTTATTCCCGGGATATTCAGGATTTTTGTATAACGAAAAATATTAAGATAAGCACAACATTTGAGTTAAGTTAGTCATGAACGAAAGTATTAAATTAAACGATAGAGAGTTAGTGGCAGATCCACGATAACCGGCTTAGTGTGAGATACACCAAACAAAATGCTGCTATTTGTATTTGCCATTATTAAAAAAAATAGAGCCTTATTCTTTCACTAGTTTAACTAGTCTCAGTCCCTTTGTGTTTGTAAATATTTACAAAAGATGAACAGAAATGTTACAATTAAAATTAATAAATATTTACCTGGCCATATTTAGACAAGAAAACATACATCGGCATAATAACCAAGAAATAAATTAAAACCAGCCAGATAACAAAAAAAAAAAAAAAAACCTGCTAAAAATCGTTCAACAGCCAATTGGTTTCTACAATAAACGCACAATGCAAATATTTGAGGCATCAACATACATACATTAAGCAATTCTCGTTTCGCTAAAACATTTTTTCTACTATAAAATAAACAATTTAATGCATTTGTCTAAATGGTGATTCTCCTCTCATAGTGCATAAACATAGAAAAGATCAAGAAAAAACGTATGCAAGTTTAATGAACTTTAAAAATAATGTTTGTATGAAAAAATAATAAATAAAAACCAGCCACCCAAAAGAAGAAAAAAAATGATAGTAGTTGTGGCTAATGGTGGTGCAGTAGTGTAGATTAAATTCCACTTACCTTATGAAATGCTTTGCGAAAATTATCCGATAAAAATGCATAGAGTACCGGATTTATGCAGGAACTCGTATATGCCAGAGTTTGTGCGACAATTTGTAAAATCACGGTTAACTTGGTATCGGCATGGTAGATATCGAGTGCTTTTAGCAGCAGAATTACCTGAAAATGTAAGATTCCATTAGTTAAATATTAAATACAATTTCTGTATAATGTCGTATAGAATAGCATGTATATACACGTACAATGCACAATGGCTGGGTGGGGGGAAAAAAATAAAATCATTATAAATCCCTGTGAAATAACAAAATCAAAAATTTAGAAAAACTTAAATCATCAAAAACTCATATTTCTCACAAAACCATACTCAACAATTTGTCAATAAGCTTATGAATAAGATTTTATTTGATCATATTGATCGAGTTCCCTTACTCACCAAAAATTAATATTTTATAAGAAAAGCTGAAAAAAATCGCCAAGGATTTTGTAATTAAGCGATTAATCGAAAATGGGTTCTCATTTTTTTTTGTTTTTTTTTTTTTTGCTTGGACCAGCACTCAAGGGATGACCCCTACTCATGTAATACATTGTATTGGAACTAGGAAAATAGGTTATGGGAAGGAGGATAGATGGAGTAGTGTTTGTGGACATTTGATTTGAATTTTCCTACATTGAAAAGTACAGGAAATACTTCGACAGGAAGCTTATTCCACATACGGACGGTACGGCTAAAAAACGAATTTTCTCTGATGTGTGTTGTGCGATCCACTGACCAATCGACCACGAATGGATGAGCCCCCGGGAACAAGTTCTCTAATTTCATCAGAACACATTCCATTCTAGTATCGATAGAACAGTGAAACACAACCCACATTGCGACGATGCTCCAGAGAATCAATAGAGCTGGATACCCTACTATCACCGATAAGCACCTTCACCCTCTCCTGAGAGAGATGTATTCCATTTTGGGTCGGATATAAGTGGTGTAAATAGTAAGGAGATCAGATAAAGTGAAGTATTTCTTACTCCGTCTTAGAAAACCGAGGCACTTGAATGCTTCTTTCGACACTTGAACAATGTGTTTTGTCCAACGAACATCACGCTGAATTCTCATGCCTAGAACATCGAGAGTTTCTGATTCCCTAATATTTATACCACCCATAGAAACAGATGAAGCAACATGATTTTGTCCTTTTAAAATTCCAATAATTTATTTTTGTGAGTGATTTTCGGAAGTGGACCTTATATGGCAGTTATGAACAATCATGGACCGATCGCTATGAGATTAGGCCGTGTTAATTATTTCTATATAAAACTTATCTTTATTAGATTATATTTGAATTCCACCATTTTTAAGCGATTTTTGCTCGTTAAAGTGATTTTAGGAAATGGGCCTTACATATATGGGAGCTATGACTAATTATGCACCAATCGCCATGAAATTAAGTCGCGTGATTTATGTCTATATGAGTCTCATTTATGTTGAATTCTATGTGGATACTAACATTTTTAAGCGATTTTTGGTCGTTAAAGAAATTGTCGGTAGTGGGCCTGACTAATTATAGACCCATTATCATAAAATCAGGTGACATGACTTCCATATATTTAAAACATATTTGGAGCAAAAAAAAAAGAAAGTTGTGGGCCTTACAAACATCAGCACAAACGCATTACCGTACCATCGACTGTGGTATTAAAAGTAGCAATTTTTAATACAAAAACTCAACATTTCTTAAATTGTCGATAACTTTTTAAGTAAACGCCTAATTGAGAAAACAAACACTTATTTTTCACCACAACTTAAAAACTCTAAGGGCCATTATTACAACTTGCCTTTAAGTTCGTAATAGTACAAGGTAACTTAAAGTAATGGAAAAAGGTTGCTTTAAAGTTAACTTTTTCTATTGGAGACATAAAGACAAATTATGTTTCTCTATTAAATAAGCTTTTAATAGAGAAAATGATCAGAAAAGGAAGTCAATGACAAAAAATTTATATAAAAAATCTTAGAACGTTAATAACTTTATAAGTAAGAGTTTAAGCAAGAAAATGATTATTGATATTATTCACCAAATATGCTGAAAAACACAAAAATACTTAAATTGAGCTTGATCTGCGACCACTGATCATTAATATTTCTCACCACTATGTAATTCATACACAACAACTCAATAAATTGTAAATCTTCATTAACAACAAAAACAAGCGTTCATCAAGAAAATCAATTAAGGGATAAAAACAAATATAAATTTGGTACTTTTTGGAAATTCGAACTCGTTTGGGGTAAAAACGGAATTACATTTATTCAAAATTTACATTTAATCAAAAAATAACATAATTTTATTTAGAACTCTAGTGCTGAGGTGTAGATTGGGTCAAACATGGGTAAACAGTTTGGTACCTTATTAAAACATTTTTTTTTTTTGAACATCTAACACAGATTGGAGTCCTTTTAGACATATGTATCTTTGACGAGTTTCTAAGAGGGAAAAATAACATTTTTACTGTTTCTTCTAATGTATACTAACACTTTTTTTAGTATTAACCTACATATATGGGCAATTCCACGAGAATGACTACCACGACTGAAAACCCAAAAACTCTTGAAACTTTTTTTCAAGATGATTTGAATAGGAGAAAACTCTAAAATATTACTATTTGTAAGTATTTAGAGCTTCTTACAACATTTAAAATAATAGTTTAAACTGACTATATTTAATTTTTTAATTTAATTAGCGTGTTTTAGGCTGAAATTGCGGTCAAAATTAGGCTCCCAATTAGCATGTAGTGTGAAATGAATTTGACTCTGATTGTTCATTTGCTATTATAAATTTTTTTATTGAAACCGAATGCATATTTTCTATTAATTTTTTTAGTTTTTGTATACATATATTTACAGAATATATATTGTTTTATTATAAGAGAAAAATCGGTCACGTACGGTATGTCACGTACGATATTAAATTTTATTTATTATAAAATTATCCAAAGATTGTTTTTATTTAAATATGATGGATTGTAAAGCCAAAATATTTCGTTTAGTGTAAGAAATTAAAAGAAAACATAACGCCTCTCACGATTCGAAAAAAAAACAAGTAAGAAAGTATAGTCGGTCAAGCCCGACCATATAATACCCTACACAAAGAAACGAGCTAAAACATTTTTCTTTCAAAATTTCAATAATTTATGTTCGTGAGCGATTTTCGGAAGTGGGCCTTATATGGGAGCTATGACCAATTATGGACCGATCACCATGAAATTAGGTAGTGTGATTAATGTGTATATGAAAGTTATTTATGTTGCATTTTATGTGTATACCAAAATTTTTAGGAGATTTATGATCGTTAAAGTGATTATCGGAAGCAGGCCTTATATGGGAGCTATGACTAATTATGGACCGATCATCATAAAATTTGGTGACATAAATTCTGTATATATAAAACTTATTTAGAGAAAAACGTGTGTAGAGACATATATAAATTAAACATTTATGACCTATAAAGTCCAATTTTGGTAGGACATTTGTATGGGGGCTAGGTGAAATAATGCACCGATTTCAGCCAGTTTCAATAGGGATCATCCCTGGGCAGAAAAAATGATATGGACCAAATTTTATCGAAATATCTTAAAAAATGCGATCTGTACTCTGAGCACAAGGTTTACATGGACAGCCAGGCAACCAGCCAGCCAGACGGACGGACGGACATCGTTTAATCGACTCAGAAAGTGATTCTGAGTCGATCGGTATACTTTAAGGTGGATGTTAGACTAATATTTTTGGGCGTTACAAACATCTGCACAAATCCATTATACCCTCCCCACTATGGTGGTGTAGGGTATAAAAAAATATTTTTACATATACCTCAAAATGACTTCCGTTTTATGTCACGTACAATATATACATATTTCGCATTGTTGTCCAAAATAACAATGTTTCGAATGAACTTTTTATTATTTTATTTTAAAAATATAGTACCCTCTGAATGGAACATAAAGACCAAATTATTTTTCAGATACACTTATTTTTGCAAAATCAATTTCACTCTATAGGCATACAAATGTCACATACGATGACATAGAATTGCCCATATCGAGCCCTAACCGCAA
Organism: Calliphora vomitoria; assembly: GCA_942486065.2. Lineage (NCBI taxonomy): Eukaryota > Metazoa > Arthropoda > Insecta > Diptera > Calliphoridae > Calliphora > Calliphora vomitoria. Next base: position 17,222,625 of record OW818029.2, read on the forward strand.
AAATAACGTAAGCGACATTTTTCCGAAATTGACTTTTTAATGAAAATCGATAGAAAAGTGTCGTGCGCATCAACACCCGAAATAATGAAAATAAAGTGTTCATATATACAGAGGTAACGCAAATTCAATTATATCGTAAGCGACACTGACCTTTTTGCTTTACCGCAAAAATAACGTAAGCGACATAAAAGCCAAAAGGGGCAATAAATTAAAGTAAGAGTAGCCGAAGCACTAGAGAGAAAATCAAAAGAAATTGAAATACAATTAACGGGAAAATATATAAATTTAAGTCCCATTTATTGGACAAATATCAAATCAAGCATTTTTTTCTAATCTATTCAAATTTGCTTACTACCTGGTCATACAATGATGCCTGTTGATTCTGATGCTCCTAGTGAGTGGCCTACAGTTATTCGAAGTGCAAGAAAAACCCCTTACGGTTATGAATTTATATCGTTAAAGCACTCTAAGGGTACTCATTTAAACGCTTAAGTTCCCATTTGTGCAAATGCGCAAATTTGAGCAACGTATTTCATGAACCCACCTTTTAAATTTTGTACAATTTGATAAAAATATGAAACAAAAATAAATTCAAAAAATTCTTAGAAAAAAAGGTTTTAAAAATTGTATAAATTTAAATTCTAAAAGCTTCTAATGAAAGTGAAATCTTTGGAACAAACAATGGTAAACATAGTTTGGAAGATTTTGCTTATATTCTAGCTGTTGGTTAATATTTCCATTCACAATGCCATTCAATCCAATCATTCGGTTCCAAAGTCACATAATTTTCAAGTGTACAAAAAATTTGTATTTTATTTAATGTTTATTTATTATAAAGTAAACAAAAGCAGCTGATTTATCAAATGCACAATATATTTAAGTTTGGGAGCCTAAATTGTCGCGCAAACTTATCGGAGTTGTGGAAACGAATTTACATACAATTTTTTACAGTTCATTAGAGAGAGTTTGCACAGTTTACGAGGCACTTAAGCGTTTACATGAGGACTCTTTCTGATTTTCAAACTGGAAAATGTTTTCTGATTAGCTTGTTCCAAAGAAAATAAAATTAAGCACGATGCAGTCTTCAACTTTCTATACAACTATGATTACAATTAAATACGGCTATTGTGATAAGGAGTGAGATCGAAAAATTCTTACTGTCAGGAACTTTTTGAGCCTTGTATGTTTTTAAACCTGCATTAGCTTTTAATTTTCGTACCAAATAGTCCGAGCACTGAGCTAACCGGGCTGCTTTCCTACCGGATGTGTTGGGAGCTCTTTTGAAAATGCTTTCTATATTTATAGCTTAATAAATATCATGTGAACCATTCGTTCTACCTGGTTTTTAATCAGATTAACAACAAATGAATATAATTGAAATCAAATAATACTTGGGTAAAAAGTTTTAATGAAAAACGTGTGTTAAGAATTTTACGATCTCACTCCTTAATAGCGACGACAAGATATTGATTTAAATACTTCTACGGTTCGTGGACCTCCTCCCCTATACAACACAGAATTAAAAATTTCCTCATATAAATTCAATGATTTAAAATGACCTTGCAATAAAAATAGTATTCCTCAAAGTTTTTATAACGAATATATTGGCCTAAAACATTCCCAAAATATTATAGACGCCTTAAACGAAACAGATGAAGAAGATATGCCTTAATTTCCTAAGCACCTACTATATTAGTTTAAAACTTTTCTCTGATTTTTAAAAAAATAAATTTTTTCGAAACTTAAAATAATATTTTTTCTTTATAAAGCATTTATCGTATGCGCCATATTTTAGTCTCAGCTGATTGTAATAGTGGCGGTAAAAATAACGTAAGCGCCAAAACAAATTTGTTGCTCACAAAATTAACTTAAAAATGCATTTATCTCATATATGCCACCAGTAATAGACTACATTTTAATTTTCAAAAAAATCCTTCGCACAATTAAAAAAAAAAACGAAAAAAACTCTCTCCTTTAAAATTCGATTTTTGGCGCTTACGTTATTTCCGCGGTTAGGGCTCGATATGATAGATGATTTGCTTCTGAATAAAGAAAAAACCTAGGGTATGGGGCTAAATGGTATCAAAAAAGGAGAACAAATGTTACTTTTTCGTTCTTCAAATGGCACATTTTGAATTATCTACAATAATAAACTTAGACTCAGGAAATTAAACACATATGATCCAGACTGAATTAGAATCTCCCATAAAGGGACTTACAGGGAAATTTTTTCCTATTAATATGTAGTACTATTTGAGTATTATATAATAATACAATTAAGAACTTATCATTTTAAGTGAATGGTAATTCAAAATTCGTAATTAATGGTACTATTTCCTAATTTTAATCGTACTTTTTGAATATTTTATAATAATGAACCTAAAATCATGAAATTAGGCATACATGATTCATAATGATATAGAATCAGGGACTGAAAATAAATTGTTTAACTTTTAAAGAAAAAAGAAAATATCGGAGAACAAAGGAACACTGCTTGTTCCCTTTGAACTAGATATTTATAAAATGTTATGCTTTATTCGAGCAGAGATAAAAGTTATTTTATGATAAAAGTCAAAACTCCTACGGTCCCTAAATAGAATCCATAAAAGTAAGATATTTACGATTACATCAAATCGGTTTACCATACCTTTGATAAATTTATCAAGTAAGAGAGCTATATTCGGCTGAGCCGAATCTTATATATCCTTCACCAAATTATAGTTTAAAATAAAATTTTAAATATTTTTAAATCATTTTTTTTTCAAAATTGTTTTTCAAAATTAAAAAAAAAAATTTTTAATTTTTTTTCCAATTTATTTTTCAAAATAGTTTTTTTTTAATATTTTCCAAATTTTTTTAAATTTATTACTGAAAAAAATGTAGGACAAAAATTGTTTTTGGTATAAAAAAAATTGGGGTTCAAAATTTTTTTCCGATTTTGACCCATTGTAGGTCCAAATTATCTATCATTAGATATCCATATTGTCTATATTAATGACTTAGTAATCCAGATATAGATCAAAAATAGGACGAAAATCGAGGTTGTCCCGGTTTTTTCCTTATATCTCAGCCATTTGTGGGCTGATTTTCTAGATTTTAAATAGCTACCGAAACGGAAGAATTCCCGATATATTGATGTATCAATTATGTTTGTATGTTATTTTGGTGCTACGGAAAGTTGATCTCAACATACAGAAGAACAGAAGGACATGGCTATATCGACTTCGCTATCTATAACGATCCAGAATAGGGTCGAAAATGAAAAATGTAGAAATTACAAACGGAATGACAAACTTATATATACCCTTGCCACTCATGGTGAAGGGTATAAAAACTGTTTATGAAAATGTGTGTTAATGTTTATTAGAATCTAATAAAAAAATTTTAATTTTTTGAAATTTCATTTATAAATAATGGGTTAACGATGACAGAAAATGTTTTTATTTTATAAACCATCTTAGAACTCGAATGCATCGAAAACCCCAAAAGTATATTTAATTAATTTCATATTATTTGAAATAAATTTTTCTTTAAATTCAAACAGAATTACAAATAAGTACAAATATCACCCAATGTGCATTGATTGCAAAACAAGGCATTAGTAACTAGAATGTTGAATCAACTTTTAGCCATCAACATCAACAAACAATAACTGCAACAAAACACAATACTAGCATGTACATTGTAATGCAACATACATACATACATACATACATACATACATACATACATACATACATACATACATACATACATACATACATACATACATACATACATACATACATACATACATACATACATACATACATACATACATACATACATACATACATACATACATACATACATACATACATACATACATACATACATACATACATACATACATACATACATACATACATACATACATACATACATACATACATACATACATACATACATACATACATACATACATACATACATACCTTTCGGTGCAATGGATGGAAATTCAAACAACAAATACGAATGCAAAAACTTAAAACCAACTAAAAAAAAGTAACAATATCATCACTTTCTCATATTGTCTTTCAGTCAGTTTGTCTGTTTTTCCGTCCGTCCGTCCATGTTTCTACGTTATACCTCTAACCGTGTTGTTGCCAAATATTTACACACTCAACTCCAACATACACTCGACTTAGAAATTTTAAGTGAAATAACAAAAAAAAAAAAAAAAAAAATTGAAGGAAATGTACCAACAACATACAAAAATTCATCATCCTACTCATCGTCACAATGTTGCTGAAAACTCACCTGTACTGGCAACCATAATGATGCAAATGCAATCACAACGACTACAACCAGACGTGTCACACGTTTACGTCCTCTCTGTGATTCGACAGACATGCGAACACCGCTGCCTTGTCGCCACAAACGAGTTATCATACGCACATACAAACCACTAATGACCATTAAGGGGAGTAAATATGAGCTGGCAAAAAATATTGTCTGATACGCTGAGAGTGATAGAAAATTATTATCCATAAATTGACACATTTCGAATTCGGGGACACCAGGATCATTGGTGCGCTGCAATTAAAATAGAAAAAAAAAACGTATATGAAAACAGTATTATTTAGTGCTGCAAATATAAACTAATATGAAAGAGAAGGTATTAGAAAAAAAAAAAAAAATGGTGTAATTTAAATCGCCATCAATTAGTAAATGAAATCTTTGTTTGTGCAAATAATATTACGATGTACAGTGGAACTAAATGAAATGATCATAAATTCTTTAAATATATAACCTGATTGAAATATTAAAAACTTGTATTTTAAGAAAATTTTCAGTTCTTCTTTAAGAAGTATAGATTTTTGACCACCTTCAAATAAAACGTTTTATTGTGCACCGCACAATGGGACAGCATCAAATTTTTTGGAAATAAATATGCCATTTCTAAATTAGTTATTGAACATTGTAGTGTAAATAACGAAGTTCTTTTGCTTCGAACATGACGAATTGTGTGCCAACAAAGAATCATATGCAGGAAATTTTGCTTCACTTCTTTAATTTGAAAAATGTGCCGCGGAAGCACTCCGATCTCTCACCAAAGCATATGGTGAATGTGTACCATCGGTTCCAAAACAAAGATCGCCCAGACCAGCCAAAACAGTTTGAAGACCAAGAATTGGAGGAATTACACCATAAATATTGATGTAAAACTTAAGGTGCAATTTCCAAACGTTTACGAGCAGTAAGATTCATCCAAAAACAGAGAAATTGGAAATTGAACGCTATAAAAGAATATAATTATTACTTGCGATGAAAAATGGATCCATTACAATAACCCGAAGCGTAAGATATCTTATGTGAAGCTCGGCCAACCAGCCGAATCGACACCAAAACCAAATCTGCTGTAATCAGACCACACCATCACAGGGAACCTTTACCGAACGCAACTGATTCGTTTGAAGTAAGCATTTGCCGATATATATGCGGCCAGACATGACACCGTAATACTTATGTCATCATAACAACGCTCGACCACATGTTGCAATACCTACTAAAATGTATATAGAATGAAGTGGTTGGGAAGTTTTGCCTCACCCGCTTTAGAGTCCACACCTTGCCCCCTCCGACTACTTTCTGTTTCGACTGATGCAGAATGCTTTCTCTAGGATACGCTTTACTTTCGAACAGATTATCCGATATTGGTGTGATTGGTTCTTGGCCTCAAAAAGTGAGCAGTTCTTTTGGCTCGGAGTCCATATATTGTCAGAAAGGTTGGAAAGGTGATAACTAACAATGGTCAATACTTTTAATAAATTTATATTGTAAAAAATTAAAAAAATGCCGCGTTTTTAAGTCATACACCCATATAGAAAATATGCATAGAGCGGAAACTCTTCTGTCAAAGACCTAACTCAGTTGTCGAAAGCCTATGTGGTGAGAAGGTATTAGTAAATAAAACTATGTGAAAACAATAGCAACACTTGTATGTGTAACTTTTTTGAGTAATTGTTTTATTTGAGTTTTTTTTTCTACTTTCCGCTATATGTATATTTTCTTTTTGGTGAAAACTATGTAAAAAAAAAATGTAAAATTAATTTATGATTAATTAATTGATGCCTTTGATCATAGAATAATATATCCATAGGAGTGTTACTGAGAAGGAAAAAACCTAAGTCTGTTGTCAAAAACCTGAGAGTTGTGAGAATGTATTAGTACATAGTTTTGAGGTTGTATTGGTGCCTTTTAAATTTTAATTTATTAAAATTTTCTTCTATTTTCAATACCAAAAATTTATAATCTGTTTTATAAATAATATTCTACCACAGATTAAATTAAGTGTCAAAAATTAATAAAAAATAAATTTTTTCATTTAAACAAAATTAAGGTGTTTCGGAAATAAAAGTGTCTTGCAAAGTACTCAAAAAATTTGCCAAAAATTGTATAGAAGTGTATACAGTGGTTCAGTCTATATTAAGTCGGAAAATCAAAGTAAAAATTTCATGTATTTTGATGTGTTTATTTCTCTCACAACCCAGCAGTTAAGCAAGTAGACAATGTATCCCTTATAGACAGAAATCGTCACAAATTTCATATCACTTGGCTGACTTTAATTCATATATTTTGGTCATTTGACACGTATGTGCTCTTTGTAATGCATAGAGAAGACAATTGGTTGCCTTATACATCCTAGGTAAACTAGCGTGAGGACAATTGTTACTTAAGTGTACCTAAGTAACCTTGAGTGTTCAAAACTGTTTTTATACAAATTGTGTGGATAAAATTCTCATACAGTTAATTTTTATGAAGCATGAAGTCAATAGTCACTTTAATGTTTCTTAGTAACATATAGTGAAGTCACTTTAAACGTTTATTTTGTACTGCACTTTAAAAAAGTAGTTATGCAGAAGCAATCCATTGGAGAGTGGTCGAAGATAGATTTGTTTACAAGCTATCGTTTACTGGACTGACTATGATATGTCGTTTTAGGTGACTATTTGAGGTAAATTAGCACTCGTACGTGTTAAAATACCTAGTTAGGTAGCTGATCAAGTAACCAGTTATGTAGCTAGTAAGGTAACTGGCGTTATTTAGCCAGTAGGTGAATTTAATGCGTTGACTACTTTGGACCAGATATTAGACAGTCTCATTGTAGTCAAAAAGTGTCAATTGACCCCCTGCTTAGGACATGCACGTGTTAAAATAACCAGTCACGTAGCTATTGAAGTAACTAGTTCCCACCCTAAATGATGACTATTTCGGGACTCTCTCCTAGAACTGCTGGGAAGTATGTTGAATTCACATATTACAAGTACGTGTGAAGAGAGTAATTATTGTTACTCTCAGCTTATTCTCAGTTGTGCCTCTAGTTGTACCCTATGCGTTTGATTGTAGCGTAAATTAGTTCTAATTTCGACATGAGATTTTAATTTGTAGTAGAATAGGGCGGAAAGATTTTGTTTTAGAAATTTTTTTAATTTTTAATTTTTTTTTTTATTTATTGTATTTTCATTATTTAATGAACTAACAAGTATTTCAAATCTTATATCTAATAATTATAATTTAATTAGTCCAGCCAGTGCCGGATTTTAGAAATGTATTGTTTATATTCCGAATTTATTTCAGAGCTGAATGATATGAATTTTAAAATAGTGAAATTTCACATTTTGTTAAAATGAACATTTGGAATTGGTGGAAAGAGATTTCAGCACTGTTTAGCTTATATTAAGAATCATTATAGTATTTGTAATAGAATTTACAAAATTATAAAATTGTCCCCAGAATTCAACAATAAACGAAAAGTTGGGTGAAGAATGAGAATATTTTGATATTTTGATTTTTATTTATACATTTGGAAACAAATGATTGACCATAAATTTTTGAGATCCACAAGATTTACAAAAAATGGAAAGATATGTACCTAACGGGGTAGAAAACCATGTAATCATAGCCTTCAGAACTATATTGCTTTCGACCCCATTAGGTACATAAGGAGCACCTTTCCATTTTTGGCCAATTTTTCGGGTGAATATAAGCTAAATAAATGTTTGGTCCATTAGAGAGAAAGCTATTGATCATTTTAAATCTTTATTTCTTAAGTCTGGTTATTTTAATATTATTTGTTTAAAATCAAATTAATATTCATAGTACTTCATTGTATTTCACCTTTAACAATCTTTGACTTAAAAATATTAATTGAATTGACCTCTGTTAATAAGAGCCACCTTAATGTACCTCAAAAAAGACCACAACAATTTTTTTAATTCCTCCTAAGTATACCTACCCTACTTCTATTTGCAAAACAAAGCATTAAAATCTTTAGTAAATAATGCTCATAATTGTAAAAATGATCAATATAAAACATTCAATAGCACGAGAAACACGTTGGAAAGTGTAAATTGTAATTATAAGCGAAGAAAAAACTAAATGTAAATATTGAAAAATTTATGAAAAATATTTACACATATTTTGTTTTTATTTTTGCTGTTGTGTATTATTCCCTCACATTTTATATTGTTTTTATTCATACACGTATTATTAATGTTTATTATACGTAAAGTAATGTTTATTCAAAAAATCATAAAAATAATATTTCCAACAATTTTTACGACTTTATTATGTGTGTCTGTCTGTCTGTCTGTCAGTCTAGTTGTGAGCAAAACAAAAACAATTGAACATTGAATCCGCTTTTTTTTTTTGTTGGACTGCCAATATTTTATATATGTAAGTAATTGAACACACTGCCCGTCCCTCCATCATGCAGCACCAATTACTGAGGATGAGTTTAAAACATACGAGCAGCATCATAAAAATAAAACAGCATGATATTTTTGGAAAGCGAAAATAAAAAATTTATATAAAATTGTATTTACACACACACCAAAGAAAAACAAAAAGCACAGCATTGTTAATAATTTGAAAATTTTTGTGAAATTTATTTTTCTATGAATAGCTGCAGCAGCTTCTTTAGAGGCAGCAGACCCAATGAAAAGATACAAAATGTCTGATTGTGCTGGAGTGTTAAAAAGAACATAAAAAAGCGTAAAATGCCAACATTAAACTGATCCAACAATTTATACAATCAACTATTTGAGTGAGTAGATGAATGTCAGGCAGTGTTTAGTTGAGATGTGTTATTTGTAGAAGAAAATAATGTTAATAGCAACAGCAGGTATCAACATAGGTACCAAACTCAATTACAACTACAAAAATCAATTCAGAATCCTTCCCTCTGACGATCGGTCCATCTGTCTTACCATTTGAACCTTATTTACAAAGTACAGTAAACAATTTTGAAAACAGTTTGGTGATCTTTGATAAATGTGATTATTTTTTGTGGGAGGACGATGTCTATTGAAGTTGTTTGAATCGGTCTAGGCTTTCATCTATATATAGCTTTATAACGTTCAGAATTTTACCTTAATTTGATCAAGTAATTACCACAAACGCTTACACATACACTCACAGAAAAAATATAATTGTGCATGTTTACAGTAACAATGTTCACATTTTTAAAAGTTTGTTAACAATATTATAGCCACAGTAACTATTTACATGATTTCGGTAACCGTAATATGGTTAACTTACGATTCACATGATTGTATCAATCATATATATGGTTACTGTAAACAAGTATTACCCATTAATCTGAGTAAAATAAACTGATAAAAACATATCTTTTTTAAACTCCCTTTTCATGCATGTTTATACGATTTTTTTTTTTTTGTATTCTATATGTGTCTGTGGCCAAATAACGTATGGCTAACAGGCCGGCAAACATTGGAGATTTTAAATTAATAACAAAATTCCTCAATTTATGGCCATTTCAATCATCCACACCTCGTCAACATGATTGTGTAGAACAGAATAATTGAATAGGTATTGGGGAAGAAAGATATTTATTTATAGGGTTTAGAAATAAATAGCAGTCAAGCACCACTCACTATATTAATTGAAATGTTTGTATATGATTAATAAACTATTAAATGAATTAAATATATACTACTATATCTGTGTATGAACAAAATTAGTTCGCAATAAATGGAAAATAGAAAATACTTTTTTAAACATATGAAATAATGAAAGATCATTTGAAGTGACTTGCAATAGTAAAACTGACTATGCAAACTATTTGTGAATCCAATGCGTTGATCACTTTTGACTCCCTGCTTATGACATGTATGTGTTAAAATATCTAGTCACGTAGATAGTTATGTAACTAGTCACACTAAATGATGGGTAAAATCACTACACGCAGTAAAAAAAATATAGTTGTGCATGTTTACTGTAACCATTTCAACATTTTTATAAGTTTTTTAACAATATTATAGTCACAGTAACTATTTATATGATTGTGGAAACTATAATATGGTTAATTTACGATTCACATGATTGTATCAACCACATGGTTACAGTAAACAAGTATATGTTTGTGAAAATCATTTATATGATGAAGGACTTACCATATTATGTTGATCTCGGCTTATTGATATCATAATCTGAGAACAACATATTATGATAAAACATGTAAGAGAGCTATATTCGGATGTGCCGAATCTTATATACCCTTCACCAAATTACACTTTAAAATAAAATTAAATTTTTTTTTTTAAATTTAAAAAAAAATTTTTTTTAAAAGTTTTTTCCAATTTTGTAAAAAATTTTTTTTTTTAATTTATTAGTGAAAAAAATGTTTTTTTTTTGTGAAAAAAAATTCGGGTTAAAAAATATTTTTCCCGATTTTGACCCATTGAAGGACCCAATTTACTATAGCCTTATATACATCGTTGCAATGGACTTTGAAATATCTATCATTAGATATCCATATTGTCTATATTTCCGACTTAGTAATCGAGATATATATCAAAAATAGGCCAAAAATAGAGGTTGACTCGGATTTTTGCTTATATCTCCGTTATTTATGGACGGATTTTGCTGACTTTAAATAGGAAACTTCTCGAAAGCATGTCTGACAGAATTATTGAAGATTTGGATCCCGAAGATATCTGGAGTTTTCAAAAAGTTGATTTCAACAGACAGACGGACATAGCTTAATCAACTCCGCTATCTATAAGGATCCAGAATATATATATACTTTATAGGGTCGGAAAATTATATTGTGGATACTACAAACGGAATGACAAACTTATATATACCCTTCTCACGAAGGTGAAGGGTATAATTATTCATCATAAAAATGGTTGTCAGCATTTGAATTATCCCAGAAGTAACGGGAAGCTGATGATCTTAAGGTAATCTAATGAACATCTTTTCATAAAATTAAAAATTAAAAACATTATTTTGTTTCATATTAAAATAATTTTAATATAAATAATTCCAAACATTTTTAACTTTTAAGTAAACAAAGTTAGTATGTTCATCAAATGTTTAAAATATTTATACCCTACTCAACCATAGTGGGGAGAATATTTTGAATTAGTGCTGATGTTTGTAACGTGCAAAAATATTCTCCCAACACCCACTTTAAAGTATACCAATCTGCTCAGGATCACTTTCTAAGTCCGCCCGTTCGACTATGTAAACCATTTAATCAAACTACAGGTCACAATTGCAAAGATAATTCGACAAAATTTGGTACAAGCTTTTATGCATGTCTTCTCTTAGCCTTAATATGATTGCTCTGTGTGAAAATAGTTAAGCTCTCAGAAATATTTTAGTTATATAGATATGAAAACCAAATTAAGCAAAAGTAAGTTTTATGTAAGCCGAACTCGCATCAGCAAATTTAAGGTCCACTTCCAAAATTAATTTCAACGAGTATAGATTTCTTAAAAATTTTGATATTTTAAATAAAATTCAACACAAATAAGTTTTATATATACAGAATGCATGCCACCTAATTTTATGGCGATTGGTACATAATAAGTCATAGCTCCTATATAAATTTTAGGTTAGGGTATCATATGATCCGGCTTAACCAACTATACTTTTTTACAATTAAAAACTCATTTCATTATAAATATTTTTACCAAAATTTTGTTTGCCTTCCTTCTGCAAATACAATGAAGACATTATTCACACTTAATGCTTATAAATACATTAACAAGAAAATTTAAATAAAATTAGAAAAAATTTTGAAAAAAAATAAAACATTTTAACTTATTGTTTATGGTACGAGTACAAGGATAGTTAAACTGTGTTGGTACTAAGTATTTGTAGAATTATTGTTATAAACATAAAGTTTTATATTTATCAGAAGTTTATTAAAAAATATTGTATTATACGAAGGTGGTAGAGAAATTGTTGTAAAAAAAAGTTGAAATAATAATACGCAATTTAGGGTCTTAAGAAATAAATTTATTTCTTTTATGTGTAAAAGCCGTGGCAAAAAGACTTGGAGGCTTTTATCAGTGCTAGTATACTCGTACACGTATATATGTTGATCACGACGAAACAAGAACCATTCATATTGTTTATAAGTGAAGTAGCTTTAAAAGCTTTAGGTGATCATTGTGGAAATAGAACATTCGATATTATTCACGAGACTTCAAGAAGATGGCGCTGTGTATATAAATAGTAATAGCGAGTTGTAAGTGAATTAGTGTATCATAGGCGCTGTTAGAGTTAACATCAACTGTATTACCAGTGTATTCTTGGAAATTATGAAGGGTGTTTTTAAAGTGTGTATTAAGAGAGAGTGACTATTTAAATTGTTGTGTAAATTTAAATAAATAAAATGTTTAAACTATTGATCGCTTTTATTTGCAATTGAAAGAATAATGTTTATTTAAAGAAAATAAACCAACGTTTTTTAAAAGGCAAAAATGTAACCATATTCTGTTTGGATCGTTGTAGCTAGCTCAGTCGACAGAGGTTTGTAGAATTCAACTTTCCGAAGGAAAACTCATTTAAAAAGCATTTCCAAGACAACAATTACAGGTCTTTAATAAGAATTGAAGAACAATTTTATGATTTTTTAAAGAGGATTAAAATTAAAAAAAAAAAAAATGATCATAACTTGTAATCTATATAAATATATAAATGTCTTTGTAAGTTTGTTTGTTTGTTTGTTTGTTTGTTAGTTTGTTTGTTTGTTTGTTTGTTTGTTTGTTTGTTTGAGCATCACGCCTAAACGGCTGAATCGATTTTATTGAAATTTGGAACGTAGATAGATCCTTACTTGGAAGCGTCAATAGGCTATAAATTTTTTCAATACTTGGACCAGGGGGAAAACCGGTAAAATTGGTACCTTTAGTTCTTTAACAATAAATACTAAACGGCCGAAACGATTTTATTGAAATTTCCAACATAGACTACGACAGGGGTAGCGAAGCTCACCGGGCCAAGCTAGTTTTAAATACATTTAATAAATAAAAACTTCTTGATATATTGTTTGGGTTAAATTTAAACCCCCATTTTAAAAAACGTTTATGAAAGTTATCATAGGTTTACAACCTGAATTTTTTATAGGAATTTCACAATTTATTCAATTTAGTGTTGATATTCGAATTCAATTTTAGACTGTCTGATGATATTAATACATAAACACAATTTTAAATTTTAGCTACTACCCTACAGTTTCTTGAACTAGTTCCGCCAAATAGTATTATTACTAGTGAATTTTAAACCCACTAGCAATGTCTTTGACTAGTGAATTAACATGGGAATGTCATTGCAGGTGGTTGATTGGCACACTCTGCATAACACTTCACTATTAAATTCAATAGTACTAATACTCCTGCATTTTAGAAGAAAATAAAAAATAAATTTATCAGAGAGCGGACTTAAACTTATAACTTATCATTTTCGAGTCACACAGAGCTCTTTTTATACTGCTCTCTATTTGTTATTAACCCTATAATGCTTAAGCATGCCTCAAGGCACTCATCGCAAAAATACCAATAAATGCAAATATAACAGATTTTTCATTTCAAAAAAGTTGCTCAAAAACGTACTAATATATTTTAAAAAGCTTTCAAAGTTTTTGAATTGAAAAATGAGTTATATTTGTCTTTATTGGCATTTTTGAGATGAGTGCCTTGAGGCATGTTTAAGCAATAAAGGGTTAAGAATTACATGTGGGTCTACATTCTCATCTGAGAGAATGAAAATACGAACGGCCACATTCAGCATTACATGTGGTCTTCAAAGTGGTGTATTTTTCAGGATTTTATTTTATTTGAATTTATTTTCAAATACTTAAGAGGAAAATCTGACTATTGTTTATTATTAAATACTCTGGTGAAATGTAGTGTAAATGATAACAATTTACCACTTTAGCAGCCACAGCGAACTAGTATGTTGTACAAATAATAATATAGCTAGTGTAAGGTTTCCAATTGACACTTTTCAAACTGCTGGGTACGATGCAAAAATCTATTAACATAAATATATTTTTAAATAGTTTAACTTCTAACACACCGGTAACTGCTCGTAAAGCAATGAATTTCAAACGCACTAATAAGTTGACACTTTAAATTGTTACACAAAATGGTCCTAGACTGCAAAATGGGCAATAGACAACATGTTGTATATTGATAATAGGACAATAGAAACATACACACATATGTACTTGCATGTGCATGCATGTAGGTAATTTGTAGTAGTGTGTTCAAAATATCATTAGACATTGTAATAATAAATCTTGTGTTCTGTGCCGTCGTAACTGAATAAATGTATTACATATGTACATTAAGGTAGTCGGAAAAAAAGTGTTGATGTTCCCAACTAAAGTAAAAGATTTATTCATTCTAGGATTTCGGACAACATTTGGACCTAGATCCCACACAAAGTCGCCCTCAGAAAATGACGTCGACATGATGAAATTGGACATAAATTAGTTTTATATAAACCTAAACCTTTCGGCAAACTTTTATAACCCCTATATCAGAAAAATATTTTATTATACCCTTCACCTTCGTGAGAAGGGTATAAGTTTGTCATTCCATTTGTAATTTCCAAAATATAATTTTCCGACCCTATAAAGTATATATATTCTGGATCCTTATAGATAGCGGAGTCGATTTAGCCATGTCCGTCTGTCTGTCTGTTGAAATCAATTTTGTGAAGATATCTGGGGATCCAAATCTTCAATAATTCTGTCAGACATGCTTTCGTGAAGTTTCCTATTTAAAATCAGCAAAATCCGTCCATAAATAACGGAGATATGAGCAAAAATCCCAGACAACCTCTATTTTTGATGTATATATCGATTACTAAGTCATAAATATAGACAATATAGATATCTATAGATATTTTAAAGTCCATTGCGACGATGTATATAAGGCTAAAGTAAGTTGGACCTACAATGGGTCAAAAACGGGAAAAATATGTTTTAACCCGAATTTTTTTTTCACAAAAAACATTTTTTTGTCATAAATTTTTTTCATTAATAAATTAAAATTGGAAAAAATTAAAAAAAAATTGGAAAAAACTTTTTAAAAAAATTTAAAAAAAAAAAAAAAAAATTAAAAAAAAAAATTTTTTTTTAAAAATTAAAAAAAAAAATTTTTTTTTAATTTTATTTTAAAGTATAATTTGGTGAAGGGTATAGAAGATTCGGCACAGCTGAATATAGCTCTCTTACTTGTTGTCACATATTGATGGTTGGTATAATAGATTCGGCACAGCCGAACATAACACTCTTATGATTACAGATATGGAAGAATTATTAAATTCTTAAATAGTAAAATACATATAAATAAACTTACAAAAATATTGGTTGTAAATTACTTAACAATATTAATAATATTCTGTATAACTTCAATGTTGTTAGTAACAGCAATTATTTATAGTGTTACGAATTTGCAAAAGCGATTTGAATTTAAAGGACTCTAACGACTACCAGCAACATTCATTCAAGCTTCTACTTATCAACAATGTAGATAGCATGCAGTTGTTAGCATTGTTTGTAGGTATGGCAAATGTATAAGCTGCTAACCTTAACATAGAATGCTCTAGAATTCGAATATACTAGTTTCGTCCGTTAAAATCATTGTAGACGCTACTCGAAAGATGGCGCTGTCTATAAATAGTGGCAGAGGTTACAGTCGTTAGTCAGTTTATTATAGACGCAGTTGGAGTAAACATTAACTGCATTACCTGTGTAAACTTGTACATTATAGTGTGTGTGTAATGCTGCGTATTATAAACGTGTATAAAAATACTGACTGATTATTTAAACTGTTGTAGTATAAATTTAAATATATAAACAGTTGTTACAATTTTAAACTACTAAACTCCTTTTATTTGCAATTATAAGTATCCGGTTTATTTAAAAGAAATAAACCACCATTTTTAAAAGGTAAAAACGAAAAGAAAACATTCATTCATTATGAAAAATGATCCAGCTCTCCAAATACTGACGCCAGAACAAACATTTTGAGAAATGGTTTCCTTAAACAAGCAAAACTAGTATTTTAGTTGGGAACATCGACCCATATTTTTCCTCCATACAAACGGGGCAACCCTAATGTACATACGTAGTATGTCGCTACAAGTTATGCACTAAACTAACAAATACACAACAAGTGTATCTTTATACATGTGTATACAACTACTTGTATGTATGTGTTTACAAACATACTTATTACAAGTAATGAGAGAGTGTAAAGCAAAAAAAAAACAAACAAAAAATGTATTTATAGAAAGTTTAAACACTTTCCCATACAAGCAGATACTTGTGTTTTGTTAAACATACTCGTAAAGCAGACGACATTAAGTACATTTTATACCACTTTAATACTACTAACACTTGCACACCTACATACTATACAAGCAGACAAATGTCCACATATAAATGCACATGTACATATGTATAGTATGTAAGTAATTACATGCTTTAATGTTTTATTTTAAATTTAGTTTTCTTATTGTTTGATTTTTGAATTTCGTAAGAATTTATTATTATTATTATTATTTGAAACACGTTTGTTTACTTGTTGTACTGTAATATTATGAATAGAAAATTCTTAGGGATAAAGGAAACTTTCAAGGATATTGGTATAGTAAGTAACAATTCAAAGTATTTAATGAAATTGGTTTTTCAGGATATTTACTGTTAAAACAAAAAACTTCAAAAGATTTGAATTCATTATGATAATGTTTGCCGTTGTTTGCTCTTAATAATTCCTTTCAATAACATTTGGTGGAGACTATGCATTGTACAGTTGTATTACGTATACAAAGTTTCATAAAATTATAATCATAATTAAACATTTTACATTAACGAACATTGCACTATGGTCTAGAAAGTGATTCTGAGACGAAAGAGATTATAAAATGTTATAACTACATTCATTAAATGTATCGAAAACATTCATGCATTTGTTTTCATTCCAATTTCGATTTATAAGATTTTGTAACTTCACATACACAATTACCGATCCTGACAGTCTTTTCCCAGCAAATCTAGGAGACTATTCTGAAGTAATGATTTCACATATCATATAGGTTGACAACTAGCTACGTGACTAGTCATTTTAACACGTGCATTTCCTAAGCATAGGATCAATTGACCCTTTTGGATATCTGAAAGACAAATGCACAATTAAAGTTGAAAGTGACTACACTATAGATTACTTTCAGACACTTAAGTGACAATTGTCTTTACGCCAGATTACATGCGATGTACAGAGTAACCAACTGACTTCTCTGCATTACAAATGGCACATACGTATCAAATGACCCAAATTATATAAATTGGAGTTAGCCATGTGATCAGACATTAGTGACAATTACTGCCTATAAGGGATATATTGACTACTTGCTTAAGTGCTGGGTTATTACGAGATGAAAATGAAAATGAAGGTTGGTGATTTGGTGATTTTAAAGGACAAGACGAACAATTAAGCTCTAAAGATTATGGCTTTAAACAATATATTAATATTTTTTTCCTGGTATAATTTAAAGAGTCCTAACTTCTAGAAAAACTATTGTATATATATACATATTGTTACGTTTTTACCTTTTAAAAACGTGGGTTTATTTCCTTTAAATAAACCGGATACTTTTGATTGGAAATAAAAAACAGTTTTAGTATTTTAAAATTGCAACAACTCTTTATTTATTTAGAATGTACAACAACAACAGAATTCAATAGTCACTCAGTGTCTTTTTACACGCTTATTATTGTTCAAGCGAGTAGTATGCAAAATGAGTTAGATCTATCAACAAAAAATAGATTTTTGTGACCTTCGACCTCAAATATTTCGCATAGCGTATGGTGATTAATTGCAGCTTTCACCATCATATTTAGAACTATAATACGAAGATCTCTGCTAATTTTTATTTCATTCCAAATGAAAAGCCTTATTTAGGTAGACTATAAATGATCTTAAATACCTATAATACACTAATTATACCCTTCACCTTCGTGAGAAGGGTATATATAAATTTGTCATTCCGTTTGTAATTTCCACAATATAATTTTCCGACCCTATAAAGTATATATATTCTGGATCCTTATAGATAGCGGAGTCGATTTAGCCATGTCCGTCTGTCTGTCTGTCTGTCTGTCTGTCTGTCTGTCTGTCTGTCTGTCTGTCTGTCTGTCTGTCTGTCTGTCTGTCTGTCTGTCTGTCTGTCCGTCTGTCCGTCTGTCTGTTGAAATCAATTTTCTGAAGACCCCAGATATCTTCGGGATCCAAATCTTGAATAATTCTGTCAGACATGCTTTCGAGAAGTTTGCTATTTAAAATCAGCAAAATCGGTCCACAAATGGCTGAGATATAAGGAAAAAACCAGGACAACCTCGATTTTTTACCTATTTTTGGACCTATATCTGGATTACTAAGTCATTAATATAGACAATATGGATATCTAATGATAGATATTTCAAAGACCTTTGCAACGACGTATATAAGACCATAGTAAGTTGGACCTACAATGGGTCAAAATCGGGAAAAAAATTTTAACCCGAATTTTTTTTTCACCAAAAGTTTTTTTGGCTAAATATTAAAAAAAAAAAAAATTTTAAATTTAAAAAAAAAAGTTTTTTAAAAATAAATAAAAAAATAAAAAAAATTAAAAAAAAAAAAAAAATTCGAAAAAAATTTTTCTTTCCAAAAAAAAAAATTAATTTTGTTTACCTAAAAATATTTAAAATTTTTATTTTGAAGTATAGTTTGGTGAAGGGTATATAAGATTCGGCCCAGCCGAATATATCTCCCTTACTTGTTTTCATATAAAATCATGTTGTTATAGAAAAACTTCCACAACTTTTGAAGCCATGGGAATTCCATTTTCTTATTTTCGCAACTTAATTATAAAAAACATTAAAATGAGCATCATTCATATTGATTGTATTTTACGTGATTTTAAAAGTTGAGTGTCATATGAACCCCAAGTGCTATTAAGGGTTAATTACCATTTTTGAGCTTTTATTATAAATATAAGACTTCATGTTATATTTTTCTTAAGTTTCAGCCAAATCGGCCCAAAAATATATAACATTTCGCTATCTTTCCATGAGAAATTCAAAATATTAAAAAATTTGAGTTTTGACCTTCACGATTTAAGTAAAACATTCAGACTATATTTAAAATTACCTAGGCTATAATATTCTAAATAGGTTTTACTTAAATTTCATAACAGTAAGAAAATTGAGCTCATTCGCCAAAATATGGCCAAATAATAGTTTTTTCTCGAAAATCGCAAAATTTAAAACTCAGGTACGGAAAAACTATAGGAGGTATTGTCATACTTTTTCATATTTTTATTCCCTATTCTATTCTCAATAAATCCCAATGTGATGATAAAAAAATTCAAAAAAAATGTTTAACAAAACTCTAAAAAAGAAATTGAAAATGGAGCTTTGAAACAGCCATATCCTACGAAGCCAAAAACTCAAATACAAGAAAATATGGATATATTTTAAGTAAAAGAGAGCTTTCATTTTAATATTTCTTAAAATATTGTTACGAATTTCCAATAGCGATTTGAATTTAACGGTCTGTAACGACTGCCTGCAGCATTCATCATGTTTATAAACACGTCCATCAGTATCAGTGATGCCGTTTGGTTACATTTGTTACATTTTTCGTAACTTTTCGACCCTCTACGTAACATGTATAATTTTCCTTTTTTGGACCTTATTTTCGTAACTTTTCAGCCCTGAAAAAGTAGAGTACACATTTTTAGTACTTTAAATGCATATCATGCCACGAATGTTTCTATTAAACAATAGTGTGACTTATTTGTAATTTATTACCACCTAAGTCTAAATCATTTTGAGACAAACTCTGGAAATGCGAAAGATTTTAGTAATCCAATGTTGTGCATTTGGAATATTTCGTCAGATAAAAAAATTCTATTGCTGGATCACATTACTCTGTTTTTAGACACTTGAAGAAGTCTGTTGAAAATATCGTATGTCAATAATGTAGCTGTCATTTCATACACCTAGTAGTCATGCTAAAATTTAGAAAAATTGAATTTAGGACATGTTGGGAAATATCGCGGTATATTTTTGTTGAAACTTCAAAAGGTTATATAAATTTCAAAATACCAAGTCCAGCAACACACAGCTTTATAGGAATCTAGAGCAACACACAGCTTTATAGCAATATTTTCGCTCAGAAATGTTTGAAACCCCTACTAATGTCCCGGAGAATTTATATAATAGATTTATTAAATCAATTTCGTAATTTAAATAATATTATGCTCTACCATGAGTCCCTGATTTATGTGCTGGAGAATAACGGCATTAAGTTTACAATTTAATGAATGTTGTGTAGATAATATTTAGCCAACTAAAACTTATAAAAAGCACGGGCATTCCTGATCGAATGAGCTATCATATCAAAAAAAGGTTTCTATATCGAAATTATAATAAAATTTACTATATTTCTTGCTCGATATCGAATGCCATAATCTCAAATAAGATAATTACGATCAGTAATGTAATTCGGACTCTGATTATAGTAACCGGTTTAATACGGACAAAATTATTGTTGTTAGTTATATGTTATTAAACCTAATTTTATATAGTATTTATTTGGGAAGAATTCGTAAATGTAACTTTTTATGAAAAAATGTAACTTTTAATTAGAAAAGTTGTAACTTTTTCCAAGCTACCCCTGGCAACACTGATCAGTATAAGCTTCTACTTATCAGCAATGTTGATAGCATGCGGTTGATTAGTATTGTTTGTAAGTATGACAACACTAAATGTTTAAGCTGCTAACATTAACATCGAAAGCTCTAGAATTCGAATGTACTAGTTTGTCCGTTAAGATTTTTGTAGCAGATTCACGGAAGATGGCGTGTGTATAAATAGTGGCAGAGTTGGCAGTCGTCAGTCAGTTCATCATTGGTGCTGTTAGAGTTAACATCAACTGTAGTGTACATTTGGATTTGTACATTATAAAGTTTGTGTGCATTTCTGCAAATTGATAAACGTGTATAAAGACACTGAGTGAATATTTTAACTGTTGTTGTTGTACATTTTAAATAAATAAAGAGTTGTTACAAATTTTAAACTACTAAAACTGCTTTTATTTGCAATCAAAAGTATCCGGTTTATTTAAAGGAAATAAGTCCCGTTTTTTAAAAGGTAAAAACGTAACAATATGTTAATTTTGTTCCAACATTTCTTGTTCTAGTGGCCTGAGACACGTTATTGGCCCGGGGAATTTTTAATAACTTTAAAATTTCTTAATCAATTTTTTTCTTTTATATCTCATTAGAACGACAATTACGTACACATTTCTATTCTTTTTTAAAGGCAAAATTTTTACAAAAACTGAAAAAATTGAATTTTTTCCCCCCTTATACATGCACCTCAACTACGTCTTAACCCCAACCAATTCACCTGAAGTTTTTTCAGGAAGACTGGGAAAAATCAAACTTTTGTTGTTAAGGGGCACCCTAATGAACTGTGGTTAAATTTGGTAATCAAAACTGGCGCTGTGAGGTGAACTAAATGTAATGTTCGATGCCCAAATTAACTTCAGGTGGCTTACAAGTTATTTTACTTAAATTTGTTTAGCTTTAGTTCCAGATATTTCAGACTTCTTATATTATTGAACACAAATTTTGTTTAGATGTACTGTATCTATTATTTTTTTCTGGAGAATTGTAAAAAATCGTGTTAAATTAAAAGTTTTCTTCGTTTTTGGCTGGTCTGTAGTACTACTGATAATGTCACTAGTAAATCACTACAAATTCACTATATGACCCGAACGTGTATCAGTTGATCAACTTCGAGCAGAATTCAGATAGTGCAAATGCACCTAATATTCCAAAAGGGATTTTCTGCTATTTATAAACAACAACACAGCTGTATAGTATAAAATACTCACAATATTAGTAAATGTTTACTACAGTTCAGTGTTTAATATTAATTGTGATGTGTAAATCATATATATGAGCATAGAGAAGGATTATGTTTACTTTATATGAATTTTATTACTGTGTTCGAAAAACATATATAGCAAATCATTTGATATATACAAATTTATCTATTTTGATTTTATATTTCTTATTTTTAATAACATTTATAGTTATTTTAATAATGTACACGTTAATAAATTAAATTGAAATAATTTGGACTCAAGCGTAATGAACCGGAATGAAGGCCAACATACTCTTACTTTTACTTACTCATACATATTTAAGCATAATAAATTAATAATGTGTTTATTTATTTTTAAATGTGTTTAACTATATTAATTTTGGAAAATTTATAAAATGAATTTCCGCAATTAATGCATAGTGATGAGTTTAAAGTAAACAGGAGCGTTGGCAGGTGAGGAATTTCGGGGGGTTGTTGCGAAAATGTAGTACTTTCTATTAATTTTTTTCTAAATTTTGTTGATCTAAATTTCAGGTTATATTGGTAAAATCGAAAAGAATTTTGAAACTTAACTCTTTTCAATTTCATCCTTATAAGTTTGTCCTTTGTTAAAAGGCATCAACATTTTTTCACAATGCTCAATGAAAACTAATTTATATAAACAAATTAAAAATGTTCATGAGATATACTAAAGTATTTCGCAAATAACTTGAAGTTTTACAATATTTTTCATGTATCATGGAATATATGAAAAAAAAATTTAAAATTCTTGAAAGGGGGTTTGGTTTGTGGAGCTCTGAAGAGCAAATATAAGCATTTTATATAAGTATTTGATACTGGTGAAACCCTTAGGACTTGAAGATTAATATTTTCGTAAAATTTAATAATTTCATAAATTTTTTGGACGTTATTTACGTTAAAAACTAAGAAAATTATAATATGGTGATTTTCCATGAAGAAAAATATAAAGTTTAAATTAATGTAAAATTTTAACGGTTAAAGATATCATAACAAAATTTAGAGCTAATATAGACTCAAATGTCCTTAAATCAACGGCATTATAATTTTTGAAATTTTGTATTTTCAAACAACGAAATTCCTAAACCGGGAAAATATGTTCCAAAAACTGGGTTTTTTTTAAAAAGTGCCTACAGTGACGTTATTTATTGATTGATAGTGAAACAACTTTGTAAGTATTTAATCAATATATAGGGTTATACAAATATGTACCATTTCTGAGAATCGGTGCTTAACCTTTTTAGAATTTTTTACTAAAACCTAAAATTATTTTTCAAAATTTGCTAAATTTGGATAGGTCTGGGGAGTGTCACTTTACACGCTTTTACATTAAGTTCTCTTTCCGGAACATATATAAATTGTATATAGTCACGAAGAAAAATTTTTTCTACAAAATAAAAAATATATGGGCTTTTTTGGGAAAAAACGTAAAAATACGGCCCTTTTTACATGTTCCAACTTTGGATGCGTGTAACTTTTTATAGGGACAAGATAACTGTTGTCCCTAGTTGCCTAGTTGTCTTAATTTTTTTTGAAATTTATCGACAATATATATGATATTTTAAAAAATAAATTTCAACCCTCCGTTGGCCAGCCATATTAAAAAACCATAAAAAGATCGAACAAAATTAAAAAAAAATAAATCAATGAACCTAAATATCTTTTCAACTAATAGAGATAGCCTACACATGTAAGTGTCTTTTTTGTAGATCTTCTTAAGGACTATTTATATTTTAAATTTCAGCTCTTTCGGATCATAAATAGATTTTTGGCCAACCATGAGGGTGCACGCACTGGCCCCCATTAGCGCTAAGAAGCTGAACAAATGTAAATCATTTGCTCAGCTTCTCAGCTCCAACCATGTGAAATTTCGTAACCACTGTGTATTGTAATATAAGGAAATTTTCATAAACAATATATAAAGGGTTTTCCAACAAGCGGTGTTATTTTGAATCACCCGGTATTTCGGTAGCTGTCACTTTTGAAGCTTATATTCTTTGACATTTGACAAGTAGAAACTACGCCATTACTAAAAATGGAACGATACACGCTTCAACAACGCATTGAAATTATAAAAATTCACTACAAAAATGGTGAAAGTCTTGCAGTCACAGTTCACAAAAGCAATTTTGGGTCGTCGTGAAGCACCTTGTCGGACCGCAATACAGAAATTGGTGGAAAAATTCGAGCTGATAGGACATGTTAGTGATGTGAAGGATAAAACCCGTGCACGTCGCTCAAAAACAACTGAGAATATTGCTGCTGTAGCCTAAAGTGTTGAAGAAACCACAGGTTTGTCCATTCCTTGTCGTTCTTTGGAATTGGGCATTCCACAAACGTCACCGTATTTTGCATAAAGACTTGGGTCTTAAAGCTTATAAAGTTCAGTTAACACAAGAACTCAAGCCGGCCGATCATCAACAACGTCGTGTCTTTTTTGATTGGGTCCTTGTTATTATCTCTCGAAGAGGTGATCACAATTGGCCACCGAGTTCCTGTGATTTAACACCTTGCGACTTCTTCCTTTGCGGCCACGTGAAAGATAAGGTCTACGCCAACAGCCCAGCGTCGATTCAAGACCTCAAAGATAGAGTTCGTGAGGCTATCGAGGGCATAGGGCAGCCACTTTGCGATTTGGTTATGGACAATTTCATGAAAAGGATATGGTCCTGTAAGCGTGGTCGTGGTGGCCATTTGGCTGATGTTGTTTTTCATTATTAACGGCATACCTTCCTCTTTATTATGAAATAAACATCCGATCATTTATCTCAAAAAATTCAATTTTTCTTTGAATACCAAAATAATACCTCTTGTTGGAAAACCCTGTATATTCGTAAAGAAAAAGCAAATGATTCATCCAATTTTTTCAAAGTCAAATCGTTCGTTGGCTAGGTAATGAACATTTTAATCCATTTTTGGTAACCTTCTAATAAATACAAATGATACAAATACTTTTTAAAATATTGGTCAAAATTAAACTTCGAATTGCATTATCAAAAAATTGCGTTTCTTTATGGAGTAATATTGAGTACCCAAATGATAATTTTCCTGTTATATCGAATAATAAAAAGTAGTAGAATTGAACAGAACTAATAAAGGGTGTTTTATATAGAGACGGAAAACATTAAGTTTTTAATATACATCCAAAAATTGGGTTTATTGATTATATAATTTTATGGCATCAATGATTAAATATGATTTCGTGCGAAAAGCGAGTACATGGCTGAACCATATGTCCTATTTTCAAACACTCTTCATTTGAAAATTTTGTTCAGTGATAAATGTCTATGCCAATAAACACAATTGCCTCATTTGCAGCTATAAAAAAACCTCAATGTGTCGAAGAACACAATGTTTGGTACGCTTTATGGGCCGGTGGAATCATTGGTCAATATTGCAGAAATGAGGTTTCAGCGGGATGGTGCTACATGTAACACAGGGGCGAGATTTACTGAGAGAAACATAATTTAAAGAAATGCACCTTGCTATATTCACCAAATTATACTTTAAAATAAAATTACAAAAAAAAATTTTTTTTTCGAAATGTTTTTTTAAAGTTTTTTTCTAAATTTTTAATAAAAGGTTTTTTTCTAAATATGACAAAAAAAATGTTTTTTGTGAAAAAAAATTCGGGTTAAAAAATATTTTTCCCGATTTTGACCCATTGTAGGTCCAACTTACTATAGCCTTATATACATCGTTGCAATGGACTTTGAAATATCTTTCATTAGATATCCATATTTATCACTTAATAATCGATATATAGATCAAAAATAAGCCAAAAATAGAGGTTGTCTCGGATTTTTGCTCATATCTCCTTTATTAATGGACGGATTTTGCTGATTTTAAATAGGAAACTTCTCGAAAGCATGTCTGACAGAATTATTGAAGATTTGGATCCCGAAGATATCTGTGGTCTTCAGAAAATTGATATCAACAGACAGACAGACGGACTTAGCTTAATCGACTCTGCTATCTATAAGGATCCAGAATATAAATACTTTATAGGGTCCGAAAATTATATTGTGGAAATTACAAACGGAATGACAAACTTATATATACACTTCTCACGAAGGTGAAGAGTATAATAAAGCCAATTGATTGTATATTAAACAAAGTTTTGCTGTTTTATTTCAATTTAAAATTCTCCGTCTTTATAAAAAACACTCTTTAAATAGTAGTAGTATGTATGTATATTTTATAGCATTTGTTATATTTTCAATTGATTTTGTTTCTTAAAAAATCTTAATATTAAATAAATGATCCAAACCCGAATATTAACCGAAACTGGTTTTAAATTCATCGTTTTTTTTTTTGAAACTCTATTTCAAACAAACAACTTACCACTACTCCATGTGATATAGTCACCGGCAACGAAGCCATCAAAATCGCCGTCCATATGGCAATAATACAAATCTTGGTAATTTTTTCCGTACGCAGCATACGAGAACGTATGGGATGAACCACAGCCAAAAAACGATCAATTGACATTAGAACCAATGTGTAAATACTTGTAAAGGCAGTGACCACAATTATATACTGCACAATACGACACCATAAGTCACCAAAGGGCCATGTGTCCGCCACATAATCGGCAGCCGTAAATGGAATACAAAAGACCACAAACAGCAAATCGGCCACGGCCAAATTAACAATTAATAGATTTGTTGTCGAATGCATTTGTTTGTTCAGACACACCACCAGTATGACCAAGATGTTGCCAAAGAAACCGGTTATAGCGATGACGCCAAAGCAAAATGGCACCGTTACACGCACTAAACTGCTGATTTCATAAAAATCATCTTCAAATGAGGACTGTGATGTTGCAGTGAAATTCTGCGTCACATAAGTGCTCGTGGAGAGGGTAGCAGCAAGGGCAGATGTATTTTCAAAGGGTGACATTTTTGCAATTTTTTAATTAGTTGGGGTATTCAGTTATTTGTGTGTTTTATAGGAATGTTTTATTGGTATTTAATAGTTTTAAAGCGCGTTGGTTATTTTTGTTGGAATTTAAAATGATAATAATTGTTGTCTCACTGTTTTGTTATTATTATTATGATTATTTGTTTTATTGCTATTGATTTATTTTTATATATATTTTTTTTAATTAATCACTAAAACACATGTTAAAATTTTATTGATTTTCACGCTGTTAAAGGTAAAATGGATTTAATTTACACCATTTCCAGTTATAGTTTCATAAGGATAATAAAAAGTTACTGCACAAAATTACATTTCTTTTGATATATTTTGGATTAATTGATAAAAAAAGGAAACAAAATATTACCATTATTTACGATAAACCGTTTGACTTATCAGATGTGAAGGGTATAAAAACAACAACGCCAAACGAAAAAAAAAATAAAATACTTAAAGCAATGAAACCAACACACATCCAAACATACGTTTTGTTGCTTTTTTGTCAAAGCATGCAATAAATTGTCATTTTTTGATGAAATTTTCAGTTATGTATGGACGGATTTTGCTGCTTTTAAATAGGCAACTTCTCGATAGCATGTCTGACAGAATTATTGAAGATTTGGATCCCGAAGATATCTGTGGTCTTCAGAAAACTGATTGCAACAGACAGACAGACGGACATGGCATAATCGACTCCTCTAACTATAAGGATCCAGAATATATATACTTTATAGGGTCGAAAAATTATATTGTGGAAATTACAAACGGAATGACAAACTTATATATACCCTTCTCACGAAGGTGAAGGGTATAATAACTTTATGCACTTAAAAACCTTAACTCTGCCGCTATTTACAATAAAATGTTTGTACAAATTTAGCCGTTACAACAAAGGTGCTATCTTCTTAAAATTTTAACAAAAAAATCCATAAATTTCAACAGGAAATGGTGTAAAAAAATGCATATACTTTGATATTTACAAGCATTTACTCGTACATATGTAGAGATGTATGTATATGAATGTATAAATATATAATCCTTTTATTTGCCGCTATTTTTGTTGTATTGGGTTTATTTTATTACTCTGTTTTTATAACAGGTGCCAATTTTATTTTTAATAAATGCCACATAAACACACACTATTAAACACAAAAACACATACGTGTGCCAAATATTTTATAAATGTATTACTAACACACATTTACACATTTACGCACAGACACAAACACTCTCTCTCTTTTATACAAATGTGTTGTAAATCGATATTTTTTCAATTCAATTTAATACGAGATTCAATTTCTTGTTTAAGTTTTATTTTGAAATTCTTATTTTTCAATTTCTTTCTTTGAATATGGTACAATTTCAAGGACATTTCGTCGTTACACCACAATAATAGGAAAACCCGAAAGTTTTAGTCACAACCACAAGCAAATAATGTCACACTGTAAATCAAAGGCAACTAAAACGTAGCAGCTAGCTACTTGGAGATTCGAATCAATGTGTCTATAAAGATTGAAAGCATTTTTGCTGTGTTTTTTTTTCTTTTTTTAAAAGGCGAAATTTTTCCGTTTTACGTTTTGAGACACACAACAATCTCATTTAAACTGCTCCCGTTCATAACCAAAGCACAACTGATACATTGTTTACCTTTGCATCTTTTGTGGAATATACAAATAGCAAAAATTTGTTTAGCAAGAAGCAGTTCTTCTAAAATTGTAGCCAGCCAGAGCAGTAGCTGGCTGTTTGACTGGCTGGCTGCCGGGCGGATTCACTAACTGACTGGTTGGATGAATGGTTGGCTGGCTGGCTGCCTGCAGTGTCCAAAATACCATTTCATTTAGTATGTGTGATACAACAGTTCTTCACATCCAGTAGCAAGTTCTTTATTTCTATTCAATATTTCTTTCTTTTTTAAATTATTGTGTGTGGTATTAAAAGTAAACGACACTGAAACGTTGTATGTTTGTGTTCAGTTTTTTTTTCTTTTTGTTTGTTTGTTAGGTTTTAATTGAGAAAAACAAAAATTACCAAATTATAGTACTCGTATTTAGTATTTGGATATTTCTATTGGTGCCAATAGATGTGTAAATGAGTGTGTATTTAAATCAAAGGCGCCAGTATTACAGTTAGGTGTCGCACTAGGAGAATACTACTCATACATATATATGTTACACCCACATAAATATCTTAGTAATGATGTAAACAACAAATTTGTTGTTGTTGTAAAACCAACTTCCAATATTACATAAATCACACAATGGTACAAGTGCAGATTGCATTTTATCGCGATTACGAATAAAAAAGTTCCGCCAATCCTGATCATTGATTAATCGCAAAAAAAAATAATACATTAACCCCCATATTCACAATGTCTAGTTATTTGTTAACTTAAAGTAATACTGACAGTTTTCATACTAAAATTATTTTAATAGACAGTATAACTTTTAGTGTTAAAACTATGAAAAACAAGTAATACTTAGTGCCGATTCTTGTATACCCATCATCAATATGTAGTTTTAGCTTTCTATGGAGACTTGAATCAGTTATGGTCCGAACTGTACAGAACTTGATAGAAAGGCTTAACATGTTTTTAATCTTTGCAGTCGTTTTTGCTTAAAAGCCAAAAATTTGGAAATTTTTCTAAAAAAATTTTATTTCTAAAACGACTGCGAAGAATAAAAACATATTAATCCTTTCTTAAAGGTAATTTTGTTGCGGAATTTCGGTTTTTTCAGTTTAATCAATAAACTAAACCGTTTTTGAGTTACGCGAATATATGTTGTGCAACCTCCTCCATTTTAGGAATAACGGTATATCTCGAAAACATGAGCTAACCTAAAACAAGTAAGAGAGCTATATTCGCATGTGTCGAATCTTATATACCCTCACCAAATTATACTTTAAATATTCTTGGGTAAACAAAATTACATTTTATTCTTAAATTGTTTTTCAAAAAAAAAATTTTTTTTTCAAATTGTTTTCAAAATTTAAAAAAAATTTTTTTTTTCATAATTTTTTTCAATTTTTCTTTTTCGAAAAATTTTTTCCAATTTTTTTTTTTTTAATTTTTTTCAAAAATTTTTTTTTTTTAAATTTATTAGTGAAAAAGAATTTTTTGGTGGTAAACAAATTTGGGTTAAAAAATAATTTTTCCGATTTTGACCCATTGTAGGTCCAAATTACTATAGCCTTATATAAATCGTTGCAATGGACTTTGAAATATCTATCATTAGATATCCATATTGTCTATATTAATGACTTAGTAATCCAGATATAGATAAAAAATAGACCAAAAATCGAGGTTATCCCGGTTTTTTCTTATATCTCAGCCATTTGTGGGCCGATTTTCTCGATTTTAAATAGCGACCGTACCGGAAGAATTCCCTATATACTGATGTATCAATTATGTTTGTAAGTTATTTGGGGGCTACGGATTTCAACATACAGACGGACATGGCTATATCGAATTCGCTATATATAACGATTCAGAATATATATACTTTGTGAGTCGCAAATGAAAAATGTAAAAATTACTAATGGAATGACAAACTTATATGTACCCTGCCACTCATGGTGAATGGTATAAAAACGGTTAGCATACCCGAATTAGTTTAAGCCGCTGGGTGCCCCTCTTGAAAGAAAAAATGTGTCAATTTCGTGCACAGTGTTATTATAAGACAATGTTCAAGTCTTTGTGAAATTGAATTCCAAAATATTTTAAATTAATCTCAATTGTGTTGCATTTTAAGTGAATCATAAGAACCCTTGTTACGTGCTGGCTCGATTTTTCTAATTTTAAAAATTTTGAAAAGTGACAAATTCCAAAAAGTATGTAAGTTTATGTATTCATATCTTGTAAAGTTGTGGTCCGATTTGTTTGCTTTTGTGACCCTATGAAAGGGAATATTTAGATATAAAAGTGCATTCATAATGCAAATTTTCTACACTTTTTGGTTTGTACTTGATTTAGTAGGAAGTGTTATATGCGTTTGTGCTGACGTTTGTAACGCCAAAAAATATTAGTCTAATAGTGTTTTCACACTGAGTTGTTTTAATGCAAAAATTGGTTTTATCGTTAAAACCATTATTAAAACCTGGTTTTACCATACAAAATTATTATGTTACAACCATCTTAAAACCTTGTTTGAATTGGTTTTAAGTAGGTTTTATGAACATACCAACATGAAAATGTTGAAAACAGCTGATAAAAGAAAACAAAACAAGTATAAAAACGAAGAAAGCCATTGACTAAGTGTAAAAATTAAAAAGTTATGTAATGAACGCAGCAGCAACAATAAAAAATACAAGAGAAAAATAAGCTTTTGAACAGAACATAATGAAAAAGTTTTATTGAAATGTGGGAGAAAAAAATAGAGTTTGTCCAATAAATGTTAAAACCAGATTTATGAAAAGTTATAGTGTGAACGTTAAAACCAGGTTTTAACTTTAGGTGTAAAAAAACTATTACACCCACCTTAAAGTGTGTGTATTAGTCTAACACCCACCGATCGACTGAGAATCACTTTCTGGGTCGATTTAACGATGTCCGTCATTCCGTCCGTCCGTCTGGCTGGCTGAATGTCCATGTGCAGGTCGTAAGATATTTTGATTAAATTTGGTACGAAGCCCATTGTAATGGGCTGAAATTGGTTCATACAAATGTCCTCCTGACACAAATTTCGCTCCAAATATTATAATACATACGGAAGTTATGTCACCTAATTATATGATGATCGGTACATAAGGGCCGCTTCCCAAAATTACTTTAACGAGCATTAATCTCTTAAAAATGTTGGTATCCACATAATATTATACAGAAATAGGTTGAAATGCTAAATAAACCATGCAATAAAAATCATGCTGGAACTACATATATGTATATTTAAAAATATTTTATAAAAAAGTTCAAAATTTGTTCATACAAAAAATTAAATTATTTTAGTTTTTTATATTTCGATTTGGTTTTTAATCTGCTGATTTAACAATAGTTTACCATTACTACGAAGTATAACCACATTCTAAAATGCATTTTTTACCGCCTCTTAACTGAAAGGTCAACGCTGCTTCTATCAACAAGCTTCTGCCAGTTGAATCCTGTCAAAATTTTAAAAAGCTGTTGCTTCATTTAATTGTAAAATGTAAAAGAGTGAATTTCGTGTGGTCATTAAGCATTATTTTTTGCAGAAAAAAACATTATTCAAACCAAGGCTAAGATTGATAAATACTATCAGAACTCTGCGCCATCCATTGCAATGTCAAAAAAAAGGTTTACTTTGGCTTTTCTTAATTATATTCAATGCTGACTTTTATACAAATTGTGAAAAATGCATTTTTTTTAAAATACAATGTATTTTTATCACGAACTAGAGTTTCCAATTCTGATTTAACCAAAACCTCGTTTTTTTAAGGCCTAAAATCGAAACCGAAACCTACAATTATTCTTCGGTTTTTATTTTTAATCTATTTTCAGTAGAAAAATTCAAAATTTAGAAATTAAAAACAAACATTTTCATCCAATACCTCTAAAAACAAATCGGTAAAAATATCTTAAGATTTCTTTAATTTTTTTAAAATATATTACATAATTGCTTCAGATGATGTAGCAGGCTACCTTTCGCAGGCAAAATAATGCAAAATTTTTGTAACAAAATCTTAGTAACTTTCAAATATCCGATAAAAGTATGGAGTACTAGCTGACCCGGTGCGCTTCGCCACCCCAATTGGAAATAAGAAATAGTACTATTAAGTCTCCCTTTGTGAATTAATATTAACTCAGGAAAACATGTCTCTACTTTCATGTTTATTGATTCATTATAATGTGGATTCTAGCTCATTCTAAACGTATTATTTTCTTATTCTAGGTTCAATATTATAGAAAATTCAAAAAGCACTATTTGAAGAACGAAAAAGTACTACTTAGTTTGGTTTAGTTCTCCATTTTTGATATCATTATACAATTGAGCACCCTATTCTTGATTATTTCTTTACTGAGAAGCATATTAGCCAACTTTAGTGTATATAAACTAACTAATTTAATGTATTAAAAATATACCATTAAAAGAAAAAGTACCAATTTTACTTAATACTCTTGAACACTCAAGTTTGAACTTTAAACTTGTATAGCATTTCCTATATTATTAACTGATTTAATAGTTAATCTATTATCACAAAACCGAACCGAAACCGATCGGTTTTCAATTTTTTAAAACCGAAACAGCGGTTTTGAAATTCTTCGGTTTTTTTGGAAACTCTATCACGAACTATGCCTGCATATGGGTAATATTTATTAATCATAATAAGAATAATATGAAAATCTTGTATATAAAGTGTTTTACTTAACAGTATTTTTATACCCTTCACCTTCGTGAGAAGGGTATATATAAATTTGTCATTCCACAACATAATTTTCCGACCCTATAAAGTATATATATTCTGAATCCTTATAGATAGCGGAGTCGATTTAGCCATGTACGTCTGTCTGTCTGTTGAAATCAATTTTCTGAAGACCCCAGATATCTTCGGGATCCAAATCCTCAATAATTCTGTCAGACATGCCTTCGAGAAGTTTCCTATTTAAAATCAGCAAAATCCGTCCATAAATAACGAAGATAGGTGCAAAAATCCGAGACAACCTCTATTTTTTGGCCTATTTTTTTTATCTATATCTCGATTACTAAGTCATAAATATAGACAATATGGATATCTAATGATAGATATTTCAAAGTCCATTGCAACGATATATATAAGGCTATACAAAGGTGGACCTACAATGGGTCAAATTCGGGAAAATATTTTTTAAACCGATTTTTTTTTACAAAAATCATTTATTTGTCATACATTTTTTTCACTAATAAATTAAAAAAAAATTTTAAAAAATTGGAAAAAAACTTTTAAAAAACAATTTTGAAAAAAATAATTAAAAAAATTTAAAAAAAAAAATTTTTAATTTTATTTTAAAGTACGATTTGGTGAAGGGTATATAAGATTCGGCACAGCCGAATATGGCTCTCTTACTTGTTTATAAGAAATCTGTAGCATAACATTATTTTCTGTAATATTTTTTATAAAAAATCTTCTGATCTTCTGATGATATTTTACAGAAAATATTGAGTATAACAGTATTTTCTAAAGAAAATGTATTGTTTATATAGAGTCTTGGGTATAACATCAATTTCTATAGAAAAATTTGTGATTCTATAGAAAATCTTGTGAATAACAGTATTGTTTTATATTTAATATGGGTGCGTATGAGTAATATTTATTAATCATAACAAGTATACTCCAGAATAATATGAAAATCTTGTGTATAACAATCAAGGTTGGCAACCGATACCGATTAAATACCGCTTTAAATTGAGTACCGGTATTGATATCGAAATAATTATTACGATCCTACTTTTTTGATACTGTTGGTCAATTCACAAGGTCATGTCATATTGTCATAATGTCCTAATATTTCACAATGGTTTTTATTGCTTTTCAATCAAAAAATGTCCCAAAATAATACTACTTTCTATGCAATGTTTATTGTATTATCGTAACAAACCAGCAGAGACCAACGCTGAATGCCTAAGAGTAGGTTAAGCTGAGCCGCCGAGTCGTGATATATTAGGACTTTATGACAATATGACATGATAAGAGACCTTGTGAATTGACCAAATATGTATTTGATGTTCAATAGTACCTTGATACACCCGAGACTCATTTGATACTCTCAAAATATCTTCAGTGTTTCATAAAACAGTATTATGTTATGTTATGTTTATTTAATTTGTATATTTAAATATTTAAATTCAATGTTATAAATTTTAAAATTCCAAGTATATTATGCTAATTCCGCAATATACAAGCTATAATGGAATTATATTTGAAAATTTCATTTGTTTTTGTAATAAAATCAGAAGATGCTTGTATTTTTACTTCAATTGACATTATATAAATTATATATTCCAAAGAATATACCAGTATTATCAAGAGAAAATAGTGTGTATAACAGTATTTTCTAAAGAAAATCATTTGTATAACTGAATTTTCTTTAGATAATCTCATGTATAACAGTTTTTATAAAAGACAGTATTTTATTGAAGCCTGTTGTTTTCCGCTATAACCATAATATATTTAACAAATCGATGCATATGTAATTAATACTAACATTTTCTAGTGAGTGTATTAGAAACGAGGTGATCCGTAAATTGAAAACAAATTTGAATTTTGATTAAGTACATTTTACACGTTTTGGTTTTACTAAGAAATTTTTACATTTTATTCTGGATGCAAAAACAACAAAAAAAAAAAAAATAAATAAATCTTTAAACTAACAACACATTCTCATTTTCTCACCTTTAAATATGTTGGTATCTATTGCACGAGTCAGTCAGTATGTATGAGAGTAAAATCTAATTGAGTAGGAGTGTGTTGTGTTGTGCATTGTAAATTCTACCACCATAAAGCACAACCTCAGCCACAAAATCCATTTAATCTCTAACAAAACACAGAATACTTCCAAAGTACTGCAAAGAAGCAAAAAAAAAAGCTCCTAATTGTTTTATTTTCAATTTTTAATGCCAACAGTTTAATTGAATCATTTATTTGCTTTTTTCGTTTGTTTAATTCTATTTCGATTACGTTTTGTATAAATTAAAGAGAAAATTTATAGGGAATGTTTTGCTAGTTAAAGAGATTTTCTTCTTACTTTTAGCGTAATTTTACAGTAATGAGAATGATGGAATCTATGTGTATTTTTGTATAATCCAAAAATGTGTAAGAGATCTTTGGTAAGAAGGCGGCGGTGTTGGCAGGCAGCCTGTCAAAACTTTCGACATTTTCAATCACTTGTACTTGTAGTTTTTTGATTTTATCGTTGCTTTCCAAAAACACGTGTAGAACATAAATTTGTGTTTTTTCTGTTGTGCTGCCTCTGCTAAGGTGTATGAACGAATGAAAATAAGTCTATTTATTTGTTTTTATTGCGGAGAAATATAAAATAATACCAAAAATAACAACAATATTAAATAAAATGTAGAAATAAACAAACAACAACCAAACCAAATAACACATAAATTTAAATTAGAAAAGTATGTATTTTCAATGTTTAATAAGTTTTAAATAGATGATGAACGAGTAGATATTGCTAAGAGGTGTAAAGTGTTTTGTTTTAGTTATTTTAAGTTTTTTTTTTTTTTTTTTTTTTTAAAGACGTCATTGATAAACGGTTTTCTTTTTTCATAAAAATGCTAGCAAATTATTGCTTAATTGAAGTTGTTTGATTACTTATGAATTATAGAATTTATACACAGAGAAAACAGATTCGTAGTAGCAACAGAATCTGATTCGGTTGCGCACATACAATTATTCTGTTGTATTAACAGAAAGTCAGTTGATTAGGCAGAATTTCGGTTGAAGCAACCAAACTTTTGTTACTCCGTCTAAAATTTTATAGCCACAACTGTAAAATTCGGTCACTAAGGTAGAATCATTCGATTGACAACAAATTCGGTTGCTACCACGAATCAGTTTGTCTTTGTGTATACGAATGTACAAAATTGTATGTACACATTGTTCAGATATTTCACCAAATAAGGATAATCACTAAGGGTACTCATTTAAACGCTTAAGTTTCCCATTTGTGCAAATGTGCAAATTTGCGCGACGTGTTTCATGAACCCACCTTTTAAATTTAGTGCAATTTTATACAGAAAATGTCTATTTGATAAAAATGTCAAACAAAAATAAATTCAACAAATGCTTAAACGAAAGTTTTAAAAATTGTATAAATTTAAATCCTAAAAATTTCTGAAATCTTTAGAACAAGCTATGGTAAACATAGTTTGGAAGAATTTGCTTATGTTCAAGTTGTTGGTAAATATATCCATACACAACGTCATTCAATCCAATCATTCTGTTCCAAAGTCACACAATTTTCACATGTACAAAATATTTTTATTTTATTTGATTTTTACTTCTTATAAATAAAAGTAAACAAAAGCAATAAATTCAAGTTTGCGAGTCTAAATTGTCGCGCAAACTTATCGGAGTTGTCCACACGAATTTCCATAACATTTTTGACAGTTCATTTGCGAGAGTGTAAAAATGCACAGATTTCACAGTTTGCGAGGCATTTAAGCGTTTACATGAAGACCCTTACTATTTTAATTTAAACCTACAATACTTTTGTAAGATTTATCTAAAGAAAAACAAAATATGGGTACTTTAGAGGCCATGCCAATTTCGTACAACATTTGAACGCTTTTTAATACTAATGTTTTGAATATTGTTTTTTTTTTTTTTTGTTTTTTGTTTTTTGAGCAAATGTCTGGTACTTCTTTAAATATCATGAATTTCATTCCACAAACAAAAAATTAAAAAAAAAAATTTGGACGATAACTTTATTCTCTTTAGACTATTGGGTGTATAACTTAAAAATGCGGAGTTTACAATAGATGACGTATCTTTTGAACGTCATTTTGAATGGTTCATATATGTCATTTCTTCTCACTTAGTTATTGAACGTTATAATGTAAACTACAAAGATTTTTTTGCTTCCAAAATTCCAAATCTTGTGCCAATAAAGCGTCATATGCAGGAAGTTTTGCTTTACTTCGTTAATATGGAAAAAAAGTGCCGCTGAAGCACACCGAAACTTATGGTGAATGTGTTCTATTGGTTTCAATGTGCTAGAGATGGTTTGTGCGCTTCAGAAGTGGTGAGTTTGGCTGGGAAGACATAGATCGCCCAGGCCATCCAAAAAAGTTTGAAGATAAGAGCTTGCAAAGTCATTGGGAGCTACTCAAGCAGCAATTTCAAAATGTTTACGAGTAGCAAGATTCATCCAAAAGCAGGAAAATTGGATGAAGCCGAAAGACCTTGAATGTCCGAAATGATGCCTGAACGTTATAAAAGAAAAAAACTTTTGCACCTCATTGCATTGCGATTAAATATGGAACTATTACAATGACCCGAAGCTTAAGAGATCGTATGTGAAGCTCGGCCAACCAAAGACCAATATCAAAGGCAGCAAAGGTAATTATCTGTATTTGGTGGGAGCAAAAGGGTCCTACCTATTATGCGCTGCTGAAATCTGACCAGATCATCACACGGAACCTGTACCGAAATCAACAGATTCCTTTGATGCGAGCATTGACCGAAAAACGCACAAAAAATGCGACTCGACATGAAACCGTAAAATTCCAACGTTGGGAAGTTTTGCCTCACCCCCTATATAGTTCAGACCTTGCCCCGTCCGACTACACTAATACCCCGGTTTGCGTCGCCTCGTTCAGCGTCTGCTTCGAAGTTGCGTCTTTTTAAAATTTCTGTGATTTCGAAGTTGTGTCGTTAGTGCTTCGTTTTGCGTCGTTAATACGAAAATGTTTGCACAAAGCTAAAACAGAAAAACGGGATTTCCCGTTTAAGTAAATGTAAATACATACATATGTATTTATGTTGTCTGTTGGTTGCAAGTTGTAGGGTGTTAGTAGTTACAAATTACATTTGCTGAAGTGAAGTTGATCTAAATATTTTGCAGCAATGTGTCAAAAAAGAAAGCAATTATGCTTAGAACAAATGCCTGACATTTTAAAACGTTTTAAATCAGGGGAAAGGGCTGTTGATATTGGAAGAAACCTTGGACTAGCCCTTTCTACAATAAAATCCATTTGTTCCAGAGACGCTGATAAAATTAAAAAGTTTGCTGAAACCGCAACATCGTTAAAACATAAACAGGTTACCAAAATGAGAAGTTCTTTAATGGAAAAAATGGAGTCACTTCTTAACATTTGGATAGAAGATCAAGTCGAATGGCAATTCAACAGAAAGCACTATCTTTATTTGAAGATCTGAAAGAAGATTATCCGTTATCAAGTGCCGAAAGTGCGGAAGAATTTGAAGCAAGCAGAGGTTGGTTTGACCGTTTTAAAATCCGTGGAAATTTGCGTAGCATTGCATTAAAAGGAGAATCTGCTAGTGCAGATACTTCAGCTGCTGAAAAGTTCAAACTTGAATTAAAAGCAATTATTGAAGAAGGTGGGTATTATGCACAACAAGTTTTAAACGCTGATGAAACGGGACTTTTTTGGAAGCCAGGTTATAAATCTAGCAAAGACTTCTTTTGGGAAGAAATGCAGCAGGAGATTTTAAATTTAAGCCATTTTTAATTTACCACTCTGAAAACTCGAGAGCTTTTAAAAATGTTAAAAGGAGCGAGCTTTCTGTTCATTGGCGTGCAAATAAAAAAGCATGAGATTGAGATTGGATGAACAATTGTGCTGCTCCCGAGCTAAAGGCTTATTGTTCTTCAAAAAATATTGAGTTTAAAATGCTCTTGTTAGTTGACAATGCACCAGGTCATCCTGTTTTTTCAGACGATTATTCGGAAAATATTAATGTTATTTTCATGCCCCCAAATACAACATCTGTGATACAACCAATGGATCAAGGTGTTATATCCAACTTCAAGTCATACTATCTGTGTCGAACTTTTCATCAACTTCTAAAAGTAACTGACGGAGATAACATGCCATCCATTAAAGAGTTTTGGAAGAATTACTATATCCTGATGGCTATTGAAAATATAAACCTATCTTGGAAAGAAGTAAAAGAATCGTGCATGAACGGAACTTGGCGTCAATTATGGCCCGAATGTATTCTCAAAGATATGGAAGATATTAATGATGTTCCACACACATGTAAAGAACTTGCAGAATCAGCTAGAAATGCAAATTTTTATGGAATGGAAGAACAAGATATTAATGATCTCCTATTATACGACCCAGAGTTAAATTGTAACCAAAGTTTGACTACAATTCAGCGTAACAATACGCTGTACAATCAAATACTTCTGCTTCGACTTGAAGCAGAAAAGAAAAAAAGCTTACTGCTGCTAAAATTTCTGAAGCGATGCAGTTGATATCGCAAGCAATGAACATTTTTGAAAACAATGACCCGGACGAAGACCGCAGTTTAAAAGTGTCTAGAAATGTGACCGAAGATATAAATTGTTATAAAGAAATTTATTTGAAAAAAAGCGTTACAATCTAACAATAGTTAGACAAGTACATAACAAAATCAGCAAGATTGACACATCCCTCTGTTGATTTAGTCGATTTAGATGACTAAAGTTGAAAAAAATACGATAAGACTTTTGATTTTATTCTAAGAATTCCTTATTTTTAATTTTAATATTTTTGTTATGTTTTTTTTTTTGCATTACTCCAATGAATTGTTATATTTTTACAATAATAAAAACTATTTAAAAAAAAATATAAAATATTTTTTATTGAAAAACCATTTTTTTTAGCTAAAATTATGAATCTCGGAACCAATTAAATGAAAATCAATACAAATGTATGAAAAATCGTGCTTCGTTTTGCGTCGCGTTACTTCAGGCCCTTTTAGCGACGCAATCCGGGGTATTAGTGTACTATTTTTTATTTATGGATGCAGAAAACTCTATCTAGGATTCGCATTACTTTAGAACACAGTATCCAATAATGGCTTGATTCGTTCTTGGCCTAAAAGGATTACTAATTCTTTTGGAAACGGAATCCATATGTTGTCAGAAAGATGGGAAAAAGTCATAGCTAATACTTTGAATGAATTTTTATTGTTAAAAAAATTCCTCATTTTTAAGTTATACACCCAATATATTTAAATAATTTTCTAAATGTAGGAAAATAATAAAAACCAATGGTTTGCAAATAAACACGTTGCCATATAAAAGATTGTGTAGAATTTCATTTTTTATTACCAAACAAACAAAACCGGTTTTACATACAAAATTATCCAAAAGATTTAATTCATTTAAAATTTAACCCAAAATAAAAAACAAAATCAAACCAAGTAGAATCTAAAAAAATAAAATGCTTACTAATGAATGTTATAAATCAATCTTATTAAGTAACCATAAAATTAAAGAAAAAACTTTCATCCATACATAGAGTTTATTTTCTTTTTTAATTCATATTCCTTTTCTAGTCTGTATAGTAGTGGGCATAAGAATTGGTAGCAAAGAAAAATAAAATAAGGAAACAACTCGCTGTAGCAACAGTAACAGGACAAGTTGAATGAGGAAACAATCTTTATTATTACACTCGTTCACAATAAGAAGTTAATGATGTGTAAAATTGTTTAGGTATTTATTTATATTTACTACTTACCAATACCATTACTACTGCTGCATACTACTACTACTAGTTTTTTACACAGAGATACATTTACTTACACATCAACAATTTGTAAATTGTTGGCAGCATTGTATAAATATAGAATAACATAAAATGAAAGAGGAATAGAAAATAAAATAAAAAAACTTTAATGCAAAATTTAGATTCTGTTTATGAAATAATAAATTTGTAGTAACACAAAACAAAAAGAGTTAAATCTGCAAAAACAAAAAAATTAACATATTTCCTATTTTAAAGCATACCTTAAGGGTTTTATGTCATAAGTTTATTAGTGTATTGTTAATGCAGTGTGATGGCATAAAAGGTCAAGCAGCCAGGAGGAAATTTAACATAACAACAAATGTTACAGGGAAGCTTTTTTTTACTGTTGCAGTTCACTGATCACTTAGGTTATTGGACTGTCTATGTCTTTTTAATTGACTATTTAAAGTCAATTAGTGAGTGATTTTCGAAAGTGGGCCTTATATGGGAGCTATGACAAATTATGGACCGATCACCATAAAATTTGGTCATGTGATTAATGTCTATATGAAAGATTTTAAGTTGAATTTTATGTGTCTACCAACATTTTAAGGAGATTTATGCTCGTTAAAGTGATTATCGGAAGCAGGCCTTATTGGGAGCTATGACTTATTATGGACCGATCATAATAAAATTTGGTGACATGAATTACCAATATAAATTAAACATTTATGACCGATAAAGTCCAATTTCGGGAGGACATTTGCATGGGGGCTTGGTGAAATAATGGACCGATTTCAGCCAGTTTCAATATGGTTGGTCCTTGGGCCGAAAAATTGACATTTTTGTGTTCTCAGCACCCTTCTGATTACATGCCTTTCTAAAGCGA
Organism: Calliphora vomitoria; assembly: GCA_942486065.2. Taxonomy (NCBI): domain Eukaryota; kingdom Metazoa; phylum Arthropoda; class Insecta; order Diptera; family Calliphoridae; genus Calliphora; species Calliphora vomitoria. Next base: position 17,264,842 of record OW818029.2, read on the forward strand.
TAAATTGCCCCACTATTTTTAAATTTAAACGAATTAAGGATTCTTGGACTTTTTTTAATTAGAAGATTATTTTAGATTAAACAAGTAACAGAGCTATATTCAGCTGTGCCGAATCTTATATACCCTTCACCAAATTATACTTAAAAAAAATAATTTTTTTTTTTCAAAATTAATTTTTTTTTTTCAAAATTTAAAAAAAAAATGTTTTATTTTATTTTTTAAACAATTTTTTTTATTAAAAAAAAAAAATAGTTTTTAAATTTATTTGTAAAAAAAAATTTGTTCGGTAAAAAAATTGTTTTCCCGATTTTGAACAATTGTAGGTCCGACTTACTTTGGCCTTATATACGCCGTTGCAAAGGTCTTTGAAATATCTATTATTGAATATCCATATTGTCTATATGAATGACTTATTAATCCAGATATAGATAAAAAATAGGTAAAAAATCGAGATTGTCCTGATTTATGGGCCGATTGAGTCGATTTTAAATAGCAACCGATCCGGAAGAACTCCCCATATATTGATGTATGAATCATATATGTAAGTTATTTGGGGGCTACGGAAAGTTGATTTCAACATACAGACGGAAAGACGGACATGGCTATATCGACTTCGCTATCTATAACAATCCAGAATATATATAGAAATTACAAACGGCAACCATGCGAGGAGTCTCTGTAGAAGCTGTCATAATAAATAGAAGGATTAAACTATTTCCCACTTTCTGTGTCACTGCTTAACATTAGGAGAACTACAAGGTGGCGAAAGAGTAATCCTCCTATTAGAAAATGCTATAAATTTTGCGATTGGCCCCTAATGTCAGTTTCGTTTTGACATTTGTGTAGTAAACACATGCGAAATACACGTTAATAAACAATGTTACGCTACACTGCTCCAGAACGCGGAATATTGCTGACTATTTATTTGACCAATAATCGGTCGGTGACTTTGGCACAACGTGAATTTCGTCGCAGATTTCCTGGCCGTCCAACGCCTACTGGTGAAACACTGCGACGTTTAGCCGCTCGCCTCGAAGAGACTGGCACAACACGAGATGCTGCCGGGCGTGGCAGACCCCGGATTAGCCGTTCTGCAGAGAATATTGCTGCTGTAGCCGAGGATGTCATGGAAGCGCCGTCGACATCGACCAGACGACGTGCCACGCAAATGGGTATCAGTCGACGGTCTTTACAGCGAATTTTGGTACAAGATTTGAAGATGTTTCCGTACAAAGTCCGGAGGTGCATCAACTGTTAGCTGCTGACCACTAATCGCGTCTAACATACGCTCAATCACCACCAAGAGGAAGATGATTTTTCATAAAAAATAATCATGAGTGATGAGGCCCATTTCCATCTTAGCGGGTACGTAAATAAGCAAAATTTACGCTTCTGGGGCACTGAAAATCCACGTGTAACCCACGAATAGCCATTACACCCGCTCAAAGTCACTGTATGGTGTGCTGTTTTCGCTGGAGGAGTCATCGGACCTTTTTTCTTCGAAGACGTCGCGGGACAAACGGTTACTGTGAATGGTGAGCGCTACAGAGCAATGATCAACGAGTTCTTTTTGCCGCAATTCGATGAATTGGGATTGAAAAACATGTGGTTCCAACAGGACGGTGCAACGGCACACATTGCACGTGCCACAACCGATATGCTGAAGGATGCATTTCCCGGGCGCCTAATCTCCCGTTTTGGCGATTTGCACTGGCCAGCAAGATCGCCTGATTTGACCGCTCCAGACTTCTTTTTGTGGGGCTTTTTGAAGTCGCGGATTTATGTCAACAAGCCTCAGACTCTTGCAGCTCTTAAAGACAATATCCGTCAAGAATGTGAGCACCTATCGCCGGAAGTTTTGGCGAAAGTGATGGAAAATGCCATAAAAAGGGCTGAAATGACAATGAACTGTGGCGGCGGCCATTTACATGACATCATATTCTCGACTTGATGTAAAAAAAAATTAAAAGACCAAAGTTTTTCTTTTTTTTTATTACAGCCAAAAAACATCGGAAGTTTACTTTTGCGCCACCATGTACGTATAAGGTTTCTAGGACATCGTTTCTTTGGCAGTCTTTCTGAACTATAGAGTGCATTAAGGTATAGTAATTGGTTACCTACATCAAACATGAGAATCTCCTTGGGTGACCTAATACCCCATAAATAAATGCAACTTATTAATTTTCTCCTCATCAAACCTCTTCCTCTGTTTTTTATAAACGGTTGATATTTTGAATCATCCGGTATTTCGGTAGCTGTCACTTTTGAAGCTTTTATTCTTTGACATTTGACAAGTAGAAACTACGCCATTACTAAAAATGAAACGAAACACGCTTCAACAACGCATTTTTGGGTCGTCGTGAAGCATCTTGGTGGAAAAATTTGAGCTTTTGGGACAGTTGACACAAGAACTCAAGCCGGCCGATCATCGACGTTGTTGTATCTTTGCTGATTGAGTGCTTGTTATTATCTCTCGAAGAAGTGATCACAATTGGCCACCGAGATCTTGTGATTTAATACCTTGCGACTTCTTTCTTTGGGGCCACGTGAAAGATAAGGTATACGCCAACAGCATAGCGTCGATTCAAAACCTCAAAGATAGAATTCGTGAGGCTATCGAGGACATAGGGCAGCCACTTTGCGATTTGGTTATGGAAAATTTCATGAAAAGGATATGGTCCTGTAAGCATGGTTGTAGTGCCCATTTGGCTGATGTTGTGTTTAATTATTAACGGCATACCTTCCTCTTTATTATGAAATAAACATCCGATAATTTATCTCAAAAAATGCCATTTTTCTTTGAATACCAAAAAAACACCTCTTGTTGGAAAACCCTGTACTTAATACCCTAAACAATTTATTTTACACTATCTATAATACTCCCTTTTCAGACCAACTGAATGGACCCAAGTGAGCTAGCTGTACATCAGGATAGCTGCTTGTTAACCTAACCTATCCAAACCTAATTACTAATGTGTAGCGTCATAAAATATCATAATATAACCATACTTAAAGTTAATTAAATCAATTTTTATAGTTGGTTTTTTATTTGCAATTATAATATGATCATGTGTAATCATATTATGTCTCAATTTTATAAGATTATATCCACCCCTATTGCACTCAACCATATTATGATTCATAATATGATCATATCAGCTTTTTACATTATCATATTATGGTTAATCATCATTTTATTATTTTTTAAACCTATTACGGATGTAGCTATTTAATGTATTAGTGATCATGTCATGATTATAAATTTAACAATATTTTTTTTATATAGTTATCAAAAACTTTCAAAAACAATGATATTTCCAACCTTAAGGAGACAATCAATCAATGCATTATACAAATAAGTGCGCAAATTATAATATGGCTTTATTAAACTTCTTCTTATGAAGATACATATTGTAATAAAATTATAAAGAAATTGGAAGAAAAAAAAAATCAAATTACATTAATAATATAATAATATAATAATAACCAATAAACAAGTTTAAATTTTACGTGCTAAAACTTTTAAAACGCAATTCCATTTTTATTAAATTCGCGCTTTGATGAAAATAAAGAAATTCCACCCCAATCAAAAATCAAATATAGTAACACTTCCTACTACTTAATAACGCAATTCCACATATCTATAGGTATAGGCAGTAACCAGGAAATGTAATATAAGTATGAGTTGAGCTAACTAAGTATATTAAAAAACAAAAACACCCCCATTCCCCAAGCATTTGCCAAGTTGTGATTTCTGGTAAAACAAATGTTGCCTTCAAAATACATACAAGTAATCAATCAATATGAAAATTCATGTGTCAATATCCAGCGATTATAATAAAATTGTATGTAATTTTTATGTTGAAAAAAACAAAAAATATTGTTGAAAGTAACGTTAACAACTTTTAACTTTGTCGTCAACATGGATGTGTACAATAAGTTGCTGTAGTAAAAACAAAAAATTAACACCTCGATGTTATCAGTATTGTGGGGTCTATTGTTTGCCACTGGGTTTATTTAATAAACAAAAAATAGTACAACAACACAGATTGTGTATTGAAATGAATGAAAATTGTTTGCCATTATTATCAGTCAGGTGTGGATTAAAAGCCAAACAACATTTTACCTTTCAAATTATATAATTTTGATGACTTTGTAATCATGATAAGTTAATATGTTTATATTTAGATAAACAATTCTTTAAATTATTTTTAGTTAGTTGTTGTTGTTGTTAGAGTAATTGTCAAAGTTTGTTATAGGCATGGAAAATAATACTTACAGTGGGTGATATAAAAAATATATATCTCGCTTATTAATTTTCAAGACAAAATACATTTTTAAAGTTTTTTTGTTATTGAAAATTATGTAGTAAATACAAGTAATTCAATAATATTATGGTCCTTGTAAAAAATTGAGATTTTCATTCTGTGCACTCATTCACAGTGTGTTCGTTTACCTGCTAGTCTTACTATTTTCCAATATTTTGTTTACTTTTTGTATTTAAAATGTCCAAAGCTAGTAAAAATTGTAAAAATTAGCATGAAGTTTTTACTATTTTTATTATTATTGAATAACTGCTCTAAGCCTAAATATATATATTTTGTGACTAGGGTTGAATAATCAAGGAATACATGAGTGCCCATTAATCGAATACTCAAATAAATTTATTTTAAAATTAAATTTAAACAAGTAAGAAATTATGGTCGGTCAATCTCTACACTAAGTAAATGAGCAAAAACATTTTTCTTTCAAAATTTCAATACTTTATATTCGTGAGTGATTTTTGAAAGGGGGTTTATATGGGAGCTATGACAAGTTATGTACCGATCACCATGAAATTAAGTCAAATGATTAATGTCTATATGATAGTTATTTATGTTGAGTTTTATATGTATACCAACATTTTTAGGAGATTTATGCTTGTTAAAGTGATTATCGGAAGCAGGCCTTATATGGGAGCTATGACTAATTATGAACCGATCATAATAAAATTTGGTGACATAAATTCCGAATATATAAAACTTATTTGGAGAAAACCTATATAAATTAGACATTTATGACCGACAAAGTTCAATTTCGGGAGAACATTTGTATGGGCACTATGAGAAAAAATTTCGAAGCGTCATATGCTGGAAGTTTTGCTTTACTTCTCTGTGTTAAAAAAAGTGCAGCTGAAGCACAGCGATTGTTCACTAAAGTTTATGGTGTATGTGTTTCATCAATATCAACATGCGAAAGATGGTTTGTTCTTTTCAGAAGTGGTGATTTTGAAACGGAAGACAACGATCGCCCAGGTCAGCCAAAAAAAAAAAAATTGAAAACCAAGAATTGGAGGCTTTGCTCCATGAAGATTGTTGTACAACTCAACAAGAGCTTGCAAAATCATTGGTAGGTACTCAATCAGCAATTTCAAAATGTTTGCAATCAGCAGAATTCATCAAAAATCTGGAAAATTGGGTACCAAACGAATTGAAGCCGAGAGAACTTGAAAGACGATTTTGCTTATCTGAAGTGCTGCTTGAACGCTATAATAGAAAATCATTTTTGCACCTAATCATTACTAGCGATAAACAAGTACCAGAGCTATATTCGGGTGTGTCGAATCTTATATACCAAATTATACTTAAAAGGTGAACAAAATTAAAAAAAAAAAAATTATTTTTGAAAAAAATTAAAATTTGGGGTAAAAAATATTTTTCCCGATGTATGTAGGTCCGACTTACTTTGGCTTTATATACGCCGTGGCAAAGGTCTTTGAAATATCTCTTATTAGATATCCATATTGTCCATATTAATGACTTAGTAATCCAGATATAGATAAAACAAAAAAATAAAAAATCGAGGATGTCCTGGGTTCTTCCTTGTATCTCTGCCATTTGTGGGACGATTGTGTCGATTTTAAATAGCAATTGAGCCGGAAGAAAGGTAAAAAATCGAGGGTGTCCTGGTTTTTTCCTTATATCTCAGCAATTGGTGGGCCGATTTTAAATAGCAATCGAGCCGGAAGAATTCCCGACATATTGATGAATGAATCATATATGTATGTTATTTGTGGGCTACAGACAGTTGATTTAAACAGACGGACATAGCTATATTGACTATAACATTCCAGAATATATATTCTTTGTAGGATCACAAATGAAATATGTAGAAATTACAAACGGAGTGACCATTGCCACTCATGGTGAAGGGTATAAAAATGGCTCCATTAGAATAACCCTAAGCGTAAGAGATCGTATGCGGCCGGTCTTCACATACGATCTCTTACCAGCCCAATCGACACCAAAGCCAATTATCCATGGCGCTAAGGTAATGCTCCGTATTTGGTGGGACGAAAAAGGTCCTAGATATTATGAACGGCTGAAATCTGGCCAAACCATCACAGGGAACCTATACCGAATGCAACATGTACGGTTAAAGCGAGAATTTACCGTAATATACCATCATGACAACGTTGCAATACCTGTTAAAAAATATTTAGTATGAAGTGGTTAGGTAGTTTTGCCTCACTCGCCTTATAGTCCAGACATTGCCCGTATGACTACTATTAGTTTCGATCGATGCAGAATGCCCTCTCTGAGATAAGCTTCACTTTGGAACAGAGTATGCGAAATTGCCTTAATTTGGTATTGGCCTCAAAAGATGAGCAGTTCTGTTGGCTCGAAATCCATATGCTGCCAGAAAAATGGGAAAAGGTCATAGCTAACAACGGCCAATACTTTAAATAAATTTATATTGTACAGATGTTTTAAAATAAAAGCTAAAAATTTGAAAGAATCCCACATTTTTAAGTGGTTTAATGGTTGTCATAAGCATATACATGTTTACTGTAACCATATATATGGTTGATACAATCATGTAAATCGTAAATTAACCATATTATTGTTACCACAATCATATAAATAGTTACTCTAATTATAATATTGTTAAAAATTTTGTAACGGTTACAGTAACATGTACAAATGTTGAAATGGTTACTGTAACAATGCACAACTATATTTTTTTCTGCGTGTAGCTTAGTTATCTGAACTCAGTTCAAAGTTAATAATTTTTAAGAAATTTTGGGTTTTTCCTCATGTCCCATCAAGTTATGGACCAATACGGGTCATTAAGTAAATGGTTGGGTATGTTATGTGGATTGCGGATTGCGAAAATAAAGTGTAGGTATTTTTAGTTCCCACTGTATTAAATTAGAGTTGTATTAGATAATATTTAAAGCAAACATTATTTTGCCAACACACATAAACCTTTGTGTTTAAAAAATGTTAAAGTATGTTTGTATGCAGAAAAAATCAAATATATTTTGTGTATTACTGATATTGTTATAATAAAATTTGAGGTTTTTAATTATGTTGTGTATCACATTTTAAACATTAGTATCGATTTTATTTTTGGTTTGTTTGGTACGAAAAAAAAAAAGAAACTACGAAACAAAAAAATTACAATATATAGAAAAAAATAGTGGATACAATAAACCACCTAAAAACTATGTGCAAAATCTACTGACTGCATCATAAATATGTTTATAATGAAATGTGTTACTTTAAAATTTTTGGTTTTAATTTTAATCTTTTTAATTACATTTTGTGGTTATCAAATACTATTTTCAAAAGTACGTACACAAACACAAATCATTGCAAATGTTTCAAATAAAAATGTTTGTGTATAAGGAAAAAACTAGCTCAGTGATAAAAAAAAAAAAAAATAAATAAAAATATGTGATAGAAAAGAGTTTGAGTAAATTGCATGCAATATGTTTGTTTAAAGCCTAAAACTTCACAAATGTGTTTTATTTTTATCATATCATATCATCAGCATTATTGTCATTATTGAACATTATTATTAAAACAAAGTCATCGTCATCATATTTTTAGAATATTAATTTTTCTGCCACAAACAATAATTTGCTTGTCTCTGGATTAAGTGCTGATTATAATGATTTATCAATTGTACGTCAAATACCAGATACGCGTGATTTCAGGTATTAATATCATTTTATTTAAATTCATACATACAACATACATATATTCTTTTTTTTTTGTGCCCATCTTTTCCCATTTTATTTTATTTAATGTTTATTTTAATTCCGATACATTTTTTTTTGCAGCGGTATTTTGCATTTTAAATATTTCAATTTAGTGCGAAATTTGTGTTATAATTCAAATTAAATATACAAAACAAAATTCTATTTGATGAACAGAAATGCTGATAATACTTATCAGTGTTTTATATTAATTTTAAAGTTATTTGCAGAATAGAAAAAAATTCTGAAATTATAGTTGAACATTAATTTCGTAAAGGTAAAATTTGGTATATTAAATTAAAATGGAAACAAAATAATCATAATAAATTTATGATATATATATTTTATTAGATATAAAGAAATTAGTTTGAATAAATTGAAAAAAATTTAATATAAATACATATTACATGAATTGAAAAATTCAACAAATAAATAGTTTTTTTGGTATTGAAATAATAGTTAAACTAATAAACTTGTAGCTTATAACTAGGGGGCGGACTTTCATGCATTTTCAATTCAATCCTCTATTTATAATAATATTTGTACAATGGTGTATATATACAATATTAATTTTTAAATATAGAGAGTTTAGATATATATAAAACTTTTCAACTCAAAAAAAGTATTTTGTCTAACTAATATAATAAGGAACTAATAACAATTTAGATCAAGAGGAAAATTAGAAAAAAAAAAAATTAAAATATTATATAAAAACTAAAAAACCTAAAAAAAAAAAACAAGTAAGGGAGGTATTCTCGGCTGTGCCGAATCTTATATACCCTTCACCAAATTATACTTCTAAATATTATTAGGTAAAAAAAATAATTTTTTTTTTTCAAAATTTAAAAAGTTTTTTTTTTAAATTGTTTTTCAAAATTAAAAAAATTTGTTTTTTCTAAATTGTTTTAAATTTTTTTTCAAAATTTTTTTTTAAATTTTCTTCCAAATTTTTTTTTTAAATTTTTTAAATTTTTTTTTAAATTTATTATTGAAAAAAAAAATTATAAAAAAAAATGTTTTTGGTAAAAAAAATATTCGGATAGAAAATAATTTTCCCGATTTTGAACCATTGTAGGTCTAAATTCCAATAGCCTTATATAAATCGTTGCAATGTACTTTGAAATATCTATCATTAGATATCCATATTGTCTATATTAATGACTTATGCCCGTAATTTCAACAAATAGATATCTATCAGTGTTTAGTTACCTATGGAGTAAAAATATTTGGTAATTTCTACCCATAGATATTGATTTGAAATTAATGTAAAGTTACCTTTTAGGTAAATTTATCAGCTTGGTATTTTACACCGTAGATATCTATTTGTTGAAATTACGAGTATTAGTAATCCAGATATAGATCGAAAATAGGCCAAAAAACGAGGTTGTCCCGGGTTTTTCCTTATATCTCAGCCATTTGTGGGCTGATTTTCTCGATTTTAAATAGCGACCGAGCCGAAAGAATTCCCGATGTATTGATGTATCAATTATGTTTGTAAGTTATTTGGGGGCTACGGAAAGTGGTTCAACATACAGATGGACATGGCTATATCGACTTCGCTATATATAACGATCCAGAATATACATACTTTGTGAGGTCGCAAAGTAAAAATGTAGAAATTACAAACTTATACAGTATTGGCCATAACTAAAGCACCCCCTCAATGAATTTTTTTCCTATTATATTTTTTTATATAAAAACTAAGTTTTAAATTTTTACGGTCTAATTCATAATAAAACCTTATTGTAGATTTAAAACACAAATTTGTTAACAAACACTTTAGCTTTATAAACCTTTAATAAAGGTATTTTATTCATAAACGTTTGTTAAAGCCACAATAAGTAATGACTGTTTTTTGTCTAATCTGGCAATGCTTCTCAGTTATTTCCCCTTTTTCGTTGTTAGTGTTGCTTGCAATTAGGATAAAATATTCGTTAATTCTCTTTTTTTAATTGTTTGTTTTTAGTATTAATACATTTTTGAAGATAAAAACAAATTTTTAGATAAAAAATGTATATCTGATTCTAGTAAATTTATATTAAGCTAAAATGTATTAATATTCTGTGATAAAATAAACATCACTGTTTTATAATTTGTTTTATTAATTTATTTTTATTGTCATTTTGTTAATTTTTAACAAAATTTAATGAATTTATATAAGGAAACAGATAATTTTAATTCCGGAATGGGTATATTAGATTGTGTGGACCTCCTTCCACAATGTTTTCACATTTTATTACTACATTTCGTTACAGGTTAAAAGAAAATGACAAAAATGGCAATCAAACTGACTTGCGAACCTCATATAGCTCACTGCCGGAGGAATTTGAAACAAAATCATATATTATTATATTGGAACATATTCCCCAGCGGAGTTAAAATTACGTTTGTCAATTGCAATAGTATCGTCTATTATTGCAAATTTATAAAAAATTATCTTTAAAATTCTCTTTTTTCCAGATAAAATGTAAAAAGAATACCTTAAAGTTGGTTTATAGTAGTGTTGAAGCTACAATAAATATTTCAAATTTATGAATGGTTTATAACAGACTTATAAGACTATTAAACGTTTATGAATACATTTTTTTGATTTTTTTCTTATTAACGACTTATAAAGCTGTTTTAAGTTATTATGAATTAGACCGTTATTATGTATTATTTTCAATTGTTAATATATTTACTATTGATAAACAAATACTTTTAAAGTTAATCTTTCTGTAAGAGGTAACATTAAATCAAAAGATATTTTAAGCTGGAAAATAAAACGGACAAAACTAAAGCACCCCTTCATGGATTTAATATAAAATTTTTTTAAATTTATATTTTGTTGCAAATCCTTTGTTTTGGATGACACAAACACATCTCTAAGGCATAGAAGATATTAAGTTTTTTAAGGTGTCTTGCGATATTCCTTCCTAGGATATAATATCGCCTTGAAATTAGTCGTGAAAACTGCCGATCCTTATTTCTGCAATTTTCACGATTTATTTTCATATTATCAATCTCTCAAGAGTTCTCAATAGGATTGAGATCGGGAGATTGTGCAGGCCAATGAAGAACTTGAATATTATTGCTCTGTAGCCAAGTCTTACACACTTTGCAGGTGTGCTTAGGATCGTTATCCTGTTGGAACCTCCCTATAAGTAGAATCTCTTCACTGGCATAAGGCAACATTATATCTTTCCATATATCACGGTACATGAACAGATCCATAATCCCATTAACTTTATGAATTGGCCCAATTCCTTGACCAGAAAAGCAACCCCTGACCATTGCATTGCCCCCTCCATGTTTAATTGTTCCTTTGCGATACTTAGGATTCAGTCTTTCTACTTTTCGTCTGCGTACACGCCTTATTCCATAAGAACTTTTTAATTTGTATTTGGATTCGTCAGAGAACAGTACTGTCTTCCATTTTTGGACACTCCAGTCCAAGTGGGCTTTGGCAAACTCCAGTCTAGCTTTCTTGTTCTTAGCTGATATAAACGGTTTTTTTGCTGGTCATCGGCTGAATAATCGTGCTTCTACTGCTCTTCTACGGATTGTTCTTTCGCTAATGCATATTCATAAACTTGTTCTTACTTGACTAGCAGATGATGTTGGATCTTTTTGCATTGCTCCTTTGATCAAGGAATCATCATATCGTGTGGTTTTATGAGGACGTTCTCCAGAATGCCCCGGTGATATACGACCAGTCTGCAGAAACTTTGGAATCAGCCGGGAAATAACTGATCTGTTAATTGAATATTGTTTACTCAATTCATGCCGTGATAAGCCCGGCTTCCAGTCTTCAATAAATTTAATTTTAAATTCACTGGAGTACTTGTTCCTTGCCATCCATTGTTTTTTCACAATAAACTGTATAGAACATAAATTATACAGACTACGACTTCCCTTATTTTAATCTTCTGGAATTTTTAAATGCATCCGTTGTGAGTCCCTTTAACTGACATTGCAAATATACAGTAGCATAGTCAAATTTTTAAACATCTTGCTTTTGTTTTGTCCATCGCGTTTTGTGTTTTTGTATGTTTTATCATTTTAAATTAGTTGTTCATAAAATTATCCTTTCCTAAATGAACACAATATGAACATTAACAATATGAATTAGTAAAATATATACAAAATACAGCCCAAAAAAAACATTTTTTATCCAAAAAATTATTATATGAAAAAATCCATTGAGGGGGTGCTTTAGTTATGGCCAATACTGTATATACCCTTGCCACTCATGGTGATGTGATATCATATTGTTGATATGCTGATATTGAGAAAACTGACATCTCTGGTCAAAATTGTATTTAAGGCGTTGTAATTTTTCGTCTACAATTTCGATACTGCTTATGTTGTGCAGTCTCCAAGTTGAAAAATGCCACGGGAGGTTGTACATCATTTTCAGTAGCTTATTTTGACCAGACTGGAGCACCGTAGAACATTATTGAGTGAAATATAACTTTGAACATTATAATTTTGTTTTCGCAGCTTAATTTTGATTTTTTGTTAATAAATGAGTATAATATAATTGTGGCTATATTGATTTTGTTGATGGTATAAGAAATATGTTGTTTAAATTTCAATTTTGAATCCAATAGGGACTGAGATCGAAAAATTCTTAACACACGTTTTTCATTAAAACTTTTAACCCAAGTATTATTTGATTTTTTTTTTTATCAAGTTACCTTTGTAAAGCATGTCAGTTATTATGTTTAATGTCAATTATGTTCATTTGTTGTTAATCTGATTAAAATAAGTGACCAGAAAAAAGTGCGTACTAAAATTATTAAATATTTTCAACAAAACCCAACTTGGTCCTCCAAAAAGTGGGCCAAACAATCAAAGGTCTGCCGTCAAATTGTTTCCAATGTTATTCAACAGTATCGGGAAAACTTGCCCGTTGATAGAAAACCTGGTTACCATAAGATATATGTTTGAAATTGTAAACATCGCTGTGAGGTATAACATTCCTTTCTTCTCCTTATGAAATATATGGCCTGAGTTTTTAAGCAGTTTATGGTTATATTCCATTTAGTTAAATAATTACGAACAAATTGTAATGATGTTAATTATATCCTCTGCTAACTCTTCAGAGCATAATAAGGCTGTATCATCAGCAAATATGGATGTATTACAACAATTATGAACTGGAAAATCTGAAGAGAAGATGTTATGTAAAATGGGTGCAAGACAGGAGCCCTGAGCATAACCAGCAGTAATAGTGAGCTTATTTGAGGAACAATTTCCTAGATGTACCTTAAATTTACGATTTTCAAGAAAACTTTTAATTATTTTAATAAGGTGTGTGGAAAAATTTGCATTACCCATTTTAAAGAGAAGCGCATCATGCCAAACTGAGTCGAATACAGCTTTTACATCTAATAATACCATACCCGTTGAAATGCCATTATTGAAGATTGACTTTACTATGTTCTTGATTCATAATATTGCATGGGAAGTATTTAAGCCGCTCCTGAAACGAAACTGTTTTTTATATATATTTTTACCCTGTCTGTCTGTTGAAATCAATTTTCTGAAGACCCCAGATATCTTCGGGATCCAAGTCTTCAATAATTCTGTCAGACATGCTTTCGAGAAGTTTCCTATTTAAAATCAGCAAAATCCGTTCATAAATTACGGAGTTATGAGCAAAAATCCGAGACAACCTCTGAAAATTTCATAAAAATAAGACAATTTATTGCATGCTTTGACATAAAAGCAACAAAACGTATGTTTGTATGTGTATTGGTTTCATTGCTGTGCGTATTTTGCCTAGACAGTAATATTCCATCATGAAAACACTCGGTCACATGTTGCAATACCTGTTAAAATATATTTAGAATAAAGTGGTTGGGAAGTTTTTTTCATACCCGCATTATACTCCAGTCCATGCCCCGTCCGACTACTATTTGTTTCTATTGAAGCAGAACACTATCCCTGGAATTCGCTTCACTTTGCTTTCGCTTTCTTGGCCTCAAAAGATGAGCAGTTCTTTTGGCTCGGATTCCATATGTTGCTAAAGAGTCTAAAAATTAAATTTTTTTTTTTAATTTTCTATTGATATTGTACAATTTCAGATGCCCTAGAATATTTACGAATTTAGAAGAATTTACCGCCAAAGTTTCAATTATAATAACATACCACAATGAAACTCAAGCCATACTATATAGGACGATTAATTCCATATTCAAAAGGACTCCTTTGAAATATTTACAGGAAATAATCATAATTGATGATTGCAGTGAGGATGGTAAAAAACAAAACTTAAATGAACAACAATAAAAAAATAAATAAATTACAAATTGTTATTATAATTATGACTCATTACAGATTTTATTATACAAAACATACAGAAACACTACGAATCCCTTGATCTAATAAAATGTCTGCGCAACTCGCAACGTTTGGGTTTGATAAAATCCCGTAATTTGGGTGCCCAAATGTCTTCCGGCGAGTATCTCATGTTTATGGACAGTCATTGTGAGGTGAATACACAATGGTTGGAAACACTTTTGGCCACTCTAGTGGAGTCCAATAATTCCCGAATGGCGGTAAGTCCTGTTTTGGACAATATTGATATGGTAACCAATGCCTACAGGGCTACTACGGCATTTATTAAGGGTGGCTTTGATTGGAATTTACATTTTCATTGGATTGCCAGAGATAAAACCCTAAATCCGATTGAGCCGTTTAGGTAGGGAAAACTTTTAATTTTATCTGATTTATTTGATTTGATTGTTGGTTGTTTATAACTTAAATATTGTGTGTTTCTTTTTTTTTTTGTTGCAGATCTCCTACCTTTGCCGGCGGCGTATTTTTGATTTCACGAAATTGGTTTTTTAAATTGAACGCTTTTAACACTCGTCTAGAGGTTGGTAAATGTTCTGTAAACAAACCAAACTAAACTCTTTTTTTCTACTCTTTTTTCGTATATTTATGTGTTTTGTTCATTCTATTCAGTTCCATTGAAAAATACTTGTAGGCAACAACTTTTTTTGTTATTTTTAGCAAACACGCTTCAGTTTTTTTCTTGACCAAACATTTTACAATTTATCTGGTATAGTGCACAGTAGGGATGATGGTGGGAAATTAGTGAACAAAATGTTTATTCTTTACTACTGGTGTGATTTATTTACTTTGATGACCTAAAAATTTAAAATATGAAAATCGTAAATTAGCAATTCAACGAAGCAATCTGAAACTCAATATTAAAAAATAGGCTAAGAAATAATTTTAAATAATTTATGATAAATTTTTTATTTTTTTTTTTTTTGAAATCCGCTCATTTAATATTAATCCCTACGCTTATTTATAATATGTACAACCATTAAAATTTGCAATCCCCATCTAGTGTTTATTAGAATCGAACATAATTTTCCCAATTTTTTCCAATATGGGATTTGAGTAATGCATACAATTTTATGAGTTTTTTGCTTTAATTTAACCTATTTCTAATTTGATATTTTTTAAATTAAAATTTGTTTTGAAAATTTTACCCAAAACTCGATTCCTTTAATGAAATCTATTTTCCGCATGTAGATTTTATATGATGAAGAATCATTGTATTAGACTTTGGGAAGATGGAAAATCCAAAACGTACAAAGTAAAGACCACCCTAGTGTCAAATTTACACTACACCATTTCCAATTGTACACGCAGAAAAAAATATAGTTGTACATTGTTACTGTCACAGTAACTATATATATGATTGTGGTAACAATAATATGGTTAATTTGCGATTCACATGATTGTGTCAACCATATATATGTTTATAGTAAACATGTATATGTTTGTGACAACCATTTATATGATCAATAATTTTATCATAATATGTTGTTCTCAGATTATGATATGAGAGCAACATAATATGGTAAGTCCTTCATCATATAAATGGTTGTCACAAACATATACATGTTTACTGTAACCATATATATGGTTATACAATCATGTGAATCGTAAATTAACCATATTATTGTTACCACAATCATATATATAGTTACTGTGACTATAATTTTGTTGCAAATTTTGAAATTGTTATAGTAACCATGCACAAATGTTGAAATGGTTACAGTAACAATGCAGCAACAATTATATTTTTTTTCTGCGTGTATTTCACAAATTTCCAATTGAATTTCAGAAATTTCTAATTATATTTCAGAATATTCCAATTATATTTCAGAAGTTTCCATTTATATTTCAGAACTTTCTAATTGTATTTCAGAATTTTCCAATTGTATTTCAAAAATTTTCATTTGTATTTCAAAAGTTTTAATTTACACTTAAAAAGTATCTAATTGTATTTCAGAAATTTCCAATTGAATTTCAGAAATTCCTATTTGTATTTCAGAAATTTCCATTGGTATTGCTATTAGAATTTTCTGAAATACAAATGGAAATTTCTAAAATACAATTGGAAACTTCTGAAATATAATTAGAAATTTCTGAAGTTCAATTGGAAATTTCTGAAATACAATTAGAAACTTCTGAAATACAATTGGAAATTGTGTAGTCTATTTACAGAACTTAATTGAGGTAGTTGTGTTCTTTTTTATCATATCTCAGTTACTTTGGCCCAATTTTTCTGAATTTTAATACCAAAATTCTCGAACGTATATATGATATATTGATATATATATATATATATATTGTGGATCTTCTATGAGTTGATTCTAACTTAACTTCCTCTATTTATAAGGATCAAAAATATGATATTATAATAACGTATGCGGAATGAAATTTCAACAAAACAGAAAACACTATATTTGTTTCCAACATTAAAACAAATAACATATAAAACCTTTATAAAATAGCCAATTGTATAGATTTAATGTAAGCAAAAAATTTATTATATTCATGTAGAAGAAATTTATATACAAGTGTTGACAATACCGATGTTTGCACTTTACTAAGCTCCTATTTGAGTTCCATGGTCTTGTAATTCTCGATTTTTATTTTAAGTAATCTACAAAAACTTAAAAAAGGTCCAAAAACTCTCAAATTATCTTTAATTTAAAAAAATTGGGAGATTTTTTCACTTTAGAAAGCCTGGAATTTGAAGGGTGTTGGAAAACACCATAATCATAAGGGCGTGACAGTTGGATGATGGAATAGTTAAGAAGAACTTTCTTTTTTAAAAAAAATAATCTCTGAAGTTTCTTTTTATGAAATTATTAATTTTGTGTACACATTTCATAATATATTAATTAGAATTGATGGTCAAATCAAATTACAAAAAAGTCAAAATGTTCAATTTAAATCTGATCCATATATATTTGTTTAGAAAAAAAGGGTATGTTCTACTTTGCATAATAGGTTAATAATAGGTTTATTTACCTCCACAATTTTTTTTTACCTATATATGGATTACTAAGTTATTAGTATAGACAATATGGATATCTAATGATAGATATTTCAAAGACCTTTGCAACGACGTATATAATACCATAGTAAGTTGGACCTACAATGGGTCAAAATCGGGAAAAAATTTTAACCCGAATTTTTTTTTTTCACCAAAAGTTTTTTTCGCTAAATATTAAAAAAAAAAAAATTTTAAAATTCAAAAAAAAAAAAAAAAAATTTAAAAAATTTAAAAAAAATATTGGAAAAAAATTTTACACTAATTAAAAAAACAATAAATTTTGATTACCTAAAAATATTTAAAATTTTTATTTTGAAGTATAGTTTGGTGAAGGATATATAAGAAACGGCTGAGCCTAAAAGCCAGATTTTCAAATGGGGTTTTAAAGTATTAAGGCAAAACATAGCATAATTCAAAATAAGCTCTAAAACACTAATAGCTCATGTACTTAAAAAGTACATGAGCTTTTTGCCAGTGTCAAATTTTTGTTGCAATTTCATTCCGCATACGTTATTATTCTATTAAACTTTCCCCAAGAAACCATAGGTCTAAAGAATTTTTTACTATTATATAATGTATATGAAATCACAAATTATTATTATAGAAAAATAATACGGAATGACAATCTTATATATAAAGGGACTTTCATTAAGCGCTTCGCATTTTTAAATTTAAAGAAAACAAAGTGTGTGTGAGATCATCGAACCCTGTCGGATTTTGAGTGACTCAGAATCTGAGTCGATTAAACGATGTCCGTCCGTCCCTCCGTCTGGCTGTCTATGTAAACCTTGTGCGCAAACTACAGCTCGCAATTTTTAAGATAAAGGACGAAGCCTATTGAAACTGGCTGAAATCGGTCCATTATTTCACGTAGCACCCATACAAATGTCCACCCGAAATTGGACTTTATAAGTCATAACTGTTCAATTTATATAGGTATCTACACAAATTTCGCTCAAAATAAGTTTTATATATTCAGAAGTCATGTCATGAAATTTTATGATGATCTGTACATAATTATTAGTCATAGCTCCCATATAAGGCCAACTTCCGAAAATCAATCTCGAAAATAAATTATTGAAATTAAAAAACATGTTTTGTTCATTTACTCAGTGTAGGGTATTATAAGGTCGGGCTTGACCGACCATACTTTCATATTTGTTTTGTGTCGTCAAAAGGTTAATATCGTGATGAAATTGGAGATAAACAAGTTTTATGTGAACCTAAGTAGAGTTGTAATTTTTTGGCTCCCGTGGTTTACTGGTATTCACTTTTAAATGAGTAACATTACTTTAAAATCGGTGACCATAAAAAAATTACTTTTGGCCGCCTTCTCAAAATATGTGCCACAGTGCAACGTCAAACATCTACAGCAAGCAGTGACTTTTTCTGGATACATTCTTGTATGTCATGTGGATTGGTATCGTCCCAAATTCGATAATTTTGTTAGTTGACATACCCATTCATCCAGAAATGGATCTAACCGGAAGATCCTTTATGTACAGAAATACTTTATATTTTGTCTATATCTGTATTATCACGAATCGGATATGAGCATTAAACCAATTCTGGTACATATTAGGGAGAATACAAAGGTTTACAATCAGCTGAATAATTAGTTTCTCTAACATTAAGCCCCTCTCAACCACTCTCCTGTCAAAAACCTAACTCAGTTATCAGAAAACTAAGTAGTGAGAATGTATTAGTAGAAAAAACTGTGTGAAAACAAAAACAGCACTCGTATGTGTGATTATTTTGAGTAATTTTTTGTTTGAGTTTTTTTCTATGTTTCTCTATGCTCTCTACACTATTCTTTTTCTGATCCCCCTTACTATTTGTGTGAGAAAAAAACATGCTATTGCCGAATATTTAGGCTGATGCAAAATTCTTTCTGACTACTGAGTTGAATAGTTTGATGGGATTTATGTTTGCATTGCACTTTAACGAACGTTTTTTTTTTTTGTCCCTCCCACCCCCAAGCATAAGTGGATAAAGCTAGTGATTGGGTGAAAAATAAAGAACTACAAAACAAAAAATGTGTACAATTTAAAACAATCATAAACAAAAAACCACATCAA
This sequence comes from Calliphora vomitoria, assembly GCA_942486065.2. Classification (NCBI taxonomy): domain Eukaryota; kingdom Metazoa; phylum Arthropoda; class Insecta; order Diptera; family Calliphoridae; genus Calliphora; species Calliphora vomitoria. The sequence continues at coordinate 17,284,295 of OW818029.2, forward strand.
GGACTGGCTGACTATTCCCATTAAAGGGAAATGTTGTTGGGCATTCAGTACTTTACAGAACATATACGAATCTCTGTTTTATTTTTTAATAAGAATTCATATAATTTTCATATTTATAAATTTTCTAATTTTCTAATGTAGTTGGTTGAGTGAATGAATAAATGTTTTTATTTTATTTTTATTCTGTAGATTTGGGGTGGTGAATCATTGGAGTTTTCGTTAAAATTGTGGTTATGTGGTGGCGACAGAGGCGAAATAAAAATTGTACCTTGCAGTAGAGTGGGTCATATATTTCGCAAAGAGCATATATTTCAATTTCCCAACAATGATGGTCAGCAAACATATTTAAGGTAATGGCTTTCTAAAAACTAAAAACCTATTCAAATTTATTTATTAAAAAATAAAACAACATATAGAAATTCTAAAATTATAGCCGAAACCTGGCTGGAACACTACAAATACATTTTCTACAATCTCAAGCCAGAAGCTAGAAATATGGCTATTAATGACACTCGAGTGTTAGACAAACAATTTAAGGATGCCCTGAATTGCAAACCATTTGAGTGGTATTTACAAAATATATTTCCAGAATTAAGGTAAGTAATTAAAAGCCACTAAGTAGGTCAATTAAAAAAGGAAATTATAATAATAATAGAACATTTATTTCATAAATTACAGACCTTTTGAAAACTATACCGCCAGTGGCATAATAACATCTTCTGCCTTTGTGTCTGATAATCTTTGTCTACATCATGATTTATTTGATAACTACAACTCAACTCCACTCATGTGCAACTGTATGACACCCAATATCTCACATTGGTTTTTGCTAAGGATCACACAACAATTGCAATCTCAGAGAGGTTTTTGTTTAAATGTAATTCTCCCAGAAGATCGAGCTGTGAAAGCTTCACAGTTTAAAGTTGTTATGGAGCCTTGCTGGTGGCCAGCCAAACAAAGTTGGCAACGTTTTGGTTTACAGTTGAGACATTCAACAACCGGTCTGTGTTTGGAAATAACAGTGGACTATAATATTACGGTTAATCCTTGTAGAAGAGAAGCTGCTATGCAGTATTTTTTATTTGAAAAAGAATTGGAACGATCTTGAGGGAAATGTGGTTGTAAAGGGTGTTTGCTTAAGCCCGATAGAACTTGAGATTGTAAAAAATAACTAAAGAAGTAAATATTATTTAAACAAATGTTTTTATTCGAACTATCAATACATGGCATTAACATTTCAAAATGATTTCCACCAATTCCAATTTGGCCACCGCGGCTGTTCTTAATGAAGCGCATTCTGTTCGAGTTAGAATCCTACTCGCTCGAGTCCATATAATATTATGTTCATGTTTCTAGATTTATTATAGAAAATTTAAAAAGTACCATTAGAATAAAGAAAAAGTACCAAGAATTCTCCTTGAATTTTCACTCACTTAGAACTTAATTTGATATTTCTAAGTCCATTATTAGAGAAAATTCAAAAAGTACCATTAGAATAAAGAAAAAGTACCCTAATGTCCGCACTTGTAGATTTTCTTTCGTTTAGGTCCATATAAGCGTTAAATCATGTTCATTGGTGAAGAAAATACAAAAAAAATCATTCGAATAAAGAAAAAGTACCAAAAAGTCTCCCCCTAGAATTATCATTCACTTAGGATCATATATGCTTAATTTCATGTTTCTAAGTCCATTGTTATAGAAAATTTAAAAAAGTACCATTAGAATAAAGAAAAGGTACCATGAAGTATCCCCTTGATTTTTCACTTAGTACCATATTTCTATGTCCATTATTACAGAAAATTCAAAAAGTACCATTAGAATACAGAAAAAGTACCAAAAGGCAGCCACTTGTGGATTCCCACTCACTCAGGTCCATATAAGCTTTATTTCATGTTTCTAGGTTCATTGGTGAAGAAATTACAAAAAAAGTACCATTCGAATAAATAAAAAGTACCAAAAAGTCTCCCCTTGAATTCTCGCTCACTTAGGACCATATATGCTTAATTTCATGTTTCTAAGTCCATTGCTATAGAAAATTCAAAAAGTACCATTAGAATAAAGAATAAGTACCAAAAGGCAGCCACTTGTGGATTCCCACTCTAAGTTCATTGGTGAAGAAGATACAAAAACTACCATTCGAATAAAGAAAAAGTACCAAAAAGTCTCCCCCTAGAATTCTTACTCACTTAGGACCATATATGCTTAATTTTATGTTTCTAGGTCCATTGTTATAGAACATTCAAAAAAGTACCATTAGAATAAAGAATAAGTACCATAAGTACCACTCTAATAAAGAAAAACTGCGATAAAGTCTCCCCCTAAAATTCTCACTCACTTATTACCATATATGCTTAATTTCATGTTTCTAGGCCCATTATTAAAGAAAATTCAAAAAGTACCATAAGTGAAAAACTACGATAAGTGAAATAATTTAAAATATTAAAAAAAGTACCATTAGGAAAAAAGTACCAAATCCCCTTTTCCTGCTTGAACACCCCTCAAGTTTGAAATTTAAAAATATTCCATTTTGCCAAAATTGTTTATGCTAAAGACATGCCTCAAACGATTAAGATCAGTGTTAATGTGCTCAAGAAAAATAAGATTTAAAAAAAGTACCAAACTGTTTACCCGGATTTGGACAAATATACAGCTTGGCAGTAGAGCTCCAAATAGCACTCTGTTGGTTAATTTTTGCATGAATCCAAATTGGTTTAAAATGTTAAATAAAATGTATTTTTCCGTTTTTACCCCCTTTTTATTCAAATAAATTTTTGTATCGTGGTGGGAGCTTAAAATAAAATATTTATATGTCTATATCAATTTGTAGAAAAACATAGTTTATGAAAAAAGTACCAAAAATAAACACAATTTTTATCCCTTAAAGGTTCGAATTTCCAAAAAGTACCAAACATATATATGTTATTTTTTTATAAATAAAGAATACGATTTAAAATTTCTATGTTTATTAGTTTAAAAGATGCATAGGGTGCCAAAAAAGTACCATAATAGAGTTTTTACCCGTTTTCTTCCATAAAAGGTTTGAATTTCGAAAAAGTACGAAACACCTGTCAGCTTATTTTTTAAATGGAGTAACATGCAATTTTAAGTTTTTTTCTATCTTTGTTTTGAAGATATAAGGTTACCGAATTTACCCTTTTTTACCCCCTAAACGTTCGAATTTCCAAAAATCCCTTCTTATAGGATCGTTTTGGGGAGGGAGAAACCTACAGTTAAAATTTCATGATTCTAAGTTCAGTAGTTTGGGCTGTGCGATGATGAATCAGTCAGTCAGTCAGTAACGTTACTCTTTTACATATATATATGACTGATTTTCAAGTAAAGTTGGATAATTTGGTATCGTTGTTCAAGTGTTAATCTATTAATGATGATATGCCAGAGAATACTGATAATAAATGTCAAAACGAGAGCACAGTGTTATAGTTCGTTTGACGTAATGTCTATTAGGCTTAAAAACACCCTTTATATAAAATATAGAAACAAATTCTTTACCATTATTTAGTTTCCTTTTTTGATGAAATGCTGTAAAATATGTAGATCCATATTGAAAAATGCACCTTTTTAAATGTTAAAAACGATCAAGAATTTTGAGCTAAAATTTTTGTGTAATTCTTACATTTCTTAAAGAATAAAATTCATTTCATTTTATTTCCCTAGCTTGGTCAATAAAAAGTGTATTGTGCTGGCAATATAACATTTATTACTTATTTTGTTAAGTTCCATAAAAAGCAATAAATACCATAATAAAAAATTTTCTTTTTTGCTCTAAAAAATTTATGACAAAAAATAAGAGGAAAATAATAATTCTATTGTTGAATGTGCGTGAACAGCAGCATGAACAAAAAAAAAACAAAATAAACCCACGCATTTCCGTTGAATTTTTTAATTTTTTTTTCTATTTTCTAAAGGAGTTGCTTCTGCTGCTTCTAAACTAAACGACAAAATACATATTACTAGTATATGGGAGCAAAATAGTTAAACGATAGAATGAAAGGGGCAAAGTTTTTCGTAAAATGTTTGCTCGCGTCTGGACATTTAAGGACGTGACTGGAAAATGCATTTCCGTTTGACAGTCAGCAGCAAAAGCAGCGTAACAATTCAACAAGCATGGGATTCTCAATACACATACATACATACACAAGTATGACTACCTACCCAGCAGTTCTATATTGCCAACCTAATGTATGAAGGATAAACACCTTACACATTAAAAATTTGTTGAAAACTCGTTTAATAGCTTCTGTATAGTCATACACAATTCAACGAGGTCAAAGTTCAAATTTGAATAAACATTTAGTAAAAATTTCCTAATATTTTAAAGAATAGTTAAAAAAAAAATAATCGGTGCCCACCACAATGATAGGTAAACTGAATCAGTTCGGGACACTTAGTCCGAACTACTGGGTACATATACACACACACCGATACACAACACTTAACACAATCATAGAGGAAGTAAAGACTTCCGTTGCACTTATTGCTGCTAGTTGTTCTTCGTTCATAGCATGTCGTTTATTCTATTTTTCTCTTGTAATCAGTTTTTATTTCAGTATGAACAGAAATAAAACAAAATAGAATACAAGAAAAAATCTTTAAAAAAATCTGAAAATCACATCATATCAACAGTGACAGTTGGCCAACAACCATCAACACCAATCTTCTACTACGTCTTCTTCGTTTTCTTTTGATACTTTCTCGTTGTCTTTAAAGGTTGTTTTGGTTGCTGTTGCTGGGGTTTCCTGCTGTTTGACTTGAGTTGGCAGCCAAGTTTTGTGTTGTGTACGGTTGGAGCTTACACCCCCATATGAATTGGACACAGACCAAATGAGAGAAATTCATCGCATGAAATATCTTTAAATCAGTTTGAGTTTGAGTTTAAGTTTTTCTTTTGCAAAGTTTTCGTACAGTCCTGTTCATACAAAGAGCAAATATGGTTGGCATAAATGTTCTCAAAGGATTAGAAACACTAAGCTATTTATGAAAGTGGTTTACTGAATTTCGTTGTGGCTGTATAAGCACGGAAGAAGCTGGACGACCAGTTGAGGTCGCTACACCCGATGCACAACCAGAAAGTGAGATTGAAAGTGTAAGAGATTGTGGAAGTCATGGCCATCTCACATGGCTCAGTGGTTTCAATTTTGCATGATCACTTGTGTATGAGAAAGCTTTCCGCAAGATGGTTGTCGTTTCGTAACCGTGAACGAATCGTTGATCCACCACAACATATCAGAGACCAAACAGCAGTCAAAACAATGGATTTCTCGGCATGAATCGGCTGCAAAGAAAACCACGGAGCCAAGTAATGACGACCGTTTTTTTTTTGGATGCAAGCGGTATAATTCTTATTGACTACCTGAGGACTATCATTTGGCCAAGAAAATGATAAATTTCACAAAGAAAATGCAAGGGTGCACAACTGTGCAGATTCCATGGCAAACATCCATGAATTAGGCTACGATTAGACCCGAGTGACTTTTTCTTGTATCCAAACCTGAGGAAATGGCTCGGCGAAAATAAATTTTTTTACAAAAGCTTGAAAAACTTGCCCTGTTTATAACTAAGAATGCCAAATTCAAGGATTTGTTGTTTAGGTTATTTTTTCACTTTCTTTCAGTCTTACTGGCTTGTACACTATTTATAATTTCTACTAAATCTGTAACTGTTTCTGACAACTTTCTGCAGCATCAAATAAATAAGTTTAAGTTAAAAAATTCTTATGTTAAAGCAGATAAACGAAAAACGTACTTTCTTCGTGATACCCGTCTGATTTCGTTTGGGTTTCTTTCAATGCTTCAATGTTTCTTTGTAGGAGATCATCCGTTTCTTTTTTTTGCATCTGACTTCTCTATATTTATAGTTTTGTTTTATTTGGTTGTATTTATTGAAATGGACAAAGTGTTGAGAGAAAAAGTCTGTAAAAATTTTATATGAATGCCATATAAATGATTCCTTACAAAGTCACTTCTTATTTACGGACATATTAAATTTATTGAAATATACATATTTACAAGGGTGGTCCTGATTTTGCACTTTCGGAATTTTGATAATATCAAGGTCACCTAAAAACTAAATGCAGAAAATTTTAGCAAAATCGGCTTAACGACAAGTTTTTTCCGGCTTAAGAATTTGTTCGTGATTAAAAAAATATTAAATTTGGTTACACTGGCAAATCTCGGTATAACAAACAATATGTTGTCAAATTCGTTATATCGAGATTTCTTTTTTGAATAAGCTTTAAGCGTCCAAATTTGTCCATATTTTGTATTTTTTTACTAATTCTTCTTCCTGAGGGTGACTTGGAGTAGGATTAATAAAGTCTTCATTGGGAGAGATTTCGGTTCTAAAAATGATTTTACCATTAAAATTAAACGAGCGGGTTTTATTTGCCATTCCATTAGAAAAAGGCCTAATTTTCTATGTTCCAGATACAAGTGTTATGCTCCGATAAAATTTATTCTCTACACGCAGAAAAAAATATAGTTGTGCATGGTTACTGTAACCATTTCAACATTTTCAACAATATTATAGTCACAGTAACTATAGATATGATTGTGGTAACAATAATATGGTTAATTTACGATTCATATGATTGTATCAACCATATATATAGTTACAGTAAACAAGAAAGTATATGTTTGTGACAACCAAACTGAAAACTGGGTATGATAACTTCTCTCCTGATACTTTAATAGGTATTTTTTAAATATAAACAGCCAGCTATCACTTGCAACAAATCCACCATTTGGTTTTTAAAGCATTTCAATTACCTAGTATGTGTTTTTTCCTTTGGTCGAGAAAACAATCATAAGCTCCTTTTTCCATCAGTGGGTGCTAATTAGGGTATTCAATCGATTAACCGTTAATCGGTTAACCGATTTATTTTGGTCGGTTAACTGTTCGAATAATTTAAAATGTCCGATTTTCAAATAACAAATAAACCGATTAATTTGTGTCGATTAACCGATTAACCGAAATATATATTTTTTTTCCACTTTATATACAAATATAGTTTTAAGCACACACATTTAATTTTTTAACTCAAAAGTTGAAAAGTGGTTTTCAGAGTGAAAGATAAAATACAATTTGCAATAGGCAACAAGAGTGATATATATATTTGTCCCTCTTTTGAAACCACAACCATTTTGACATTTTCTTTTGTTTGTTTTATATTGCCATATTAATTTGTAATTTGTGGTTTTCTAGAAATATAGCAAAAAAAATTTAAAGTAAGAAATTTGTAAATGAACCTTTTTCTAGAATGTACTATGATTAACTTTGTCCTAATGAGTCGGAGGACGACATGATAATAGATGAAACTAAAGACATAACTAAAACGAGTCTTTTATCAGAAACTATTAAAAGTATTCCCAATCTGAAAAACTCCAAAAAGGACTCCAATGCACAGTGGATGTGGTGTATGCATCTCATAATTGATTTTGGCAAATGTTTGAAATTAACCATAAAACAAATTCTATCGTAAAGCTAAGATGTCAAGCAATAATTATTTGCAGAAATTATAGTTATTATGTCAACAGAAGTATTCGGAAATGGCGACAGAACACACTATTTTCTACTTTAAAGATTTGGGGAGTAAAAATTATACCATATTCAAGGGCGTAGTTTAAATATTTATAATTATTTGTTTTAGGATTGTTTTACCTTGTTGGAAAGGGTATCTTGTCCAGATTCTATTTTCGTTATGAGTTGTTAGCAGATTTGAAATTTATTCATGTACAATATATAATGTTTTTTGGCTTACCTACGCAACTTTGCCTAGGATTTTAACTGTTTGCAGCCGATCTAGTTTAACGTAGGATTAAAGTTTAACTTATTATCTAAAAGATATTTCAAAACTAGCTGCCTTTTCGTGCCTATAAACAAAAGACTATAAAAAAATGTTGGACTGTTTTTAATTTATTCGAACTTTTTTCGAAAAAGTTTAATAACTTTTGCAAATATAAACCGATTTTAACAAGTAATGTCTCGTTTTTTCGCTATAAACTTGTCTTTAAAACAATGTGCACAAAAAGTATGTTTTCATAGAAAAAAATTAAAATAACTATTGTTGAATTTGAAAAATTACAAAAAAAAAAGAAAATGCTAAACTTTTTATAAAAACTTAAATAATTTCTTGAAATATACATTTTCACATTTTATGAAAGATTAATTCCTTGCCTCTTCGTAATTGTTTAAAATTTTTAAATCGCTCTAAAAATGTGTGAATTAGATGTACTAAAGTGAATTAGAGGTAAAAAGTACATAAAAACACCTCTTTTACTTGTCTTAACATATCACTTTTATACAAAAACTCAAAAATGTTTTTTAACCGTTCATAACTTTTTTTTATTATGATTCGATTTTTAAGATTAAAAAAGCATATTAAAGCTTAAAGTCCCACCTATTCAACAAAAAAAAAATCTTACAAAAATCCTCATCCATTCAAAAGTTACAGACTTTTGATTCGAAAATTAACAAAATTTTCCACTGTGCAATGGTATAATTGAGAATTTTATATGTGAAATTGGATATTCTTTACTTTTGATTTCTCAAGTTTTATTAAATCTAATGAAAAAATAGTTAAAAGGAAAACATTTCAATTATATTCTTTTTCAAGAGCTTATTTCAGAAGATCTCACTAAAATCCTAAAGAAACTCACATGTGTATAAAAAAGCATCTCAGATACCATTTTTTTTTTTTTGCAATTACTTTCTTTGTTAAATTGTTATGATTTCTTTGTTTTTTATGATTTTGTTGTTTTTATTTATAAAATGCTTAAATATGTATACAAAATTTGTGGTTCCATTTTCAATTTATAATTAAAATAAAAAAAAATCGGTTAATCGAATAATTTAAAATTGACCGATTATTAACCGATTAAATCTAAACCCCGATTAATTATTTGCTCGATTAACCGATTAATCCAGAAACCCGATTAATTGAATACCCTAGTACTAATCAATCTTCAGAGAGCGTCGATATTTTGAGTCATTCTTGATAGCTTGATATAATTACCAACCAATGCACAGTGGGGCAGAATAAATTTTTTTGGATATAAATCTGGGATTTCTAAACGGTTGATTTCAATTTAAAAATTAAAAAAATAGTAGATTTGTGCTGATTTTTGGGCGAAAAGGTGACTTAACTCTTTTTTTATTTATAAAAAAAACTTTCTTAAAGGGCATATAACAATTTCATGTTTTTCTGTAAGATATCTTTACGGAGAACATTTTGGTATAAAAAAAATGTCATAGTTTTTGACTATGTCATCCCTACGCCCTTCAGAATTTGTCCTATTTTTTATCAAAATTTCAAATTTGGGCAACATGTTCTGAAATGCTAAAGCTGGGCTCAGAAAACGGAAAGCAGTTTTGGAAACCATGATATGATTCCTATTTACCTCCATAGTACTTTCCCAGTTTTGAAGAAAATGTGGATCCTATGGGCAAAATTGTAAAAAATACCATTTTTGGGATTATCGCTCCAATTTTTAGGAATTGCGGGATTCCCTTTGACCTTTTGGAAATTTTCTTTACACCTTGTTATTCAGAATGAAAAATTAAAAAAACGTGGAAAATTTCGTTGAGTTTTGTTAATAAATAAAGAGTTTATTACATATTTATGGAGCTTCTAAAACTAAAATTTGTATCAAAATTTTGATAGGATTGCTAATATTAAGAACAATTTAATCCACATTTGTCCGAATTTTTTTGTATAGATAAGTTAATTTTTGGTCTTATAAAAAAAATTTCAAGTCAATATCTCAATTAGTTGTAAAAATATACCACTTTAAAACTCCGTCCTTCAAAAATATTGCACTTTTCATTTCACCTATTTTTATTATGATCGGTCTATAATTAGACATTGCTCCCATATAATGATCACTTTATCGAGCATATATCTCTTAAAAATGTTAATGGAATTTTATAAGAAATGTGTGTTTGCTCATTCACTCATGATCGGGCTACATTTGTTATTACTTCTGGAAACGATTCTATGGAACGCTATTATAATTCTAAAGTAGAGTTTTCTAGGATTTAGATCTTTGAAAATAGTGATGCATTAGTTCGATACTAAGTAGTTCTGCAGATAACTTTCTAATAAGTTATCTGTAGAACTATCTGGAATTATACGAATGAACAGGAAATATATAATTTGGAAAACGACTCTTTATTTCTCAAAATGTTTAGAACTGTATTCTCTATTAAGTATGTCTAGATGATAAAATTTTTAGGCATGGTTTCAGCAAATATAATGAATAGCGTAAATAAAACCAAAAAAGTCAAAAATACAGATTTTAAAGCAATTTTTCACATCAATTAGACCATTTAAAATGTTAAACTCCGTAATACACAATCAAATTAAATATTAAAACATATTGTTTATACAATAACTTTTTTCAGATTTTAACCCTTTAAAGCACATGCAAAATTTCGGACATATAAATCGAATAATGTTACAATATTTATAATCTAATTTATATGTGGGCAATTCCACGAAAATTACTACCACGACTGAAAACCCAAAAACCCTTGAAACTTTTTTTCAAGATGACTTGAATAGGAGAAAACATTAAAATATTACTATGTGTCAGTATTTAGAGCTTATTACAACAATTCATTGACAAAAATAATAGTTTAAACTGACTATATTTAATTTTTTAATTTAATTGACGTGTTTTAGGCTAAATTTGCGGTTAAAACTAAGCTCCAAATAGCATACAGTGTGAAATGAATTTGACGCTGATTGTTTAGTTGCTTATTTAAAATTTTTTATTGAAACCGAATGTATATTTTCTATTAATTTTTTTAGTTTTTGTACACATATATTTACAGAATATATATTGTTTTATTATAAGAGAAAAATCTGTCACGTACGGTATGTCACGTACGATATTAAATTTTATTTATTATAAAATCATCCAATGATTGTTTTTATTTAAATATGACGGATTGTAAAGAAAAAATATTTGGTTTAGTGTAAGAAATTAAAAGAAAACATAACGCCTCTCACGATTCGCAAATTTTTGCCTATTTCTACATGTACCTCAAAATTACTTCCGTTTTATGTCACGTACGATATACTCTTATTTCGCTCGATATTTTGGATAACAATGTTTCGAAAGAACTTATTATTTTTTTAAAATATAGCACCCTCTGAATGAAAAATAAAGACCAAATTATTTTTCAGATACTCTTATTTTTGAAAAATCTATTCCACTCTATAGGTGTACAAATGTCACGTACGATGACATGGAATTGCCCATGTATGTATTCGAATTGCTTTTAACAGTATTTATGAGTATTTATTAGTAGAGTCCGACCAAATATTCGATTTCGGATTCGTATTAGGTAAAAATTCGGCATAATATCAGTAAAAAAAACTTTCATAAAGGAAAAACAAAGATTATGGAATTTTAAACAAGAATTATGTTTTGAATTTTTAATGTCTTAGCATCGTGTAAAATTTTGTAGAAAATATACTAAGAAATAATTTAAAAAAATGAGTGACCAAAAACAAAATCCTCAATTTTAATTTTTACTCCTTTTTACTCAAAAACGATTGAGGGGGGTATATTGATTTTGCCATTCCGTTGATAACACATCAAAATATTTGTCGCAGACCCACATTAGTATATATATTATGTGTCATCATAAGATTCTAAGACGATTTACACGATAGGGCCCAAATGAAAGAAACTAAAAATGTTCCACAAATACTCCCTGTTGATAAGGTTTGATTGATATTTAAAATGGGCAATATCGATGCATGATTTCACTTAGCCCACAGTTTCCTCCCGAATAACTACTGTTTCAGCTGTCATAAATATATTGATTGTGCGGCAATCCTAATCAAATTTTGCACAAATTAGTTCTAAGTACTCTGAAATTATCTTGTAAAGTATGACGAAAATTTAACATTCATAATTGTCTTATAATAAATAATATCGTGATGAAATTGGATGTAAATATGTTTAATATGAACCTTAATGTTCTACCATAATTGATCTTACCCCATATATAATCCTTATATTAAACAAGTAAGAGAGCTACCTTATATACCCTTTACCAAATTTTACTTTAAAATAAAAATTTAAAATATTTTTAGGTAAACAAAATATTTTTTTTTTTTATTGTTTTTCAAAATATAAAAAAAAATTTTTTTTGTCAAAATTGTTTTTTTTTTAAATTTACTAGTGAAATTTATGACAAAAATTTTTTTTGGTAAAAAAAAAGAAAATTCGGGTTAAAAAATATTTTTCCCGATTTTGAACCATTGTAGGTCCAAATTACTATAGCCTTACACAGATCGTTACAATGGACTTTGAAATATCTATCATTAGATATCCATATTGTGTATATTAATGACTTAGTAATCCAGATATAGATCAAAAATCGGGGTTGGCCCGGTTTTGTCCATTTGTGGGTCGATTTTCTAAATTTTAAATAGCAACTAAGCCGAAAGAATTCCCGATATATTGATGTATGAATCAAGTTTGTAAGTTATTTGGGGTCTTCAGAAAATTGATTTCAACTGACAGACGGACATGGCTTAACCGACTCCGCTATCCATAAGGATCCAGAATATATATACTTTATAGGGTCGGAAAATTACAAATGACGAACTTATATATACCCTTCTCACGAAAGTGAAGGGTATAAAAAGGATTTGATTGTAACATATCTATGGTGGGTATACAAGATTCGGCACAGCCGAATATAACACTCCTACTTGTCAATGTTGTTTAAAAACTATTTTTAAAATATAAAATTTGGGATTTAAAATATACTGAAATTTTATGATTTTTTTGATATTAAATTATGATGTATATCATCAGTGTCAGAAAATTCTTATATGGGTAAATTAAATGCAATAGCTATTTTTAATTGGAATTTTATTTCAACATTAATTTTTTTTATATTTTTAGCAATATATTGCTATTTTGATCCAAACCTCGATAATTTAAACAAAATGTGTAACCTCTTAACGTTATCCTATTTTGGCCAAATATTCAATTTAGATCTTGGGACCAAATAAATTTGAAAAATTTCAAAATAAAGGCCACCCTAATATGAATGTAAGTATACCCTACACTTTATAAGGGTAGTATTTAATCAGGTTTGAGACGTTTTCTTCTTTAACTTACTGTGATAGTTGTTATTAGTTAGTTACTTTTCCACTATTGTAAAACCTAATTTCCTGCAAAAATATGAAATTAGTAAGACTATGACTTAGAGCACATCTGCATTCATCAAATATGACTTGTCTAGTAATGGCTAGTGCAGAGTGTGTAAATTGACTAACATGTGTTACATTTCAAGCATCTAAAGCCTCCCAAGTAGGTTGTTGAGTAACTAGTGGTGGTTTTTAGTGGCTACTAAATTTGTTAATGCCGAACTAGTTATATGGGCTGCATCAGAGGTTGCTGCCTTTGAGTGTTTCGTTACATGTTGGTGAATGTGTTAGACAACATACATTTTATGTGATTATGTGGTTTTAAACCACAAATACACTTAAAAAAACTGTATTTGTTTATACGGTTGAGTGTGTGTAAATGTATATAGTTAAAAGTTTGTGAATTTGGATGCTGCCATTTTATAGAAAAGGGTGGTTTATTTAGTATTTGCCAAAAGGCTATGATTTCATCGAAAATTTGTCCAGAAAATTATGGAAAAATCCATCAGATTCTGTTAATTAAATTAAAGTGAATGGAATCAAACGATCCTTCTGATGATCCCGATATTTACCATACATTTTTATTTAGGAATTAGGGTGGGTAGTTTTTAGTTTACTTAAGGTTAATTCAAGCGTTACATATACGAATATTGTTATATTTAAAATCATGACACGATCACAAATACTTCATAACAACATGACATGGCTGCAACCATAACATGGTCAAGTCGTCTTAAAATATTCATACTATGATTGAGCTGGAATCATAATATGGTTGGACACAATCATGGATAATTGACGTGCTGCTATTATAATATGATCATTGAATAATAACAAGATTACACATGATTAGTTATATTATAATTTTCATTAAACAAATAACTATAACAAAGGATCATATTATGATATTTTATGATGCTACATATTAGAAATGATATGGTTATATTGGTCTCCAAGATGCTGAGACTAGGTGGCGTTATATTTGATTTTAACTTCTGTAGATTTCAATATACTCAATTGGAAATACAAAGTTGGTACTTTCATAGCTAAAATTTATTTATACAATAACGGTTACGGTATTATCGATTAATTCGTTAACAGTATTTTAGAGGTAACGGTAGTAGAGCTGAAAATATATTTTAGGAGTTATGGCAGCTCAAATTGATTTGGATGATTCTGTCATTTGGGGTAAAAAATCTAGATAGTCGCCAGTTTTTGCTTTCCGAACGATTTTCTTGAGTTTATGTTGGTACTTTCTGGAATATATACTTTATAGATTTGCCAATTAATATTGCAGAAATTACAAACGGAATGTCAAACCTATATATACACTTACTAAGTACTTATGCACTGTTGTTTAGAAACATTAAATTTTTGAAATAACACAGTAGCTCCTGAGCAATTTAAGATAGCTTAATGAGATTTCATACCAAAGAATAACAAGAAGGGAAGCCTCTCTATTTTTTTACAACAACAACTTCTCTCTCTTCTCACATACAAGTAGTATGTGAATTCAACACACTTAAGAGAGAGATTTGACTTCAAAATTTTTTCTTTAAAATTGCAATTAAATCGCATTTCTATCACACTCTTTCACAGACACATAATATTCTTTAATTTTTTTCAACACATATTTACCATTAAAATAACCGAAACATGCTTATTTTGCACAAACGAAAAATATTTTTTTTTAATTTTTTTGACTTTTAATTTTTGGGGGTTGAAATTAAAACTGAAAAAACACATTTGTAAAATTTGGTATTGAAAATTAATAAGAAATTCAAATAAATTAAATTTTTGCAGAAATTATGGAAGATAAAGCAGAAAAATCTATTTATAAAATCTTTCCAGATCAAATTTACATTAAATAATTTGAGAATTGTTTGAATTTTTAAATTTAATTGTAATAAAATTTTGTTATAATTTTTAAGGTCTCTTTTTTACAACTATGTGTGTTTGGGGAGTGTGGTGAAAGTGGTTTGCACACCAATACATATAAACAAAATGTTACCAATACATTCATAGAGTTAGGTTTTTTATGACAACCGACTTAGGTTTTTTTTGACAGCGTTTCACTTCTTGTTATTCTTTGTTTCATACAGTCAAAGGTGATGTTTCTGAGTTGATGTTTTATTTTTGACATACTTGGCTTTTGGATGTGAGATTTTGAAAAATATAGGATTTATTTGTAATACAATTTTAATTTAAAAAGTTTCACGATCTACCAAATTATAGTTGAAGTAACGAAATATTGGTTTAAGTTCTTTTAAATTTTTTTTTTTAAATTTTGAAAAATTCTATTTTGAATTTATATCCTTTAAGCTGAAGTAAATTTTATCGATTGAAATTAACAATAGCTAAAATAGAAACATTAACATTTGTATTGTTTTCTATTGTTGTTTGTAATGAAATATTATATACTGTAATGAAATGCGGAAAATTATTGAAATATTTATATATTTCTGTAAATTAGATGGACTCACAGAAAAATGTGTTTCGCAACCTCGAATTCTTGAGTAATTATATAAGTACATCTCTATAATGTAAGAGTTGTCCAAGTATGTTTAAAAAATTTGAAAAAAATATCGAAAGCGTATCAGCATGTATTTTCAAAATATTTTGGGTTTTATTTTGAGGTGGATTAACAAAATCACTTAAATCTGTGAGTCAATCTAATGTATTGTATATAATTTAAATATATATCAAACTGATCAAAATTTTCTACGATGTGATTAATCGATTATTGAAGGCAGTATGAACACGCGTGTGCAAGCACGAACAATAATAGTGCGTGCTTATGTATGCATGTTTATGCAATAAATCCTTTATTAAGTATAAATTTAAAGGTACATATATACATCCGTACATAGATACATATGTATATGACTATTAGGGTGGCCCTTATTTTGCACTTTTTCGAGTTTCAATGGTGCCAAGGTATAATATATTCTCCATCACGTTGCACGCCTTATTTAAAGTTACGAGTATTTAATATAAAAAATACATTTCGAATTTCATTTTATTAAAAAATAAAATATAAACATTTTCTGACATCGACAACATTTTATAATTTAATACCAAACAATTTGTTAAACTTCATTTACATTTTAACAGTTTAACAGAAACTTAGTTTTTCGTCAGGTTTTTATACCCTTTACCTTCGTGAGAAAGGTATGTATAAGTTTGTCATTCCGTTTGTATTTTCCACAATATAATTTTCCTACCCTATAAAGTATATACATTCTGGATCCTTATAGATAGCAGAGTCGATTAAGCCATGTCCGTCCGTCTGTCTTTCTGTCTGTTGAAATCAATTTTCTGAAGACCCCAGATATCTTCGGGATCCAAATCTTCAATAATTTTGACAGACATGCTTGCGAGAAGTTTCCTATCTAAAATCAGCAAAATCCGTCCATGAAAACGGAGATATAAGCAAAAATCTGAGACAACCTTTTTTTTGCTTATTTTTTTATCTATATCTCGATTACTAAGTCATAAATATAGACAATATGGATATCTAATGATAGATATTTGAAAGTCCATTGCAAAGGCTATAGTAAGTTCGACCTACAATGGGTCAAAATCGGGAAAAATATTTTTTAACCCGATTTTTTTTTTACAAAAAACTTTTTTTTTCATAAATTCTTTTCACCAAAAAATTAAAAATTTTTTTTTTTAAAAATTGGAAAAAAAATTTAAAAAAAACAATTTCGAAAAAAAAAAAATTTTTTTAATTTTATTTTAAAGTATAATTTGGTGAAGGGTATATAAGATTCGGCACAGCCGAATATAGCTCTCTTACTTGTTTTTTATTGGGAATATTTTTAGCTTTGAAACATTTTACAAATTAAATTATTCATCTTTGTGGCAACTGCCACTTGGTTCCTCTTTTGAAGCCAAGAACGATCAATCCAATAACAGATACACTGTTCCAAAGTAAAGCGTATTCGCATGGGGCAAGGTCTGGACTATAAGGACGATGAGGCAAAACTTCCCAACAACTTCATTATAAATACTTTTTTATAGGTATTGCAACATGTGACCGAGCGTTGTCATGATAGAATATTACAGAATCTCTGTGATGGTCTGGTCAGATTTCAGCAGCTCATAATAGATAGGCCCCTTTTTGCTCCCACCAAATACAGAACATTACCTTAGCGTCATGGATATTTGGCTTTGGTATCGATTCCGCTGGTTGGTCGGGCTTCACATACAAGCTCTTACGCTTCGGGTAAACGTAATGAATCCATTTTTTATCGCTAGTAACGGTTCGGTGATTTTCTTTCAGACATACAAAATCATCTTTCAAGTTCTATCAGCTTCGTTTAGTACCTTATTTCACTGCTTTTGAATGATTCCTGCAGATTGCAAACGTTTTGAAATGATTTTGCAAACTCTTGTTGGGCTTGACAACAATCTTCATGAAGTAATGCCTCAAATTCTTGGTCTTTAAACTTTTTTGGCTGGCCTGGGCGATCTTCTGAAATTACCAATTCTGAACCGCAGAAACCTTGCATCGCACGTTGAAACCGATGAAACACATTCATCATAAGGTTTGGTGAGCAATCGGTGTGCTTCAGCGGCACTTTTTTTTCAAATTAAAGAAGTAAAGCAAAACTTCCAGCAAATGACGCCTTGTTGGCACAAAATTCAAAGCAAAAAAAGACTTTGTTGTTTACACTATAAAGTTCAATAACTAAGTGAGAATAAATTAAAGATATGTACCCTTCATAATGACAAAAACCAAGTTCAAAAGATACACCATCTATTGTAAACCTCGCATTTTTAAGTCATACTTAATTATTTATTTATTTATTTAAATAAATTGTTTAACCTTTTTAATAATATTAAATTTCAGATTGTTTCCTTGGGTTGTTAATTTATGTGTTCGTAATTTATGCCTTAACAGTGTCATAATATCTGGGCTCAAAACTGTCTAATACAGCGAAGTTAGAACTTTACACTAAAAAAGTCCAAAAAGTGAAAAATAAGGGCATCCCTAATGAGTTTGTACGTATCAAAAAGGGTGACTCTTGTTTCGAATAGTTTGTATTTTCAATGCTACCAGCTTCAAAATAGGATTAGAAAAAATTAAAATAAAATTCGAAATGGAATGAAAAATTTAAACTATTCTATTTAAATGATTCTATGTAAAAATTTAAAAGTTTGTGCAAAAATCAAAAAAAAAAATGTTAATATTTTTGAACTTAAACGAAAAATTCTAAAACAGCAGTAAACTACTTTCAAAGACCTTTCACATGACAAAAAAACCTTAAAGAAATTTCTTTTTATCCTTTGATCCAGCTCTGAAAATACTGTTTACAGTACAACATTTTTGAGAAATGGTCCCCCTAAACAAACTAAACTGTAATTTTAGTTGGGAAAAACGACACTTTATTTCTCCTCGCCACCCTAATGTATAAGCGTGTGTGTTTAAGTATTTATAAACGTGCATTTAGCGTACTAATTGGAATATTGAAATTTTGTTAAAACCATTATTTGTAAAATCAAATATAAATCAGAATTTGAGTCCTGAAATTTGCGATAAATACAGGTGTATTCATTCACGTTTGCAAACACATCCATACTCAAACTTATAAAGCGTTAAATCATACATACTTATGTGTGTATGTACGTACAGTGTCGGTCAAAATACATTGGACAACAATTGATGGAACACATTCACCAAATGCTTTGGGGAGCAATCGGTGTGCTTCAGCGGCAGTTTTTTTCAAATTAAAGAAGTGAGGTAAAACTTCCCGCATATCACGCTTTGTTGGCACAAAATTCGAGATTTTTGAAGCAAAACAATACTTTGTGGTTTACAACAAGTAAGAGAGCTATATTCGGCTGTGCCGAATCTTATATACTACTCACCAAATTATACTTTAAAATAAAAATTTAAAATATTTTGAGGTAAACACAATTAAAATATTTGTTTTCAAAATAGTTTTTCAAAGTCACAAAATTTTTTTTTTTTTCCAAAATTCCTTTTTTTATTTTTTTCCAATTTTTATTTTTTAATTTTTTAAAACTTTTTTCTTTTTATTAGTGAAAAAAAAAAAATTATAAAAAAATTGTTGTGGTAAAAATAAATATTCGGGTTAAAAAATTTATTTTCCCGATTTTGAACCATTCTAGGTCCAAATTACTATAGCCTTATATAAATCGTTGCAATGGACTTTTAAATATCTATCATTGATATACATATTGTCTATATTAATGACTTAGTAATCCAGATATAGATTAAAAATAAGCCAAAAATCGAGGTTGTACTGGTTTTTTCCTTATTTTCCGATTTTCTCGATTTTAAATAGCGACCGAGCCGGAAGAATTTCCGATATATTGATGTATCAAGTATATTTGTAAGTTATTTGGGGGCTACGGAAAGTTGATTGCAACATACAGACGAACAGGGCTATATCGACTTCGCTATATATAGCGATCCAGAATATATATACTTGTAGGGTCGCAAATAAAAAGTGTAGAAATTACAAACGGAATGACAAACTTATATATACCTTTGCCACTCATGGTGAAGGGTATAATGACAGATATGTACCCTTCAAAATTATATTAACAACAAACAGTAAATATACGCCATCTATTGATATTATTTATTTTATACTAAAATAAATAAATTTTAGACGAATATATCGTAAATCACTCACGAAAATAAATTATTGAAATTTTTAAAGAAAAATATTTTTCATCAGTGTAGGGTATTATATGGTCGGGCTTGACTGGCCATACTTTGTTACTCGTTTTATTAATTATATTGTTACGTTTTTACCATTTAAAGTTTATTTGCTTTAAATTAACCTGAAATTGTTATTAAAAACGCCAAGTTGTTTTAAAATTGTAACAACCTCTTTAAATAGTACCTGTCTTTTAATACACATATTTTTATTAGGCCCTTTAAAAACACAATGGTAATACGGTTGATGGTAATTCAAGCAGTTACGTTACACTTACACTATTTATATACACAGGGCCATATTGTAGCAAATTCCAGTATTATCTATTTATACAGTGATCACCCAGAGCTTTTAAAGCTGCTGCACTCTTAATGTTATCAAATTTATAAACAATGTTAATAACTGTCTGTAGTCAACATTGTATAAGTTTCTACTGATGAAAAGGTTGTTTCTAAAATCTTTACTTTCTTTGGAATTCAACAAAAATATATAATATTTTGACAGATACTGTATATACTAAGTATATAGGTACTCAATAATAATAAACAATTTTATGCAAATGTAGCTGTTGGAGGAAATTATGGGTGTATGAATTCTCAGAAATTCATGCATGTTGGTTTAAAACATCTTTAGTATAAAGCGAGATGTAATCGTATAAACTTTAACAACTATTGGTATTATACTAACGAGTAAGCTAGTTAGCTGCATTAACATACTGATGTTTTTGTTAATTTAAGGAAATTTAATAATTCACCCACACACACACATCAAATTCTACACTTCTGCACATAAATAGTTCATCTTTCCGCTCAAATATTTATGACAATAAGAACATTTTAAGTAAATAAGCAAAATTTTGCAATAAGCTGAAAATAAATCACAACCGACATTTAACATTCCCAGGAAATGAGAATTCCCATGCATTTTTGATAGCCTTCACGATGAGTGAGTGGAGTGGGAAGAGTATATATATGTTTGTCATTCTGTTTATAATTTCAATATTTTTCATTTACGACCCCATAAAGTATATATATATGCTGTATCGTTATAGAAGAGGAGTCCATATAGCCATGTCCGTTGGATTTGATTGTTACATCAATATAAACGTTATAGTCCAACTTAGATTGCTATTTAAAATCGTGAAAATAGGCCCACAAATGTATGAGCTATAAGCAAAAACTCACCTTAATTTTTTTGCTAACCAATTTTTTTACCAAACATTTCTTTTTACCATAAGTTGCTATTTATAGTTTTCTTAAAGCTCGTTTACACTTCAATATATATTGTTACGAATTTTTACTAGAGATTTGAATTTAACGGTCTGTAGCAACTGCCAGCAACATTCATCGTGTTTATAAACATTTCCATTAGTAGAAGCTTTTTCTTATCAACAATGTTGATAGCATGCGGTTATTAGCATTGTTTGTAAGTATGGTAACACTAAATGCTTGGGCTGCTAACATTGACATCGAAAACTCTGGAATTCAAACATGCGGGTTTTGACCGTTACGAACAATCTAGACTACTCGGATGAAGATGGCAGTGTGTATAAATAGTGACTGCGGTGTTAGAGTTAACATCAACTGTCTTGTACATTTAAGTTTGTACATTATAAAGTGTATGTGCATTTCTGCGAATTGATGAACGTGTATAGAGACACAGAGTGACTATTTGAACTGTTGTTGCTGTACATTTTAAACAAATAAAGGGTTGTTACAAATTTTAAACTACTAAAACTGCTTCTATTTGCAATCAAAAGTATCCGGTTTATTTAAAGGAAATAAACCAACGTTTTAAAAAGGTTAAAACGTAACAATATCTATATACATTAGAGTTCGTGTGTGACGAGCTCACTTCACTTGTTTTTTGGGTATCATAATATGTTTGAAGGTTTTTGCGTAAATAAAAATAATGGCGTCCTTTTTTTTGGAAAATTTTCACCCCTTGTGGTGGTTCAACGCACCTAAAGACACGGATTTTGAGCTCATTTATCTGTAGAGCAAAAACGGTTCAATAAACTGCAAATATGATTTCAACAGTCGATTCTGCAAAAAGTTCTAAAATTTTGTTTTTTTAAACATGCACGATGAAAAGGCATTTTAAGCTTAGCAAAACGACACCAATATTTCCTTTCTATCACTAACCATTAAAAAGATATTTTTACAACCAAATCACGGAAGGTCAGGGAAAGAACGGCAGCTGAAATAGCTGCGGAACGTCGAATCACGTCTTCAGGAAAATCGCGAAACGGCATCTACGTCTAGAGACGCGGAAACAGAAAGGAACGCGTATCATGTCTTGTGGAAAATCGCAAAAGGGCATCTACACACAGAAAAAAAAAAATATAGTTGTACATGTTTACTGTAACCGTTTCAACATTTTTATATGTTTTTTAACAATATTATAGTCACAGTAACCATTTATATGATTGTGGTAACTATAATATGGTTAATTTACGATTCACATGATTGTATCAACCATATATATGGTTACAGTAAACAAGTATATGTTGAACATCGGAAATGGAAATATTCCAGTTGATCCCGCAACAAATGTGATTTCGATCAAGCCGAACGTCTGCAAAATGCAAATGAATATTCAAGCCGTTGTCGACAAGGTATTGCAATTGTGGCACCAAAAAATTAAACTGCCTGGCGAAACAATGATTGACACAGTAATAAACGAAGAACAAGCCGTCAACTAACCTACTGAATTCATAAATATAATATCACATTTGCCTTAAATACATTCGTTTAAGGGTATAGCATGGCACTGTACTTATAGAAATCTGCTACAACTTTGTCATATGACCACCTCATTAGCCAAAAACTACATAGTTTTTTTCACCAAAACAAAATAATAATGTCCATGATTATAACGCATTTGGTTAGACAATTTCAAGTTACTGCGACAGAAAATATTATTGTAATCAATTAAGTTTGGATTAAAGATTTTATACATTCATTCATTAAAATTATTTATACAAGACCAATTTATCTTAAAATCCCTTAAATATAATAAAAGTTTAGATAAATAGCCTTTTTTCAAAACAAGTAAACAAATATATTTTTCTGAAAAACTAGAACAAATAGTTAATCGAGAAATGTAACACAAAAAATACTAAATAAGACACATTTTTCAAATAGCTAGTCGAGTTTAAATATGAGCCATATTTAAATAAATTTGTTATAAGAAAAACTATGCAAATAAATGCATCTGGCATCTAACGTTCAATCGTATGTTTAATGCAGCTTCTTTTAAAGAATACTTTTTGTTATTGTTATTGTCATATACGACAACATCCTTGTTCTTAAAGATTTTCAAAAGTAATTTCTCAAATAGTTGTTAGAAAGAGAAAAACAATTTGAAAATGTTTGCAAGTCAAATACATTAGAAAAGAAAATTTAAATACTACATACAATACTTATTTGACAAAATCAAATCAAATGAAATGAATGAAATTTATTTTCTCGACAATAAAAACAACAATCGCTATGAAGAGCAATCATATGCAACAAATACTTGCTGCAAAATGCTAAATTCTAACAAAACAAAGAGCCAAAAAGGAACAAGTTTATTCTACATTTTCTAATGACGTCCTAATACTAATTCGTACGCAAATAACAAATCAAACATTTAAACAAGAGAAAAACTTTTCCTGTACATTGAGTAGATTTAATCTTTTCTTATTTTGAGTGCAATACTTAGTAACTTGAATAAAATTTGCTTACAAAATTAGATGATGAAGAAAAAAACTCAGCTTGTCATTTTAGCAGCTGAACTTCTATGAGCAATTATTATGTTGTCGCATCAACAAAAACAAACTTGGAAAATGAAACTGGTTTAAGAAACTGGAACAATCCATTCAAGTGTAATCCATACTCATAGAGACAAATAATCAGACATTTAAATTTGAAGAAAAAAAAGCCTGAGAAAGAGTGAGTGAAAGAATAAAAAAGCATTGATTAATTTGAAAGATTTGGCTAATATTAGAAACGTTTAGAGTTAGACCAGTGCCTTTAAAACAGTTGTCGACACAAAGAGAACATACCTCTTTATTTTTAGAGTATTACTAATGAGACTTCAAGCAGTGCGACCCATACGATCTTATCTTCATCATAACAGGTTCAGACTTCATCATAACAGGTTCATACAGACAGACAGACAGACAGACAGACAGACTGACAGACTGACAGACTGACAGACAGACAGACAGACAGACAGACAGACTGACAGACAGATAGACAGACAGACAGACAGACAGACAGACAGACAGACAGACAGACAGACAGACAGACAGACAGACAGACAGACAGACAGACAGACAGACAGACAGACAGACAGACAGACAGACAGACAGACAGACAGACAGACAGACAGACAGACAGACAGACAACCCGGCTTTTATTTAGATATCGCCGATCCATTCCGATTTCACGATAACTTTTGGTTATTGAGTTGAGTTAAAAGGCAGTGAACACGGAATGTTAGTATACAGAACAAGTTTGCATGCCTGCTCCGAATTTCAAAAGAATAATAGCAGTTAAGCAAGCAGTCAATGTATCCCTTACAGACAGTAATCGTCACAAATGTCTTATCACTTGGCTGACTCCAATTTATATATTTTGGTAATTTGACATGTATGTGCTCTTTGTAGTACAGAAATAAGACAATTGGTTACTTTATACATCCCAGGTAATCTAGTGTGAAGACAATTGTCACTTAAGTGTCTCTAAGTAATTTGGAGTGTAGTCACTTTAAACGTTTTGTGAGTAAATCGTTCAAACTGGTTTTAAACAAATTGTGTTGATATAATTCTCATACAGTTAATTTTTATTTTTGTTTAATTATACTGATATCTCATGTAACATAGCATGAAGTCAACAAACACTTTAGTGTCTCTTAGTAACCTAACGTTTATTTGTACTGCACTTTAGAAAGCAAACTATTGGAGAGTTGTCGAAGAAAGGTTTGTTTACAAGCTATCGTTTATTGGACTGCCTATGATATATATTTTTAGCTGACTATTTGAGGTCAATTAGCACCCGTGCATGTTAAAATAACTAGTTGTGTAGCTGATCAAGTTTAACCAGTATGTGAATCCAATGCGTTGACTACTTTGGACAAGCTATTAGGATGTCTCATTGTAGTAAAAAGGGGCAATTGACCCCTGCTTAGGACATGTACGTGTAACGTAGTCCGGGACTGTATCCTAGAACTGCTGGGACTTTATGCTTGATATACTACATTTCCATCAACCTAACACTTTATAACTTTCAGTTCACTATTTCAAAGAATAATAACAAATATGTTGGAAACACCACTGTGCACCATAGTAACCCAACAACCTACTAACACATGAACAAACAAACAAAGCATACAAATTCGTTTCAAGTACGTTTTGAAACTTAAAGTCAAATGTACAAATGGTACAGAAGACATCTACGAACAAAAAAAACCAACTAAAAATACTTTAAAAAAGAAGATCCTGTATTTTGACTGTTTGAGCAAAAAAGAAACTCAAACGTTGCATAGCAAAAGGGTGAACGATGCAAATAAGTTTAACATAAAAACTAAAGGATTTGTGTTTATGCTTGAATACAGCAAAACTCATCTTTTAACTCTTTTTATCTACGTTTTATTTATATATTTTACGTTTTTTTTTTTTTTTTTTCTTTTTTTTTCTCTATTCGCTTTTTATTTCAAGTCAAAATACATCAGTTTTTATCAGAATCATCATCAGCAGTATGATGATTCTCATCATCAGTAATGGTATGAAATGTGCGAAAATAAAGGGAACATACTAATATGTATTTATGTATGTAGTAATGTGATGGGAAAAAAATTGTATTTTGTTGTTGGATGAAAAGAATCTACTTACATGTCTATGTGTTGACGTCTATTGTATGCAAAGTTATCTAGCAGTTTTGATAACAGTTCGCTATTCATTTAGCTAAATAAAATCTTGATCATCAGTGATTACCGAATTAGCTAAGTGTCCAGTTATTTTAAGCTGTAAATTTCCTAGCCAGAATTCAATTGAAAATTTCGATAACAAAAATTTATTTTCTGAATTCGATAATATTTGGTCTACATGTTTTCAAAATCAAAATTAAAAGTTTTAAAGTGGACTTTTGACAAAACAACTTAAGTGCACTTTTCAAATTTTCAGGAGAACGTAAAAACTGTTGAATTGATCGGTAATTATTTTTATTATTTGTCCTTAAAGAATTTCGAAAGCTTTGTATAATTCTTTGAGAGCTTTAAAAATTATTTGAGGACAAATATTATAAATAATTATCGATCAATTCAACAGTTTCTACCATAGAGAATAGACATAGAGCGGAAACTCTCCGGTCAAAGACCTAACTCTGTTGTCAGACACCTAAGTGGTGAGAATGTATTAGTAGGAAAGACTATGTGAAAACAAAAACAACACTAGTAGGTGTGATGATTTTGAGTAATTTTTTGTTTGAGTTGTTTTCTAGCTTCCGCTCTATGTTTCTCTACGCTCTGCTGAAAATATTTTAAAATTCCACTTAAGTTGGTTTGTCAAAAATCCACAAAAATTAATTTTATTGTAATAAACAATTTTGTTTTTGCAGTTTTCAAAATTAAATTATTTTTATTTGAAGTCTACATCCAATATTCGGTGTGTAGTTTCGGGTAGAAAACTCAAAATAGTTTAAAGAAATTGTAGCAGAAGTGCATAATGTGCATTGTTGAGCAAAGAAAAATTTGTTTCCCTATAATTTTGATGCAAAAAGCTTAAAGAACTTGCCCTGATCATGTGTTATATCCCTAATGGAAACCTGAGGAAAAGTATCTCCAAGTCACTATTTTTGTCGATTATTTTGGTGACTTTTTGGCGACTTGTCAATGATATATTTTTATACTTATCTTTTATATGACTCTTCCAAAAAAGAAGAATAAATTTTGTATAGTTAATAAGATTATTAGATATATCATGGCTTTAATGCAATCATCATAATATCATTGAGGCCGACCATTTCATGGTGCCGACCTCAACCTCTGGGTGTAGACATTTCACACCCCAGCTAATCTAGTAATCTAGGTCGCTGAGTAATCTAAAATTTAGTCAGTTAACTTTTTACAATTAAATTTAGAAAATAGTTATTTTACAAACCCAAAATATTTTATTTGCAATTTCAACTATATGTTATTGTCCGTTTATAATCTACGGAGTAACTTATTTAAAATGGCCGGAGACATCATTAGAACATACGTGTTAGAAAATTAAGCTGATTAAGCAGTGACAGTTACTGATGATAGATAATGCGACAGGATAACAAATTTCATTCTGTCTAAATTGGATGATATTATTGTGGACGGCTTGTGGTTTCAATAAGATATGCAGCTCATGAAGCAATTCAAATACAATGTTCAGTTTTTATACCCTTCACCTTTAGTGGCAAGGGTATATATATGTTCATCATTCCGTTTGTAATTTCTACATATTTAATTTACAACCCCACAAAGTATTTATATTCTGGATCGTTATAAATAGCGAATTCGATATAGCCATCTGTCTGCCCGTCTTTATGTTGAAATCAACTTTCCGTAGCCCTCAAATAACTTACAAACATGATTGATACATCAATATTCTTTCGGCTCATTCGCTATTTAAAATCGAAAATGGCTGAGCTTTAAGGAAAAAACCGGGACAACCTCGATTTTTGGCCTATTTTTAATCTATATCTGGATTAATAAGTCATTAATATAGACAATATGAATATCTAATGATAGATATTTCAAAGTCCATTGCAACGATGAATATAAGGCTATAGTAATTTGGATGTACAGTGGGTCAAAATCGGGAAAAATATTTTTTAACCCGAATTTTTTTTTACCAAAAATAATTTTTTTGTCAGACATTTTTTTTTTAATTAAAAAATTGGAAAAAATTAAAAAAAAATTTTCGAAAAAAATTTAATTTTTTAAATTTTGAAAAAAAAAAAATATTTTTAATTTTTTTACCTTAAAATATTTAAAATTTCTATTTTAAAGTATAATTTGTTGAAGGGTATATAAGATTCGGCACAGCCGAATATAGCTCTCTTACTTGTTTTAAACTGTACTTTTTCATATGATCTTTTAATTTATTTAGAATGGCCGATCTTTGACATACACACACTAGCAGGTACACACAATAGTTTATTTTTAAGAATTTTATAATTAGTACTTAAGAAAAATATTTCTGAAAATAAATTAGTTCCCAAATAGACAGAAACAGGTCGAGTCGTTCCATTTTATTCAGGGGCTTCCGCTGTAGACTGTGGTTCAACATACAGCATGAGGCATTTTCTGCTCTCTCTTATTTTGATTATCAGATAGTGTGATTTAACACCATTTGCTTGCCAGGTTTAATGTTAATAATAGTATTTTGCACGCATCTATAAAAAAAAATATTAACTTTGAACCTATATGAAAACCAAACTAAAGCGAATTTTTAAATTCTGGAGAACTTTAAATTTTGTATGTCCATGATTTCCTATGTATATCTAAACATACTTCTGCATATTTGTGTGCATTTTTTCCAGTTTTTTTTAACCTTGTTAATCTTTTTGTTCATATAAGTTTAAATATGAACAAAAAGATTAACAACTATGGACATGATATCTTATACTGGATATTTTTGTTAGTTTTCTCAAGGTATATAGCATAACAAACTGGCTTTAAAAACATATTGATGTAATCGTTGGGAAGATAAAAGGGTGGTCACACGGCATGTATTCCATATGTATTGGGACATGTATTCGATACATATGGAATTCCATGTGTATGTCAAAATTCACGTTATACATACGATTCATAATTTCCATGTTCACACGTACATATGTAATTGCGTGTGACATAACCTCTATTAGTTTATATTATTTTTGTTTTTAACTATATATCAATTTAATACTATTTTAAATCACAATAAATAAATTTAATTTGATGAAACTTATTTTGTTATGATTTTTCAATACTCTTTCTTATGTTGTGTTGTTTATTTTGCACTGTTGTATTTCAAAATACATATTGATAAACACACGAAAATAGAAAATGCTCTAATTGCCAAAAATGTCACAAGACATACACATGTACACGTTTACATGTGGAAAAATGTCCCAATACATGTCACAAAACACATGCCGTGTGACCCCCCATTAATTCTGTAGCTTACAAACTAAACAGCTAATGATACAATATTAGACAAAGAGTAATAACAATAGAATGCCAATAAACCTAATTAAAGGAGTTTGTTAACAACATGTTGCTAGTAATATTATTCTATAGCAAGATGTTGCTAAAAACAAATTGTGGCAACATTATATTATAGCAACATGCTGAATGCAACACTTTTTTTAGTAACATACTGCTGGCAACATTAATATCAAATTACTACCAAATATATAAATTGGAGTCAGCCAAGTACTACATTTTAGTGAAAATACCAGGGAATATCGAAATACAGTGCAAGCTTGGTATTCGCGACCAAGAACCCAAAATTTTATTAAAAATGTTTATGCAAATTCCTTTTTTGGTTATAGACATTGTAATCAAATTAAAAAAAAACAGATAAAAGTCGCGAAAACAGAACCTGTTTTTCGTAAACTGTGGCGATCATAGAACCTGCAATATTAAAAATTAAACCGTCGCGATAATGGGTATTCACGAATACCGAGCTTGCACTGTACCTGGGAATATCGAGATTACAAATCATGACAGTCGTGATAAGCTAAACCACTTTTATAACTTATTCTATGGAACAATATTGTTATTCTTAAGTAGTTCTACAGAGTTTTGTTATTTAGAACCGTGTATATTACACATTGATTTTAGACTAGTTATATAGATCCCAAAAAGATCCTAAATGAATCTCAAAACTAGTTCAAAGAGTGATAATTAAAAACAAGTAACAGAGCTAAATTCGGCTGTGCCGAAACTTATATACCCTTCACCTAAGTATATAAATTAATTTTTTAATATCTTTCAAGTTTATTATTAAATGTATTAAATCCAGTGTTGAATTAATATTTTCCAAGTTTATTATTAAATGTATTAAATCCAGTGTTGAATTAATATTTTTCAAGTTTATTATTAAATTTATTAAATCCAGTAATGAGTTTGAGTTCTTTGAGTTCTAGTTATAGACTGACTTAACTAAAATAAAATAAACCTAGAGTAAGCTTGTTGTTCCCATTTGTTTTGTTGATGACGATGCAACTCGTGTGAGGAATCATGTTACACAAGCTGCTGGGAACAAATAAATTTACTGCCAGACGGCATGTCAGCAGTTTTAAACATTAGGGCAACACTCAACATGTGCCAACGTTAACTCCTCCCCCACTTAAGTGAGAGCCGTCCTCGGTTCTCCTAAAGCTATCGATGGTGGCTTGAATGGCATGATCTTGGCGCTCTCTCATTTGTCTAATGCGTACATTGGAAATCAAACAATAGGTTAGAAGAATTAAAATTACTATCAACACAGAGACGGTTGGTCCTATAATAAGTTTGCCTTCGACCTCTTTAATATAATTCAGATTCTGGATGCCCAACTTTTGGAGATATGGGAGGCTTAATATTTCTTGATAACCAGTCACATTAAGAACTGCCACGGTTGCCGAAGTTGGTATTTTCTTCACATTTTGTTTCAGGTTTTTATAGATGGACCCATTAACTTGAATCTCATCATCAAAGATGAGTAAAAAGGTTCCAGTGATAGTCTTTACTGAAGTTTCATTATGTTTGATTTCGGCGGTGTCATCGTTGATGATGATGACGCCATCATCGACTACGACCAGTGGACCAAGGTGACTGGGTTGAGTGCTGCAGTGTGCTACGCCACCTGAATGGAGCTGTTGGGCACACGTGGGGTATAATAACTCTCTACAAAACGTTGTCGTGAGTGTAGCGCTGCAGTTTCCGATTGAGAGTATTTCATTTCCACAATCGGCCACATTGTTATCTTTGCCGAGATGCAAAATCATTCCATTATGTTGAACAGGGAATAAGCTTACTTTCTTACATTCTAGTCTAGGCTTAGGATACTTAATTATAAAATGTATAAAATTATTATCTAAAAGGACCCTAACATATGACACTTCCA
Organism: Calliphora vomitoria; assembly: GCA_942486065.2. NCBI lineage: Eukaryota > Metazoa > Arthropoda > Insecta > Diptera > Calliphoridae > Calliphora > Calliphora vomitoria. The sequence continues at coordinate 17,315,301 of OW818029.2, forward strand.
TTAGATCAGATACAGTGATATTTTTAGAGTGCTTGTTTACAATATTATTTAAATCATTAGAATCCAAAATTGCAGAGTTAATTATTCCTATCTTTGCAAGGGTGACAGATAGCATTAAAGTCTCAAGTTCCGAAATCATTATTCTGTTTCTTGCGAGAAGTGTTTCATACAGATGACCCGTATCAATCTGTTCGATTTTTGAATTTTTAATGATTATATTAACTGCTTCTGTAAGTTTATTTATCTGGGCTTGCGTTTTTGTATTTATCAGTATTTGCCTGTTTTCGGACTCGATGAGTTCCTGTTGTTTAAATTTTACGTTCTCAAAGTCGTCAAAATCCGGTGTACCTGCAACTACCTTAAGGGCAGTGCCCAAGATATTAAGGCTTCTGGCGTGTCTGTGGTGGATTTCGAATGATGCCACAATTGCTCTAATTCGAGCAACGTCCGAGACCAAAATTTTCACCATATGGGATAAAGGAAAATGTTCTGTTAGGTGCCTTGTCTCATCAGCTATTTCAGAGTACATTGTCAAATTTGTAGTATGTCGTAAGTAGTCAAAATCTTTCCATATAACTACGTCCCCGTCCATAATGGGAATGTAATCCGAGTTAGAGTAGTCCATTAATTTTGCAACGACCATCCGGAGTGGAAGTACTATTAGTAAAATCCTATAGAAAAAACAAAACGGAAAAGTTAGGATAGAGCGATGTCAAAAGGTTAAGTAGTTGATTTTTCCTATCTTAGGTTGTCCTTATGGACCACCCTCCCTTTAATAAGAACTGTAGTTCCCAAGTCTGCCTCCACCTTCTCCTCCGTATACAAAGGTGTTAATTTGTTCCCTAATCTCTTATTATTCTTCACAAGCACACATTCCCCAACTTCAAAGGTCCTATTCTGTCTGGAGGGGTTATCCCTATCAAGTATGGTTCGTTGAGCTTTCATGATTTTTTCTTTTATTTCCTCCCTTATTTCTACCGGTGTACTATGGACAACATCTACAGGTCTTCTGTTGGTCACTGAATGAATAGTTCTATTATACCTTGCAGTAGCCAACATTATAAGTTCGGTTGTATTCTCGATTTTCTTCTCAAGCTTGAGGCACCTTGCAATCTCTGAGAGGGTGCTATGGAAGCGCTCGACCTGACCATTTGAAGAGCTATGGAGCGGAGGCGCGTTTGCGACCACGACTCCGAATTGATTTTCCAACATTGACGTGATAGTCTCTGATTTTAATGCCGGTTCGTTGTCACAATAGATGTTCTTTGTGTCAGGGTAAAGGTTCATTAGTTGTATAATTGGAATTTTCAGATCTATGATTGTACGGGATGGTATTGGTTGGACCACGGCAAATTTTGAAAATTTATCAACGCATGTGAGGAAATACTTTTTGTCCGTAGAGAAAATATCGATATGAAGCATTTCCCCTGTGTAAGATGGTATTGGGGTCGCTCCCATCTCTTGTTTGCGTGGATGTCTATCGTACTTGGCTTTGTTACAGGTCTTACAGTTTGTCACGATTTCTGCTGCCAACTTAGCCATTTTTGGGAAATAATAGTCATCAAGAATCTGCTTTACATTTTCCTGCGCTGCTCTGTGAGCACGATTATGTTCGGCACTAACTATCTCGATCTGTTCGTTTTTATCAAAAATATCCAATACCATTTTTCTGCAGTGCCAAAATTTGGTTGCAGGAAAGCACCTGACTAACTCATTCTGAATACTAGCTAATACTGGTAAATCACAGTAAATTGCATTCACCACTCCCGGATTAACCGCCAGTTTTACTTCATCGATGAGCAGGTTCCTATCAGTAAATTCAATCAGGTGACGAGTCTTTTCGGTGAAAAGTATGAAATTCCGCTTCCGAGCAAAGCGCGACTCTTCCAAGACTATCTGGTTTCGAAAGCAATTGACTGGTTTATCTGTTGCATCGATCGTGTAGGTAAACGACCTCTCGCTGTGTACTGTAGCAACATCAGAGGGAGCACTTTCTTCCAAAGCATGAATATTTTGACGGGACAAAGCGTCGGCAACATAATTTTCCTTGCCAGGCTTGTGAAATATATTTGCATTATGCTCATCCACAAAAGCCTTCCAACGCTTTATCTTGGCGTTCGGATTTCTATCCGAAACCGCAAACGTGAGTGGCTGGTGGTCCGTATAAATATTCAAATTTTTTACACCATAGAGGTAATTTCTAAGCTTTTGTAAGGTCCACACTATAGCTAGCAACTCGCGTTCATTAGTTGCGTAATTCAATTCCCTGTCTTTCAAAGTCCTGGAAATCATGGTTATCGGTCTACCCCCCTGTGATAGGACTGCCCCCAAACCCAAGGAGGAAGCATCCGTCGTTAGATCAAAAGGCTTCTTAAAGTCCGGGTAGAGTAACATGACCTCCTCTGAGGATAGTATCTCCCTCAACTTGTCAAAAGCCTGAACTTGGCTTTCATTGAAGTTTACCTTAATCTTTTTTGACTGGTGGGCGCTTACCTTGCCGTTTTCACCCTTTAGAATATCGGTGAGCGGTTTTGCTATTGAAGCAAAATCTTTAATAAAGCATCTATAATAGCTTGCGAGTCCCAAAAAAGATCTAACATTAAACAGTGTTCTTGGTTGTTCATAGTTGCGAATTGCATTCACCTTATCGGGGCTTGTTGTAAAGCCACCTCTGGACACCACAAAGCCGAGGTATTCGACACTTTCCTTAAAAAAGTGCGACTTCTCACGAGAGACTCTCATATTTGCCTCATACAGTTTACGCAACACCCATGCTATGTGATTAATATGATCATCTTCGCTGTCCGAGAAAATAATTACGTCGTCAATGTAAACATAGCATGATTTCCCTATCTGCTCCCTCAGTACATCATCAATGGCACGCTGAAAAATGCTAGGAGCATTCTTCAAACCGAAAGGGAGCCTACAGAATTCATATTTCCCATTTCCGACCGAGAAAGCCGTTTTCTCCCTATCCCTTTCTGCAAGCGTTATTTGGTGAAAACCTGATTTTAGATCAAGCGTTGTAAAAAACTTCGCTTTACCCAAGTTTGACAAAATCGATGCCACATCGGGAATGGGATATTTATCATCAATAGTTTTCTTATTTAGTTTCCTAAAATCAATGACGAGCCGTTTCAGAGCGTTTCCGCTATCGTCCTTGCCCTTCTTATCGACGACCCAGATGGGATTGTTATAAAGGGACCTAGAAGGTCTGATTATGCCATTTTCCAGCAAATTACGTATCTCTGAATTTACAAAGTCAGCTACACCCATCGGGTAAGGGTAGAGTTTTGAATAAACCGGGTCGTTAGTCTCGGTTCGGATAGTGGCGATTATGTTAGTGTTGAAAGGAAGGGATTCATTAGGGTTTGCAAAAACTCCTAATAAACTCTTCATCATGTTTTGAAATTTCGTAAGGACTGTGTGGGGTACTACTATGTCCTCTACCTGTGTGAAATTCACATTTGCACACTTTAAAAATTTTATTTTCTCCGAACCGTTTTTAGTTTGGAGTTCACTGTTTTTGAAATCTAGTTTTGCACTTAACTGCGTTAGCAGATCAAGACCTAGTATGCCATCAAATGTTGACAATGATGGCAATATAAAAAACGTACTATTCGTGTTGAATAGGTAAAGGTTACACTTTTTATCGATGGTGTTGAAGCCATGAATAGATTTTACTAAAAAAGGATTTTCTACTGAAACTATGTTTCTAAGCCCGCTAAGGGGTTTTATGTAATTTTTCGAAGCTCCTGTATCTATTAATAATCTAATGTTTCTCCCTGCAATTGTCCTTTCTATGAATGGCAGCAGGGAGTTTTGACTAAAAAATTTATTTCATCAAATACCTCCTCAGCATCGATTTCTGATGCTACTAATTCTGCCTGGTGTTCATACACGTCTTGTTCTTGTTCTTCCAAAGCAATGTCTTGGGAAATATGGTTGATCCTCTGTTGCTTGGGTCCAGTAAATCTAGTGGTGCCACTGTTTTGACGCTTTATTGCCTGCCCCGAGGCTTGATTATTATAATAACGATTCTGTGTTTGATTTTCAAAATACCGGGTCTGAGGACGTCCGTTAGTAACTGGTCTCGCTGACTGTATGGTACGCATTGATTGGTCGGTGTCAACATACGGAACCAATTCTTCATTTCGATGGTCCCCGTTACCCGGACCTTGACGTCTATAAAAATGGGGGTTCTTAATTGAGCGGGTTCCCGCAGTAGAGTTTCCATCTTGCTGCCTTGATTCAAACCTGCCCTTTTCTTTGTTCTCAAGGCTCTTAGCAAAGTTGGTTGCGAATAAATACCTTTCCCGATTAGATTCGACTTCCTGTGCCAACGCCAGGGCTGAAGGTAAATCGTTCGGACGAGCCGAAAAAAGCACATCACTTAACCCCTTTTTTGTTCCGGATATGAACACGCGCAGCGCGTCCATTCTGTATTTTTCGTTAATAATTGCTGCAGTGGCCTTATCATATGTCATGATAGTTTTATTTGTCAGTAAAGTCAATTTTTTTTCAACTTCATCATAAAACTGCAAAAGAGTCATGTTCCCTTGCCGGAGAATCGAAAGCTCCTGCTCAATCAAATAAATCGGACGTTTGTCCGAATACGTAAAGTCAAGCCGAGAAATGATTGCTTTGAAGTTTAGAACTGTGTTAAAGGAGGACAATACCATATCGGCCGGTCCTTTTATCTTGTTCCTAATTATGGCTATGGCCTGATAATATTTGGAACTGCCTTCAAATTTTTCAAAAACTTTGTAGGCGGTTTGCGCCGCTTGGCGCCATGAAACGTACGTCTCTTGTTTACCCTCGAAGTCAGGCAGAGACTTTACTATGTCGAGCGGTTCGTCACACTGTCGCCCTGATATTATTTCTATGTCCCTGTAAGTTTCAACGTCGGGGGTCTGAACAACACACTCATTGAATTTCTTATTAAGATCTTCAATCTTTTTTTCGAAAACTAGTTTCTGAGAATGTAGGGCGTTGTTTATAGCAACTTCCACCATTGCCCTCAATTGTTCCGGTGTTACAGCCATTGCTTTGCTTTCCCACCAATTTGCTTCCCCTAAATATCCTATATTCTCTCTTCTATCAACTTCTATTCTACTGAATACCTCTACCACTTGTTGTAATCTAGCTTGGTCTTTATTATCACTCATAAAACTTTACTACTACCACGTCGAACGTAACAAAACAAGCAAAAACCAGTATAAAATAAAACGCAGGCACCTGATTTAATGCCCTTACAAAGATTTACATCGAGTTTGAAAAAATATAAAAATTTTTTTTTTTTTTTACAAGCACTCTACTTACAAGTATTTATACTTCATGTTGTTTCCGCTGCGGCTGGAGTGTTGTTTCCCACTTTGTTGTGTTTCCTTTTTTTTAATTTTATCGAGCCCCACGTTGGGCGCCAATTAATTTTTTAATATCTTTCAAGTTTATTATTAAATGTATTAAATCCAGTGTTGAATTAATATTTTCCAAGTTTATTATTAAATGTATTAAATCCAGTGTTGAATTAATATTTTTCAAGTTTATTATTAAATTTATTAAATCCAGTAATGAGTTTGAGTTCTTTGAGTTCTAGTTATAGACTGACTTAACTAAAATAAAATAAACCTAGAGTAAGCTTGTTGTTCCCATTTGTTTTGTTGATGACGATGCAACTCGTGTGAGGAATCATGTTACACAAGCTGCTGGGAACAAATAAATTTACTGCCAGACGGCATGTCAGCAGTTTTAAACATTAGGGCAACACTCAACATGTGCCAACGTTAACTTATATATTTACGTACATTGCCTTTATCAATGCAAAACTCTTCATACAGCAACAACAACAACAACAAGAAAAAATCATAATATTATATCAGATGCTATTGCAAAACATCCGATAATCATATTCACATGTTGAGTGCTCACTGATAACTAACCAAAAAAACACAACAATTATTTTGCACAATTATAAGTTGAAAAAATAACAATAAACAACAACAAAAATTAAAATAAACGAAATTATGCATGCGTGTGTTTGATTTATAATTCTTATTCATCTCATTCCACATTGTAGAACAGAGGTGCGCAAAAGTTAATTCTCTCACCAACACATTCAATTCATTATTTTGTTCAGTGCACCTACAAACAAACAAATACAAAAACTGAAAAATTAAAGAAAAAGTCATACACCCGTGCTCATGCGCTTTTGTAGATGTCTCGTTGAGTGGACAACGACTACTTAATTGTAAGAGCATAAAAATACGTGTGATTTGATTTTGCACAATTGTGCTATGGGCTGCGCACCATTGTTGTCTCGGATTTTTGCTCATATCTCCGTTATTTATGGACGGATATTGCTGATTTTAAATAGCAAACTTCTCGAAAGCATGTCTGACAGAATTATTGAAGATTTGGATGCCGAAAATAACTGGGGTCTTCAGAAAATTGATTTCAACCGACAGACGGACATGGCTTAATCGACTCTGCTATCTATAAGGATCCAGAATATATATACTTTATAGGGTCGGAAAATTATATTGTGGAAATTACTAACGGAATGACAAATTTATATATACCATTCTCACAATGGTGAAGGGTATACAAATTAAAAATGCCATTGATGGTTCTACTAGTTCCTCAACCATGCTAAAGAAAATGTTCTTTGTTAATAGTGCCTAAAAACTGGTCTCAGAACCGTTCCAAAGTAGGGCTAGTGGCTGTTCCGAAGGTGAAAAATCCAAAACAAATCTAATTGGTCGCTTTTTTTCCTAAGTATGAACCTCAAATTAAATTAAAATCTCGGCTTGTGAAATGTTTGAGAATTATGTTTCGTATCATGAAACTAACAAAAGGGCAATTTTACATATTGAATATCATATTTATGATACCAAATATCATATATTGGTGGTTAGTCCTAAGTAATTGGTTAATTATTGGTGGTTAGTTCTAAAACTAACATATCGCTCATTTGCTGCAACAACGTCATAACATTCAAAGCCGTTTTTCTCGAAACGACATTTTTTGAATTATGAAGTTGTTGCAGCAAATGAGCGATATGTAATATGGAAAATATTTCTTAACTAAGGCGCCTAGAATATTATTCAACTGAAAAAAGCTAATTGATAAAATTAAATTTCATTGGATATAGAAAAAGTATTCTAATATTTTTATTCTCACTTGTAGCATAGAAACCCAAATACGAAGCCTATGATTGCATTTCTTTCATCATTCTGACTTTCTCTAATTTTGCTTAATATTTTTGTATGTCATCTTGCCCCATAAACGGCTGACTATCTGTCGTTTGGTCGTGCAATCTCTCATAAAGTTGTTCGATTTTCTTTTGCGGATTTTTTTTTGTTGTTTTTATTTTTTGTCTACAAGCATTTGGAATTTTGTATTCCGTGTTTCATTCAATCGTATGCAAATCGAACATCTGTCAGACATTTCAATTTGCTATCGACAAAAGACAGAAAATGTCAAAAACTCTTTAAATGCAATATGTGTGTGTGTGAGTGTGTTTATGTGTGCGTACATGAGGCAAATGATATTTAAAAAGTATGCATGTATGTATGTGTGTATGTAAATATGTTTGTGTGAATGTGGATTAAAAGTTTATTGAAAATGTTTTACTAGCAGCAGAATGAATGAAAGAAAGACAAAACAGAGAAATGAAGAAAAAGAACTTTGTGACAAAGACAAATCTTTATTGAATTCTAAAAAGTTTTCAGTTGAAAGATAGTTTTTTTTTTCAATTGTTTTATTTGTAAACATGACCAGGAAAATCTTCATTTATTGCTTTTATGCTAAAAATTATGAGATTTTGTATACACTACACCATCGTAGTGATGTTTGAAACGTTCAAACCAACACCTACCCTAAAGTATGAGGGAGGGTGGAAATTTTACAGATATTTCGATAACATTTAGCAAATATTTTTCGTCGCAAGGACGAAACCATTGCTCCTGTGTCTTTAAGATATTTTTTCTTAAAAATTTTTGTTAATACTAGGGTGGTTCCCTAGTTAAAAGTCCGCGATTTTTTAAATTTCCCGATTCTTAACTGAAAGGACAACACTGTCCCTGTCAACAGGCATCTGTCAGTTGACTCCTGTCAAAATTTGAAAAAGCTCCATCATTTAGAATGTTTTTGACAGCCATTGATAGCAGAATACCTCGTGACTTGAGGTGAAATTGGACAAAAGTGAATTTTGCCTGCTCATTAAGCATTATTTTTTGCGGGAAAAAAAACATCACTCTAAATAAAGGCTAAGCTTGATAAAAACTATGATTATTTCAATGTTAAAAAATGGTTTACGGAATTTCGTTGTGGCCGTAAAGGCACGAAATATGTCAAACGTTCTGGACGCCCAGTCCAGGTCTCTACACCCGAAACAATTGACATAAATCACGATTAGATTGAAAGTGCAAGTGATTCTGGAAGTCATAGTCATTTCACATGGCTCTGTGGTTTGCTCACAATCGGGTGCACAAAAGGGTATAAACAGGTGCAGTTTCTCTTCACCGTATTTAGCACCTTGTTCCCTCACCTGAAGATATGTTTCGGCGTAAAGAAATTCGACTTCAACGATGAAATCGTCTCTCAAAAAATATATTTTTTTGATGACCTCGACAATTCTTATTTTTTCGAAGGGATAAACAAATTGGTGAAAGGTTGGACAAAGTGCATAGAGCTCAAAGGAGACTATTTCGAAAAATAAAATTAATTTGTATTCAAAAACCTGTTCCAAACAAACAAATTCCTCCACACATAAATCACATTTAAAAATGTGTTGCGGATCAATCCATAATTGACCATATCTCCCATATAAAGCGCACTTCCGAAAATTATTTTAACGAGCACAGATTTCTTAACAATATTGTTATAACATAAGTAAGTTTTATATAGAAACTAATCACGCGATCAGTCCTTCCGAAAATCACTTTAACGACCATAAATTTTAAAAAAGTTTCATGACGATGTTTACATAAGTGACATTCAGTAAATCACTCACGAAACAAAAGAATTAAAAGAACAAGTAAGAGAGATATATTCGGCTGGGCCGAATCTTATATACCCTTCACCAAACTATACTTCAAAATAAAAATTTTAAATATTTTTAGGTAAACAAAATTTATTTTTTTTCTAGTTGTTTTTTTAATTTTTTGGAAAAAAAATTGTTGAAATTTTTTTTTTTTAATTTTTTATTTAAAATTTTTTTTATTTTTTTAATTTAAAAAAAAAAAAAAATTTAAATTTTATTATTTTTTTTTTTTTTATTTAGCGAAAAAAGATTTTGGTGAAAAAACAATTCGGGTTAAAATTTTTTCCCCGATTTTGACCCATTGTAGGTCCAACTTACTACGTCGTCGTAAATATAGGTAAAAAATCGAGGTTGTCCTGGTTTTTTCCTTATATCTCAGCCATTTGTGGACCGATTTTCTCAACCGAGTCGGAAGAATTCCGGAGATATTGACAGACAGACAGATAGATAGAAAGACAGACAGACAGACAGACAGACAGACAGACAGACAGACAGACAGACAGACAGACAGACAGACAGACAGACAGACAGACAGACAGACAGACAGACAGACAGACAGACAGACAGACAGACAGACAGACAGACACAGACAGACAGACAGACAGACAGACAGGACTCTCGGAAAGACAGTATGGCTTTCGAAAAGCACGCTCCACAATAGACGCAATTAACACGGTGAGGAATATGGCAGAAGAAGCTATAAACGGGAACGGCATGAGTAGGAAATACTGCGCGATCATTACCCTGGACATAAAGAATGCCTTCAACAGTGCAGGATGGAACCATATTATGCAAGCCCTCAGAAAACTTGAGGTTCCAAATTACATAACGAGAATAATTGGTGACTACTTTTCAAACAGAACTCTCTTATATGAAACCGATATAGGAATGAAACACTACAAAACATCTGCAAGAGTGCCCCAAGGATCTGTTTTAGGCCCGCTATTGTGGAATATAATGTACAACGAGGTATTGGAGCTTAGCATACCCAAAGAGGCTAGTATTATCGGATTTGCTGATGACATAGCTATTGTGGTAAGGGCGCGATTCTTGGACGAAGTCCAAATGACACTATTCGGATTATAAAGGAGTGGCTTAATAATTCAGGTCTGGAACTAGCAGACCACAAAACCGAAGCAGTACTCATAAGCAGTCGAAGAAAGAAGGAGACAATTAGTATCAAAGTAGGTGCAGTAGATATTAAATCGACAGAATCAATAAAATACCTGGGAGTCATGATTGATGATAGACTCAACTTCAAGAAACACATGGAGTACGCCTACGAAAAGGCAGCAGCAGTAGGCAATACATTAGGCAGGATTATGCCGAATGTTGGGGGTCCCAGACAAAGTCGAAGGATCCTTTTATCGAGAGTAACGATGTCTATCTTACTGTATGGTGCACCTATATGGGCAAAATCAATTAGAAGTACATCTCGGAAAAATGTAATGTCTCTATTTCGGCAGAGCTGTCTTCGAGTGTGTAGTGGTTACAGAACCATATCATTGGATGCAATATGCGTAATAGCCGGAATCATTCCACTGGACCTGGCAGCCGAAGAGCTTTATAGAGTGTATTCTTCGAAGGAAACAAACATAGAAGAGAATAGACGGGAAAGAAAGACTGTGGAGCGAAACAAAACCTTGACAACATGGCAAAGAAGATGGGAGAGCTCACAAAAAGATCGATGGACGTATAGGATTATCCCAGTAATAAAGAAATGGATTGAGCGAAAACACGGGGAGATTAACTATCACCTCACCCAGTTCCTGACAGGTCACGGGGGATATAGAGGCTATCTGTTTAAATGTGGCCATGATGATTCACCGAATTGCCCAACATGCTTGGAGATTGAAAACGCAGAGCATGTTGTTTTTAAATGCACTAGATTCGAGGACAGCAGACGTAGAATCGAGGCTGATATAGGACACACAATTTCTCCAGAAAACATAATTGAGGTCATGTTAGGTTCAGAAGGAAAGTGGCTTTTAATATCGAACTTTATAAGTGAGATAAACGCGTTGCTGCGAATCGAGGAAAGGAGACGCAAAGAGCAAATTGAAATTGAAACAAACATGGAGTTAGCTTAGATGCAAACCAGCCCCGCGAGGTAATACCTTGGGCAGTGCCGCGGGGTGTGCGGTTGACGAATGGGAAGGCGGTTTAGTGAGTAGGTGGCAAAGCAGCTGAATCTCACATAATGAATCCTGATTCATATCTATGAAGATTCCGCACCCCATCATAAAAAAAAAAAAAAAAAAAAAAAGACAGACAGACAGACAGACAGATAGACGGACATGGCTTAATCGACTCCGCTATCCAGAATATATATACTTTGCTCACATACTCAGTGTATGGTATCCTTTGAAAGTACATTTAAAATTATATCTTGCTCAATGAATAAAAACGGAGTACGCAGTATTCCTATGTATGGTCTTCACTTTCACATATAAGTATATCGATTTTGCCAGGTTGTTATCAAAAGAATTCTATAATTTCAATCTAATCAGTTACATACTTATAAAAGTAAAGTTTCTGATGAAAACCAATACTTAAGTAAAATTTATTGATGACATTATTGGCCTTCGACAAAAGACTCTGTTATTATTTATAGCAATTTATTTATTTCAAGAGATGCAATTTCTATCAATGAATGTAAAAATATTTGTGTACAATTTACTTCACTACAAAGTAGGCTTCTTTCATAAGTGGCTTTAAGTGTTACAAATTCATTCAGCTTTACTTTAACTTTTGAAATGGAAAAGAAAAAAAACAACAGCATGAGTACTGCAACTTATGTGCAGCAGCAGGTAGTAGTAAATACACAACCAACTAACCAACTTATTAAGATGAAATGCTAAGGACAAAGCAAAATGCAAAAAGCAAAATAAAGGAAGAGGAAACAAAAAATACAAAAAAAAAAAAACAAATCAATGTATCTTTGCCAATAACTTTGAATGCCTCCACATTTTTTTTCATTTGCCACAAATATTGATTGTTTAACAAGTTACGTTTTACTTTTTTACGATTTACTTGCTAAGAGTTTTTACGATTTTTTTTTTTTGAATTTTGTTGATACAAAAATATATAAAGTAGAGCCGAAGTCAGCCAAAGTAGAAAAGGTAAAAGAAAGAGCGACTTACGAGTGAGTAAGTATAAGGTAAAAAAAAAATATAAAAACTATCAAAGTTTACTTAGCAGTTTTATTTAAGTGGGTTATTTGGTTAACAAACAAACACTTTAAAACTACTGCCAGCCTGCCACACAATCTGCAGTACTGTATTCGCATTGCCACTGCAACAACTACTTCAACAGCCATCTGTGTCTACTACACAGCCTATGGAAAAATATTTCTTTATACCCTCTAAAAAATAGCAAATATTCGTTATACCACACCTTAAAGAAGCGTCTTTATATAGACAATAAAAAAAAGAATATTTCTTTACTTTTTCAATTCTTTTAAAAAAAGTTTCTTTTTTTTTTTTGATTGTTTACTATCACAATATACTTGTTCAATGTACATACATACATACATACATAGCAAATGGAAAAACTAAAAAAAAATAAAGTTTTTCTGCCAGTGTACCGTTTGTGTTGGTGATGCCGAATGTTGTTGAGCTGATACCCATCCACTTTCGTACTAAATAACTATAAATGAATGAATGTGTGGTTGAATGCCACATGCATCAACCACAAAACAAGATAATTTCAACGGCAAATAAATCACTCAAAGGAAAGAAAATAAACTCCCTGCAGCATTTTGATCTGTTACTTTAACACACAGACACACTTTCATTCGCACATAACACATACATTTAGGCAAAATGCAAACATACAGACACACATACATATGTATGCCAAATGCCGATTTATAGGACTTTAAATAAATGAAAACTTAACTAAGTTTAAATAGAAAATGTGGTTTTTAGTACATAACGTGGTTTTTAGTACAAAATGTGATTTTTAATACAAAACCTGGTTTTTAGTACAAAACCTGGTTTTTAGTACAAAACCTGGTTTTTAGTACAAAACCTGGTTTTTAGTACAAAACGTGGTTTTTAGTACAAAACCTGGTTTTTAGTACAAAACGTGGTTTTTAGTACTAAACGTGCTTTTTAGTACAAAACGTGGTTTTTAGTAAAAATCGTGGTTTTTAGTACAAAACGTGGTTTTTAGTGCAAAACGTGGTTTTTAGTACAAAACGTGGTTTTTAGTACAAAACGTGCTTTTTAGTACAAAACGTGGCTTTTAGTACAAAACCTGGTTTTTAGTACAAAACCTGGTTATTAGTACAAAACGTGGTTTTTAGTGCAAAACGTGGTTTTTAGTACAAAACGTGGTTTTTAGTACGAAGCGTGGTTTTTAGTACAAAACGTGGTTTTTAGTACAAAACGTGGTTTTTAGTAAAAACCATGGTTTTTAGTTTGGTAACTTTCTAACTGATTAGTTTCAAATTATTCAACTCATTAAAAACTCTGATTGAGAAACAAAAATCTTGTACGAGTTGTAGGTTGCTATGATGTAATTGTTTCTCTTTTGCTATTATAGTACATTCTTTTAAACCAAATCTTGTGCTTATCGTTAGTGTTGCGATGAATGAAAAGACATGAAGTAAGAATACTTCATGTCTTTTTAGTTTTTTTCCTAAGTTTTGTACTAAGATACATTACAATTCAACTACTCTTTGTTGAAATATGTATACATATCTACAAACATATATGTATATACACATGTATATCGTACATTGTAGATGTATTGGTGTTCCCAGCAAACACAGTTTTCTCAAATATATTTAGAATTATAGATTTTAAATACATTATAGCTTTTCCCACATTTTCAGGATTTCAGTGGGGCTTTAAAATTACATTCGATATGAAATATAAAGAAATAAATCTTGTGTTTGCTGGGTTGCATGAGTAGGTGTAAACATAGAGTGATTGTAACTCCAAAAGTACCTGTGTACTTTTGTATTCTCTTGATAGTTGAGATTTTTTTTCCCACACGTATGAATGTGTGAGTAAGTGCAGATGTTTGAATGTATGCTTGTATTTATGTGTTAAAATACTATTTGTTGCAAATTTTATGTAGTAACTTACTGCATTATCACCTTTTAAAGTCTACATACATATACATATTTAACATATAGATACGAGTACACAACAATTGTTACAGGATTTGCACAACAGCAGTGGCAGCAGAACGAATAGTAGGAACAGCAATAAAAAAAAATAGATGTGTATACCTTGTAAGAATATGGTAAAAGCTTTGATTTCTCTTGAGCCGCATAATGTATCTGTACACATACACAGATATACACATATAGATAAGAAATAGAGCTACCTATACATTAAATGTATAAAGTATGTGTAGTTGCCTGCTAAACAGGTTGCTCAGTAGCAACAAGACTGCTGTAACTAAAAATGTATGAGATTTGTATTTAATCAATGGTTTATAAAATAATTTTTTTTTTTTGAAAATGTTCTATAAACCATTTATGATAATAAGCTTGAATATCTACCTAAATTCTTGTTATTTCCGATGTAGTATTGTTGTGAGGGTCAACACAAAAGAGATAGAATTTTCTTTTCCTTTTTTAAGTTGCGATTTGGATAATAATATAATGATCTAAATGATTGAAAGTCATTTTACATGAAATTGTAATCTTTGTGTTAAGACGATATTTGTGCAAATGAGCAATGTGCATGCTATCGAGTAGATTTAGAAAAGTAAATCCGACTGCTTCCAATATTAGTCGCTTTGAGTAATAATAACTAATCTTGTCATAGGCTATAAAATATATAAAAACTTAACTTTTTCATGGAGTCCAAATCGCTGTAGAGTAAACACCTATGTAGGGTACCCATCGGATATACAATATTTTTTTTTAACACTTGATTGTGTCTCTTGAAGCACTAGTAGATTTACACACACCTATATAAATTATTGTATTACACCATTTTTAGTACATTCTATCTAATAAATATAGTACCAGCACATTCAAGCACAAACCCATAGTAAGTCTGAAAAATGTTATTGTATTAGTTGGATAAATAAGTTGATAAATAAGTCTGTGTGTGTGGTGTATGTATGTTAAAAGCACTTGGGACTATTAAACTAATTCTATAAAATCTTTAGAATTTCATTTTATAAGTTAAAAGAAAAATAAAATTAAAATACATAAAATAAAAGCACAAACTCTAGAGCATTGTAATAAAAACTAGCTTGAATAAAACTGAAACAATTTAAAGAATTTAAATTGTAATAATTATAATGCTTAATATTGGTGGGTTTAATTTTAAGATTTATTATGTTGATAATTTATTTATTTTTATTTATTTCAATTTTAGTTAAATACTGAAAAATTTTTAGTGCTTAAGCCCCAGTACAGTAATTTCATCCAACAATCATTTGTCAATTTTAATACTCTCTCACTCAATGTAGCAAATATTGGCTAGTAGCAGAGGACGGCCAAAAATGTTCCTAATAAATATTATTATTGTTTGTTCGTTTGTACGAAAATTGTCTAAATGAATCTGATGGAATAAATGAATAAACGAAAGTACGAGCGAATAAATGGATGACACAGTGCACGTTCACACAGTTTATTGGTCCTTTGCTGTCATTGTAATTAAATTTTAATTTAGTACCCAATTTCCCAGCCACATAAATTATTTTTGTTATTATGTGGTGGCCGAATAAAAAAAAAAACCTCATACACACACACACAAATACATTATCTGTACAATTTAGGATGCGGATATAATGGACACACTAGCATGCTCACACATCTATCTATGTACTACATATTTGTGTATGTATGCCTGTAGAACAAAGAGAATAAATACATCTATAGCAGTATACTCTGACACAATGGCACAGGAATTATGTTGATCCAAAGATTAGTGAAATTCTAAATTAGTTTAAAAAAATAAAAGTTGTGATTTGAACATGCAACTTGTTCAGAGGTCGGTTAAACTCAAATATGTATACAACACTGGAAATACTTTTTTATAACCTTCACCTTCGTGAGAAGGGTATATGCATATAAATTTCTCATTCCGTTTGTAATTTCCACAATATCTGTCTGTCTGTCTGTCTGTCTGTCTGTCTGTCTGTCTGTCTGTCTGTCTGTCTGTCTGTCTGTCTGTCTGTCTGTCTGTCTGTCTGTCTGTCTGTCTGTCTGTCTGTCTGTCTGTCTGTCTGTCTGCCTGTCTGTCTGTCTGTCTGTCTGTCTGTCTGTCTGTCTGTCTGTCTGTCTGTCTGACCGTCCGTCAGTTGAAATCAACTTTCCGAAGCCCACAAATAACCTACATACACGAATCATACATCAATATCTCCGGAATTCTTCCGGATCGGTTGCTACTTAAATATATAAGGAAAAAACCAGGACAACCTCGATTTTTTACCTATATCTGGATTACTAAGTCATTAAAATAGACAATATGGATATCTAATGATAGATATTTCAAAGACCTTTGCAACGACGTATATAAGGCCATAGTAAATTGGACCTACAATGGGTCAAAATCGGGAAAAAAATTTTAACCCGAATTTTTTTTTCACCAAAAGTTTTTTAAGCTAAATATTAAAAAAATTTTAAAATTTAAAAAAAAAAAAATTTAAATTTAAAAAAAATAAAAAAAAATTATATATAAAAAATTTAAAAAAAAAATCCAATAAAATCCAATTAGAAAAAAAATAAATTTTGTTTACCTAAAAATATTTAAAATTTTTATTTTGAAGTATAGTTTGGTGAAGGGTATATAAGATTCGGCCCAGCCGAATATATCTCTCTTACTTGTTTATACACAAAATTGTCTATAGATAATACTGTTATATACAACAATTTTGTGTATAACAGTGTTTTCTACAAAAAGTATAAAAAATACTGTTATACACAGAAAATAGAAAATAATGAAATATTGAAAATACTGTTATACACAAAATTGTCTGCAGATAATGCCACACAGAGAAAACTGATTCGTGCTCACAACCGAATTTTGTCGGTTCTATGTACTATCGTTACATTGGGTTGGAATGACTGAATATATTAGTATATACAATATTCCTTTGCTGAATTAATGGTACTCACAACTGTTTTAAAAAATTAATTCGGTGAAGGGCACCAATACTGGAAGTTGGAGCAACTAATAAGAATTTTTTTTTAATAATATTCAACATTTTATTTAGCCAGGAAAATGATAAAGAACAAAATAGAAAGAACAAATATGTACAAACAAAATACAAGCCATTAAATGGTTAATTATACCCTAAGTTTGTCATTCCGTTTGTAATTTCCACAACATAATTTTCCGACCATATAAAGTATATATATTTTGGATCGTAATAGATAGCGGAGCCGATTTAGCCATGTCCGTCTGTCTGTTGAAATCAATTTTCTGAAGACCCCAGATATCTGCGGGTTCCAAACCTTCAATAATTCTGTTAGACATGCTTTCGAGAAGTTTCCTATTTAAAATTATCAAAAGCCATCCATAAAAAACGGAGATTCGAGACAACCTCTATTTTTGGCCTATTTTTGATCTATATTTCGGGTACTAAATCATAAATTTAGATATCTAATGATAGACATTTCAAAGTCCATTGTAACGATGTATATAAGGCTATATAAAAGTTGGACCTATAATGGGTGAAAATCGGGAAACATATTTTTAACCCGAATTTTTTTTTACAAAAAACATTTTTTTTGTCTTAAATCTTTTTCACTAATAAATTAAAGATTTTTTATTTTTTTAAAAAATTGGAAAACTCTCAAAAAAATAATTTCGAAAAAAAAAATTTTAAAAATTTAAAAAAAAAAATTTGTTTTTATTTTATCTTAAAGAATAATTTGGTGAAGGGTATATAAGATTCGGCACAGCCGAATATAGCTCTCTTACTTGTTGTAAGTTAAGTTTGTATTTGTCTTCAATCTGAAACTAGTCTTGCATCTACACATCTCATATCAATGTTAAGCTTATCAAGGATTCTTGTATTTGTCTATCAGTTATTACAAACATGTTCATTCTAATAGTGGATTTATAACCAGAATTGCTGCAATTTAAAAATGTTTGCGAATAGCAGGATTCCTTCAAAACCAGGAAAATTAGGTTTTCACGAATTGAAGTTGTGAGACCTTAAAAGAAAATTTAGCATGTTCTAAATGGTGCTTGAACACTATAAATGAAATTATTTTTTCACCGAATCAGTACTTGCGATTAAAAATTAATAACCAGAAGCGCAAGAGCCCGGCCAACCAGCCGAATTGACACCAAAGATAACTCTCTGTATTTTGTGGGAGCAAAACGGTTTTATCTATTAGGAGCTGCTGAACTCTGGCCAGACCATCACAGGAAACCAATACTGCATGCAACTGATTCGTTTAAAGCGAGCATTGGACAAAAAATGCCCAAAATATGCGACCCAAATGCCCAAATATGAAACCGTAATATTCCATCATGACAACATTCGGCCACATGTTGCAATACCTGTTAAAAAGCATTTAGAATGAAGTGGTTGGGAAGATTTGCCTCATCCCCTTTTTAGTCCAGACAGTGCCTCATACGGCTACTATTTTTTTCGATCGATGCTCTCTCTGGGATACGCTTAACTTTTGAACAAAATAAAAGCTAAAATTTGAAGAAAATCCCGCATTTTTAAGTTGTGCACCCGATATTATTAGAAAATACTGTTATTATTGTTAAAATCCGAACACAAAATAAATAGGATTATCACAAGTACTGAACACTTTCTATAGAAAATACTGTTAAACACAAAATATAGAGAATAATATTTTACAGAATTATTAACATTTTCGATATAAAATTCAGTTATACACAAAATACAGTATAAACAAGTAAAAGATCTATATTCGGATGTGCCGAATCTTATATTCCCTTCACCAATTTATACTTTAAAATAAAAAAAAAAAAAAAATTTTTCAAAATAGTTTTCAATTTTTCTAAAATTTTTTTTTTTTAATTTATTAGTGAAAAAAAATTGTTTTGGTAATTAAAAAATTCGGGTTAACAAATATTTTTCCCGATGTTGACCCATTGTAGGTCCAAATTATTATAGCCTTATATACATTGTTGCAATGGACTTTGAAATATCTATCATTAGATATCCATTTTATAATCCAGATATAGATCAAAAATAGACCAATAAGGTAGTCCCGGTTTTTTCCTTATATCTCTGCCATTTGTGGGACGATTTTCTCGATTTTAAATAGCGAGCCGGAAGAATTCTCGATGTATTGATGTATCAATTATGTTTTTAAGTTATTTGGGGGCTACGAAAAGTTGATTTCAACATACACACGGACATGGCTATATCGACTTCGCTATTTATAACGATCCACAATATGTATGTAATGTAGAAATTACAAACGGAATGACAAACTTATACATACTATTGCAACTCATGGTGAAGGGTATAGAAAAAACTGTTGTATCCAAAATGTTTATAGAGTACACTGTTATACAGAATATCATCTTTTGAAAATACTATTACACATAATTTGTCTATAAAATACTGTTACAGTTTTGATTTTTTTATTATAATTTCAATCAAATAAAAAAAAAAAATAATAATTATTATTACAGTATACAAAAAATATTATTTTTATAGCTCTAATCAATAGTGATGAATTAATGAACCTTTTTCCGAAACTCTTTCATTAAGATTTTTTATAGAGCTTTCTGTCGCTTTGTTCGAACACGTGGTCCATCTCCGTTTAAAATCTACCACACTTTTGGACACCTTTTTTGTGCTCTTCAATTCTCTTTTAAGAAGAGCCCAATATCTCTCCACTGGCCTTAGCTCCAGGCAGTTTGAAGGATTTTCCTTTCTTGGTACAAATACCGCATTATTGTTCTTGTACCATTTAAGACCTTGCTTACCATAGTGACAGGATGCCAAATCAGGCCAAAACTAAGTGGACGCATTAAGAAGTCTTATGAATGGAAGAATTCTCTATTGTAAACATTCCTTGACGTAAATTTCGGTATTTATAGAGCCCTTTGTAACAAATGTTTGGCTTCTTTTGCTCAAAAATATCTTGGCATTGCAAGCGATATGTAGTGCTTGCAATGCCAAAATATTTTTGAGAAAATTATCTGCTTTTGGGTCCCAAACTTTTCTACAACATTTACTCGAGCATCAGCAACATACAAATATTGACCCAGAAGCTGCGACAAATTTTCCACACGTACGTTTCGTCATCCATTATGCATCAGGTATATTTTTTGTATAAAATTTTACTTCGATTGCCGTGCTCTTGTTTTGCCTCTAAATTTTTAGCAGAGTAACTGTTAGGAATTTTTTTAGCCTTGTATATTTTTAAAGCTGCATTGGCTTTAACTTTTCGTACCAAATAGACTGCTTTCCTACAGGATGTGTTGGGAGCTCTTTGAAAATGCTTTCAATTTATTGACTTTAGAAACATCATGTAGACCATTCCTTCTACATGAACCAGGTTTTCTATCAACGGACAAGTTCTTCCGATACTCTTTAATAACATTGGAATCATTTTGGCGGCAGACCTTTGATTGTTTGACCAACTTTTTGTAGGACCAAGTTGGGTTTGGTTGAAAATATTTGATAATTTCAGTATGCACTTCTTCTCGTCACTCATTTTAATCAGATTAACAACAAATGAATATAATTAGCATTAAACTTAATAACTGACATGCTTTTCAAAGGTAACTTGATAAAAAAAAAATATAAAAAATCTAATAATACTTAAGTTTAAAGTTGTAATGAAAAACGTGTGTTAAGTTCTTACTCTAATTGGCAAGCATTAATTTTTAAATTATCTTAGGCCCATAGTGCGATCCTGACATTGTGCTTGCATTGAATTTATATCAGATATCCTGATTTTCTTATTCACCCTCCCAAACCACTTCTGATTAAAGAGCGAGAGTGTGAGACTCTAGGATGAGACGACTTAATGCTCACTCACTCATTCATTCAAAACATTTGATGTTAAATGTTGATGATTTTGATTGTATGCCATTATTTATTTGTGTGTCTGACTGAGTATTGTCATATATGTATGTCTGCCTAAGTATCTGTGTACATGTGTTTACATTTCGCTAGAGAATTAAATCCAACAGATACAGCAACTCGTAATCATTGTCAGCTTTTGTGTTAAATAATATAAATGCAAGTGTATTTTACACAAGTTGCATCTGTATAGACATTATTTTCCTGATAATAATGATAAGATTTTCCAAATTATTAATGAAGTACACACACAAACACACATCTAGATAAATGAAATGCATACATATGCAGTTAGATTCACACAAACCTACTTCTATATATTGCATAGAATATTCTATAGCCTAACAAATTGTAATATCTAATCTCCATATTTATACAATAAAATCCAAATTATTATTCCTTTTTTTTTTTTTGTTTTATAAAACAAATATATACCTGTGTTAGACAGTCTGTCAACATATTGATGACATGTGTAAATGTGTCACTTCCTAATTCGTGTATGTGCAGTAAGTATTTAAAATCTAATTTCAGCATAAAATTTGTTGAAAATATTTTTGTTATACATATTACAAAAAAGAAATATTTTCCCGTACCCACAAAACAATAAAACAGTTTGACAACTTTTGCAGTTACAAATTATAATTAATAATGCCCCCTATAGATTGGCCACAGATTAACACATTGATTTATTCTTATTGTTATTGTTATTATTGTAGTTGTTAAATTTACTTTTCATTAATACTAAAAATTGTGTTGTCTGTATTGTTTGTTTCAAAGTGTATTTATACATATATGTAGGTAGTATTACGTAGATACTTACATGTGGTTAGTAAGTACTTACTCTGTTTGAAAATAACAATTGGACAATTGGTTTCAATAATCAGAGATGGGCTTTACAAATGCATAAAAGTTATTACAAACAACTTTTAGATTAATGATAATTAATTGATAAGTGTTACTCATTAAAGCAAGTAAATATATAAAATTAATCGTGTGGGCTGCTCACAGTGGCAATTAATTTGCCAGTAGGTGGACATCTGTTATAAGTACGTTATACTTACAATATAAAAATATATATTTACAATCATCGGTTTCAACGTGCAATATATGGTTTGTGCTGCTCAGAAGTGGTGATTTTGCAACGGAAGACAAAGATCGAGCAGGCCAGTCAAAAACAGTTTGAAGATCAAGAATTACAGGCATTATTCCATGAAGATTGTTGTAAAACTCAACCATAGCTTTCAAGATCATTGGGAGCCATTCAATCAGCAATTTCAAAACGTTTGCAAGCAGCAGGATTCATCCAAAAACAGGGAAATTGAATCAGAGATAACCCGAAGCGTAAGAGATAGTACATGAAGGCCGGCCAATCAGCCGAGTCGACACCAAAGGCAAATAACCATGATGCTAAGGTGATGATGCTCTGTATTTGGTGGGACCAAAAGGGACCTATCTGTTGTGAGCTGCTGAAATCTGGCCAGACCATCACAGGGAACCTGTACCGAGCGCAACTGATTCTTTTGAAGCGAGCAATAACCGAAAAACTCCCAGAATATACGAACAGACATGAAACCGTTCCATCATGACAATGCTAGGCCACATATTGCAATACCTGTTAACAGTATTTGGAATGAAGTGAGTGGGAGGTTTTGCCTCACCCGTCTTATAGTCCAGACCTTGCCCAGTCTGAATACCATTTATTTCGATCGATGCAGAACGCTCTCTTTGGGATACGCTTCACCTCAAAAGATGAGCAGTTCTTTTGGCGCGGAATCAATAAGTTGCCAAATAGATGGGAAAAGATCATAGCAAACAATGGCCAATATTGTACAAATGTTTCAAAATAAAAAGCTAAACATTTTAAAAATCCCGAATTTTTAAATCATTTTTCTATAGAAAAGTTGTGTATAACTCACAAAATGTTGCGTATAACAATGTTGTCTATAGAAATGCTTGTGTATAACAGTATTTGTAGAGAACATTTTGTGTAGAGCAGTATTTTCTATAAAACCTTTTGTGTATAGCAGTATTTTTTATAGAAAGGTTTGGAAATCTTTTTACTCTACAGCAGATATACCCAGTGTCTCTAGGGTAATCAAACCAGCAGTTTTTAAATTGATAGTCCAGCACACTATAACCTAGTCTATCGGGCCACAGTATTTTTTATAGAACATTTTGTGTATAAAATAATTTTCTATAAAAAATAATTTTCATTAAAATAAAACAAGTAAGAAAGTACCCTACACTAAGTAAATGAACAAAAACATTTTTCTTTCAAAATTTCAATAATTTATATTCGTGAATGATTATCGAAAGTGGGCCTTATATGGGAGCTATGACCAATTATGGACCGATCACCATGAAATTAGGTAGTGTGATTAAAGTCTATATGAAAGTTATTTATGTTGCATTTTATGTGTATACCAAAATTTTTAGGATATTTATGATCGTTAAAGTGATTATCGGAAGCAGGCCTTATATGGGAGCTATGACTAATTATGGACCGATCATAAAAAAATTTGGTGAGATGAATTCAGTATATATAAAACTTATTTGGAGAAAAATTTGTGTAGATACCTATATAAATTAAACATTTATGACCGATAAAGTCCAATTTCGGTAGGACATTTGTATGGGGGCTAGGTGAAATAATGAATCGATTGCAGCCAGTTTCAATAGGCTTGGTCCTTGGGGAGATAAAATGATATGTACCAAATTTTATCGAAATATCTCCAAAATTGCGACCTGTACTCTGCGCAGAATGTTTACATTGACAGCCAGCCAGCCAGACGGACGGACGGACATCGTTTAATCGACTCAGAAAGTGATTCTGAGTCGATCGGTATACTTTAAGGTGGGTGTTAGACTAATATTTTTGGGCGTTACAAACATCTGCACAAATCCATTATACCCTCCCCACTATGGTGGTGTAGGGTATAATTAATGTACTAAAATACCTATAGTACACTACTTTTCATAGAAAATTGTGTAAGTGGTTATAGAAAAACTACTTTGAATCCATTGAAATCTCAATTTGTAATTGTCACACAATATTACAATTCAGCTGTCTATTTGGAGTAAAAAATTAAGAAAATAAAAATATCCGTTTTTTGAGATATCCAAGGATAAAATGACCCATTTCACAAGAATGTCAGAGATGTCCAACTATGAACCATAAACGATATGTGTTTGGTTTGTACTCCATAAAATGAGCATTTTCGAGTAGAATACATGACTTAAACTTTTAATAAAATCAAAAAAGAGAAAAATATAAATAAAACTATAAGGTATGTGATGGAAATCGATTTTGAAAACGAAATGATTTGTAAACGAAAAAAGATGTGATGTATTAATTAATTTCGTTTTGTAAATTGTTCTAGCTTTAATTTTGATGCTATCGAACTAATATTTATTAAATTTTTTGCCTCAATTCTATTAAATTAGTTACTATTTGTTATCTGGGCTTGATTTAGCTAGGAAATAATAAGACATTTGGCAGCATGGGCAGCCACTCTTCAAGCAGCTCACTTGGGTTCGTTCAAAACTGATCCCATTGTGATAAAAATAACTTTTCTTGAAATCTATCGAAATTTATCACACCTTTGCAAATCGATGGTTTAGAAATCGTTAGCTTTTCATCACATACCTGTATATTTTTGGGTCAAAAAATATTTGGAATTACCCTATAGCGCTCTTTTCTATAAAAATATTTGTGTATAGAAGTATGTCTGTATACAACAGTATTTTCTATACAACATTTTGTGTATTACTGTATTTGCTACAGAACATTTTGTATATAATAGTTAGGTTAGGTTAGGTTACGTGGGTTACTCGCAAGTTAGCGAGTTCACTCGGTGGCCCATTGTGATACCCTTAGAATTACCATTCCCTTATATACATAAAGGGAGACTGTGTACTTCCTGTGATCCCCGTGAGAACCAACCGGTACTTTTAATAAATCTGATCATATTCACTAGTGGCACATCTCTGAGACAGTCCAGATCATGGAAAAGAGCTCTACCAAGATGTAATAGTCTATGCTCTTGTAAGGCTGGGCAATCACATAGTAGGTGTTCCACCGATTCTTCCTCCTCCTCATCCAAACAACTTCTACAATAACTATAACGTATACAGTGCCCAGTGATTATACCCGTAAGAAGCCTGATCGAATTCCTACTAAGAGACAAAAGAGTCCTAGTCCTATTCTCCGTCAGAGTGGGCCAGAGCAATCTGGATATTCTACAAGTGATGATATTTGACCACCTGAGTTCCGTCTCACTCAAAGCCCATTCATTTATCAATTTTGATACGTTCACCAAGGGAGTGTGAATATCCCTTTGCGCAAGAGATACGTCCAGGGACGATCCGTTCGTTGCGCATTCGTCGGATACTTCATTTCCCCGGATACCCTCATGTCCTGGGACCCATATCAACTCGACTTGATGTTGTGTCAGTTGTGCCAGTGATTGGATGCAGTTGAGAAGACATTTCGACTTAACAAAGTTGGAATTAAGAGCCTTGATTGATTCAAGGCTATCCAAGTAAATATGTATAGTCGAATTTTCGAGATTCAGCTCCCGTATTCTTCTCGCGGCTGTATCGATGGCATATATCTCAGCTTGGAAAACCGTGCAGGTATCCGGTAATCGGAGAGACAGCGAGAGGTCCAGTTCATCGGAGAAAATTCCCGAGCCCGTGCCTCTTTCTGACTTTGAACCATCAGTGTAGACTGAGATCACGTCGTCCCTTAGGACAGTGTTCGCGGCCCAGTCATCCCTTGTCGGTATCTTGATCCTAAACGTCCTATCAAAATTCGGTGTAGATACCAAGTAATCTGTTTCCTGCCCAATGAATGGCATGCCTATCTTCCGTAGGATGGTGCCGTGACCAATACGATCGTGCTTCAGTCCGCTCGACTGTTTGAGTCGTAGAGCAGACTTAGCAGAAATGCATTTGATATATATATCAAGGGGAGTTACATTTAGCATCGTCTCTAGACCGGCTTGAGGGGTGGAATTCATAGAGCCAGTAATTGCAAGACATGCAAGTCTTTGTACATTGTTTAGAATAGAGAGGTGAGTCTTGGTGTCCACCGCTCTCCACCAAACAAGAGCCCCATAGGTCAAAATAGGTATTATGACCGCGGTGTACATCCAGTGTACAATATATGGTTTAAGACCCCATCTCTTCCCAAAGGTTTTCTTACATATGTAGAAGGCACATAGTGCCTTCTTCATTCGACTCTCAGCATTACGTTTCCACGAGAGCTTAGAGTCCAAAATTACGCCAAGATATTTGGCTTCGCTTGAAATCTTTAGAAAAGTACCATCCAGTCGTGGAGGTCTAAATTCTGGGATTTTGTATCTCCTGGTAAAAAGAACCAGTTCGGTTTTGGCAGGGTTGACACCTAAACCGTTTTCTCTGGCCCATGATAGTAGAACGCTGAGAGCTGATTCCATGAGTTCACTTATTGTCGGAAGAAACTTCCCTTGAATAAGAAGCACAACGTCGTCAGCATATGCGACTACTTTGGTGCATGTCCTACTGAGCCTGAAAAGAATTTTATTTACGACAAGATTCCACGGAAGTGGAGAGATGACACCACCTTGTGGTGTGCCCCTTGTCACAACTTTCCTTGTCGTACCAATACCCATATTAGAGTTTATGGCCCTGCTCTTAAGCATATTTTCGGTCCAATTTTTTATCCGCTGATCAACACTTAGGTCACCTAGTGCATCAACTATAGCGGATATGTTCACATTATTAAACGCACCCTCTATATCCAAGAAAGATGCCATAACATACTCTTTTTTGTCAAGTGTCCCCTCTATAGTTCCAACAACGTCATGCAAGGCTGTCTCCACCGACCTCCCTTTAAGGTATGCGTGTTGTGCCCTACAGAAATTGTCAGGGGAGAGGATGCTTCTGACATGGATATCGATCAATCTTTCCAGTGTTTTCAATAAAAACGATGACAGACTGATCGGTCTATAGTCCTTGGCGGTACTATGGTTTACCTTTCCCGCTTTGGGGATAAATACCACTGTAACCTCTCTCCATTCTTTAGGAATGTATCCTGTTTCCAGGCTGTTCCTAAAAATCATAATAAGCCATGGCATGATGGTTGAAATCGATTTCTGGAGTAACGCTGGGAATATGCCATCTGGCCCTGGAGATTTATAGGGCTTGAAAGATGACACCGCCCACGAAATTTTCTCCACGCTAACAATGGAGCTAATTAATTCACTTATGTGGATTTGGGAAGCTGCAAGGTGCTCCGATGCGGAGCCCTCATTTTCAACATCCCTACAACCCGGAAAGTGTGTCTCCATAAGCAGTTCCAAAGTTTCGGTACTACTTTCAGTAAAGTTACCATCCGGTTTCATCAGGAATCCCGGCGTATCAGGGTCCTTGGATAGTACCTTACGTAGACGCGATGCCTCAGTGGTACTCTCCAGTTCCTCACAGAAACGTTTCCAAGATTCCTTCTTTGCCCGTCTGGTTTCCCTCTTGAAAGTGTTGAAGCTTTGACGATAATCGTCCCAGCTTAACGGGTCTTGGTCCCTCTTTGCCTTATTAAAAAGTTTCCTGCAGTCCTTTCTTAGCTGCATTAGCCTAGGATTCCACCATGGTTGCCGGAATTTCCTAGGACCCTGCCGCTCCCTACACGAAGCATAGTAGGCTTCCCTTAGTGACCTGGATAGAAAAACTACCGAGTCATCCAAGTCCCGTGTACCATTTACTCTATCCATTTCTGGAAGTGGTATGGTATCACTGAGATTACTGAATTTGACCCAGTCGGTTTTCCTAGGATTTCTAAAGGGTTTTTCCCTATCCAGTGTAAGTTGTATCGTAAAGACTATCCTATGGTGATCGGAGAATGAGCACTCGAGTGATACTCTCCAATCAAGAATCCTAACTGAGTCCGTGTTCCCTACCAAAGTAATATCAATGACCTGCTCCCTGATCCTATTGAAAAACGTTGGTCTGTTACCCCTATTGCAAACACTTAGGTTAGTAGATAGAAGGTATTGAAGTAAACACTCACCCCTGTCATTTATATCCGAGCTCCCCCACAGAGTATGATGGGCATTAGCATCACATCCTATGACAAGATCATGGCCCTTGTATTACACTAGTCTACAAGTGTACGTACTGCACGTGAGGGCGGATTATCCTCGTCGTAAGGTAGGTACGCAGATGATATGATTAGGGTTGGTAACCCCTGTCGCTCTAGTGCAACTACCGTTAAATCCCCAGAAATGTAATTAGATAAAAGGAAAACCTTAATGTCTTTCCTGACCAAAATACAGCTCCTTACTTTACCTTCAGGGGTTGGAGAAAGGAGCACATAGTTTCGTGACCGGACGCCTCGAACTTTACTGGCTACAAGCCAGGGTTCTTGGATTAAGGCCACGTGGATAACTTCCTTCTCCATGAAGCGCAGCAAATCGTCCGATGCTGCTTCGGAATGGTGCAGATTAATCTGCACCACTCTCAGGCCGCTTGGACTCATCATTGCGCTTCATCGCGGGCAGAATCAACCGGAGTTGGTTGAGCCCGTACTTAATGACGCCTTGCGAGGAACGTAGGAGTCGGAGGGACTCTGAACCAATTTTGATCCAGAGATCTTTACCTTCTCCTTTATCCCTCGCGCGTCCTCTTTCAATCGTCCAGTCCTCTGTGCCAAGTCCCTTATTCTGACGCTTTATAAGTGTTAGCGTGGCTTCGTCCTCCAAGATAGGAGGATGAACCCACACTCTCACCGTCGTACGAAAAGGTACTTGATCCAGGGGCACGATTTCGATCCTTGCATTGGGCCAGAGTTCGCCAACTCCTCGGATGCAGTTTTTGAGAAAGCCTAGGGCCTTTTCGTTACCACACCCGATGATCTTGACACCCTTTAGCCATTTGGCGCCATCGAATGCAGTAAAGGAATCATCTTCACTGCATGCGAGTTCGTCAACGAGCGCCCGCAAGATCCTCTCCTCCAGAAGCAGCCATCTGTCCGTAGTCATTTTCCCATCAGGTTGACTACGATCTATGATGGCTACTTGTAACTCAGGTGCTGATGTTAAGCTAGTTGATGGTTTCAACCGCTTACCCTCAGACACCTGCGTTTCACCTGACCTTTGCCGCTTAATACTTGGCCTGCTTGCTGGACCTTTGGCAACCGTCGCGGTTCCTCGAGTAGAGGAGATTGCGGACAGCACCTTGGGTGTTGTGCTAGCAGACTTCGTCGTGCCGCATTGGTCATCACCTCTTTTTGGTCCTGACGTGGCCCTCTTTGATGTAGATGGGCGTACGTCAAGATTCTCCGAGGCGGTGATCGTGTTCGGTCCAGTGCTGGCATGGGGCACATGTTTAGATGTGATCACATGCCTGCTCTGGTTTGGTTCGGTTATATAATAGTTTATTTCTTGAATATTTCACGAACTACCGAATTATTTCTAAAGTAAAATGTTTTTAAACCATTGTGCTATTTGAGTTAATGACCAACACTACTCTAGTATTAAAACTATCGCAAATCGGCAATATAATGAAATCCCTGGATACATTAGAATCTCCTCATGAAGCTCATTACAACCATTAAATTTACTTTAGTAATTCCATTCTTGGGTCACTGAACTGCATTACATTCTTAGTTTAACCCTTTCGCTACAAACGAAACTTAGGAAATCCAATTTTCTGCTAGGAATCGGTGTTAGGAACTATATATAGTATTCAATTTTTAAAAATAATATCGTTGCTATTATTAGTTAAGAGACATAATAGAATTGGATATTCTTAAGCAATATGATAAAATAAACTCTTTTCCACTAAAAATTCAAAAAAGCATTTTTTTAAATGCACATAATATTTTTATTTAGTTTAAAAACATAAAAATTAAAAGAAAACAAGTAAGAAAGTATAGTCGTTCATATAATACACTACATCGATTATATCATTATAAACTGTTTTTAAAACACAAATTGCGAAGCGGGAATTGAACCCGCAACCCCCAGATTGATAGTCCAACACACTGTCGTGTTGTCTATCGGGGATTTACATGGAAACTATGACTAATTATGGACCGATCTTCTTAAAATTGGGTGGCATATATAAGCGATCAGCTTATATAAAACCGAATTTGGTTTGGATATCCATATAATTTACAACTTAACTATTTTCAGATACGGCAGGTGTATGGGAGCTAGGAGAATTATCTTTGAAATTGCGATCTGTAGTTTGATTAGAAGGTTTAATACACTCAGAAGGTGATCCTGAGCAGTTTGTTATATTTTAAGGCTGGTGTTGCGACAATATTTTTGCAGGTTACAAACACCAGCACTAACCAATATACTCTCGCAAATATGGTGGTGTAGAGTATACTTAATGAAAACATTTCCTAAGACCAAAAATAACATAAACTGTTTAAATCTAAAAGGTTTTTTACCTGGAGTTTGACAAATGACCAAAAATTGTCGTGTATCCATTTTGACAAAATATAGCGAAAGGGTTAACAAACTACTCGTTTATGTTCATTTTTATGTATAATATTTATTTCCGATTATCTTTTGGACAGTTCCAAAGTGGTTTAATTAAATTGTTTAATAAATTAAACTATAAAAGCGCAGCCAACAAGTTTATGAACGACAACTAGGTAATAAATAGTAAAGGGTGTTTCTTTTTCAACAGGCGGAGAAATTTAAACTAAGATATTGGGTGTATGACTTAAAAATTAACACAGTTTTGTTTTTAATAACTTGTATGTCACTATGAAGGTTACATATCTGTCATTTATTCTCACTTAGTTATTGAACATTATAGTGTATACAACAATTTGTGCCACCAAAGCATTATATGAGGGAAGTTTTGCTTTATTTCTTTAAATTAAAAGAAAGTGCCGCTGAAGCACAACGATTGCTCAACCAAGCTTAGGAAGAATGTGTTCCATCCGTTTCAAAGTGCAAGAGATGGTTTGTTTGCTTCAGAAGTGGTGATTATGACATGGAAGATAAAAATCGTCTTGGTCAGCCAAAAATAGTTTGTAGACCAATAATTGGAGGCATTACCGCACGTAAATTCTTGTTAAACTGAACAAGAGCTTGCAAAATCATTGGCAGCCACTCAATCACCCATTTCAAAACATTTGCAAGCAGCAGGATTCATTAAAATGCAGGGAAATTGGGTACCATACGAATTGAAGCAGAGAGACCCTAAATTACGATTTTGTATATCTCAAATGCTACTTCAGCACTATAAAAGAAAATCATTTCTTCAATAACACGAAGCGTAAGAGATCATATGTAAAGCACCGCCAACCAGCCGAATCGAAATTATTGCCAAATAGAAAAGACACTATGGCAATTCTCTGTATTTTGTGGAAGCAAAAGCGTCATATCCATTATTAGCTGCTGAAATCTGACCAGACCATCATAGGGAATCTATACGAAACGCAACTGATTCGTTTGAATCGAGCATTGACCCAAAAACGTCCAGAATATGCGGTTAGGCATGACTACGATAGGCCACATATTGCATTACCTGTTAAAAAGTATTTAGAATGAAGTGGTTGGTAAGTTTTAGGGTTCTATAAGTCGATTGTTCGATTGTTCGAACAATCGACTTTTTGCTGAAAAAAGTCGAAAAGTCTAAGTCGACTTTTTGGTCACAAAAAAGTCGAACATTCGATTAGTTATCACAAAAGTCGATAAAAGTCGAATAGTCGATAAAAGTCGATAAAAGTCGAAAAAAATCGAATAGTCGAAAAAAGTCGACTTTTAAGATTATTAAAAAAATTTTTAATTGCAACATTATACTAAAACAAAATATGCACAGAATAACATAATAATTTTATGTTATTGCAATTTGGTACACTTACATTTTTTCTAATGTATGCAAAAATAAATAATAAGTAAATGTTCATAAAAAAATGCTCTTTCTACATATTATATATTATCGCCTTAATACATTTAATTTTTATTGCTAAAATTAACACAAAGCGCATCAATAAATGCAGAAACCATGTATTTTTTACAAAAAATGGTAAAAAGTGGAAAAAAGTCGGAAAGTCGATAATAGTCGAAAAAAGTCGAAAAGTCGAAAAAAGTCGATTTAACTAAAAAGTCGAAAGTTCGAAAAGTCGACTTTTCATAAATTACCAAAAGTCGAAAGTTCGAAAAGTCGACTTTTTGTTTCAACTATAGAACCCTAGTAAGTTTTGCCTAACCCGCTTTATAGTCCAGATCGTTCCGATCGATGCAGAATGCTCTCTCAATATACATATGTTACTTTAAATAAATTTACACCCCCATCGCGGATCAATATTTCACATGAAATATGTTCCCTTTTCCCATTTCTCGTTCATCAACTTTGTTCACGTGAAAAAATTTCCCATGTTGTAAAATTTTTAGATGGAATTTTGTAAACAATAAACAGCTGTTTCGAACAAAATTAACTATTGTGAATGAAAAGTTAATGGGAATATCACGATAGCAATTTTCCATTCGAGGGGAATCGATATTTCATGGGAACAAAATTTCACATGTTATTGCCGATAGGTGTGTTATATTGTACAAATGTTTCCAAAGAAAAGCTAAATAATTGAAAAAATCCTGTATTTTTATGTCGTACACCCAATAGAAACGAAAAGAGCGGTATTAATATCCATCCAATTACGATTTTGTGCATTTTCACCCATCCTTCATTTTAAACTTTTGTTCAGTTATGGAGCACACAACTGTCTCATTTAGCGTACGAATTATTTTAAAAAATTGACCTTTTGACTGGCCATGTCGTTCATGGGATTTGACACTATTCGATTATTTTCTCTAGGGATATGTAAAATTCCAGGTCTATGGAGAAACGTTTTATTTCAATTTAAAGTTCTACGTCTCTATAAAAAGCACCCTTTAGAACATTTTTTTTAATCAATCAACAATGGCAAAATATATTGAAATATTAAAAAAAAATACACAAACTTAATAACAGGCATTGTTGATATCATTGCGATAAATCAACAAATGTTATTTTTACAATAACGACAACTATTTACAACAAACTACACGTGTGTACGTTGCATGTGGCAACTACGAGTCGTCATCGATGGTCAGATGACAGACGATATGAAATAAAGTTTTATTAAAACAAGTAAGAGAGCTATATTCGGTGGTGCCGAATCTTATATACCCTTCACCAAATTATACTTAAAAAAAAAATTATTTTTTTTTTTAATATTTTTAAATTTTTTTTCGAAATTGTTTTTTAAATTTTTTTTCCAATTTTTAAAAACAAAAAATTTTTAATTTATTAGTGAAAAAAATTTATGATAAAAAAATGTTTTTTGTGAAAAAAAATTCGGGTTAAAAAATATTTTTCTTATTTAGACCCATTGTAGGTCCAACTTACTATAGCCTTATATACATCGTTACAATGGACTTTGAAATATCTATCATTAGATATCAATTATGTCTATATTTATGACTTAGTAATCGAGATATAGATCAAAAATAGGCCAAAAATAGAGGTTGTGTTGGATTTTTGCTTATATCTTTTTTTTATGGACGGATTTTGCTGATTTTAAATAGGAAACTTCTCGAAAGCATGTCTGACAGAATTATTGAAGGTTTGGTTCCCGAAGATATCTGGGGTATTCAGAAAATTGATATCAACAGACAAACAGACAGACGGACATAGAGACAGAGGGACATGGCTAAATCGACTCCGCTATCTATAAGGATCCAGAATATATATACTTTATAGGGTCGGAAAATTATATTGTGGAAATTACAAACGGAATGACAAACTTATATACATATAACCTTCTCACGAAGGTGAAGGGTATAATAAAAATACATTACTAACTACATGCAATAAAACTCGTGGATATTTTGAATATTTGCAACAATGGGAGAAGATTATGTATATGTTAAAGCTCAAGTGTTAAGTAAAATATTTCCAAATAGAATTAAACAACATTTTAGATACCAACTGTTTGGTTAGAATTAAAGCTTCAGTAAAGTGCTTAATTAATAAAATATACAAACAGTTGAGCTATTTATTTTTCTTTTTTAGAAAAAATGATCAGTTTAGCTAATAACTACGGTATAGTGGAATCAATCGGCTATGTCCCCCTCTACACGGAGAAAAAAAAAATACAGTTGTGCATGTTTACTGTAACCATTTCAACATTTGTGCATGTTTACTGTAACCCTTTCAAGATGTTTAACAATATTATAGTCACAGTAACTATTTATATGATTGTGGTAATAATAATATGGTTAATTTACGATTCACATAATTGTATCAACGATATATATGGTTATAGTAAACAAGTATATGTTTGTGACAACAATTTTTATGATGAATAGTTTTATCATAATATGTTGTTCTCAGATTATTATATCCATAAGCCGATAGGAACATAATATGGTAAGTCCTTTATCATATAAATGGTTGTCACAAAAATATACATGTTTACTGTAACCATATATATGGTTGATACAATCATGTGAATCGTAAATTAACCATATTATAGTTACCACAATCATATAAATAGTTACTGTGACTATAATATTGTAAAAAAAAACTTATAAAAATGTTGAAATGGTTACAGTAAACATGCAAAACTATATATTTTTTCTGCGTATACGAGTCATTCATACATCATTTTACAATCGTACCAGTAGTTTAGAAAATTAAAATTGACCTCTTTGTGAACTGGCTGTAGAATGCTTATGCCCGTAATTTCAACAAATAGATATCTATCAGAGCTGAGTTGTCAAGTTATCTTTTAAGTAAATTTAACTGCTGGGTTTTTTATACCGTAGATGTCTATTTGTTGAAATTGCGGGCATTAATCTAGCGAAATTCGTTGAAAAAAAAAAAAAATGCACCAAAGTGGTGGTGGGCAAAACATTTTTCATAAACAAATTGATAATTGAAAACCTTTTACAAAATTGTTTTAATCCTTTATGCCATATTTTGTATGGCTTTTATGCATGTACACATACATACGTATTTATTATTATTTAATAAATTATGTGAAAATTTAAATATAATTTATTTACTAACTGAAATAAAAACAACATCAATATGTGTATGTTTGTATACCTCTGTGTACAAGAGTAGAACAAGAGTAGAACAGAAAAAATTGAAAATATATAAGTATTTATAGAATTAAAAAAGAACGAACATAAAAGGAACGAATAGATGGAAAACCAACAGCAAAATTCCATACATATGTATGCATTCCAGCAGGTATACAAATTCTACCACAGACATAACATTTTAATTATTATGCACACTCGCACACACAAACTCCGATCCATGCAAAATACACACTCAACACATTCTTAAGTAAAAAATATTCACCTATGCACAGTGGTTTAGAAAAGTTTTTATTTTTTATTTGGAAATAATTCGGTATATCGGGAACTATTTAAGATATGGCTAACCTTGCCCCCTTTGCAAAATTTTTACATTTTTCAATATAATTATTTCATGCAAAATGTGTTTTACGAAACTTTCTGTTATGTGTTTGAATTCAGAATTTACATTTAATATGTTAGTAACATTTTCCATGAAATATATGAAAAA
Source organism: Calliphora vomitoria (assembly GCA_942486065.2). Classification (NCBI taxonomy): domain Eukaryota; kingdom Metazoa; phylum Arthropoda; class Insecta; order Diptera; family Calliphoridae; genus Calliphora; species Calliphora vomitoria. The sequence continues at coordinate 17,350,933 of OW818029.2, forward strand.
ATGTACAAATTTCCCAAAGAGGGCAAGGTTTGTGAAACTTCTGAGGAGTAAATAAAGGCTTTTTACATAAGTATTTGCTATTATTGAAAACCTTATGGTATGAAGATTGATATTTTAGAAAAATTAAATAATTTTATAAAATTTTGGGAAGCCATTTACTTTAAAAACTTAAACAATTATAATATGGTCATTTTCCATGAAGAAAAATATAAAATTTCAATTAATCTAAAATTTTAACGGTTAAAGATATCATAACAAAATTTGGAACTAATATAGACTTAGTTATCCTTAAATCAATGCAATTATAATCTTTGACATTTTTTATTTCCAAATACCGAAATTCCTAAACCGGGGAAAATGAGTTCCAAAAATTGGGTTTTTTAGAAAAGTGCCTACTGTGCCGTTATGATAGTAAAAAAAACTTTGTAGATATTTAAGAAGCATATAGGGTTATACAAATATGAAACTTTTTCTAAGATTTGTGCTTTGCCTTTTTAGAATTTTTTACTCAAACCTAAAATTTTTTTTTTTTAAATTGCCCAAGTTTGTGTCCGTGAGCCAAAATTTACTTTACACGCTTTTGCATTAAATTTTCTATCCCGATCATATAAAAATTGTATATAGTCCCGAAGAAATTGTTTCTTCTACAAACGAAAAAAATATATAGGCTTTTTTGGGTAAAAACTTAAAAAAATAAGGCACTTTTTACATATTCCAACTTTGGATGCGTTTAACTTTTTATAGAGACAAGATAACTGTTAGCACAATCTTTTTTATTTAGAATTTTATCACCAATATAGGCGATATTTTAGAAAACAAGTTTGACCCTCCGTAGGCCCGCCACATCTAAAAAACCATAAAAAGATCGAGCAAAATTTAAAAAAAAATAAATAAATAAACCTAAAAATCTCTTCAAATAATAGATACAACTTACACATGTTAGCGTATGTAGATCTTCTTACGGACTATTTATATTTTCAATTTCAGCTCATTTGAATCATAAATGAATTCTTGACGATTTTTTTAAAAAATTTGAGACCCGAGGTGATCAACCTTGAGGGGCAACGCAGATTAGCACTAGGAAGCTGAACAACTGCAAATCAACTCGAAAACACCTTAGCTCCAATCAGGTGAAATTTATTATTGGTATTATTCCAACTAGTTCCCGATATACCGAATTATTTCCAAAAAAAAAAAAGTTTTCTAAATTACTGTGCTATGTACTACTTAAATGCGTTTAAGGACTGAGATCGAAAGAAACTTAACATACATAGATGTATGTTAATAGAAATGAAAGCACTAAACATACAGTTTTGATTGAAATTATTATTAGAATTTACAAAAAATATTATTTTTATAGTTCTAATCAATATGTAGTTTTTATTAAGCTTTCTGTCCCTTTTTCGAACAGGTAGTTCGTTTAAAATCTACCAAACTTTTGGACACCTTTTATTGCCCTTCAATTCTCTTTTAACAAGATACCAATATCTCTCCACTGGCCTTAGCTCCAGGCAGTTTGAAGGATTTTCCTCTCTTTGTACAAATAACACATTATTGTTCTTGTACCACTCAATACCTTGCTTGCCATAGTAACAGGATGCCAAACTAGGCCAAAAATATGTGGACACATTAAGTCTTATGAATGGAAGCAGCCTTTTTTGTAAACATTCCTTGATGTAAATTTCGGTATTCATGTAGCCCTTTGTAACAAATGTTTGGCTTCTTTTGCAGCAACTGAATATTGCTTGCCATACCAAGAACTTTTTGGGAAAATTGTCTGCTTTTGGGTCTTAAACTTTCCTACAGCATTCCCTCGAGCATCAGCAACATACAAATATTTTTACAGAACATACGTTTCATCATCCTTATGCAGAACTTATATTTTTATATAACATTTTACTTCAATTTCCTTGCTCTGTCTTTGACCTCTAAATTTTTAACAGAGTTCTTGTCAGGAACTTTTTGAGCCTTGTATGTTTTTAAACCTGCATTTGCTTTAACTTTTCGTACTAAATAGTCCGAGTACTGACCTAACCGGGTAGCTTTCCTACCGGAGGTGTTGGGAGCTCTTTTGAAAATGCTTTCTATTTATTTATTGGCTTTAGAAACACCATGTGGAGCATTCCTTCTTCCTGTACCAGGTTTTCTATCAACGGATAAGTTTTCCCTCTTGTGTTTAATAATATTGGAATCCGATTGACAGCAGACCTTTAATTGTTTGGTAAACTTTTTATTTTAGTAGGCAGATTTTTCTCGTCACTCATTTTAATCAGATTAAGAACAAATGAACATAACTGTCTTGCTTTAGAAAGGTAACTTGATCAAAAAATATATCAAATAATACTTGGGTTAAAAGTTTTAATGAAAAACGTGTATAAAGGTTTTTTTTTCGATTTCATTCCTTACTTACTAGGGTGGCTCATATTTTTCACTTTTTTGATATTCGCTGCTAACAAGGTCTAAAATACTTATCCGTCATCTAAAATCTAAATACTGAAAATTTCATCAAAATTGCATATTTTAATTGAAGTTTCGAGTTATTGAGTCAAACTCAGTATTGATAATTCTTGGTGAATTGCAAAATTCTTTGCAAACAATTGCTACAAAGTGGCTAAAAGAAATTTTTAATTAAAAACATATAAATTGTTGTAGTATTTTTTTTGTTTCGAGTTATTTCTTTATGAGTATGACATGGACGGCTTTAAATGCTTTTATTCTTGGAAAATATGCTCCTAAAATATCTTAAAAAAATCAAAATTGGCTGACTCCAATTTATATAAGTATTTTGGGTCATTGTGCTTTTTGTTCTGCAGAGAAAAGTCAATTAGTTACATTATACATCCTACGTAATCTAGTGTACTCATTTTAAACGTTAATTGTGTATTGCATTTTTCTCTAAAGAATCCTTTGCTTAGGACAGTTATACAACTAGTTGTCACCCTATATGATAGATGAAATCACTATTTTCATAAAACTGCTGGGAAATGACTGTCAGGAGCGGTAACTGTGTAAGTGAAGTTACAAAATCGTTCGATAACGATGTTTTTGATACTTAAAAAAAAACTGTAAACTTTTTTGAAGCAACATGTTTTTAAATGATAATTTTAAATTGCTTAATGTCAGTTTATCGATATCGAAAGAAGTTAGTCGATAACATTTTATGCTGTTTCTATAACTTTTTGTCTAGCCAATATGTTGCCCATTCAAATATGCATTTTGTAGTTAAATATAACAAAATATGCAAAAATATGCCCCCACAAATCAATGACACTTTACAGCGAAATGTGCGATTCGGATATTTAATTGGTCTACATTATATTTGTACGTTAGAGAAAAAAACATGGATTTACATATTAACAAGTAAGAGAGCTATATTCGGCTGTGCCGAATCTTATATACCCTTCACCAAATTATACTTTAAAATAAAATTTAAATTCTTTTTTTTTTCAAAATAGTTTTTTAAAAGTTTTTTCCAATTTAAAAATTTTTTTTTTTAATTTATTAGTGAAAAAAACTTATGACAAAAAAAAGTTTTTTGTGAAAAAAAAATTCGGGTTAAAAAATATTTTTCCCGATTTTGACCGATTGTAGGTCCAACTTTATATAGCCTTATATACATCGTTGCAATGGACTTTGAAATATCTATCATTAGATATCCATATTGTCTATATTTATGACTTAGTAATCGAGATATAGATAAAAACATAGGCCAAAAATTGAGGATGTCTCAGATTTTTGCTCATATCTCCGTTATTTATGAAGGGATTTTGCTGATTTTAAATAGGAAACTTCTCGAAAGCATGTCTGACAGAATTATTGAGGATTTGGATCCAGAAGATATCTGGGGTCTTCAGAAAATTTATTTCAACAGACAGACAGACGGACATGGCTAAATCGACTCCGCTATCTATAAGGATTCAGAATATATATACTATAAAGGGTCGGAAAATTATATTGTGGAAATTACAAACGGAATGACAAATTTATATATACCCTTCTCACGAAGGTGAAGGGTATAAAAACTCATTTTCATGAAAATCTATGATGGAGGGTATTGAATATAGTCCCTCGATATATACCTCTAAAAGTGTATCGATATACAAATATATACAATTGGTCAATTCACAAGGTTTCTTATAATGTCATATTGTCATTATGTCCTAATATTACACAATGGTTTTTATGGCTTTTCAAGAAAAAAATTTTCTAAAAAAATACTACTTTCTATGCTATGTTTATTGTGTTATCGTAACCAACCAGCAGAGACCAACGTCGAATGCCTAAGAGTCGGTTAAGCCGAGCCGTCGAGTCGTGATATATTAGGAAATTATGACAATATGACTGATAAGAGACCTTGTGAATTGACCAAATATGTATGTATGTATATGCAAGGTCCATTTAAATGTGTAGAGATATGGCGTCAGTATTATTGTCTTTTCATAGGCTACAATAAAAACAACAACTACATCACGCATAAACATTCTCATTTGCATAACGGTCCCATTATATTTAACAATAATACAAAACTACATGAGTGGGAGACCCAGCAGTTAAGCAAGTAGTCAATGTTTCCCTTATAGACAGTAATTGTCACTAATGTCTGATCATTTGTATATTTTGGATGCAGAGAGAAGACAATTGGTTACTATATACATCCCATGTAATGTAACGTGAAGGCAATTGTCATTTAAGTGTCTCTAAGTAATCTAGAGCGTAGTCACTTTAAATGTTTATTTTGTACTGCACTTTAGAAAGTAGTTATTTTACCCACCAGAAGTAATATATTATGAATTGCCGGAGAAAGATTTGTTTGCAAGCAATAGGTTATTAGATTGACTTTTTTAACTAACTATTATAGGTCATTTAGCCCACGTAACTAGTTAAGTGGCTAGTAAGGTATCAGACAGTCTCATTGTAATCAAATGCGGTCAATGACCCCCTGCTAAGGCCATGCACGTGCTTCAATAACTACTCAAGTAACTACTTATAGAACTAGTTGCAACCCTAAATGATAGGTAAATAAACTAGTTCGGGATAGTCACCCAGAACTGCTGGGGAATTTCTGTGTCATTTGCAATTATATATCTGCATCTGTGAGTACGTTAGTGTAAGTATGTTTGACTTTGAACAAAGACTTAATACATATTTACCAGTGTCCACACAATGTTAAAATAAAAAACAATTTTTTGACGGAAATCCATGTCTCACGGTAATTTATTAATTTTTCAATGGTTCGTTTACGAGAGGTGTAGAAGAGGTCTAGAACGAATGCAGACATATACAGAAAAAGCATAACGAACGCCTTAGCAAAACGCATGTTGAAACATACCAATGTAACTGTCTCATATACTATTGATAGTAATAATAGGCACAGTTTAATACTTTAACATAACAGCAAAACATTATAATCCTACATATAATTTTGAAAAAACATCTTCTCTTTATTATGGTAATGAGTGTTGTTTGGAGCGTCCCAAGTAATTACACAAAAATGTGACTGTTAAATGAGTGTAGACTTTTTTGTTGGTTATGTTTATATAAAAACAACAAGGTGACAACGGAAATCATCTTTTGGCCGGAAGTGGTTAGATTATGTACGTGTACACACATTCACTCTATATGCATGTATGTGTATGTGCGTGTCTACTGTACACTAGGTTGGTCCTTATTTTGCAGTTGTAGGATTTCGATAAAAACGTGTTTTTAATTTCCAGATATTACAAAATCCCAAAGAAACAACCAAAAGTTGTGAATTCGTATAAATTCAGCGGGAAAAAATGCTAGGTCTTCACTATGTAGGCCTTCTAAAATACATGTTTAGACAAAAGACAAAATACAAAACTTCCCAACCACTTCATTCTAAATAGTTATAACAGGTGTTTCATCATGTGCCCGAGCATTGTCATGATGGAATATTACGGTTTCATGTCTGGCCGCATATTCTGGGCGTTTTTCAAGCAACGCTCTCTTCAAGCGAATCAGTTGCGTTCGGTACAGGTTCCTTGTGATGGTAATTTTTGCTTCCGTGTTCAAAATATCTGTTGTAACTACATTCAAAAATAAGGTCTAACAAAACTTTATTTAAAATTTAAACATGTTTGCAATTATTCCTATATGTTTCATGCAGATTTAATTAAAAATAATAACCCTTTTTAACCCCCCAAAGGTGACCTATATGTCTGTGAGTTCGGGTGTGTTAAAAACCGAATCACTTTATTCTCCGTTATTGTTTTTAAAAAATTGTTTAGATTTTAATGTTGAAGTAAAAGAGGTTAAATTGATTAAATATCTTAGTTTTATTGGGAAAGAGCATAAATTTAAAAAAAGTGAACTATTAGTGTGTAAGACCGGCATCATCATTTATCAAAGTCAAATTTGCGTCACCATATAAAACCTGGTTCAGGTAGAAGGAATGGTCCACATGATGTTTCTAAAGCCAAACAAATAGAAAGCATTTTCAAAAAAGTTCCCAACACATCTGGTAGCAAAGCAGCCCGGTTAGGTCAACACTCGGACTATTTGGTAGGAAAAGTTAAAGCCAATGCAGGTTTAAAAGCATACAAGGCTCAAAAAGTTCCTGACAGGAACTCTGCTAAAAATTTAGATGCCAAAGACAGAGCACGGAAATTGAAGTAAAATTTTATACAAACAATATACTTTCTGCATAATGGATGACGAAACGTATGTTCTGGCAGATTTTTCGCAGCTTCCGGGTCAAAATTTTGATATTGCTAATGCTCGAGGAAATGTTGAAGAAAAGTTTAGGCGCCAAAAGCAAACAAAAATTTTCCAAAAAGTTCTTGGTATGGCAAGCAATATGCAGTTGCGGCAAAAAAGCCAAACATTTGTTACAAAGGGTTCTAAAAATTCCGAAATTTGCATCAAGGAATGTTTACAAAAGAGGATGCTTTCATTCATAAAGGTCTTGAGTGGTATAAGATCAATAATGTGGTATTTCTACCAAGAGAGGCAATTCCTCCCAACTACTTGGAGCTGAGTCCAGTGGATAGATATTGGGCTCTTGTTAAAAGACAATTGAAGAGCACAACAAAGGTGTCCAAAAGTGTGGTAGATTTTAAACGGAGATGGACAACCTGTTCGAACAAAGTGACATAAAGCACTATAAAAACCATAATGGAAGGGTTATCGAAAAAGGTTCAAAATATCATCATTAGTGATTAGAACTATAAAAATAATTTTTTTTTTTGTAAATTGTAACAATAATTTCAATCAAATAAAAAAAGATTCAAATCTGTAATGTTAAAAATTTTTCTTCTATCAGCGCTTAAACAGTAGCGGCCTTGCCTCCTAATGAACTAAACCAATTTGGCAATGCGGCTGGGTGTCCTTGTGTCTGCACAACAAGGCCTTCAGCAAGGCCTCTTTACTGTATGATTTTTTCGCTGGTAAGATAATGAGTATAAGTATGTCTGCTACTTATATTAATGCATACAAATACAGATACAGTGGTGGCTACGAATTTAAAGACACGAGCTTTCAAGAGCTCAAGTAAAATTAAAAATGAGATTTTAATATTAATATATCGTCCAGGACAATAAGGAGTCGTCTGAATATGGAAAACGTACGTGGGTGTATTGCACTTGTGTCAATAAAAAATATTGTTGCGAATTTGCATTGTTTATAAGTATGGCAACACTAAATGTTTAGGCTGCTAACATTGAAAGCTCTAGAAGTTTGTCCGATAAGAGCATTGTAGAAGATTCACGAAAGATGGCGTGTGTATAAATAGTGGCAGAGGTTGCAGTCGTGAGTTGAGTTGATCATAGGCGCTGTTAGAGTTAACATGAACTGCCTTGTACATTTAAGTTTGTACATTATAAAGTGTGTGTGTGTGCATTTCTGTGAATTGATAAACGTGTATAAAAACACTGAGTGACTATTTGAACTGTTGTTGTACATTTTAAATAAATAACGAGTTGTTACAATTTTAAACTACTAAAACTGCTTTTATTCGCAATCAAAAGTATCCGGTTTATTTAAAGGAAATAAACCAACGTTTTAAAAAGGTTAAAACGATACAATATTAAATCCCGTCTTGCGTTTTCAAGAGAACATCTCATTTAGGAAAAATATACTTTAGAGCGACGAATCGAAATTTTGCCGCTTCGGTGCGTCCTCCAAACCTGGAGCATCACCCAAAGTACACCCTTAAAACGTTTAAGCATGGTGGTGGTAATGTCATGGTTTTGGCAGCATTTTCCTGGCATGGTGAAGGTCCCATTCACAAATTTATCACTAAAATGGACCAGCACATTTACAAAAACATACTGACAAGCATCATGATACCATTCGCTGAAGACAATATACCTCTAATGTGGAAATTTCTGCATGATAATGACCCTAATCACACTTCACGCCTAGTGAAGAGTTGTTTAGAAGAAGATAATATCACAGTTCTGAAGTGGCCAGCTCAATCCCCGGATCTCAATGCAATTGAGAACATGTGGAATGATGTTGAGGAGCATGTACGAGCAGTAAAGTAAAAAAATTTAAGCGTTTTATGGCAAGAAATTCTAAATACTTGGTATGCTATTCCAAAGGAACGCAGTATAGCCTTAGTTGAAAGTTTACCCAGGATATCCTGCTGCTGTGATCCAAAATAAAGGATTTCCCACCAAATACTAAAATTGTTTTATGAAGCTGAGCTTTACTTTAGAGAATTAACATGACCATCCTGGTCATGGATCTAAAATTTGTTCGATTAGATGTAAAAATTATCAGAATTATATAAGTGTCTTAAATTTGTGGCCACCACTGTATATACACTCAAAAAATATTGTTAAACAAATGACAAAGTTAGCTAAATGATACCAATAAACAAGACGAAGGCTAATAATAACTAGAAACTGCATTAATTTCTGCCAGTTAAAAATAATACGAGTTGTTTCTTATTTTAAATTTAAAAACGAAATCTGAATTCTTTATTAATTTATTATTAATTTTCGCACAAAACATTCAGCAGTTTACCTGAAACTTTAATAAAGTACACAAAATGACGCATCCCGGATAACTGCAACCTATAACTGCCACACATTTTCTAGTGTAGAAAAAAATATAATTCTTATTTGTTTCTCCACATACATATAAAATATAATGCAATCAATAAAATAACTTCATTATGACATCTGCTCATCTGCCTTTCGGCATACTTTAAGAATATACAAACATACATTATTTCATTTATTTATTTATTGGTGGTGGTGTCATAATGAAACCACTTGTAATTTCATTTCTTTTAATTTGTTTAATCAATTTTCTGTATGGCTCCGAACTCCCAAGTATTTGTGCATTGCGTTCTCAAACAAGTCAATAAGGAAAAATTGGAGAAAAAAACAATAAAATAAAACACTATATTATTGACATCTGAGTTAATTTCTCAATATGGTTAAAAGTAAAAGATGGCGGCATAAAAAGGATTGACTTAATTATAATTTTTGCATTCTTTTCTTTTTCGTTTTTAATTTGAAACTGACGTTAAAAGGTAGCGAATAATAAGTATTGCTATTTGCCATGCATTTCAAAGAAAGAAAAGGAAAATACTTACATGCTTACAACTCAGAGATTTTATACATTTTTCATTTGGTAGTTTTTATTTAATGTCATCTGAAAGAAAAGAAAGAAACAGATTGATTAATTTAAATATTAAAGAAATGGTTTTTAGTACAAAACTTGGTTTTTAGTTTAAAACGTGGTTTTTAGTACACAACGTGGTTTTTAGTACACAACGTGGTTTTGTACAAAACGTGGTTTTTAGTACAAAACGTGGTTGTTAGTACAAAATGAGGTTTTTAGTACAAAACGTGGTTTTTAGTACAAAACGTTGTTTTTAGTACAAAACGTGGTTTTTAGTAAAAAAACGTGGTTTTTAGTAAAAAAAAACGTGGTTTTTAGTACAAAACGTGGTTTTTAGTACAAAACATGGTTTTTAGTAAAAAAAACGTGGTTTTTAGTAAAAAAACGTGGTTTTTAGTACAAAACGTGGTTTTTAGTACAAAACGTGGTTTTTAGTACAAAACGTGGTTTTTAGTACAAAATTAGGTTTTTAATACAAATCGTGGTTTTTAGTACAAAACGTGGTATTTAGTACAAAACGTGGTTTTTAGTACAAAACGTGGTTTTTAGTACAAAACGTGGTTTTTAGTACAAAACGTGGTTTTTAGTACCAAACGTGGTTTTTAGTACAAAACGTGGTTTTTAGTACAAAACGTGGTTTTTAGTACAAAACGTGGTTTTTAGTACAAAACGTGGTTTTTAATACAAAACTTAGGTTTTAGTACAAAACGTGGTTTTTAGTACAAAACGTGGTGTTTAGTACAAAACGTGGTTTTTAGTACAAAACGTGGTGTTTAGTACAAAACGTGGTTTTTAGTACAAAACGTGGTTCTATAGTGCCAAGATTTTGGTATAAAACAACTCAGTATTGTATTTTTAAACAAGGATTTTGGTATAGAACAAATATTTTATTATAGAGCGAACGTTTTGATACAAAACCAAATCTTTAGTAGAAATTTTGTCTTAATAAAAACTATGGGTTTTGAAACGAAGTATTTATTGATTTTTCCCGATATTTCGATATTTAAATTCAAATGTTGCAATGATGATTTGACGAGTCAATTAAATATTTCTTGACTTCGATTTTATGAAATTTTCAAAATATTTATTGTTACCTAAAGCATATTTATAACAATTAGCAAATTTATAGATATTGAGGCGATTACACACACATATAGTTCATTACAAATACACACAAATACTTAATACTCTTAATATCTACAAACCATATAAGATACATTTACCACTATTAACAGAATATATTGGAAAAACACCACAAATATGAACATAAACTTAATCAACCATAACATGACATAGAGTTTTAATCAATTATTGGTATACTTGTTAATAATGCACATAAATACAGGAAGGAGCCAGAACACAAAATGGTCAGAGACAAAAGTACAACCACAAAACTTACTCGCAATATTCCAAACAATATTAATATAGAAAAGTATGCTGTAATTCATGCAAAGCTGACCACTCAATGTTCAATAATATTTAATATATATTTGCAAAAATATTATTAATATATATAAATAAACAAATGCAAATATACAATAAATAGTTATCAATATAATACATTCAGGCTCTCTTACAAAAACATCCACAAGAATTTTTGCATTTGTATGCAAACTGTACAATACACTGTAGTTATTCATAGAACATTATCCTGAATGACATAATACTGAGTAAAAATACCATGAGTTGTATTGAAAACACTATGGAAATGAATAACTGGATCCTCTGACTGACTGTTTAAATGACTGTGTGATATTATTGAATGGGCGGCTGTTTTGTTGGTTGTGTTAACAGGGAATATTAATAAATACAAGTGACTATAAATCACAAAAAAAAAAAAAAAAAAAAACTGAAAAAAATGTCAGAACGTAAACAAAACTGGCTTTATTTCCGTTCATTCATTCCACAATTGGCTACTAACACCAAAGCCTTTGAATTGTATAGAGAGGATGAATAATCAACATATTAAAACAGATTTTTAGTACTTTGTTGTTGTTGTTTTTTTTTTTTTAATGCAAAATATGTCAGACATATTTAATTTATATAATACAAGTAAAAACTAGCTTTAATCAATATTCAATATCGAGAGATTTAAAATATTGCAAAATTATTTTGCGGTTTTTAGTGATTTTAAGCACTAAAACCGAGTTTTTAGTACTAAAACCACTTTTTTAGTACTAAAACCACGTTTTAAGTACAAAAACCACGTTTTTAGTTTTTAGTACTAAGACCACGTTTTTAGTACTAAAACCACGTTTTTAGTTTTTAGTACTAAAACCACGTTTTTAGTACTTGAACCACGTTTTTAGTACTAAAACCACGTTTTTAGTTTTTAGTACTAAAACCACGTTTTTAGAACTAAAACCACGTTTTTAGTTTTTAGTACTAAAACCACGTTTTTAGTACTAAAACCACGTTTTTAGTACTAAAACCACGTTTTTAGTACTAAAACCACGTTTTTAGTACTAAAACCACGTTTTTAGTTTTTAGTTCTAAAACCACGTTTTTAGTTTTTAATACTAAAACCACGTTTTTAGTTTTTAGTACTAAAACCACGTTTTTAGTACTAAAACCACGTTTTTAGTACTAAAACCACGTTTTTAGTTTTTAGTACTTAAACCTCGTTTTTAGTACTTAAACCACGTTTTTAGTACTAAAACCACGTTTTTAGTACTAAAACCACGTTTTTAGTTTTTAGTACTAAAACCACGTTTTTAGTACTTAAACCACGTTTTTAGTACTAAGACCACGTTTTTAGTACTAAAACCACGTTTTTAGTACTTAAACCACGTTTTAAGTACTAACACCACATTTTTAGTACTAAATCTATGTTTTTAGTACTAAAACTATGTTTTATGTACTAAAACCACGTTTTTAGTACTAAACCCACGTTTTTAGTACTAAAACCACGTTTTTAGTTTTTAGTACTAAAACCACGTTTTTAGTACTAAAACCACTTCTAAAACGTTTGTTTTTTTTTAGTGCTAAAACTACATTTTAAATACTAAAAACACGTTTTAAGTACTAAAACCACGTTTGATTTTTTAGTACTAAAACCATGTTTTTAGTACTAAAACCACAAAAAGTAAGGTAGAATAGTATTTGTAATTCCTGAAGTTTTAAATGCAGCAAATGCCAAATGTGTTTGTGATACTAAGCTACCTGTACATCTCTCTAATTACCTTTGAGTTCACTGATATACTTTTAAGTAATGAATTGAGTAAATTGATTAACAAATCCACTTTTTTTTTTGTTCTGACTAGTTACTTTTCTAAAACAAAATAATGCTTTCTGTATCAACATTTCTGGCAAGTAATAACATTTATATGGAACTAGTTCCATGGATCGCTTACGTACACATATAAACTGCGTATAAAACCACATGTGTGTTAATATATATGCGCCTTCATTTATTTACTTAAACCTTAAAATATTGCATCCATTAACTGTTGGCAAATACACTAGCCAGTCTATACTCAGGGAGTATTAAAAAGGGTGTTTATTTTAATCATTGGACATTTAATAAAGTGAGGCCGGAAAAAAACAGATTTTTTATACTTATACAGTGAAAATCTTCTTTTACCTCTGTTGTAAGAAAAATAATGTGTTCCAAAAAAATCACCCGTTTGTTGTAAAAAAAATATTAAAACTTATAAAAAGCAGTAACCACTTCACCGTTTATTTCACTATCTATAGACATCATTTGCCAATTACAGAGTTTCAAAGAGTTTATTAATTAAACAAATTATTAATGAATGTTCAAAATCAAGTCTATAGAAAGCTAAGCAACAAAACGTATTAAATTTATTTTGCTCAAAATTGTTTTCTTCTGACACGAAGGCCATTTTGTAGTTGTATACGCCAATACTTAAGAATGTTAAAACTCATTTACTTTAGTCATTTTAAGTTATGTTTGTTTAAAGTTGACAAATTTTTAAAATGTTGCTTAAGAAGTTACAATCGTACAAGACTTACGATTCATGATAATTATACTCTACACCACCATAGTGGGGAGGGTATATTGGATTTGTGCAGATGTTTGTAACGCCCAAAAATATTAGTCTAACATCCACCTTAAAGTATACCGATCGACTCAGAATCACTTTCTGAGTCGATTAAACGATGTCCGTCCGTCCGTCTGGCTGGCTGGTTGTCCATGTAAACCTTGTGCGCAGAGTACAGGTCGCAATCTTGAAGATATTTCGATAAAATTAAGTACATATCATTTTTTCTGCCCAAGGACCAAGCCTATTGAAACTGGCTGAAATCGGTCCATTATTTCACCTAGCCCCCATACAAATGCCCTCCTGAAATTGGACTTTATCGGTCATAAATGTTTAATTTATATATGCATCTACACAAGTTTTTCTCCAAATAAGTTTTATATATACAGAATTCATGTCACCAAATTTTATTATGATCGGTCCATAATTAGTCATAGCTCCCATATAAGGCCTGGTTCCGATAATCACTTTAACGAGCATAAATCTCCTAAAAATGTTGGTATACACATAAAATGCAACATAAATAACTTTCATATAGACATTAATCACACCACCTAATTTCATGTGATCGGTCCATAATTGGTCATAGCTCCCATATAAGGCCCACTTCCGAAAATCGCTCACGAATATAAATTATTGAAATTTTGAAAGAAAAATGTTTTTGCTCATTTACTTAGTGTAGGGTATTATATGGTCGGGCTTGACCGACCATACTTTCTTACTTGTTTTAAGATGAATTTTGTCCAAAGCTTACTAATTATTGAGTTAATTTTTCATGAAGAATATTGCATGTGATGCAGCAAAATGTGTTGGTCTAATAGTATTTCGTTTTCTGCTTAGAAATATTTATTTTAATATGTTTTAAATTCCATCAATTCAGTAAGTTGCCATCTCTTCTATAGTCCTTTATATTATTATTAGTTTATTATATTTAGCCCTATGGATTGTTGTAAAACTCAACAAGAGCTTGCACAATAAATGGGAGCTACTTAAGCAGCAATTTAAAAACATTTTTGAGCAGCAGGATTCATCCAAAAGCAGGGAAATTAGATACAATACGAGTTGAAGCCAAGAGTTCTTGAAATACGATTTTGCATGTCCGAAATGATGCTAGAACGCTATAAAATATCATTATTACTAGCGATAAAAAATGGATCCAATGAGATAACCCAAAGGGTAAGATATCCTATTTGAAGCCCGGCAAACCAGACGAATCGACACCAAAGCCAAATATAGATGGCTGTAAGGAAATTGTCTTATCTATTATGAGCTGCTGAAAACTTACCAGATCATCAAAGGGCTCCTGTACCGAACGGAACAGATTCATTTGAAGCGAGCATTGGACGAATTATGCCACACGTGCAATACCTGTAAAAAAGTATTAAGAATGAAGTGGTTGGAAAATTTGTCCGACTACTATTTGTTTCGATCGATGCACGACGCTCTCTCTGGGATATGCTTCACTTTGGAACAGAGTAACAAAAATTGGCCTAATTCGTCCTTGGCCTCATAAGACTACATAGACCTTGGCTTCTGAAATTTTGCAATTTTTTGCTAGTAGTGTCATTGGCTCAAAATTATTTACAATTTTGTCACAATCATAAACGCTTAATGAAAAATGTACACACGCGGAAAAAAAATATAGTTGTGCATGTTTCCTGTAACGATTTCAACATTTGTGAATGTTTACTGTAACCATTTAAACATTTTTAACAATATTATAGTCACAGTAACTATTAATATGATTGTGGTAACAATAATATGGTTTATTTACGATTCACATGATTGTATCAATCATATATATGGTTACAGTAAACAAGTATATGTTTGTGACAACCATTTATATGATGAATAATTTTATCATAATATGTTGTTCTCAGATTATGATATCCATAAACCGAGAGCAACATAATATGGTAAGTTCTTCATCATAGAAATGGTTGTCACAAACATATACTTGTTTACTGTTACCATATGTATGGTTGCTATAATCATGCGAATCGTAAATTAACCATATTATTGTTACCACAATCATATTAATAGTTACTGTGACTATAATATTATTAAAAATATTGAAATGGTTACAGTAAACATCCACAACTATATTTTATTTCTGCGTGCAGTTAAGGTCGGTTTTTATAGATATTAATGTCCAAATATATTTGGTAATACATACATATGTCTGGTTTTTGAAAACTTCCATTACTGAATATACTTTTCAATGAAAAGTTTCCCTTGTACTGTCACTCACTATATAATATGTTTGTACAAATGAAACTAAAAACCAGTCAGTCAAAGCGCTGGCTTTAAGTTACTGCTGCCACTACAGCTACAACTAACGCTGATTTGTTTTAACTTCATGAGACTGAATTCGTCTCACCACAAACCAAATTGCAAAAATAAATTCATAACTTTAACTATCAGCCAGTGGGGAAAAAAACTTACTTACTACCTTCAACACATATACTAACTAAATGTAGTGGAGGGAAACAGGAAGGCTTTCATGCAACATTGCGGCTGGACGCGAAATCCTTTTTACATTTATAAAATTTCACTATTAGTTGATGTGGTTGTTGTTGTTGTTGCTGTTATTCTACCTATTTACCGTTAGCAGTTCGGGAATACTGGCAAAATTCATTCTCTCAAATGAATTTTTTTTTTTCAAATTCTTTATAAAATAAAATTAAAAAAAAAGAAAAAACTATAAAAACCGTTTTCATACGTTTAATGGAAAATAAGTAGTTATCATAACATTCGACTATGATTTCTAAACAAGTGGGGAAATCACAAGCATTTAGCAAATAGAAATCATACGCACTTTACTTTAATAGCAAAAACGTAAATGCGCCCGAGTAGTTAGTAAGTTGGTTGTATTAGAGAGTAGATGTAATAGAAATTTTTAGCTGAAGTGGTGGTGGCAGGAGGCAGCACTTTTATTTAAATAATAAAAAGTTTTAAAACAGGGACAGCAGCAGATGTTTCCAACTGGTTAAATGGGTATCCAGCCATTGACATGAAAGGGATTAAGTGAGCGAATGACTGACTGACAATATTTATAGATTTCTTTAAGTGAGTGTTAAATTGGAGCCACATGTGTGTTAAGTGCGATAACAGCTAATTTATATGAGTCCTAATAATTGACACACAATTGAAAGGGAAATTTACTGTACAAGAAATACTTAAAGCTGTTTCGAATTTGTAGCAGTGAATAGTTTTTCTTAAAATTAAGAAATTGCTGCTGCCAAATAAATGAACTCCTTAAAACATACACAAGAAAAATGTGATAATATATAATAGTTGCTTTGTTTTATCTTTAATATTCAATGGTAAAATAAAATCTTACAAGTGAGAGTGTTATATTCGGCTGTGGCTTGTCTTGAATCTTGTATATCCACCATCTATATGTGACAATAAAATATTTTCCAGATATAGGGGTTATACGGAGGGTAGGATGAGTTATGGACCAATCCTCACAAAAGTTGGAAGAAATGTTAACGGTTATATAAAACTAGCTTATGTCCAATTTCATCACGATATTAATTATTATAAGGCAATTATGAGGGGGACTTTGTATGGGGACTAGGACATGATTGTATCAATCATATATATGGTTACAGTAAACAAGTATATGTTTGTGACAACAATTGTTATGATGAATCTTTATATCATACTGTTCCCAGATCAATATCAATTAGCCTAGAACATAATATGGTAAAACCTTAATCATAAAAATGGTTGTCACAAACATATACTTGTTTACTGTAACCATATATATGATTGATACAATCATGTGAACCTTAAGTTAACCATATTATGGTTACCACAATCATATAAATAGTTACTGTGACTATAATATTGTTAAAAATCTTTTAGGAATGTGGAAATGGTTACTGTAAACATGCAAGGAGGGTGTAAGGGAGGGTGTAAATATCGAAATGTTTATATAAGTATATCATTTTAACAAATCATATGTATCATTGTAGTGTTTTGTATAATTTGCATTATTAACCCCCCCTCTCCAAAAGCACACCTCTGAACAGTGCATTTCATTCAAACTATCACACTCACCCTAGGCAAATATGTAAAGTAATTCGCAAAAGGGAATCAAAGTACTCTAATATTTTTCAAATACATTTCGAAATGAAATAAATTCTTAACAAATACATGAAAATACATTTTCATAAATAGCGAATGAAAACAAAGCCATTGCTGCCGCTGTCTAATGCAGAAATTTCAAATAAAACGCGATCTAAAGCAACAGACAAAAGATTTACAAAATTTGAAATTTCAAATGTAATTTAAATGATTATGACTGCAGGCGTAATACAATTTAAGGAAATAAAAACTAAAAAAACACACTCTTTTCACATTAAATAAATGTATATATACTATGTATGCAATGAGACAGATTCTGATTTATGTTTATTTTAAATATCCGTGGTAATAAAGAGTTTGGGTAATTGTTCCCTAACTGCCCCTAAGTAATCGAAAGTGTGGTGAGTTTAAACTTTCTAGCACCTAAAGTAATATATTTTTGAGAATCAATCGTTACGAACGTGTCTAAGAGCCAGTCAAGTTAGCGAGATAACTGACTCATTGTAACCAGTATATGGATTGCCATATGTTGAATACTTTTTAACCAGCTGCCATACTGTCTTTTTGTTATATTTCCTTCTAGAACAAAATAACTAATCATTGAACTAAATTAACATTTTGGAAATAAATGTAATTTTTAATTTTATCCCTGGAATGCACACTGTGGTAAATCACAAATCTAGCTGGATAAAATAAAAAAAATGTATGGCAAAATTCGTTCTCATCATTTAATCAGCTTCTCAATACAATAGGTAACTGTAATAATAATATCAATATAATAATATCATACTATCAATGTTAATCAAATTGTCTGCGACATATTACTTTAGCTCGTCAATTGAGAGTTCGTTATTAATAATTTTCGACAAATTTAAAAATATTTAAAATATGTAAACCATTTTTTTGCTTATTTAATTACGCTATTTTGATTAAAGTCATTTCAAATATGAAAAAATTTTTCACAAAAGTAAATTGGGGGAAAAAACCAGACAACACTTCTATGAGTTTTTAAAGTTCGAAATATGTTAAACAATACAAAAATTTCTTTCAGTGAGCATGAAAAAGAAATTTAAAAAAATTAAAAAATAGCAATACATCCGCTTAGAGTGTGCATTCGTCGCCGTCTCAGTGACTACTAAACAAAAGAGAATAAGAATATGTTGAATATGTGTGTTGGACACCATCAGTGATGTTAACTTTTTTGTTTCGATTTCCGTACATCCCTAAAAAAATTACCGTTTTTTGGGTAAAATTACCGTATACAAAATCTTGTACAAAAATAATAATATTTTTTGTGAAAATGAGCGAATTCACTTAATTGTGAATAAATTCGAAAAGAATCCATAGATTTTTATGATCGATTTCTCATTTTTTTCCTATTACATGTGGCTTTGCGATAAAGCCATAAAACTGAACAATTTCTGTCGTTTTCGATTTTTCATGATTTTTTTTAAAACAAAAAAATTGCTATTTTCACTTAAAAATTATATTTTTGCTTCAATTTGTTATTATAACTCCGAAACTATTAAGCCGATTGAAACGTAATATATATGTAAAAATTTGTACATAGCATAGGGAACATGTTCTTAAAATTCAATCAATCGAAAGAAGAACATTAACTACTCAATTGTATGTATATCAAACAAAAAACTAAAATTTTGTGAAAATGAGCGAATTCACTTAATTGTGAATAAATTCGAAAAGAATCCATAGATTTTTATGATCGATATATCATTTTATTCCTATTAAATGTGACTTTGCGAGAAATCCATAAACCAGAACAATTTCTGTCGTTTTCGATTTTTCATGATTTTTTTAAAACAAAAAAAATTTTATTTTCACGTAAAAATTATATTTATTGCTTGAATATTATAACTCCGAAACTACAAAGGCGATTATATCGTAATATATAAAAGGATTAAAGGTTGTGTAAATCTCAACTTTTCTAAGTTTATTTTAATAACAATGGACTGAGCCTGACATTTTTTGCGATAACATTCATTATGTGGAGAAACATCTAACAAAATTTATAATTTTACTTAAACATTTTTGTTTTTTTAAACCTATCTATAGAATTGAAAAATTTTACCATTTTCGTACTTAGGTAGCTATGATGTATCCAATCCTGTGTTATGTGTAGACACATTATAAGAATATAACTTTTGGGGTCGAATGCTTAAAAATTTAAACTTTTTCAAATTACCGTACAAATGTAGAAATTACCTGCCTACCGTTCGGAGGTCTAAATTACCGTACAATACGGTAATTACCGTACGGTTAACAACACTGGTTGGACACCATTGCTGTAATTCATGTTATGTTTTTAGCTCTTATTAGGAAAAAGTAAACTTTAAAGTCAGTTGTTGTCAACATGTACATTCAGATTTCATATAGAAGCATATTTCTTGTGTGACCTTGGTTTATGTTTATAAAGGCCACGGTAATTTTATTGTCATAATTTTTCTTTATTATTATTAAGGATTATTTCAAGGAAATACATTACAATTTGCATTTAATTATTGGCACTGTAAGTATTAAAAAAAAAAACAATTTTTTATGAGAAGTTCAGAAAGTGCAAAAAATAAAATATTTCCTTTTTTCAAGTAGAGTTAAAGCTAATTATTCCGGATAGTTCCGGCGCAAAACTATTTTCGGGTTAATCTTACAAGTGTTCACTATAAGGTAAATCAAAAACATCCTGCGCATTTATGCGACCGCCATACATTTTTTTCACTTTTGCAGTATGACCTCCAAAAAGATAGAAAGTGCTAAAAATTAAGTACTTTTTTATTTTCAAGTGGAGTTAAGCTATTTATTGCGGATAGTTCTGGTGTAAAATCATATTTGGGTTAATCTTTCAAGTGTTCACTATAAGGTAAATCAAAAACATCTTGCGAATTTTTGCAACCGCCATACATTTTTTTCAATTTTCCAGTATGACCTCCATTCTTTATCGAAAGATAGCTTAGCGGTAACGGCACTTGAGTTGATTAGGTGTTTAAGAGGTAACGATAGCCAACTTTGCTTTTATTTCAACCAGACTCTTTTAAGAATAACCCATATTATTTCGAAACGGAAAAAGATATTGCGAACATTTTAATGAAGATTTATAAGTAGAATACATTCCAAACATAAACAAAATATGGTTTATTCAGTAATTTCAATTCATTTTTAAAAACAAAAAATATTATTTAAACAGTGAATTAAGCTGTGAGCCACTGTATATATAAGAATACACTTCTCTCGATTAAAAAACATGTTTGACGTTGCAACTTAAAGACGATGAAAATAAACTAAAACTACATTAAATAAAAAAGAAAAGTACAAAGTACAAACCATGGAAAACCCAAGAATGTAAGCAAAAACAGCTGGAAGAAGAAAATAAAATAAATACATTAAAGAAGATGAAAAAGAAAAATTGACACAGAATTTATGAATATAAACATAAATGTACAATAAAATAAAAGTTGATATAAAAATGTAAGAACATACTTAACGACCAAAAAGATTATGGAAATTTAAAGCAATTAAATAAATAACAAATAATAATCTTTATGTGACAGTGGCACAAAACTAAAGGAAAAAGGAAACGAATGAATGAATGAATGGAAAGAAAAAACGCAAAGAATACACCTCATAATAAATCAAACGAATGAGGAATAACAATAAGGAAACAGCTAAATAAACATAAAAATACAACTTAAGATTGAATACTTTCGCTTTAAGACCCACATTATGTTGGTGATGGCATAAAGGATGTTAGAGTAAAAGAGGGAGGAGTTGGTGAAGGAAACAAATGTAACAAGTTGTAAAATGTAGGTACGTACGTACTGGCTTTTATAAATCTACATATATATACAATATGTTGTACATTAGGTTGGCACCAGAATGGTCGTAAAGTTATTGTAACGATTTTAACCAAGGTTGGCTACCGTAACCGTTAAATTACCGTTCACCACAAAAATACCTTTCCACCTTAAGTAGCATTACCGCTAAGCTACCATTATTTTACTAGATTTAAGGCCATAATTACAACTTGCCTTTATGTTCATAATAGTAATCTTTTGGCTCGGAATCCATATTTTTCCAGAAACATGGGAAAAGGTCATAGCTAACAATCACCAATACTTTAAATACATGTATATTGTACAAACGTTTAAAAATCAAAGCTAAAAGTTAGAAAAAATCCAGCATTTTTAAGACATACACCCTATACAAAAAAGAACTAGGTGCAACTTTTAAACGTGTTAACCAATTTTAGACCGTGAGAGGACCCAAAATCAAAAAATGTTAATATAAGTACCACCCTAATGTATATATACATATATGTAGCTCAGTGAACTTATAACAATTGTATTTTAATGTATGTTATTTTCAGTATTTGTACATTATTTATGCCTAAACTGGAGAAGTACTCCAAACACGAAGTATTGAATTTGATAATAACCAAAAACCTTAATGAAACATATATAAAAACAAGTAAGAGTGCTATATTCGTCTATGCCGAATCTTTTATACCCTTCACCTTTGTTGTGAATGCATTAATTGCCCACTTTCAGCGTATAGCATCCTAAATATATCAAGAAAACTTTTGAAAATTTTACATTTAATTGCTGACGAACAGATTATATTATTATCTCACGAAGGTGATGGGAATAAAAACAACAACGCCAAACAAAACGAAACACCAAAAAAAAACAAACAAAAAATACGCAAAGCAATGAAACCAACACACATCCAAACATACGTTTTGTTTCTTCTACGTCGGTATAATTATTCTACGAGGTATAATAAAAATGATGATTAACTCTTTCGGAATATCAAGAAATATACTGAAGTGGTGGCGCATGATATGGCCTCGTAAAGACCTGCTAATGTTGTAGTCTTTAAAATGGAGACAAGTGTCACATCAAACATTGTCAACTCATGTCTTGCTTTTCAAACATGCTTAACATGACATACGAAGTTAATGTCTAACACACAATTTCGTTGTCAATACGTGGAAATAAAATATTTTTCTGCTATAGGAGTTGTGTGAACAGATCCTTACAAAAGTTGGTAGAAGGATTTATGTTTATATAAGTCTTGTTTATGTACTATTTCATCACGATATTAATTATTATAAGACAATTATGAATGTTCAAATCATTTGAAATCATTGATCGATATTGCACATTTTCAATACCAAACAAACCTTATCAACAGAGAGTATTTGTAGGAGTAGGAGCCAACAAGGTACTTTCGTTTGGGCTCTATCGTATTATCAGCAGACAGACTGACAGACAGACGAAGGGACATGATGTGTTACATACGGAATGACAAAACCAATATCCCCCCATCCATTTTGATGGTGGGTATAATGATTCAAAATAGTTTTCATTCATTCAATTTACTTTTTTTTGAAACCCTTAGGGCCGTTTTCTCATTAGGGGATTATCTTTTTTCCCAACGAAAAACTGCAGATTAAAGAAATTTGGTTTTCTCAATGTCTCATTTGCTTCTATTCTATCGCAAAGCTAACCCGACCTCATCTGCCAATTATTTATTTATCGTACAGATAAATAAATAACAGCTGACTGCTGTTCATAGTTTTTATGTGTTTGTGTTTTTGTAAACGAAATAAAATAGATTTTATAAAAAAAAGTTTAATAACATTAATTTGATGGAGGACGAACTCAAATAACATGAGTTCCAAGTGAATGCTGAAAGAGTTTATCATGCCAGCCTTAACTACATGGCAGACATGGAGGATAATGCATTTTTCAAAAGATTCCGGCTGTCGATGGCCACATTAAACAGCTGATTTATGTAAACATGTTGTCACTTGAAGGCAGGGTTCCCACCTTTCACATCTATTTTGAGAGGTATTGCCAACAGAAAATAATGTTTTTTGTCGGTATATTGAGAAAGCCAAAATTGTTAACGGACAGTTTACCGGCCTAATAAATTTATGTCGACATTTAGTAACAGACAGTTTGTCGATACATTGAGAAAACGGGCCTTAGAATATAAAAGAAGTATATTTTTTTAAAGACAAATTGTAATAAGTAGTATAACATTTTTAAGCGAACGTGGTAATGACTTGAGTATATAATGAGTTAAAATGCCAATGTATAAGTAGTAAAGAGAGTAATTATATTAGCATTTTAACTCTTTACTTTGTAATGTAAGATTTAACTGGGTATGTTTTAATTCGCTGATATTTGCATTAATCTATAAAAATTAGTCGAAAACGAGTTTTATTTTATGTTAGATTCTTGATACAATGTTTGTAGCATTAACTATACTTAACTTTTTTAAGATTCGTTAATTTGTTCAGTTCAAAGCCGTATGAATGTCGCGTTCTTGACCGTGGAAATGGAGAAACTGGACTGAATAACATTATACAAACTGAAGGGAGCTCTGTTTGTTTAATTTCATTTATTTTTGCTTGTTTTTACAGTAATAGAAGCAATTCTAGGGATAGTTAGATTCACAGTGAAATTCTCAGTATATTTTATGTTGGCTTATATATCAATAACTTTTGAATTGATTTTTATTAGAGAATAAATTTTAATTAAAAATATTTAAATTCAATAAAACTTTGTTATCCTTCTCCATTAAATGACAATGTTGTGGTTAAGAAGTGCTCGTATGACATGGGTGTTAATATTATGCGATTGAGTGAGGAGATATACATACGTATAATGTATATACATATGCATATATATATATGTGACAGTTACCAGGAGGTGGGTGACACAGTTCCATATTTAAGTGAGTGTACCAGCATGTAAATTTACACAAGACAAACGGACAGACAGTTATAGAAAACTCAGACTCATTTAAGAAAATTGCATATGAGGGGCAAAATACAACAATAAAATATTACAAAACAACAACAACAACAGCAACAAAAACAAATTGCATGTTTATACAAACATGCAGGCTGGTTGAGTGGCAGGCAGCAAGACTTTCAGACAGCCAGCTAGCCAGCCACTCAGTCAGTAAGTCAGTCAAGCAGTTGTACTTATAGAAAAATAACAGACAATAAAAACAAAAGCAGCAACAGCTACCAGAAGAAAACAATATGAAAAGACACCAGTTGTTGTGGCCCCTAAAGGCTATTGACCCAGTTTATGTATACAAAAAAAAAAACAATTATAAAGGACAGCGGCAACAACAACAACAAAATTAAAACTGCTCAAATTTTTGACAAAATAAAAGAAATACGTTCAAATACAAATTAACAAACATAAATGGGAGTGCAAGCCAGAGTTTTAAAAGAGTTTAAGTTTTTCTATATTTGGCTAATTTAACATTTTTGCTGAAATACAATGGAAACTTTGTTCATTAATTTCAGTTTTCAAAAACATAATATTTTAACAAATATAAATGCATATTTGAGAAGACGCAGAACAAAAGGTACTTTTTTGTTCATTTCAAATTTAAGGGAAATTGTGTTTTATTAAATTCGCCCCCTTGGATGGTCCTGGAAATGGTAACAAGTTTCTTAGTTATTCATCTTACTGCCATAAGTCAATATATTAAATGATAAGGATGTTCGATATAAAACCTATTTTATATCGGAAAAAGTACCTTTTATATAAAAGTAGGTTTTGTTAAAAAAAAGAAAAAAGTATTTTTAATGCGTTTTTTTTTTTAAACGATAGTAATTTGACTGAATGCTTTTAAACCTGATCTAAAATGTAAACACTTTACACATAAAAACAAGTAAGAGAGCTATATTCGACTGTGCCGAATCTTATATACCCTTCACCAAATTATACTTCAAAATACAAATTTTAAATATTTTCAGGTAAAAAAAATTTAGTTTTTTTTCCAAAGTAGTTTTTTTAATTTTTTGGAAAATTTTTTTCTAATTGTTTTTTAAATTTTTTTTTTTAAATTAAAAAAAAAAATTTTTTTTCTCAATTTTTTTTAATATTTAGCTAAAAAAAAACTTTTGGTGAAAAAAAAATTCGTGTTAAAAAATAATTTTTCCGATTTTGACCCATTGTAGGTCCAACTTACAATGGTATTATATACGTCTTTGAAATATCTATCATTAGATATCCATATTTTCTATATTAATGATTTAGTAATCCCGATATAGGAATCGAGGTTGTCCTGTTTTTTTCCTTATATTTCAGCCATTTGTGGACCGATTTTCTCGATTATAAATAATAAGTTGTTTGGGGGCTTCGAAAAGTTGATTTCAACAGACAGACGGACATTGCTTTATCGACTCCGCTATCTATAAGGATCCAGAATGTATATACTTTATAGGGTTGGAAAATTATATTGTGGAAATTACAAACGGAATGACAAACTTATATATACACTTCTCACGAATGTGAAGGGTATAAATTAGATATATATGGGGAATTCAACTGGTCTGCTATTAGGTCATATTGTCATAATGTCCTAATATATTATGATAGTTTAAACAAATTTTTGTTGAGCTTCAAAACAATAAACATATGGTCAATTCACAAGGTCTCTTATCAGTCATAATGTCCTAATATATCACGACTCGGCGGCTCGGCTTAACCGACTCCTAGGCTCTCGGCATTGGTCTCCGCTGGTTCGTTACGATAACACAATAAACATAGCATAGAAAGTAGTATTATTTTAGGACATTTTTTGCTTGAAAAGCAATAAAAACCATTGTGAAATATTAGGACATTATGATAATATGACGTAAGAGACCTTGTGAATTGACCAATAGTTCAGTCTTATTAGTTTAGATTTTTTTGCTTGAAACACAACAACAATTTGTTCAAACAATCATAATATATTAGGATATTATGACAATATGACCTAATAGCAGACCGTTTGAATCCCTCAATTTTTTGGTCGTTTGATACTAAAGTGTTGTTGATAAAAAAGTTTGTTAAGTTGATTGTTCCTAGATGATATCAAGCCAAATATTACAAAAATACCAAAAATCCAATATGTCAAAAAATGCGTAAAAGTCCTATATGTTTTGCGGCTTTCATTTCTAAGATAAATTAAAATTTATTAGGTTTTTTAAAGCTATAGATTTGGGTTGTCATTCGAATAAAAATTATTCGAATAATCGAAGAAAAAATTGAGTTTTT
This sequence comes from Calliphora vomitoria, assembly GCA_942486065.2. Taxonomy (NCBI): domain Eukaryota; kingdom Metazoa; phylum Arthropoda; class Insecta; order Diptera; family Calliphoridae; genus Calliphora; species Calliphora vomitoria. The sequence goes on from OW818029.2 coordinate 17,377,709, forward strand.
ATTTGAATTAATTTAAATTCTTTCAATTTAGAATAAAAATTTATTCGATAAAAAAATTTTAGATTAATCGAATACTCGAATAAACTTATTTTCAAGTAATTATTAAAAAAACAAGTAAGAAAGTATGGTCGGTCAAGCCCGACCAGATAATACCCTACACTAAGTAAATGAACAAAAACATTTTTCTTTCAAAATTTCAATAATTATGTTCGTGAGCGATTTTCGGAAATGGGTCTTATATGGGAGCTATGACAAATTATGGACCGATCGCCACGAAATTTGGTCACGTGATTAATGTTTATATGAATGTTATTTATGTTGAATTTTATGTGTATACCAACATTTGTAGGAGATTTATGCTCGTTAAAGTGATTATCGGATGAAGGCCTTATATGGGAGCTATGACTAATTATGGACCGATCATTACAAAATTTTGTGACATGAATTCCCTATATACAAAACTTATTTGGAGAAAAACTTGTGTAGATACATACATAAATTAAACATTTGTGACGGATAAAATCCACTTTCGGGAGGACATTTGTATGGGGGCTAGGTCAAATAATGGACCGATTTCAGCCAGTTTCAATAGGGATCGTCCTTGGGCAGAATTATGTACCAAATTTTATCGAAATATCTTTAAAATTGCGACCTGTACTCTGCGCACAAGCTTTACATGGACAGCCAGCCAACCAGCCAGCCAGCCAGACGGACGGACGGACGGACGGACGGACGGACGGACATCGTTTAATCGACTCAGAAAGTGATTCTGAGTCGATCGGTATACTTTAAGGTGGGTGTTAGACTAATATTTTTGGGCGTCACAAACATCTGCACAAATCCATTATACCCTCCCCACTATGGTGGTGTAGGGTATAAATAGTTTACAAGACGGACATTTTATTATAAACGACTTCAGGCATTAATTTTCCAATCGACTTTGTATTAACACACCACAATCAGAACATTATGAAACTAACTTAAAAACTAAAACCTTATGACTAGGAAAGCCTAAAGTCTCAATATACTTTAACTTTTCCTAGTGATAAGTGAAAACATCTTAAACGCATTACAACTAACTTTACAGGAGAATTATTCTATGTGGTTGTTAGCATGTTTTAATTCAATGTAAACATATGCTAAATTTATTTTTGCTATGAAACTTCAACAGAGTGTGTAAACGATCCTTAATTACCATTTATATTAAAATACTAGCTTGACCCGGTGCGCTTCACTACCCCTGTCGTAGTAAAAAAAAAATATGTAAGAATTTTATAAAAAAAATCCCCCTTTTTATCCCTTTCTGGTCCAAGAGTTATAGCCTATTGACGCTTTCAAGTAAGGATCTATCTACGTTCCAAATTTCAATAAAATCGGTTCAGCCGTTTAGGCATGATGCTCAAACAAACAAACAAACTTACAAAGACATTTATAAATTTATATAGATGAAAATCAAATGTTGGTTAAGATATTTTCGCGGTTAAGGCTCGATATGCAGTAGAATGACTATAATGATTTTCCAATTAATTTAGCAATATAGATATAATAATTAGTAATCTATTTTATGGCGTTTTCAATTCTAGCCTTTATTCTGCCTTTTGTCCTGCCCATCTTTGTTTATGAATAATATTTACCATTGTTTTTTTTTTAACACTTTATTAATTTATTGAATCTGCCTTTTGTAGGCCTAATAATAAGTATTTAAATCTTATAACTAAAATTAAAAGTAGTTGATCACGAACAAGATAGCCTTCTTGGTTAACTGGCACTCATCTTACCGGGGTGGTAGATCTGCTCTACGAAGCCTGGATCGGGTTTGGATCTGCACAAGATGTCTTGCAAGCATATTGGGATGGTTTTGCAGCTTAACAATATATTTCACATCAACTTTCTTGAACTCTTCCTTTACCAATGTCACTTCTAAATCCCTGTGGATATTTTCATTTTTTATATACCATGGTGCTCCCGTCATGATCCTAAGAATTTTAAGATCGATATTGGTGTTGGTAGTCATTCCCCATAATTGAATGCCATATGTTTAAATTGGTTTTAAAACGGTCTTATACAGGATGACTTTGTATTCAAGGCTTAATTTTGATTGATCACTGATTAACCAATGAAAGTTAGAGGCTTTTAGCTTCCTGTGAAGTCTCTTGGTTTCCATGTGAGGGCGCCAAGTAAGCCGTCTATCTAGATGAATACCAAGGTAGGTGACGTAATCAGACTGCGATATATTAACGTTGTTGAGAGTGACAGATGGGCAATTTCCTCTGCTGAGAGCGAACGTAACATGTTTACTTTTCAGCTCATTCCCCTTCATTCGTCAGTTTTTCAACCATGTCTCCACACGTACGATATCATTTTGTAGTTGACTAGATGCTACGAGTTGTGATGCAGTTTTTGTTTCCAGCCGTGGTATGCAGGTTCCTCAAAGGTCTGCTTCCTTTGCAATCATTACCACAGATCTGTCTTGGATCTTTGGAATATGTTTGTTAATGGGCGAAACTTCTAATAAAGGATTGGACGAGATAAATGCTTTGGCTCTTGGTCGGCTATCAACTAATTATTCATAAATAAAGCTTATGGATGCAAGATAAATTCTTCAGCTCTCATCGGCCATCTACAACTTATTGGCTATGACTAGCTAATGAGTATAATATACGAGATAAAATACTTCTGCTCTCGGTCGGCTAACTACGGATTTTAACTACGGTATTAGTACGAAGTAAGAATTTAGGCCTCGTCTAATTATGCTTTGTTACCCGGGCGGAAAGTATAAGTAGATCGGGACTTCGATTCTAGCTTCCCTTTGTCATGTATTTCTTAGATGTCTTATATAAGAATTCACATAAACTGTTTGGGAATTATTAACAATATACATTGCATTAGTATTAATTATGTTATGTTGATGTATTTACTTTTGTATCTGTACCTAAAACCTGAGATTTCATGATTTAGTGATATTTCATGAAGAAACATTTAAAATTCGATCGGATTAAGATATCGTAATAAAATTTTGCACTTATTTCGGTCGAAAGTTTCTTTAATCAATGCAATTTTTGTTCGAATGAATTTAGAATAAAAAATTATTCGATCAATAATTGTCGATTAATCGAATAGTCGAATAAATTTATTTTAAAGTTAAAGTACAATAAAACTAATAGTTTATATAAACCAAAATGTGGACAAAACTATCTCAAAGAAACAATACCAGTAGCTTAAAATGCTATTCAAAGCTGGTTGCATTGAATATTTTATTAGAAACCACTTTCTAAATTCATTTTAATCTATTATTCGATTAAAATAAAACTCGAATAATTGAAAACCATTATAAAATTGAATTTAGTGGATTGTAACGGCTGCTTTCATCATTAGAAACTTCTGCTTCTACATACTGTTATTAACAAGGTTTGTAAGTATGACAGCATTAAGTGTGAACTAGCTTTAAAAGCTCTGATGTGAATTCTAGAAGATGGCGCTGTGTGTGTAAATATTGTTACGAATTTGCATTAGTGATTTGAATTTAACGGTCTGTAACGACAGCCTGCAGCATTCATCATGTTTATAAACATGTCCATCAGTAGAAGCTTCTACTTATCAACAATGTTGATAGCATGCGGTTATTAGCATTGTTTGTAAGTATGACAACACTGCATGTTTAAGCTGCTAACATTAACATCGAAAGCTCTAGAATTCGAATGTACTAGTTTGTCCATTAAGATCATTGTAGAAGATTAACGAAAGATGACGTATGTATAAGTAGTGGCAAAGGTTGCAGTCGGGAGTTGAGTTTATCATAGGGGCTGTTAGAGTTAACATCAACTGTCTTGTACATTTAAGTTTGTACATTATAAAGTGTACGTGTATTTCTGCGAATTGTTGTTGTACAGTTGAATAAACAAAAAGAGTTGTTACAAATTTGAAACTACTAAACTGTTTTTTATTTGCAATCATAAGTAGCCGGTTTATTTAAGGAAATAAACAAACGTTTTAAAAAGGTTAAAACGTAACAATATTAACTGCAAGTTGTGAGTGAGGCAGTATATCGTAAGCAACGTTAAAGTTAACATCAACCATATTACCAGCGTGTAAAATAAGTGTGAGTATTAAAAGAGACTGATTATTAAAATGGTTGTGTTTGAATAACTCAAGATTTGAATAACTAAAAACTACTTGGCGCTTTTATTTGCAATTTACAAGAGTCCGGTTTATTTAAAGGAAATGAACCACCGTTTTTAAAAGGTAAAAACGTAACAATATGTTTGAAGTTTGATTTTATAAATAACATGCAGCGTTGAATTTCGTCCTTCACATGTGTTTAAAGATTTCAAATAACCTCATACAAAAAACTGATCACCAGAAATTGAAGCATGTGGATTTTCTGAACCCCCAAAGCGGCAAATTTTTAACACTGATAAAGACATCAGCGAAAAATGTCTCGTTGATTATGATGATTTTACTCGAACTGTGACCGCCACACTTTCATTATTTTTTATATATAGTTGAACTATAAACTCGCATAATTTTCTCGAATAATGCTATATTTTTACTAACCCCGGCAACATTGTACTGCACAAATGGTCGCAAATTTAAAACTTGTATACAATTGCTATTCTAATTTTAGCTTTTTCAATAATTTCATACTTTTATATAACTGTTTAACACATTTTGCAGGAAGTGAATGGTGAAAATGTATTCAAAAACACTACAATTTTATGGCACTGATCCAATCCGAATGACAAAAAAAAAACAAAATAAAACAGTAAAAGAAATATAAAAATAAGAAACCCCAATTTATTTGTTAAAATATAAAAAATAAAAATTGGCTTTTATAACAGCAGACAGAATAATGAACAGTGAAAGTATGTCTTCAAGCTTACTCAAGAAATATATTAAACAAAAAAACAAAACACAAAAGAAGAAAAGTCCGAAACAGCTACTAAAATTAAAAACCTTATTGTAAATAAATTCTTGTTTTAAGAAAAATCACAACAAGGAAAATAAAATAAATTTAATTAACCAAATCAATTAAAAAAATAAACTCTACTTCTTTGCCGACAGCAAATAAATGTACAAATATGTACTACTTGAACGTATGTACATTAGGATGGCCTTGGAAATGGTAGATGTTCCCAACTAATATAAAAGTTTAATTCATTCTAGAAGACCGTTCAAAAAGTTTGTCCTGGGTTTAGTATTTTGTGAGCAGGACAAAGGATGAAAAGGTCCTTCTTTAAGGTTTTTGTGATTTGTTTTCATATTTCTCGCAAAGGACACATATAGAAGGTATTTTTAAAAGCGCTTCCAATCTTTGAAAAAATAGTTTTTCAAATTATGACTTATTTAAATTAATTGGTTAGTTCACAAGGTCTCCTATCGTGTTATATTGTCATAATTTTCTAATAAAATAATAAATTCAATCCAATCGAATTTCATATTTTTTATACCAACCATCAAAAATGAAGGGGGATGGGGTATATTGTCATTCTGTTTGTAACACATCAAAATATTCATGGCAGGACAAACATTTTTTTAACTTAACTAGTTGGTAACAGTCCTAATAGACTCGAAAGAAAGTACATAAAAAAAATCATCAATTTTCTCACAATACTCTCGTTTAAACACTTGTACAAAAGAGCAACTACATTTTTAAAGCCACTTACACATACTCGAGCCATGACACTCGGCAAAACATGTAGACGCTGCATGCTGCAGCATCTGCTGCGGCACACAAGTAAACATAATTAAATTAATTATGGAAAAGACAAAATACCAATTGCAATTGCCGTACATACAGACACACATCCATATTCGTGCCTATATTTAGTACATAAGTCAAGCCTCCAATTGGTTCCACTAGTGACCCACTTATTTTTTCATTCACCAAACTTTGCCATAAATTTAGCGAACAATTGATAGGGGGTGTATGGGAACAGATTATTCCAACATGTTGTAATTCTAAATACCCTACAATTCTAATGTCAGTTTATCGAATTCCTGACGTATAGAAATAAACTACAATTGTTATTTAATATTTGGTGGGAAATTTGAGTGATCACAGATTACAGCCCTTTTTCGTCTAAAAATCGATGAGTGATCACAGATTATTGCCCTTTTTCACCTAGGACCTCTTATTAAGGATTTATGAGTGATTTTAGATTTTTCATATAAAAATCGATATTTGGTGGGAAATATGAGTGATCACAGATTATTGCCCTTTTCGTCTAGGACCTTAGATTTTAGATTTTCATATAAAAATCGATATTTGATGGGAAATATGAGTGATCACAGGTTTTAGCCCTTTTTCGTCGTCGACCTCTTATTAATGATTTATAAGTGATTTTAGATTTTTCATATAAAAATCGATATTTGGTGGGAAATATGGGTGATTACAGAATATTGCCCTTTTTCGTCTAGGACCTCTTATTAATGATTTATAAGTGATTTTTTTATTAATGATTTATAAGTGATTTTAGATTTTTCATATAAAAATCGATATTTGGTGGGAAATATGGGTGATTTCAGAATATTGCCCTTTTTCGTCTAGAACTTCTTATTAAGGATTTATAAGTGATTTTAGATTTTTCATATAAAAGTCGATATTTGGTGGGAAATATAAGTGACAGACCTCTTATTAAGGATTTATGAGTGATTTTAGATTTTTCATATAAAAGTCGATATTTGGTGGGAAATATGAGTGATTGGTGGGAATTATGAGTGATCACAGGTTATTGCCCTTTTTCGTCTAGGACCTCTTATTAAGGATTTATGAGTGATTTTAGATTTTTCATATAAAAATCGACATTTGGTAGGTTTTATGAGTGATCACAGATTATTGCCCTTTTTCGTCTAGGACGTTAGATTTTAGATTTTCATATAAAAATCGATATTTGGTGGAAAATATGAGTGATCACAGATTACAGCCCTTTTTCGTCTAGGACCTCTTATTAAGGATTTATAAGTGATTTTAGATTTTTCATATAAAAATCGATATTTGGTGGAAAATATGAGTGATCACAGATTACAGCCCTTTTTCGTCTAGGACCTCTTATTAAGAATTTATGAGTGATTTTAGATTTTTCATATAAAAATCGATATTTGGTGGGAAATACGAGTGATCACAGATTATTGCCCTTTTTCGTCTTGGACGTCTTATTAAGGATTTATAAGTGATTTTAGAAATTTCATATAAAAATCGATATTTGGTCCTCTCATAATATGAGTGATCTCAGATTATTGCCCTTCTCCGTCTAGGACGTCTTATTAAGGATTTATGAGTGATTTTAGATTTTTCATATAAAAATCGATATTTGGTGGGAAATATGAGTGATCACAGATTACAGCCCTTTTTAACCAAGGACCTCTTATTAAGGATTTATAAGTGATTTTAAGTTTGGTAGGAAATATGAGTGATCACAGATTATTGCTCTTTTTCACCAAGGACTTCTGATTAAAGATTTATCAGTGATTTTAGGTTATTTATATAAAAATCGATATTTGGTGGGAAATATGAGTGATCACAGATTATCGCCCTTTTTCACCTAGGACCTCTTATTAAAGATTTATCAGTGATTTTAGAATTTTCATATAAAAATCGATATTTGGTGGGAAATATGAGTGATCACAGATTATTGCCCTTTTTTGTCTAGGACCTTTTATTAAGGATTTAAAGTGATTTTAGATTTTTCATATAAAAATCGATATTTGGTGTGAAATATGAGTGATCACAGATTTTTGCCGTTTTTTGTCTAGGACCTATTATTAAGGATTTATAAGTGATTTTAGATTTTTCATATAAAAATCGATATTTGGTGGGAAATACGAGTGATCACAGATTATTGCCCTTTTTCGTCTTGGACGTCTTATTAAGGATTTATAAGTGATTTTAGAAATTTCATATAAAAATCGATATTTGGTCCTCTCATAATATGAGTGATCTCAGATTATTGCCCTTCTCCGTCTAGGACGTCTTATTAAGGATTTATGAGTGATTTTAGATTTTTCATATAAAAATCGATATTTGGTGGGAAATATGAGTGATCACAGATTACAGCCCTTTTCAACCAAGGACCTCTTATTAAGGATTTATAAGTGATTTTAAGTTTGGTAGGAAATATGAGTGATCACAGATTATTGCTCTTTTTCACCAAGGACCTCTGATTAAAGATTTATCAGTGATTTTAGGTTATTTATATAAAAATCGATATTTGGTGGGAAATATGAGTGATCACAGATTATCGCCCTTTTTCACCTAGGACCTCTTATTAAAGATTTATCAGTGATTTTAGATTTTTCATATAAAAATCGATATTTGGTGGGAATTATGAGTGATCACAGATTATTGCCCTTTTTTGTGTAGGATGTTTTATTAAGGATTTAAAGTGATTTTAGATTTTTCATATAAAAATCGATATTTGGTGTGAAATATGAGTGATCACAGATTTTTGCCGTTTTTTGTCTAGGACCTATTATTAAGGATTTTTAAGTGATTTTAGATTTTTCATATAAAAATCGATATTTGGTGGGAAATATGAGTGATCACAGATTATCGCCCTTTTTCACCTAGGACCTCTTATTAAAGATTTATCAGTGATTTTAGATTTTTCATATAAAAATCGATATTTGGTGGGAAATACGAGTGATCACAGATTATTGCCCTTTTTTGTCTAGGACCTTTTATTAAGGATTTATAAGTGATTTTATATTTTTCATATAAAAATCGATATTTGGTGGGAAATATAGTGATCACAGATTATTGCTCTTTTTCACCTAGGACCTCTTATTAAGAATTTATGAGTGATTTTAGATTTTTCATATAAAAATCGATATTTGGTGGGAAATATGAGTGATCACAGATTACAGCCCTTTTTCAGCTAGGACGTCTTATTAAGGATTTATGAGTGATTTTAGATTTTTCATATAAAAATCGATATTTGGTGGGAATTATGAGTGATCACAGATTATTGCCCTTTTTTGTGTAGGATGTCTTATTAAGGATTTATACGTGATTTTAGATCTTTCATATAAAAATCGATATTTGGTGGATAAGATGAGTGATCACAGATTATTGCCCTTTTTCACCTAGGACCTCTTATTAAGGATTTATGAGTGATTTTAGGCTTTCATATAAAAATCGATATTTGGTGGGAAATATGAGTGATCACAGATTATTGCTCTTCTTCGTCTAGGACTTCTTATTACGGATTTATGAGTGATTTTAGGTTTTTATATAAAAATCGATATTTGGTTGGAAATATGAGTGATCACAGATTATTGTCCTCTTTCGTCTAGGACGTGTTATTAAGGATTTATGAGTGATTTTAGATTTTTCATATAAAAATCGATGAGTGATTTTAGATTTTTCAAATAAAAATCGATATTTGGTGGGAAATATGAGTGATCACAGATTACAGCCGTTTTTCGTCTAGGACGTCTTATTAAGGATTTATGAGTGATTTTAGATTTTTTATATAAAAATCGATATTTGGTAGGAAATATGAGTGATCACAGATTATTGCTCTTTTTCACCAAGGACTTCTTATTAAAGATTTATAAATGATTTTAGATTTTTATATAAAAATCGATATTTGGTGGGAAATATGAGTGATCACAGATTACAGCTGTTTTTTGTCTAGGACGTCTTATTAAGGATTTATAGGTGATTTTAGATTTTTCATATAAAAATCGATATTTGGTGGGAGATATGAGTGATCGCAGATTATTGTCCTTTTTCGTCTAGAACTTCTTATTAAAGATTTATGAGTGATTTTAGGTTTTCATATAAAAATCGATATTTGGTGGGAAATATAAGTGATCACAGATTACAGCCCTTTTTCGTCTAGGACGTCTTATTAAGGATTTATGAGTGATTTTAGATTTTTCATATAAAAATCGATATTTGGTATGTCATATGGGTGATCACAGATTATTGCCCTTTTTCGTCTAGGACCTCTTATTAAGGATTTATAAGTGATTTTAGATTTTTCATATAAAAATCGATATTTGGTGGGAAATATGAGTGATCGCAGATTATTGCCCTTTTTCGTCTAGGACGTCTTATTAAGGATTTATAGGTGATTTTAGATTTTTCATATAAAAATCGATATTTGGTGGGAAAGATGAGTGATCACAGATTATTGCCCTTTTTTGTCTAGGACCTCTTATTAAGGATTTATGAGTGATTTTAGATTTGTCATATAAAAATCGGTATTTGGTGGGAAATATGAGTGATCACAGATTATTGCCCTTTTTCGTCTAGGACGTCTTATTAAGGATTTATAGGTGATTTTAGATTTTTCATATAAAAATCGATATTTGGTGGGAAAGATGAGTGATCACAGATTATTGCCCTTTTTTGTCTAGGACCTCTTATTAAGGATTTATGAGTGATTTTAGATTTGTCATATAAAAATCGATATTTGGTGGGAATGAGTGATCACAGATTATTGCCCTTTTTTGTCTAGGACCTCTTATTAAGGATTTATGAGTGATTTTAGATTTGTCATATAAAAATCGATATTTGGTGGGAAATATGAGTGATCACAGATTATTGCCCTTTTTCGTCTAGGACGTCTTATTAAGGATTTATAGGTGATTTTAGATTTTTCATATAAAAATCGATGAGTGATTTTAGATTTTTCAAATAAAAATCGATATTTGGTGGGAAATATGAGTGATCACAGATTACAGCCATTTTTCGTCTAGGACGTCTTATTAAGGATTTATGAGTGATTTTAGATTTGTCATATAAAAATCGATATTTGGTGGGAAATATGAGTGATCACAGATTATTGCTCTTTTTCACCAAGGACTTCTTATTAAAGATTTATAAGTGATTTTAGATTTTTATATAAAAATCGATATTTGGTGGGAAATATGAGTGATCACAGATTACAGCTGTTTTTTGTCTAGGACGTCTTATTAAGGATTTATAGGTGATTTTAGATTTTTCATATAAAAATCGATATTTGGTGGGAGATATGAGTGATCGCAGATTATTGTCCTTTTTCGTCTAGAACTTCTTATTAAAGATTTATAAGTGATTTTAGGTTTTCATATAAAAATCGATATTTGGTGGGAAATATAAGTGATCACAGATTACAGCCCTTTTTCGTCTAGGACGTCTTATTAAGGATTTATGAGTGATTTTAGATTTTTCATATAAAAATCGATATTTGGTGGGAAATATGAGTGATCACAGATTATTGTCCTTTTTCGTCTAGGACGTCTTATTAAGGATTTATAGGTGATTTTAGATTTTTCATATAAAAATCGATATTTGGTGGGAAAGATGAGTGATCAAATATTATTGCCCTTTTTTGTCTAGGACCTCTTATTAAGGATTTATGAGTGATTTTAGATTTGTCATATAAAAATCGATATTTGGTGGGAAATATGAGTGATCGCAGATTATTGCCCTTTTTCGTCTAGGACGTCTTATTAAGGATTTATAGGTGATTTTAGATTTTTCATATAAAAATCGATATTTGGTGGGAAATATGAGTGATCACAGATTACAGCTGTTTTTTGTTTAGGACGTCTTATTAAGGATTTATAGGTGATTTTAGATTTTTCATATAAAAATCGATATTTGGTGGGAAATATGAGTGATCGCAGATTATTGTCCTTTTTCGTCTAGAACTTCTTATTAAAGATTTATGAGTGATTTTAGGTTTTCATATAAAAATCAATATTTGGTGGGAAATATGAATGATCACAGATTACAGCCGTTTTTCGTCTAGGACCTCTTATTAAGGATTTATGAGTGATTTTAGATTTTTCATATAAAAATCGATATTTGGTATGTCATATGGGTGATCACAGATTATTGCCCTTTTTCGTCTAGGACCTCTTATTAAGGATTTATAAGTGATTTTAGATTTGTCATATAAAAATCGATATTTGGTGAGAAAGATGAGTGATCACAGATTATTGCCCTTTTTTGTCTAGGACCTCTTATTAAGGATTTATGAGTGATTTTAGATTTGTCATATAAAAATCGATATTTGGTGGGAATGAGTGATCACAGATTATTGCCCTTTTTTGTCTAGGACCTCTTATTAAGGATTTATGAGTGATTTTAGATTTGTCATATAAAAATCGATATTTGGTGGGAAATATGAGTGATCACAGATTATTGTCCTTTTTCGTCTAGGACGTCTTATTAAGGATTTATGAGTGATTTTAGATTTATCAAATAAAAATCGATATTTGGTGTGATTACAGCCCTTTTTCACGTAGGATTTATAAGTGATTTTAAGTTTTCATATAAAAATCGAAATTTAGTGGGAAATATGTGTGATCACAGATTATTGCCGTTTTTCGTCTAGGACTTCTTATTAAGGATTTATGAGTGATTTTAGATTTTTCATATAAAAATCAATAGTTGGTGTGAAATATGAGTGATCACAGATTATTGCCCTTTTTCGTCTAGGACCTCTTAATAAGGATTTATGAGTGATTTTAGGTTTTCATATTAAAATCGATACTTGGTGGGAAATATGAGTGATCATAAATTATTGCCCGTTTTCACCTAGGACCTCTTAATAAGGATTTATTGGCGGGAAAAATGAGTGATCACATATTACAGCCATTTTTCGTCTAGGACTTCTTATTATGGATTGATGAGTGATTTTAGATTTTTCATATAAAAATCAATATTTGGTGGGAAATATGAGTGATCACAGATTATTGTCCTTTTTCATCTAGGACGTCTTATTAAGGATTTATAGGTGATTTTAGATTTTTCATATAAAAATCGATATTTGGTGGGAAATATGAGTGATCGCAGATTATTGTCCTTTTTCGTCTAGAACTTCTTATTAAAGATTTATGAGTGATTTTAGGTTTTCATATAAAAATCAATATTTGGTGGGAAATATGAATGATCACAGATTACAGCCGTTTTTCGTCTAGGACCTCTTATTAAGGATTTATGAGTGATTTTAGATTTGTCATATAAAAATCGATATTTGGTGGGAAATATGAGTGATCACAGATTATTGCCCTTTTTCGTCTAGGACGTCTTATTAAGGATTTATAGGTGATTTTAGATTTTTCATATAAAAATCGATATTTGGTGGGAAATATGAGTGATCACAGATTATTGCCCTTTTTTGTCTAGGACCTCTTATTAAGGATTTATGAGTGATTTTAGATTTGTCATATAAAAATCGATATTTGGTGGGAAATATGAGTGATCACAGATTATTGCCCTTTTTCGTCTAGGACGTCTTATTAAGGATTTATAGGTGATTTTAGATTTTTCATATAAAAATCGATATTTGGTGGGAAAGATGAGTGATCACAGATTATTGCCCTTTTTTGTCTAGGACCTCTTATTAAGGATTTATGAGTGATTTTAGATTTTTCATATAAAAATCGATATTTGATGGGAAATATGAGTTATAACAGATTACAGTTCTTTTTCGTGTAGGACTTCTTATTAAGAAGTTAAAAGTATTTTAGATTTTTCATATTAATATCTAAATTTGGTGTGAAATATGAGTGATCACAGGTTATTGCCCTCTTTCGTCTAGGACCTCTTAATAAGAATTTATGAGTGATTTTATTAGTTTGATGCGAAGCTCTTGGTATATTCAAATGTAACTCTTAGTTAAAGAAATTTAAGAAGCTGACAAAATTTGTTCGCCTTTGGTATAAAATTTTACACGTCAAATACAAAGACATAAACTTAAGATCTTAAATAAAAATTAATTTGTTCTTGGCTTTCCTAATGTTAAAGTCTTTTTAAAAGACCTTGAGATGCCAGTGGTTGCAAACCTTAATCTAAGTCCCTAAGCTCATATTGTATTTAATTTGTTCCCTTATTGTTTTCACTTGTATGCCCCATGCAGCAAACCAGCTCAGTCACATGGGGAAACAGTTCGAATTACTAGAAACATAATTGTTTGCATGCAATACTTGTTCATGACATGGTTGTTGTGGCAACATGTAGAGCACAATTGCCAGAAAATGTGTAGGCAGTATTCAGTGTGTAGCATCATCATTATTAATTTGATTTTTCTTGCTTTCCTTTTTTTTTTTTTTTTTTTTTGCACATTTTAGCCACAATTGTTGCAATATATAGACACAGTAAGAATTTGGCTTATAAACTACTGATTGCTGCTGCTCCCTTTCTCTCTCTTTCACACATACCTTGACATGCTAACAATACAATACAATTTTCATGTAATACGAGTGTGGCAAAAATATGTTTGCAACATTTGGTATTGTGTGTAGTTTTGTGAATGAACAATCATTAAAATGCGGTAATAAGTTTAAGTTTCAATACCCATACCAAACAGACATAAATACCGAATTACTTTTTACTGGGATGTATAGGAAGGAAGAGTAGTATTTGGTTGCATCATAGTATCAATGGCAGAATTGGTTGATGAGCCTTTATCTGTATACGGATTCATCTTAAAAAGTTTTGTGGTTATTGACATAATTTATGTTTGTTGGGGGTAAGTTGCTGTTTGGGTATCTTTTTTAGGTTATTCTGTGCTAAATAAGGAAAGATTATTTCTTTCTTTTATTATGTATGTAGTTGGTAAGTCAGTTATTGTTATGAAATTGTCACAATTATTGTTTGTCATATTGATTTTCATTAGTTCAGGACTTTATCTTTCCATTTGAATGATTTTCGTATCAATTTTTGTTTGTATTATACGAATTTTTGTTGGATTAACTGACTAAGTGAGTTTGTGCTTTCAACAGTGTTGTTATTTGTACTAAAGTCAGTGATTCTTATTTTGGTTTAAATGTACCAAAGACACCTTTTAACTGGCATTTATTTCAATCATTGATAAGGATGCAAAACGTTTTATTCATTATAAAGGGTGTTTTTTAAGCCCGATAGAACTTGAATTTTTTAAAAATAACCCAAAAAAGTAAATTTTTATCAACATTTTTTTTTTATTGATTCTATGATTTCGGGCATATATTAGCGCGGCTGTTCTTGACAAAGCGCATTCTGGAAGTCCAGTTTTGGGCCACTTTTTCGAGCATTGCTGGTCAGATGTCATGACTAACATGAACAATATTGGCCCTCCAAGGCTTAAATTGTTTAAACTTTATCAGCTTAAACCATGTGGCTCCATAGGTGTCAAATCGCACGACTTTGGAGGTCCGTTTCTAGAAATCTTGTTATCGTCAAATTTTGATATCAATAAAACGATTGTTGCGGCCGCCGTATTTTTATAAGTGATTTTAAGTTTTCATATAAAAATCGATATTTGGTGGGAAATATGAGTGATCACAGATTATTGCCCTTTTTCACTTAGGACCCCTTATTAAGGATTTATGAGTGATTTTAGATGTTTCATATAAAAATTCATATTTGGTGCGAAATATGAGTGATCACAGATTACAGCCCTCTTTCGATTAGGACCTCTTATTAAGGATTTATGAGTGATTTTAGATTTTTCATATAAAAATCGATATTTGGTGAGAATTATGAGTGATCACAGATTACAGCCCTTTTTCGTCTAGGACTTCTTATTAAGGATTTATAAGTGATTTTAGATTTTTCATTAAAAATCGATATTTGGTGAGAAATATGAGTGATCACAGATTATTGCCCTTTTCGTCAAGGACCTCTTATTAAGGATTTATGAGTGATTTTAGATTTTTCATATAAAAATCGATATTTGGTGGGATTTAGATTTTTCATATAAAAATCGATATTTGGTGGAAAATATGAGTGATCACAGATTATTGCCCTTTTTCACCTAGGACCTCTTACTAAGGATTTTTAAGTGATTTTAGATTTTTCATATAAAAATCAATATTTGGTGGGAAATATGAGTGATCACAGATTATTGCCCTTTTTCGTCAAGGACCCCTTATTAAGGATTTAGGAGTGACTTTAGATTTTTCATATAAAAATCGATATTTGGTGGAAAATATGAGTGATCACAGATTATTGCCCTTTTTCACCTAGGACCTCTTACTAAGGATTTTTAAGTGATTTTAGATTTTTCATATAAAAATCAATATTTGGTGGGAAATATGAGTGATCACAGATTATTGCCCTTTTTCACCTAGGACCTCTTAATAAGGATTTATGAGTGATTTTAGATTTTTCATATAAAAATCGATATTTGGTGGGAAATATGAGTGATCACAGATTATTGCCCTTTTTCGTCTAGGACCCCTTATTAAGGATTTATGAGTGACTTTAGATTTTTCATACAAAAATCGATATTTGGTGGAAAATACGAGTGATCACAGATTATTGGTATTTTTCACCTAGGACCTCTTACTAAGGATTTTTAAGTGATTTTAGATTTTTCATATAAAAATCAATATTTGGTGGGAAATATGAGTGATCACAGATTACAGCCCTTTTTCACCTAGGACCTCTTACTAAGGATTTTTAAGTGATTTTAGATTTTTCATATAAAAATCGATATTTGGTGGGAAATACGAGTGATCACAGATTATTGGTATTTTTCGTCTAGGATTTCTTATTAAGGATTTATGAGTGATTGTTATCGTCAAATTTTGATATTAATAAAACGATTGTTGCCTAGAGTTATTCTGTTGAAACCACATCCATATTTTCCAAAAAAATCTTAGTACAGTAACGATCTCCATTGAACGTAACGCGAGCTTCGGCTATATTTTTGAAGAAATAAAGTCCGATGATATCACCAGCGTGTAAACCGCACCAAACGCTGAATTTTTCTGGATGTTATTGAGTCTGTAGAGTCTGCTGTGGATTGTTCTCACTGCATATTCGCCAATTTTGTTTATTAACCATTGAGCCACAAATGAGCCTCATCCCTAAACATAATTTTGCGATAAATCAGTCTTCATTAAGTTTCCCAAATCGATAAATGATTTTCAAAGTAAATTTAGATAATTTGGCAGGGATTCATGCGTCAATCTATTCATGATGATTTGCCAGAGTATGCTGATCATAAATGTAAAAAAGTAAGCGCACTATGACAGTTCGCAGTATGAAAGTTCTATAGGGCTTAAAATAACCATCTTTACTAATGTTGTTTGGCATATTGTTCTCTTGTGCCTTTATTAGTTAATTAACATGTGAATTTTGTGGTATTTCATGTACTTATCTTAAACATTAACTTTAAATACAAAGTAATACCAAAACCGATCCATACTGCTCGAAAAAACAGGCTAATAAACATAGACTGTTTCTTTGTTAAAATATTTAAAACAAATTTTTGTTTTTTTCAAATTTCCCAATATCCAGATAATTATTTATTGTAATTTGTAACCAATAATAACCTTTATATATTTCATAAACAACAAACAACTAAACGTAGAATTTATTTAATTTACATATACTGAAACAAAACTTAAAACAAAACATACACACCAGCATTTTTACTCATACAATGGACGCCAGAATTTTTTGTTTGAATGTTTTGTTGTTTTTATTATTAATTAATATCAACGTATTAATAATTTATTTGAAAACGAAAATATATTTATTGTAAAATATAAAAACATGCATAAATTTCATAAAAGTCATTTAAGTAATTAGTGGCAATTTAAATATTTTTATACACACCATCAAAAAAGAAGGTGGTATATTGATATTGTCGTTCCGTTTGTAACACATCAAAGAAACAAGTAAGAAAGTATGGTCGGTCAAGCCCGACCATATAATACCCTACACTAAGAAATGAGCAAAAACATTTTTCTTTCAAAATTTCAATAATTTATATTCGTGAGCGATTTTCGGAAGTGATCCTTATATGGGAGCTATATGACCAATTATGGACCGATCACCATGAAATTAGGTAGTGTGATTAAAGTCTATATGAAAGTTATTTATGTTGCATTTTATGTGTATACCAACATTTTTAGGAGATTTATGCTCGTTAAAGTGATTATCGGAAGCAGGCCTTATATAGGAGCTATGACTAATTATGGACCGATCATCATAAAATTTGGTGACATGAATTCTGTATATATAAAACTTATTTAGAGAAAAACGTGTGTAGATACATATATAAATTAAACATTTATGACCGATAAAGTCCAATTTCGGGAGGACATTTGTATGGGGGCTAGGTGAAATAATGAACCGATTTCAGCCAGTTTCAATAGGGTTCGTCCTGGGGCAGAAAAAATGATATGGACCAAATTTTATCGAAATATCTTCAAGATTGCGACCTGTACTCTGTGCACAAGGTTTACATGGACAGCCAGCCAACCAGCCAGTCAACCAGCCAGTCAGCCAGCCAGCCAGCCAGCCAGACGGACGGACGGACATCGTTCAATCGACTCAGAAAGTGATTCTGAGTCGATCGGTATACTTTAAGGTGGGTGTTAGACTAATATTTTTGGGCGTTACAAACATCTGCACAAATCCATTATACCCTCCCCACTATGGTGGTGTAGGGTATAAAAATTGCAACAGACCCTCATTAGTATATATATTCTAGGTCCTCGTAAGATTCTAAAACGATCTAGCTATGTCCGTCCGTCTGTCTGTCTGTTGAAATCTCGATAAGGTCCAAACGAAAAGAGCTAGTAGCTAGCTGAAATTTTCCACAAATAAGTATTCTCTGTTGATAAAGTTAGTTTGGTAGCACCCTTACAAATCTTTCTACCAACTTTTGTATACCCACCACATATTGATAGTGGGTATACAAGATTCGACACAGCCGAATATACTACTCTTACTATTTTATATTATTTTTATACCCCGCACAAGTCCTTTCTGTGTTTTTCAATCCGTGTGTAACATTGAAGTTTAAAAATCAACCTTAATAATTTATGTTACAAAATCTTATATACCTACTTTCCTATCCAGACTTAGAATGTGTTGTACGTAAAATCCAATAAAGTTTCAATCTCATCTCATTACTAATCTACAAAAATATTCCGTTTTGTAGATGCAGCCAATACACAGTGGGGCAGAATCTAAATTTTTTTGAAATAATCTGGCATTTCTAAACAGCTGGTGTAATCCAGAATTTGACGTGGTCGTAGACAAGGAAAATTCGAATTTAAATTATTAAAATAAACCCTACAAATGCTCCAGGGTTGGCGCTATGGGGGCTCAAAATACCTTCGACATGTAAAATTTTTAAACACGTGCCATTTTTATGTTTCCCATCCGATTTCAAAGATTTTTATATTTTTGGAAAGCGCATGCTTACATGTGCTATTTATATCTTATAATTTCCGAGTTATATATATATTAATTCCTTTAGTTCCTATAAGGAACATAGGGCCTCAACAAAAGATTTCCAGTCGTTTGTATTTGATGCTAGGTTCATGATTTCATTCCAGCTCTTTTCTGCTCACGAAGCTTCAATATCTAGCTGCCTTCGCCAAGTGTGGGCAGGCCGTCCTCTCCTTCTGCTACCTTGCGGATTCCAGTCAATGGCATTGTGGGTTACATCTCCGGGTGGTCATTTCCTTCTCAAAATTTCGGAATGTATTTGACTTTGATGTGTGACTATCCAGAGGTGTGAGTTCGATATTCTGTTGGTCCAGTAGATTTTTAGTATTCTTCTTAGGCATTTTTCCAAATTGAAATTTAAAAATTTTTCCGCTTTTTTAAGAATATAATTCGTACTTTTGGACCGAATGGACTCGAATTTTTGTGTTAGTTAGACAACTAAATAACCAGTAATATATAAAAGAGATTTCAGAGCAATACCAATTATGGTTCCAACAATAAACGATTTTCAATTTAGAAATTCAAAAATATTACATTTTTTCTGTTTTTTTTTTTTGGCGAAAAGGTGACTCAACTCTTTTTTTTATTAAAAAAAAAAAACTTTCCTTAAAGACATACAACAATTTTATGTTTTTCTGTAAGGTATCTTTAAGGAGAACATTTTGGTATAAAAAACATTTCCAATTTTTCGAATATTTCACCCCTACGCCCTTCGGAATTTGACCTATTTTTTATCAAAATTTCAACTTAGGGCCACATGTTCCAAAATCCCAAAGTAGACCAAAAAACGGGAAACAGCTTTGCAAACATTCATCTTTTCCCTATTTATCCCCAAAGTATATTCCCAGACCCGAAGGAAATGTGAACAGTATGGGCAAAATTATAAAAAATACCATTTTTGGGATTTTCGCTTCAATTTTTAGGAATTGCGAGATTCCTTTTGACCTTTTCACAAGCTTTTTTACATTTTTGTTATTTAGAATGACAAATTTAAAAAACTTTGTAAATTTCATTGAGTTTTGTCAATAACTAAAGATTTTATTACATATTACATATTTATTGAGTTTATAAAACTAAAGTTTGTATTAAAATTTTAATAGGATTGCAAATATTAGGAACAATTTGATCCACATTTATTCCGAACTAAGTTTTTATTGTTTAAATAAGTTAATTTTTTGTGTTATAAAAAAATTTCAAGTCAATATCTCATTAGGTTCAAAAATATTGGATCGCTTTCGTAAAATATAAAAGGTGCCGTCCCTGGAGCATTTACAGCTCCTATTTTAATAACTAAAACTTGAATAGTCCTTGGCTACGACCACGTCAAATTTTATCTCGATCGGACCAGCCGTTTAGAAATGCCAGACTTATTTCCAACAAATTTTGATTCTGTCCCACTGTGCAGTAGAG
Organism: Calliphora vomitoria; assembly: GCA_942486065.2. Taxonomy (NCBI): domain Eukaryota; kingdom Metazoa; phylum Arthropoda; class Insecta; order Diptera; family Calliphoridae; genus Calliphora; species Calliphora vomitoria. The sequence goes on from OW818029.2 coordinate 17,398,290, forward strand.
AAATCCAGAATAGGCGGCTTCTCTTAATACTTGCAACCCAACGAATTCCAATTGCTATAAAAAGAGGTGGCAAAAAACCACAGTATTTGAAACTGGATGAAATTAACATTATTCTAACTTGGGTAGAAGAAAGACCGCAGACAAACCCTTGAGAAATAGCTGAAAAAACAATTCTCCATTACGACCATAGGAAATACTCTTCTCGCCGTAATGTATTCCATAAAAGCCGTTCATATACAACCAATTTCCAGGAATACACAAATCAATAAAGATTAACATGCAAACTACTTGAACAAAATTAACGATTATATCAGATGTGGAAAGCAGGTGGTCTGGATATACGAGATCAATTTTAATTTATTTTGTAGTAGAACACATGGTTGGTCTCGTGTTGCTTCCCGAACAGTTCTTTCGATACTATTCCACCTGATAGGTGCAGGCAGTATTCAAATGAATAGTTGCACAGGTTCGTTCACTGACGAAAGAGGGAGTTACGAAAAAATTCCCCAATGAACAAATGAATTAAGGCCCCAACACTTTAAGGACTGAGATCGTAAAATTGTTAACACACGTTTTTCATTAAAACTTTTAATCCAAGTATTATTTGATTTTTTATTTTTTTTTTTGATCAAGTTACCTTTGTAAAGCATGTCAGTTATTATGTTTAATCTCAATTATGTTCATTTGTTGTTAATCTGATTAAAATGAGTGACCAAACCCAACTTGGTCCTACAAAAAGTTGGCCAAACAATCAAAGGTCAGCTATCAAACTTTTTCCAATGTTATTAAACAGTACCGGGAGAACTTGTCCTTTGATATAAAACCTGGTTCAGGTAAAAGGAATGGTCCACATGATGTTTCTAAAGCCAAAGAAATAGAAAGCATTTTCAAAAGTGCTCCCAACATATCCGGTAAGAAAGCAGTCCGATTAGCTTAGTATTCGGACTATTTGGTACGAAAAGTTAAAGCTAATGAAGGTTTAAAAGCACACAAGGCTCAAAAAGTTCCTAAAAGGAACTCTGCTAAAAATATAGAGCCCAAAGACAGAGCACGGAAATTGAAGTAAAATTTTATACAAAAAATATACCTGCTGCATAATGGATGACGAAATGTACGTATGGAAAATTTTTCGCAGCTTCTGGGTCAATTTTTTTATGTTGCAGATGCTCAAGGGAATGTTGAAGAAAAGTTTAGGACCCAAAAGCAGACAAAATTTCCCAAAAAGTTCTTGGTATGACAAGCAATATGCAGTTGCGGCAAAAAAGCCAAACATTTGTTACAAAGGGCTCTATAAATACCGAAATTTACATCAATGAATGTTTACAAAAAAGGATGCTTTCATTCATAAGACTTCTTAATGTGTCCACTTATTTTTGGCCTGATTTGCCATATGTCACTATGGTAAAAAAAGTCTTGAGTGGTAGAAGAACAATAATGTGGTATTTGTACCAAGATAGGCAATTCATCCAAACTGCCTGGACCTGAGTCCAGTGGAGAGATATTGGGCTCTTGTTAAAAGAGAATTGAAGAGCACAAAAAAGGTGTCCAAAAGTGTGGTAGATTTTAAACAGAGATGGACAACCTGTTCGAACAAAGTGACATAAAGCACTATAAAAACCATAATGGAAGGGTTTTCGAAAAAGGTTCAAAATTTCACCATTAGTGATTAGAACTATAAAAGTTTTTTTTTTTGGTAAATTGTAACAATAATTTCAATCAAATAAAAAAAGATTCATAACTGTAAGTTTAGTGGTTTAACAATTTTTCGATCTCAGTCCTTATATAGAAAAAACCAACAACGAAATTTAGGGACTTAGTTCATTTTTTTGGTGATTTATTTCATTTCTAAAATTACAGATTAAATTCATAATGAAATTATTCTGGGGTGTATCAAAAACTGACTTAGTATGCGGAGCCGGTTTTTTTATCATTTTGGTATGGGGGTTTAGTTCCTTTCGTTGGGGATTTATTTCATTTAGAACTTTTGAGTGTTATTTCATAATGAATTAAGCCCCCAATTTTGGGGTTTTAATTCATTTTCGGTTTGGGGAATTTGTACATTGGGGACTTTGTTCGTAGCGCCACGAAAGATTAAACGAATGGGTCATAAGAGTTCTTGATAGATGACAAGAGTTGGGCAATGCTCTTTGCCACAGTAGTCTATGTAAATTTTCGACAACACTGTTAAGATTCCAGCAACACTGTTAGGATTGTGTCCCGAATCACCAATGCTTAAACCTATTAAAATAATTTGGTCCAAAATCAAAAGTATTGTGAAGTCAAGCATGAATATACCAACCGTAAATCCGACTAATGCAGGAGAGCAGAGGAATTTCATATCTCCAAGAATTAATAAACGATTCCAACATCATTTCAATAAAGCGCTTTGGAATTGCAAGATATGATCAATAGTACTACATATGTACATTGAAATTTTCCCAATTTAAAACGGAAATTCTCAATTTCATTTGGAATTTTCTCAATTTTATTAGGAATTTTCTAAATTTCGTTTGGATTACTCAATTTCAATTGGAATTATCTCAATTTAAAATGGAAATTCTCAATTTCATTATGATGTGTTTAGCTGAAAGCCGGGTGAAGAGGGTAGAGTCTGAGTAAACTCGAAGAGATGTTCAAACACTCTGAGCCAAAACAATATCGTTTAGATTCTGTACTCAGATAATCTAACAAATAATGTGAAGCGAAAAGGAATGAATAAAACAAAAGGATTAGGAATTTTCTAATTATTTATTAAAGTTTTTGGAAGATGGATTCCAACCAATAAGGATTAGTAGGAGTAGAACAGTAAAGTAGACATTTTGTAAGTTAGATTTGTATCTAGCCGAAAAAGAAGTATTTATGACTCTTGACGTTTAATTTAGAACTTAATGACAAGTGGAAGTATACTGCAACACATAGCATTCTGCATTAATATATATTGAAGAAAAATAGGTATTCCAGGGAAATGAGGAAAATAATGTTCTCAATTTCAATTAAAAATGGTGTAGCCAGAACTGCTGGGTGCTTAAAATGTAGCATGTTTCCCAAGCCAAACTCTGTGCACTCTCACATTGATTAATTCAGACATTCAGTCATTTAAAACATTTTTAACAGCTAAATATTCACATTATATAAAACAGACATTGTGGAAAAACCGCAAGTAAAGTTTAACGCAAAAAAAATATGCGAAAAAAACGGTTTAAACATTATTTTATACATATATATATATATATATAAATAATGCTGTTGTATAGAAATTCATAAGCATAAAATTATAATTAATAGCAATCATCAGAATTTATGTTTTTTTTTTTTTTTTTTTCATTCGCCTTTTTGTATTTTTACCATCAGCTAGAATCACGTAGAAACCTCCGTTTTAAAAAATAAAAACTAAAAAAAAATTAAAAAATATAAAAAAGCTGGGCAAAAATACTGCAAGGAAAAACATTTTAATAATATTAATATTAAAATAGTGAAAAAATTTTTAAATACCATAACAACTCCACATAACATACATATGAACAACAGAGGAGTAATGAACAAACAAAAAGCAAATATTCGTACCAGTGAATGCGTATGTGTCTGGCTAAAAAAAAACATTTTAATAAAATATATTTTGTAAATAAATATTTTTTAAGATATACATACATATATGGTACATGTGTGTATATAAATTAAAATAACAATAACACAGATTTTAATTTAATAAAAATATATTTTGATTTTTATACCCTTCAACATGAGATGCAAGGTAATATATATATATATATATATATAAGTTTGTCATTCCATATGTAATTTTTACATTTTTCATTTGAAAGTTGAAATTCGACTCCGCTAGTTGATTTCGACTCCGCTGTCTATAACGATCCACAATTTGTATACATTGTGGGGTCCCAATGTATACAAATTGTGGATCGTTATAGATAGCGGAGTCGAAATCAACTTTCCGTAGCCCCCAAATAACTGAGATACTTGATTCATACATGAATATATCGGGAATTCTTCCGGCTCATTGTTATTTAAAATAATTTTTCTCAAAAAAAATTTATAATTTTGAAACAAAAATTTTTTAAATTTTATAATTTACTTGTTTTTTTTTTATAAATTAACAAAAATTTAAATGATATTTTCCACATCAATACGTATCATTCTAGTAATATTCCCTCAACAGAAATTAGATTACCAACCCCGACTATATAATACCCTATACTGAGTAAATAAGCAAAAATATTCATCTTTTAAAATTTCAATAATTTATATTCGGTAGTGGTCCTTATTTGGAAGATATGAGCAATTATGGACCGATCGCCATTAAATTAGATGACATGACAAAACCGAAATAGGAATTACTCAACCCCCCCCCCCTCCGCAAAAAAAACCGAAAAGTTTTAATATAAAAAATAAGAAAAAAAATATAAATGTAGAACAAATTTTGATTACAAATCCCCCCCCCCCCCCCCCTCCGCTAATGGATGACTTGAATCCGCGCCTGATTCTTATGAATAAAATAGAGTGTGTTAGCTTTGTTGTTAGCTAAGTAACATCTGCCTATTATATACAGACAAAGCTTTTGTTTATATTTTATAATTGCTCAAGCAACGATCAATTATAAATATATGTAAATATTTTTACGAATGTGCAATGAGGATTTGAATTTAACGGTCTGTGACTACTGCCTGCAAACATTCATCATGTTTATGAACACTTCCATTAGTGGAGACTAGCATTGTTTGTAAGTATGGCAACACTACATGTTGACATCGAGAACTCTAGAAATCGAACATACTAGTTGACCGTTAAGAACAATCTCGACTACTCGGATGAAGATGACAGTGCGTATAAATAGTGGCAGAGCTGGCAGTTGAGTTGAGTTGATCATTGTCGCTGTTAGAGTTAACATCAACTGTCTTGTGCATATAAGGTTGTACGTAATAGAGTGTGTGTGCATTTCTGCGAATTGATATACGTGTATAAAGACATTGAGTGACTATTTAATTCTGTTTTTGTTGTACATTCTAAATAAATAAAGAGTTGTTACAATTTTAAACTACTAAAACTGCTTTTTATTTGCAATCAAAAGTATCCGGTTTATTTAAAGGAAATAAACCCAGGTTTTTAAAAGGTAAAAACGTAACAATATAAAATTAGGTTTAGTTTTGAGAAACAAAAGAGGGATTTTATTAAGTATGATGAAGCTCACCTTATGGGAATTCAATAATAAGTGAATTATTGTTTCATTATTAACTTACCATGAAGGCTTAAACAATAGTCAAAGTGAAAGGAAAAAATGACAATTCTATATGTTAACTCTATCCATACTTAACGGGAAACAAAAAAATGGAACGTGTTTAAAAATTTTACATGTGGAAGGTACCCTAATTCGAGCCCCCATAGCGCCGCCCCTGGATCATTTGTAGGGTCCATTTTAATAACTTAAACTCGAATACTCCTTGGTTGCCCCCACGTCGAATTTTATCCCGATCGGACTAGCCGTTTAGAAATGCCAGATTTATTTCCAAACAAATTTGATTCTGCCCCACTGTGCGCTAGATAACAATTCATATGTGCATAAGTTAAATACAATTTTAAATTCAAATACAATTTCAATTATAATTTAAACAACTTATTTGGCGCAAAATTTGAGTAGATGCCAGGGTATTCAATTAATCGGGTTTCTGGTTTAATCGAGCAAATAATTAATCGGGGTTTAGATTTAATCGGTTAATAATCGGTTAATTTTAAATTATTTCTATTTTAGTTTTAAATTGAAAATAAATCAACAAATTTTGTGTAGTTATTTAAGCATTTTATTAATAAAAAGAACAAAATCATAAAAAACAAACAAAAAAGTAACAATTCAACAAAAGATAACTATGGTATCTAAGATCTTTTATACGCATGTGAGTGTTTTAGGATTTTAGTGAGATCTTTTTTTTTCATTAGTTTTAATAAAACTAGACTTGGAAAGAGCTCTCTCATTGATTGTAAAGGGGTTTCCAACAAGAGGTGCTATTTGGAATCACTCGGTATTTCAGTAGCTGTCACTTTTGAAGCTTTTATTCTTTGATATTTGACAAGTAGAAACTACGCCATAACTAAAAATGACACGATACATTGTAGTTATAGTTATTTTACCCACCAGAAACAATCCATTGGAGAGTTGTAGGAGGAAGGTTTGTTTACAAGCAATCGTTTATTGGACTGCCTATGATATGTCTTTTTAGCTAACGATTTGAGGTCAATTAGCACCAGTACATGTTAAAATAACTAGTTATGTAGCTGATCAAGTTACCAGTTAAGTAGCTTGTAAGATAACTGACAAGTATGTGAATCCAATGCGTTGACTATTTTGGACCAGCTATTAGACAGTCTCATTGTAGTCAAAAAGAGTTAAGTTTTTAGGACATGCTCGTGTTAAAACAACTTATCATATAGCTATTGAAGTAACTAGTTCCCACCCTGAATTATGGGTAAAATCAATAGTTCGGGACTGTCTCGTAGATCTGCTGGGTTCATTCACAATTTTTAACATACTGTTAATTCACAGTTATTTGAGTGTCTCTCCCACACATAGTATTGTTACGAATGTGCAATAGCGATTTGAATTTAACGGTCCGCAACGACTGCCTGCAACATAAATCATTTTTATAAACACGTCCATCAGTAGAAGCTTCTACTTATCAACAATGTTAATAGCATGTGGTTATTAGCATTGTTTGTAAGTATGGCAGGACTGTATGTTTAAGCTGCTAACATTAACATCGAAAGCTCTAGAATTCGAATGTACTTATATGTCCGTTAAGGGCATTGTAGAAGATTCCCGATAGATGGCGCGTGCATAAATAGTGGCAGAGGTGAGTTGAGTTGATCATAGGCGCTGTTAGTGTTAACATCAACTGTCTTGTACGTTTAAGGTTGTACGTTATAGAGCGTGTGTGCATTTCTGCGAATTGATAAACGTGTATAAAGACACTGAGTGAATATTTGAACTGTTGTTGTTATACATTTTAAATAAATAAAGAGTTGTTACAATTTTAAACTACTGAAACTGCTTTTTATTTGCAATCAAAAGTATCCGGTTTATTTAAACCCCGTTTTTAAAAGGTAAAAACGTAACAGTATAAAATGAAATGTTAAGTAACATATCAGTTATTGTAAAATTTGTTTGTCTTTGCTTAATTCTGTTATTTTCCTAACAGACGTTTTTAATTCTGAAAATATGAGTTGCGTTCTTCTTAACATTGCTGTTATTTTGCTTAACATAGACAAAACGTGATCACGGTCACTGTTTAAAAGAACAGTGATTTATAAATGACGTTCACTGAGAACGACGTTCTTCAAAAATCTCAGAATCGCTCATCTCTATCGCATGCAGTCTAGTATTGCTATTTTTTAACACTATTGTTGTATTATGTATTCCAAATCATTTGGGATCACAGGTATGAGAGTGTTTTTCACTCTTTTTTTTTTTTTTTTCATTTGTTCTTCTTTTTTGGATTTGTGTTATTATGTGCAAATAACAATGTGAATTTTTATGGTTTTATTCGGCTTTTTTGTATTATAGTTCTGTGTGTTTGAGTTTTCACCAGAGTGGCGGTATAGTTTCAATGGTTCATTCATTTAGTTTTTTTTTTATGCTATTTTTATCATGTGGTTAGTTTTTTGTTGTTGTTTTGTTGCTTCAACACTTTTTTTTTTTTTTTTGTAAAATATTTAGCTAATACTGAGGCAACAAAGGAAAACAAACATTTTTTTGCAGAAAATTTTTGTATTTGTTTGGGATTTTTGTTTAAATATTTTAAAATTTAATGCGAAAAATATTCCCAACACATATTTAAGTTACCGATATTATTGTTATTTGTATTTGTACGTGAGTATTGGTTTATGTGAGTGTATTTGTGTGTGAAACAAAATCGTGCTACTTAATAAAATACATGTTTATTGGGATAGCCCCAAAAAAAGTATTGAGGATTTTCCAACTAAAATGAAAGTTTAAATTAGTTTATGACACCGTTTCTCAAAATGTTTGGTTGAGTGTTTGGTGAGTGTTTTTTTCATATTTCTCTCTAAGGCAGGGAAAGTCAAATGATGGATGCCGCATTTTACATGTACTCTTCTCTTATGCTACGTGTGCACGGTTGTCAGATCTTACAAAGTTGTCAGAAAAATGTTCAATAAATGGTTAAAAACCATATGTTTTAACATAAGTTCACATGGTTGTGTTAACGATTTTCCGAGCATTTTTCTGATAACGTTGTAAAATCTGACAACCGTGTACACGTAGCTTTACGTGTACAAATAGGCACACTTTAAGAATCAGCTGGCAATACCGATTCGTAGTGAGAGCGGAGAGAGTGTATGACTAATACAATCGTAAAATATAATAGTATAGGTTGCTTTTCCCTGCTCTAAAGAAACATATGCAATTTTGGTATCATGCGAAAGGGGTTTGAAAGGCGCTGTCGATGTCGTATCAGAAATGTACATGAAAGTCCAAAAATATAATTTTACCGTTTTTTCTACCCATTTTTCAATCTAGTTTCAATTTTATTTGAATTTATTAAAAAATATTTTCTACCCGATCTGTTGTTAGCTACATATATGTTCAAGATACTCATTTTTTATCTGTTTTCATTTAGCGCACAAATAAATTCTATGTAAAAATTAAAAAAAAATTTTTCGAAAAATTTCAAAACTTCGAAAACTTCTTAAATTATTTGAACATTTCTGAGTTTCGGCATTGAAAGTTGTTAAACTTCAATTTCAGTTGGTAACATCGACACCTTATTTTTCCCCGATACAAACGCTGCGACTTTATATAATTATATAAGTTTGTATGTATGTGTGTTAAACATGTTAGAATATGTTAAGACTTTTAAGACGCTCGATGATAACACTACAAATCAAATCAATTACATTTTATAACAACAAATGTATTTTTAAGTCTACGTTTTATGTTTGATTTGCAGATTGCGAAGTTTAACGCATCTATTTAGATGTTGGAGATCTATAATTCTGAGCCTATCGCCTTCGATCGTATAACAACCTTCGGGTTATTTGATAGGGTATTCAAAATCTCAGTTCCCTCTCGTGTACGAATATAACACCAGGATATATACAGACGGTTCTAAAATGATTTTTGATGTTGTTTCTGGTGTTTTCCGTCTTCCGAATGAATGTAGTGTTTTTTCAGGCTGAAATTTTGGCGATTACACTACATGAACATAATACCCGCAGCAGTATTGGTATTTATGTCTACACCCAGCAGTTCTAGGAGACTGTCCCGAACTAGTGATTTTACCCATCATTTAGGGTGGTTATTTTAGAACGTGTATGTCCTAAACAGGGGGTCAATTGACCATTTTTGACTGTCTAATATCTGGTCCAAAGTAGTCAAGCATTTTTGACTACAATGAGACTGTCTAATATCTGGTCTAAAGTAGTCAAGCATTGGATTCACATACTGGTTAAATAGCGTCAGTTACCTTACTAGTTACCTAACAGGTAACTTGATCAGCTACATAACTAAGTATTTTAACATATACGGGTGCTAATAGGCCTCAAATAGTCAGCTAAAAAGACATATCATAGACAGTCCAATAAACGATAGCTTGTAAACAAACCTTTCTTCGACAACTCTCCAATGGATTGTATCTGGTGGGTAAAATAACTACTTTCTAAAATGCAGTACAAAATAAACGTTTAAAGTGACCTCACTATAGGTTACTTAGAGACACTAAAGTGACTATAGACTTCATGCTATGTTACATGGGATATCAGTATACATAAGCAAAAAAAAAAAAAAAATTATCTGTATGAGAATTATATCAGCATAATTTGAATAAAACCAGTTTGAACGAATTACTCACAAAAAGTTTCAAGTGACTACACTCCAGATTACTTAGAGACACTTAAGTGACAATTGTCTTCGCGCTAGATTACCTGGGATGTATAAAGTAACCAATTGTCTTATCTCTGCACTACAAAGAGCACATACGTCTCAAATGACCAAAATATATAAATTGGAGTCAGCCAAGTGATATTACATGTGTGACGATTACTGGGACACATCGACTACTTGCTTAACTGCTGGGCAGTCAGATGGCAGTCTGACGACTTCATTAGCCAGACAATGTAAGAATTCTCTATCTAGGCTAGGTCGTCTATCTGAATTTACTTTAGTTTGGGTCCCTGCGCACAGAGACTTTTATGGCAATGAACAAGCTAAAATGGGATCTGCTTTGGATATCTCAAATGCGATTTAAGTAGCAATTCCACTGGGGACTATTAAGAGTATTATCTTCAGACACATTCTTAAAAAGGCTGAGAAAAGATGGTAGAAACGAACTACACGCAGAAAGAAATGTAGTTGTTATGATTGTGATAACTATAATATGGTTAATTTACGATTCATATGATTATATCAACCATATATATGGTTACAGCAAACAAGTACATTTTTATGATGAATAATTTTATTATAATATGTTGTTGTCAGATTATGAGATAATATGCAACATAATATGGTAAGTCCTTCATCATATATATTTTTGTCGCAAATATATACTTGTTTACTGTAACCATATTATAGTTACCACAATCATATACATAGTGACTATAATATTGTTTAAAAACTTATAAAAATGTTAAAATGGTTACAGTAAACATGCAGAACTATACTTTTTCTCTGCGTGTACATACTACTTATAACACCGTGTAAATGTCCGCCGCAGCTTCCCTGGATAGCGCGCATCCAAAATGTCCAATTTTCCATCATGCCGAATTTGAACGATGGCATGGGTTAAGTAGGACGTGAGCCCCGCTGTGGATTGTGGCTTAATCGCATAGACCTGCGATTTCAAAAAAAAAAAAACAAAATACAAAAAAGTCTAACGGGGTCAGTTCACATTAACTCCAAGTGAGATGACCATCGAATGTCCAATGTGACATGAGTTGTATGGCACGTAGCGCCTTCCTGTTGAAGACATATGCCGTTGGTGTCCATATCATCTAATTTAGGCAAAATGAAATATGGACCGATGCCCGCCAGCCCAAAATTCACACCCAACAGTGACTTTTTCTGGATGCATTGGATGCTTCTGGATCTCATGTGGATTGCTATTGTCCCAAATTCGACAGTTTTATACCCATTGATCAAGAAATAGTCCAAATTGCTCGAACAGAACATCAATTTCAATGAATTCTATAATTTGCACATTTTGTTGAACGCTATATTCGTGCTTGGTGATTTGCAAGACAAACTGAATAAATGACAGGCAAAGTCCACAGATATAGCTTTAACAATATTGCCGCTATAATTTTTTGGATATATTGTCCAACTATAAAACTGTTAGCTGCCAAACTAGCCACAAGCAATGTTAACGAGGTCAAATATCAGCTTCAATGAAGTCAACTGACTTCCTTGATAACTCGACATTGACATCGCGCTCAACAAGGTATAAACCAAGGATCGTATATGTTTATTTTGAGGATTATATATTGACACCTGTCTTTAGTATAATGACAACTGTCTTCAGTATAAAGACAACTGTCTTCAGTATAAAGACAACTGTCTTTAGTATAAAGACAACTGTCTTTAGTATAAAGACAACTGCCTTTAGTATAAAGACAACTGTCTTTGGTATAAAGACAACTGTCTTTAGTATAAAGACAACTGTCTTTAGTATAAAGACAACTGTCTTTAGTATAAAGACAACTGTCTTTAGTATAAAGTCAACTGTCTTTAGTATAAAGACAACTGTCTTTAGTATAAAGACAACTGTCTTTGGTATAAAGACAACTGTCTTTAGTATAAAGACAACTGTCTTTAGTATAAAGACAACTGTCTTTAGTATAAAGACAACTGTCTTTAGTATAAAGACAACTGTCTTTAGTATAAAGACAACTGTCTTTAGTATAAAGACAACTGTCTTTAGTATAAAGACAACTGTCTTTAGTATAAAGACAACTGTCTTCAGTATAAAGACAACTGTCTTTAGTATAAAGACAACTGTCTTTAGTATAAAGACAACTGTCTTAAGTATAAAGACAACTGTCTTTAGTATAAAGACAACTGTCTTCAGTATAAAGACAACTGTCTTTAGTATAAAGACAACTGTCTTTAGTATAAAGACAACTGTCTTTAGTATAAAGACAACTGTCTTTAGTATAAAGACAACTGTCTTCAGTATAAAGACAACTGTCTTTAGTATAAAGACAACTGTCTTTAGTATAAAGACAACTGTCTTTAGTATAAAGACAACTGTCTTTAGTATAAAGACAACTGTCTTTAGTATAAAGACAACTGTCTTTAGTATAAATACAACTGTCTTTAGTATAAAGACAACTGTCTTTAGTATAAAGACAACTGTCTTTAGTATAATGACAACTGTCTTTAGTATAAAGACAACTGTCTTTAGTATAAAGACAACTGTCTTTAGTATAAAGACAACTGTCTTTAGTATAAAGACAACTGTCTTTAGTATAAAGACAACTGTCTTTAGTATAAAGACAACTGTCTTTAGTATAAAGACAACTGTCTTTAGTATAAAGACAACTGTCTTCAGTATAAAGACAACTGTCTTTAGTATAAAGACAACTGTCTTTAGTATAAAGACAACTGTCTTTAGTATAAAGACAACTGTCTTTAGTATAAAGACAACTGTCTTTAGTATAAAGAAAACTATTTTTAGTATAAAATTAAAATTTACGACGAATATGATCGAGAATGTTGTATAGTGGGAGCAATCAAAATATATGTATTTTCATTGAGCGCACAGCTTGAGCGCTAACAAGTTGCGAAAATACCATAAATTCCCTTGAAAATCAGTTTTACCTACAACATCTTCAACTAATAATACCCTCTATTACTCACTTTTTAAAGTGGAGTCCTTTAAAAAAAAAGATTTACCAGTAGCTATATTAAAGTATGTTAAAAATATCTCTACTTACTTACATACATACAAAATATCTACTTTACACAACTATAAAAGGCGTATAAAAATATATATGTATGTAAACGTAAAAACAGCAAAAAGGTGTAACCATCAAAATGTATGTTTTCTGGTTGATTTTAAGTTTAACAAAAAAAAAAAATGTAACGAAATTCTGAATATATTTTATTTAAAAACATTTATGCACATACAATCATGTGTAACAAACAAATTTTAAATTGGGACATATTGCATTTTCAAGGTATTTAAAGTCTTGATTTGTGTGGAATTTTTTTTTTTACTTTAATACTAAATCATGTAGGCCATATTTTTGCTTAAATGCGGCAGCATTGTGTACAAATTATTTGCAAAAAAAAAAATTAAAATTTTGTAATAAATCGTAAACATTTAAACATACACTACAAGTATGTTCAAAAGTGCCATTTGTATGCAATTTGAAATTTGATATTTTTTAATGAAAATTTTCTGCTTAAAAATGTCTCATAAAGGTCTCATATTCTTGCAAAAACATTTTGATGTCAGTGATATTTACTTAAAAAATTGTGGCTTTTAATACCATTACAAAAAAACTTTTCAAAAATTAACAGTTTTTTTAATTTTTTCTTTTGAAAAATAAATCACCAACTATGACTTATGTATGTATATGCTTGTGACAACCATGTTTATGCTGTAATAGTTCACCATATTGTGTTGATCTGACAACAACATATTATGATATAATGATTAATTTTGTTGTTGCATCACACATGTGTATCAAAAGAGACTGATTTTGTTTGTTTATCTCCTTAACATTTCACCATCCTTCCCTTCTATGTATTTATTTTATTAATATGTATTTTTTCAAATGTTTATCTTTTATTATGTAACATTTGTACAATATAAATTTATACAAAATATTGCCCATTGTTAGATTATCACAATGAAGGCAATTGTATCGCTGATCACTTAGCAGGATTAGGAGCCTTGTTGTCGGAAGACGAGATAGACTCCCTCTGCGGAATTCCGCTGTCAACCTGCAAGAAACGAATACATGACGCATATTACGAACTTGCCCAAACGAGGTGGGGTAATGAATCCACCTGTGCTATCACGAGGTTAATATGGCCTGCGTTGGACTCTAGACGAACGTCATATCTACTTCGACTAAAAAGAATAAGACTCAGCAATATGGTGGCGATGATCACCGGATATTGCACTTTCGGTACCCATGCTGCAAGACTTGGGTTACCTTATAACGACTTCTGCAGAAGTTGTCGACATAAGGAAGAGGAAGAAACTATTATACACTTCTTTTGTAATTGTCCGGCACTTGGCGATTTACGGGCCAGACTTTTAGGTGAGAGATCCTTTGGTACCCTCTCCGGGCTATCTGTGAAGGAACTAAGATGCATAGACGCCTTTATTAGGGAAAGCAGGTGGTTGATAAAACCGGGCTTGCAAATTGCACCTCATGGCGACTCGGCAACTGTCCCATGATGGTATGCGTTATATTACTCTCAACATCTTCTCATCTAACTCCTCCCATTTCTTTAAATTTCCTCCTCTTGCCTACTAAATCTATAGAACTCCTATCTTCTACTTTTATTTCTCCTCTCTTTTTGTTTTCATTTTTCAGGTAACACAAAGGGACCCAAGTGAGCTGTACCAACGAAGGTTGTGGACGGCTGCTGATAACCTAACCTAGATTATCACATCTTTCTGGCAACATATGGATTCCTAGACAAAAGATCTGCTCATCATTTGAGGCCAAGAATGAATCAAAACAATATTCCGATATTGTTCCATAGTGAAGCGTATCCTACACGCAGGTAAAAAATATAGTTGTGCATGTTTACTGTAACCATTTCAACATTTTTAACAATATTTTAGTCACAGTAACTATATATATGATTGTGGTAACAATAATATGGTTAATTTACGATTCACATGATTGTATCAATTGTATATATGGTTACAGTACACAAGTATATGTTTGTGACAACCATTTATATGATGAAGGACTTACCATTTTATGTTGCTCTCGGCTTATGGATATCATAATCTAAGAACAATATCTATATATATAAAAGAGTTAAGTTACTGACTGACTGACTGACTGACTGACTGATTCATCATCTCACAGCCCAAACGACTGAAGCTAGAATCATGAAATTTCAACTGTGGGTTCCTCCCTCCCCAAACGATCCAATGAGATGTTTGGAAATTCGAAGGTTTAGGGGGTAAAAACGGGTAAATTCGGTATCCTTATATCTTCAAAACTAATAAAGTTACAAAAAAACTTACAACAGCATGTTACTCCATTTAAAAAATAAGCTGACAGGTGTCTGGTACTGTTTCAAAATTCGGACTTTTTAGGCGAGAAAACGGGTAAAAACTGTATTTTGGTACTTTTTTGGCAACATATGTAACTTTTAAACCACTAAACATAGAAACAAATTTTAAATAGTATTCTTTACTTATAAAAAAAATAACAAATACAAGTTTGGTACTAATTTGAAAAATTGTGTTTATTTTTGGTACTTTTTTCATAAATTATGTTTTTCTTAAAACTGATATAGACATATAAATATTTTATTTTAAGCTCCCACCACGATACAGAAATTTATTTGAACAAAATTTTAACACCACAATGGGTATAAAAAAAGGTACCAAAAAGGGGGTAAAAACGGAAAAATACATTTAATTTGACATTTTAAGCCAATTTTGATAAATTTTTAACATTGGCTCCTGGATTCATGCAAAAATTAACTAACAGAGTGCTATTTGGAACTCGACTGCCAAGCTGTATATTTGTCCAAATCCGGGTAAACTGTTTGGTACTTTTTTTAAAACTTATTTTTCTTGAGCACATTAACACAGATTTTAATCGTTTGAGGCATAAACAATTTTGGCAAATATTCCATTATTTTTAAACTTGAGGTGTGTTCAAAGAGGAAAAGGGGATTTGGTACTTTTTTCATAATGGTACTTTTTTTAATATTTTAAACTTTATCGCATTTTTTCTTTATTAGAGTGGTACTTATGGTATTTTTTCTATATTCTAATGGTACTTTTTGAATTTTCTATAATAATGGATCTATAATAATGAACCTAGTGAGTGAGGGTAGACTTTTTGGTACTTTTTCTTTATTCGAATGGTACTTTTTGTAATTTCTTCACCAATGAAACTATAAACATGAAATAAAGGTTATATGGACCCAAATGAGTGGGAAACCACAAGTGAGGGGCTTTAAGAAAAAAACGTTGTTGTTTACACTATAATGTTCAATAACTAATTGGGAATAAATGACAGATATGTACTCTTAAAAATTACATATACGTTATTAAAATCAAAAACCAGATACGCCATCTATTGTAATTAATGCATTATTAAGACATACATCCAAATGTTTTAAACTAGTCGTTATATGAGAACTGTGCTTCGTTTGAAATATTAATTCATTAATTTACTTTATAATCAATGGCGTATACATTTTATTTAATTCAAATCCAATTAATATCACTTATACGTTCCGTTTATTCTCTCTCTGCTCATAACAACAAAACAATTGCATACGTTAAGCTGCTAAACAATTTATTAACAAATCAAATTCATATTTATTATTTCTGAAAGTTTTTCTGTTATTTTGAAAGTATAAATCAAAACTTAACAAAAATAAAATAAAATACCAACTTAAATATTAAATGAATGTGACTACAGAGAGACAGAGAGAGATAGAGAATGAGAATGAAGTAAAGTTATTAAACAATAAACTTAAAATACAAAAACAAACTAAAACGCGAGAAAAAAATAACAACTACACAATCACAGTTGTATAAAGTTTTACAGCCAAAGTAAATAGAAAAAGCATACAAAATCACAAACGAACACAACACCAACAACAAACAAATATCCAACTCAATAATAGTTTCTTTAATAAACTTGCCACTTTAACTTGCAACAGGTTGTATATAAATTAAATGAAAGTAGAATAAACTGAAACAAAAAACAGAAACAGCAACAATAATACTTAAATTGAAAAATTCTTTACCAAAGAGAATACAATATTTAAGCCAAATACAGCCAGCAACAAAAACTGCAATAAAAAACTATATATATATTAAAAGAGGTTTAACAATTGTGTGTAAGTGTTTTACATAAGAGCAAATGTTGTGTGGTACTTTTAAAAAAGCTAGTAAAAGTACCTTACACTAGGCTGTTTTACAGAAGGCAAATTATAAGCCTGTGGAAACGATTTTGGCAATTTGGGAAAAATGTCATCCCAGTCTTTGCTTTTAGTACCCTCAACAGACAGTTGTATAAATATATAACAGATCTATGTTAAAGATTGATTCTATTACGATATTTATTGTGCATAATTTTCGGTAATATGATTTTTACAATAGATGACGTATCTTCTGAACGAGGTTTTTGTTTTTAAAACTTACAGTGGTTTAAAGACAAACTCGTACAGCTAACATTTATTGGGTAAATTGTCCTCTATCGGATGGTTATTTAAACACAGGAATTATGTTAGAAGGTAAGAAGTTATGGGTGGTTTAATTAAATATCTTATTAACAAGTAAGAGTGCTATATTCGGCTATGCCGAATCTTATATACCCTTCCACCTTCACAGCCTATAGAATCCTAAATATATCAAGAACAATTTTAAAAACTTTACATTTAATTGCTGACGAGCAGATTATATTGTAGAAGTTACAAACGAAATAACAATCTTATATATACCCTTCTCACGAAGGTGAAGAGTATAAAAACAACAACGCCAAACAAAACACCAAAAAAAAAAAAACAAAAAAAAAATACGCAAAGCAATGAAACCAACTCACATCCAAACATATGTACGTTTTGTTGGCTTTTTGTCAAACAACAAAAAAACAAAATACGCAAAGCAATGAAGCCAACACACAACCAAACATATGTACGTTTTGTTGCTTTTTTGTCAAAGCATGCAATAAATTGTCTTTTTTTGATGAAATTTTCAGAGGTTGTCTCGGATTTTTGCTCATATCTCCATAATTTATGGACGGATTTTGCTGATTTTAAATAGCAAACTTCTCGAACGCATATCTGACAGAATTATTGAAGATTTGGATCCCCAAGATATCTGGGGTCATCAGAAAATTGATTTCAACAGACAGACAGACGGACATGGCTTAATCGACTCCGCTATCTATAAGGATCCAGAATATATATACTTTATAGGGTCGGAAAATTATATTGTGGAAATTACAAACGGAATGACAAACTTATATATACCCTTATCACGAAGATGAAGGGTATAAAAAACATAAAAGCCAAACTCGTACAGCGAATCTTAGTTAAGAAAACAATATCTTTGCGTAAAGTGATCCAAAATTGAAAATCTTCAAATATTTTCATTAAATTATAAAGTTTCATACAAAAATATCTAATTGGAAGCCAAAACGCACAAACAACCGAAGAAATCCGAAAGCATGCTGTAAAGCTTTCAGGGGATGGAAATTCTCTTCGTGCAATTCCCAAAATTCTGGGAAGGAGTCATTCTACTATCCAATACATACTAAAATGATACAGGACTTCAAAACAAATAAAAACTAATACAAAAAAAGCACACAATAAAATATTCAGTGAAGCTGAAGAGCGAAATATTGTCAGAGCGTGTAAAAAGGATCTCTTTGCATGCTCTTCCAAACTTATGTCCATTACGGAAGCCACTATGGGAAATAAAGCTTACGCTCAAACCATGCGGAATATACTCCTAGAGCGAATTTGAATGGTAGAATGGCAAAAAAGGACCGCTTAAACT
This sequence comes from Calliphora vomitoria, assembly GCA_942486065.2. Taxonomy (NCBI): domain Eukaryota; kingdom Metazoa; phylum Arthropoda; class Insecta; order Diptera; family Calliphoridae; genus Calliphora; species Calliphora vomitoria. Next base: position 17,417,033 of record OW818029.2, read on the forward strand.
TCGTCAAACTACACAAATCAAAGGATTTTTCTTTTTTGGAAAGCTGTGTTGTTCACAGACGAGACAAGATTTAACATATTCGGCTCTAATGGAAATCCATATCTATGGCGAAAGGCTAATGAGGAGCTCTTACCACAACATGTTAAATCTACTGTAAAGCATGGTGGTGGATCGGTGATGGTTTAAGGGTCTTTCTTGCCAGCTGGTCCAGGTTCTCTTCATTTCATCAAAGGCATAATGGACCAAAAAATGTATTTAGAAAAGGAAACAAAAACGGAGTCTTTCAAACAATTACTACTTCAACCAGGATAACGACCATGAGCATAAAGCTTACAGTGTCAGGTCGTGGTTGTTGTACAATTGTCCTCATGTAATGGAGAAACCTGCCCAGAGCTCTGATATCAACCCCATCGAGAATCCTTTGAGCTATCTCGATAATAAAGTGAGACAGCACCACATTTCCTCTAAATAGGAATTGAAAAGAGTTCTTACTGAGGAATAGGAAAATATTGATCCCACCGTTTGCCGCAAACTAGTAAAAAGTACACCTAAGAGACCATAAATGCTTATTCAAGCAAAAGTATTCCATACAAACTATTCAATGATCAATGTACGAGTTTGGCTTTTAAAGGATTTTTTGTTAATTCTTATTTACAGTGTTATTTAAATGGTTTTTCGTTTATTTTACATATGAATTGAATAAAGAATTATTTAAGCTACAAGCCTTCCAAACACACTTTTTATATAACTCTAAAATATAAGCCGAAATTAAGAGATATATAAAAAATTTCCTAGTGTACGAGTTTGGCTGTATATGTGATTTAAAAAAACATTTTTTTTTTTTTGCTTTAAAAATGTCGAATTGTGCCAACAAAGCGTCATATTCGGGAAATTTTGCTTTGCTTCTTTAATTTGAAAAGAAGTGCCGTTGAATACACCGCTTGATAACCAAAGCTCATCAGTTTCAATGTGCGAAAGATGGTTTGTGCGGTTCAAAGAAGGTGAAATTGACACGGAAGAAGAAGATCTCCCAGGCCAACCAAAAAAGTTTGAAAACCAAGAATTGCATGCATTACTCCATGATGATGGTTGTAAAACTCAACAAGAACTTGTAACATCATTGAGAGCTACTCCAGCAACTATTTCAAAACGTTTGCGAGCAGTAGGATTCATTCAACAGCAAGGAAATTGGGTAATATACGAATTCAAGCCAAAAGAGTTTGTAAGACGATTTTGCATGTAAGAAATGAACGCTATAAAAGAAAATAATGTTTGCACCGTATCATTACTTGTGATGAACAAATCGGCTGCTCTGTACCGAAATGATTAATAGCCTGGCGGGGCACGGTCTGAACTATAAAGCGTTTGAGGCAAAACTTTCCACCCACTTCATTCTAAATAGTTTTTAACAGGTATTGCAACATATGGCCAAGCGTTGTCATGATATAATATTACGGTTTCATGTAAAGCCGCATATTCTGTGTGTTTTTCGGCCAATGCTCGTTTCAAACAAATCAGTTGTGTTCGGTGGAGGTTCCATCTAATGGTGGTCAAGCTCCTTATTCCCACCAACTACAGAGCATTGCTTTAGCGCCATGGATATATATTGCTTTGGTGTCAATAAGGCTTCAGGTTATCGTAATGGATCCCCTTTTCATCGACAGACATGATTCAGTGCAAAAATGATTTTCTTTTATAGTGTTCAAGCATCTTTTTGGAGATGCAAAATCGTCTTTCAAGGTCTTTCGGCTTCAGTTCGTATGGTACCCAATTTCCCTGATTTTGGATTTTGCAAACGTACTGTTACGTTTTTACCTTTTAAAAACGGGGTTTATATCCTTTAAATAAACCGGATAATTGTGATTACAAATAAAAGCAGTTTTAATAGTTTAAAATTTGTAACAACTCTGTATTTATTTAAAATGTACAACAACAACAGTTCAAATAGTCACTCAGTGTCTTTATACACGTTTATCAATTTGCAGAAATGCACACACTTTATAATGCACAAACTCAAATGAACAAGGCAGTTGATGTTAACTCTAACAGCGCCTATGATCAACTCAACTCTCGACTGTAACCTCTGCCACTATTTATACCCACGCCATCTTTCTGGAATCTTCTACAATGCTTTTAAAGGACAAACTGTATGTTTGAATTCCACAGCTTTCGATGTTAATGTTAGCTGCTTAAACATTTAGTGTTGCCACACTTATAAACAATGCTAGCAACCGCATGCCATCAACATTGTTGATGAGTAGAAGCTTCTACTAATGGACGTGTTTATAAACATGATGAATGTTTCAGGCAGTCGTTACAGACTGCTAAATTCAAATCGCTATTGCACATTCGTAACAGTACGAAATTACTGCCTGAGTAGCTCCCACTGATTTTGCAAGCTCTTGTTGACAATTTTCATGGTGTAATTGCTCCAATTCATGACCGTCAAACTTTTTTGCTGGCCTGGACGATCTTTGTCTTCCCTGTAAAAATCACTACTTCTGAACCGAACATACTATCTCTCACGGTTATACCGAAGGAATACATTCATCATAAGCTTTTCTGAGCAATCGTTGTGCTTCAGCGGCAATTTTTTTTCAAATTAAAGAAGTAAAGCAAAACTTCCCGCATATGACTAATCGTTGGAAAAAATTCCATGGATGTCAAACACAGGAGTCAACTGGCAGATGCCTGTAGACAGGAGCAGTGTTGCCCTTTCAGTTAAGAGCAGACCTATTGACCCACCCTCGTACTTTAAATTCAGTTAAAACGTCAAAAGGTCAAAGTTCGAATTGCTTTTAAAATCATAAAGTAAAATACTTTTCTGGTACGCATTGCAAAATATAAAAATGTTTCTGAGTAAAATGTACCCATCATCTCTATACCTGAATTTAAGCCTTTGGTTAGTTCTTTTTTTTTAGTGATTTTATTCCATGAAATATATGTACAAGCAGTCTAGTTTTTCCAATTACATGCTTGTTTTTTCTTCTGAGTAAACTCGAACATAATAAAAAACAGAAACAAGTAACCGAATGAATACAAATTTACACATTGCTATTCGGCAATAAAAATCTACAACTTGCAAGTTTATTTTTTCAACTCTCAAATTTTATTTTGTTACTGGTTGTCGTCGTATTGACTTTTTTTCTACAAAAAAAAAAATAATAAAAAAATACACGAATTTTTCATGTACTTTTGCTAAATTGTGGGTAACTAACAGCCAAAAAAAATACCTACATATATACATTTATACATATTCAGTTATCTGTTTTTTTTTTTTTTTTTTTTATATATATGTATGTATAAAATAAAAAAGTCAACAAAATTTTCGATGAACATGGTTTGGTAGGCTTTCACGCCTGCCTCAATGTCGCTGTTGGAGTTTTTTTTTTAATATAAATATTTTTTGTTGGAGATTTTATACCATTTTGCTTTTTTTATTATTTAACAATATTCCTGTGTGTCGTTGTGTCATTGCTACAATTGGTGGTAGAAACAAAAAAACCTGTTACTCCTGGGAAATGTTATTTGTTTTGACATCAGCTATTTGGTGTGTTGCAACTTGCAAATATTGTGCTGTGTTGTTTTGTTATTTTATTTTTAACAGTTACCAACGTGATATTGTCATTTTTGCTTTAAACTTAATTAAAAGTTGCAAAAGAAAGTGGGACAAAAGCCAAAATCGTATTTTAAATAAAAGATGAGAAGTTTTCCAAAAAAAAATGTCTACTTGTATTAAGCAAGTGGCATTAAAAGGTTTTAGTTTTTTAAGGCATTACAAAGGCTGTAAAACCACCTTTGAATACAATCTTAAATCGTTTAAAATCTTAACACTTTATTTTCTCCATAATTTATTACTACACAGATGATTTCTAAGTGAACTTTTGGGTGTAGACTTAAAAAATTTTTTTCAAATGTTTAGCTTATATTTTGAAACATTTGTACAATTTGTCGCATAGACAAAAATCAAAAAAAAAAAAATTAAAAAAAATATGATTAAATATATATTGATCGATAGCTAATAACACAACTCAAATAATTTTTTGGAAATTGGTTTTATTTGACTCCCCTAGATTTACTAAAAGACTTCACTAAAATCAGTCAAATTTAAGAAAAAATTTATGAATAAAAAAATTAATTGATATGCTTCAAGAAAATAATTCTCAAAAATTCATTTTTTTAAAAATGAGTTTAAATTTTTATTTTTTGAGTTCTTTGGTATTTTCAAAATTTGTCAGGAGTAAAATTTTTATTAAAAATTTTTTATCGCTCAAAAAAATAAATTTTAAAAACAAAAAAAAAAAAATTACAAACGTTTGTTGGAATTTAAAAAAAAAAATCGTATAAAATCGGAAATTTTTTTATATCGTTTTATCTTGGTATATAGTGTTGTTAAAAGGGCCGTGAAAAGATTATTGCCAACTTTTTGCCACAACTTAAAAAAAATGCATTTTAAAATAGGTATAAATTCACAATTTTTACTTAAATTTAATGTATTGTAGAGCAATAATATTAAAAGAAATGTTACAAGCTATATGAAATAATATTCATATCTTAAATTCGATTAGAGAAATAGTGAAAAGGTATTATATGGAAGACATATTGTGCACAAAACCTTAACCAGAGTGCGCTAAAATTATATAATTTTTAGCAAGATGAGGTAATACGATATATACCCACCTGTTTTTGTGACACATGTCTCTCAATACTTTTTTTATGGATTATTTATGGATTCAAAATCAAGAACAAACAGAAAATATACAGAATCTTGCCATTTTGTAATTTGTTTTTGAGCACTGCATTGCCGACTACTGCATTACCAAAAATCGGAGAACACTACAAGATGAAGTTAATTACTGTGAGTTATGTATTTTGAAGCCAGTAATAAGACTTCTGGAAAATATAAGATATACATATTATATATCAACGTGTAGGGAATTGTGTATTCTTTTCAAAAATGTATACAATTTTTAAGAATTTAAAAATTAATAGAAAACATTTTTCAAAAACATAGGAACTAAAAATGGTATCAGATATTTTGGAAAATTTTAAATTATTATTGAGAATCCCACAATTCCCAAAAAACTTTTAAAAAATCTCAAAAATGGTATTTCCTTATCTGTATAACTAAAGATAAATGTAAGTTCATTTTTATCTTAGTATCGATTTTCCTAATACTAATGGATTTGTTGGTAATTCAAAAATATATATTTGAACAAAATTGGGAGAGATTTGGATCTGCTATTAGCAAAGAACTTGAACTTTTAATTTTCAAATGTGAATATCTCGTTAAATGAAAGAGATAAATCATAGCTTAAGAAATATTTTTTTTATCTCTCTTCTTAGATTCCACATATGGGACATTTAATGTCAGTCAACCAACTTTTGAAATCGATGTCTTCTGATTGGGATGAAATTTGCACCATAGTTAGTTCTATTCAGACACAATTTTTCAACAAGATCGGCCGAGAACTCTTTGAGTTAGAGACGTCAAAATTTTACCTTTTGGCCAAGTAGGTGTTTTTTCTTATCAATGTAACTTATTACCTATTGCTCTTAGCAAAATGTGTCCGGAATAGTTTAGATAGCTATTTCTTCATCCCACTCGGAAGACATGATTTCAAAAGTTGGTTCACTTGACATGAAATGCCCCATATATAAATCGGATGGAGAACAAACATTTTTAATATACCCGACATACCCCGATTTAAGGCCTTGAGGCTCCGTCTCACCTTAGTGTTTAAAATCCAAATTCAAAACTTAAACTCAACTACACCTCCTCTATAGCAGCGCGACTGTTAGTTCAGAAGTTACAGATTTATTTCCACTTTTTTTTAATTTCCCCCACTGTGCTCGGGAGAACATTTGTAAGGAGACTAGGTGATATCATAAAACTATTATAAACAAAATTAGTAGAGTTAGTCCTTGTGTCCAAAAAGTGATGTGGACCAAATATCATTGGAACATGTTTAAAATTGCGACCTGTACCTTGATTAATAAAATTTACATGAAAAGACGGACACCTCAACCCAAAAAATGATTCAGTAAATACAAATAAACATATCAAGTTTCATTACAATCTGATAATTTTTGCAAAAGTTATAGAATTTTTACAATTAAGGATATATGGCTGCACCAAGAGTCCTTGATGCAATCACAATACAAATTAACAGAAAGTTTCTAAGCTTAGTGCGTATAACAAATGCAGATTTTCATGATTTTTAGATAAATTATGCAGCCAATATTAAAAATTATATTTTTGTCATATATGGGAGGTAGGCGTGTCCTTGGTCCGATTTTTTCCAAAAATTGTATTTTTCATAACTAAGGTATTTTATATTAGGATTCCAAATTTCAAAAGTCTACGACAACTCATTCTATTTTTGTCCCATCGTTATATGGGGACAAAGCACTGTGCGAGCTATTCCTATCTTTCTTGCAAGATATGGATTCCATGCCAAAGGAACTGCTCATCTTTTGATTCCAAAAACGATGTGAATACTAAAAATATGTTCGCCCGTCATCGACATATGTAGATATTGAACGTTTCAGAAGAACCAATCCTGGCGAACAACAATCAGAGGTTTCTCGGTATGATAGAAAGCAGAAGAAATTCATCGATATCAACTGCATATCATATTTGAGCTAAGACTCGCAATATTATGTTCAGGTTGTTCAACCATTTTGTGGACATGGTCTTTACAATTGCATTAATTATATACAAACGTCTGCAGGCCGATGAGGACAATGCTTCCATCAATGTATCCGATTAAAGAACTGCGTTTACAGCTTACAGATTTGTGTGAGGAAATAGCTGCTGGACTTGTTTCCTTAAAAAATATACGGTCTGTAGGACGACCATCTGTTCCAAATCTTGATGCGCCTTTATCACTACAGCCTGCCATAGCAGGTGTTGGGACAAGAACTGCTAATCAAGTTGCTGATGTTCAGTTCGATGCTGACGGTCATTTTCTTGTTTGGATAGAGAGAAAAGCCAAAAAAAAAATGTGCCAAAAATGTCACACCCAAGTCTTTTGTTCCAAATGAGACCTGGTTTTATGCGGTCAATTTGATACAAATTATTTCTGGAACTACCACCATCGAAAATAATGCTAATTTTAACTTTGTTTGTTCCTTTCTCACAATAAAATTAGTTTATATATAAAATTTACCTTTACATGTTAACCGGCAAGACCGCCTACAGGCGGCCTTTACAATTTTTTTCCTGGCTTTCGTTCAGAAAACTTACGATTCTATTGACTACATCTACTTAAAACTAAATAATTTGCTTCATTGGATAATTTTTACGGTCTTGCCAGTTATAGTTAACCATTTCAACATTTCTACAAGTTATTTTAACAATGTTATAGTCGTAGTAACTATTTATATAATTGTGGTAACCCACCATATATAAATAGTTACAGTATCAACCATATATATGATTACAGTAAACAAGTATATGTTTGAGACAACCATTTTTATTATAAATGATTTGTCATAAATATATACTTGTTTACTGTAACCATATATATGGTTGATACAATCATGTTAATCGTAAATTAACCATACTACAGTTACCATAATCATATAGATAGTTGCTGTGACTATAATATTGTTAAAAAAAACTTGAAAATATTTTGAAATGGTTACAGTAAACATGCACAACTATGTTTTTTTCTGTGTCACATACGATCTCTTACGCTTCTATTTATAGTAATGGATCAATTTTACTTCGCAAGTAATAATTCGGTGCAAAAATAATCTTCTTCTATATCGTTCAAACATCATTTCGGACATGCAAAATCGTGTTTCAAGGTCTCTGAACTTCAATTCGTATGGTACCCAATTTCCCTGCTTTTGGATGAATCCTGCTGCTCGCAAAATGCTGACTGAGTAGCTTTTAATGATTTTGCAATTTCTTGTTGAGTTTTACAACAATCTTCAAGGAGTACTACCTCCAGTCTTTGGTCTTCAAACTTTTTTTGACAGACCTAGTTGATATTTGTCTTCCGTGTCAAAATCACAACTTCTGAACCGCACAAAGCATCTCTCACACGTGGAAACCGATGGAACACATTCACCATAAGCTTTGGTGAGTAATCGGTGTTCTTTAGGGGCATTTTTTTTCAAATTAAAGAAGAAAAGTAAAACTTTCCGCTTTGTTGGCACAAAATTTGAAATTTTCGAAGCAAAAAAAACCCAGTTGTTTACTTTGTTTGTTCAATAACTAAGTGAGTATAAATGACAGATATGTATCCTTCAAAATGACATGTAAGTTATTAAAAATAAAAACCGCAATCAAAAGATACGCCATCTAATGCAAATCCCTTATTTTTAAGTCATACACCCAATAAATTAATTAGAAACCTGATTAGACTGTTTAATATTTATTTGCCAAGCTTAAGAGCATAAGAGATTTTAAATAGTACCTGAAGACAGTACGTAATAATTCAAAACATATAATAAACCACTGCGTATGAGTTATATTATTTAATTAATTCAAATCATTGTAAAGTAAATAATGTACTATATGCGTATGTGGAATATTAATTATATTTATTAACAATATTAAGTATACAAAAACGTAAGTATTATGTGACTATGATAAATTTCTTATTGCTTGTTTAATTCTTAAATCTACACTCAGGGTTTTTGAAAATTAAAAAGAAACCAATGGAAAAATAAACAAAAAAAAACAGGACATTCATTTATGTCCTGCCCACTTAATCTTCTACAATTTAATGTGACTAATTAAGTCATGCCTAGGATTTGCATAATATCCACCTAAATGCCGACTTATTTTTTTACAAATAAACTAATAAGGAATATCAAACTGTGAAGTAGAAATCGACTGCAATGAGCGCTATTGCGACAATAATATTAAAACTGAGTAATTAAATAAAATAATGTAAGCTTATTTAGAAAAAGCGTGCAGTTTAAAATATGTAAATGCAGCTTTAATAAAAATATAAATACTATTACTATGAAAATGTACAGCAGCACAGTACTAAGACTTCCATATACAGCGCTCCCATATCCACATTTTCTCTATTATACTCGTAATAGGATTAAAAAATCTTACGCCACAAATTTATAGGTTGTATATGCAACGTTAAGTGGTTACAACTTAGCCAATCATTAAAGACATTTATAAAGCAACCACCTTGAACCATATTAAATATCAAATATACCAATGCACCACAAATTAATGACCACGTACAACTACAACAAAGGCAACCGTAAAATAAGTAGCAAGGACACCAAAGCCAAACATATTTCCATAGAAATGTAACATCTGTGTTTTTCATATGAAAAAATAGACACAAAAACTTGTGAAATATATGAAAAACGCAGGAAAACACTGAGAATAACAGCTAATTAATATGTCTAGTTGTCATGGATAACAAAGAACACATTCTTTAAAGACTACACTATAACTAGACTATTTGTATTTTATTAACGAGATGAAATTCTAGACACTGGTTACCATTAGTCCGAGAATATAAGACGCCTCTGAGATTAAAGCGAATCTTTCCTGTGGAACTACCGCAAAGCTATCCATTGCAGGGTGGAATTGGTGAAGACCTCATCTATGGTAAATACCTTATCAGATATCTCATAGCTACAGGTTGGGTCTAGCAAACTCCACATTTTGTACACATTTTATATACATTACGATGTAAACGACATTCCACACGCAGAAAAAAATATAGTTGTGCATGTTTACTGCAACCATTTCAACATTTTAACAATATTATAGTCACAGTAACTATTTGTATGATTATGGTAACAATAATATGGTTAATTTACGATTCACGTGATTGTATCAACCATATATATGGTTACAGTGAACAAGTATATGATTATGATTATGGATATCATAATAAATGAATCGTAAATTAACCATATTATTGTTACCACAATCACATAAATAGTTACTGTGACTATAATATTGTTAAAAATTTTGAAATGGTTACAGTAAACATGCACAACTATATTTTTTTCTGCGTGCTGTTATTAAAACTTAAATTTCAGAGTTTTTTTTTTCTTTTGCAGCGGAGACAATGTTATATCATTAAACGCTTCCTATCTTTAAATTTAAATAAAGCTAAATGTGCGTGAGATGCAATGGAAATTTTTTATTCGTTTGAAACGCCTATTGGTGCCATTATATACGTTGCTTCGCTGGGTGTTGCTCATACGAAATATAAAATTTTTCATTACTCTGGGCATAAAACTGGCTGAATTTTAAAGATGGCATGGATTATGTTGGCTTTGAAGGCCACTTAACAAAACCCCACTAGAAATAGTCTAACATCACCTCCAGATGAGATGACCATGCCTTCAAATCGCTCGTGCCGAATGTCCAAAGTGACATGAGCTGCGTGGGATTTAGGGCGGCTCTAGTTTATATCCATATCATCTACATGTCGTTGATGACAATACCATCCAATTCAGGCCAACAGAAGTTGGTAATGATCGACTTATGGCATCGGCGTTGACAGTTATGTAAAGGCTAACGTCGCACAGTGGTATAGAAAAAAAAATAGAGGGAAATAAATCTGTAACTTCTAAACCGTTAGTCCGGATTAAATGAAATTTCACACTTGGGGGGCTGTCAGGGGTCCCCAAAGTAGGACACCTCGGGTATGTTACATTTTTAAAACGATCTTATTTCTTCGCTTGTTTCATTCAAACCGGACCGGTTACAGATTTATTTCTCTCTATTTTTATACCCTTTACCATGAGTGGCAGGGGTATAATAACTTTGTCATCCCGTTTGTAATTTCTACATTTTTCATTTGCGACCCCATAAAGTATATATATTCTGGATCGTTATAGATAGCAAAGTAAATATATAGCCATGTCCGTCTGTATGTTGAAATCAACTTTCCGTAGCCCCCAAATAACTTACAAACATAATTGATACATCAATATATCGGGAATTCTTCCGGCTCGGGAAAATCGGACCACAAATGGCTGAGATATAAGGAAAAAACCGGGACAACCTCGATTTTTGGTATATTTTTGATCTATATCTGGATTACTAAGTCTTTAATATAGACAATATGGATATCTAATGATAGACATTTCAAAGTCCATTGCAACGATGTATATAAGGCTATAATAATGTGGACCTACACTGGGTCAAAATCGGGAAAAAATTTTGTTAATCCGAATTTTTTTTTTACCAAAAAAAATTTATTTTTTTTGTCTAATCAATTTAAAAAAAAAATTTGAAAATTACAAAAATAAAAAAAAAAAATTTAATTTTGAAAAGCAATTTAGAAAAAAAAAATTTTGAAAAAAAAAATTATTTTGTTTACCTATAAATATTTAGAATTTTTATTTTAAAGTATAAATTGGTGAAGGGTATAAAAGATTCGGCACAGCCGAATATAGCTCTCTTACTTGTTTTTCTATACCACTGCGCGTTGCACAGTTGCGCCCTTTGAGTTTGTTCGTTGCAAAGACCTTTGAATCAAATGAGATAATAAAAAAATTTAAAAGGCATATGATAGATAATTGATCAACCTATGAAATGAGTGTTTGAAAAGCGTTCCACGCCTTTAAAGTGCCTACTGATGGGTTAGCAAAGTTGATATTTGTGAAAAAATATTTTTAATAATTTAAAATTATTCCAGAAAAACTAAAATTTTTTTTTTTTAATTTTTTGTAAAATATTGCTCACAATCCGTAAAAGAATGTACATCTAATGGTTTTACACGGTTATATACATTTTTGGAATCATGTATTTTATCAACATTTAAACTGTAGCAAAAAAATGTGGTAAGGAAGGGTAGCTGGAAATGTTTGCATTAGGTAAAGGAATAATCAAAGAACTTATTTTGAAAATATGGCAAATCTAGACAAAATATTGAAAAGTTAGATAAATGGTAAATATCCATTTACCTGTACAAATTCAAGGCAAACACTACAATTTTTTGTTATAGTTTTCTTAATAAATATTTCTATCAATAGAATCAAAACGAATGACGATCCGTTACCTAGTTTTCGAAATACTGTATGTGAAAGCGGACCAAATTACCTAAAAATGGTCTGTTTTTTCAACACTGAAAATCAGTTCACTTGAAGGGCTATATCTTCCGAACCAAAAATCTGATTGTAATGAGAGTAGCTTGTTTGTAAAATAGGTTTATTTAATAATTGTTTAGGAGCACATGAAATTTTTGATTTTTGCAACTCACTTGTGCTACAGGCGGCACTGTACATCGTTCTCAAATAAAAGTGGACCGATGACGCCGCCAATACAAAATCCATACCATACATTGACTTTTTCGTAATACAATTCGACAATTGGCTTAATAAATGACAGCCAATTTAACAGATGTAGCTTTAATAAATTGGACTTCAACAAGTCCCTATAGGAAGACCCTTTATAATATTCTTAAATTCCTTAATCTTGTATCTATAAGTGACCATCCTATATATAATTGCTTTGGTGAATCCCAGTTGCTCTGTTAATGTTTCCCAAAATGAAATTTAGCTGGCTGATCAAACAGCTGATGTTAGCCGTGTAAGACTTTGGTTTTGGCAGTTCATGTACAGCTTGCCATTGGTTCAAGTTGAGTTGAAGAATTTTCATTTCCGCAATCTTATTAATTGTATCGACTTTTGGTAGCACGTATACACAGGCCATGCAGAGCAGATATTATGGTTTATTCGCACACATTACAATTTTCTGTCCGGTCTCCCCACATTGTAGATATTTGTCAGTTGACTTTTACACTTAAATGCCGTATGACCAAAGTCTAAGCATGTGTAGCATTTTAATGGCTTTATTTTCTCACGGATTCTGCACACAAACCATACGATATGGAACATAAGCTGATTTGTAAATCCAGAACTTAAGGCAATAGTGGCAGTTTGTGTACCCCACAAAATTATAATAAACTAACTCAGCGATGATTTTATACCTTTACATAGAGTAATTTCTATACAATAAATATTTAGTAAACAGGCGTGATTAAATCTAAATTATTTTGTGAAAAGAAATTAATGCAAAATTAATTAGTTGAAAGTGAGTGTAATTTACACAAACATAAATATATTAATTACTAATTTAACAAACACAAATGGTTAAATGTAAGAGGCATGGGGGCACCAAATAATACAGACATTAGGCATGTAATGCTATGATATTAAAAGAAAAATGTAAACGAAAAGCAGAAAAATAAATGTCACATAATATGACACAACGCACGAAGAAGAGGTTTTCTACACGCCGGAATAAATGAATAGCACAAAATTAGATAGTTAAACTCTAAAGCGTGCATCATGTGCCCACGGTTGCCAGAGTTAGAAAATGTATTAAAAAGTTTATTAGGAAATCTGACACTTACTAGGACATTTGAGAAAATATTAACAAATTCAATTGTTCAAGATTTTTGGTAAATTCATCAGCTGTTTGTATTGTTTTTATGAGCAACTGAAGTCGTTTGAAATTGTATTCCTCAATACGTACAGAAAAAAAATAGTTGTGCATGTTTACAGTAACCATTTCCACATTTTTAAAAGTGTTTTAACAATATTATAGTCACAGTAACTATTTACATGATTGTGGTAACCATAATAAGGTTAACTTAGGATTCAAATGATTGTATCATGCATATATATGGTTACAGTAAACATGTATATGTTTGTGACAAAATTGATACAATCATTTGAATCATAAGTTAACCATATTATGGTTACCACAATCATGTAAATAGTTACTGTGACTATAATATTGTTAAACAACTTTTAAAAATGTGGAAATGGTTACTGTAAACATGCACAACTGTATTTTATCTCTGCGTGTATATCGACCACTATTTAGTAGTTGAGTTCGCAAACAAAACAGCAAGTAACTGATTTTGACTTTTGTGTTCGAAGAGTCCAAAATAATTTTGTTTAAAAACCTTTAGATTTTCAAACGACTAGAGCATAGATTGAAAACTCTTCTGTCAAAGACCTAACTCAGTTGTTAATGAACACATAAGTGGTGATAATGTATTAGTAAAAATAACTAAGTATGTGCAAACAAAAAAAAACACATTTTTTCGATTCAGTTTTTATCTAGTTTCCGATCTATGTGTATTTCTCTATGAACTCAAGGTTCTGGAAACTTTTGCTTAAAAATCGAAGTTGATAAAATTTATATTTTATAATTTAAATATTAATTAAACAAAGAATTCCCTGAAAATAATGAAATATTTATGCAACATAATGTTTTTGTTTAATTTTAAGGATAATTTTACGATTTTGTACCCAAATCATCTGGCAACTATGAGTGTGCCTCTATTAAATAATCTCCTTTTTTTTTGGCCTGAACACTATTTTATTCGTTTTTCTCTATTAGTAGACATACGCACTCAGGCACACACACACACATACACACACTCTGAGGAGCACTCGTACACATTCTCACGTTTCGTATGTAGTGATACGTGGGTACACGTTTTGTTACACATTGTCATGCTCATGCAAGTTTGTAACATACTTTACTCGTTTCTGACACGCTCAAAAGTTTTGATCATATGTCGTTGCCTTCGTTCGCTCATATGTTTTGTCCTGACATCAAATAGGACCATTTTTCTTTCTTACTTGCGGACACACTTAGTAGAGCGTATGTTCAGCACACATACTCTCTACATACATTCAATACTTACATAAGTTCAAATAATGACGATAACGCACACAGACATAGGTTAGACAAGTAGCGGGGAAAATATCCAATATATAGGCCTTCCTAAAGGCCTTCTTTGGCAGACACAAGGATACCCAGCCGCATTGCAAAATACATAACAAGAGACTACAAAATAAAAAATACAATATATCTTACAATATCCCAATAATATAAAAAAGTAAACCTTAATAACAACTAGTATTTGCAAAGAACTGCTCATCTTTTGAGGCCAAGAACGAATCAAGCCAGAGTATCTCTGTTCGAAAGTGAAGCGTACGAGAGGGTATTGTATTGATCAAAACAAATAGTATTTGGACGGGGCAAGCTATGGACTATAAAGCGGATGAGGTAAAACATTCCAAACACTTCTTTCTAAATAGTTTTTAACAGATATTGCAACATGTGACTCGCTTCAAACGAATCAGTTGCACTCCGTACAGGTTCTCTGTGATGATCTGGTTAGATTTCAGCAGCTCATAATAGATAGGACCCTTTTGCTCCCACCAAACTCTGACAAAATACCTTAGCGCCATGGATATTTGGCTTTGTTGTCGAGCCTGCTTCACATACATTCTCTTACGCTTCGGATTATTGTAATGGATTCATTTTTCATCCCAATGATTCGGTGCAAAAATGATTTTCTTTTATAGTGTTCAAACTTCATTTCTGACCTGCAAAATCGTCTTTCAAGGTCTCTCGGCTTCAATTCGCATGTTATCTAATTTCCCTGCTTTTAGATGAATCCTGCTGCTCGCAAACGATTAGAAATTGCTGCTTGAATAGCTCCCAGTGATTTAAAAAACTCTGGTTGAGATTGACAATTAATTTAATATAGTAATGCCTCCAATTCTTGGTCTGCATCACGTCAAAACAATCTAGAAAGTACTAATAATTGTGAATACTAAAAATAGGAACCTATTTGCATTAACAGAAATACATATTTGTAAATTAAATTGAAATTGAAAACTAAATTTCCTTCTGATTTTATTTTCCCAACTTATTTTGTCGATTGTTTGAGTATATTGTTACGTTTTTACCTTTAAATAAACCGGATGCTTTTGATTGCAAGTAAAAGCAGTTTTAGTAGTTTAAAATTGTAACAACTCTTTATTTATTTAGAATGTACAACACAAACAGAATTAAATAGTCACTCAGTGTCTTTATACACATTTATCAATTCGCAGAAATGCACACACACTCTATAACGTACAACCTTAAATGCACAAGACAGTTGATGTTAACTCTAACAGCGCCAATGATAAACTCAACTCACGACTGCCAGCTCTGCCACTATTTATACACGCGCCATCTGTCGGGAATCTTCTACAATGCTCTTAACGGACATACTAGTACATTCGATTTCTAGAGCTTTTCGATGTCATTGCCAGCAGCCCAAACATTTAGTGTTGCCATACTTACAAACAATGCCAATAACCGCATGCTACTGATGGACGTGCCTTCAAACATGATGAATGCTGCAGGCAGTCGTTACAGACCGTTGAATTCAAATCGTCATTGCACATTCGTAACAATATGTTAACTAGTGCCAGCCTGGACAGCAATTAACAATTAGATATCTTTCTAGATAATTGTATAAAAATACTCATAAACAAACGCGCCAGTTTTTCATCAGCTCTGATGTCGATAATTTTGTCTTAATAGATGGAAAATTATTAGTTAAAGGTTGGCATTTGAACAAAAAAGATATCAAATTTAAAAGCGTCAATCTAATAAGTCGTTAGGCGAACAAGAGACGAAGCTATGGAAAAACTCCTCTGAAGAACCTGTACAGAATTGGTACATCGTGGATGTAAATCGGATATTACATTAAGCGCTTCCTAACATTCAATTTAAATAAACCAAAGTGTGTGACATCCATCGATGCCATCCGAAATGTAAATTTTTTCCTTGACTCTGACGCATAAATCTGGCTGAATTTAACAGACTGCATGGGTTGTGTTGGCTTTAAGAGTCACTGTGGTTTGTGGCTTATTTCCGTAGAGCCGCGATTTAAGAAAACCTCACAAGAAAAAAGTCTAATGGGGTCAAATCGCACGATCTCGGTGGACAGTTAACATCATCTCCACGTGAGATGACTATGCCCTCAAATCGCTCGTGTAGAATTTCAAATGTGGCAGGAGCTGTGTGGCATGTAGCGCCGTCCTGTTGAAAACACATATCGTTGTTGTCCATATCATCCAATTCAGGCCAACAGAAGTTGGTAATCATCGATGTATAGCGCTCGCCGTTGGCTTGGCCAACATCGTTGGACCGATGATGCCGCCAGCCCAAAATCCACACCAAACAGTGACATTTTCAGGGTGCATTGTATGCTCTTGGATCCCACTTTGATAAAACACTTTTATTATTTTCACTTACTGTTGAGCGTTATATCCGTCCGTGGGGATTTGGCAACAGAAACTAAATTATTGACAGCCAATTCGACAATTGTAGCTTTAAAGATATGGCCGCTATCAACTGTTAAAGTTTCAAAGTCCCTATTGGAAAACCCTTTAGGAATAATTGCTAATTTAATCATGATTGAATTTTAAATAAAGATTTGTTAGACCTTATTTTGCAATGCAATTTTCATATATGAAATTTTAAAGAATGAAAAGCAAATTCCTTTAATGCAGAATGGAATGAGTAGCGCATATGCGCAGCAGTTCTAGGACACAGTCCGGAACTAGTGATTTTACCCATCATTTAGGGTGGGAACTAGTTAATTCAATAGCTACGTGGCTGGTTATTTTAACACGGGCATGTCCTAAGCAGGGGGTCAATTGACACATTTGGCTTCAATGAGACTGTCTAATAGCTGGTCCAAAGTAGTCAACGCATTGGATGCACATACTGGTTAAATATCGACAGTTACCTAACTGGTAACTTGATCAGCTGCATAACTAGTTATTTTGACATGTACGAGTGCTAATTGACCTCAAATAGTCAGCTAAAACACATATCATAGTCAGTCCAATAAACGATAGCTTGTAAACAAACCTTTCTTCGACAACTCTCCAATGGATTGCTTCTGGTGGGTAAAATAACTACTTTCTAAATTGCAGTACAAAATAAACGTTTAAAGTTACTTCATTATAGGTTACTAAGAGACACTAAAGTGCACATTGACTTCATGCTATGTTACATGGGATATCACTATACTTAAGCAAAAATTCAAATTAACTGTATGAGAATTATATCAATACAATTTGTATAAAACCAGTTTGAACGAATTATCACACACAACACGTTTAAAGTGACTACACTCCAGATTACTTAGAGATACTTAAGTGACAATTGTCTCCACGCTAGATTACCTGGGATGTATAAAGTAACCAATTGTCTTATCTCTGCACTACAAAGAGCACATACGTCTCAAATGACCAAAATATATAAATTGGAGTCAGGCAAGTGATAAAACATTTGTGACGATTACTGTCTATAAGGGATACATTGACTACTTGCTTAACTACTGGGATCTTTAAGAATGTGTAAATATGTCTTCTAGAAGGCCTACAAAGTGAAGACCTACAATTTTTCCCCGCTGAATATTTGTATGTCTACTTGTATTATGTGTGTGTGTGTAGGTCTTTTAACCATTACTACGCGTCTATGGAACATAAGGCACTATGGCTCGTAGTAATAGGTGATGGAAAAAACTTTTATTTAAGTTGGAATGCAGTAGCCTTGGCTATAGTCTGGCCATAGACTGGTCATCAATGTAATCAATATTTTTGAAGTTGTGAACGTTCCATTGTTGATATTTCATAGAAACAGTATTCTTTGAATTTTCAGCATCCAATACCCCATGGTGCTAAGGTTTTATTTCTATATTTCTTTCATTACTTTTTTTGAGTAAGAAATACACAGTTAGCGTTTGCATCATTTGAACATTTAAAGCAACTATTTTGCTTTAGTTTTTTTCTTTCTTTTGCATGTATCTACATATGTGAAGGCAAGTGGGGGTGTAAGTGTGTACGGATATTTGCAAATGTGTACGTGTTTCGAAAGTGTCATTTCTGTGGCATTTAGTGGTTGTCATATGCTAAAATCGTGATATTCCACAATTCTTTTAATAGTATTTTTTCCAATACATACAGACATACATATACTTATTGTATGTGTATAACCCACTGTGTATGTGTAAGGTTATTCGGTCCGTATGTTTTCTAATGAAAGATTCCGTTTTTCTATTTAAATATTCAAAACATGACAAGTTACTACAACTTAATAATAAACGATTTAATATGGTTACAATATACATAGATACTATTTTTACTCATACAGAGAGAATGTGTGTTTGCTGGCAGTCTATTCATGACAAATCTTTTAATTATTCAATTCAATTATATTTTTTATTATGTTTTCAGTTTGTTTCATTTATATAGCTTGTATAAGAGTAGTTATAAATAAACTGTTTTATTATTTATTCAAAGGTCCAATATAATATTTAATTAATATTTTTGATTAAATTGATTTGTATTTGAAATGTTCTTGTCAGGCAAGTAAATTGAGTTAGAGGTGGTTACGTATCTACAACAATTCTTTTTGAGGTTAATTGAAAATTGTATGTGGAAAGTTTTTTAACTAAGTAGGCGATTGAAAAAATTAAAGTTGATTTTATTTTGTTTAGTAATTATATTGGGTGTTTGACTTAAAAATGGGGAATTTTTTTATATGTTTAGCTTTTATTTTGAAACATTTGTACAATATAAATTTATTCAAAGTATTGGCCATTGTTAGCTATGAACTTTTCCCATCTTACTGGCAATATATGGATTCCGGGCCATAAGAACTGTTCATCTCTTTAGGCGAAGAACGAATTAAGCAAATATCGGATACTCTGTTCCACAGGGAGCCGTATCCCAGAGTGAGCGTTCTGCATCGATCAAAACAAATAGTAGTCTGGACTATATAGCGGGTAAGGCATATCTTCCCAACCACTTCATTCTTAATAGTTTTTACAGGTATTGCAACATGTGGCCGAGCGTTATCATGATGGAATACTACGGTTTCATGTCTGGCTGTATATTCTGGGTGGTTTTTGGGCCAATGTTCGATACAGATTCCCTGAGATGATCTCGTCAGATTTCAGCAGCTCATATTGATACTACCAAATTCAGAGAATGGATATTTGGCTTTAGTGTTGATTCGGCTGGTTGGCCGTTGTCATTGAAGTTGTCAGACATACAAACTCGTCTTTCAAGATCACTCAGCTTCAATTCGTATGGTACCCAATTTCCCTGCTTTTGGATAAATCCTGCTGGAAGCGTTTCGAAATTACTGATTGAGTAGCTCCCAATGATTTCGCAAGCTCTTGTTGAGTTTTACAACAATCTTCATAGGCTAATACCTCATCCAATTCTTGGTCTTCAAACTTTGTTGGCTGGCCTTGGCGATCTTTGCATTCCGTATCAAAATCACCAGTTCTGAACCGCACAAACCATCTCACGCACGTCAAAACACATATTCAGTGAGCAATCCTGCATAATTTCAGGACAAGCTGTTCCAATCACTCGCAAAAATAAAATAATAGAAATTTAAATAGAATAATGATTTGCTCATATACTTAGTTTAGACTGTTATATGGTCGGACTTGACCGACTATACTTTCTTATTTGTTTTCTTTTATATGGACATTAGTTGTAACCGAGTGGTTGCATTGCAATGATGTACGTGTTTTGAAGTGGCCTCTCCAATTTCCAGATCTCAATCCCATAGAGAACATATAGGAAATTGTAGAGCCCTAAGCACTGCCTCAAACTTTTACTACAAAGGATGTGATTATAAGGGAATTGTTACAGTAAACATGTATATGTTTGTGACAACCATTTATATGATGAATAATTTTATTATATGTTGTTCTCGGATTATGATAGCCGAGAGCAACATAATATGGTAAGTCATTCATCATATAAATGGTTGTCACAAACATATATATGTTTACTGTAACCATATATATGGTTGATACAATCATGTGAATCGTAAATTAACCATATTATTGTTACTACAATCATATATATAGTTACTGTGACTAAAATATTGTTAAAAATGATGAAATGGTTACAATAAACATGCATAAATGTTGAAATGGTTATAGTAACAATGCACAACTATATATTTTTTCTGCGTGTACCATCAATATGTAGCTTTTGAATCAGTTATGGTCGGCATTTGATAGAGTGATTAGTTTCCTAAAACTTACAACCTTGACAGAGAGTATTAATGGAAAATTACAAACAGCTAGCTCCTTTCGTTTGGCCCCTATCATGTTATCAACAGACAGACGGTCGTACATAGCTAGATCTTCTTAGAATCTTGTGAAGGTTCAAAATAAATATATTAATGTGGCTCTGCGACAAATATTTTGATGTGTTACAAACGGAATGAGAAAATCAATATACCTCCATCTTTTTTGATGGTGGTTATAAAAAGTCTCTAAAGGCCAGACAATTTTTGTTTAAGTGAATGATGAACAATAATGAATACTTTTTAGTTTGTTTTCTATTTTCAGAATTTAATTACCCTCTAGTCAGCCTGGAACCATATGTCTCTATATCAACACTCGTTCCTTTAAACGTGAGTAGAGATACATTACACGCAGAAAAAAAAATATAGTTATGCATTGTTACTGTAACCATTCCAACATCATATAAATGGTTGTCACAAACATATACATGTTTACTGTAACCATATATATGATTGATACAATCATGTGCATCGTAAATTAACCATATTATTGTTACCACAATCATATATATAGTTACTGTGACTATAATATTGTTCAAAATGTTGAAATGGTTACAGTAAACATGCACAAATGTTGAAATGGTTACAGTAACAATGCACACCTATATTTTTTTCTGCGTGTAGAGACAATAATTCTAGTGTATTTCTGGAAATTTTTTTATTATACTGTGCAGTCAATAGGTATAAAAAAATAGCTACCTAGTAGTGCTACATTAACTGGTAAATTTTCAATGACAAGCTACCCTGTAGTCAGCCTAGAACCATATGTCTATATGTCAACACTCTTTCTCTATCGATAATTGCACTAGTTAAAATGTCGACAACTTTCCTTTAAGTGTCAGTAGAGTTTCGTTAGAGACAACAGTTCTAGTGTATTTCTGGTGACATTGTCAACGAACGCGTCAATAGTTCTGTTTTTTTTTATTATGCTGTGTAGCCAATAGGTATAGAAAATCACTATCTAGTCAGTAGTGCTACATTAACTGGTGAATTTTCAATGACAAGCTAATGTTAAATGTCAATTGAAGATTACATTGGCAGAGGTACATCTGCTCAGTAGTACTACTGAAAATGTCACTACAATTTCACTATTAGCATTTCCTGCAGGGTAATTGTGTTATTTTTTGATTTAACTTCCTAACCGGTAAGACCGCCTCAAGGTGGTCTTTGATTTTTGGACCCCAGTGCTTTATGAAACATTTTTTCGCTTTAAAATAGTGAAAACTGTCTTTAGACAACACTTTTTTACATTTGTTATACTTTCCAATATATTCTGGTTCTACTATGTGCATTCTTTTATTTCACTATTGTTTTAAAGATGGATATTACTAAACGTCCTTATACGAAAAATATCAACTTGGAGCCATGGTCTGATGAACAATTTCTCGAGGTAATCGATTCTGTAGAGTTCTGTGGACAGCACAGATGAAATTATGGATAGCGATGACAGTGTTGCTGATTTCACTAAACACCATCTCCGAAAATACATGCCCAATAAGCCGCATAAAAGGGTGATCAATTGTTCATGCTTTGTGATTCAAACGGTTTTGCCTACCCTCTTTTATA
This sequence comes from Calliphora vomitoria, assembly GCA_942486065.2. NCBI lineage: Eukaryota > Metazoa > Arthropoda > Insecta > Diptera > Calliphoridae > Calliphora > Calliphora vomitoria. Next base: position 17,439,537 of record OW818029.2, read on the forward strand.
CCCTTCACCATGAGTGGCAAGGATATATTCCATTTGTAATTTCTACATTTTTCATTTGTGACCCCATAAAGTATATATATTTTGGATCGTTATAGATAGCAAAGTCGATATAGCCATGTCCGTCTGTATGTTGAAATCAACTTTCCGTAGCCCTCAAATAACTTACAAACATAATTGATACATCAATATATCGGGAATTCTTCCGGGTCGGGAAAATCGAACCACAAATGGGTGAGATATAAGGAAAAAAACCGAGACAACTTCGATTTTTGGTCTATTTTTGATCTATATCTGGATTACTAATTCACTAATATAGACAATATGGATATCTAATGATAGATATTTTAAAGTCCATTGCAACGATGTATATAAGGCTATAATAATTTGGACCTATAATGGGTCAAAATCGGAAAAATATTTTTGAACCCGAATTTTTTTTTTTCCAAAAAAAAAAAATTTTCACTAATAAAATAAAAAAAAAAATTTGAAAATTAAGAAAAAAAAAAATTCGAAAAAAAATTTTAAAACAATTTTGAAAAAAAAAAATTAATTTTGTTTACTTAAAAATATTTAAAATTTTTATTTTAAAGTATAAATTGGTTAAGGGTACATAAGATTCGGCACAGCCGAATATAGCTCTCTTACTTGTTAAATCTACAATGGGTCCGAAGATAATATAATTTTACCTGTTACACCGGACATTGGAGCTACCTTAAATGTTTCGAGATTCCTAATTTCGTGCATCATATCCTGTATTTTGATATCTTTTACAAATCGAAGCCACTGTTAGTCTATTTACGAGCCAGAGGAATTTATGGTTTGGGCACATTTTTTTTGTCATATTTCTTGTTGATCATGATTTGGTTTTGTGTAAGCAGCGAAATGAACAAAGAGCAGTGATGATTTTGCGTAGAATACATGGAGTCGATGTGAATACTAAAAATATGTCCGCCCGTCATCGATATATGTAGATATTGAACGTTTCAGAAGAATCAATCCTGGTGAACAACAATCAAAGGTTTCTCGGTATGATAGAAAGCAGATGAAATTCATCAAAATTAACTGCCCTCAAATTATTTGAGACTAGCTTGACCCGGTGCGCTTCGCTACCCCTGTCGATGTAAAAATCGGTTCAGCCGTTTAGTAATTATTGTTTAAAAACTAAAGGTACCAATTTTACCCGTTTTCCCCCCTTTTTATCCCTTTCTGGTCCAAGTATTGAAAAAATTTATAGCCTATTGACGCTTCCAAGTAAGGATCTATCTACGTTCCAAATTTCAATAAAATCGGTTCAGCCGTTTAGGCGTGATGCTCAAACAAACAAACAAACAAACAAACAAACAAATAAACAAACAAACAAACTTACAAAGACATTTATACATTTATATAGATTACAATGATCGCATGGGTGGAGTAGATCTCAGGGATGGTATCCAGTGTCGATACCATATTTGTGCTAAGACTCGCAATATTATGAACGACCATCCGTTCCAAATTTCGTTGAGCCTTTATCACTTCAGAGTGGTGTAGCAGGTGTTGGGAAAAGGGCTGCTCATCAAGTGGCTGATGTTCAGTTCGATGCTGAAGATCATCGAAAAAAAAAAGCCAAAAAAAGATGCAAACATTGCAAAAAATGTAACACCGAAGTCGTTTATTCCAAATGCGACCTAGCTTTATGCGGTCAATTCGATCAAAATCCCAAATAATGTATATTTCAACTTTGTTTGTTCCCTTCTCTCAATAAAATTTGTTTATATATAAAATTTACCTGTGGCGTTATATCATATGCAAATATGCAAGACCGTATTCACAATTTTTCATCAGGCGTTCGTTCAGAATGTTTTTTTTTTTCGCTTGAAAATTAAAACTTAAGGTTCTATTGACTACATATACTTGAAAATTATTGACTTCGTCGGATAATTTTTACGGTCTTACCAGTTAGAGGGTTAATATAAGTAAAAAGAAGTATATAAGGACTGAGATCGAAAAAATCTTAACATACATAAACGTTAATAAAAATTAAACCACTAACCTTACAGTTTTGAATCTTTTTTTATTTGATTGATTTTTGTTACAATTTACAAAAAAAAATATTTTTATAGTTCTAATCACTAGTGATGAAATTTTCAACCTTTTTCGAAAACCATTCCATTATGGTTTTTATAGTGCTTTATGTCACTTTGTTCGAGCAGGTACACCATCTCCGTTTAAAATCTACCACACTTTTGAACACCTTTTTTGTGCTCTTCAATCCTTTTTTAACAAGAGCCCAATATCTCTCCTGTGGCCTTAGCTCCAGGCAATTTGGAGGATTTGCGCTCTCTTGGTAGAAATAACACATTATTGTTCTTGTACAACTCAAGACCTTACTTACCATAGTGACAGGATGCTAAATCCGGCCAAAGTGGACACATTAAGAAATCTTCTTTTGTAAACACTCCTTGATGTAAATTTCGGTATTTATAGAGCCTTTTGTAACAAATGTTTGGCTTCTTTTGCAGCAACTGCATATTGCTTGCCATGCCAAGAACTTTTTGGGAACATTTTCTGCTTTTGGGTCCTAAACTTTTCTACAACATTCCCTCGAGCATCAGCAACATCAAAATTGACCCGGAAGCTGAGAAATGGTATATTTTTTTTTATAAAATTTGACTTCAGTTTCCGTGCTCTGTCTTTGGCCTCTAAATTTTTAGCAGAGTTCCCGTCGGGAACTTTTTGAGCCTTGTATGCTTTTAAACCTTCATTGGCTTTCACTTTTCGTACCAAATGGTCCGAGTACTGAGCTAACCGGACTGCTTTCCTACCGGATATGTTGGGAGCTCTTTTGAAAATGCTTTCTATTTTTTTGGCTTTAGAAATATCATGTGGACCACCCATTCTACCTGAACCAGGTTTTATATCAACGGACTAGTTCTCTCGATACAGTTTAATAACATTGGAATCCGTTTGACGGCGGACCTTTGATTGTTTGGCCAACTTTTTGTAGGACCAAGTTGGATTTTGTTGAAAATATTTAATAATTTTTGTACGCACTTTTTTCTGGTCACTCATTTTAATCAGATTAACAACAAATGAACATAATTGACATTAAACATAACAACTGACATGATTTACAAAGGTAACTTGAACTTAAAAGTTTTATTGAAAAACGTGTGTTAAGGTTTTTTCGATCTCAGTCCTTACTACAAAAATACAAATTTCTTAAGAATTTTTTATGGATTTTGATTGATTAATATAATAGTTTTAAAAGTTGCCATCATTCTATTGTCTACCACTATATGTATAGTATCGCTGACAAATACATATAATTAAAATTGTAGATAGAAAATAAGAAAATAGCAATTTTCTATCAAAACAAATATTTTAATTCTTAATAAATAAACAAGAGTTGCATTTTCTCTATATTTATACTACGAGTAACATAAATACTTTTAGTCATAGAGAATGGACATAGAGCGGAAACTCTCCTGTCAAAGACGTAACTCAGTTGTCAGAAACCTAAGTGGTGACAAGGTATTAATAGAAAAAGCTATGCATAAACAAAAACAACACTCGTGTGTGTAATTATTTTGAAAAATTTTTTTTGGTTGAGTTTTTTTGCTATTTTCCGCTCTATGTTTCTCTAGTATATTTCCTTTAGTAAATACATTGTTATAATTTGTTTTAATTTATATAATTTTTAAAATAACTCAAGTAAATAAATAAACAAATACTCGTAAATAGAAAGAATAATCTAATTTTAATGCCAAACAAACAATAATTTGATTATGCACACAATCAATGCTCAAATGCAATGGCAGTGTATCCGTTTTATCTCTTCTATTTCCTGCCATTCCCTGCCCTTCCTCACATCTTTCTTGCTAGTCTTCACGTATTGAAGAATAAGATTTAAAAAAAAAGAAATCAAAGTAGTAATTTGTATTGTCAGCAATTTAGAGATTTTACAAGGAGCATGTTAGAACGAAGCGTTTCTTTTACTACTCTTACTCCTGGTTTTTTTTATATATACCTTGGTATTATTGCATGTTTTCTTTATTTGTTTGTATTGAATTTAACATTCAAATACAGCTGCAGGAACATCATCCTGTTTAACATACATACAATCAACAATAATATCAGTTTAATAAAGAATGAACACAACAAAAAAAGTAAAAGAGAAACCCTGAACGAATCAATGGAGAAAAAAATTAAATATATATATATAAATAAATAAATAAAAAGAACAAAGACGTTGAAGTAAAATTATGCGCTATTGAACACACATAAAGAATTCTTTAAATTGCATCAATTTGTGAACATCTAAAGATGCTGCAGAGAAAAGTGCATGGAGAAAGTAAAGGAAAATCAAACAGCAGATGAATCTCTATTTAAAAGTAAAAAAAAATATATATATAATAATCAAATCAAGAAGAAAATGAACTCTACTACTATTAAAAGTAAAAATAAAATATTTCCTTGGTACAAGAGATACTGCAAAAACAAAGCATTTGCAGTGACATCCAAAGTGCAGTACTAAATTTATAATTATAAAGAAGGTGACTCGCTACTAGGGCTAGAACATAAGTCATGAAATAAATGGCAATGTTTTTTAAGTCCCAGTGTTGCATAATCCTCCCTTACCCTTTAAGTAAAGGGTATTTCATCAAGCGCTTGTTTTAAACTTAAATAAAACAAAGTGTGTTTGAGGTCTCATCGACTCGAGTATAAATCTGGCTGAATTTGACCGATGGCATGGGTTATTATGGCTTTGAGGATCGCTATGGTTTGTGGCTTACTCCTATAGACCTGCGACTTAAAAAACCCAACAAGGAAAAGTCTTAAGAGGTCAAATCGGTGGCCAGTTTTCATCACCACCACGTAAGATGATTATGCCCTCAAATCGATAGTGAAGAATGTCCAATGTAGCATGAGCTGTGTGGCACGTAGTGCGACCCACACTTCACTGGTGTTCATATCAACCAATTCAGGCCAAAAGAAGTTGGTAATCCTCAACCTGTTGCACTTGGTCTGTGATGACCTGGTTAATATCGCCGCTCAAAATCCACACGAAACAGTGACTTTTTTGGGATGCTCTTAGATCTCATGTGGATTGGTATCGTCCGATATTCGAACATTTTTGTTGACATACTCGTTCATCCAAAACTGGGCCTCACCGTGAAATGGGCGAAGCTCGCGGTACTTTGACCGAACATAACACCCACTTTAATAAAACAATTTTATCATTTGCACGTGTTGATGAACGCTATATTCGAACATGATGATAGTGGCAGATGTAGTTTCAACAATATGGCCGCTATCAACTGTTAAAGTTCGGAAGTCCCTATTGGAAGACCCCTGTAGTTTTCCAAAAAACACTGAGATATTTCAGACATTTAAAACTAGTCACAAAACTACACACCAACCTAAAGCACTCACTTAAATGTTGCGCTGCATTTCATTTCTTTCTTACACAAAATTGAAGGTAACAAAAAAAAATTATATTGAACAATTTAAATCAATGAAACTTGTATTGGTGCAATGATTTTCTAAATAATTTCATTTCAAAAAGGTATGCAGCAGCATAGTCAAACAAAAATTCTTGTTCCTTTTATTTTAATTTTAGAACAAACGTATTTATAAACATGTACTATTGTCATACAGTAGCGGGCAATTTAAATGAAATGTTCTAACATATGATCTTTTTGCCCATACAAAAATTTTGCTTTACCAGAATTTCGAAATTATTTTGTTTTTTTGTTTGTTTTTTTGTCATTTCGTTTGTAATTTCTACAAAGTATATACATTCTGGATCGTTATATATAGCGAATGTCCGTCTGTATGTTGAAATCAACTTTCCGTAGCCCCCAAATAAATTACAAACATAATTGATACATCAATATATCGGTAATTCTTCCGGCTCGTTCGCTGAGATATAAGGAGAAAACCGGGACAACCTCGATTTTTGGCCTATTTTTGATCTATATCTGGATTACTAAGTCATTAATATAGACAATATGGATATCTAATGATAGATATTTCAAAGTCTATTATAACGATGAATATAAGGCTATAGTAGTTTGAATGTACATCGGGAAAATTATTTTTTAACCCGAATATTTTTTTTACCACAAAACATTTTTTTTCTTCAATTTTTTTTTACTAATAAAAATTAAAAAAATTTTTTAAAATAAAAAAATTCAAAAAAAAAATTGTTCTATAAACATTTTTTTTTTAAATTTTGAAAAAAAAAATTAATTTTTTTTAAATTTTGAAATAAAGAATTAATTTTGTTTACCTAAAAATATTAAAAATTTTTATTTTAAAGATATTTAATGGACGAGTGCAAAATATCTAAAGTAAAACTGTTAATAACTTTAGAACTATTAGTCAGATTTTAAAATAGCCAATATTTACTCTTCAGAAGCTGCACAAACTTTGCTTCCTTTGAAATTAGACACATGTAGCTACTTATATAGCCCATTTCCGAAAATTACTCACGAAAAACAATTACAAATCGCCAATTTTGAAAAAATAATAGTTGCAGGCATTAAGGATATTCGGAAGGATGTTGATGACGAAAACATTATATTCTTAGTTCTTCTTGGCCATTCTAAAGCATTTGATACTGTTGATCTCAATGTCTTAAGCAATGTTACAAATTGTGAAATATGTTCGGATTTTCAAATACCGCCATAAATTTAATTTATTCGTATCTAAATAACCGAACTCGGTACGTCAAAACATCCACCATCAAAGGTAATTCATTGCAAGCAGAGAAAAAATATAGTTGTGCATGTTTACAGTTACCACTTCCACATTTTTAAAAGTTTTTTAACAATATTATAGTCACAGTAATTATTGACATAATTGTGGTAACCATAATAACTTACGATTCACACGATTGTATCAATCATATATATGATTACAGTAATGTTTGTGACAACCATTGTTATGCCACAAAAATAGTTGTTACAAACATATACTTGTTTACTGTAACCATATATATAATTGATAAATCATAAGTTTACCATGTAAATGGTTACCACAATCATGTAAATAGTCACAGTGACTACAATATTGTTAAAAAAAACTCTTAAAAATGTGGAAGTGGTTACTGTAAACATGCACAACTATATATTTTCTCTACGTGTGCCAGCAAGCAGAGGCATCTATTTTAGGTCCCCTTTTGTTCTCGTTATATTTAAACGATCTTCAAAGTAAACTCACAAAATGTAAAATCCGAATAAATGCCGATGACATCTAGATTTACATTAGCTGCAAATTGAAATGGACTAAGCATTAATCCCAAAAAAATCAAAATGTATAGTTATAGGAAAACACGTCAACACTAGTTATGTATCATCTAATGTGAATATATCGATTAATAACACAGTGCAACACGAAAACAATTAACAGAGGTAAATTCGGCTGTGCCGAATCTTGTATACCCTTCACCTAAGTATACATATTTACGTACATTGCCTTTACCCATGCAAAACTCTTTATATAGCAGCAACAACAAGAAAAAATCATAATATTATATCAGATGCAATTGCAAAACATCCGATAATCATATTCACACGTTGAGTGCTCACTGATAACTAACCAAATAAACACAACAATTATTTTGCATAATTGTATGTTGAAAAATAACAACAAACAAAAACGAAAATTAAAATGATTTAAAATTCTTATTCATTTCATCTCATTCCACATTGTAGAACAGAGGTGCGCAAAAGTAAATTCTCTCACCAACACGTTCAATTCTTTATTTTGTTCAGTGCAACTACAAACAAACAAATACAAAAACTGAAAAAATAAAGAAAAAGTCATACACCCGTGCTCATGCGCTTTTGTAGTTGTCTCGTTGAGTGGACAACGACTACTAAATTGTAAGAGCATACGTGTGATTTGATTTGTTGCTTATATGAAAACTCATTGCCTCTCATGGTGAAGGGTATAAAAACAAAAACAAAATACGCAAAGCAATAACTAACACACATCCACACATACGCTTTATTGCTTTTTTGTCAAAACATGCAATAAATTGTCTTTTTTGATGAAATTTTCAGAGTTTGTCTCGGATTTTTGCTCATATCTCCGTTATTTATGGACGATTTTGACAGACAGACAGACAGACAGACAGACAGACAGACAAAAAACTTCATCTTCAAGATCAAAATCGAAAAAAAAACTTAGAAATAAATTTTTTAAGACTAAAAGTATGCTTTAGTTTATAATAATAATGGCCCAAAACAATTCCTTTAGCTTTTTCTTACTAACTTATATTGACCTACGTAAACGGTATTAAGAGTCATTCCTAGGAAGTTCATATGTTTTAGAAAGTTGTTTATTGAGATCTTAGGTACATTTTTGTAGTTAATTGTTTCCTTGAATTTTGACCGGTTTGCTACCTATGAACCTAAACAGGGGGAAAAAGGTAAAAAATATATAATTTTTTTAAGTTTTTTTGCGATTTTGGTCTTGAAGATCAAGTTTTTTTGATTTTATATGATTCTTTATGACAAGGGCTACAAAAATTCTGAACTGTTAGCAAGATATGAGTCTGAGAAAATTATAACTTTTTTCCGAGGCCCCAAATCTTTGGGGGCCCATAAAAAAGTGCATGACTTTGAACAAAACTGGGAGACGCTGGTCTTTTTTTATTGGTCTTTTATCACGTATGGTGTCCGTATATGGTTATTTTTCCATGACTCAAAAAATTACACACAGTGTAATCAATCTATTGAAGAATCTTGATATTCTGTTCAGCGAACTTTTTCCATGAGCCGGTCACTGTAACCCATTAAATATTAGTATTTTGCTTTCTGCCAATATTAATTTTGACTTTGGGAGTACATGAAAACTTAATGTCACATTTAATAATATAGTTCGATGAATATATTGGTTGAAACGTTTTTCTAAACTCTATTGAATAAGCTTGAATAATTAGCTTAAAACTAGAATATTGATTTTTCTACATAACCTTACCAGCTAAGTATATGAACGACTACGATTTGGTAGATCTAACAGAAGCAAAAAATTAATTGTTTTGAAATATTGCAGTCTCATTACGAAATGGCACTTTTTCTCATATACTATGCCTCTGTGGAACTCTATTCTTCACAGTTCTTAAACCTTAAGTAACGTAATACTTGCGAAAATCATTCACAAAAATAAATCGTTGAAATTTTAAAAGCGACATGTTTTTGCTCATTTACTTAGTCGGGTTTGTCTGACCATGTTTTCTTATTTTTTTATGCTCGCTACTGTACTTTATCTGTACGTCTGTCCATGTGGCTGCATATCTGCCTGTCTGTATGTCGATTTGTCGTTTGATTTGTATCTACTTCAAATTTATAGTTCTATTAGATAAATAAAGGTATTCAAACAGTTTACATGCTCGGTTAAAAGACATTTATACAAACACATATGTGCATAGTTATCATCTAGCTACATTATCAAGGTACATTTATTTATAAATTTGAATATAATAGTAGGAAAATTATAAGAAATTGCGAGGGTGCCATGATAATTGTTACTTGGAATAATGAAATTTTTGTAAGAGCAAATTATATCAAACCAATTTGTACTAATAAAAGCGGTTACGCTATTTTTGGAAAGTATAAATAGAAGCAATTACTTATTTCAATATGCAACTTTCTCAGAAATCTGTCGTAGTTGTTCCCCCATCATTATGACTATCATCATCATCATGATGAGCAGCATTGAAAATTGTCCTCATCAATTTTATAAATGTACTTCGTTGTCAATCGTTTTCCTTTTTTTCCAGTTTTAAGAACTTTCTTTAAGTTCATTCTGTGCACACGAACGTAAACACTCAGCTACGTTTTGATAGTTTTTCATATTTCCTATAACATGTACAGCAATCCCTCACTAACACAATCCAAGGCAGTTGGAAAAATCGTATACATTTTCATTTAGATATTGTGGAATTTTGTTAATTGTGAACTGAGAAAAATAAATATTGAATATTGTTCATCTTTTATAATGTGAAAATGTTAAAAGTCTTTTAAATTTCGAGAAAAGTTTCAAGAATGCAGTAATTTTTGTTCCTCGATTATAGCCATAGCTAAAGGTTACGCACTGCAATGTGAACATTGCTAAAATCTTATTAATTTCTTTAAAAGTTTCAATAATCGATTAAATATTAATGCAACTTTCAAATGTTACATTAATCAAAGGTTATATAAACCGGGGTCCCACTGTATATTATTTATATGCACATCTACACGCTAATAGTTGCTGTGAATGTTCTACGGTTACTAAGAAGTAAATAAAGGATGTTTTGCAAAACGTGCTACACTGATTACAATTTATTAGTATTTGTTACTATGACATCATTTTCTGAGAGACCTTTTGCTTCCTTAGATCTTCTAAAACAAGACGAACAAGGTAGAAAATTAGGGTATCACGTTATTAAGAAATTAAAATGAAAACCCATGTAAATTTCATAATTTCAACACCATTTTCAATTGTATATCAGAAATTTCTATTTGTATCCGTTTATGTCAAAAAGATGTAAACAATATTTTGAAATATTCAGGGCTATTCCTGTTCTCATTTTCACCATTCACCGTATTTTTGGAAGCATAATTATAATAATATTATGTAATTTCCTCAGCATTTCTAACTTTAAATATTTACACGTGATTTTTGTAACCTTAATTATATCATTTTAGAAACTTTATTTAATATAAATATTGTTCTAATTACACGCAGATTGTAGTAACCATAATATGGTTAACTTACGATTCACATGATTGTATCAATCATATATATGGTTACAGTCAACAAGTATATGTTTATGACAACCATTTATATGATGAATCTTTATATCATAATATGTTGTTCTCAGAGTATGATATCAATTAGCCGAGAGCAACATAATATGGTAAAACCTTAATCATAAAAATGGTTGTCACAAACATACACTTGTTTACTGTAACCATATATATGGTTGATGCAATCATGTGAATCGTAAGTTAACCATATTATGTTTACCACAATCATCTAAATTGTCACTGTGACAATAATATTGCTAAAAAACCTTGCAAAATGTTGAAATGGTTACTGTAAACATGCACTAATATATTTTTTCTCTGCGTGTATACTTCCAAAAATACGGTGAATGTTGAAAATCTGTTCTAACTTTAACCCTGATTATTTATCCAATTGGGGCAAATGTAGACTGACGCAGAAAACGCTGATCTGCAAAAGTCAACAAATCGCGGAATGAGCTACAAACCGTAGCATAATAAAGGATAATCTCGAATGTAACGCAATCGTTGAGGCTCTATGCTCATTATAGGAACAACAAAAACGTATGTATGTATATATAAGGAGTGCTCACGATAACACATACAGACGCCATTTTCAAAAACTTAAAGATAGGGTCACACATAGCACATACGTAACCACTAATTAAAATATATTGGGTGTATGACTTAAAAATTAATAACTTAAACGTCATTTTGAAGGGTGTTGAAGCGACTTCCACAAATTTCTTCAGCGTAGTTTATATTTAGTTTTTGTTTTTTTTCTCATTTGTTATTGTACTCATTTTTTGTTTTTTGCTGAATTACCTCACCAACGAGGAACCCATACTAACGCAAATAAAACGTAGGAAATGGAGGAGGATCGGCCATACTATCAGAAAGAATCCTAATAGTATAACAAGGATGGCGCTAGAGTGGAACCCTTAAGGTTTAAGAAGCCGTGGTCGACCAAAGAACACATGGAGATGCACGATACTCCAAGATCTAGGACAGTGCAATCTTAGATGGCACAGTGGGGCAGAATCAAAATTTTTTGGAAATAAATCTTGCATTTCTAAACGGCTGGTCCGATCGGTATAAAATTTGATATTGGCGTAGCCAAGGAGTATTCGAGTTTAAGTTATTAAAATGGACCATACAATTGCTGCAGGCGCGGCGCTATGGGGGCTCAAAGTAGGGTACCTTTGACATGTAAAATTTTTAAACACGTGCCATTTATTTTTTTGTTTCCCATACGATTTCAAAGATTTTTATATTTTTGGAAAACTTAAACTCGAATACGAATACTCCTTGGCTACGCCAATATCAAATTTTATCCCGTTCGGACCAGCCGTTTTGATTTATTTCCAAAAAAAATTTTGATTCTGCCCCACTGTGGATGGGAAGACGCGAAAACAACTGCTACAAATCGTGTAAGATGGCGATGCTTTGTGAAAGCCATATGCTCCCAAGAGGGGTAATGGAGGAAAAAAAAACATTGAGTTTTTTAGGTGTTTTAAAAAAAGATTAGCTTATTTTCATGCCACATCCTAAATGGTTTTTAGTTTTAAGATTCTTCTAGTATTGTATCAGAATTGTTAAGAACAAATAATAAACCAGCAAGAAACTGTTAATAAATTTAATTGAATTGGAAGTTCTGGTCCCTTTTCTCTTACAAGGGATATTAACCTGGGAAAATGGATCAACCAGTACAACATATGGTCCTTCGAGGGGTCCTAATAAAGTTTGAAGATCAAGAATTGTAGACATTACTCCATGAAAATTGCTGCAAAATCATTGGGAGCTAATCAATCAGTAATTTCAAAATGTTTGGGAGCAGCAGCAAGGGTACCATACGCATTGAAGCTCAGATACCTTGAAAGACGATTTTGCATGTCCGAAATGCTGCTTGAACGCTATAAAAGACCAAATCATTACTTGGGATGAAAAATGGATCCATTACGATAACCCGAAGCATAAGATATCGTATGTGCAGCCGGGTCAAGCAGCCGAATCGACACTAAAACCAAATATCCATGGCGCTAAGGTAATTTGGTGAGAGCAAAAGCGTCATATCTATTATGAGCTGCTGAAATCCGACCACACCATTACAGGGAACCTGTACCGAACGCAGCTGATTCGTTTAAAGCGAGCATTGGCCGAAAAACACTCAGAATATGTGGCCGTTAAAAAGTATTTAGAATGAAGTGGTTGTGAAGTTTTACCTCACTCGCTTTATAGTTCAGACCATGCCCCGTTCGACTACCATTTGTTTTGATCGAAGCAGAATGCTCTCGCTGGGATACGCTTCACTTTGGAATAGAGTATCGGATATTGGCTTAATTCGATCTTGGCCTCATAAGATGAGCAGTTCTTTTGTCGTAGACTCCATATGTTGCCAGAAATATAGGAAAATTTCATAGCTAACAATGGCCAACACTTTGAAAAAATTTATATTGTACAAAGGTTTAAATATAAAAGCTAAACATTTGACAGATATTAAATTATTTTCTTAAAGCAAATAAATAGGGTAACAAAGAAAATGCTTTTTATTTCCTTAACATTTCTGTTATCCTTTAAAAGATAATGAAGTTTATATTATGAAATTAAAATACGGTCAATATATATATATCCGTACCAAAGAATAAACACATAGACCGGAAGGAGAGATAAATATCAATGGTAACAAATTACTTTCATTTCACACATACGGGTGATACAATAACAACCCAGCAATTTGTAAAGCGGCAATTTTAAACCTTACACTAGCTATATTACTACTTGTACAAAGTTCGCTGTGGCTGCTAAAGTTTTATTAAAACATTGGTGCCCATTTCATAGCACAATTGTGCAAGCTAACCACACACATATTCTTATTATCTTTGGTTTAGTAGTCACTGAGACAGCGACGAATGAACATGCTAAGCGGGTATATCACTATTTTTTAATTTTTTTTATAATTTTTTTTTCATGATCACTGAAAGAAATATTTAGATTGTTTAATATATTTAGAACTTTAAAATATCACTGAAGTGTTGTCTGGTTTTTCACCTTAATTTACTTCTGTAAACAATTTTTTTCAGATTTGAAATGATTTTAATCAAAACAACGTAATAAAATAAGCAAAAAAAATATATATTTTACACATTCTAAATATTTTCAAATTTGTCGAAAATGATTAATATCGAACTCTCAAATAATAAGCTATGATAATATGTCGCCAGACAATTTGATTAACATTGTTGACTTGATTATTGTTAAAAAATAAAGCGTTTAAAATATTGACATATTTTATTTAGTTCACTAAACATTTCTTTCAGTGGAGCTCTCTTTCGCTCACCAACACAAATACAGTTTTAGCTTTGGGCATCTCTGTATTAAAATGATTATCATTTGCACTACATTTCGCCAGCGTATTCAGTAACAAACAATAGACAGGTATTCGTCCTTAGTTTTTGAAAATAAATTCAAGTATAATAAAAACCTGAAAAATATACCACTTCGATGGCCACATGTAATGCTAAATGTGGCCGTTGGTATTTTCGTTCTCTCTGATAATGAAAAAAAGCTAAATTTGAGAGTAGACTCACATGTAATTCTTAATAACAAATAGAGAGCAATACAAATAAGAGCTCTGTGACTTAGTGATTAGCGCATTTGACTATAAAACGCTCTCTGAAATATATATATATTATTTTCTTTTTTTCTCAAATGCTGGAGTATTCGTACTATTGAATTTAATAGTGAAGTGTTATGCAGAGTGTGCCAATCGGTCACTTGCAATGACATACCCGTGACATAACCGTAAATTCACCAATCAATAACGTTGCGAGTGGGTTGAAAATTCACTAGTGGTAGTTCTCAGTGGCTAACTAATTCAATGAACTGCAGGGATACTATAAAGGTCTATGAGCAGCAGTTAAGTTTCCAATTACTAATATTCTAATTTAAAATATAAATAATTTTATTTAATCTTAATCTAAAGTCACTCTTTAAAATCAGTCCGATTTATTTATTCATTCATTACTTCACTCAATCATTGACACTCTGTTCGCTATATTAAATAATAAGTTATAGATACATATACTCGTATAAATAGTTAGATAAATTGAACTTGATTGCATTTGAATTGTTCAAACTTGCATTTAAGAGGCGTGTTAGATGTTGCCTCTTGGCGTCTGGTTTCATATATATTAAAGACTATAAAAAAGAAACTTAAAGCGTTCCACTTCAGTGAAATCAATGAATGAACAAATGAATAGAAGAAAATAAATGAATGACTGACTGTCTGTCTGTCTGTTTGCCTCAAGTGTAAGGGGATGTAAAATGCAATAACAAAAACGATATGAATCATATTTCATTTTCTTTACAAAACTCTTTGCAATGTTTTGCTTTTCCTTTTCTTTATTATCAAATATTTCTTTTCAATATTTTTGGTTTTGGTCTGTCTGCGTTTTGTCTTACAAATGAAATGTTTGATTTTAAGTTCTTTTTTTGGTTTGGTGTGTGCAGCATTAATTCGGAGAACTAAGTTTTTTTTATAAGAAATACCAGTTCATTTCCTTCTTAAGAAAGATAATTATAATTGCAGTTTTAATAATTGTATGAAAAAGTCTTTATTTGAAAATGTGGTTTGCATGAAGTTGTTGTAGACAACAAACTTTAAGTGAAGTTTTAAAAGTTATATAACCATTGATATTTAAAGCAGTTAGTCTTATTAGGGTTGTCATTCGAATAAAAATTATGCGAATATTCGAAGGAGATATGAGCAATTATGGAGCGATAGCCTGTGATTTATTTCTATATGAAACTTATTTTTGTTAAATTAACTCAACTTAAACGACTCAGAAAGAGACTCTGAGTCGAATGGTATATTTCACGCAGTTTATATGAACAAACATTTGGAGAAAAATATCTCAAAGAAATCAGACCAATAGTTAATAATGTAATTCAAAGTTGGTTGCACCGGACTTTTTATTAGAAACGAAAACACATCAATATTAGAACATTATGAAACTTAAAACCGTAATCATTGTGATTACTAAAGACCTAGGTAAGGTTAAAGTATCTGCCATAATAATAAAAATAATCGATATGGATATCATTAAGAAACTTCCCAACAATTTCCTTCTATATAGTTTTTAACAGGTATTCCAACATCGACACTTCGCTTCCGACCGCTAGTTTCGTTACTGCGACTTCGACCTGCAGTTTCGTCACTACAACTTCTGACACGAGTAAACTAACTCAGCGGATGACAAAACCACGCTAAACTGTATCAAAAAAATAAATTTTTTAAAAATATTAAATATCTTTAAAAAAAAACTCCCAAACGAAATTAAAATATTTCGACAAATTTCTTTAAAGCTTAACAACGCAAAAACCCGCACAAACATAAGGAAATAAATATTGATAACTACAAATTGAATTTATTGTTATAAATATTTTGAATGCAATTCACATACGTACACATGTACATTATCGTTCATTTATTCTCATTGACTATCATCATCAGATGCACTTCAAATATGGATGATAAATATGTATGGATGTCCTTTTGTCGTATACTTATCAGGCAGAGAATGAAAACAATTTATTGTTAGATTTCGATTAATAAAATTAATATAACGAATAATCGAATGGCTTCACCTTGAAATTTGTCAGTTGTACAGAGCAGATCTTTAGAAGCAACATATGTTTTTTTTTCAATATTTTAATACCATATTTGGGCCCATGACTTTTCATATCGTATCTCATGATTAAACATTAATAAGCGTTTAAAGAAAATCAATTTTTCAATTTTAAATATCAAAAAATCATAAATCATTGATATTGTTACGTTTTTACCTTTTAAAAACGGTGGTTTATTTATTTTAAATAAGACGGGTACTTTTGATTGCAAATAAAATTAGTTTATTAGTTTAAAATTTATAACAACTCTTTATTTATTTAAATTTACACAACAAATGTTTAAATTATCAATCTGTGTTTTAATACACATACACGTTTATAATTCACAAAATTATGCAGCCCACCGTAAGGCAGTTCATTTATCTTTACGAAACGATACTTTAAATTAGACATACTGGTTGATATTCTCATGACCAACTTATATACACTGCATTACCATCTACAATTTGCCAGCTCCATTTATCATTTTATTTAATGATTTATATTCCACAGCTATATTAGTAATATCCACAGATATGTTAATAATATTGTTGCGAATGTGCAATAGCGATTTGAATTTAAAGGCCTGTAACGACTGCCTGCTACATTCATCATGTTTATAAATACGTTCATCAGTGGAGACCTCTACTTGTCAACAATGTTGATGGGATGCGGTTGTTGGTATTGTTTGTAAGTATGGCAACACTAAATGTTTAAGCTGCCAACATTAACATCGAAAGCTCTAGAATTCGAATGTACTTGTTTGTCCGTTAAGATCATTGTAGAAGATTCACGAAAGATGGCGTGTGTATAAATAGTGGCAGAGGTTGCAGTCGCGAGTGAGTTTATCATAGGCGCTGTTAGAGTTAACATCAACAGTCTTGTACATTTTAGTTGGTACATTATAAAGTATGTGTGCATTTCTGCGAATTTATAAATGTGTATAAAGACACTGGGTGACTATTTGAACTTTTGTTGTTGTACATTTTAAATAAATAAAGAGTTGTTACAAATTTTAAACTACTTAACGGCTTTTAATAAAATCAAAAGTATCGGGTTTATTTAAATGAAATAAACCAACATTTCAAAAAGGTTAAAACGTAACAATATACACAGTTATGTTAACTGCTGTTAATCGATCGGTAAACAACGTTGTCCACAATTGGAAGTCCTCCCTTACGAATGTTCGTCCCGAATAGGCATAGATTCACCTCTCCCATAGGCAGCGTATCGTTTTAGATGTTCAACCTTAATTTTGGATATCGGTATTCCACATTTCCGTTGTATCCCAGTAAGTTTGTAGATTGGAAGACAAACCTTTATTACATTGTAGATTATATAGTTTACTAGCAGGTATTCAGAATTCACTGCTCTATCAGGTCTGGCCTTCTTTTGGTCGTTGGTCATTTCGTTCGTGTTTTTCGGTGAATTCATTCTTCACAGCCTCTACTGAAGCACATTCACCCATCTTGAACCCGGTCTGAAGACCTCTTCACAGGCGGACAGGTCAAAGACCTTCAAAGGAACAACTCCGTTGCACTGTTCAACGAGGGCGCCCATCGTTACATTGCCACTTTTTACATCTGCTGGATCCATCACCCACAAACCACTGTCTATACAATCCTCCTTTTCCTCACGGGCCCATACCAAATCCTCTGACTGCGTTGCCAACTTTTGATGCTCAACAAACACTAGCTTTCTTACTTGAGACTTGCTCTGTATCCGACGTCAAGGGCTATTTCAACATTTCGCCAATTCATGACTTTTTTTCCCCATATTCAAAGTAATGCTGTAACTAATCATGATATCCGCACCAATGATTACTTCATCCACAATATCGGCAACAACTCGCATTTTTGAGGAGAAAAATATAGATTTTTTGTATAAAAATATTAAATCGTTAATATCATCGATAAGATCCCAGAGGTAGAGCATGCGGAGGCTCGGCAATTTTAATAAAAGCTCGAATCAAACACTACTTAATGTGTGATCTTTGCGAAGATTATCTTCAAGCTACTACTATCTGTCTTGAAGATTTTCATCGAAACTTAGTGATTTCATCGATATACTCACCCCCTAGATTTTCAATTACAGAAAGTCAATACAATAGATTTTTTAAATCACTAGGCCCCCGTTTCCTGGCAGCTGGCGATTATAATGCTAAGCACACATTCTGGGGATCACGACTGATTACCCCTAAAGGTCGTGTTTTGTTTGATACAATTTCTAAAATGGGTTTGAATGTGATTTCGAGCGGCCAACCTACTTACTGGCCTACTGACCCACGAAAAATACCGGATGTTATTGATTTTAGCGTGATGAAAAATATCCCTGGAGAAATGATTCAAGTTGAATCCTCGCTGGAACTATCTTCAGATCACTCACCCACTATTGTTACTTTATTGAGCCCCCGAGAAATTGTATCCCCGACTGGTAATTTAGCGATGACAGGCACAAGAATTAATTGGCTCAAATATAAAAAATACCTTAGTACACATTGCTCGGAAAACATACCGCTAAGAACACCAGAAAACATCGATCACTCTCTTATCAATTTCGATAAAAATCTCAAACTGGCTGCTCAACATGCTACTCAAACCCCCCGACAAATCAGATATAATAGAATTTATTCTGCAGATGTCGAACGGCTCTTAAATGAAAAAAGAAGAGTTCGAAGAGAGTGGCAATTGCACAGATCCCCCCAACTCAAATCGAAGCTTAAAGATTGTATAAAAAGACTTAAAAAGCTCTTGGAATTTCGAAAAATGGAATCATTGAATAAATATCTAGAAAGCCTGGACGCAACCCCGCAATCGGATTACTCATTATGGCGAGCCACAAAAAGTCTTAAAAGACCTGTCATATGTAAGCCCCCCTTGCGAAATTCAAGTGGCGGTTGGGCAAGAAATGATACTGAAAAAGGGAATCTGTTTGTTAATCATTTGAAGCAAGTATTTACCCCGAACACATCAAATGAAACTATTGAGTTGCCACCTGTTGTACCCCATTTTGGAGCAGCCGTACCCCTACGTTTTGAGATTCGAGAGATCGAAAAGGCTATTGTTGATTTAAACTCCAAGAAAGCACCTGGTATTGACAAAATCAGTAACAAGATGCTTATGGAGCTACCCCGGATAGCAATAAAAATAATTCTTTTTATTTTTAATGCTATATTACGCCTTGAATATTATCCTCCAGAATGGAAGGTTTCACTGGTTACCATGATACCTAAGCCGGGAAAAGATCACACAAAAGTAGAATCATATAGACCAATCAGCCTATTGTCTAATATATCAAAGCTATTTGAGAAGATACTCATGAACAAGTTGTACCCGATGTTAATTGAAAACAATTGTATTCCGAATCATCAATTTGGATTTAGAAGAAAACACAGTACTATCGAACAAACCCATAGACTTGTAAATATTGTAAGAAAAGCGTTTGAGGAAAAGAAATATTGTTCCGCTCTCTTTATCGACATTTCTCAAGCGTTTGATAAAGTATGGCATGATGGTTTAATATACAAACTGAGTCAAAATTTACCCGCAAACACACATAAGCTATTGAAAAGCTATTTAACTGGTCGAACATTTAAGGTTAAAGAAGGAGACTTTTTAAGTAGTCCCCAACCCATTGAAGCTGGAGTTCCCCAAGGCAGTATCCTGGGCCCCTTTTTATATTTGATATATTCGTCTGATATGCCAACTAACAATCGCACGCATACATCAACATTTGCAGATGATACTGCTATTCTAAGCATTCATGAAAACCCTGAAGAAGCGTCTCGTTACTTACAAAATCACATATTTGAATTAGAAAAATGGTTAAAACAATGGAAAATTAAAGTCAACGAGCAAAAATGTACACATATAACATTTACATTGCGAAGAGAATCATGCCCCCCTATTCATATCAATAACCAAACAATAATCCAACAATCGGAAGTTAAATACCTCGGAATACATCTCGATCGTCGTCTTACATGGAAAAGTCATATAGATGCAAAATTGACTCAAATGAAATTGAAATCAATACAAATTAATTGGCTCATTGGCAGAAATTCTACGCTTAGTCTAGATTGCAAACTTCTACTTTATAACATGATCATAAAACCGATATGGTGTTATGGCATACAGCTATGGGGCACGGCCTCAGCGTCAAATGTAGAAAAGATCCAAAGACGCCAAAACAAGTTTTTAAGAATGATTACAGTTGCCCCCTGGTATATCAAAAACGCAAATATACACAAAGATCTAAACGTGCCCCTTGTAAAAACTGAGATCACGAAAAATGTGGAGAAATATTTAAAAAAACTTGAAATTCACCCGAACCCACTGGCCCGCAACATATTAGATAACCGTGGCCACACTCGATTAAGAAGGAGGGACACAGCAGACCTAAGACTAGAAGGAAGAATGCCTATTTAATCAAAGCAACAATCAATAAACAATTTTTCGTCCGGCACTGGCTGGACTAATTAATTATAATTATTAGATATAAGATTTGAAATACTTGTTGTTAGTTCATTAAGTAATGAAGATACAATAAATAAAAAAATTAAATTGAAAAAAAAAAAAATATCATCGTAAATAGGCGTTTAATTAAGAAAATGCACTCTATTTGTGATCACTCTAATTTTTGAGAAAAATTCGAATTTTGTATATAAAAACCTAAAAATCTTAAATTGCTAATATCATATGAAATAAGGGTTTAATTGAGAAAAAGAACTCAATCTCTGATCAATCCCATTTTTGAGATAAAATTGATTTTTCATACAAAGAACTTAAAAATCTTTAATAAATAAGCGTTTATTAGAGAAAAGAAGCTCGATCAGTGATCACTCGCGCTATAGTAAATAAGAATTTAATCGAGAAAAGTTCCTCGATCACATGAATTTTTCAGCAATTAGTTACTATGTTCGTTAATAGCGTTTAGTCAAAAAAATATGATCGATTTGTAATCACTTGCATATTTAAGCAAAGTCAATTGTTTGAAAATAAGCGTTTAATCCAGGAATAAGCTTGCTCTATAATTATGTGCATTTTTAAGCACAATTTGATTTCGTTATGAAAAGCTATAGAATGTAATAAAGAAACAAAAGCTTGATTTCTAATCACTGGGGATTAATACCTTTACAAATAAGAGTTTAATCCAGGAAGAAGCTCACATTTTTAAGCAGCAATTGATTTTTAGCAAATAGGCGTTTAATTGAGAAAAGAAACTCGATCTGTGATCACTCGCAATTTTAACAAAAAATCTATTTTTGGTATGAACAAGTAAAAGCGCTATATTCGGCTGTGCCGAATTATACTTTAAAATAAATTTTTTTTTTTTTCAAAATTGTTTTTAAAAATTAAAAAATTTTTTTTTTCAAAATTTTAAAAATAAATTTTTTTTCAAAATTGTTTTAATTTTTTTTTTTTTAAATTTGTGAAAAAAAAAATTGTTTGGTAAAAAATAAAATCGGGTTAGAAATTTTTTTTTCCCGATTTTGACCCATATAGCCTTATATAGATCGTTGCAATGGACTTTGAAATATCTATCATTAGATATCCATATTGTCTATATTAATGACTTAGTAATCCAGATATAGATCAAAAATAGGCCAAAAATCGAGGTTGGCCCGGTTTTCTCCTTATATCTCAGCCATTTGTGGATCGATTTTCTCGATTTTAAATAGCAATCGAGCCGAAAAAATTCCCGATACATTAATGTATGAATCAAGTTTGTAAGTTATTTGGGGTCTTCACAAAATTGATTTCAACAGACAGACGAACATGGCTTAATCGACTCCGCTATAAGGATTCAGAATATATAGGGTCGGAAAATTATACAGTGGAAATTACACACGGAATGATAAAGTTGACACAAAAGCCTTAAATCGTCGAACATCGATCTTTCACAGTAAATAGCGCCCATATTGTTGAAGCTACATCTGACGAATTGGCTGTAATTTATTCAGTTTGCCAGTTTGTCGTTCGACAGCACGTGCAAATGATAAAATAGTTCGCGCTTTTGGCCCTTTTTCTTGAGGGGTTTTCTTAAATCACAGATCTATGTGAATAAGCCGCAAAATATAGCAGTCCTTAAAGCCAACATAACCCGTGCCATCGATCAAATTCAGTCTGATTTATGCGTCATTCATCAAAAATTCGAAATTTTAAATACAGCGAAGTATCAGCGGACATTTAAACTATCCCAGCATTTTTTTAATCAAATTCTAGTCATTTTTGATACTTCAGCGCGATTGAAAAGCTGCGCTTATTTTCTAATCATAAATTATACTTTTGTAGGAAGAAAATGGTACCTTATACGCGACTTGTCTAAATGAGTCATTTATGGACCTTTCTTCGGATCAGTTTCCACTCATTTTTGAATAATTTTTAAGTAATTTTTGAGTCGAATCACTTTTTAATCATTAATGGGAAACGTTTTCGAATAATTTTAAGCGTACAACTTATTAATCAGATTTAGGTCATCAAAGCTGGTCGAAAAAGACTCAATCTGGGATATTATCACACTCACTTTGTTTTATTAAAATTAAAAGTTAGGAAGAGCTTAAGGAAATCTTCTTTTTATACAAAAACTAGAAAAATCTTAAATCGTTAATACTGTTACGTTTTCAACTTTTGAAACGTTGGTTTATTTCCTTTACATAAACCGGATACTTTTGATTGCAAATAATGGCAGTAGTTTAATATTGTAACAACTCTATATTTATTCAAAAGTACAACAACAACAGTCTAAAATAGTCACTCAGTGTCTTTATGCACGTTTCTCAATTCGCAGAACAGCACACACACTTTATAATGGACAAACTCAAATGTACAAGACAGTTGATGTTAACTGTAACACTATTTATACACACGCCATCGTTCGTGAATCTTCTACAATGCTCTTAACGGACAAACTAGTATGTTCGAATTCTAGAGCTTTCGATGTCAAATTTAGTTGTCATACCTAAAGTAGAAACTTCTACTGAGGGACATGTTTATAAACATGATGAATGCTTCAGGCAGTCGTTACAGACCGTTAAATTCAAATCGCTTATGCAAATTCGTAACAATACCTTTGTACATAATCTTGTAGTCGATCTGTGAAAAGCAGCTCTATTTGCGATCACTAGCACTTTTTAACAAAAATCGATTTTTGGTATGGAAAATTCAAAAATCTGAAATCGTTAATAGTTATATTCGTCAATTATGTTTAATTGAGATAAATTGTTGGTATGAAAACCAAAAATCTTAAATCTCGAAAAAAGAAGAGAAAATAAATAGAAGAGCATAGAATTCTTGCCTCCAAGTTTAATTTCTTTGCCAACTCTGTTTCATTTTGCAAATTGAGTGTTGCAGTGTTATATTTATTGTTTTTATTTAAAATTTTTTTATAATATTGTTGTTTGGTATTGTTTTGTAGCAAGTGGAAAGAAAAAAACAAGCTTCAAACAAATTGCATTTATATTCCATTTTTCAGTTTTCATTTCCTTTTTTTGTTTTTTGTTTTTTTCTACATTCAGTTAATATTGTACATTTTATGTTTATTTCTTGTAGATTTAGCTACAATTCATTTCTATTCTATTTCATTTTTTATAAATATTTTGTCGTTTTCTTTTCCAAAAAAATTATTCCCTGTATTTTTTTTTTTTTTTTTGTTGCAAATTGTTGCCATTTGTTATATTTTGTTTATTTGAAAAATTAGCTTTTATCACAAATTTGTTTGTATAAAATTTGTCATCGCAAGTTGACACCAACATCACATACATACAAACATACATACAGCTCGTACTACATCGAGGCAGTGCAACAAAATAGCAATAAAATAAAAATAAAGTTAAAAAAACCTAAAGTTTAACACCACCAGTTGTCAATTCGGGAGACAGAGTGCCACCTATCAACCAACTCCACCAGTAACTCCATTAGCAATACATGTAACATCATCATCATCATCATCCTCACTGTCGTCCCCCTCATTGGCTGGGTGACTTGATGGAATGGGTCGGTTGCTGCATGAATCGTTAAATGTATTTTTATGCTGAGTAATGTTTTTTTTAGTTCCTTTTTTATACGTATTTGTATTAAATTTGTATTTATTCCCAAATGTTTAAATTTAGCAGAAAAATATTGGTATTTTTTCAATAAATAAAAGTTTTATTTTTTATTTTTTTTTTGTATCAAATTTTAAATATCATCATTTTATTTACTAAAAACTAATGGGCTTTGAAAGGAAAGTTTATTAAGAGAATTTTTGTTTAACTAAAATTTAAATGTTTGTTAACAATTTTGTGATGGATTTAAAATAGGGGTTGCTTTCAGCAATTGCACTGTGTATGATGGGTGGCAAAAGCATAATCAAAATATCATTATATCGAGTAACTCATAATTGATTGGTATACAACTCCGATTTGTTAACCCTTGTTTGACTGCGTTATATAAAGTTATGACATTTATTTCAAAATTCAGACTTCCAACAAGCTTATGTTGCAGTTATGACAAACTGGATTTTAAAAGCTCACAATAAAAGACATCATCATCTATCTATACTCATGTTGTATGCAAAATGTTATCAAAAAAAACTGCAACAACAAAATAAATGCAAGTGTCATCATTGATAATGTGAACAACAATTCGAATAAAAGATAAAAACAAAACAAGAATCGTAAAATAATAAAAAACTAAACACACAAAACAACCATAAAATATAGAATTTTATGTTTCTTCTGAAATAAAGAACTTTGTTAGAAAGAAATACTAAATCAAGATTGAAGCAACAACAACAAATGTGCACTGAAATAAAAGAAGATGTAAATGATTTTAAAGACAATTTGTTTAATAAAGCAACTAAATATGAGAGCAATTAAAAACTTCATATTTGATTACTGTGAACTTTTCATATAAAAAAATCTTCAAATGCTCATAGCTTTACAAATAAGTATCAAATTAAGAAAAGAAGCATAATCTGTGATCAGCATTTTTGATAAAAAATATTCTTGCTAAAATCAATTGGTCAATTCACAAGATCTATTATCATGTTATATTGTCATAATGTCCTAATATTTCATAATGGTTTTTATTGCTTTTCAAGCAAAAAATGTCCTAAAATAATACTATATTCTATGATATGTTTATTGTGTTATTGTAACGAACCAGCAGAGACCAACGCCGAATGCCTAAGAGTCGGTTAAGCCGAGCCGCCGAGTCGTGATATATTAGGACATTATTACAATATGACTGTTAAGAGACCTTGTGAATTGACCAAATATTTGGTATAAAAAATCCAAAAATCATAAATCATTAATATCTCTATAAATAAGCACGATTTGCGATCACTTTAATTTTTGAGCACAAATAATTTTTGGCATGAAAAACTCAAAAATGTTTAATCGTTAATAGAAAATAAGCTCGATCGGTGATCACTCCCATTTAAAATAAAAACGATTTAGGATTTAAATCATTAATATCATCGAAAAGAAGTGCTTAATGGTGGGACGAACAATTTTATTTTTGAACAAAAACCGATTTTTGTTAATAAAACATTAAACGTAAGCCATTAAACGAGAAATTAAGCTCGATCTGAGGTCACTCAAATTTTTAACAAAAATATTATTACTTTTACCATTCACCTTCGTGAGAAGGTTTTTGTCATTCCGTTTGTAATTTCCACAATATAATTTTCCGACCCTATAAAGTATATATATTCTTGATCCTTATAGATAGCGGAGTCGATTAAGCCATGCTGTTGAAATCAATTTTCTGAAGACCCCAAATAACTTACAAACTTGATTCATACATCAATATATGGGGAATTCTTCCGGCTCGGTTGCTATTTAAAATCGAGATAATCGACCCACAAATGGCTGAGATATAAGGAAAAAACCGGGCCAACCACGATTTTTGGCCTATTTTTGATCTATATCTGGATTACTAAGTCATTAATACAAACAATATGGATATCTAATAATAGATATTTCAAAGTCCATTGCTACGATCTATATAAGGCTATAGCAATTTAGACCTACAATCGGTCAAAATCGGGAAAAATATTTTTTTAACCCGAATTTTTTTTTACCAAAATTTTTTTCACTAGTAAATTTAAAAAAAAAAAAAAACTATTTTGAAAAAAAATTATTATTTTTTAAATTTTGAAAATCAATTTAGAAAAAAAAAAAATTATTTTGTTTACCTAAAAATATTTAAAAATTTTATTTTAAAGTATAATTTGGTAAATGGTATATAAGATTCGGCACAGCCGAATATAGCTTTCTTAATTGCTTAATCATAGAAAATAAGATCGATCTCGCATTTAAAAAAAAAGATTAAGCTCGATCTGCGATCACTAAAATTAAAAAAAAATAATATATATATGGGGCATTTCACGTCAGTGAACCAACTTTTGAAATCGATGTCTTCCGATCGGGATGAAATTTGCATCAATGTTAGTTCTATTGGATAGTAATTCGGACACAATTTTTCAACAAGATCGGTCAAGAACTCTCTGAGTTGTAGGAGGTCAAAATAAGTCAAAATAAGTAATAAGTTATATGGATAAGAAAAAACACCTGTTTGGCCAAAATGTCAAATTTTGACCTCCTATAACTCAGAGAGTTCTTGACCGATCTTGTTGAAAAATTGTGTCCGAATTACTATCCAATAGAACTAACATTGGTGCAAATTTCATTCCGATCGGAAGACATCGATTTCAAAAGTTGGTTCACTTGACGTGAAATGCCCCATATATATATTTTTTTTCATACAAAACCTCAACAAATTTTAAATCATTAGTATCTTCATAAATAAGTTTTAATAGAGAAGATATGCTCGATCCGCGATCACTTGCATTTTTGACGTAAAATCAATTTTTGATACGAAAAACTCAAAAATCTGATATCATTAATATATTCGTAAATAAACTTTTAATCAAAAACAGAAGCTCGATCGTATTTTTGAGCAAAAATCGTTTTTTGGTAAGAAAAACGCAAAAATCTTAGATCGTTTATATCATCGCATATAAGTGTTTAATAGAGAAAAACAGCACGATCTGCTATCAATCGTAATCGTTAATATCGATTAATTAGAAAAAAATCGATCTGTCACTAGCTTTTAAGCAAAAAAAATTGTTGGTATTAAAAACTCTAAAGAAGAATTTAATCAAGAATACTAGCTCGATCTGTGATCATTCACATTTATTAAAAGCTCAGAAATCTTAAATCGTTAATATCTTTATAAATAAGCATTTAATTGAGAATAAAAGAACGATCGGTGATCACACGCATTATTCACAAAAATCGATTATTGGCTTAAAAAAAATTCGTTAATATCATCGTAAAAAAGCCATTAAAAAGTCAGTCGAATTTTTAAACAGACATTAAATTTTGGTATGACGAACTTAAACATTTAATAAAAGTCATTAACCGAGAAAATATGAATGATCTGTGATCAATCGCATTTTTAAGAAAATCCAATTTTGATACGAAAAACTCAAAAAAATCGTTAATAAATAAGCATTAAAAGTGAAAACATGATCGGTGATCACTTTCAGCAAATATAAATTTTTGCTTATCAGTTATCACTCGAATTTTTTTATCAAAAATCGATGTCTAAGTATACAAAAAACACAACAAATCTTAAAACGTTAATATTTTAAAAAATAATAATCACTAGCTTTTTAAGCAAACAAATTTTTGGTATGAAAAACTCCAAATTCTTAAACCTTTAATATCTTCGTTAATAACTGTTAAGTGGAGAAATGAAGTTCGAGCTGAAATCACTCACATGAGGAAAACTCAAAAATCTTAAATCATTAATATCTTTATAAAAAAGCGTTTAATCGAGAAAGTAAGGTCGATCTGCGATCACTTATATTCTTTATAAGTGAAAGACAAGCTCGATCTGTGATCACTTGAATTTTTGACAAAAATAAATTTTTAATATGAAAAACTCAAGAATCTTATATCATTAATATCTTCATAAATAAATTTTGGATCCAAACAGAAGATCGATCGGCGATCACTCTCATATTTGAGCAAAAATCATTTTTTGGTAAGAAACGCACAAAAATATCATCATAAATAAGTGTTTAATAGAGAAAAGCAGCTCGATCTGAGATCATTCGAATCTTTAAGCAAAAAATATTGGATGTACAACTTAAAACTGCGAGATTTTTTAAAATTTTTAGCTTTTATTTTGAAATAATTGAACAATTTAAATTTGTTCATAGTATTGGCCTAACACTTTATTAAACACTTATTTACGATGACATTTTCGCATCTTTTTGGCAACATATAGATTCCGAGCCAAAAGAACTGCTCATCTTTTGAGACCATTAACGAATCAAGCCAACATCGGATAGTGGATATTTCAACATGTGGCCGAGCGCTTCAAACGAATCAGCTGCGTTCGGTACAGGTTCCCTGTGATGGTCTGGTCAGATTTTAGCAGCTCATAATAGATAGGACCCTTTCGCTCCCTTCAAATACAAAGATTTTTTGAATTTTTAAGCAAAAATAGATATTTGGTACAAAAACTCAAAAATCATAAATCGTTAATATCTTTGTAAATAAGCCTTTAATCTAAAAAAAGCTTGATCTGAGATCATTCTCATTTTTTAGGAAAAACGATGTTATATGATCGATGATCACTAAAATTTTTTACCAGAAAATCTTAAATCTTCATAAATAAGCGTTTAATAGAGAAAAGAAGCGTTTTTGAGCAAACATTTTAAATCGTTAATATCTTCGTAAATAAATCATTAAAGTAAATACAATTAATTTTTTTTTTTCAAAATTAAAAAAAAAAAAAATTTTATTCTATTTCTGTAAAAACTGGCGAGTTAAATAGATGATGTTTACAAGTGACACTTACATCGACACAAAAGAATGCTGATGAGGGGGTAATGGCTAACCCCGAAAATGCATTCCATTCTGCCGTGTGTCTAAATATAACTTTTTCAGTATTCTTTAAAATTATGAAAATTTAATAAAATAAAAATTGTATTTCTAAGGAAATCAATTTAATGAACTTGAGCCTGAATAATTAATAATATGATAATCAAGAAAGTTCGACAAAATAACCACTAATATTAATTTAAAAAAAAAATTTAAAATTGTTTTTCGAAATTTTAAAATTTTTTTTTTTCAAAATTATTTTAAATTTTTTTTTTTTTCGAAATTGTTTTTTTTTAATTTTTTCCAATTTTTTTTCCAAATTATTTTTTAAATTTAAAATTTTTTTTTTTTTAATTTTAAATAGCGACCGAGCCGGAAGAATTCCCGATATAGGGATGTATCAATTGTGTTTGTAAGTTATTTGGGGGCTACGGAAAGTTGATTTCAACATACAGGCGGACATGGCTATATCGACTTCACTTTCAATAACGATCCAGAATATATACACTTTGTGGGGTCGCAAATGAAAAATGTAGAAATTACAAACGGAATGACAAGCTCATATATACCCTTGCCACTCATGGTGAAGGGTATAATAAAAAAAACGTTTAATCAAGACAATAAGTTTGATCCGAAATCATTTACATTTTTTAGAAAACTCAAAAATAATAAATCGGTAATATCTTCGTAAATAGGCCTTTAATCGAGAAAACAATTACGATCAATGATCACTTTTTGTTTGTTTATTGCTGTGTTCCCTTAGTACTTCTTAACTTTCAGTGTGCTGCAAAATAAAACTATAAAAAATATGCACGCCAAAAGAAACTGTAAAAGAAACCTCGCTAGAAAAATGAAGTGAATTCAGTGATTGTAAAGAAAAAATTTCATTTTTCACTTTGTCACATTAACACAATAAAAATTCACAACTGTCACAGTTCGTTTGAATTGAGTTGAGCTGAGTTGAGTAAAGTAGACATTCTGGTGTAGACAGAAAGAAGTATCAAGTGCAGATGGATAGCAGCGAGCCAGAAAGAAACGTTAGGAATTATGTCAAAGGGCAACAAACAAACCAAGAATCCGACTAGCATCATCATCAAAGATTATAATACTCGCATTTGCAGCAATGAACCCTGACACAAATACATAAAATATAAGTGAAACAAATGAAATAAAAGAATGCAAACGCAAATTTTGAAATAGAATTATATGTTTAAAAAAATATTTAAAATAAAATTCACACATTTTTATATTAATAAACTGTCGGTATATTTATGTGTCCATCTGTCTTGTACTTGTAACAGTTTAATGATCATCAGCATTAGTTTGCCAGAACACCACTGAACCTAACCCCCACCGCAATCATCAGAAGCCAGCACTTTAATGACGATGGCGATGATGATTGTTGGCTTTGTTGCTTCAACGCGCCCCCACATTTAAATTGTTTTAGTTTCGATTTTTTTTTTATTTTTTTGTTCGGTTTGTTAAAATTAAGTAATATAAAGATAAAACATTATTTTATTTCATAAATCGAATTAAATATTTAAATTTTTTTTTGTTAGAGCTCCCCCCAACATAGAGGAAAAGAAAATTTTGGAAATTTAACATAAAAATGAAAAAGCTGATGATGATGATGAGCTTAAGAAATTTGATATTATCAAGTCATGTTTGTTTTTTTCTTTTATTTTATTTCATTTCATTTGTGTGTGTTGAGTTTTGGTTTTAATTCATAAGTTTTCTTGGTTTGGAAACAAATTTTGTCACTAATTAAAAAGACAAGTTGAGTGGAGTTTAGTTAGTAGTCACTGGAAATGAAAATGTTCACTTGTGAGTTCACTAAACCATTACAACATTAAGATTTAGATTATATTAGTCACAAAGATAATACAGTCAGATAAACTGGCTGACAGACAGACAGACACAAACAGACGAGGTAAACGAGAAAGACCCTAACTAACAAACGGTCAAAACAGAATAAGATATAAAAAAGAAATTTTAAATGGAATAGAAATACATAGATACAAAATAAAATTGTTATAAAGTCAACTCAGCCAGTGATGAGAAACTTAGGGTCACAGAAATTGGAGATTAGAATGTCGCATCATTATATAAATCGAGATCGCTGGAATTTTTGATCAAAAATCACTTTACGAAAAACTAAAAAAAAAATCTTAAATCATTAATATCTTTGTAAATACTATTTAATCAAGAAAACAAGCTAGATCCGTAATCTTCTGGCCAACAATCGAATTTCAATCAAAAAATCTTATTATTTGATAAACTCAAACAATTTTAATAATAATTCTAAAGAAAAATTTAATCAAGAATATTATCTCGATCTGTGATCATTCACAGAAATCTTAAATCGTTAATAATCTCAAACATTTTTAATAATAATTCTTAAGAAGAATTTAATCAAGAATTGTAGCTCGATCTGTGATCATTCACAGAAATCTTAAATCGTTAATATTTTCGTATATATATTTAATTGAGAATAAAAGATCGATCGCTGATCACACGCATTATTCACAAAAATCGATTTTTGGCTTGAAAAAATTAAAAACTTTATTCGTTAATATCTTCGTAAATAAGCCATTAAAAAGGAAAAAAAGCTTTGTTATGACGAACTCAAACCTTTCAAAAAAAAGTAATTAACCAAGAAAATATGCATGATCTGTGATCATGGAATTTTTGAAAAAATACAATTTTGATACAAAAAACTCGAAATTCTCAAATCGTTAATAAATAAGCGTTTAAAGAGAAAAGAAGCTCGATCGGTGATCACATCAATTTTTTAGCAAATATAAATTTTTGCTTATCAGTTATCAATCGAATTTTTTTTTATCAAAAATCGATGTCTATAAAAAAAACACAACAAATCTTAAAAGTTTATTATTTGAAAAAATAAGTTTTATTCAAGAATTCATGATGATCTCTGATCACTTATAGATCTGACCAAAAACCAATTTTTCTTACCGTAAATCGTTAACATCTAGATCGGTGATCACTTGTATACAGAAATTCTAAAAACGTTATTATTAGGGTATTCAATTAATCGGGTTTCTGGATTAATCGGTTAATCGAGCAAATAATTATTCGGGGTTTAGATTTAATCGGTTAATAATCGGTTAATTTTAAATTATTCGATTAACCGAATAATTTTTATTTTAATTTTAAATTGAAAATGGAACCACAATGTTTGTATACTTATTTAAGAATTTTATAAATAAAAACAACAAAATCATAAAAAACAAAGGAATCATAACAATTCAACAAAGAAAGTAATAGCAAAACAAAATATGGTATCTAAGATCCTTTTTTATACACATGTGAGTTTCTTTAGGATTTAAGTGAGATCTTCTCTTAAAAAAGAATAAAATTGAATTGTTTTCCTTTTAAACGATTTTTTAATTTTCGGATCAAAAATCTGTAAGTTTTGAATGAATGAGGATTTTTGTAAGATTTTTTTTTTGTTGAACAGGTGGGACTTTAAGCTTTAATTTGCTTTTTTAATCATAAAAATCGAATCATAATAAAAAAATAATGAACGGTTAAAAATACATTTTGGATTTTTTTAGGGTAGGCTGTACTACTTTAGTACCTCTAATTCACACATTTTTAGAACGATTTAAAAATTTTAAACAATTATGGAGAGGCAAGGGATTAATCTTTCATAAAATTTATATTTCAAGAAGTTATTTAAGTTTTTATAAAAAGTTTAGCATTTTCTTTCTTTTTTTTTTGTAATTTTTCAAATTCACAATAGTTATTTTAATTTTTTTCTATGAAAACATAGTTTTTGTGCAAATTGTTTTAAATACAAGTTTATAGCGAAAAAAACGCAACATTACTTGTTAAAATCGGTTTATATTTGCAAAAGTTATTAAACTTTTTCGAAAAAATTTCGAATAAATTAAAAACAGTCTAAATTTTTTTTGTATAGTTTTTTGTTTATAGGCACGGGAAGGCAGCTAGTTTTGACATATCTTTTAGATATTAAGTTAAACTTTAATCCTATGATAAAACTAGATCGGCGGCAAACGGCGCCAACAGTTAAAATCCTAGTCAAAAGGTTTTTTTCTCCCCAAATCTTTAAAGTAGAAAGTAGAGTGTTCTGTCGCCATTTTCGAATACTTCTGTTGACATAATAACTATAATTTTTGCAAATAATTATTGCTTGATATCTTAGTTTTACGATAGAATTAGTTTTATGATTAATTTCAAACATTTGCAAAAATCAATTATGAGATGCATACACCTTATATTATCCACTGTACATTGGACTCCTTTTCGGAGTTTTTAGATTGTGAATACTTTTAATAGTTTCTGATGAAAGACTCGTTTCAGTTATGTCTTTAGTTTCATAGTACATTCTAGAAAAAAGTTCATTTACAAATTCCTTACTTTCCATTTTTGTGCTATACATATTTCTAGAAAACCACAAATTACACAGTTCCAGTAATATGGCAATAGAAAACAAACAAAATTAGATGTCAAAATGGTTGTGGTTTTAAAAGAGGGACAAATATACATCACTCTTGTTGCCTATTGAAAATTGTATTTTTTCTTTCACTCTGAAAACCACTTTTCAAAGGTTCGATATTACTAATGAAATGTGTGTTGCTAAAACTATATTTCTATATAAAGTGCAAAAAAATATAAATTTCGGTTAATCGGTTAATCGACACAAATTAATCGGTTTATTTGTTATTTGAAAATCGGCAATTTTAAATTATTCGAACGGTTAACCGACCAAAATTAATCGGTTATCCGATTAACGGTTAATCGATTGAATACCCTAGTTATTATCTTCATAAACATGATTTTTCATATACAAATCTAAATAAAAGTTTAATCGAGAAAAGAATCCAAAACTGTGATCACTTACATTTTCGATCAAAAAGCAATTAAGGAGTGTGATCGTAAAATTATTAACACACGTTTTTCATTAAAACTTTTAACCCAAGTATTATTTGATTTTTCTTTTCTTTTTTTTTTGATCAAGTTACCTTTGTAAAACATGTCACTTATTATGTTTAATGTTAATTATATTCATTTGTTGTTAATCTGATTAAAATGAGTCACCAGAAAAAAGTGCGTACTTAAATTATTAAATATTTGCAAGAAAACCCAACTTGGTCCTACAAAAAGTTGGCCAAGCATTCAAAGGTCTGCCGTCAAACTATTTCCAATGTTATTCAACAGTACCGGGAGAAGTTGTCTGTTGATAGAAAATCTGGTTCAGGTAGAAGGAATATAGAAAGCATTTTCAAAAGAGCTCCCAACACATCCGGTAGGAAAGCAGCCCGGTTAGTTCAGTGCTCGGACTATTTGGCACGAAAAGTTAAAGCTAATGCAGGTTTAAAAACATACAAGGATCAAAAAGTTCCTGACAGGAACGCTGCTAAAAATTTAGAGGCCAAAAACGGAGCACTGAAATTGAAGTCAAGTTTTATAATAAGATATTCTTGCTGCATAATGGATGACGAAACGTATGTTCTGGCGGATTTTTCGCAACTTCCTGGTCAAAAATGTTATGTTGCTGATATTCGAGGGAATCTTGAAGAAAAGTTTAGGACCCAAAAGCGGACAAAATTTCCCAAAAAGTTCTTGGTATGGCAAGCAATATGCAGTTGTGGCAAAAGAAGCCAATCATTTGTTACAACGGGCTCTATAAATACCGAAATTTACATCAAGGAATGTTTACAAAAGAGGATGCTTCTTCCATTCATAAGACTTCCTAATGTGTCCACTTAGTTTTGCACTGACTTGCCATCCTGTCACAATGCAAGCAAGGTCTTGAGTGGTACAAGAACAATAATGTGGTATTTGTACGAAGAGAGGCAAATCCTCCAAACTGCCCGGAGCTAAGGCCAGTGGAGAGATATTGGACACTTATTAAAAGAGGAATGAAAAGCACAAAAAAGGTGTCCAAAAGTTTGGTCGATTTTAAACGGAGATGGACTACGTGTTCGAACAAAGTGACAGACACACTATAAAAACCATAGTGGAAGGGTTTCCGAAAAAGTTTCCAAATTTCATCACTTGTGATTAAAACTATTAAAATATTTATTTTTTTTTTTTGCAAATTGTAATAATAATTCCAATCAAATAAAAAAAATAAAAATGTAAATTTAGTGGTTTTGTTTTTATTAACATAAATGTATGTTAAGAATTTCTCGATCTCACTCCTTAGTCGGACAAAAAAAACTGAAAAGATCGTAAATCAACATCCTTGGAAAATTATGCTTAGTCAAACTCTTTAAAGATGGTAAAACACAGACCCTTTTTAAACAGTTTATCTTAATATCTTAAGATATGTGTTCAGATATGCCAATTCTGACATTACCATCACAAAGTTTGAGGTGTAAAAAGTTCCTGTAGCCATCTTCTTTGTTACAATATTAGAGTGTCCAAAAAACCGGCAAATTCAAAAAACCGGTTTAACCGAAAACAGTGTTATATAAAAAAACCGGTTTCGGTTTTCCCATTCTAAAAAAACCGGGTTCGGGTTTGTCATTCTAAAAACCGGTTAACCGGTTTTTTCTAACAAGTAAATTAATATTTTTAAAAATGTTATCAAAATATTTTTAAGTTATATGTTCAAATAAGCTTTACAAAGTATTTCGTTAAAACCGGTTAACCGTCTTAAAAAAACCGGTTTGTCAAAAAACCGAAAAGTTAAAGAAAACCGAAACCGGTCGGTTTTACAAAGATGAAAAAACCGGTTGACCGGTTTTCGGTTTCGGTTTTGGATACTCTATACAATATCCTTTTAACAAATTTCCCAATAAGCATTTTTACTGGAACTCAAGTTGAAAGCAAGTGCAATTCAAGCCTTGAATTATAGTCAAGCAATTGAATTATAGTTATTTTACGCTTTATATCAATAGCGTAAAATAAAAAAGGAATCATAAATTCAACCCATATTATTTTTGATTGAAACATTTTTTCAAATATTTTTCAAGCTTAAAACTTGAAAAATTCCAACAAAATGTTCAAGTGCTTAAATTTTTGGGTCTTTGGTGCTTATTACGTTGGCAGAGACAAATTGCCGTCCTTAAAGACAAATTATGTCAATATTAATTTGAAACTTGATACCAGTTACAAATATTTGTTTTACTTTATTAACAACTCCTTGCAAGAATTTGCTAACGCTAATTGTCATGTCAATGTACATTTTCAAGGGGCCACCCGTTGGGTATCACAGATTATTTTCAGTAAGCAAGCGGTAATGTTAAACTCGCCATGATGTTTTGTAGTCATTTGAATAGCCATTAAGATATCATCACTTGCACATACACACACCCACACATACACTCATACATACATAGATACAAAATGAGCGTTTCGTTAAACATACACGTACAAGTTAGGCGAGTGTTTGTTTAAAGGAAATGAGTAATATAAACTCTAAACTGGTCGCGTAAGCATAAAATTAGATACTCGTACAAATGTACGTACTTTACGTACATTAGAGACCAAATCAACAGCCAACCAAACCGACCGAACGACCATATTACCATCAACCAACCTGTCTGTCTGACTGCCTGTATGTCTATGTTACAGCCTTAGTCTTTATAAAAACATTTTTATTTTCATTTCTTTAGGATTTGCTTTTAATAAGGTTTTATTTTTATCATCCTTTTTTAGGATTCATTCAATTGTAGCTGGGTTGCTAAAATTACAGATTGTTTTAAAGAAATTGGAAACAAATGTACTTTTTATGCCTAAATTGTACCAAGATTGTGTGGGTCGCCAAGTTCTTGACGACTTTTTCACTGGCGTTCATACAAGTTTAATACTTAATAAAACCACTAACTTCTTGAATTGGTTAGTGTCAGTCAATCACTTTAATAACACAGTGCAACACAAAAAAAATAACCATATACGGACACCGCTACAAAAAAAAAATACCAAAAAAAGGCCCATGTCTCCCACTTTTGCTCCAATGTCATGATTTTTTTTTTGTATGGGCCCCCAAAGATTTGGTGCCTCGGTGTCATTTTTGCCGTTCGGAAATTTGATTTATTCTATGAGGCAAAGTTGTAGCCCTTGTCATAAAGAACAAACATTTTGAACATATAAAATCAAAAAAACTTCATCTTCAAGATCAAAATCGCAAAAAACTTTAAAAATCGAAATAAATTTGTTTAAGCTGCCTAAAAGTATGCTTTAGTTTATAATAATTATGGCCCAAAACAATTATATTGACCTACCTAAGCGCTATTAAGAATCATTCCTAGGAAGTTCATATGTTCTAGAAAGTTGTTTATTGAGATCTTAGGTACATTTTTGTAGTTGATTGTTTCCATGAATTTTGAACGGTTTGCTACCTATTGACCTGAACAGGGGAAAAAAGGTAAAAAAAATCGCCTTTTTGACAAACAATTTTTTTTTTTAACTTAAAAAAAAACTTTAAATTAAATAAATAAGCGTCAAATGATCAGTGATCTTTCGCATTTTAGACCAAAACTAAATCTGACTAACAAATCGTAAATAGTTCAATCGGGAAAATTAGCTCGAACTGGTCACAGTCATATTTCTGGCAAAAAATAAATTTTTTAGAATAAAATTTTAAAAAGTATAAATTTAAATTTTAATCTGGAATTTGTGAAAAGTGAAAAGTCTGCCATCACAGCTGAATCAGGTATTGTATTGTATTACGTATGGTAAAAAAGAGAAACGGATCTAACGATAAATCTTTTTTTCTTCCCGATCCCGGTTTTTGATTTGTGATTCTTTTTGGGATCTTTTTTACTACTTTTTGAAAGAAATAGTTATTGCTTATATACAAAGTGTATACGTTTTTCTTGACACACTCCTTAAAACTAAATATAAGTACTTTTGAATATTAACGCATTTACATGAGTTTGTTCGTTTCTTCCAAAAAAAAAACATCATTTAAACAACCAGCAGTTCTAGGAGACAGTCCCGAACTAGTGATTTTCATTTAGGATGGGAACTAGTTACTTTAATAGCCACGTGACTAGTTATTTTAACACGTGCATGTCCTAGGCAGGGGGTCAATTGACCCTTTTTGACTACAATGAGACTGTCTAATAGCTGGTCCAAAGTAGTCAACGCATTGGATTCACATACTGGTTAAATAGCGTAAGTTACCGTACTAGATACCTAACTGATAACTTAATCAGCTACATAGCTAGTTATTTTAACATGTACGGGTGCTAATTGACCTCAAATAGTGAGCTAAAAAGGCATATCATAGGCAGTCCAATAAACGATTGCTTGTAAACAAACCTTCCTCCGACAACTCTCCAAGGGATTGCTTTCTAAAGTGCAGTACAAATAAACGTTAGGTTACTAAGAGACACTAAAGTGTCTATTGACTTCATGTTATGTTACATGGGATATCAGTATACTTAAGCAAAAATAAAAATAATCTGTATGAGAATTATATCAAAACAATTTTTATAAAACCAGTTTGTACGAATTACTCACATAACGTTTGAAGTGACTTCACTCCAAATTACTTAGAGACACTTATGGGACAATTGTCTTCACGCTAGATTACCTGGGATGTATAAAGTAACCAATTGTCTTACCTCTGACCTACAAAGAGCATACGTGTCAAATTAGCAAAATATATAAATTGGAGTCAGCCAAGTGATAAGATATTTGTGACGATTACTGTCTATAAGGGATACATTGACTACTTGCTTAACTGCTGGGTATTAAATTCATGTGTCTGTGATCTTTTAGGTGCAAATGTTTCGCTTACAGTTTATGTATATCAAATCCTTTTCAGTTTGAAGATGGGTCAATTCCACTGAGGCACGTGCGCCACTCCCAAATTATTACTTAAATGAATAAAGCTTATAAATCATATGAAGAGTTATCGATCATAAGGACTGAGATCGTAAAATTCTTAACACACGTTTTTCATTAACACTTTTAACCCAAGTATTATTTAATTTTTTTTATCAAGTTACCTTTGTAAAGCAATTCAGTATTATGTTTAATGTCAATTATGTTCATTTGTTCTTAATCTATTTAAAAGGAGTGACCAGAAAAAAGTGCGTACTAAAATTATTAAATATTTTCAACAAAACCCAACTTGGTCCTACAAAAAGTTGGCCAAACAATCAAAGGTCTGCTATCAAACTGTTTCCAATGTTATTAAACAGTACCGGGAGAACTTGTCCGTTGATATAAAACCACAATGGTCCACATGATGTTTCTAAAGCCAAAAAAATAGAAAGTATTTTCAAAAGACCTCCCAACACATCCGGTAGGAAAGCAGCCCGGTTAAAAGCTAATGCAGGTTTAAAAGCACACAAGGCTCAAAAAGTTCCTAAAAAGAACTCTGCTAAAAATTTAGAGGCCAAAGACAGAGCACGGATATTGATGTCAAAATTTCCCAAAAAGTTCTTGGTATGGCAAGCAATATGCAGTTGCCGCAAAAAAGCCAAACATTTGTTACAAAGGGCTCTATAAATACCGAAATTTACATCAAGGAATGTTTACAAAAAAGGATGTTTCCATTCATAAGACTTCTTAATATGTCCACTTATTTTTGGCCTGATTTGGCATCTGTCACTATGGAAAGAAAGGTCTTGAGTGGTACAAGACCAATAATATGGTATTTGTGTCAAGAGAGGCAATTCCACCAAACTGCCTGGAGCTGAGTCCAGTGGATAGATATTGGGCTCTTGTTAAAAGAGAATTGAAGAGCACAAAAAAGGTGTCCAAAAGAGTGGTCGATTTTAAACGGAGATGGACAACCTGTTCGAACAAAGTGACAGAAATCACTATAAAAACCTAATGCAATGGTTTCCGAAAAAGGTTCAAAATTTCATCACTAGTGATTAGAACTACAAAAATATATATTTTTTTTTTTTTTTTTTGTAAATTGTAATAAGAATTTCAATCAAATAAAAAGAATCAAAACTGTAAGTTTAGTGGTTTAATTTTTATTAACAGATGTGTATGTTAAGAATTTTTCGATATCATTCCTTATCTTATACCTAGAACTTGGACATACTTACTTTAGATGTAAACGGATAAGAAAAAATTAGTTATTACTTTCTGTGCAGTCTGATTCTTTACAAGTAGTCCACAATATCGAGAAGTCTGAATTCATGTGGTTTCCACTATTTGACGAGTATGATTGGATTCATCAGCAACACTTCCCTGAGGCAATGCAGATCATGAAATCTAAGTATGCAAAGATATATGTGTTTGGGCAGCTTTAGAGTATTGCAGTCTCAATAATTCCTACTGTTTATCCAGACAATATCATACAGAGTTCCTACTAAGAGCTAAGAGAGTATTCTCTCCATTTCAAAAGAGGGCCAAAATAATGTGAATATTCTATGAGTGGCAATTCTAGAAAGCCCTTTGAGTGTCCATTCACCTAAGTATCTTATTCGTTATTCCAACCAAAGGTATAAGGATGTCATGGCGTTCAAGCCCCTGTTCGAGTGATTTTCAAAAACGTAAAATTGACTTTGATTGATGTTTATGTTCTGCAAATCGCACGATTTTGAACATTGGAACATTTTTTCAAAAGTAGAACGAATAACTCATGTGAATTCGATTTACCGAACACCAAAATATGTGGCTGTAATGACATATGAACAGGCAGTAAAGAAATTTCGATTTCAACACGTTGTAAGTGAAAGCCTTGGATGCTGCAAGACTAGATAGATATCAATGGTCTACGACTCTAGATTAAATTCCTGTTTCTTTTTAAATTATGATTATTTCTCTTAAAATCTTGATCAAATGTATCAAACAATAAAACCAGGATGCTTCGTACCAACAAAAAAAAAAAAAGGTACAATTGTATGCATATAATTGTAATCCCTGATTTGTGTACTCTAGATTTCACATCTTATTTTATTTTGTTTTG
This sequence comes from Calliphora vomitoria, assembly GCA_942486065.2. Classification (NCBI taxonomy): domain Eukaryota; kingdom Metazoa; phylum Arthropoda; class Insecta; order Diptera; family Calliphoridae; genus Calliphora; species Calliphora vomitoria. The sequence goes on from OW818029.2 coordinate 17,480,716, forward strand.
TACATTCTTTTTTTCTTTATCCTTCAATATCCTGAGCATGTGTTTTGGTGTTTGTGTGAACATGTACGAGTGTGTATGTGTGTGTGCGAGTGTATTTTGGCCGCGGTATGCTTTTGAAAGGTGATGATGGTGATGGAATGTAGTGGTGGTTAAAGGAATTGCTTTGGTTGTTACTTTTTCTACTTGAATGTTTTGGATTTTCAATGTTTAACTTGGCTAAGTAAGCAAGTAAAGTGTAAGTGAATGAATGAGTGAGTGAGTAAGTAAAAGTGCTTGCTACACACCACTCATTTACTGTGTAAAGTCGTTAAAGTGGCAGTAGCAGTTCTGGCTGTGGTAGTAGGACAACAATTAAAACAAAAAGTGATCATAAATCTTGATGGCGCCGCTGTGAATCATAAATTTTATAAAGTTGACATTTTTAACGGAATTTCACTACGTTTTACACCGTTATCACATAAAAATGGCCATATAGACTGATGTTTCTTTTTTTTACATATATATAATGGTGTGTGTTGGTTTTGTTTCAGCCAAATTCATGAAGAAAATAACAAAAAAAACAAAATATTTAAGCCCACAACAAGAAAATTAAAAAGGAAATTTAATAAAATGTTTAATTATATAAACAATTTTTCGTGGATTTAAAGAAAATCTATGTTAAATACAATACAAGTATGTAATTTGAAGAATTACGGTAAGTTGTTGTAGTTGAGAATTTGCCTAAAACACGCGATGAAAATTATGATTATATCTCGAATTGAAAAGGAAACTGATGTTAACTTTCTGCAGTTAGTTTGTTATAACAAGGGCTAATTAAAATCTATGACTTCTTTAGCAAATAATGTTAAATTATCAAGACTGACAGGAATATAATTAATATTTTATTAAGGAAGAGAAAAGGAAAAGAAATTAAGGGAAAGTAAAGTAAATTTTATATTATTTAATAATATTTTGTTAGTTAAACTAAATGATTTAATATATTACATAAAAAAGACTGGATAACTGACTAACTTTCGGTTTCATGTAAATAGTTTCAGTTACGTGTTCAAGTTATTTGTTAATGTCCTTTTAAATAAAAATATATCACAAAATCCTAAAAATATTTCAACTAATTGCTTTTAATATGTATACTAGGGTGCCGGTTATTTAGCTTTTTTGGATTTGGTAGCAAAACCACATTTGAATTTTGGTAGCAGACACACATTAGTATAAATTTGCTGGGTTCTTATGAAATTCTAGCTATGTTCGTCCGTCTGTCCGTGTGTTAAGTACACAATAGGGCCCAAATGAAAAAAGCCAGGTGGCTGTAATTTTCCAGAAATAAGATTTTTTTGGTATTGAAAATGGGCAATATCAGTCCATGGATCCCTCAGGAATACTGTTGGTAGTCATAAATATACTGATAAAATTTTGCAAAAAAAAATTATTTTTTTTAATTTTTTAAAAGAATTTTTTTTTCGAAATTGTTTGTTAAAAGTTTTTTTTAAAAGATTTTTTTTTATTTATTAGTGAAAAAAATTTATGACAAAAAAATGTTTTTTGTGAAAAAAATTTCGGGTTAAAAATTATGTTTCCCGATTTTGACCCATTGCAGGTCCAATTTACTACAGCCTTATATACATCGTTGCAATGGACTTTGAAATATCTATCATTAAATAACCATATTATCTATACTTATGACTTAGTAATCGAGATATAGATCAAAAATAGGCCAAAAATAGAGGTTGTCTCGGATTTTTGCTTATATCTCCGTTATTTATGGACGCATTTTGCTGATTTTAAATAGGAAACTTCTCGAAAGCATGTCTGACATAATTATTGAAGATTTGGATCCCAAAGATATCTGGGGTCTTCAAAAAATTGATTTCAACAGACAGACAGACGGACGGACAAGGTGAAGGGTATAAAAATGTAATTATGTTAAGGTTCGTTCACATTGTTCAAATAATTGACGATATTAGCGTGACACTGAAAAGCTTCTATTTTCCTTAAAACAAATATTTATATAGTTTTCTGTTAAAAATAGGAGTGAGCCAATTGAAAAACAAGAGATTAATTTTTAACAAAAACAAACATGGTTTAATTAAATTTTTTTGGTGTAATGTAATGTTGATTTAATCCCAAATTATTTAAATTATTAAAGCTTTCAACAAGAATTAAATAACAAGGACTTTAAAAGAAAATATCTTTAAAATTGCTGTTCAAAATAATAGGAGTATTTCAGTTTTCATTAAGATTTACTATTAAAAAGTTAAAAATGCTTATAACTATTATCAGAAACTTTAAATGCGATTAGTATTTTGTAGAATAGCCTTTACTTCTGATTACTGCAGCACATCTGCGAGGCATGGTGTCAACTAGATCCGGGCATCGTTTTAGTGGAATTTGATTCCACCCATCGTGCACTACAGACCACAATTCAGCTGCATTTGACGGTTTTCGTTCGGCAACATATTTTCTAACATCCCCCCATAGATGTTCTGTGTGGTACAAGTATGGGGATTGTGCTGGCCAGCCCATAACCTCCACGAAGATGACCCGAAACCACTCCTTTGCCAATTTGCTGGTGTGTTTTGGGTCACGTCGAACGTACACCTAGACTCGATGTTTTACGCTACCGACCGCGAGTCTCGGCTTTTTTTTCGTATGAGAAAGCATTTACAATCATCTGATCGGAGCACGATAGTATTTCTCTAAATTCTCTGTATTTTTTTCCCTTGATGTCGCAGATTTTTAATAATTTTACACTTTTCTTCGCTACAGTGCTTTCCACGTCCCAATATTCCAAAATAGAACAATATTTTACATAAAAACATTAAGTTACAACATTTTCGCTTATGGTTTTCATATTTACTTTTTATTTCACACACAATTTATACACTTGAATTTTTTATAAATCACAATTACTCCTATTTTTTTTATTCCCTTACTTAATGGACTAATAAGGAAATCACTCGAACAAATCACAGAAATAAAAGTTATCATTCCATTGTAACAACCGTTTGCTTTTTTACAAGGTTTTATAGTTCCCAGACCAACAAAATAACATCACTTAAATATGGCCAACTATTCTCCTATTATTTTGAACGCAGCTGTATGTATCGCATATGGGTATAAAATGAAGAAGGATATTTTTGAATTTCAGAATATTTATTTAATGTCCTTCCAAAATTATATCCTTTACTTGTTTTATATTTTAAAGACATTATTGTGGAGTACTAGATTCCTTAATTTCACCTTCATATTTATATATGTATACCCTTCACCATGAACTTTTGCCATAACTTGTTCCATATTTCAAAAACATCATAGTGGATGAGTGCCTCAAGGCACTCATGCCGATAAATGCAATTAAAACTTATATTTCATTTCAAAAACTTTGAAAGCTTTTTAAAATAATGTAAGTATGTTTTTTAGCAACTGTTACATGAGTTTTTGAAATAAAAAATCAGTTATTTTGCATTTATTGGCATTTTTGCAATGAGGGTATGCTTAAGCATTAGAGGGTTAATTTCGTCATCTTATTTATATTTTTATTGATGGCAAAAGGGTATATATAAGTTTATCATTCCGTTGGTAATTTCAAATTTTTCATTTGCGACCTTGCAAAGTATATATATTCTGGATCGTTATAAATAGCGAAGTCGATATAGCCATGTCCGTCTGTATGTTGAAATTAACTTTCCATAGCCCTCAAATAACTTACAAACATGATTGATACATCAACATACAAATTCTTCCGGCTCGGTTGCTATTTAAAAACGGCCCACAAATGGCTGAGATATAAGGAAAAAACCGGGACAGCCTCGAGTTTTGGCCTATTTTTGATTTATATCTGCAAAATCGGGAAAAATATTTTTTAATCCAATTTTTATTTTAACAAAAAAATTAGTTTGTTATAAAATTTTTTTCACAAATAAATTAAATTTTTTTTTTTTAATTTAAAAAAAAAAATAGAAAATGTAAATTAAAAAAATGTTGGCCCTAACATTTTTTCGCTAATAAAAGTTTTTCAAAAATTTTGTGGAAAAAATTTTTTTAAAAAAAATTGTTTTTTGATAAATTTTTGAAAAAAAAAAAAGTTTTTACCAAAAAAATATTTAACTTTTTCTTTTGAAGAATAATTTGCTGAAGGGTATAAAGATAGCTTATTACTTGTTTTAGGTTTTAACGTGGGAGAGATGGTTTGTTCGGTTCAAAAGTGTTGATTTTGACACGGAAGGCAAAGATCGCCCCGACCAGCCAAAAAAGTTTGATGACCCAGAATTGGAGGCATTACTCTATGAAGATTGTTGTCAAACTCAACAAGAGCTTGCAAAATCAATGGGAGCTAGTCAAGCACCAATTTAATTTCTAGTATGAGCTGCTGAAATCTGATCAGACTATCACAGAGAACCTGCACAGAACACAAATGATTCCTTTAAAGAGAGCATTGGTCGAAAAACGCCCAGAATATTTTTTGAACATTTTATTATTATTTTTTGTTTGAATCAATCGGTTATAATGGGCTTAAGATGTCAGAAAAATTACTTATGTTTGACAATACGGAGCGTCTCGTCTATATATATATATAGTGTAACCTTCAAACGTTATTTAATTTTGCTTCAATGTTCAGCAAAGTGAAAAATAAGCGCCACCTTATATATATACGGAAATCCAACAAATCTTTAAAATACAAAAATCTTTTGAATTACTCTCCACAAATTCTTTATAATCCCAATCACATTTACTTAATTGATTGTCTTTCTATTCATTCTATGTTTGGATGTGTTCAATTCAGCACCGGCTCATGGTTGTGTTTTGTATAAGTATCTGTATATAAATGTGTAAACGTGTGTATATGTTTTGGATAACTCATACTTAGGAAGACTTTTAAAAAGGCAAGCAAACAATAGAAAACATAAACAAATTGAAAAACAAACGCATAAATCAATTATTTTTTTATTTTTACAGTTATTTCTACACTCTCAGCCAGCAAGGATTGTCAGTTAGAGAGTTCAAGAAAACTTTTTATACACGTTTAAGCATTTTTCTCATACATTTCGAGTGAATCCTGCTCAGGCACATTACCCATCCACCGTTACAAATACACTTAGTTGAAGTCAGGGATGAGATATGAAAATAATAGTATTTTCTTATAAAATTTAACTAATGTACTTTATCGATCTTAATTGTACCTAAATTAAAGTAAAGTGTTTTATTGGGTGTATGACTTAAAAATGCGGGATTTAAAATAGATGTTGTATTTTTGGAACGCTGTGTTTGTTTTTAATAACTTATATGTCATTTTAAAGGGTACATATATGTCATTTATTCTCACTTACACGCAGAAAAAATGTAGTTGTGCATGTTTACTGTAACCATTTCAACATTTTTAACACTATTTTAGTCACAGTAACTATTTACATGATTGTGGTAACAATAATATGGTTAATTTACGATTCACATGATTATATCAACCATATATATGGTTACAGTTAACAAGTATATGTTTATGACAACCATTTATATGATGAAGGACTTAAAATATTATGTTGCTCTCGGCTTATGGATATCATAATCTGAGAACAACATATTATGATAAAAATTATTCATCAAAAAATTGTTGTCACAAATATATACTTCTGTAACCATATATATGGTTGATACCATCCTGTGAATCGTAAATTAGCCATATTATTGTCACCACAATCATATCAATAGTTACTGTAAACATGCACAAATGATGAAATGCACAATTACATTTTTTTCTGCGTGTAGTTATTGGTGTAGTTATTGGTGTAGTATTGGTGCCTGCTGGAAACACTCTGGGTCTGATGATCGCGTCGCCTTCTTTGGTTAGAAGATGACGGTTGATCATTGCATAACTGGAGTGGCTAACTGACAAGGCTTCATGGGGCGAAACCGGTTCTCCGAGGTGCACGAACCTCATTCCTGGTAAGAATTTAATTTATTAAATTCGCAGCTGACTAGAGTCTTATCTAGTACAGTGGGGATCCTTCGGCCCCAGGACTTCGGTACTGTAGGATCATTAGTGAGGGCCCTTCACACAACCACCAGCACTTCGGTGAGGTGCTGGTGGTTGTGGTTGAAACCCAAGTGGGAAGAAGATCGTTGGTTAAAGTTCTGATGTCTGTGCTAGTGACGGACTTCGGGATACCAAATGTATCTTACTAGATGTTGTTGCCGAATCGACAAGGTCATAGAAAGTAGCAGATAGCAATTGGCATTGTGTTCAGGAAATGTATTATTGTAGTGGCATAAGTGATACACACTGGTCTTGGGCTTGGTTCTCGGTCGAGGTCAATTGTGTGTGGGTCGTAACACATACGTCGATTTATGGGCTTGTGTTCCAGGTTTGAGTTCATATATCGGACTGGATCACCAGGCCGGATGTCGTTGCTTTAGTAATTGTCCTGGGCTTGTTTAATTGACTAGCTAGCTACGTATGACAGGGATTAGATAGCCCAAGCTCTCGAGCAAGGGGTTTGTGCTTTGATCTGTGCAGTCAATGTACAAGAATTTGCCAACTGAATGTACCTTGCAAGTCATTCAATGGCGCTAATCAAAATGTTCCTCAATGTTTCCTGCAAATAATATTGAACTACTTGATCGATTTTAAAAGATGAAATTGACGAATTACCTCATGGTCCAATGTAATGCAGTCATGGACCATGTCATTGTTAACAAAGAGCGTTGGTCCATATTTTGATACCCATCACCATGAGTGGCAAGAGTATATATAAGTTTGTCATTCCGTTTGTAATTTCTACATTTTTCATTTGCGATCCCACAAAGTATATATATTTTGGATCGTTATATATAGCGAAGTCGATATAGCCATGTCCGTCTGTCAGTCTGCCCGTCTGTATGTTGAAATCAACTTTCCTTCGCCCCCAAATAACTTACAAACATAATTGATACATCAATATATCGGGAATTCTTCCGGCTCGGTCGCTATTTAAATCGGCCCATAAATGGCAGAGATATAAGGAATTACTAAGTATAGATATTGATAGATATTTCAAAGTCCATTGCAACGATTTATATAAGGTAATTGACCTACAATGGGTCAAAATCGGGACAATTATTTTTCAACCCGAATATTTTTTTTACCACAAAACATTTTTTTTATAATTATTTTTCACAAATAAATTTAAAAAAAAAAAAATTTAATTTTAAAAAAATTTTAAAAAAAGTAAAAAAAAAAATTGGAAAAAAATTAAAAAAAAACAATTTCGAAAAAAAATATTGAAAACAATTTTGAAAAAAAAAAAAATTTCTTTAAATTTTGAAAAACAATTTGAAAAAAAAATTTTGAAAAACAATTTTGAAAAAAAAGTTAATTTTGTTTACCTAAAAATATTTAAGATTTTTATTTTAAAATATAATTTGGAGAAGGGTTTTTAAGGTTCGACACAGCCGAATATAGCTCTCTTACTTGTTTCAATATATTTCGGTAATCTTTGGACTAGTCCTGGTTCCTTATGGTCTACATTTTACATGCCTGTATGGACTAGTCGTATTATTTACAGATGGTTGTTATAGAAAACACATGCAAATGTACCAAAGGAAAGAAGTACCTTTGTACCAAGGTACTTTAGCAACATCATCCCAACATTAATGTACGAGTAAGTGGAATGAAAGCAGAGAATCAAATACTTATAAGCATCAAGAGAAAGAAGTACGTAGAAGTATTATCCTCTTACAAGCTTATAATCCTTATGTTGTTGTTCATCGATTTGCATTTAAATGTAAATGATTTTCGAAATAACAAAAACAACAATCTCAACGTTGACAACAAACAAAACCAAGCACGTGCATGACAAAAATCTTTAAAATACTCGTACTTACTCAATACAATATAAAAATAAAATACAAAGAATATTTTTTTTTTTACATTTTCCCTCATATTAATGCAAAAGTAAAGCAGTAACAAAAACAAGTTAAATAAATAATTTAAATAAATTCAAACAACTAGAAACTAAATTGAAAGACAAAAATAAAAATTGAACAGCCATGAATCTTTATTCAAGAAATCAGGGGCAAAACAAAAACAAGTATTTTTATTAAATGTTTTGATCTGGAAATATTGTTTTTATTGTATTAATGTTTTCTTTTTTTTTTTTATTTGTTATTGTTGCTGTCGACTAGGTAAAGTGTAGGAGTAAAAGGACTTGAAGTAAAAAAGCGTCTTTGACTCTAGGACTAGGTTGGTTGTAAATGCAAATGAGTGGAATATTAAGTGATAAATGTATTATAGTAGATGTTTATCCAACTAGAGATACATTTATTCGTAACAATAGGTTCTGAAGAACATTTTGTAGACATTTAGAAATTCGTAAAGGAACCCTATAATAGGGTGCCTAGATTTACAAATCACTTACTGGAACTCTGTTTTCCTCAGATCTGGGGGCTAATTATAGCAGTCGAACACGATCGAATTCCTATTCGAACTTGAGAGTTTTTTTTTTATTTTTGGAATTCTCTTATTCGATAATGAATAAAATGTATAGACATTTTAAAACGAACGAGTTTTTAAACGAACGCTAATAAGCGTTTTAAATTTATTTCGATTACGAGTGCGAGAATTTGCCCCCTGGCTTCTTATCTTATATTTAATCCGAAAAGAAAAATAATTTTACATGAATGAAGACGTAGTATTGGAAACAGGGATATAACTATTTTAAAAGGGTTTACTGAAAAAAACTTGTCCAAAAATATCTAAATGTTAGGAGGCCAATTGGAATGAGATTCAAGGAGATTATATTGAATTAAACCTTTACTCTGTTATCAAACTCCCTGTAATAACAACAATACCATCTTGTTACAGTACAGTGACAAGGATCTAGGTACAAGTGGCAGTCGTGTATGGTGGAGACGCAATAGTTGTTGAATACAAAAATAGAATTTATGTCCTTTTAACAAGAAATGTATGCGAATCATTGTTGCTATTTTTGTTGTTGCCTTTGTTTGTGTTGTATGTCATAATACAGGTTGTTTTTCCAGTTTAACTTTTATTCAATTCGTATCCTTTTCTTTTTATATATTTTTTTTTTTATTATTTTTTATTCTGCTGCCGTTGCCTCTATGATGTGCGTATGTACGGAAGTCAAAGGCAAAGAAGAAAAACAAATAAATCATTATTGTAAACAAGTCACGTGCGGTAAAAGAGAAAGTCTCTGTCTACATCCTTTTTTTTATTATATTATTTCCATTTGTTTTTTTCTTTTTTTCGTTGTTTTTTGTAACATTTGAACAAAAAGTTAAAGAATGAAATAAACGACAACAAACTCTGGTTGCTGTTTGATGTTATGATATCTTTTTGAAATAAAAATCTCTAAATAAAGTCAAAGCCAGCGGTAGGGAAGTGAAGGGAAGTGTATTACTGTGTATTCGAAAATAAAAACTCTTTTCAACAAAGTTGTCTGTAAATACATTTCAGTTAATACTTTTTTGCTGGTGTTTGCAATGTAAGTGATGATTTTGAAACTTAAAAATCAAACGAAAATTTTCTTTTCTGTTCAAAAAAAAAAAAAAAAACAATGTTTGTTTTTATCGCAAACATTACAACAAGTAAATGTTTTTATCTGGAAAGGGATTCATGTACATGAATGTTGAAGAAGAGAAGTAAAAAAAACGATTTTTTACATTTACTTTTGAATCAATCATTTTCTTTAGTACACTTGAACGTATATTTCATTAAAGGGACTTATTAGAGTAAAGTATCAAAAACTTCAAATTATTTCTAAAATTAAAGAGCTACAATTAAAGCGAAACTGATACTATATAAACAATTAAGATTAAAGCTAAAATGGGACAACAATATAATCCTACGCTTTAAGATAAACTGGGACTATAAATGTTTACGATTGAAGCTAAACTAGAACTTCATAAAGACTAACTTTGTCTACATAGACTGTTTCGATTAAAGCTCAACTAGGACTACATAAACTGCAACATATGGATCTAAACTGGGTGTATATAAGGACTGAGATCGAAAAATTCTTAACATACATATATGTTAATCAAAATGAAACCACAAAACTTACAGTTTTGTTTTTTATTTGATTATTAGAATTTATAACAAAATATTATTTTTATAGTTCTAATCGATAGTGATAAATTTATAAACATTTTCCGGAAACCCTTCCATTAAGGTTTTTATTGAGCTTCCTGTCACTTTGTTCGAACAGGTAGTCCATCTCCGTTGAAAATATACCACCTTTTTTGTGCTCTTCAATTCACTTTTAACAAAATCCCAATATCTCTCCAATGGCCTTAGCTCGAGGCAGTTTGGAGGATTTTCTTCTCTTGGTACAAATACCATATTAATGTTCTTGTACCACTTAAGATCTTGCTTACCATAGTGAAAGGATGCCAAATCAGGCCAAAAATTTGCTTCTTTTGCCACAATTGCATATTGCTTGCCATGCCAAGAACTTTTTGGAAAAATTTTCTGCTTTTGGGTCCTGCACTTTTCTACGACATTCCCTCGAGCATCAGCAACATAAAAATATTGACCCGGAAGCTGCGAAAATTTTCCGTACGTACTTTTCGTAATCCATTATGCAGCAGAAATATTTTTTGTATACAATTTTACTTCAATTTCCGTGCACTGTTTTTGGCCTCTAAATTTTTAGCAGAGTTCCTGTCAGGAACTTTTTGAGTCATATATTGTTTTAAACCTGCATTGGCTTTAACTTTTTGTACCAAATAGACCGAGTACTAAGCTAACTGGACTGCTTTCCTACCTGATGTGTTGGGAGCTCTTTTGAAAAAGCTTTCTCTTTATTGGCTTTAGAAACATCATGTGGACCATTCCTTGTACATGAACCAGGTTTTCTATGAACGATAATATTAACTAACATTGGAATCAGTTTGACGGCAGACCTTTGATTGTTTGGCCAACTTTTTGTAGGACCAAGTTGGGTTTTGTTGAAAATATTTAATAATTTTAGTACGCACTTTTTTTGTCGTCACTCATTTTAATCATATTAACAACAAATGAACATAATTGACATTAAACATAATAACTAGCATTCTTTACAAAGGTAACATGATCCATAATAAAAAACGTGTGTTAAGAATTTTTCGATTAAAACCTGTGGAACTCATATACATTGGTAAGTCCCGGTCCACACTGTGAAACATTTGCTGCAAAACATTTTTAAATTCTTCTTTGAAACTGCATTCGTGTCCACACAGTGAAGTTTTTGCTTTTCAGTTTTTGACATTTCTGTACAGAACGAATATGAATGAATAAATGTGAATGACGTACTCAACAAAAACTTCATGTACGTGAAACATAGTACCCTTTTCTATTCCTCTTTCCCCTTTCATCAACAAACTCAAATGTTTTGCAGCAAATGTTTCACAGTATGGATGAGGACTAAATAAATAAAATCTTATATATTTCCTAAAGAAATTAATCGTTCAGAAGTGATGATTTTGACACGGAAGACAAAGATCGCCCAGACCAGCTAAAAAAAGTTTGAAGGCCAAGAATTGGAGGCTTTACTCCTTGAAGATTGTTGTAAAACTCAACAAGAGCTTGCAAAATCATTTGGAGCTACTCAAGCAGCAACTTCAAAACGTTTGCCTAGCAGCAGAATTCATCCAAAAGCAGGGATATTGGGTACCACGCCGAGAGACTTTGAAACACGATTTTGCATGTCCTAAATGCTGCTTGAACGCTAAAAATGAAAATCATTTTTGCACCGAATCATTACTTGCGATGAAAAATGGATTCGTCACGATAGCTGGAAGCGTAAGAGATCGTATGTTAAGCCCGTCCATTCCGCCAAATCGACACCAAAGGCAAATATCCATGGCACTAAGGTAATTCTCTCTATTTGGTGGGAGCAATAGGGTCCTATCTATTATGAGCTGCTGAAATTTGACCAGACCATCACAGGGAACCTGTACGGAACGCAACTGATTGGTTTGAAGCGAGCATTGGCCGTAAAAAGCCTAGACTATGCGGCCAGACATGAAACCGTAATATTCCATCATGGCAACGCTCGACCGCATGTTGCAATACCTGTTAAAAAGTATTTAGTATGAAGTGGTTGTAAAGTTTTGCCTCATCCGCTTTATAGTCCAAACCGCGACTTCCGACTATTATTTGTTTCGATCGATGCAGAACGCTCTCTCTGGGATATATTTTGGAACAGGGTATTAGTTTGATTCGTTCTGAGCCTTAAAAGATGAGCAGTTCATTTGGCTCGGAATCCATATGTTGCCAGAAAGATAAGAAAAGGTCATAGCTAACAATGGCTAACAATACTGTGAATAAATTTATATTGTACAAGTGGTTCAAAATAAAAGCTAACAATTTTAAAAAATCCCGCATTTTTAAGTCATACACCCAATACTTATACAAGGTGGCGCAAAAGTAAAAAAATGAAAAAGTTTGATTCATACAGTGACTTTGAGTGGGTGTAATGGCTCTTCGTGGGTTACACGCGGATTTTCAGTGCCCCAGAAGCGTAAATTTTGCTTATTTACGTACCCGCTAAGATGGAAATGGGCCTCATCACTCATGATTATTTTTGATGAAAAATCATCTTCCTCTTGGTGGTGATTGAGCGTATGTTAGACGCGATTGGCGGTCAGCAGCTAACAGCAGATGCACCGTCTGGACTTTGTACGGAAACATCTTCAAATCTTGTACCAAAATTCGCTGTAAAGACCGTCGACTGATACCCATTTGCGTGGCACGTCGTCTGGTCGATGTCGACGACGCTTCCATGACATCCTCGGCTTCAGCAGCAATATTCTCTGCAGAACGGCTACTCCGGGGTCTGCCACGCCTGGCAGTATCTCGTGTTGTGCCAGTCTCTTCGAGGCGAGCGGCTAAACGTCGCAGTGTTTCACCAGTAGGCGTTGGACTGCCAGGAAATCTGCGACGAAATTCACGTTGTGCCAAAGTCACCGACCGATTATTGGTCAAATAAATAGTCAGCAATATTCCGCGTTCTGGAGCAGTGTAGCGTAACATTGTTTATTAACGTGTATTTCGCATGTGTTTACTACACAAATTTCAAAACAGAACTGACTTAGGGGCCAATCGCAAAAGTTATAGCAATTTCTGATAGGAGGATTACTTTTGCGCCACCTTGTATAATTTTGTTCTAAAAACTTTCATCATGTAAATTATTTTTTATCATTGGTATCGAAACAATTTCTTTCTGAGTAGTCGGCCTTCAGTCAGGCGTAAGGGTTTTTACATCCGGGGTATGTCGAAAAGCGACTTCGTAAATGAAAACGGACGAAGACGTTTTCATCACCGATACATGCAAACAAATTAACTATAACTTCCAAACCAAAATTTTACTAAGATAAATTTAGACTACATAATGTACACACAGTGCCGAACTTAATTATTGGCTCAGGATGCTCATTGTACTTTAAAGTCGTGGACATTTTTATCAGATAGATTGATGAATATGCTACAAAATTCAACCGAATTCATTTCAACAATTTTGTAATATTATTTACTAATAATAAAAAAAACGAAAAAATACCCAATTCCGTCGAACAAAACTATTGGGACACTTAACAAGATTCAAAATTTTATTCATCTAGCCACTTTTTCTTCTTAGAAAATTATTTTTTTTTATTTCTTCTTTTATTTAACAGTTTCGTTTCATCTTTCACTTGCACAATCAAGGAAAATCAAAATGAGATTGGAGAGATTATGAATAGGATCCGTTTTACAATTCGGTGTATCGTGCAACGTTTTAATGGGAGCTTCAAAGTGCTAAACATACAGGTTGTCCTAGTTCCTTAAGTAAGCGTGAATGCAGCCATATAATCAAAAAGGTAAAGTTATGTCCAAAAATATCTTCAACATTCAACAGTCAGAAGAGTGCTTCAGAAGGAAAACTATAGTTGTCGTATTGCTAGACGTAAACCATTTATTTCATCTGCGAACCAAAAGAAGGGTTTAGAATATGCCAAAGACTATTTGCGTCAGCCACATGATTTTTGGCACCAAGTGCTATTCTCTGATGAAAGCAAATTTAATATTTTTCGCTCTGATGGCCGTCAAACGGTATGGAGAAAACCCAATAAAGAGCTTGAAAAACAAAATATTGCTTCAACAGTAAAACATGGTGATGGAAGGGTAATCGTGTGGGGTTGTATGTCCGCTGCAGAGGTTGGTGAGCTGGTGTTCTTTGACGAAATAATGGACAAAATTAAATATATGGATACACCAAGTGCAGAAAAGTAAAATTTACCATTTTCTATCACTTTTCAACATGACAATGACCCAAAACATTTCGCATGTCCAACCACAATCTCCCGATCTCAACCCAATAGAGTATGTGTTGAAGAGAAAAAGCGTGCTATAACAAAAAAGAACGAGTTAAAGCAGGCATTAGTTGAAGAATGGCAAAGTGTTGGATCATATATCACAAAGAAGTTGGTGGATTCATGCCTAAGCGACTCGAGCCAGTTATAAAACAAAAATCACTTGCAACTAAATATTAAATTTAGCAATATAGCTTCCTAAATCAATTGTTTTTTTTTTTAGCTTTTAATGAAGTGTGCAATAATTTTGTTCATTAAAATGAAGTATTTTTTTTTTTTTGTTGTTTTGTTATTAATAAATAATGTTATTAAATTGTTAAAATGAATTTGGTTATACTTTGTAGGAAATTCATAAATCTATCTAGTAGATATATTTTTTATTAAAAATCTCTACAATACGGCCTTTAAATCGACCTTAAAGTACAATGAGCATCATGTGCCAATACTTTAGTTCGGCACTGTGTGACTGAAGCTAAATTAAGGCAACATGAAGAACTACGATTGAAGCTAAACTAAAATAATTCAAAAGCCTATGACTGTTGCACAGCTGAAACTACATTAAGAGCTGGAACCACATACTATGGGCTATGAACCGGTACTAAGAAAGAGCTACACAGAAAAAATAAATTCATAATTGGAATGAATTTTTAAATAAATATTAGTAATCGAACATGACTTTTGTTCAAAACATTAAGAATAAGAACATGTTCATTAATATTATAAAAATTTTCATGACGGAAATTTTTTATTATTTTGACAAATCTTTCAAGATGAATTAACAAAACCTGAAACGTAAAAACATCGTTAAGCATAATTAAACATGCATTAACATTAAAGCATTTCATCTGCTTCAAAAAAAATCTATAAATTTCGTGAATTTTTTCTCATTTTGTAGCTGAAAATTGAGACAACATAAAGAGCTAAGTTTGAAGCTAATCTAGCACAATCTAAAGGAACTACAATTAATCGTAGCTCTATTGAAGCAAAACTGAAATATGTAACTCAAAAAACTATTTTAATCATAGCTAAAATGGAATTATATCGAGACCCACGAAAATAACTACGATTGATTGTAGCAAAACTGGGGCTATACAAAGAGCTGGGATGAAAACAAAACCGCGAAAACAGAGAGCTACTAAAGATGTTAAGCTGGGACTACAAAAAGAACAACGAATGAAACTAAACACACGTAGAAAAAAAATATAGTTTTGCATGTTTACTGTAACCATTTCAACATTTTTTAACAATATTATAGTCACGGTAACTATTTATATGATTGAGATAACAATAATATGGTTAATTTACGATTCACATGATTGTATCAACCATATATATGGTTACAGTAAACAAGTATATGTTTGTGACAACCATTTTTGTGATGAATAACTTTATCATAATATGTTGTTCTAATAAGACGAGAGCAACATAATATGGTAAGTCCTTTATCATATAAATGGTTGTCACAAACATATATATGTTTACTGTAACCATATACATATATGGTTGAAATATTCATGTGAATCATAAATTAACCATATTATTGTTACCACAATCATATAAATAGTTACCGTGACTATAATATTGTTAAAAAACTTATAAAAATGTTGAAATGGTTACAGTAAACATGCACAACTATATTTTTTTTCTTTTGCAGGAACTTCATTAAGAGCTACAATTTAAACTAAACTAGGTCTACATAAGGAGCTGCGAATAAACTTAAACTGGAACTACATAAATAACAGCAAATGAAACTAAACTAGGAATGCATAAAGAACTACGATTCAAACTAAACTAGGACTTCATTACCTAAACTGCGAATACATATAGTGAAATAAAAACAATTTCAATTTCTAAGTAGTGAAAAATTGTATAAAATCACTAAAAAAAAATATCTTTTAGCCTTAACAATTATGAAATTAAAAATTTCGAAGATAATTAGTTCTGTTTAAGACAATTAAAAACCTTCACTGCAGCTACTTTTCTCACGGGTCTTAAAACGAAACAACAACTTTAATAATTCCTTTCTCACATTTATGAACAAAAGTAACTCATTCGGCCAACCTTTCGTTCCGTAAACAGTTGTGAATTAATAATGAAAAGATTCGTCGACTATAATCAATGTTAAACCAGTCAATTTACACAAAACCTATTCATTTTAATTGAAACATTATAAATGTCCACGGAAAACAATCATCACAAAATCCCCCATTTAACACACATACAACTGAATTGTAAATGTGTATAATACACACACACACGAACATATATGTACAAACATAGGGTGCTCCCGTTTGTATGGAGGACAAGTATATGAGATTTATATCGTATTAATTTAAATGAATATGCACGCAGAAAAAAATAATGTTGTGCATTGTTACTGTAACCATTTCAACATTTTTTAATACTATTATAGTCACAGTAACTATTTACATGATTGTTGTAACCATAATATGGATAACTTACGATTCACATGATTGTATCAACCATATATATGGTTACAGTAAACATGTATATGTTTGTGACAACCATTTATATGATGAAGGACTTAGCATATTATGTTGCTGTCGGCTTATGGATATTATAATCTGAGAACAACATATTATGATAAAATTATTCATCATTTAAATGGTTGTCCCAAACATATATATATAGTTCTAATATTTTTGAACTTTTCACCTTTCAAACCCCTTTCACATGATACTTTGCGAGAAATTTCCTTAAAAATGACCTTTTATCCTTGGATCCAGTTCACCAAATACTGTCGCCCGGACAAAACATTTTGAGAAATGGTCTCCTCAATAAACTAAGCCATGTAGTTGGAAACATCGATACCTTATTTATCTTCCATACAAACGGGGGCCAACCTAATATACATAAGTATTGTGTGAGCGTTTGTATATGTGGGTGCACTGTGGCTCATTTATACATTTTAGAATGAGAACAAAAGTATTTTGTTATAGTCATAGATTTAAGTGTATAGCATAAAAGCTGTTAGACCAAAAACTTGTTTCCAAATATATCGAATAGAGAGATATTTGCTTAAATTAAAAAAATAATCCTCGCCAAAATTTTAAATTTTTTACCTTTTAATATAAAAAAAAACATTTTTTCATCAGCTCAAATAAGTACATACTATGTTTTACATCTACTTCTGAAATACTTTCACCAAGTTTTTAAATTTTGACACCCATGTCTCAAAATCTCCCACAGTACAACGAGTAGTTATTAAATCTTTAGTTTCAGGGAATTGACCTGGTTAATAATCGTGCAGCAACATACACGTATTCACTCCAATGCAATCATACAACTGGCAGACAGACGATTAAGGACTACTGGCTAACTGACTGGCAGACTGAGACTGAATTTTTGTTAAAATATTATAACTCCACACTAGCTTTTCAGTGTTTTTTGTATTTTTTTTATTTTGGTTTTATTTTATTTTGGAACCGTTGTAGTTCTTGTTGTTTGTTGTCTATGATAAAAATCAAAATTGTTGATGTCCTCCTGCTCGTTGTACGGCTGGATGTCCGTCCGACTGTGTTTCGAATTTATAAACATTTCAAAAAATAGTATGAAAGCAAAATTGTAACAACAACATATAAAATTAAACCAACGTGTTGCATGAACAACAAACACAAAAAATAAATAAAAACACCGTAGAGCAAAGACCGAGGAACAGAATGTGAACTAAAAAAAATATTGTTTATTTTAACAACACGTCAGGTTGTTGATGTTTAAATATTGGTTAATGTTAAAAACAGTCACATCTCACAACACTCACATACAGATTTGTTATGTTTTTATTAGCATGGCACTACAAAAATAAGTTCTTTGTTTTCAAATAAAGTTTTAAAATCAAAATAAAGCAAACCAGTTTAACTTTAAGAAATGTTGTGTTAGAACAAAAGTAGCTTATAATTTATTTTCCATATTTTCCATACAAATGGGTCCCTCCTAATGTCATGTGTGTAAGTAGGTCTTAGTGTGAGTGCTGTTTTGGTTGAATCGTGTAAATCTAGTCTGGTAATGTTGTCAAAGTGTGTGTGTGTGTTTGTTAGTTTTTATTTATTTTTTATGTGTGTGTCACTTATAACACAATCACATGCACATTGGAAGAAAAAAACTGTTGTCATATCATATGAAATGTATCTATCTGTCAACTTTACTGTTCGCTTGTCGTTGCTTATGTGTACAGTGTTGTTCAAATCAATATTGTGGACCGGAGACCTTAGCTGCTGCCCCACAATGATTCATTCTCATATAGCGAATGGGCAAAAATATAAGTTGTTTTATGATATTTGGTACATGATTGAAGCTAAATGGGGACAACATAAAAAGCAACGATTGAAGCTTAACTTGTAAAGAAGAAAGAGATATTTTAGCTCTACTGAATCCCAGCTAAACTGGGACTACACAAAGAACTACGATTAATACTTATCTGGGACTACATAAAGATCAACTATTGAAGCTAAACTGGGACTAAGTAGAGAGTTACGATTGAAGCTAAGCTGGGACTACATAAAGAGCTAAACTGGGACTACATAAACGGCTAGGATTGAAGCTAAACTGGGACTACATAAAGAGCTACGATTGAAACTAAACTAGGATTACATAAAGAGCTACGACTCAAGCTAAACTAGTACTACATAGAGACTTACGATTGAAGCTAAACTGGGACTACATAGACACTTATGAGTGAAGCTAAACTGGGCCTACATAAAGAGCTACGATTGAAGCTTAACTGTGACTACGTAAACGGCTAGGATTGAAGCTAAACTCGGACTACATAGAGAGTTACGATTGAAGCTAAACTAGGACTACATAAAGAGCTACAATTGAAGCTAAACTGGGACTACACAAAAAGCTACGATTGAATCTAAACTTGGACTTCATAGAGAGTTACGATTGAAGCTAAACTAGGACTACATAAAGAGCTAGGATTGAAGCTAAACTAGGACTACATAGAGACTTACGATTGAAGCTAAACTGGGAATACATAAACAGCTACGATTGAAACTAAACTGAGACTACATAAAGAGCTACGATTGAAGCTAGACTGGGACTAGATAAAGAGTTACGATTGAAGCTAGACTGGGACAACATAAAGAGCTACGATTGAAGCTAAACTGGAACTACATAAAGAGCTACGATTGAAGCTAAACTAGGACTACATATAGAATTACGATTGAAGCTAAACTGGGACTACATAGACACTTATGATTGAAGCTAAACTGGAACTACATAAAGAGCTACGACTCAAGCTCACCTAGTACTACATAGAGACTTACGATTGAAGCTAAACTGGGACTACATAGACACTTATGATTGAAGCTAAACTGGGCCTACATAAAGAGCTACGATTGAAGCTTAACTGTGACTACGTAAACGGCTAGGATTGAAGCTAAACTCGGACTACATAGAGCGTTACGATTGAAGCTAAACTAGGACTACATAAAGAGCTACAATTAAAGCTAAAGTAAGACTACATAAAGAGCTACGATTGAAGCTAAACTGGGACTACACAAAAAGCTACGATTGAATCTAAACTTGGACTTCATAGAGAGTTACGATTGAAGCTAAACTAGGACTACATAAAGAGCTAGGATTGAAGCTAAACTAGGACTACATAGAGACTTACGATTGAAGCTAAACTGGGAATACATAAACAGCTACGATTGAAACTAAACTGCGACTACATAAAGAGCTACGATTGAAGCTAGACTGGGACTAGATAAAGAGTTACGATTGAAGCTAGACTGGGACAACATAAAGAGCTACGATTGAAGCTAAACTGGAACTACATGAAGAGCTACGATTGAAGCTAAACTAGGACTACATAGAGACTTACGATTGAAGCTAAACTGGGGCTACATAGACACTTATGATTGAAGCTAAACTGGAACTACATAAAGAGCTACGACTCAAGCTAAACTAGTACTACATAGAGACTTACGATTGAAGCTAAACTGGAACTACATAAAGAGCTACGACTCAAGCTCACCTAGTACTACATAGAGACTTACGATTGAAGCTAAACTGGGACTACATAGACACTTATGATTGAAGCTAAACTGGGCCTACATAAAGAGCTACGATTGAAGCTTAACTGTGACTACGTAAACGGCTAGGATTGAAGCTAAACTCGGACTACATAGAGAGTTACGATTGAAGCTAAACTAGGACTACATAAAGAGCTACAATTAAAGCTAAAGTAAGACTACATAAAGAGCTACGATTGAAGCTAAACTGGGACTACACAAAAAGCTACGATTGAATCTAAACTTGGACTTCATAGAGAGTTACGATTGAAGCTAAACTAGGACTACATAAAGAGCTAGGATTGAAGCTAAACTAGGACTACATAGAGACTTACGATTGAAGCTAAACTGGGAATACATAAACAGCTACGATTGAAACTAAACTGAGACTACATAAAGAGCTACGATTGAAGCTAGACTGGGACTAGATAAAGAGTTACGATTGAAGCTAGACTGGGACAACATAAACAGCTACGATTGAAACTAAACTGAGACTACATAAAGAGCTACGATTGAAGCTAGACTGGGACTAGATAAAGAGTTACGATTGAAGCTAGACTGGGACAACATAAAGAGCTACGATTGAAGCTAAACTGGAACTACATGAAGAGCTACGATTGAAGCTAAACTAGGACTACATAGAGACTTACGATTGAAGCTAAACTGGGACTACATAGACACTTATGATTGAAGCTAAACAGGGCCTACATAAAGAGCTACGATTGAAGCTTAACTGTGACTACGTAAACGGCTAGGATTGAAGCTAAACTCGGACTACATAGAGAGTTACGATTGAAGCTAAACTAGGACTACATAAAGAGCTACAATTAAAGCTAAAGTAAGACAACATAAAGAGCTACGATTGAAGCTAAACTGGGACTACACAAAGAGCTACGATTGAATCTAAACTTGGACTTCATAGAGAGTTACGATTGAAGCTAAACTAGGACTACATAAAGAGCTAGGATTGAAGCTAAACTGGGACTACGTAGAGAGTTACGATTTAAGCTGAACTGGGACTACATAAAGAGCTACGATTGAAGCTAAACTGGGACTACGTAGAGAGTTATGATTGAAGCTGAACTGGAACTACATAAAGAGCTACGATTGAAGCTAAACTGGAACTACGTGGAGAGTTACGACTGAAGCTAAACTGGGACTACATAAACGGCTTATCTAGGATTAGTTAAAAAGCTACTATTGGAGCTAAACTGATTGAACCCAAACTTGGACTATAGAAAGAGCTAAAATGTATGCTAAATTTGGACTACGATTGAAGGTAAACTGGGACTACAATTGAAGCTAAACTTGGACTATAGAAAGATCTAAAATGTAACCTAAGCACGTAGCTAAAGATCTACGCCTGAATCTAAATTGTGACTACATAGAGACTTACGATTGAAGCTAAACTTGAACATAAAGACACACATGGACTACATAAAAGTAAAGTTGGAAGCAAAATTGGAACCACATAAAGGGCTACGATTGAAGCACATAAATTTAATGAAGCTAAAATGGGACTACAGCGATTGAAGCTAAAATAGGACTACAAAAGAGCTACAAACAAAATTAAATTGGGAGTACATAAGAAAAAAAGCCTGCTGAGCTTAGACTTACGGTATAAGTAAAAAATATACTTGGAGGCAAGTGCTTTTCACAAACCATTACAAATAGAGTGTCAAAAATTTTTACTTGACCGCACTCAAACAACATAAAGAAGGCATTACTAGTAAAAACGAAATTTGAGGTTATCAGGTTGCGGATCACATGACTGTTGGTTTTGTACTTTGGAAGTTTAAGATGAAGGGAAGAACCTCCTGCTTTGGAAAAAACACAACTGTTTATGCAAATGAGAATTATATTAATTTTTTGTATGACACGTTACAATTATTCATGTGTTCATTTAAAGGCCAGTTTACATTGTCCAACAATTATTATGATCTGTCATAAAAGCAATTTGTAATAAAGCCATCCGACATCGAAAGAAAATACGATTGAAAATTTTACGATGGCGATTTGGCTCTCTCTCTATGAGCTGAAGGTACCATTGGACCATACTTCTTCGAAAATGAGGCTGGTCAAGCAGTGACTATTACTGGTTTTCGATATCGCGGCATAATAACACATTTCTTTCATGCTAAATTGGATGAATGATACACATATGCTTTGAACAAAACGGAGTCACTGCTCGTGAAATAATTCAATAACTGCATGAGATATTTTCTGGTCGTGTCCTCTCCCATTGCTCAGAATTGTCCGCCTAAAAGAAATTCAAAACTGCATCATGCATAATCCTATCCTGTTTACTTAACAATTCCATAAAAAAAATAACAAATCTTAAGAGGAAAACTGTGTTTTCTATTTAATTAAAATCTTGTGTAAATTTTGTAAAAGCCTTTATAAAATTAGTGTATTATTTAATATCAAATGTTCCCAGTTAACAAGTGATTTTAAAAATTGCAATGTTGTTTAAAAAGTTTCCACCAACACTGTGTGTGTATGTGACATATTGATGCCCTATTTGAGATACTTCAAGTTTGGGTCAATGTCTGAGCGAGAGATTTTGTTTTATTTATTATTTTAAAACAACAAACCTTTATATTAATTAAACTCTTTGTAAGTAAACACTACCAGGATATATGTTTCTATTTGATTTAGCTAATTATACAAAGTAATTAAATATTTCACAGGAGGAGTATTGTTGTTTGGTCTTTTAATATTTAGACAAACTTATACTGAATATAAGAGCGTTTATTTTTTAAATAAAAAACATTGTTTGCAATTTAAGGTATATTGATGAAATAACAACTTCACACTCAACGATATTTCAATATGTTAAATGTGCAGTAAGGAAGACACTAGAATCTTTATCGTATGAACATAGCGAACCCTTACCGCATAAATATCTTAAGTGGAAAAACTTATTTGTGCCTGTTTTTTTGATTTAATTCGATAATGAAGTTGCTTTTAGCATTCAACACCTATAAAATTTCAACAGATTATGTAAACGTTCCTAATTCCTAAAATTCGCTTTAAAAAATCAAAATCGAGTATATTGTTGGTTAAGATAGTTTCGCGGTTAGAGCTCAATATCTTACGAAATAACTTTTTGTTAGTTGAATTTATGTTAGGAACCATCAACACTTTTAAATAAACTCAACATTTTAATGAATATGCTTAAAAATACAAGTCCAATTTATAAAAGAAGGTTTAGTGCAAGGGACAAACCAAAATTTAACAACGTAGGGCATATTAATGCTTATTTGATCCTGTTGTCCAACAATTAATGTTTTCCTTTTTTTCTTTTTATAAAATTTAACCTTTTGCGCCTGTTGTACGTACGTAGTTTTCCACATTATTTATGCAGTTTGATTTTTATCAAAAAACCGGTGAACGGCGAATGTTTTATAAATATTTTTTATTATGTTGTCACTTGTGTTGTAGTTGTTGTTGATGTTATTGCAAAAATGTTGTTGGTGTTGTTGTATTTTTTTTGTCTTTAACATGGCTTTCAACAATGTATAAATTATTTTGTTTTATGAGTGTTTTCATTATTGTAAATAATTTTTATTTTTTTTTAGTTCAATAGCATTTATTTAGCCTTTTTTCAACTTTTTTTTTAATACAACATACTCGTGCAACTATGTTTGAAAGAAATTTGAAAAAATATGTTGAAAATATTATGTTGAGAATTTTTTTTTTTTTTTTGTTAAATACTTGGGTATTTTTTAATGTCTAGATTTAAAGCTATAAATTTAACTGTCGATATGAGTGATGGATGTAAAGGAATATGTATGCATACCTTTTTGAAATACATTTTTACAACACACACTCAAATAAACACGAACGAAAGCAATTTTGAATGTATACCATATTAGCATTGTCCCAAAAAAAGATTTATGGTTTTATACAGCTTTATTGCAAAACATAAAAAATAATTCTCATAAGATTCAAATAATATGATTTTCTCAGCTTTAAAAATTTGTTTGAAAGTATAATTTTAATCGAATTAATGAAAAAAAAAGTAAGAGAGCTATATTCGGCTGTGCCCTTAATATACCCTTATCCAAATAATACCTTAAAATAAACATTTTAAAAATTTAAAATTTTTTTTTTAAATTTTTTTTTTCGATCTGTTTTTGATCGGTTTAAAAATATGTTTCCCGATTTTGACCCATTGTAGGTCCAACTCACTATAGCCTTATATACATCGTTTCAATGGACTTTAAAGTATATATCTATATTATTGTCTATATTAATGACTTAGTAATACTGATATATATAAACGAGTAAGCTGCATTGACTGCAGCTGAAGCTCACCGATTGTTCAACAAGGCTTATGGTGAATGTGTTACATCAGAGCGAGGGATGGTTTGTACGAGAGCAGTATTCATCCAAATGGAGGAAAATTGGATACCATACGAATTAAAGCCGAGAGACCTTGAACGACAATTTTGCTTGGGACATGCATATGAAGCCCGTCCAACCAGCCGAACACACACTTAACCCTGTAATGCTTAAGCATGCCTCAAGGCACTTATCGTAAAAATGCCAATAAATGCAAATATAACTGATTTTTCATTTCAAAAACTCTTGTAACAGTTTCTAAAAAACGTACTTCAATATTTTAATAAGCCTTGAAACGTCTTAAAAGCTCTCTTCTTTCTTATTTACTGCATTTTTTGTAAACTAAGTGCATTAACAACCAAAAAAATATGGGAACTCCATGTTGTCTTAAAAAGTATACTTATATATTATATTATATTGGAGTCAAGATTTTAGAAAAAAAAAAAGGTTAGCTACTCTTTAGAGACGTGATTAATTGATGAGTGCCTTCAGGCACTGTTGGGCATTGCAGACAAGTTTTGCTGCCTTAGTTTTTCCCTTATATAGCTGTTTGGTTTTCTGTGCTTTGATTTGGAATTTTTTACATAAAATTTTAAGAAATGTCTGGTCGAATGAACAAACGTTTAAAATTATCTGATTTGAATGATGAACAATTAGAAAAGATGTTTTCAATAAAACTTGACGAACTATACTAACTAAAACCCGACTATGTTTCAATCTCTAAAGCCCCAAGGGTTCCTTAAGGCACTCAGTTAGTTTTTCCAACCTAGCAGGTAAACCATTGATTGTACAAACTTTTAAATGTTGTTTTTAAAATCAGATGCCCAAATTTACCATAAAAAATATATTTCCATCGTTTTTAGCAATTTTTTTAGAAATTGGCATTAAAGGGTTAGCCAAATATCCATGGCACTAAGGTAAGGTAATTTTCTATATTTGGTGGGGGCAAATTTGACCAGACCATCATAGGGAACCTGTACCAAAAGCATCTGATTCGTTTGAAGCGAACGTTGGCCGAAAACGCCCAGAATATGCGGCCAGACATGAAACCGTAGTATTTCATCATGAAAACGATCGGCCACATCCTGTGGTTGGGATGTTTTGCCTCACTAGCTTTATAGTCCAGACCTGGCCCCGTCCGACAACTATTTGTTTCGATCGATGCAGAACGCTGACTCTGGGATACGCTTTACTTTGGAACAAAGTGTCCGATATTGGCTTGATTCGTTCTTGGCCTCAAAAGAGTTATTTGGAATTCAAATTTGAAAAAATCTCTCAGAATACAAGGACAATTATCGAAATTAATCTCACTGAAAATATAAAATGCAAGAAGTAAGCCATTTAGAATTATAAAAACTCAATTACTTTTATTAATCTCATTCGATTCTTCTACATAAAA
Organism: Calliphora vomitoria; assembly: GCA_942486065.2. Lineage (NCBI taxonomy): Eukaryota > Metazoa > Arthropoda > Insecta > Diptera > Calliphoridae > Calliphora > Calliphora vomitoria. The sequence goes on from OW818029.2 coordinate 17,506,819, forward strand.
TTATTCAAATTATTTGTTATTGGAGTACATTATTCAAATGGATAGCCTAATATGTATAAATGTTTGTAAATGTATTTATAACTTATGAAGTTTCTTTGTGTTTATGTATATTAGTAGCAGAAGTTCGTATATAGTTTTTTTTTTCGGATATACAAGTGAGTTAAACCATGTTTTATATGAGTGTCGATTGTTATTGTTTCAGTACTTTAGGTCATGTTAAAATATTTTCTTCCTCTATGAAAACATGTTTTAATGTTTTGTTTAAGTTTTAGTTACCACTACTTCCGCCATCACTGCCGCTGCATATTGTTCTATGTATGTGAATATGTTTAAACTTTATACTTGATATTAAATTTAAAAGAGTGCTTTCAATAACATGGATACACTAGGCTAAAAATAAGTATAATATTAATAATAAGTTGAAGCAAACTAATAGCTGGAATTCAAGTGTAAATCAAGTTAAATTCCAGTCATACATTCAAACTTAAAAAACATGATGATCTGGCCTAAGCAACCAGTGAAATGCGCATAGGAACTAACTTATCCCCCAACAAAAAATTTCAGTGAATTCATATGAATACTAATTCGCTCAGACAAGATGGGGTTGTGAACCCACATGCACTATAACCCCGACTGAATCGTGGTCGAACAACATATCTTCTTGGCTTGTCAGGCTCACAATTGCGTGACGTAGTGGCGGTCATTACCGGACACTGCACTTTTGGCAACTACGCGAGGAGACTTGGCTTGCCCTACAACGACTTCTGCACAAGTTGTCAAAACGAGGAGGAGGATGAGACCATTTTTCATCTTCTTTGTCACTGTCCAGCATTAGGAGATCTACGCTTATAGTTTCTGGGACATAGTTCCATAACTAGTCTTTCTGAGCTCTTGAATATAAGGCTTGAGGTCATTAATGCATTTATAAGGAGTAGTAATTGGATAAAAGGACCAGATGTGGGAATCTGTCTAGAGTAACCTAATAACCGCTATGTTATTAATACGCAATTTTTGGAAATCTCGTTCTCTCTCTCTTCGAACATCTTCTTCTTAACTTTTCAATCTTCCCCTTCTCTCTTTTCATTTCTATCTGACCCTCTTTCTTTCTAACTTTCTACTCTCAGGTAACACAAAGGGCCCATTGCTTGGACCCACGTGAGCTGTTCTTCTATTCATCAATTTCGCGGCTCCCTGGAAACCTAACCTAGCGTTAATATGAAGGTTGGTCAAAAAGTTCGTGACTTTTTGAATGAAACTCAGGTTTTTGGATAAAAAATAATTTTATTCTCTACATAATCATAATCATCACTTCCATACAAAAAATATCATCGTTGGAGTCAAATCTCTTTCCGCCGAGAAATTAATTCAGGTTTGGAAACAAGAAATAGTTACTCGCAGCTTAATCCGGATAATATGTCAGAAGACGCAGAATTTCGTAGCATAATTCATGGATTTTTCAAGGAAATTTTTTGATGTGCAGAACTCTATTATTTGTGGATTAAAACAATTTTTTGTTTAGTATTAATAGCATTAAGGCGTATAAACGCACGAGTAAGTGTACTGTTAAGACCATAATTGGTATCGTGATAACATTAAAAATTGTATTATACCTAAGCATTCTAGGTGGAACATAAAACGGAATTAATGCAAGCAGATCAGGACAATCAATACTTCCATTAATTAAATCAAAAAACCAGCATGAAATACTGAAATTGCCTACGCAATTCCAAAGACTGAAGTCCTAGCCACGAACACTGTAACTCATATGTAGGCAAAGGATTTACTAATCTTACTAAAGATTGAACAAACTTCATAAATTTTCTTTGGATTCGATCTAACAAGAGATGTGTAAATTAATTCAAGTGTATTTGGATCCGAAAATTCAGTACAATTTCTCCTTATGAACCCAAGCACTTTATGTGCCTTAGGAATAATGTAGTCAATATGTTGTACAAAGGATAATGACGAGTCAAAGACAACACCTCCCGATTACGAGCAAACACGGTGAATCTCAAATGGTCATCCAGAACGTTCGTTATCTTCCGTGGCACAACGAAATTCGGTAAACCACTTGTTTACCATTGAACCTTATAGATAGCGGAGTCGAGTCAACTTTCCGAAGCCCCCAAACAACTTACATACACGATTTATACATCAATATCTCCGGAATTCTTCCGGCTCAGTTGCTATTTAAAATCGAGAAAATCGGTCCACAAATGGCTGAGATATAAGGAAAAAACCAGGACAACCTCTATGTTTGACATATTTTTGACCTATATCTGGATTACTAAGTCATTAATATAGACAATATGGATATCTAATGATAGATATTTCAAAGACCTTTGCAACGACGTATATAATACCATAGTAAGTTGGACCTACAGTCAAAATCGGAAAAAATATTTTTTAACCCGAATTTTTTTTCACCAAAAGTTTTTTTGCTAAATATTAAAAAAAAAAATTTAAAAAACAAAACATTTTTTTTTTAAATTAAAAAAAAATAAAAAAACAATTAAAAAAAAAAATTTCCAAAAAATGAAAAAAACAACTTTGGAAAAAAAAATAAACTTTGTTTACCTAAAAATATTTAACATTTTTATTTTAAAGTATAATTTGGTGAACGGTATATAAGATTCGGCACAGCAGAATATAGCTCTCTTACTTGTTTTTCACTCAGTTTACGTTCTAGGTCAGGTAAAGCAGCGGCTTAATAACATAGATATTACCAATTTAAGAAAAACCTATTTCTGTATCTTGAATACACTCTTCTAAAGCTCTTCTACTCTATACTATATTTTTAAACTATAGTTATAGTTATTGTTAAAATGATGGTTTGTTTGTTGGTATTTAGTTTAAATTGTAGTGTACACGTTTTGCTGCTGTACGTGTACGAACTACGAGTATGTGTGATGGTCTCGGGCTCGTTCTCGTTCTCCAACTTGTTCAGGTTAATAGGTAATTAAGTTTTGTATGTTTTCACTGTTCTACCTCATTGTTTTTAGTAGCAAAATACACCAATAAAACACACAAACAGTTGCAGCTAAAACAACACCACCACCAATGGCTACAAATACACATCGTCAATAATGTGCTTTTGTTGGGAAAATTTTGCACAGGTCCTTTATACTAATTCACAATTGTTAAAAGTCACGATTTAACATTAAATTCCATAAATGAATGTTGAAATTAAATGCCTGTAGACACATGTGTGGAGTTAGAGTTGAATATTGGAAATCTTTAGTTGCAATGGAATGAGTATAACAATTTTGTTGTAAGTATTGTAGTGTGTTTGTAGTTGTAACAAAAATTGGAGCGGCAATTAAGTAAATAGCTAAAATTTAAATCCAAAATAACGGTAAATTAAAATATGTACTTAAATTAAACCAATTAAAATTCGAAATAATAGGAAAATTTGAAAATTCACTTTTCTCTGTACTATTATGAACTGAGAAAGAAAAGTAAAAGTACTAAAGTAATGAAGTGGTTATTTGATTCGACTAATCCTTAAGTACTATTTAAGAATTTTTAACATTTGAAATAACATTTGAACTGAATAATAGAACATTGAGGTCAGACTTTTGTAAACTAGCAAACATGATTTTAATTATATAAAGGGTGCGTCATTAAGCGCTTCCTATCTTTAAATTTAATTAAAACAAAGTGTGTGTGAGATATCATCGGCATTTTTTATTCGTTTGAAAGGCCTATCGATGTCATTATGTATGGAATATAGCATAGTGGAATTTTGCATGACTCTATGCTGAATTTAACGAAGGCATGGGTTGTGTTTGCTTTGAGCTCCGCTGTGATTTGTGGCCTCAAATCACTCTTGCAGAATGTCCAATGTGACATGAGCTGTGTGGCTAGTAGCGCCGTCCTATTGAAAGCACATGTCGATGGTGCCAATATCATCCAAATAAAGCCAAAAGAAGTTAGTAATCATCGACCTAAAGAGCTCGCCGGTGATGGCCTGATCAACTTCATTCTCAAGGAAATATGGACCATTCCGGGGTCAAATCCCTAAATCCACATCAAACAGTGTCTCTTTCCACACCAAACAGTACACTTTATCTGCCTATGGTGAAAATTATTGCTTTTGGTGTCGGTTATTACTTTTCTCAATTTATATCGATCTTTCTCAGAAATCGCACTATACGAGTTGTTATAGATGAAATCTCATCAAATGAATTCAAGATAAATTAAGGGGTACCGCAAAGCTCCGTTCTTTCTCCTACTCTATTCCTTATTTTTCTAAACGAGCTTCTACGTCAAACTTCCAACCCTTTATATTCTTTTGCAGATGACAGCAATATTTGCCATTCATATTCATTCAGTTATAAACCAAGCCTATCGGAGATTGGGGCAATGAGGCAAAACATGAATGATTCCCTTAATCGGGACCTTGTGACAATCTCTGAAGCGAATAGAGTCGCTTTCAACGCCCGCAAGACTCTGTGTTGCATGTTGACACAAAAACGAAAGACAGACAATGTTGCTTCATCTGTATTTATGGATGGTGTAAATATTGTGGAATCAGACGCTCTTGATGTTCTGGGCATGAAAATACAATGTGATGTCCGCTGGTCTAAACACATTTTTCAAGTGTCGAAAGAAGCATTCAAGTGTCTCGGTTTTTTGAAACGATGTAGGAATTACTTCACTACATCTGATCTCCTCACTATTTACACCACCTACTTATATCCGACCGAAAATGGAATACAACTCCCATGTATGGGCCGGTGCTTCAAAGTCTATTTTGGAGCTGCTCGATCGCGTACAAGAGAGGGCGAAGGTGATTATTGGTGAAAGAAGCACCGTCGCAATGTGGGCTGCGTTTCACTGTTCTATCGGTACTACAATGGAATGTGTTCTGATGAAATTGGGGAACTTGTTCCTGTTACCCGCAGATTTTTACGTAATACACGTTTTTCATCAAGAACTCATACCTTTGTGGTCAACTGGCTAGTGGACCGCACAACACATTACAGGGAAAATTCATTATTTAGCCGTACTGTACGTATGTGGAACAAACTTCCCACTAAAGTGTTTCCTGCCATTTCCAATGTGGGAAAGTTCAAATCGAATGTCAACAAACACTACTCCCTCTTTCCTCCCTTCCATAACCAATTTTCCTCGTTCCAACACAATGCTTTGCATGCATAGGGCTCATCCCCTGAGTACTGGTCCAAGAAGAAAATGGTGTTTTTTAAGAGGCGGAGAACTTTAAATTGCCTGCACAGTTTTCTGTGACAGATGATTTGACAGCTCACGATTGTTTTGAGGTTAGTTTGGTTTGACAATTTATCATGAATAGATTTACGCTAGAGCGACGTTTGAAAAATTTTAAAATTTGTGTTAACAATTAAGGTTCGACAAACTTATTGGGCATTACGTGCATTTTATGGTGCTCATAATCGGCCATCAGAGCGATTAATTCGAGAAATTATGTATCGTTTTCTCTTAAAGATAATACGCATCCCGAAAGATGCGAGTGATGATGTGCCGCGTAGTGTTGATTATGATGCAAATGTGTCAATTCGTCATCGTGCTAAATAATTAAACTTGTATCCATCCACTTTATGGACAATTTTGCATAAGGATATTGGTTTGAAAGGCATTAGTATTGCAGAAATGTGGTAGCAGTAGAATGGTGTCACGTGTCACAAAGCGCGCGAAACAATCAATTTACTGAGAGAAACTTTTGGAGAACGAATAATTTCAAGATAACTGGCCATCTCGTTCATGTGATTTGACGCCATTAAAGGACTGAGATCGTAAAATTCTTAACACACGTTTTTCATTAAAACTTTTAACCCAAGTATTATTTGATTTTTTTTTATCAAGTTACCTTTAGAAAGCATGTCAGTTATTATGTTTAGTGTTAAAATGAGTGACCAGAAAATAGTGCATTCTAAAATTATTAAATATTTTCAACAAAACCCAACTTGGTCCTACAAAAAGTTGGCCAAACAATCAAAGGTCTGCTATCAAACTTTTTTCAATGTTATTAAGCAGTACCGGGAGAACTTGTTCGCTGATATAAAACCTGCTTCAGGTAGAAGGAATGGTCCACATGATGTTTCTAAAGCCAAAAAAATAGAAAGCATTTTCAAAAGAGCTCCCAACACCTCTGTTAGGAAAGCAGCACGGTTAGGTCAGCACTTGGACTATTTGGAAAAGCATACAAGGCACAAAAAGTTCCTGACAGGAACTCTGCTAAAAATTTAGAGGCCACAGACAGAGCACGAAAATTGAAGTCAAATTTTATACAAAAATATACCTGTCGCTTAATGGATGACGAAACGTATGTTCTGGCAGATTTTTCACAGCTTCCGGGTCAAAATTTTGATGTTACTGATGCTCGAGGGAATGTTGAAGAAATGTTTAGGACCTAAAAGCAGACAAAATTTCCCAAAAAGTTCTTGGTATGGCAAGCAATATGCAGATGCAGCAAAAAAGCCAAACATTTGTTACAAAGGGCTCTATAAATACCGAAATTTACATCAAGGAATGTTTACCAAAAAGATGTTTCCATTCATAAGACTTCTTAATGTGTCCACTTATTTTTGGCCTGATTTAGCATCTGTCACTATGGTAGGAAAGGTCTTGAATGGTAAAAGAACAATAATGTGGTATTTGTACCAAGAGAGGCAATTCCTCCAAACTGTCTGGAGCTGAGTCCAGTGGAGAGATATTGGGATCTTGTTAAAAGAGAATTGAATAGCACAAATAAGGTGTCCAAAAGTGTGGTAGATTTTAAACGGAGATGGACAACCTGTTCGAACAAAGTGACATAAAGCTCTATAAAAACCATAATGGAAGGGTTTTCGAAAAAGGTTCAAAATTTCATCATTAGTGATTAGAACTATAAAAATATTCTTTTTTATAAATTGTAACAATAATTTCAATCAAACAAAAAAGATTAAAAACTGTAAGTTTAGTTATTTAATTTTTATTAACAAATATATGTATGTTAAAAATTTGTCGATCTCAGTCCTTATTATATTCTTTGGGGATATTTAAAGTCCCAGGTCTATGCAGATAACACAGAAACTATCGAGCACTTGGAAGTGAATATTCGACGCGTTATTGCCGAAAAACAGCCTGATTTACTGCTACTTCCCTGTTCTACTTAAATTTAATGTTCTCCTCCTCTAATACCAAGTTTCATAAATTAGGTTAAAATTTGAAAACTATAATCACGTTACATAATCTAGGACCAGAAATTATGGTACTGAATATTGCCTTTTTTGCAATAACTCTTGAGGTTATAAGACGCTCCATATTCCTACGGCAAGTTACAGAGAAAACTGGATACCACCGAAATGGTCACGAAAAATGTTTGCTGATTTATTACAAGAAAACTGGGGAGAATGAATCGGTATGAACTGCAAAATTAGGAAATCGCTATAAAAATAGTACTGACAGTTTAATAGAAAACTGTATTACTCCAACATGGTCACAAAATATCATTGCTGATTTATTATTGGAGATATGGGAAGTGACTCTGTATATACTGCACATATTATGAAAGTTGACAGTGGTTTATGCTGAAATTTTAGCACATTATCTAGAAGATAAAAATGATTTTATTTATTTTCCTAGTATTTCAGGATATTTTAAATGTTGATATATTCTTAATATTTAGTTGACATCCTCAGCATGTATGGAACCCTCCCTTAAGTCTGCCAATTAATAAGAATATAAATAGGGCACTATTTTCTAAAAGGATTTTAAACAAAGTATGTTTTATATAAATTTATCACACATAGTAAAAATGTACCAAAAACATTGTTAAGCTCTACAAAAAAAGGGTCACAAAAACCTTAAATTGCATAAATTTCTATTAAACTGAAAAGAAAAAGATTCGTACACACACACACATACGGGAACAAACAAACATTGCAACTTAATGTGGCACCACCTCCACCACACATTTGCTTAGAACTATATTGAGGGAAAACAGAAGCCACAAACGAGCAATTGTTCTCAACAAAAAATGCAAGCAACCACCCTCTATGCCACCTTCAACTTATTTTTGTTGGTATATTTTTGCAATTTTTTGTTAAAGGGTAGAAAATAAAGAAAAAAAAAATTATTTAATGCAACGAAGAGTGAAATATATGCATGCAACAGTATTCATTGCACTTAAAAAGAAAAGGGAGAAGAGAGCGAAAAAAAATTACCAAAAAAATAAAAGAAATGATGAGAATAAGAACCAAACTCCCAGCAACAAAATGCACAACATGAATGAATGAATGAATGTATGGAATGAATGAATGGATGACTGCAGGACTGAGTGACTGACTGAATGAATGAATGTATGCATTAAAAACGTGTGCATGTGTGATGTAAAGCAGCCACGATAAAAGAAGGAAACACAACTGAACTGAATTTCAAGCGCAATTTCATTTTCGCACTTGTAAAAATTGGCGCATTTAGTAAAATATTTCCTCCTACAAATAAAAATGTTTTTTAAAGAATGTAAGAAAAAAAACTAAAACTTGAAAAAAAACTACTTTCAAGTTATTGAAAGAATACAAATATTTTTTTGAAGAAATAAATAATAAAAACTCAAAGATATAAATGAAAAATTTACTAACACAAAAAGGGAGAGTTGAAATGCAGTTATTGAAGTCACATAAACAATAAAAACAAAAACTAAATAAATGAGATGAGATGAAAAAAAAAAGAAAACTACAAGGTAAAATTATAATAGAACAAGAACAAGGAAGGTAATGCTGCATTATTGCTAGAAACTATAGTTGTTAACGGTGTGACACAATGCTGGTTAAAATAATAGCATTCATCCCTCCGTTAGTCGCAATCATTTTCAATTGAGACTAGTCGCAATGTATCAAATTCAAAGTATTTAAAAGAGTAATCAACCAGATCAGTTGCGACTAATGGAGGGTTAAAAATACTCTTAGATCATCCTCCAATTATTGCTATAAAAATTCGACATACAACGGTTGAAAGTCTGCGACTTTTTGAATTTCCCGGCTGTTAACTGAAAGGGCAACACTGCTACACTACAGGAGAAATTGGAAACAAGTGATGGAAAAACCGTCACTCCAATAAAGGCTAAGGATGATCAATTCTATAGTAAAAAGTGGAATTTCGTTGTGACCGTACAAGATCGCAAGATGCCGAACGTTCTGGATGCCCAGTTGAGATCTCTACACCCGAAACTATTAAAATAATCACGATGGGATATTGAATGTGGTTACAGTTTTGAATGATCAAGATGGCTACAGCGTTTGCTCACAATAGGGTACACACATGTGTAGTTTCCATGGAAAAAATCACGGAATTAGGCTATGTAATGCTCTCTATTCCGTCCTATTCCCGGATGACTATTTCTTGTATCCAAACCTGAAGAAATGTATCGGAGGAAAGAGATATCACTCCAACGCACAGTGGGGCAGAATCAACATTGTTTGGAAATAAATCTGGCATTTTGATAAAAAATAGGTCAAATTCTGAAAGGCGTAAGACCGACATATTCGAAAACTATGACATTTTTTTTTATACCAAAATGTACTCCGTAAAGATATCTTATAGAAAAACATAAAATTGTTATATATTCTAAAAGAAAGTTTTTTTTTTAATTTCGCTCAAAAAACAGCGAAAAAAAAATAAAAAAAATTTTTGAATTTTTAAATTGAGAATCGTTTATTTTTGGATCCGTAATATATTGCTCTGAAATCTTTTTTATATTATTGATAATTCACCAAATTATACATTAAAATAAAAATTTTAAATATTTTTAAGTAAAAAAAATTAATTTTTTTTTTTCAAAATTGGTTTTAAAAATTAAAAAAATAATAATTTTTCAAAAATTTTTTTTTTTCCAAATAGTTTTTTTAAATTTTTTTTTAAATTACTAGTGAAAAAAAATTTACGGCAAAATAATTTTTTTGGTAAAAAAAAAATTTAGGTTAAAAAATATTTTTCCCGATTTTGACCCATTGTAGGTCCAAATTACTATAGCCTTATATAAATCCTTGCAATGAATTTTGAAATATATATCATTAGATATCCATATTGTCTATATTAATGACAAAAATAGGCCAAAAATCTAGGTTGGCCCGGTTTTTTCCTTATATCTCAACCATTTGTGAGCCGATTTTCTCGATTTTAAATAGCAACCGAGCCGGAAGAATTCCAGATATATTGATGTATGAATCAAGTTTGTAAGTTATTTGGAGTCTTTAGAAAATTGATTTCAACAGACAGACGGACATGGCTTAATCGACTCCGCTATCTATAAGGATCTAGATTATATATACTTTATAGGGTCGGAAAATTATATTGTGGAAATTACAAACGGAATGACAAACTTATATATACCCTTCTCACGAAGGTGAAGGGTATAAATGTTTCATTCAAAAAGGCACGGGCTTTTCCAAAAATTCAATTAATAGGTTCATTGGGATTGAGACCTAGCTTGAGATATAACCACGCTGTTACAACCCTATACGTGTGTTGGGTTTATTATCGTGCTGAAATCTGCAAACTAGGTACATATCGTTTAAAATGGATCTGTTTTCGACTACAGTCGTAGTATCTTTTATGATATGAATTTGATCCATACAGTGCCCTGAAAAACAGCCCTAAACCACAATATTGCCACAGTCAAACTTGACTGAATGGGCGTTAGCAACCAATATCAACCAACATCATTTGCTCTGCGTCTAACAGTTCGAGTACCAATTTCCAAAACTGATTTTTCGCGAGAGCCGAATCGAAAGTTGTATTTGTTAATTGTTATATTTTAAAATTTTTTAAAGAAATTGGAGATATTGAGTTGCTTTTTTGGCAAATTATTTTTTAAAATAACAGCTGAATCACGTAGTTTATATAGTGCTGTTGTCGGCTTATCATTTTCCAAAGCCCATTGTATCCATATGTTTATCGATGTTGTACAATCGTCCACTTTAATTTTGTTTTCTTCATGACCACTATCGAATAAATCCTCCTATTCCGTATCTGATAATTCCATTTGCTCCTCATTACTTTCCACATTAAATTCTTCCTGAATCCAGTTTGAGCTACAAGTGCACCAATAATTGAAATATATTCGTTTTCTTCCTGAATGATATTTATATTGACTCCAATATATTATATTCACTCCATTCAGTACCGAATTCGAGCAAGGCGTTCCCAGGACGTAGCTTGAATCTGAACTGCATTTTTGAGATTGACGTTTTTTAGTTTGAGCAGTTGTTTTTTATAATTAAATAAGCGCAGTGTTATTTGGTGGTAGATTCATTGCTATAATTAAACCGTCATCACTTTTTAGTTCCTCAACTGGGTGACACGTCGCGTTATCTAAAATAAAAACTGCTTTTCGCGGCAAAAAATTCTCGGACCTAAAAAATGCTTACTTATGAACAACTTACTTTTACTAATTAGTGATAATTATCTTATGTTCCTTGAATATATTTAAATGATGTCATCCAGTCGTTATTACTTGAGTTGTATATTACAGGATTATTGAAAAAGCATTTAAAGTCGCGTGGGTTTTTCGATTTTCCAACAACCAACAATTTCAGTTTGTCCTTGCCATTCGCATTTGAACAAAAGTTATTCGCTCTTTACATATTTTTCTTCCGAGATCCGTTTTCTCATTACATGTGATAAGAGTGTTATTTGGAAGCATCCTATAATATAAACCAGATTGGTCGTCATTGTTGCTTTGGTGAAGGTCGACCCATGCTCATCAATGTAATCCTTAAACTCTTTCACAAATGGATCAATAAGATGAGGTTCCGAAGACAATTTCTTAATTTTTCTTAAATTTCTTCAACCATCCTTTACTGGCATTGAAACCTGAATTGGTTTGATAAATTTTGGAATGAAATCGCTGCTGATATTAGAATATTTGTTACCATTTGTTTTACAAACCACTTATAAAGCATTTTTTACATTTTTGGGTACTCAGTTTTCTGTAAGGTGCAACGTTTGCCAGGTCCACTTTTTGTTGTACGTACACGCAGAGAACAAATATAGTTGTGCATGTTTACAGTAACCATTTCCACATTTTTAAAAGTTTTTTTAACAATATTCTAGTTCTGATTGCAAATCTTAAAATTAACTAATTACTTCATCACAAGTGTTAAAAAATAAAACATATAAAATGGCATGTTTGAAAAATACTTTTCTACACATACGAGTATAAAACAATACTTATATAAATAAAGGAGTATGGATTAAGTGCACACATACTATAAATACTTATGTATGTACATACAAGCTTTCATGCATATTTATGTATAGTATATTCCTCCATTCATGTGAGCACATTTGAGCAGTTAACAAGCCGTGAAAACGGTATTTGAATTTAAATGAATGAAACAAATTACAATCATTTGATGTTTTTAATATGGAAATATACATAAATGCATGTGTACTCTTGTATATGGGAGGAAATAAGATTTTTCGATAAGGTATCGTACCTTACCATTTCCAAATATGTTGAAAGTTCGAACACAAGTTCTCTATGGTTATACAAAATTTTAAGTTCTTAAAATTTTTTAAATTGGCTATGGTTTGGATTCTATTGACGTTCAAAATTCAAATCTTATATAAGAATAGTGTAAAATTGTGCAATATATCTGACAACATATGAATTCCGAGCCAAAAGAACTGTTCATCTTTTGAGGCCAAGATCGAATCAAGCCAATATCGGATACTTTGTTCCGATCGAAGCAGATAGTAGTCGGACGGAACAAAGTCTGGACTATACGGCAGGTGATTCAAAACCATTTCATTCTAAATACTTTTTTACAGGTATTGGAACTTGTAGCGGAGCGTCATATTCTGGGCGTTTTTCAGCCAATTCTCGCTTCAAACAGCTCATAATAGATAGGAGTCTTTTGCTACCACCAAATACAGACACCTTAGCGCCATGGATATTTGGCTTTGAACGAATTTTTTTATAAAAACCAAACTAATGCGAATTTCGAAATCCTGGGGAACTTTAAATTTTGTATGATCCTGTAAAACATGTATACGCAATATTACCAAATTCTGAAAAGTTAAAAATTTTATTTTTTTATCAAAATTTTTCGTTTAGTCGCATATACAAACACACATTCATACTTATACATATTTATGTTTCAATAGTTAAGTATTTTCTATTTATTATTGTTTATGCATACAAAAGACTTATATAATTAATAAATTTATGGATTACATTAGTGGATTTAATGTGAGTAGAAGAATTTTTGCATATAACATTGCGATACCTAAAGCAGACAAAGAAAAATAAGAGTATAGAATAACAAAAGAATCAAGTTAATAAATTATTAGATTAGACGGATCAACTTCTATGGGGTGACTTCGTAAATTAATAGACATTATATAGAGAGTTTAATGGACAGTTGAAAATGTTGGTCTTCTCGTATGTTCTTTCCGTATGAAGGGAGATCTTCACTGACTTGTCCTGAGATATTCTTTAGATTGTATGACACCTGCGAAGGTGTCATGAGTCAACATGACATTATGTCTCCAGATCGGAAAACCATTATTGTCTTGTAGTTGGTGCTCTGAGATAATTTGACGAGCCTTATGCCGCACAGTGGTCCAAATACTCAATCTAGCCGGAAAAAAGTCATAACTCGCATTTGAAAAGTCGTACCGACATGAAACTTGGTACGTCTATAGATTTCATCAATATAAACAATCTGAGAAAAAAAAATTTGTTGTGCATGGATGTGTGTTTTTGTATGTTAATTTTTTCTCTGTGGGTTTGCTTGAGCCTATAAACGGCGAACCGGCTGGACAGATTTTCCTAAATTTTCACACCGTCTTTCTGTATGTGTGGAGGGCATTAAAGACTACCTTTCATTAAAAAATTTGAGGTGGGCGAAATCCCACGCCAACCTTAAAAATAAAAATTCAGCTCCTTCCTTTTAATAGACATTTTAAACATTAGAAAGCTACATCTATATAGATGACGACAGCATTACAACTAAAGCTTAACTCTATTAAATTACCATTTGAAATTCTAATAGAATTTGGACATTGAACAAAAATTTCACATTTAAAACACACATGTACATAATTGCATTTATTTCTATACAAAACAAATTTTCTGGAAAATTTGAACAGTAATTTTTACTTCTACCATTGTTATATTAATTACACCAACAATTTTTAATTGTTCTTATTATTTGTTGACGACAATTTCACTTGCACTGTTAAATATCACTTGAGATATTAATTTTTTAACAATGAAGCAATTACTTGTTTTTGAAGCAATGTTGCTATTTAAAGAAAAAAAATATGCTGTTATGTACTATGGACACTTGTCAACATATTACAATACAAAAAATTTACTTTTGAAACACTTAAAAAAATTACTTTTTTCCAGCTAGATTGAGCATTTGTACCACTGTGTGCCGTCAAATTGGGAAACAATATTATGAAACAAGATTTGTTTATCCAAGCTCCTAATTACATCATAGTTTGTGCGAGTAGAGGAGATATAAAAGGTGTCAAAAGAGACCACCAAGATTTTCGGGTGGTTTCCAGGCGGAATTGGTTGGTACCATGGGTAACAATGCCAAAGTGGAGTGTTACGACGAGGATTGTGTGGATAGTTGAATTTGTGGATAGTATCATGAGGACCCTGACCACTGGCCTTATAATGCTCTCCTCGTATGTTCTCGTCGTACTCACGATATCTTTCTTAAATTGTTCTTTGTGATGATGTAGTTTGGATGACACCTCCGATGAGTTACACTCGAGCATAGTGCTGAACTGTAAAGGTGGTCTAGAAGCGTTATTGGAACTATACACAATCAACTTGCGTTGGGTACCAGAGCACAGGAACATACAGGAAAATGAGATAGCAGATGAACTGGCTGGATGCAAAGGCATCCACACGCAGAGAATTGTGCATGTTTACAGTAACCATTTCCACATTTTTAAAAGTTTTTTAATAATATTATGGTCATAGTAACTATTTACGTGCTTCTGGTAACCATAATATGGTTAACTTACGATTCACATGATTGTATCAATCATATATAAAGTTACAATAAACAAGTATATGTTTGTGACAACCATTTTTATGATTAAGGTTTTACCATATTATGTTGCTCTCGGCTAATTGATATCATAATCTGCGAACAACATATTATGGTATAATGATTCATCATAACAATGCTTGCACAAACATATAATATTTTACTGTAACCATATATATGATTGATACAATCATGTGAATCGCAAGTTAACCATATTATGGTTAACACAATCATGTAAATTGTTACTGTGACCATAATATTGTTAAAAAACTTTTAAAAATATTGAAATGATTATTGTAAACATGCATAACTATATTTTTTCTCTGCGTGCAGGATAGGAAAAGTCTTACTGCTTTAGTAGG
This sequence comes from Calliphora vomitoria, assembly GCA_942486065.2. Lineage (NCBI taxonomy): Eukaryota > Metazoa > Arthropoda > Insecta > Diptera > Calliphoridae > Calliphora > Calliphora vomitoria. Next base: position 17,522,219 of record OW818029.2, read on the forward strand.
AGTGATAACCGGCACTCCTCAATTGGAGCCTTCATTGCTAAATGATATATGGACGCTCAGGACTTGTGTAGGTTGTGCGAGGATATTGAGGAACTTGAAACAGTGTAACACATGCTGTGTAACTCTCCTAGACTACAGGGACTCAGGCAGAAATATCTAGGGGAAAGACTCCATGATGACATAGGGGATATAGCTAGATATGATCTAAGAAATCTATTAGGCTTTATCAGGGGAATAGGCTGGCTATTTTTAAGTAACGGGACTCTGTGAATCCCAGTCTATACTTATATTCTGTCGTTTTTCTTTTTACTGGGTTTTCCACTTTATTTATGTTTATGTCGCCTGACTTCTTTCTTTTTCTCTCCAATTTAATTTTTTCTCTTCACATCGGTTTATATTTCTAAAGGGTATCACAATGGATCCTCTGGGTCTCCGAGTTAAAGTGTATTTCCATAGTACATACCCCTTCAAATCAATCTATCTAATTCTTCTTTGCTGCATAAACAGCAAATAAGCTTATGAATATACGATTTTACTGCAAGAAGCTTTGGATTGCTTTCATTTATTTTTATTGCATCCAAAAAAAATTGTTTTAGTTGAGTCCTCATATTGTTGGGAATCATGGAATATGCCTGCATATATCGTATGAGATCTGATTGAATATGTCTGTGCTTCTTTCCGAGTTTAGAGAAGCACAAATTAAACAGAAGGACAAGACTACGACATAAGGAACTCCTTATTTAATTCTACGCTATTTTTAGTAAATGTCTCTAAACTCAACGAACGACAGAGAAGTTGCCGTGAGTGGCAATGGTATATATAAGTTTGTCATTCCGTTTGTAATTTCTACACTTTTCGTTTGCGACCCCACAAAGTATATATATTCTGGATTGTTATAGACAGCGAAGTCGATATAGCCATGTCCGTCTGTCTGTCTGTTGAAATCAATTTTCTGAAGACCCCAAATAACTTACAAACTTTATTCATACATCAATATATAGGGAATTCTTCCGAGAAAATCGGCCAACAAATGGCTGAAATACAAGGAAAAAACCGGGACAACCTCGATTTTTTGCCAATTTTATCTATATATGGATTACTAAGTCATTAATATAGACAATATGGATATCTAATAATAGATATTTCAAAGTACATAGCAACGATGTATATATGGCTATAGTAATTTGGACCTACAATGGGTCAAAATCGGGAAAAATATTTTTGAACCCGAATTTTTTTTTAGCAAACAAATTTTTTTGTCTTTAATTTTTTTATAAATAAATTAAAAAAAAAAAAAAATTTTATAAAATAAATTAAAAAATTAAAAAAAAAAGAATTTCGAAAAAAAAAATTTTTTAAATTTTTTTTTTTGTTTACCTAAAAATATTAAAAATTTTATTTTAAAGTATAATTTGGTGAAGGGTATATAAGATTCGACACAGCCGAATATACAGTGGCGAGCAGAAGTGAGTGCATGTTCACGACTCTGACTTTCGTCATCCATAAAAACAAAACCATACAAGCAAATCAAAAATATTTTTTAGTTTTATTTTTATTATTTTGTTCGTAACAAATAGGAGTAAAGAAACAATAATAAATGATATGATTTCAAAGAGTTTGGAAGAAAAAACGAAAATAACCCGCATAAACTCAATTTTGCACGTTTTATGAATTACACCTATTTTCGACCTTTCACTTCTCTTATCAGCAGAAATCATGCAGATTTACCTTTATGTTTGTTGTTATCTTATTCCCCTTGTTCGTAGAGCAGTTTAAAATGTGTTTCTTGCGAATTAATGCCGATTTTGTCAATGACTGTCATATTTAAAATAAATTGATGATTTTTTGTATAAAAATTACAAAAATATCTGAAGAAATTTAAAATAGTGTTGTGTGCTTGACCGAGAAAGGCTGTTCTTCACGTACTATTTCCGAAATACTTGGTATTAGTCAATCGGCGGTGATTGCAGCTCGAAAGAGACGAAATGTGACTTCGAAATCGCAAGTCAAAGGTCGCAAAATATTACTAACGGACTCAGATGCTCGAATAATGAGGTCCGAAATGAGAAAAAAACACAAGCTGCTAACACCAAAGGGTGTTTCTCTGGCAATTAACAAATAAGTAAGCGATTGGATTGCTAGAAGAGTTTAACTACATCAACAGTTTGCTTCACGTGCAAAATTGAGTTTATGCGGGTTATTTTCGTTTTTTCTTCTAAACTCTTTGAAATCATATCATTTATTATTGTTTCTTTACTCCTATTTGTTACGAATAAAATAATGAAAATAAAACAAAAAAATATTTTTGATTTGCTTGTATGGTTTTGTTGTTATGGATGACGAAAGTCAGTGTCGTGAACATGCACTCACTTCTGCTCGCCACTGTAGCTCTCGTACTTATTTTTAATTCGATTCGAAAAGAAGATCGATCGAATTTGTATGTTTTACACATTGAATTTTGACAATCTTTTCTTTCAAGCACTGAGATAATTCTTCGTATGCCCTAAATAAATATTAAGGTTCTTCAGTACCTAACGCCACTGCACGTTTAGCCCTGTGGATATGGCGGTTAATGCTGTGGTTTTAACAAACTTATATAAGACCCTATCATCCTTATCCGCCGAATTGGAGAGAGCCGACTTTTCTTAAGTTACAATTCTTCAAATGCCGTAACCATTTTATCAGCGTTGTCCCCATTTGCAAACCTGCTGATATCACGTTTCAACATGGCTGATAGTGCTGATTTCATCATGCGCATTTGAAATTACCACGGTTATTCTATCAACAAGGATGAATTGCTGGGTAACTGAAGTATTATGTGTATTGGTAGATCATAGACAATGAAAAAGTTCGACCGATCGAGAGTACTTTTACAATAGTTCTTCATCAGCTTGCGTATTTCTTAACACTACCATAATACATCGTCTTTCAGTGTACAGGATCCTTCAGAATCCTTTAAAACATAATTGGGCAACATATTAATTATAGAGTTCTAACTTCGTGTCTAATTCGTTGAGATCGATGTTTCTGGTGTGGGTCCGTTACAGCTGTCTGAAATTCTTTGTTAATTTTGTTTGCTAAACCACGGCAATTTTATTTTTCTTCATAAAGCGGTTTATTTTATATGAGCATAATAAGTTTATTTTATATGAGCATAATAACGTACATCGAATGATGTCTTGATGAATTCGCTATAAGTTTTAACACAATTATAAATTGTAATAATAATGTTTATCATTGTACAACAGTAATCCATCTATTGATTTACAGTTGTACAAAACATATCCTTAAAGAATATAAAATCTTAAAATAATCCACTCCCCAATACAAATTGATTTTCCATCACTTTTGATTTACGAACACGATTACTATCTGTTGAATTCGAACAAAATGTCTCCAACTTTAAAACACTTTAAATAACTAGCCTTGTGTTTGTAACAAAACAAGCAGACTGTTTTAGACGGTATCTTTTACATAAAAGTTTTGCGACATTTTCATGGATTCTACTTTGGCATTATGTTACGGGTTCAGCCTCTGGTCAGAACGCACGCATACTGAACGGGTGCATACATGCAGTAAATTACATAACTTTGACATTTGACAAAAATAAAAAATGTCCCGGACAAACGAAACAAAACTTCTTCACAAAAGAATTTCACACACGGTGAAAAAAATAAATGATTAAGACAAGAAAAACTAGACTGAAAATAGACAACAAAAAAGAAAAACACACGCACACAAAACAAAATATGGCCTACAACCAAAAGTCATTGATAAGAAACTTAAAACAAAAGCTGCAAAAAAAATAAACCCCATAAATGGTCTGGTCTATTCCATCCTTGCAACCTTCTAAGTCTTAGTTACATTAACTCATTTTTTCCACACAACACATATGTATGACTTAATTCTTTTTATACCCTTCACCTTCGTGAGAAGGGTATATACAAAATTTGTCATTCCGTTTGTAATTTCCACAATATAATTTTCCGACCCTATAAAGTATATATATTCTGGATCCTTATAGATAGCGGAGTCGATTAAGCCATGTCCGTCTGTCTGTCTGTCTGTCTGTCTGTCTGTCTGTCTGTCTGTCTGTCTGTCTGTCTGTCTGTCTGTCTGTCTGTCTGTCTGTCTGTCTGTCTGTCTGTCTGTCTGTCTGTCTGTCTGTCTGTCTGTCTGTCTGTCTGTCTGTCTGTCTGTCTGTCTGTCTGTCTGTCTGTCTGTCTGTCTGTCTGTCTGTCTGTCTGTCTGTCTGTCTGTCTGTCTGTCTGTCTGTCTGTCTGTCTGTCTGTCTGTCTGTCTGTCCGTCTGTCTGTCTGTCTGTTGAAATCAATTTTCTGAAGACCCCAGATATCTTCGGGATCCAAATCTTCAATAATTCTGTCAGACATGCTTTCGAGAAGTTTGCTATTTAAAATCAGCAAAATCGGTCCACAAATGGCTGAGATATAAGGAAAAAACCAGGACAACCTCGATTTTTTACCTATTTTTTGACCTATATCTGGATTACCAAGTCATTAATATAGACAATATGGATATCAAATGATAGATATTTCAAAGACCTTTGCAACGACGTATATAAGACCATAGTAAGTTGGACCTACAATGGGTCAAAATCGGGAAAAATTTTGAACCAGATTTTTTTTTTCACCAAAAGTTTTTTTCGCTAAATATTAAAAAAAAAAAAAAATTAAAATTTAAAAAAAAAAAAAAATTAAAATTTAAAAAAAAATTTACATAAAAATTTTAAAAAAAACAACTGGAAAAAAAATTTGTTTACTTAAAATTACCTAAAAATTTTTATTTTGAAGTATAGTTTGGTGAAGGGTATATAAGATTCGGCCCAGCCGAATATATCTCTCTTACTTGTTTCATTTCGTATTTTTTTCTATTTTTTGTTATGGAATGTTTAGATGACTTTTGTTTTGGGATGAATTACATGTTATGAGTGTGTGTTTTTTGTACAAACTACTGCTGTGGGTCAGGAAAGGCCAGAACAAACCAGAATGACTCTCAGACTGCTTGATAGACTGAGTGTTCTTTCGTTCACTAGTCTACATAGTAGTAAAAAGCAATAAATTGCTAAAATGTAGGAATTTTTTGAATACTCGTATCAGTTAAAGCAGCCCATGGTTTTGTTTTTTATATTTGTTAGCAATTTTTGTTTTAGGTATGTAGTTGTTTTATTTTGGTGTCATATTTTCCATTGAAGAATATCTTAAGGGTTTTGCAACGTTAACATGAAATTCATAAATGTGAATGATATATGGATGGCTGTTCATTTTGTGAACAATGTCAATGTTTTCATTAGAGAACTGTGAAGGGAATAGAGTTGTTTTGTTTTTCTCTTTAAAGGGATTTAAATACCAAAGTTGCTATTGAGCTTTAGGAATTTTTAAACTTGTTGCAAATTTAGAAGTTGGTTGAAAATTTCTTAAATACATCTTGTACAAAGTCTTAAGGTTAATGTCAGAAATCGATTCGTACAATTCAGCTTCAGAAAAAGATCTGAAATGTCATTCACCTGATGTTTTGTACCCAAAGAATCACTTATTCACAATTTCCAGCTGTGAACAGACAAAATGGAATATCATTCGAAAGTGGATGTTGCCGCCTAAAGAACAGCTCTGGTCTGAACCATGAGAGGGAATGTACGGAATGCTTGTTGTGCCTCTTCGTCTCGGTCATCGACACCGTAAATATCATATTATCCTCATACTAGATCACATTATATTATATACAAAGCTATTACATCGGCAGTCACATGATCAGTCAAAGTGTCCATTAAATCTAACCGTCTTCGAGGATATAAGGACTGAGATCGAAAAATTCTTAACATACATATATGTTAATAAAAATTAAACCACTAAACTTACAGTTTTGAATTTTTTTTATTTGATTGAAATTATTGTTACATTTTACAAAAAAAAAAAAATATTTTTATATTTCTAGTGATGAAATTTTGAACCATTTTCGGAAACCCTTCCATTATGGTTTTGATAGTGATTTCTGTCACTTTGTTGGAACAGGTTGTCCATCTCCGTTTAAAACCTACCACACTTTTGGACACCTTTTTTGTGCTCTACAATTTTCTTTTAACAAGAGTCCAATATCTCTCGACTGGCATTAGCTCCAGGCAGTTTGGAGAATTTGCCTCTCTTGGTACAAATACCACATTATAGTTCTTTTACCACTCACGACTGGAATGGAAGCGGAATGGAAGCATCCTTCTTTGTAAACATTCCTTGATGTGAATTTCGGTATTTATAGAGCCCTTTGTAACAAATGTTTGGCTTTTTTGCAGCAACTGCATATTGCTTGCCATACCAAGAACTTTTTGGGAAATTTTGTCTGCTTTTGGGTCCTAAACTTTTCTTCAGCATTCCCTCGAGCAGCAGCAACATACGTTTCGTCATCCATTATGCAGCAGGAATATTTTGTTTATAAAACTTGACTTCAATTTCCGTACTCTGTTTTTGGCCTCTAAACTTTTAGCAGTGTTCCTGTCAGGAACTTTGTGAGCCTTGTATGTTTTTAAACCTACATTGGCTTTAACTTCTTGTTTCCTACCGGATGTGTTGGGAGCTATTTTGAAAATGCTTTCTATTTTTTTGGATTAATAAACAACATATGAACCATTCCTTCTACCTGAACCAGGTTTTCTATCAACGGACAAGTTCTCCCAGACCTTTGATTGTTTGGCCAACGTTTTGTGGGAGCAAGTTGGGTTTTGTTGAAAATATTTAATAATTTTAGTAAGCTCTTTTTTCTGGTCACTCATTTTAATCAGATTAACAACAAATGAATATAATTGACATTAAACATTATAACTGACATGCTTTACAAAGGTAACTTGATTAAAAAAAATCAAATAATACTTGGGTTAAAAGTTTTAATGAAAAACGTGTGTTAAGAATTTTTCGATCTCAGTCCTTATTTCAGTACTTCCTAAAGAACGACCTGAAGAGATGGATTGTTAACTACTTGAGTGGCAGTCAGTCGTTAGTCGATTTTAGAGACGAGGTGTTACTGGAACCATGATCACCCATGAGTTCCATTAGGGATGTTAGCGAACGAACCACCATAACTTCAGAATAATGAAATTGGACGATCCTCTCAGTCATGCATCCTAATTGTCTATAGAATATTTTGTGTATAACAGTATTATCTATATTAAATTGTATGATTTACAGTATTTTTTTATAGAAAACTTGCACCACAGACCTAATTGGTAAGAATATTCAAATTTTATTAGGCGTATGACTTAAAAATGCTGTATTTTTTTTCATATTTTTAGCTTTTATTTTTAAACATTTATACAATGTAAATTTATTCAAAGTATTATCCATTGTTAGCTGTGATATTTTCCCATTTTTCTGGCAACATATGGATTCCGAGCCAAAAGACCTGCTCATCTCTTGAGGCGAAGAACGAATCAAGCCAATTTCGGATACTCTGTTCTAAGGTGAAGCGTATCCGAGAGAAAGCGTTCTGCATCGATCGAAATAAATAGTAGTCGGACGGGGCAAGGTCTATTCTAAAAGGCGAGTAAGGCAAAACTTCCCACTTCTTTCTTAATAGTTTTTAACAGATATTGCAACTAGGTCACATGCGTTGCCAGGATGGAATATTACGGTTTCATGTTTGGCCGCATATTCTGGGCGTTCTTCGGCCAATGCTTACTTCAAACACATATGTTGCATCGGTACAGGTTCCATGTGATGGTCTGGTCAGATTTCAGCAGCTCATAATAGATAGGACCCTTTTGCTATCGCCAAATACAGAGCATTACCTTAGTGCCATGGATATTTAACTTTGGTGTTGATTCGGCTGGTTGGCCGGGCTTCACATAGGATCTCATACGCTCGGACTATCGCAATGGATCCATTTTTCATCGCAAGTTATAAAAGAAAATAACTTTTATACCGTTGAAGCAGCATTTAAATTTTGTATAAACTGTCTTTACATGTCTCTCGGCTTCAATTCTTATGGTACCCAATTCCCTTACTTTTGGATGAATCCTGCTGCTTGAAAACGTTTTAGAATTGCTGATTGAAAAGCTCCCAATGATTTTACAAGCTCTTTTTGAGTTTGACAACAATCTTCATGGTGTAGTGTCTCCAATTCTTGGTCTTCAAACTTTTTTGGCTGTCCTGGGTGATATCCGTGTCAAAATCACCACTTCTGAACAGCATATACCATCTCTCGCACGTTGAAATAAATAAATTCACCATAAGCTTTTGGTAGCAATCAGTGTGCTGCAGCAGCAGTTTTTTTAGATCCCGCACTTTTAAATAGTATAGAAAAGTTAGCATATAACATTATTTTCTATAGAACATTTTGTGCATAACAGTATTTTCTGTAGACAATTTTGTGTACTTATAAGATTATTTTCTATAGAAAAGTTTGCGTTTTCTACATTCACGCACATTCAAATTCGCATTCCAGTTGGTCAAATTTGACAACATATACCTCAGTCTTCGTCTATAGATATTGTTACGTTTTAACCTTTTTAAAACGGGTTTTTATTTTCTTTAAAGAAACCGGATACTTTTGATTGCAAATAAAAGCCGTTCAGTAGTTTAAAATTGTAACAACTCTTTATTTATTTAAAATGTACAACAACAACAGTTCAAATATTCACTCAGTGTCCTTATACACGTTCGCAGAAATGCACACGCCCTTTATAATGTGCAAACTTAAAAGTACAAGACAGTTGATGTTAACTCTAACAGCGCCTATGACAAACTCACGACTGTAACCTCTGCCACTAATTAAACACGCGCCATCTTTCGTGAATCTTCTACAATGCTAGAGCTTTCGATGTCAATGTTAACAGCTAAAACATTTAGTGTTGCCATACTTATAAACAATGCATGCCAACCGCATGCCATCACCACTGCTGGTAAGTAGAAGCCTCTACTGATGGACGTGTTTATAAACATTATGAATCCTGCAGGCAGTCGTTACAGACCGTTAAATTCAAATCGCTATTGCACATACGTAACAATATCATAATTATAATTTTTCAATTTACTATGAAGAATTAAAATTTTTTTCAATCAGGCCACTGTTAAGTTTTTAAAACTCTACATAAGCTATTTAATCACATTGACTTTATGTAATGACACTTGTCCAATCCTTGAGAAACACTAAGGCAAAATCTTAAAATCGTTTTTTCCAATTCAGCAATTCTCCCCTTTTTGGAAAACACTGATAATTTGACTACATTACGAAAAATTAATGTAATTTTAATAAAACATTTTTCGCAAACATTAACAACAATTTAATGTATCCTTTTTCCTTTCCAACAACAAAAACATTAAATTCGTATCACGCAATACAATCTTTATTGGCAAAATAATAGATTCAGTTAAAAGAAATTCAATCAATTTTCAACAGAAACTACACGGGTAGAAAATAAAAATAAAACTGAGACACGAGTAACCAAAAAAAAAAAAACAACACAAAAATAATGTTAAAAAAAATAAGGAACAACACCCCCATTTTAATATTTCCTTTGCTATTTTTCTGTCTTCGGAAGTGGTAGTGGCAATTGTTGTTGCTGTTTAAATAAAAAAAAAACAACAATTGTTATCAAAATTAACGAAACAAAAAAAAAAAAAAATCGAGAGAATAACATTTTTGTAAATTGCCGATGAACAGATAAATCTGAGTTTGTTGTAGATGGTGAAAATGGTTAATTGGCATTTTAAAATTGTAGTATGAAAAATAAAGGACTTTTGTTATTCTAAATTTATTATTATTTGCTTATGCAAAAGATAAAAGAATCTAGTATTATTTATTTATAAAAGACCTAATGAAAGTCTGGCTGTCCTTAAACAACAATGTATTTAGTTAAAATAGGTTTAGAGGACATTATTTCAAAATGTTAAACGGAAGAATTTAAACAGTCGTCATGTCATGGGGTTAAAACGAATTAAAGGTGTACTATTAAAAGGATTTATTTTATAAATTTATTTAAATATAAGAAAATTTTAATAAACTACTCAAATATAGTATTTGGTGCAATTTCCCAATAACCTTTTAAATTAAATAAAATGTTTATATTTAACATTTAATAACATTAAAAATTTGCTTATAAATAACATATTAAAACAGACCCACTGTAGCGTACACCAGCCAACAAAATCAAGGGGACATGATTTGAAAACTTCCGCTTCCGCGAATATTTTACCCGTTATTACAATAATGTAACCCTTGATGCAGAGAATGAACAAAAAAAATAACAAAATAAATATGTAATTTTTCATTAAAATTAAAATCACAATCAAGCTAAAATTTCCGCTATAAGAAGTATGAGAACTTTCAGCCAAAGCACAAGTAAAAAAAAGGGAAAAAGTTTCATTCACCCCTTGTGCGAAAAAAATACTACATACAGTAAAATAAATAAAATTATAAACAAGAAAAATGTTGGTGATTGCATCAACAGGATGACTACTATTGATGCTGCATGCTACTGTTGCTGCTGTAAGTACTACCGCTACCGTGGGTGGTGTAATAAGTACAGTTATTCTCATTTACATTTTTCCTGGCTTGTACAAAATAATTACAAATTTCTAGTAGAGTTCGATCGAATTTTTAGTTTCAATTTCTAATTTGGCCAGAATATTATTATTCTTAATATAAGGATCGGTTTCGTTGAATTCTACTAATTACCAGGATACGTTTTTATGATTTTTGCTTGGAAAGCTTTGCGTATCTTACCAATTTTTAGTATAAAATTCATGTTTTGCTGAAGCATGCGTAAATGTCATTTCCTTTAACCACTACACATCGAATATTGATTGTTGACCCTATCATTTATATATTGTTACGATTTTGCAATAGCGATTTGAATTTAACGATCTGTAACGACTGCCTGCAGCATTCATCATGTTTATAAACACGTCCATCAGTAGAAGCTTCTACTTATCAATAATGTTGATAGCACGCAGTTATTAGCATTGTTTATAAGTATGGCAACACTAAATGCTTAAGCTGCTAACATTGACATCGAAAGCTCTAGAATTCGAACATACTATTTTGTCCGTTAAGAGCATTGAAGAAGATTCCCGAAAGATGGCGTGTGTATAAATAGTGGCAGAGGTTGCAGTCGTGAGTTGAGTTCATCATTGGCGCTGTTAGAGTTAACATCAACTGTCGTGTACATTTGAGTTTGTACATTATAAAGTGTGTGTGCATTTTTGCGAATTGATAAACGTGTACAAAGACACTGAGTGACTATTTGAACTGTTGTTTAACATTTTAAATAAATAAAGAGTTGTTAAAAATTTTGAACTACTAAAACCGCTTTTATTTGCAATCAAAACCATCCGGTTTATTTAAAAGAAATAAACTAACTTTTTAAAAAGGTTAAAACGTTACAATATGTAAAGGGTCTTTTATTTTTTGCTTTCTTTTATTCGTTTGAATACCAATTAGATGGCGCATCTTTTGAACGCGGTTTTTGCTTCTAACAACTTGTATGACATTTTGAAGGGTACAATCTGTCATTTATTCTCACTTAGTTATTGAACATTATAGTGTAAACAACACAGTTTATTTTGCTTGAAAAATGTCATATGCGAGGAGTTTTGCTTTACTTCTTTAATTTGAAAAAAATGCCGCTGAATCACATCGACTGCTCGCCAAAGCTTATGGTGAATGTGTTCCATCGGTTTCAACATGCGAGAGATAGTTTGTTAGAAGTGGTGGTTTTGACACGGAAGACAAAGATCGCGCAGGCCATCCAAAAATGTTTGAAGACCATGAATTAGAGGCATTACTCCATGAAGATTGTTGTAAAACTGAACAAGAGTTTGGAAAATCATTGGGAGCTACTCAAGCATCAATTTCAAAACGTTTGCGAGCAGCAGGATTCATCCAAAAGCTGGGAAATTGGGTACCAAACGAACAAAACGGTCCTATCTATTATGAGCTGCTAAAATGTGACCAGACCATCACAGGTAACCAACTGATTCGTTTTAAGCAAGAATTGCCCGAAAACGCCCTGAATATGGAGTCAGACATGAAACCGTAATATTCCATCATTACAACGCTCGGCCATATGTTGCAAAACTTGTTAAAAAGTATTTAGAATGAAGTGGTTGGGATGTTTTGCCTCAACCACACCGTGACCCATCCGACTACTATTTATTTCGATCGAAGCAGAGCGCTCTCTCTGGCATACGCTTTACTTGGAAAGAGAGTATCCGATATTGGCTTGATTCGTTCTAGGCCTCAAAAAATGAGCAGTTGTTTTGGCACGGAATATGCATGTTCAAAAATTCACATTTAAATAAATGGTTTTTTCCTTAAGTTGAAGGAAAGGCCGGCGCTGCTGTTATCCTCAAAATGCAATTCCGGTTCCTATACAGGTCTTCTATACTGCGTTGTATGCTGATCACAATTTATTTCTAATTTGCGCCACCTATTATCAGCCTTCTGATGGTAGTGTCTGGCGATTTCGCTTTAAAGGTTCCCCAGCGTTATTGCGACAAATACTGCATTTATCTGACCAGCTCGTCTGCCTGCTAATTACCATAGTAGTTTTTATGTCCAGGTACCCAAACAAGATTAATGTCAGTTAGACGAACTACCCTAGACAATTCTTCCGTGTACTGCCGGACTAGAGTAGATGTCATGAGTACCGCCTGAGTATGGCAATGCTGCCACGAATATTCCTTTCGCCAATACCTCAGCCTGAAATAAACTTGTTTTATCTCGAAGTCGTATTGAGAATTTTAGTCTGAGTTCATCATAGAAGACGTCACATTCATTGCCACACGCCATGCTTAAACCAACAGTTTATAATATCCATTAATCATTTTAGCTCCCTCCCTCCCTCCTCCATTCCCGTCTGAACGCAATAATACTTTGTCAAAGTCTGTGTGCGGTGTTATATAATCAGAAGTTTAGTGAAGTTGAGAGTGAAGTAAGCATAGGGAACACTTCAGTTTCAGCATGGTTGCTTATGTATGTTTCAACCGCTAGATTGTTTGATTCTAGTGATATCTGAATGGTATTTACAAGTTTGTGTAGAGCATTGAGCGACCCTTTAAATAAGCATTTTGACATCTCGAAATTCGTGAAGAGCCTTATATATGAGACGATGAGTCTTTTTAAGGTTTTCAACAGAAAATGTTAATAGCTTATGGAGCAGAAATCTTTAGCATTCTCATTACTTATTTTGATTTTTATGCAGAAAAACTATAAATCGCCCACAAAATTCTATCCTGGCATATTAAGTTTTCATTGATATCACAGAATGACTCTCAATTGAGCGAGTCGCCAACAGCCACGTCCTTGCAGCCTGGAAAATGGGTGTCTACACCATTAAGCTTCAATTTTCCGTTTTCCTTTGCTTTCCGGTTGCAGAAAAAAATTAAACTTGGTCCATGACATCTCAAAATTATGGAATCTTTATATAAACAATTAACAACTATCAAAAAGTTCTGTAAACATAATTGATCTCTCTAAGAGTATTATGACCAGAACCGGACTGTATGACCTTATACCTACAGTGCACACAGTCCGGTACCTGAATGCAACATGTTGGATCTAGTACTCATTTCATTAGTATATTGTCTAAATCAAGTTCATCGATGTCATTGTGTAGTGTAGTCTTATTAAATTGGAATCATATCGATTCCACTGATTGCTAACAACATAAACTAATATGTCGTTGACAAGTTCACCAAGACTTCCCAGACAACATCCGCACACTTGAACGCTTTCGTCCGGCTAATACTTAAAGTATTTCCTCTCTCTTACATACGCACACTATAACAAAACAAATAATGAAACGAAACCGATGCCATCCATTCCATTCCATTCCAACCCAACTAAAACCAAACGAAGCAGCAGTCACTTCAAATTGTAAAAGATACGAAAAATACACTGAATATTTTTGTTGTTTACTCTTTCATTTTATTTTTTTATTTTTTGCATCAATGAAGTATCAAGTAAGCGAGCACTTAAATAATTGCATTTGCTGGTAGCTGATGTTATTGTGGGTAATATTGCTTACACAAACACCCAGATAGTCATACACAGCCAACGACAACAGCCTTTACATTTATTGTCTCCGTCAGCGTCATCAACTACAACAACAACAACTAGAAACCCTTAACAAACAACCAAAAACAAAAATAACGAAATTGGGTAAAATTTAACAAAAAAAAAGGAAGAGTCTGCATTAAATCCCCATTTTTCAGTTCTTGGTATAATGGTGCGTCAGTCCACATTCATTTAAACGCTTTTATAGACACATAAAGGGAGTTAGTAGTCAGACTTGAACTGCCCAGCAGTTTTACAAGTAGTCAATGTAGCTCTTATAGACAGTAATTTTCACTAATGTCCAATCACTTGGCTGTCTCCAATTTATATATTTTTGGGTCATTGACAGGTATATGCTATTTGCATTGCAGACGGAAGTCAATTGGTTACTTTATACATCACAGGTAATCTAACCTGAAGGCAGTTGTCACTAAGTAATATAGGGTGAAGTAATTTTAAACTTTTATTTTGTACTGCTCTTAAGAAAGTAGTTATTTTACCTACCAGAAGTAATCTACCAGAGTTTAAATAATCTTGCAATTATAGTTCTCAAGGTATTTAAAAATAACTATTTTCTTTGTATGGTAAGTGCCACACCTCCTGTTCCGACCCATCCCATTTTTGCTTAGACTTCATGCACTGATAGGAAATTGGTTTTTATAAAGTTTAAAGACTGCCACAATTATAAATATCTACTTGGTATGGATGGTGCCACGCCCATTTATCCAATTCCGCCCATTTCAATAATTCTCTCGAATAATACAAAATTTATAAACTTTTTTTCTTAAATTCTTTAGTGCCGGTTTTTTGGATGTCCTATTGCAGCAGGTATATGGAAGATTTGAGCACATTGTAGTAAGCATATAAAGGGTTTTCCAACAAGAGGTGTTATTTTGAATCACCCGGTATTTCGGTAGCTGGCACTTTTGAAGCTTTTATTCTTTGACATTTGACAAGTAGAAACTACGCCATTACTAAAAATGGAACGATACACGCTTCAACAACGCATTAAAATTATTAAAATTCACTACAAAAATGGTGAGTCACAGTTCGCAAAACTAAAGCGTTTTTGGGTCGTCGTAAAGCACCTTGTCGGACCGCGATACAGAGATTGGTGGAAAAATTCGAGCTGTTGGGACAAGCTAGTGATGTAAAGAATAAAATCCGAGCACGTCGCTCAAGAACAACTGAGAATATTGCTGCTGTAGCCTAAAGTGTTGAAGAAAACCCAGGTTTGTCCATTCCTCGTCGTTCTTTGGTATTGGGCATTCCACAAACGTCATTACACCATATTTTGCATAAAGACTTGGGTCTTAAGGCTTATAAAGTTCAGTTAGCACAAGAACTCAAACCGGCCGATCATCAACAACGTCGTATCTTTGCTGATTGGGTGCTTGTTATTATCTCTCGAAGAGGTGTTCACAATTGGCCACCGAGATCTTGTGATTTAACTTCTTTCTTTGGGGCCACGTGAAAGATAAGGTCTACGCCAACAGCCCAGCGTCGATTCAAGACCTGGAAGATAGAATTCGTGAGGCTATCGAGGACATAGGGCAGCCACTTTGCGATTTGGTTATGGAAAATTTCATGTAAAGGATATGGTCCTGTAAGCGTGGTAGTGGAGGCCATTTGGCTGATGTTGTTTTTCATTATTAACGGCATACCCACCTCTTGTTGGAAAACCCTTTAGAAGTCGGAGGATGGTTATTAAGAATAAGTCAACTACTATGAATACACTATTTGACTATCTCTTTGTAGCTGGTATGTGGTTGGGTTGAATACTTGGGAGATGTCTTTAAGACTTATTGTTTGGGGAACTAATTCCGCGTAGGAAACGTAAATGTTAAAATCACTACTTATGTAGCTGTTCAAGTAACCAGTTAGATATCTAGTAAGGTAACTGTATATATATATCCGGTATGTAAATCCAATACGTTGACTACTTTGGACCAGCTATCAGACTGTTTCTTTGTAATCTATGTAGGGGCAATTGACCCCCAGTTATGGACATGCACATTTTAAAATAACTAGTGACGTAGCTATGTATGTAACTAAGGTTACCTATACACTAGTTCTGGACAGTGACACCGAACTGCTGGGCGTTTTCGTTGGATGTCCGTTAGTGTGTGTCTATGTGTGAGTGTATTTTTCGGGGTATTTTGGTTTGTTGGTTAAATACACTTTTTCCGCTTTGGTTTTGTCTGAAACTTGTTGTTGTTGCTGTTTTTGTTTTTGTTTTAGTGATTTTACTGTATATTTTATGTTGGGGTTAAAAGCAACAACAATTGCATTTTATCACTGCCAACCAGTCAGTGATACCAACAAACTTGTGAAACATTTCAGATTTAGAATAGAAAATATTACAAATAAAATATGTATGAGAATCTTTTACAATAACAAAAAAAAAATTGCCATGACTTTTAATGATTTTGAAAGAGGAGAAACAACATTCTACATTTTTAAAGAAAATCAAAAGATGGAAATGTTTATGAATCTAAACTTGGAAAAGAAAAGTTAAATACTTTTTACGACAATGAATTTTTAATAAACTTGTAGATGGAGTTTATAATTTTGTAGTTTTAAAATGAATTGTATGTAAGAATTGCAAGGTAAGGATGATGCACAGATATGTTTTTAGTAAAGGATTATAGCATAGATAAATACACATAGATCGGAAACTCTCCTGTCAAAGACCTAACTCAGTTGTCAAAAACCTAAGTAGTGAGAATGTATTAGTAAAAAAAAAACTATGAGAAAACAAAAACTATGTTTCTCTATGGATTATAGTAAGTCGGGGTTATTCATATTCTCTCGAGCACTTTCACTTTCTCACATTCGGAAAATGTTTTAATGTGCCTTTATTTTCAAAACTTGAATAGAGCTGGGACCTAATAACCGCATTCGTTATTGAATGAGCTATCGAAATTATGATAAAATGTACTAAATTTCTTGCTCGATATCGAATGCCATAATCTCAAATAAGAAAATTACAATTAACTTTACTCAATATACTACAACCATAGAAAAAATATACATAGAGCAGAAACTCTCCTGTCAAAGACCTAACTCAGTTGTCAAAAACCTAAGGGGTGAGAATGTATTAGTAAAAAATACCATGTGAAAACAAAAACAACACTCGTATGTTAACTTTCTTGAGTAATTTTTTTTTGTTTGAGTTTTTTTCTAGTTTCCGCTCTATGTATATTTTCTCTATGACTACAACTAATATTATTTTACATTATTTTCGCATGAAACTTAAATCAGCAGTATAAAATGTACATAGTTTGTAAAATAATAACTTAATTTACCTTAAATATTTTCTTTGAATATTTAACATAAATCTAATTTCCTGCTAAAATTGATTGCCCGTAAAGAATTTTTGACAAAAGAATAATTCGACACCCTTTTTGAAATTACCAATTTTGGCATCCCTAACACGATGATGCTTAATCTAAATAATATACAAAATACAATGTCTGCCAACTAACTAATGCTTTTTGCTAGGACTAATTTACATGATTTATAACTCCATAACTCCAATTACATTTACCAACCAAGCCGTTTTATGTCTCATTCAATACGACAGCTTATTCATTTATATGAGAATTGAACTTGAATACTGGTATTTTTTTTTTTTTTTTTGAAAAACAAAAGCGAAAAGGAAAAACAAAACAAATAAATATTCAGTGTCATTGTACGAGTAAGTACTGTATGGCATTACGGAATGTTGAATATCTCACTCTTTGCATTTAAACAAACAAACGAACATACGAATAAGTGTACACAGCCATTATTGTCTACTGGTGCCGGTATTGTTGCAAACTTTGTTATTGCAAATAATCGTCTGAACTTGGAATCCCATAAAACAACCACCAACAAATTTTTGGTGGTGAACTGCAATGTTAAATGTTAATTAAAAAGGGAAACTTATATGTGTTGGACACTTACATGAGGAGGAGATGAAGCTACTGGCAAAACTTAACTAGGAAGTAGATGCTTTTAACTTTAAAACTTTGTCCAGTTAAGTTTGTATGAAAATGTCTCAGCTGTAAATTGTGTATGAATTATTAGCTAATGTAAGACCAGACTATAAAATACATATTTATGTTCTTTAAATAAATATTAAAATATTTTAAATTTAATTTAGTTGCTAGAAATTTCTGTTTATAAATGAAGTACTTGTTTTATTGCATCAAATTATGCCAGGTATTAAAATAGAAAAATTTCTTTGGAAAGTTTATCATGTATCAAGTGAAATTTTAAAGTATTATCTTACCAAGTTCGTAGTTTTGTTGGCGTTATTTTATCCAAGGCGAATTAATGAATTCGCCTTGGGCGTATCTTTTCTACTGGGTTTTTGTTTTTATTCTCACTTAATTATTGAACATTATAGTGTAAACAACAAAGTTTTCTTATTCATTGATTTGAAAAAAAAGTTCCGCTGAAGCACACCGATTGCTCACCAAAGCTTATGGTTAATGTGTTCCATCGGTTTCAACGTACGTGAGATGGTTTGTGCGGTTCAGATTTTGACATGGAAGACAAAGATCGCCCAGACCAGTCAAAATAGTTTGAAGACCAAGAATAGAATACCTCCTATTCTTGGTCTTCAATGAAGATTGTTGTAAAACCATGAAGATTGTTGTAAAACTCAACAAGAGCTTGCAAAATCACTGCGAGCTACACATGCTGCAATTACAAAACGTTCCGAGAGACGAAATACGATTTTGCATGTCCGAAATTATGCTTCAACGCTATAAAAGACAATAATTTTTGCATAAAATCATTACTTGCGATGAAAATGGATCCATTACAATAACCCGAAACGTAAAAGATCGTATGTGAAGCCCGGCCAACCACACGAATCGACACCAAAGCCAAATATCCATGACGCTAAGGTAATTTTCTGTAAAGGTTCCTATCTATTATGAGCTACTGAAATCTGACCAGACCATCACATGGAACCTGTACCGAACCCAACTGATTCGTTTGAAGAGAGCATTGACCGAAAAACGCCCAGAATTTGCGGCCAGACTTGAAACCGTAATATTCCGTTATGACAACGCTCGGCCATATGTTGCAATACCTGTTAAAAAGTATTTAGTATTTAGGCTTAAAAATATGAGCAGTTTTTTTGTCTCGGAATCCATATGTTTTGCCAGAAAGATGGGAAAAGGTCATAGCTAACAATGACCAATACCTTGAATAAACTTATATTGTACAAATGTTTCAAATAAAAACCTTACCATTTAAAAAAAATGCCGCATTGTTAAGTCATAACCCAATAATTTAATAAGGATATAGGTGAACTTACCTGTAAAGAAAAGAAATAGATAGGATTAACTTTTCTGAAAATAATTGTTCACTGTAAAAAGACATACAATTTAACAACTCAAGACTGAATCAAGCTGAAAAAATGCCCTTGAAATATGTATAATAAATTTTAATTCAGAAATGTTAACCCTTGGAATAGTCCGGATGGACTTATGCCGATCTACAGAAAGGAGCACTATAGTGGGGAGGGTTTATCGCTTTTGTGCTGATGTTTGTAACGTTCAAAATATTAATCTAACATCCACCATAAACTGTAACGATCGACTCAGAATCACTTTCTGAGTTGATTTAATGATGTCCCTCAGTCTGGGTGACTGTCCATTTTAAGGTTGTGCGCAAAGTACAGATCGCTATTTTGAAGATATTTCGATCAAATTTTGCTCATGCATTTTTTCGGCCCAAGGACTTCAGCTACTAAAACTTTAGCTGAAATCGGTCTATTATTTCACTTATCCCCCATAAAAATATCCTCCCGAAATAGGAGTTAATAGGTCATAAATTTTTACGGAAGTCATATCACATAATTTTATGATAATCAGTCCGTAATTACTCATAGCTCCCATATAAGCCCACTTCTTAAAATCACTTTAACGAGCATAAATCTCTTAAAAATGTTGGAATCCAAATGTAAGTTCCATAAGGGCAATTCCATGAGTATGACAATCACAACTGAAAAAAACAAAAGCCCTTAAAACTTTCTTCAAGATGATTTGAATAAGAAACAAGTAAGAGAGCTATATTCGGCTGTGCCTAATCTTATATACCCTTCACCAGATTATATGTACTTTAAAATAAAATTTAAAAAAAAAAAATTTTTCGAAATTGTTTTCTATTTTTTTCTAAAAAAAGTTTTTTTCAATTTAATTTTTAAAATTTTTTTTTAAATTTGTTATTGAAAAAAGATTTTTTTGGTAAAAAAAAAATTCGGGTTAAAAATATTTTTCCCGATTTTGACCCATTGTAGGTCCAACTTACTATTGCCTTATATACATCGTTGCAATGGACTTTGAAATATCTATCATTAGATATCCATATTGTCTATATTTATGACTTAGTAATCGAGATATTGATCAAAAATAGGCCAAAAATCGAGGTTGTAGAGGTTTTTTCCGAGCCGGAAGAATTCCCCATATATTGATGTATCAATTATGTTTGTAAGTTATTTGGGGGCTACGGATAGTTGATTGCAACATACAGACGGACAGGGCTATATCGACTTTGCCACCTATAACGATTCAGAATATATATACTTTATGGGGTCGCAAATGTAGAAATTATAAACGGAATGACAAACTTATATAAGTATACCCTTGCCACACATGGTAAAGGGTATAAAATAATTTTGAAAAGATAATTTTTAGTATAACTTTTTTGCAATTGAATAAAATGCTACTGAAAATTTCATTACGAGTATTTTTAAAAAATGTTTAGTGGGAATTTGGAAAGAAATATTAAAAAATCGATGTGATTTTGTAGTTTTTTTAATGATGAACATAGAATTTTGTTTAAAAAATAATTTTTTGAAAACTTTGTCCAGTACTATTCATTTGTACATAATTTTTCAGTCGTTGAGAAGATTTATTACGACTCTTTTTCTGGTCGACCTCAGTGTGGGATATGAGAGAAGAAATAATGATATTGCAAATACCTATATGCTCACAATTATCCATAGGCATGCAATGCATCATATTACAAAAGTAAATTTTCATATCATACAAATTTAGATTGAAAATACGTTATTTTGATATTAGGAAACAACAATTCAAAATAACATAAGACGAGTAGCATAATGTGTACTTTAGTAAATAGATTTTTTTATCTGAAATATATTTCTAGCTGCATGTTAATCCAGATTTGAAAATTTTCTTTCAATATCTCAAGTAGTTTCCATTCTTCTGCTATAAACATATGAAATGTTATGTTACGTTATTTTGCACTTTAGGTGACGATGTGTATGTACATAAACTAGCGTTTACATATGCAAGTAACAGTTCGAAAAACACAATACATTCACACTTCTGCACTAACCCAATCACATACGCAGCCACCTGCAGCTCACTGACAGAGCCGTCTAATTTTTTTCGGCGGCGTGGGTAAAATTAGTCGGCGGCGGCGGCTTATCGGCTTAACGCCGAGTTTTTACCGGCTTAAAAACTTTTTCGGCTGCGCCGACTTTAAAAGCAAATTATATTTTTTTTTAAATATTAGCATGTATTGCTACTATAACAATGCCTATATTTTACTATTTTATAAAACGGAACTGTTTTCAATATATAATTTGGTTATAAGCGAAATATAGCGACAATTTTGAGAGGAAGTTTTCAATATTAAAACTTGTAGTTAAGGTATTATGGACAAAAATACTGCATGAAGTTGATACTATCGAAATGTGAAATACAGTAGTTTTGAGTAGTTTTTATAATCTATCTATATAAATAAAAATCAATTGTCGTTCGTTGGTAATTGCATCAGTTGAGAACGGCTAGACCGATTTGGACAATTTTTTTACTGAAATGTTCGTCATAGTCCAACTTAGGTTTTTACGGAAAGAAAAATTGACCACGCCCACTTTTACGCCCACTTTTTTCCATTTATCTAAAATCGGAAAACGGCTGCACCGATATGGCTAATCTTTTATTTAAATGATCGTAGTAATCTAATTTAAGTTTTTACTGAAAGAAAAATTTACCACGCCCACTTTTACGCCCACTTTTTTCCATTTATCTAAAATCGGAAAACGGCTGCACCGATTTGTCAAATTCTCCTTATTTTTCGGCTTATTTGTAAGTAAAGTTTTTGCTGGGATATTCTTATGTTGTAAATAACTCATTTGTTATTACTTTTGTATTGTTTCGCGATTTGTCCGAAAATACCGTTACTTTTTTATTTACATTCCAATTTATTTGTGCAAATGTTGATTGACTGCTTATTGTCAAATTGTTGATCAAATTAATCGGTGGACGAAAAATAAAATAAGTGCAATTGTTAATTGTGAATTAAAAAAAGTTTAAAGTGTTTCTAAAAAAGTTAACTAACGGTGATAAGTTTTTTTTTTGAATTAAGATTCCATTGTAAGTACATTGCAATCAATTCATTAATTGAAATAAGTTAAATCGTGTTACCTCAAACAAATTTATAGATTAACCTACTATAGACTGTGGGTTTTGAAGTTATAAACGGTTAAAAGGTAAGAGCAAAGTCAATAAATTCTATCGCATTGTAATGCCGCCAATAAGAAGGAGCAATTTAGGTCGCAGAACTCGCAATGCTTCAAATCAAGCGTATTTTCGATCTAATCAAACTGCGGAACAACTCGAAGAGCGAAATGAAATTGAACGAAATCGATTATCACAAACACGTTCTGCACGTACACAAGAAGAAAGAGAATATGCAAACGAAGTAGATATGCATCGAATGAGACACAATCGTTCTATAGAATCCAACCGAGTGATAATTAATTCAAATGTACGTGCAAGAAGAGAAACAAATGTTGCGTTAAATACTCATCGAGCTGCATTTCATTACAACAGGACAGTCGATTACAGTGCAGACCATTCCGTTGCTATTGGTTCGATGAGCGTTGTGTGCCCACATTGTAAGGCATTGAAATATAAAAATGAAACTCCTGGATTGTGTTGCGCAAGTGGCAAAGTGAAATTGACACCGTTGATTCCACCACCAGAGCCATTGCTCTCATTGGTTTCTGGAACAGGAGCTCATTCCAAGCATTTCCTAACACAAATCCAGAACTACAACAATTGTTTCCAAATGACTTCATTTGGCGCAACAAATGTGATTCGGGATAATTTCATGCCTACTTTCAAGGTAATTTCACCACTTACAGCATTTTATTTTGTTTTCTTATGTAAATTAAACATTACAGATTCAAGGTCAAATATATCATCGAGCAGGTTCGCTTTTGCCAGTTCCGGGTGCTGACTATAAATTTCTGCAGATTTACTTCATGGGCAATGCTCCACAAGAAGTAGAACAGCGTTGTGCATACAACAGTTCGGTAAAAAGACCAATTGTTGAGCAACTGCAAACTTTTTTCCATCAACACAATCAATTGATTGCATTGTTCAAAACCGCACTAGACCGCATGCCCTCTGATAATCACAAAATTGTTATCAGAGCCGATAAGACTCCTACGGGAGAACACGCAAGACGTTTCAATGCACCAACAATTGATGATGTCGCCATTGTCGTCGTTGGTGAAAATTTGGAATCACGTGATATCGTTCTACATCGACGAAATAATCAGCAGCAGCGTGTGTACGAAACTCACCGATCATATGATGCGTTACAATATCCAATCATATTTTGGCAAGGTGAAGACGGTTATCATTTCTCGATCAAAATGATAAATCCGCTTACAGGTGAATATCAAATCTATATTTTTTCTATTATAAGATCAATTAATTTTATTGACGCGAAAATTAATGTACAGGCGCTGAAACAAACAAAAAAGTAAGTTCAATGAACTATTATGCATTTCGACTGATGGTTCGTGAAAATGAGGACAATCACATATTGAAATGTCGTCGTCTTTTCCACCAATATGCTGTCTATATGTATGTAAAAATAGAAACAGAAAGATTGACATTCATTAGATTGAACCAGAAAAAACTGCGTTCCGAAGAGTACATACACCTTCGAGATGCCATAAATGTGGACGGGAACGCACACAATATCGGCCGGATGACGATTCTCCCAGCAACGTACGTCGGAAGTCCTCGCCATATGCATGAATATGCTCAGGATGCTATAACCTACGTTCGACACTACGGTACAGCAGATTTATTCATAACTTTCACTTGCAATCCACAGTGGATAGAAATTCGGCAAGAATTATTCCCTGGCCAATCACCCATCGATCGCCATGACGTCACCGCGAGAGTCTTCAAACAAAAATTAAAATCACTGATGGATTTCATTGTGAAGTATCGCGTGTTCGGCGAGACGCGCTGCTGGATGTATTCAGTAGAGTGGAAAAAACGCGGACTACCACACGCGCATATCCTCATTTGGTTGATTGAGAAGATAAGACCGAATGAAATCGATGATGTGATATCAGCTGAAATTCCTGATGAAGTAGAAGATCCAGGCTTGCACGAGGTTGTTACTAAAAACATGATTCATGGTCCCTGTGGATCATTAAATATCCTTTCTCCGTGTATGGTCGACGGCAAATGTTCGAAGCGTTATCCAAGGCCATTAGTAGCTGAAACAATTACCGGAAATGATGGTTACCCACTGTATCGTCGCCGTTCAATTGCTGACAATGGAAGATCAACAATGGTGAAAGTGAATCACCAGGACATTCAAATTGATAACCGTTGGATTGTTCCGTATTCGCCACTACTCTCCAAAACATTCAAAGCACATATCAACGTCGAATCTTGCCATTCCGTGAAATCCATCAAATACATCTGCAAATATGTGACCAAAGGTAGTGACATGGCTGTGATTGGAGTTAGTGCGGAGAATTCCATCGATGAAGTCACTCAATTTCAAATGGGCCGCTATGTTAGTAGTAACGAAGCAATTTGGCGCATTTTTTCATTTAGCATTCATGAAAGACATCCTTCTGTTATTCATTTAGCCGTACATTTGGAAAATGGTCAAAGAGTGTACTTTACTGAGGAGAATGTATTACAACGAGTTGATCGACCGCCACCTACAACATTGACCAGATTTTTTGAAATGTGCAGGAACGATGAATTTGCCCGAACGTTACTATACTCCGAAATGCCAAGATATTATACTTGGAATCAATCGACAAAGAAATTTCAACGACGGAAACAAGGAAATCCTGTTCCAGGTTTCCCCAATTTATTTTCCACCAACGCATTAGGTCGTATTTACACAGTTCATCCAAGAAACGATGAGTGTTTCTATTTGCGTTTGCTATTAGTCAACGTTCGTGGCCCAACATCATTCCAAGATTTGAGAACTATAAATGGTGAATTGTGTGACACGTATAGAGAAGCATGTCAACGCTTGCGATTGTTGGAGAATGACGCTCATTGGGAATGCACCCTCGAAGATGCTGTGCTTTCATCAAATGCTCATTAAATACGAACACTGTTTTCGATAATTGTTTCAACATGCTGCCCATCCAAACCGACTGATTTATGGAGCAAATACAAAGATGCCATGTGTGATGATATTTTGCATCAGGTGCGTATTAGAACATCAAATCCAAATTTGCAACTGAATGAGGAAATTTACAACGAGGCTTTGATTTTAATTGAGGACATGTGCTTGATGATGGCGAACAAGGTATTGTCTGAGTTAGGCATGGCAGCTACCAATCGACCGATGCACGACGTATTTAATCAAGAGTTGCGACGCGAAATACAATATGATTGCGATGCCTTGAAGGAATTAGTACGAACAAACGTTCCACTGTTGAATCGACAACAAAAATATGCATACGACACTCTTATGAAAGTTGTGAAAGATGGAACTGGAGGAATTTTTTTTTTGGATGCTCCCGGTGGAACTGGAAAAACTTTTTTGATTGCGTTGATTTTGGCCACGATACGCTCGCAGAATGATATTGCACTTGCACTTGCTTCATCAGGAATTGCAGCTACGTTGTTGGAAGGCGGTCGTACTGCCCATTCAGCACTCAAGTTGCCATTGAAGTTGCACATCAATGAAAATCCAACATGCAACATTTCCAAGAACAGTGCAATGGCCAAAGTTTTGCAGCAAAGCAAACTAATCGTTTGGGATGAGTGTACAATGGCGCATAAAAAGTCTTTGGAGGCATTAGATAAAACTTTGCAAGATTTACGAAACAATCAAAGCCGTTTTGGTGGTGCAATGATTCTGTTGGCAGGGGATTTTCGGCAAACATTGCCAGTGATTCCACGGTCAACGCCAGCCGATGAACTTAATGCATGTTTGAAGTCGTCCGTTTTGTGGAAACACTTCAAGAAACTCAAATTGACTGTGAACATGCATGTCGAGCTGCAGAACGATCAATCTGGAGAAGCATTTTCCAAACAATTGCTGGACATTGGCAACGGCAAAATCCCGGTTGACATTTCGACCGGTTGCATTCAATTTCCCCCCGGTTTCTGTCAGTTCACCGAATCAAAATCCGAGCTAATCCGAAAGGTATTTCCAAACATTGCACAAAATTACAAAAATCATGATTGGTTGAGCGAACGTGCTATATTGGCTGCGAAAAACATTGGTGTCGACGAATTGAATTTTAAGATTCAAGGTGAAATTGCTGTCGAATTGATGACGTACAAATCGGTGGATTCCGTTACTTCCCAAAATGATGTTGTCAACTATCCAACCGAGTTTTTAAACTCGCTGGAATTACCCGGATTACCGCCTCACAATCTCCAACTGAAAGTCGGATCGGTAATCATAATGTTACGAAACATAAACCAACCACGTCTTTGTAATGGCACCCGACTTGCGGTAAAAAACCTGATGAACAACGTCATCGAAGCAACAATACTTAAAGGAAAGTACAAAGGAGAAGACGTTTTGATACCACGGATCCCAATGGCTCTGACCGACATGCCATTCGATTTTAAACGATTGCAGTTTCCGGTACGGCTTGCATTCGCTATGACAATTAATAAATCTCAAGGGCAGTCATTGCGTGTTTGCGGCATTAACCTTGAAAATCCATGCTTCTCGCATGGTCAATTGTATGTCGCCTGTTCCCGTGTCGGAACACCATCAGCATTATTTATTTACGCGCCAGGCAACAAAACTAAAAATGTCGTGTATCATAAAGCATTGCAATGAAGGAAACTACGATACCACTGCAAAGCAACAGAAAAAAGTATTTCTTTATTTTAATTGGTTCCTGAACATCGATCTTTCAATCAAAATGTAAATATAACACCATATATTGTACATATTTTCAAATCAAATGTAATTTAAACACACCTCAAACCTACATAAATAAAAATTATCATTTAAAAGTACGTTGTTTGTCTCTTTTTACTATTTTTTCATAATTCAAACAGCTTCTCACAAATTCACAAATCGAACACAAACATTTTTTCTAATATATGGACAGGACAACGTCTGTCGGGTCAGCTAGTTTCGAATAGTTTTCATAGAAATTTGTTCGTCTCATTTTTCTTTCGACATCATGAAATAGGTCTTAAATAATATGGATGGTTAGGATATATTCGAATGAACAGATAATATACAATTAGAAAAATTAATCTTTATTTTTAAAACTTGTCCAACAGTATTCATTACTAGGTATCTATGGTTGATTAAAACCTAATGTGATGAAATGCAAATGAATAAAAAAATTTTTAGACGTTATTTCGGTGAATATAATTGCCTGTTTATAGAGTACAATATACCTCCATATTACTCGATTGTGTTCTTTATAAGCTAATTCTATAATTAAACCAAATAAATTTCTAATTCTAAGGTGTGATTACTCTCTAAAGCTTCTGTAGAAATAGTTCCGAGTGTAACAATTTCAAATTTCGAAATTTACAACAAACCCAAAATCAAAAACAACAACAGGCAACTTTAACAGTTCACTTATCTTTTAACAAAACAAACTACCTGTTGTTTTTGTACATGTTGTATTTGATGTAGTTCTGTCGTCACCTTCTATAAATTCGCCTTTCGTTTAGACGTCACAATTTGCTAGTACAATAATGCCCAAGTCATGACTTAAAGTCATAATGTAAATGAACATACACACAGGCAATTATGATGGAGTTGTAATCAGAAAAACAACAAAATAAAGTGAAGTTATCGTTAGAGTAATGTGTTCGAAGTAATTAAAAAGCAGCTGCGGCAGTATTATCCATCTGCGCACTATGATTTCCATAAATTAGGCAATTTCATGAACATTTATTCAGCAATCAATTCTACCTTCCAATTCACATTTGTCACAATCTATTGCATTATGAATGTTCGCAAATCATTCTACAGTATTATCCAACTGCGCACTATGATTTCCATAGATTAGGCAATTTCATAAACATTTATTCAGCAATCAATTGGACCTTCCAATTCACATTTGCCACAATCTATTGCATTATGAATGTTCGCAAAACATTCTACAAGCTGTTGCTGCAGCAGAATAGTATTTTGATAGAAGAACGCCAATCTGCATCGTTCCTTTGCAATAACATAATTCCACTACCACCAATAACTATTAAACCGGCAACACAGACTAGACAGATACAACTAGGACATACACAATTTTTTCTAATGCCATAAAATTCACTTAACGAGTTAAATTTAATTAGATTAACTTACCGAATGATTACTAAATTATAAACCATAAACTGCAACAAACTATTTTAAAACAAAATTATGGCCACACATTCACTTGCTTTAAATTACTCTAAAAACTAAAAATTTTGTAAAAATTTATACACGCACGTATAAACCACAATTACATTAAACGATTTTTAATAAATCAATTTACTTTTCGTTTAATTAAACACAATTTATTTAATAATAAAATACCGCTTAAGTACACGCTAGAATTTTTATGCACCACAGCTATAAAGAAGAAGAAAACTAAAAGAAAAAATACCGTTATCCGCCAAAAACAATAAAATAAAGATGCCATATGTCAAAAACACAAATACAATCCACAACAGAGTTGTTTAACTTTTACGATCGCAGATGCCACTTGAAGCTAAAGTATTTGAAGTTAAAGTAAATTTTTGCATTTCCTGTTTAATTAGATACATAAAGTATTAAACCCGATTAAATAGTGATATATTTTTTTATGAAAATCAGTTTTAAAAAAATACGATAAATTAAATAAAATTAAATAATCATAAAATGCTTACTACATAATACAATTAAAGAAAAAAAGTCGAGGTGAAATAGCAAAAATAATACACATTATTAATGTATATTTTGTATAAATTAAAATAAAATTGATTTATTATTTATTTATGTAATTAAATTATTTAAATTTTTATTTATTAAATATCAGATTCTATTATTATTTTTATTTATAGTATTTTTTTTTTTTTTATCGTTATTTTGTAGTTTTGTTATTGGTATGATGATTTTATTATTCGGTTTTAAAGGAACTTAAAAAAAGAAACTAGATTTTTAAACAAAATTTTTCAATGGAAAAATAGCAATTCAAAAGTTCGATTTGTTTGTTTCACAAACATAGACTTTGTTAACTAATTGGCTTTATATGTAATAATAATTTGAAACAAGTAAGAGTGTTATATTCGGCTGTACCGAATTTTGTATACCCAACATCAATATGTGACAATAAAATATGTTTCTGATATAGAGTTTATATGGAGGGTAGGGTCAATTATGGACCGATCCTCACAAGAGTTTGTAGGAAGATTTAGGATCATATAAAACTTGTTCATATCCAATTTCATCACGATATTAATTATTATAAGACAATTATTAATGTTCCAAGTCATTTTCAGATGGAGACCTAGCAAATTTCAAACCTTTGTTTTAATTGAAAAAAAAATTTTCAAAAATCAAACTCCTAGGCGAGCATTTAGTAGATTCTGACGATGTTGTATCCAATAATGTGCTGCTATCCATCAGATTTGTAAGAGCAACGCGCGAGATTTCAAAGGAAGATGGTCCGTCTTCATTTATTTCATCAGGGGGTTACTCCCTAATTCGATTCGAAAGGAAATCGTTTCGAACTGCAATGTATTTAGCACACATTTTCGAACATTTTCGTTTTCGGACTGAGTTACGCGGTAACCCCCTAGAATTAAACAATCGTTTTCGCGTTATTTGTGGAACAGTCCATCGACTCATCATCATTTCAGAAATCACTTGCTGAAGACATTTTTAATCGTTAAACAAAACAATATTGATTTTTTGATCAATCACAAGAAACTTTAAACAAAATATTGACTCTCAATCAGAAACAATAAACTTTAATCAAAGCCATCATTGACATTGACGACTCAAAGACATTAGAATCTTTAAAATTCGATTGAAAAATTTTCAAAAAATAAATTTTCCACAATATACAAATATGAGATTATTTTTTGTCTTTGGACTTCATTAGGTGATATAAAAAACGAGTGTAATGCTTGCTGACTTTTACATAAAAAAATTAGTTGAATAACAAAACGACAGTGATGCTTACTGTAGATTTACTTACACAATCAATTCAAATGAGTTGTAAATGAATGGCTAATTCTTTTTTCTAATTCATTTGAATTACTTCAAAATCAAATGAATTGGAAATGAATTGCAATTCATTTTTACCAAATTCATTTAAATTGACTCAAATTTCATTCAATTAGTTTTTTTGTGAATGATTCGCGAATTAATTCAAAAATGAATGATTCATTTACAGCCCTGATTTGCGCCCTATCGTGTTTTCAACAGACGGACGGACATAGCTAGATCGTGTTAGAATTTCATAAGAATCCTGAATATATATACTTTTATGGGTCTACGATGAATATTTCGATGTGTAACAAACGTAATGACAAAATCAATATACATACCCCCCATCTCTTTTTGATGGTGGATATAAAAATATTGATATTTTATTCATTGGCGCCAACCACTTTAGTTGTTTGTTTGTTATGGCAAAATAATTATTTGTTAAAGGTTTTTATTTCACTAATTAGTTTAATAATTTCTAAAATATATATATATAAGCTTTATTTATTTCTATATTTACCCAATTCTAGTAATTAAATGAAAACATTTTTTTTTTAGTTTTTTGTTTGTATTTTTTTTTTTATTTTTTTGGTTTTTTAATGATTTGAATTGGTTTTATTTTAATACATTTAATATACTAGAAATAAAATAAAACTACACACATACAAATTCATTTATAAATTAACGATACTATGAAAAAAGAAGATAAAAAAAAAATTAAACAAAAAAGAAATAATATTACAATAAAAATTATAAAAGAGTTGGAGAAAATTAATTGATTATTAATTAAACAATGTACAAAACAGAATGTTGCGTTATTGTTTAAATGATTTTAATTTTATTTTTTTTTTTTTATTAATTCTTCTTTGTTTTGCTGGAGGGAAGGAAACAGAGGAAAATATTTGAAATGTATATAGACAGAAAAAATAAAATACATACTTTATAATATATGTATATATAAGTAAATATACATAGACGTATATAAAAATAATTATATGAGAATGTTTTTATTTGTATTAATAGTTAAGAGTTAATTGCTATTCAACATAAATATGTATATAAATAATGCATTTTAAACTGTTGTTTTTCTTTTTATATATATATAGTGCTATTTATTGCCGCTTTAACAGAATTGAATTACAATTAAAGCTTTGAGCCACAAATTTTTTTCTTTGAAAACCTTAAAATTTGTGGTAGTAGAGGCAGCAGCTGTAAATCGCTTCAATTATAATTCCCTTCCAATATTCAAACTATTTTCCTCATGAAAAACCAATATATTCTATTTTAATATTTAATTTTATTAAATTGCTAAATTACTTTAATTATTCGTTAACTCTTCTTCAAAGTTTCAACAATTTATACTCCCTTATAGTTGTTTATTTTAAATAAAATAAAAAAAAAATATTCTTTCAAATGTTTAATTTATAAAATTAAGCAATAATAATTAAAACGTTTATGTTTGAAAATGCTGGAAATTGCATTTCTAAGAAATTGTTTTTGTTTGATTTTCCAACTCGTTTTTGAATACAACAATTTTTTTTCTAGTTTATATTTGATTTGCTATGGAATTGCTGCCATTCATTTCATGTTTATGGAATATTTCTTATAAATTTGTAAATAAATGAGAAAAGTACTAAATGGATTTTTGTTTTTTTGTTTTTATTGTGTTGATTTGGTGTTTTTAGAAAAAATTAGGACTCATCTTTGCGCACACGGCGTTTACGGGGTTTCGATGAAGTTTCCTGAAAATATACAAGAAAAATAAATAATATAAAAAATAGTCATAGTGTAGTCTAGTCATAGTCTAGTCTAGTCCTAGTCTAGTCCTAGTCTAGTCCTAGTCTAGTCATAGTCTAGTCATAGTCTAGTCATAGCCTAGTCCTAGTCTAGTCCTAGTCTAGTCCTAGTCTAGTCCTAGTCTAGTCCTAGTCTAGTCCTAGTCTAGTCCTAGTCTAGTCATAGTCTAGTCATAGTCTAGTCATAGTCTAGTCATAGTCTAGTCATAGTCTAGTCATAGTCTAGTCATAGTCTAGTCATAGTCTAGTCATAGTCTAGTCATAGTCTAGTCATAGTCTAGTCATAGTCTAGTCATAGTCTAGTCATAGTCTAGTCATAGTCTAGTCATAGTCTAGTCATAGTCTAGTCATAGTCTAGTCATAGTCTAGTCATAGTCTAGTCATAGTCTAGTCATAGTCTAGTCATAGTCTAGTCATAGTCTAGTCATAGTCTAGTCATAGTCTAGTCATAGTCTAGTCATAGTCTAGTCATAGTCTAGTCATAGTCTAGTCATAGTCTAGTCATAGTCTAGTCATAGTCTAGTCATAGTCTAGTCATAGTCTAGTCATAGTCTAGTCATAGTCTAGTCATAGTCTAGTCATAGTCTAGTCATAGTCTAGTCATAGTCTAGTCATAGTCTAGTCATAGTCTAGTCATAGTCTAGTCATAGTCTAGTCATAGTCTAGTCATAGTCTAGTCATAGTCTAGTCATAGTCTAGTCATAGTCTAGTCATAGTCTAGTCATAGTCTAGTCATAGTCTAGTCATAGTCTAGTCATAGTCTAGTCATAGTCTAGTCATAGTCTAGTCATAGTCTAGTCATAGTCTAGTCATAGTCTAGTCATAGTCTAGTCATAGTCTAGTCATAGTCTAGTCATAGTCTAGTCATAGTCTAGTCATAGTCTAGTCATAGTCTAGTCATAGTCTAGTCATAGTCTAGTCATAGTCTAGTCATAGTCTAGTCATAGTCTAGTCATAGTCTAGTCATAGTCTAGTCATAGTCTAGTCATAGTCTAGTCATAGTCTAGTCATAGTCTAGTCATAGTCTAGTCATAGTCTAGTCATAGTCTAGTCATAGTCTAGTCATAGTCTAGTCATAGTCTAGTCATAGTCTAGTCATAGTCTAGTCATAGTCTAGTCATAGTCTAGTCATAGTCTAGTCTAGTCATAGTCTAGTAAAAAATTAATGAACCCTCACTCACCTCAGTCTCTTTTTCAACATCTCCACTATCAACATCTTCGGTGGAGTCTTTGCCCTCACTGGATTCATCATCCTCATTATCTTCGGCGGCGCCTGCACCATCATCATTTTTAACATCTAAATCAGACTTTTTCTTTTTGGGACTAGATTTTGTGTTATCAGCTGCTACAGCAGCAGCAACATCATCATCTGGCTGAGGAGCATCGGTTTTCTTAGCTTCAGCAGCAGAATCCTAAACACACAATACATAAAACAAACCATTGCAAACAATAGAAGAAAACAATATTAGTGAATGAATAGAAATTTCAGCATCAGCACATTACAATAAACATACAAAATGAATTACACAATTAAATTGAACTACAACAATTCTAGCAATATTTACCTTTTTGCCTCCTTTACTTAAGAAACGATATAATGAGAATGCCAATGGTGCTACAATGAGAACAATGGCTATACGCCAGGACCAAGGATTCTCTTTGCCGTAAGCAATCATTTTATTTAAAAATGTATCCTACAATCAAATAATAAAAAAAAAGCAAACAAATGCCACAACAAATGTGCAAAATTAATATACAAGTGAATTTAGCAATAATTTTGAGAATAAACATAATTAGCAATATCATGAAACTACTTAATTTAGAGAAGTAAAGAAATTCAATTAAACCTCTTTGGCTCGTCGATATAAATAAAAGATATAACAACCGGCTGGTATGGATATATACAAGAAATACAAAGCCCACCAACCGGGTTTGTAATTCATGTGACGCATCAAACGATACCATAAAGTTTTCTTTTTTTGGTTTTTTTGATTAAAGTTATATAAAATTTGTAGTTTATTTAATAATTTA
Source organism: Calliphora vomitoria (assembly GCA_942486065.2). NCBI lineage: Eukaryota > Metazoa > Arthropoda > Insecta > Diptera > Calliphoridae > Calliphora > Calliphora vomitoria. The sequence continues at coordinate 17,556,583 of OW818029.2, forward strand.
AACAATTTTTCAACGAATACTTACAGATTCTTTGTCAATAAATTTACGTTTGATGTCAAACGTTTTGATGGCATAATCTGTGGCGACTTCAATATCATCGGTGATAATGAGATTATCGAATAAAATATCACTGGACATGGACCACAATTCAATGCCAATAGCAGACTGAAAAGTGTATGGAAATAAAATTAGTATATAAGCACAAATAAAAATAACTTTGTTTTCTTACAATAGGAGTCATTTTGAAGGGTGTTAGATCTTCAAAGAAATCAGGATTAAGTATTTGTCTGGGTGTCCATTTGCCTCTGTAGTTGGGATTGTCAATCATAGGTGCACGCCATTTACCTTTGTATTCTTTGTTGGCTATCAAAGGTGCCTTCCATTTGCCACAGCCCACGGCTTTTTCACATACGGGATTATCGACCAGAGGAGCTTCCCATTCACCATCCATATCAGAGTCCCAATCTTCGGGCTTAGTGGCAGAGGGGTCTGAAAGAAATATTAGAAAAATTGTTATTTTAATATATTTCTTTTCAAATAATTTTAATTAAAACTAATCGAGCTTCAGCATCAGATTTATAATATTTTATTTCAAATATTTTGCTACTCCTGAAATACTGGAGTCCTAGTTAGCGTTTCCGTTACCTTTTTACAGTTTTGAATTTTACATATTTAATTCAGTAGTAAAGTTTTTAAGGTTTTTTTTATAAAAACAGTTAAAAAAAAATTTCGAATTTTGTACCAACAAAGCGTTTTATAAGGGAAGTTTTGCTTTTTTTCTTGAATTTAAAAAAAGAACACCGACTGCTCACCGAAGCTTATGGCGAATGTGTTCCATCGGTTTGAACGAGAGATGGTTTGTTCGGTTCAGAAGTAGTGATTTTGAGACGGAAGACAAAAATCGCCCAGCCCAGACAAAAAGTTTGAAGACAAAGAATTAAAGGCATTACACCATGAAGATTGTTGTAAAACTCAATAAGAGTTTGCAAAATCATTGGGAGCTTTTGAAGCTGCAATTTCAAAACGTTTGGATTCATGAAAAAGAATCAGTTGCGTTCGGTACAGGTTGCCTGTGATGGTCTGGTCAGATTTCAGCAGCTCATAATAGATAGGACCCTCTTGGTCCCACCAAATACATAGAATTATCTTAGTGTCATGGATATTTGGCTTTGGTGTCGATTCGGCTGGTAGCCCGGGCTTCACGTACGTTCTGTTACGCTTCGGATTATCGTAATGGATCCATTTTTCATCACAAGTAATGATTTGGTGCAAAATTGATTTTCTTTCAAAGTTCTCGGCATCAATTGGGTACCATACGAATTTATCTGACCAGACCATCACAGGGAACCTGTACCAAACGCAACTTATTCGTTTGAAGCGATAATTGTTCGAAAAACGCGCAGAATATGTGGCCAGACATGAAACCGTAATATTCCATAATGACAACGCTCGGTCACATGGTTGGGAAGTTTTCCCTCACCCGCTTTATAGTCCAGACCGTGTCCCATCCGACTACTATTTTTTTCGCTCAATGCAGAACGTTCTCTCTGGGATACGCTTCACTTTGTGACAGAGTATCCAATATTGGCTTGATTAGTTTTCGATTATTCGAAGAATCGACTTATAGAGCCCTATACTATTTATTACTTACCAGAAATCATTTCAGATTCTTCTTCCAACCAACCCTCTGGCATGGTAGCTGTGGGATCTGGTATTTGTGGAGGTGCATCATCATCCCAGTCATCGGGCTTTTGGGCAGAGGGATCGGGTATCTGTTAACAAACGAGCAAATATATATAAACATTTGAATTCAATAAAATATTTACTGAAATGCTTTACCTTTTCACGTTCATCCCAATCTACAGGTTTCTGATCTGCAGGATCATCAATTTCACGTGGTGGATTGACAGCAGGTGTAAAATCGCTCAATAAAGAACCCTCATTAATGACTTTGTGATCGACACGAATTTCATAGGAATTATCTGGACGCACAATCAAGGTATACAAATGGGGTAATTTATCTTTGAAAGGTTCCTCCAAACGGTCTCTATTTGAAAATGAATGAAAAAAATAAAAAATAACAAAATAGAAATAAAATTGTTATGTTTTTAAACAAGCGAACAAAAAGATTACTTACTTTGCTTTGCGACAATGTTTTTCAGTAATGCTGCCATTAATTGGATTAACATGGCGGAAAATGAAATGCATTTTAATATCATTGCCACACTTATCGGGACCAAACATAATGGTATAGGGAGTTTTGTCATTGAACTGCGGGAAAATAAACATATGAATATATTAGTTTTTTAAAGAAGAGGGATAATAACTATTCCCCGGTAAACAAAAAAATAAATACCAACCTTTGTAAGGTCATCAGTAGCTTTGCCAGCAGACAATAATTTAATGTATGAACCACCGCATTCTTGACCCTCCTACATAACCAAACACACATTTGCACAAGGAAAACATATAAAAGAGAGACAGCCACAAAAACAGAAAGAATATAAGAAATAATTGGATTGGATTATACTTTCATTTTACTTTGTTAGCAACAATTGACAAATTCTTTGCCACAAACTATGCCACTCTATTTGACTGTCACTTATGTACATAAGAATGTATGTAGCTTACCTGTAAAGTTACTTCGTATTGTACCACTAAGGGTTTGTCCTCTTTAAAGGTAAATGGTTTAGTTAGTTTTGAGGCTATAGCTGCATGTTTGGCTTTTGATTTTAACACTAAGCCAATATCATTTTTCCAAACAATACGTTGTGGTGCTTCCCAACTCCAAACGCCATCATATTTGGCTATTTCTTCAGCAATATCGTCTTTTTTAGCCTGAGATTTCACCCACAGCTTTTGAGATTTTTCAATATCATCAAAATGATCCACAAAGAAGAATTTACTGGGATCATATTTAGGACTTTCATAAACTATTTCCTCGCCATTGTCATCGGTGGCTAAGGCAGCACTGTCATCCTTTAAAGAATTATAAAAAATACAAATATTGAATGAACAAAATAAAAACAAAATTAAAATGTTAAAAAATAAAGATATAAAATAAATATTAGTAGACAGACAGTGTTGCTAAGCAGCATCATATTGTCTAAAATAACGACAGTACACGTCTAAACGTATAACAATAATTTAAAGATAAGACAAGACAAGAACACACCAGGAGGAGTATAAGAGTTTGTTGTTTTAAGGTTTAGCACGTACATAACATGTCATTGTTACAACAAACATACTTCTTTCTTATACACGTTCAGACCTCAAATACATGTGTGATTGGAAGTATTTAAGAACAACAGGTGTTAATGGCCTCCCTTAAGGCATGTTATTTTTTTTATTGTTTTTTATAATTTGGCCTATTTAACTTTTTTGCTTTTCAATTTCAACTTTACTTTAATATTTTGTTATCTGTTTTTATTTGTTTTACTTATTGTTTGGTTTGTATTTAAAGTAATTTCATTTGAAATAAAAGTAAAATTAATTGATTAGTATTAAGTTTTGTTGTGACGTAGCTGCAGATATTGAAATAATCATTGGTTTTGAGTAACAAGGTTCAAAAAACAATTCATTTATTTATATTGAAAAATATTGTACGGCTAATAAAGAAATCTATGACAAATATTTATTATTTGCAATCAATATTAATGGACGCAGGCGGGTTTTTTGAATGTGAATGATGGGCCTTAAATTGTATGGAAATTGGGGCAATCGGGGCACTTGAAGTCCAAGAGTTCATGGTAGAATGTTAATATCCATTCCATTATTATACTCCAGAAGAGCTAAGTCTAAAAATTATAGATACAAAGAACATGTCACAAGGAGCGATATTATCGCGTGGAACATGGCAGGAAGATTGTTGCATATGCTGATGATAAAGACATCTTTCTCTAGCGTTAAAGTGAAAAACTAAGGAAAGTGGGGTTCAATACCAAGAAAACATGTTTTCTATCTCAAAATATATGCATTTTACACCATCAAACATCGGAGAAGAGGATCTAACAGTAGCCTGTGAAGCGAAGTATTCTTGGATAGTAAATTACACTGTATTCCTTACACAGGAGATACTAAGAAAGGTAGCTAAGGAGTGAGATTGAAAAAATTTTAACACACGTTTTTCCTTATTTTTTTTTTTTTTTTGATCCAGTTACATTTGAAACGTTTGCCAGTTATTATGTTCATTTGTTGTTAATCTGATTAAAATAAGTGGTGAGAAAAAAGTGCGTTCCAAAATTATTAAATATTTTCAACAAAACTCAACCTGGTCCTAACAAAGTTGGTTAAACAATCAAAGGTTTGCGTCAAACTGATTCCAATATTATTAAACAGTATCGGGAGAACTTGCCCGTTGATAGAAAACCTGGTTCATGTAGAAGGAATGGATCACATGATGTTTATTAAGCCAATAAAATAGAAAGCATTTTTAAAAGAGCTGCCAACACATCCTGTAGGACAGCAGTCCGGTTAGCTCAGTACTCAGTCTATTTGGTACGAAAAGTTATAGCCAATGCAGGTTTAAAAGCATACAAGGTTCAACAAGTTCCTGACAGGAACTCTGCTAAAAATTTAGAGGCCAAAAACAGAGCACGGAAATTGAAGTCAAATTTTATTTAAAAAAAATATACCTGCTGCATAATGGATGATGAAACGTATGTTCTTACAAATTTTTCGAAGGTTTCGGGTCAATATTTTTATGTTGCTGATGAGAGAATGTTGTAGATAAGTTTAGGACCCAAAAGTAGAAAATTTTCCCAAAAACTTCTAGGTATATGCTGTTGCGGCAAAAGAAGCCAAACATTTGTTACAAAGGGCTCTATAAATACCGAAATATACATCAAGAAAGGTTTACAAAAGAGGATGCTTCTTCCATTCATAAGACTTCTAAATGTGTCCTCTTATTTTTTGGCCTGACTTAGCATCCAGTCACTGGCATCCATCCTGTCCAAACTGCCTGGAGCTAAGGACAGTGCGGAGATATTGGGCTCTTGTTAATAGAGAATTGAAGACCACAAAAAAGGTGTTTAAAAGTGTGGTAGATTTTAAACGGAGATGGACTACCTGTTCCAACAAGGTGATACTAAATTAGCTTTCTAAAACAAGTATAGTATTTCTATGCTATATAGGGAGTATCCTGACTTTAAACAGACTTTTACAAATCTTTTTCTGTTTAAAAGACTGAAAACAAAAAGACACACTTTTAAAATTAGTGTCAACATAAAATATTTATAATGTTTGGAATTTGTAAGTTTTAGTAACTGAACGAGAAAAACTGAATGTATTTTAGTACTCTATGTACTCCAACAAAACAGAATTGCTAAATGAGAAGCCCTGCATAACTTTTGTATCACTGTGTTATCTTTTTATTTTCATTTGATAATATAAGTAAATAGAACTACATTAATGATTTTGAACTATTAATTGCATATTTGGAAACTCTTCCATTACATTGTCAACCATTGTATCTATATACTCTATAATAATTATGCTATTTAATACGGCATTTCAAATAGGGATAATAGTGACATGTATTGACGTTTTGTCTACAATGGGTTAAAACTAATTTTCCCTATATCACCTTTTTATGATGCGTGTGAAAAGAAAATCATAACTTAACTATAATTTCAATTAATTCTCAAAACATTTACCCTCATCTCTTAACCCCTATACGTACTAAGGAAAAAAAAAACCACCCACCCCTTTTATAACTATCCAATGTGCACATTATTAAAATAAAATAAAAACACAGCATATATGAGTAATACCTCTTTAAATTTAAATCAATCTCATAGATGAATGCCCCTATAAATATTACCTACTACTAAATTTAGTTAATTAATCTACTTCCTGCATTTAACACAAAATTTAACTATCAATACTCACAAAGATCTGGCATCTCTTATCAATTCTGACAAATGCACTTCGTACCAGAATAGAAAGTAAAAGAACAAAAAATAAATAAATAAAATGAAAATAGTTGAGGTTATGTCACCCTTAACCCCCCAACAAACAAAATAAAAACGATAAAAAAGGTTGAATGAACGTCATAAAACCTTAAAGGGACAATTATATAGGAAAGTGTTAATTAACACAATTTAAAATCTAACATGTAGCTTAAAAATAGCTCACATTTAAAGCCAAATTATTTATAAAAATAACTATGACATATATTTAACTTTTAATAAACCACAATATGAGGTCCACAAATTGAAAAAAATATATAACACTGACGTGTACTTCACACCAACCACCGTAACATTAATATAATCAACCAGCCAACCGGTCGATTGGTAAATTTTTTTCTTTTTCATACTTTTTCAAGTACACATTTCTTTAATTTATAGAAAATCACTTTTCTTTCACTAATGAGAAAAAGCAGCTCATTTTCTTTCGCTTTGTGCTATGTAACATTTCTACTTACTTGTAAATCTTCCACAACACCATCATCAAAATCTTGTTCCTCTTCTGCTCCACTGACCGTATTTATGAATAGTGGACCAATTAATAGACTCACCGCTAATAAAAGCGCTATCGATGAATAATGCGTTTTTCGCATTGTGTAGTTTTTTTGTTTATTTGGTAGCGGCTCCGTGTGATGGATGGGATGTATTATCGAACTGTAACGTATAAATCAATGTAAAATATACATTTAATTAAATATTTGAGTTTTATTACTTTGAGGGACTTAATGAAATTACTACTTACCGCTTTTATCAATTGTTACAGTTTACTCAATGAAATTTCCTAAAAAACTAGTAGATGTGAAAAAAATGGTGGCACACAAAAGAAGACAAAATAAAAGTGGTTGAAAAAAGTTACAAAAAATGTAGAATACAATCCACACAGAAGGAAAACAAAGAAAGAAATTGTGGATTATTTGTATGATGACAGCTGGTTGTGCGCAGGGTTGTATTTTATATAAGTACACTGTACGAAAATATGAAATTCATGGGTAGTATTTAAAGCTTGTATAAATTGAATATAAAATTTCATTAAAATCATAAATTTTAGAGATTAGTACTATTAAAGGATTAAGGCCTTGGTATACAATAATATCGAGTATAATTTTTAAACACTAAAACATCATGAACTTTTGTATTTGTTTAGATATCTGCATAATGAAATAAAGAAGTTTTAACACATTTATATTTGATTTAATGTGCCTGTTCTATAACTTTCTGTTAGACGTTAATTTTTAAGAGAATGATTAAAATAACGGAACTCACTGCTTTAAATGATATAAACATCATTTAAAATAGCTTAAGTGCTAAACGTTTTTCGAATTTGGACCAATGTAGCGTTAACTTAGCCTAGGTCACCACGTAGCAATTTTTATTGCTGAATACAAGCAAAAACGTTGGCAGAACAACAGCACAGAGTTTGCTGATTGCTTTAGGTGGAAAAAAGGTTCGTCACAAATATAAAATTTGCTACGCGAGAAGTTCAATGAAAAACAGAGGTGTATTATATTATGTGTTGAATGATTTTTTCCACTAATTTTTTAGTTTTTTTACTTTTGGTACTTAAATAAATTAAATGTGTATGCATTAATCACACCGAATCATAGAAAGAAGAAATTTTACACTAATGACAACTGAACTGACAGCGTCTACAATAGACATGAAGTGCTGTTAAAACATGATGTTACAAAAGAGTTGTTAAAACACATGGTTTAACAACCGTGTTTAAACATGAGAAAAACTATAACATGATGAGTCTATACATAACACTAACATCATGTTAGTGTTAATATTAAGCATTTCATATCAGTTGTAGACACAGTGTTGTAATGGATTGCTATATATGGCAATTGCTGTCTACACATCGCAAATTTTATGGACGCAATCAAATTTGACAGTTGCGGCAATAAATTTTGCTACGTGGAGACCTAGGGTTAACGATAATATTCTGAAAGTTCCACTTAACATAATACAAAGAGAATAAGATAAAACCATTTTCTCTTTCTGTTGCAATTTAACTTTCTGACATTTGAACAAATTATTATTTTTTTGCCTAACACTGCAGTCACAATATCAAGTTTTTCTTGATAATATTTTACATATACTGTTTCTCAAAATTTAAAAAATTGACAGCTGTGACGTAGCTTTGTGACGTAGTATTGTGCAAACAAATGTAATCAACTGTTTTCTTGACTGTAAACTGAAACACTAACTTGAATGAGAAATTGAAAGCAAGTTCGTTTCAATTCTTAAAAGTGTGAGTATGTTAATAAAAAAGTGTGAGTGTATTAAAACATGAAAGGCAAAACTTGATCGTGTAACCCCTAAGTTAACTTGGGGTTTTGCCTTTCAAGTTTAATACACTCACACTCACGCCGCAAGTCTCCTATAAACTCAGACTTGCGGCAAGAAAACTTGCCCCGTGTAAAAGAAGATTAACTAAGGAATAAAATTAATCAGCTGTGGAGTCGACACCACCTAGTTAATTTGCCTTGGACACGTGTGTTCATGCGATCTGCTGATTATGGTTGTTTGGATGCTGAAGCTGTCAAATTCACTATTGTTTATTGCTGCAACACTTAAACAAAAACAAATTGCATGTGGTTTTTGTAAATGTTGTAGTTGTGGAATTGCCTACACCAAGGGGAATTTATAGAAGGTGACGACAGAACTACAAAATGTACTACAGAACTACAACATGTACAAAAACAACAGGTACTTTGTTGTTAAAAGACAATTTAACTGTCAAAGTTGTTTGTTGTTGTTTCTGCTTTTGGGTTTGTTGTATTTTTCGCCACAACAAACACAAGTGAGTTGACAGTTCAAATATCTAATCCTCCTTACAAATGTCCACCTGGAAAATTAATAGCTTTGGTCTATAATTAAGTCATCCCCGTAAATGTTCCACCACAGAAGAATTTTCATCACTTATTATGGAGGAAAATCGAGAATTTGATGTTTACCAATTAAATTTGAAAAAAAAAATGTTCATAAAAAATCCTTGAAAAGTCGTATAAATTATTTCACAGTATTAAATACTAAAAAAATACTTTTTTGAAATGAACGGTTATTACTAGACCCAAAATATTTTGGAAAACATCCTAAAACAAACCAAGGTTTATTTTGAAAGGGGTAACAAAGCCAAACAAACCCGATACAATGATTTTAAAATGATAAAGCGATATCTCATTTTTAAATGGTGGTCATATACACATTGTATTAGGACTACGACCTAAAATCACAAATTATAAACATGATCAGTATACCTAATTCACTACAGATCGGTATGAGCTTACATAAAAAACACTACAAAATAATTATTTGTGACCAACAATACTTATAAGACTTAATTTTCTATATTAGTACTAATTACACAAATTAAATAAAAATTTCCCAAAAATTATGTTCCTTTTTTATGAGTGGGAATAACTTTTTTTATTTGCTTACAAAACAATTATTTATTGAGATAGAACGGATTTATGTTGTTATTTTTTTCTACCTTGTAACTTTTTGCAAGAAAACTATGTATAAGTTTGAAAAGTCATTCAATTGCCTGTGGACTAATGTTTCTGGATAATTTGTTTCTAAATATGCTGCTTAGAAGCTATAAATAACAGATAAATTTTAAAAACTTTTCATTTCGGATTGAAAATCTTTTTAAAATCTCAAAAAACTTCAAAAATAAGATAAACTATGGCAACACTGGGATTAGGACAAACCCATGATGTAATAAGTAAGGTGAGAGCGTTTCGACAACAAACACAACAAACATAATATTTCTTGCTGACAAGAGCATAGGTTTTGTCAAAATTGAATTTGTCAAATAAAAAATAAGCAAATTTTATTTTGGCATATTAACTAAAAAACGGCCGTTAAATTTAAATTATATTTGAAAAAGAACAACGGTTTAATAGTACTTTATCCAAATTTCATTATATGAAATCTTTTTATTCACATTTTCATTCAGGTTTTTTGATTTAAAAATTTTTTTCTTTGAAAATAAAATTTATTATTTTTTTCAAATAAATTCAGTTTGACAAAACCCAAGCATTTTCAAAATAAATAAATAAATATCAGCTGTGTTGTTGACTTCACCTTACTTACTGGCCTACCTAAATAAAAGCGTAAGGCGGAACGTTTCTTTACGCTTAGCTTTAACGCTGAAATGTCATACCTAAATAAAAGCGCCAACGCTACGTCAAACAATAAAAACAAGGTTATCAAAAAAATTAATATAACAACCCGGATTATTTAAACAATAAAGTACATTGCATTATTGGTGTTTCTGATTTTTGTTTCGTAATTTGTAAACTAAAATTTTATCAAAGAAACTAAATATTAAAGTTTAAAAAATGTGTTTCTTGCATATTTGTTTCTCCTTTTGTATGTATGTGTTTACATTTGTTGTGTTTTGCAACTAACTTCACTATTAAACGCGCTGTCAAAATCGGATTTTCCAATTGCAAAGCGTTACCGTCGCGTTATTTCGGTATGCTGCATACAAATTGTATGGGCATGAGAATTTTTGACAAGTAAAAAACGCCTTACGCTCCAATTTAGGTATGCGTGTTAGTGTATCCTGGACAAACCACTACATAATGTCGGTAATACAGTTTTCAATAATGTTGCCAGCCGTTTTAAAATGCTACTATCAAAATTAATTTCGATTTCATTTGAATTATAAAAATATCATCTCAACTATTAAATATATGTATGTATTAAAAAAAAATTAATTTGTTGATATTTTATTTTTACCAAATTTGAAAAAAAAAATTCTGTAAAAAGTATAATATTAGTAGATAATTACATACATAACGGTTTATACCAAGAACCAGAATCAATTAAAAAAAAAATTATAAGCTTACAACTATATTAACATACTATGAGTGACAAATAAATGGAAACTTTTCCAGATACATATTTAATAGGTAACAATTAGGGTTTCCAATAAAACTTATTAGAATAAGGGACGGATTTTGTTGATTTTAAATAGGAAACTTCTCGAAAAGCATGTCTGACAGAATTATTGAAGATTTGGATCCCGAAGGTATCTGGGGTCTTCAGAAAATTGATTTCAACAGACAGACAGACGGACATGGCTTATTCGACTCCACTATCTAAAGGGATCCAGAATATATATACTTTATAGGGTCGGAAAATTATATTGTAGAACTTACAAACGGAATGACAAACTTATATAAGGGTATAATTCAGCGAATTAAATAAACCTTTGTACTATCAGCATTTGTTATTTTTAAGTCCATTTGCGGATTCAAACCAAATTTTGTTATTTTAAATAAATAAAATAAAGTGTTACCATAATTTTCAAATACAAACATTTCTGGAGAAAATGTGATTTTTTTTTTGCGAAGTTTTTTTGATTTTATATGTTCACAATTTTTGTTCTTTATGACAAGGGCTACCACTTTGCCTCAGGGAGTAAATCAAAATTCCGAAATATTTGTAAGATATGAGCCTGAGAAAATTATTACTTTTTGCAAGAATGACACCGATTCCCCGAATCTTTGGAGGATCGGTTTAAAAAAGTGCATGACTTTGGGCAAAACTGGGAGACAAGGGTCTTTTATCAAGTAGTGGTGACCGTATATGGTTATTTTTCGATGACTCAAAAAATTACACACTGTGCTATTCATATAAAATTACTATTTTCATATATGCCTAGAAGTATGCCACGTTTATGTCCATTTAATTCCGTAATTTAACGGAAATGTGATACCTAATAGAAGCAGTAAGAAATATTTTAAATTTTCCGGAAATTGTTTATCCCCTTGGTTCATAAATTGCTGCTATTGAATCTAATAGTGTTATGGGATAAACAACCTACCATATATTACGTTTATACGTAGCCTATTCGCAAATAAAAATTATTTGCCATTAATTAACTCACTGTTTATAAGTCCCTTTGGTTACGGAATATTCTTGTTTTATGTGATGCCAGATGGTAAACTTTAATAATTTGATAGCAATGTTATTGGAAAAGATATTATAAATTTTATATATTTTTAAATGCAAAAATTAAAGAATCTAAAATTCTTGTTTGTCTTGCAATCCAACTAATGCAAAAACACAAAGAAATATTAAAAAAAACGTCTTAATAAACTAAAAACTTTAAAACATATGGCAATGTTTAAAATCTTATTTGCAAATAGTGTCGTTAATCAGGAATTGTTTTCGTGAGTTAGCTATTCGCAAATAAAAAGTTAATTCAGTGTTTATGCGGCAAATTTTTCTAATTGCAATATTTTTATTTGCGAATAAGCCGTGCGTATAAACGTAGTAATAGAGACGAGACACTCCGTTTTGTCAAACGAATATAAAACAAATCATATGTCTGATACAACAAGAAAATACATTGACTTAAGCTATGTATACACGGTTGTCAGATCTTACAACGTTGTCAGAAAAATGTTCGGTAAATGGTTAACAACCATATGTTTCAACACATAAGTTCACATGGTTGTTAACCATTTTCTGACAACGTTGTAACATCTGACAACCGTATATTATTAGCTTAACATGTATTTTGTTGTAGCAAGAGTTAGGTTTTTGATAATTAAGTCTCGTCTCTATGTTACCCTATGCAACCTATTTTAATCCATTTCCTTAAACTGTAGAGTAAGTGTTCGAAAATGTTTACCCAAATTTCATACAGCAACAAAACCATATTTTAATTTATTGTCTTAAAACTATAAAAGATGGTATTTATTTTAAATTGACAGAACTTGAATACGATTGAATCTATTTGATTAGTGGAATTGTCAATTCCATGGTATCTTTAATGTTGTTTTTGTATTTTGTTCAATTACGAATTCAAACTTCAATAATTGAAAGGGGCTTGATTTGTTGCTAAATGTTTGTACATACATTTGTCTGCTCGTCACTGTCTCTTTGAAATTTTTTATTCCAGCTTGCTGTATTTGTCTTCTTTAGATGTCTATTATCGTTAGAGTTGTATGTTCGTTCATAATTGAACGATATTTTGTGTGTCTGTAAGATAGTTGTGCTCGATTTATTCGACCAAACTCTGACAGTTTATGTCCGCCAGCAATTTAACTACTACATGTGTACAAGTCGATTGTAAATACATACATGTATATTTGAACACACATACATACATATAATATCCCAGTAAACATTATTTGTCAACGTACATATCTGATGTCAGAATTTTCTGAACTAATTCTGAAAATTTATCAGGATTATATGAAAATACGTACAAATTTTTCAAACGGGCCAAGGTTTATGGAACTTCTGAGGAGTAAATAAAGGCTTTTTATATAAGTATTTGATATTGGTGATAAATCTAAATATTTTTTGTAGATCTTCTTAAGTAAATTTATATTTTAAATTTCAACTCATTGGGATTATAACAAAATTTTTGGCGATTTTTTTTAAAAAATTTTAGACCCGAGGTGAACAAATTTGATGGACCAGCTAGGAAGCTGAACAACAGAAAATCAACTTCAAAACATCTCACGTCCAACCATGCGAAATTTCGTAACAATATCTCTAATAGTTCCCGAGATTTCCGAAAAATAAAAGCTTCTAAACCACTGTGCGTAGTTTATTTTTACAAAAATATACATATAATAATAAATAATAATTTTCTGATATTTTCTAGGACCTTTATTGGAAAGGTCGTAACAATTTCGAAAGTCGTACAGACATTTTAATACGAAACTTGTGCAGTGTGCACGAATACGATACGGTACGAATTCTGAACGAATTCGGCCAAAAATGTTAAGTGTGATGTATGTATGTATATATGTATATTAGGGTGGCCCCAAAATTAAAGTTGCGGATGTTCCCGACTAAAATTAAAATTTGATTCATTTTAAGACTACGTTTTGAAATTTTTTCGTCCTGAGATCAATATTTGGCGAGCTGGATCAAAGGATAAAAAGGTCCTTTTTTGAGGTTTTTTACATTTTCTCCATATTTCTTCCAAAGGAAGTATATGTAAATTTGGTATCATGTGAAAGGTCTTTGAGAGACGCATTCAATTGGTTATTAAAAATTTAAAAAAAAAAAAAATTTATTTAAAAATTTTAAAAATTTTCGACAAAATTTTAGTTTTTTTTAATTTGTTCATAGAATTTATTCAAATATATAGATGAAATTTCTTGATCATAAACATAATGTAATTTCACCGAAACGGTTTTTCTCGTTTTTTAAAATTCAGTCCAGTTCAATGTTTATTCAAATTTGTTTAAACCTAATTTCATCCCTATCTGACAATCTCTGTATACTCAATTCTTAGTATATGTAATGGGCATCAAAATAACTCAAATTTTATAAGCTTTCACCATTTCGGTGAAATTACATTATGTTTATGATCAAGAATTTCATATATTTATTTGAATAAATTCTATGAAAAAATTAAAAAAAAACTAAAATTTTGTCGAAAATTTTTAAAGTTTTTAAAGTTTTTGAATTTTAATTTTTTTTTTTTTAAGATTCTAATAACCTATTGAATGCGTCTTTTAAAGACCTTTTATATGATATCAAACTTACATATACTTCCTTTGGAAGAAATATGGAGAAAATGTAAAAAACCTCAAAAAAGGACCTTTTTATCCTTTGATCCAGCTCGCCAAATATTGACTCAAGGACGAAAAAATTTCAAAAGGTAGTCTTAGAATGAATCAAATTTTCATTTTAGGCGGAAACATCGATACCTTATTTTTTCTCCATACAAACGGGGCCACCCTAATGTATATATATGTCTATGAGTAAATGTTTGTATTTGCTGTAGTTTGGTGTATGTGTCTGTATATTTTAGTGTTTGTATTTGTACAAGTATTTGTAAGACAAACATTTTCTATTATTCACTTATTGTTAAGTTTGTCAGTCGGTGTCAGCTCGTTTTATTTTTTTTGGTTTTTAAAAGTTTCTGTTTAAAAGTAACTGGCGGCGTGTATGTATGTGTTTGGCCATTTACTCATACATATATGTATATAAGAAAGTGTATGTGTGTGTTTATGACTTTCAACAAGTTGATGTCTATTCATTTCCTATTCGCAAAGTAGTTATTATTAGTTTTATTTGCTCTTAGTATTTGCTTAAGTAAACATTTCAATTGAGCAATCACCATTCGTTGCCTTAGCATCTGTTCAGCAGCACGTCAACATCCTCATCAACATCGTATCATGCAGTTATTCATTCACTACCTTTATATGACTGAGAGCGGGACAGTTAAGGAGGAGTGTATGTAAATAGTCCTTTTAACTTGTTATTTTTACTAAAAGGGTATTGCAATTATATAAAAATTTTATTTGTGCATGTGAGAAAAGTAATTTTTACCTGCAGTTGTTTGTCGCACAGCCTTTGTTTGATTTGTGTAGAAAAGTTGCATTCAATATCATTTTATTAGTCCTTCAGATTAGTTTTTCTTTGTATGTGTCACACTATTGCCAAGGTATTGTAAAGGATGTCCAAACAGTCAGTCATGATAAATGCTTCCTGAATCTTTATAATTAAATGTGACAAATGATTATTAGGAGAGCCCAGCGTTTTAAAACACGTTTACCAAAATTAATTTGTCTCATTATAAGGAATAGTGTTCCAGTGTAGCGTATGAGTAATTTGTGTTAATTATATTAAGTATACCCCTTCTAAACTTATTAAATTAGCATTTCCACAGAAAGAACCAACCAGTGGTTTATAAACTTTTTATTTTGGATATAATTTGGTAGCCTGTGAATGATTAATAAAATTTTACATTCTCATGCAATCCAAGTATAAAAAAATCTAGCATCCTAGCTCTTTACGGGACTTTGAAATTACGATTTATGTGCAGTCGTTAAAAAATGGGGTAATTTCGGGTCATTTTTCGAAAAATGTCTCATAAATCTGCATTTATATCGGGCACTAATTATGCTAGCATCTTAAGTCTAGCTTCCTAGCTCTTCAGGGGCCTTTGAAATTACGATTTATGTGCAGTCGTTAAAAAATGGGGTAATTTTGGGTAAATTTTCGAAAAATGTCCCAAATATCTGCATTTTAATTACATGAGATCGTAGTTGGAATGGGGGCCAGTTAACGGCACCCAAAGTTGCTCAGATCGGGCCTACAAAATTTTAAAAAAGTCACCAAAAATTCAGTTCTTATAAAGACAATGATATAAAGATATAAAGATATAAAGATATATAAATATATAAAGATATAAAGATATAAAGATATAAAGATATAAAAATATAAAGATATAAAGATATGAAGATATAAAGATATAAAGATATAAAGATATAAAGATATAAAGATATAAAGATATAAAGATATAAAAATATAAAGATATGAAGATATGAAGATATAAATATATAAAGATATAAAGATTTGTTTTATTCCCAGGATGTCGAAATAATGTTTTCTTTTTAAAAGTTCTTCAATTAGGTTTGACTTAAGATTTTACTAGCTGAACCCGGTTCGCGTTGCTGGCCCTTAGAAAGTATCTGTTTTATATTGCATCTCGATTTTAATATACAGTGCACAGTGGGGCAGAATCAACATTTTTTGGAAATAAATCTGGCATTTCTAAACGGCTAGTCCGATCGGCTACATATGGGTAGCCAAGAAGAATTCTAGTTTAAGTTATTAAAATGGACTCTTCAAATGATCCAGGAGCGGCGCTATGGGGGCTCAAAGTAGGGTACCTTTGACATGTAAAAGTTTTAAACACGTGCCATTTTTTGGTTTCCCATCCGATTTCAAAGATTTTTATATTTTTAGAAAGCGCTCGACTAGGTCTTGCTTGCGTGTGCTATTTGTCTCTTATAATTTCCAAGTTATAGGCATTTCAAAATTGATATTTTAAAATTTTGCCATACCTTGATCCGCTTTTTTTTAAAATATAGGGCCTATTTTTGAACCGAATAAACTCAAATTTTTTTCGTTAGTTAGACAACTAAATTACCAATAATATGCAAAAGATTTCAGAGCAATAGCAGTTACGAATTCAAAAATAAACGATTTTCAATTTAAAAATTCCAAAAATAGTAGATTTGTGCTGTTTTTTGGGCGAAAAGGTGACTTAACTCTTTTTTTATTTAAAAAAAACTTTCTTTAAGGACATATAACAAATTTATGGTTTTCTGTAAGATATCTTTACGGAAAACATTTTGGTATAAAAAACTTTTCATAGTTTTCGAACATGTCGTCCCTACGCCATTTGGAATTTGACCAATTTTTTTTATCAAAATTTCAACTTTAGACCACATGTTCTAAAATCCCAAAGCTGAGATCAGAAAATGGAAAGCAGTTTTGAAAACCTTGATGTGATCCCTATATTTTTCCAAAGCATTTTCTCAGCCCCGAAGGAAATGTGGAACCTGTGAGCAAAATTGTAAAAAATACCATTTTTGGAATTTTCGCTCCAATTTTTAGGAATTGCGGGATTCCCTTTGACCTTTTGACAAATTTTTTACATTTTTTTATTTAGAATAAGAAATTTTAAAAACCTGGCAAATTTCGTTTAGTTTTGTTAATAAGTAAAGATTTTATTACATATTTATTGAGCTCCAAAACTAAAATTTTTATCAAAATTTTGATAGGATTGCATATATTAGGAACAATTTGGTCCACATTTTTTCCGAACTAATTTTTTTGTTTAGATAGGTTAATTTCTGATATTACAAAAAAAATTTCAAGTCAATATCTCAATTAGATTCAAAAATATGCCACTTTAAAACTTCATCCTTCAAAAATATTGCACTCCTTGGCATACTCATATGTAAAATTTTATCCCGATCGGATCAACCGTTTAGAAATGCCAGATTTATTTCCAAAAAATTTTGATTCTGCCCCACTGTGCAGTGTCGGACAAAGTCGGTGATCCAACCTTCAATGATAATACATGTGGTGGTAGTCCGGCTGGTTCCAATGAATTCAAAAATTTAGTAAGATAATCGACTGCTTGTTCTTCGTTACTGTGTCAATCGATTTGTATTTTATTGTTTCGCCAGGCAGTTTCAATTGTATTTGCTTATTAAGCTTGTTAACATCATAATTTGTTGGTGTCAAAATTGCATGTTCCCACAGCCAATCCGAATTTTTGTGGTTGGTTGTAAGACTTGGAAATACCTTGTCGACAACGGCTTGAATATTTATTTGCATTTGGCAGAAGTTCGGAAACGAAATCTAATTTGTGGCGGGATCAATTGGTATTTTTCGATTTCCGATGTCCAACAATTGTTTTGAGAGGGTTTCGGAAGAAGGGTATTGCAGCTAATGCAGACACATGTTCGTTCATAGCGTTCGGCTTCTGTAGCTTCATTTCCAGTGAAATAAATTTAAAGGAACTTCGCATCATCATTGGGAAGCGGGAGCAATGATCCAATTCTGTGGTACATTTGGCCTTGAACTTTGGCCTCCGCTCACAGACCGAAAATCTAAAATCTGACTTTACAGTGTTATCCGCTAGGCTATTCTGCATATTCCCTGAAAATTTCATCAAAATCGGTCTAACCGTTTTAGAGTTCATTTGGAACATACATACATACAAACACCCATTTTTATATATATAGATAATCAATTCCCAGAAATCACTGGATAGAAAAAAATCATAACTCCAATGATTCTACATAAACTTTGTGAAGTCAAACGATTTAATTATACCCTTCACCATGAGTGGCAAGAGTATTTCAGTATAAGTTTGTTAGGAATTGTTCCGGTTCGGTTACTATTGTTGAGATATAAGGAAAAAAACAGGACATCTTCGACTTTTTACCTATTTTTGATATATATCTGGATTGCTTAGTCATTAATATAGACAATATTTTGCGTTGGAATTGTTAGCCTTTATTGATTTAGTAAAACTTTAATATACTCAAACTAAAATTTAAGTAATATAAGTAATAAAAAAATTTAAGAAAATAAAATATTTATGTTCTTCCACATAGTATTGTTATAAGGCTTAAATTGTTTATATTTCCAAAAGTACCAAGTCCTTTTTACATTTATGTTTGTGTTCTTTTTTATAGTTTAATATTAAAGTAATCTTAAAATAAATATCAGATTTCGAAGTGAACAATACATACACATACATGTAACAGTAATTTGCTTTAGCTAAGTACTTTATATTATTATTTCTTGCACTTATTTTTTTTTTTTGCTATTTTGAAAATTACTCAACTTTCATAAAAGGAGAAAAAAGGCCACACAATCACTAAAACGGAAGTTGAAAACCAAATGCCAGATTACTCATACACTCGTACACACTTATGAGAGTGTGTGGTGGAGAATATTAATAAGCTCATGTATGAGTACATACATACATAAGTACATACTATGTAGAGTGTAATGTAATGTAGAGAAGTTGTATTTGTTGTAGGTATGATATATTTTTTTGTAAATTTACTATTAATATTACACGACCAGCATTTTGATGGTGAGAGATTGTACTCATTCATTCCCTTTGCAGCATTACGCTAAAATCATTTAAAATTGACATTTACAAGCAAGTTTTATTTATTAAACATTTTAATTTTAATAATGAGTCGTTTAATAGCATGATTTCAAGGTAAAATTATTATTTTTTTTTTTTGGAAATGGTTAGAGTTTTAAGATTATTTATTTTGAAATCAACTATTGGGTGTATGACTTAAAATGCTTTGATTTTGAAACTCTTGTACAATAAAAATTTATTCAAAGATTGGCCATTTGTATTAAAATTTGTTGCTATGAGCTAGATAGGACCCTTTTTGTCCCACCAACTACAGAGCATGGATATTTGGCTTCACATACGATCTCTTACGCTTCGGGTTATCGTAATGGATCCATTTTTCATCGCAAGTAATGCTTCGTTGCAAAAATGATTTTCTTTTATAGCGTTAAAGCAGCATTTCAAACATACAAAATCGTTTTTCAAGGTCTCTTAGCATCAATTTGTATATTATCCAATTTCCCTGTTTTATGATGAATTCTGCTGCTTGCAAACATTTTAAAATTGCTGCTTAAGTAGCTCCCAGTAAGTTTGTTAGATCTTGTTGAGTTTGACAGCAATATTCATGAAGTATTGCCTCCAATTCTTGGTCGTCAAACTTGTTTGACTGGTCTGGCAATCTTTGTCTTCCGTGTCAAAATCACCACTTCTCAACCCATCTTTTGCACGTTTAAACCGATGAATCACATTCATCATAAGCTTTTATGAGCAATCAGTGTGCTTCAGCGGCACTTTTCTTCAAATTAAAGAAGTAAAGCAAAACTTCCCGTCTATGACGTTTCGTTGTAACAAAATTCAATATTTTCGAAACAAAAAAAAACCTTTGTTGTTTACACTATAATGTTCAATAACTTCATTAAATAAATGACAAATCACATATAAGTTATTAACAACAAAAACCTCATTCAAAAGATACACCATCTATTGTAAATTTTAAGTCGTACACTCAATATACATGTGTGGTGTAAAAAAGAGTAACTCATTATTGAAACGTATGATTAATATTCTTAAATATTTATATAATTATATTGCGTATACGCAGAGAGGGACTGACTGCAAATAGCAATACAAGTAACAACATTTTGGGCAAGAGATGCAGTTTTGTGCTTGTTCACGTCTACAAAATCTGTTTATAATAAATCGTTAAGCATTTGGGGAATGATGGCTTTACTTTAGCTGGGAATTGCATATAATTCCTTTTTTAATTTCACTAATAAGCATTGACAATTTATGTCATTATGTACAATAAAGTTTAAGTTTAACTTTGTTTTCTATCGCACCAGTAGTTTTGAAATATACATAGATATTTACCAGCATTATTTGTATGATTATGAATTCATTGCATCATTGAATAAAAATAACTTGTCCGTCTGTCTGTCTGTTGAAATCAATTTTCTGAAGACCCCAGCTATCTTCGGGATCCAAATCTTCAATAATTCTGTCAGACATGCTTTCGAGAAGTTTGCTATTTAAAATCAGCAAAATCCGTCCATAAATAAGGGAGATATGAGCAAAACTCTGAGACAACCTCTGAAAATTTCATCAAAAAAGACAATTTATTGCATGCTTTGACAAAAAAAGCAATAAAGCGTATGTGTGGATGTGTGTTGGTTATTGTTTTGCGTATTTTGTTGTTATACCCTTCACCATGAGAGGCAAAGGTATATATAAAGAAAGAGTTGTTTATAATGAGTTTTCATATGAGCAACTCTATCATACGTAAACACCACATACACCCAACAACAACATTCTACAACAATGGTGCGCAGCCCATAGCACAATTGTGCAAAATCAAATTACACGTATTCTTATGCTCTTACAATTTAGTAGTCGTTGTCCACTCAACGAAACAACTACAAAAGCGCATGAGTACGGGTGTATGACTTTTTCTTTATTTTTTCAGTTTCTGTATTTGTTTGTTTGTAGGTGCACTGAACAAAATAAAGAATTGAATGTGTTGGTGAGATAATTTACTTTTGCGCACCTCTGTTCTACAATGTGGAATGAGATGAAATGAATAAGATATATAAATCAAACACACGCATGCATAATTTTGTTTATTTTAATTTTTGTTGTTATTTTTTCAACATACAATTGTGCAAAATAATTGTTGTGTTTATTTGGTTAGTTATCAGTGAGCACTCAACGTGTATATAATATTATGATTTTTTCTTGTTGTTGTTGCTATATGAAGAGCTTTGCATGGGTAAAGGCAATGTACGTAAATATGTATACTTAGGTGAAGGGTATATAAGATTCGGCACAGCCGAATTTAGCTCTGTTACTTGTTTTTTTATTAAATCATAAAGTACACAGGAATTGCTTATGACTGGATTAGCATATCGTGCAAACAGACTCCACGACTTTGCTAACACATTTACACTCTTCTACAGAAACTTTCAATTATCATTTTGCATAATTGTGGCAGAATTTCGATGCTCCAATGCACGATTGGTTGTGGACTTATTGGTAAATCCAATATTAAATCACATGATCTAACGCCAATTTTGAACACCGAAACTAGTGGGTGCATGATCAGGAAATGTCTCATGCTGAAATTCAATATTTTTACGGCTGAATAGAGTGCGATACAGGCTTGTGGAAATCACATGTCGTCCACATCCAATTTTGCCAAAATGAGATCCGTTATAATGTCGAAATATCGAACACTACTTGGCCAACCTCAATTTCGAAGAAGTATGGTCGAAATATGCCTCCAGTCTCCAAAAAAATGGAAGCATTTTTTTCGATCAGTTTTTAATAAATCACATTTAGGTTCTAAATTTTGACGATACTAAAGCCATCAAGGTGAAAATGTGCTCGAACTGGGTCCACCAAACTTTTATAATTTTTTTAAATATTGATCAATGCACCATTTTTACTAAAATTTCAGCTGACAAATTATTTGTTTTTTGTATGGCAACACTTTACTAACAAATATAATGGTAAACGATTTGTAGAAATAAAGCTCTCAGAATATTTTTTATTACAATTGCCAACTCTATTACCATGTATACCGATATATTATCAAAATTAACTTTCTCATATTTAAAAAAAAATATTACAAATGTTTAATTAATTGACCAATAATTACAAAGTTTGGTTCATTGTGTATAAAAACAAGTAAGATATTCGGCTGTGCCGAATCTCATATACCCTACACCAAATTATACTTTAAAATTAAAAATTTAAATATTTTTAGGTAAACAAAATAATTTTTTTTTTTTTCAAAATTGCTTTTCAAAATTTAAAAAATAATAATTTTTTCTCAAAATTATTTTCAACAATTTTTGTTTTTCGAAAAAGTTTTTTTTTTAATTTTTTTCCAAATTTTTTTCATATTTTTCAAGTGAAAAAAAATTTGTTAAAAAAAAATTCGGGGGATAAAAAATTGTAGCTGATTTTTCTGTTGTCTAAAGTTGAAATTTTCATAAAAAATAGGTCTACTTCGGATGGCTCTGGACCACGCAATAATACAAATTTTGATATTATTTTGCTTTTATAATATTTCCCGAAATGTTACCTTTCAGAAAAATATAAACACATTATTTATCTTTTTCTCATTATGTGTATAATTTAAAATTGATGTAGTTATTTTTTTCGAAAAAAAAAAAAAAAAAAATGGCGGAAAAACGATGCACATAACTTTTGACTCATAACTTTTGTAGTAGATTTTTTTTAACATTTCTTTCTTAAGATTATTAATAAATTTGTTGTTAATTCAAAAAGAGACACTTCAAGAAAATCGGGAAAGAATTGGATCCGTTATTAGCAAAATAGCAGATCAAGGTAGGCAAAAAAAATAAAATTTTACTTTTCAAATGTGAATAACTCGTAAACTATAAGAGATGTTTTTTGTAGATCTCGTCTAGTACATTCCATATATATAAAATCTTTCAAATCGGATCGCAAACAAAAATTTGGCATCATTTTTAATTTTTGATATACCCGAGGTGCCCCACTTTGGGGCATTGTGGCTCGGCACCCCTTGGTTGTTTAAGCCCAAATTCAAAACTTAAACTTACCTCCTCTATAGCCATGGGAAATTTTATTAAAATCGAGCTATTCGTTTAGAAGTTACAGATTTATTTCCACTTTTTTTCAGATCCCCTACTGTGTGTCGTAGTAATTATTGTTTAAGAACGGTAAAAATTTGTTTAAGAAAGGTAAAAATGTTACCAGTTTTTCCCCTATTTATCCCTTTCTGGTAAAAGTATTGAAAAAGTTATAGGCTATTGACGCTTCCAAGTAAGGATCTATATACGTTCGAAATTTCAATAAAATCGATTTAGCCGTTTAGGCGTGATGCTCAAACAAACCAACAAATAAACAAACTTACAAAGACATTTATATATTTATATGAATTGTACAAGACATGATAAATAGAGCGGCTTTTATTACAATAACAAAAATTTTTTTTTTTGGAAAATGTCAAATTGTTTTTAAATTTTTTACATTTTCCTTTACAGTTTTGTAATATTTTTATACTATTTTAAATACTCTAAAATGTTGCCTTTTATATTTCATTTACATTTAATAAAATTTTTAAACACATAAAATCTTATAAGAATTTAAAGAAATTTACTTAGTAATTAATATCAATCATACGTACTGAGGTTTTTGTTATACGAACATTTTTAATTAACCATAACTTCTGTAATAACAAACATATTTTTACAGGACTTCTACTACTAGTAGCAAAATAATAAGGCTCTCAGAGTTTTATTTAACAAAATGTCCAACTTTGATACGAGGCGATAAGAGCGATAAAGTTGACTTTCTTATATTTCAAAATATTTATCTAAATTGTTAAATAAATAGAGACAAAGTTTGACTCGTTAATTATAAATATATTAATATATTTAAATATAAGTCGAATAATATTCAGCCAAACTACAAACTACAATTTATCTATGCTACATTTTTTAATACATATCGCTCATTTGCTGCAACAACGTCATAATTCTAAAAAAGTCGTTTAGAGAAAAACGGATATGAATGTTTTATGGCATTAAATAAATCTTTAACATATCATGAGATTTCAGAAATAAAACCTGATTTAAATAGTAGATGTTAATATCCTTCTAATGTGTATTTAACCCAAATTTTTTCTTGTCTGATAAAACTATATGAAAGACTATAGAACGGCGCATATTACTCAGTTCAAAACACAAGGATTTTGAGTTATGTCGTTGTTGCAGCAAATGAGCGATATTACGTATTAAAAAATGTAGCATAATCAAATTGATTTAAAATATAAATATCATTTTCCTGATTTAACACGTTAAGCCCCATTTTTTCAATCACTGGTTATTGTTTTTCGTAACGATATACTTCCAATTAATATATTTTGTATATGAGAACTGTCAGTCTATCGTCACGATCAAAAATAATATCACCCAGAGAAAAAATATAGTTATATAGGTTTACCATGCACATTTCAACATTTTTAAATAATATTAATAACATTTTTTTTTAGAATTACTTCCAGGGAATCCTAATTTTTCACTAACAACATTTAGCAAAGTTGTAACTATGGTAAATCTGAATAACTGTTGTGAATAAATCAATACATTCTGAACAATTCTAGGTACTCTAAAAAGCACATAAAGATCACCTTAACAATTTTAGTTTTTACTTGTATTATTTACTCGGCTGAGGTTTTTTCGAGTTTATTTACAGTTGTCCAGCTTCGTAGGCGGAATGATGGACCCTCAAAATCTTACATTAAAAAAAAAATCGCCAAAAATCCATTTATGATCCGAATGAGCTGAAATTTAAAATGTAGACAGTCCTTCAGAAGGTATACAAAATATGTTTATATCTGTAGGTTATCTCTTTTAATTCAAGAGATATTTAAGTTTAATTTTTTTTTTTTTAAATTTTGCTCGTTCTTTTTTTCGTATTTTATATATGATGGGCCTACGGAATGTCGAAATTTTATTTTTAAATATAACGTATATTTGCGATAAAATTCTAAAGAAAATAAAGCGAACTAGTTAGCAATTATGTCGTCCCTACAAAAAGTTACACGCATCCAAAGTTGAAGCATCTTTTTATATATTTAAACTTAGTATGCGTGTGTTTTTTTCTTTTATACAAAAAAATTTTCTTCGGAACTATATACAATTTTTTTATGATCTTAAAAGAGAACTTAATGCAAAAACGTATAAAGTAAAATTTGACTCACTTAAGCGTACATTGTCCTCCCCAGCCCTGTCCAAACTTAACCAATTTTGTAACAAAATTGTAGGTTTGATTAAAAAATTTTAAAAACGCAAAGCACCGATCCTGAAATACACTTCATATTTGTATGGCCCTATATGTTGTTTATATATACACAATACGTTTTTAATATCACACTGTAATTAATGTCAAAGTGAGCACTTTTCTACAAAAACTCAGTTTTTGGAAAACATTTTCCCCGTTTTAGGAATTTCGGTGTTTGAACACAAAGAATGGCAACAATAGTGATGCCATTGTGTTAGGAACATTTAGATCTATATTACTTTAAAATTTTATTGTGATGTTTGTAACCGTTAAAATTTTACGTTAATTTAAAGTTTATATTTTTCTTGATGGAAAATCACTATTTTAAAATCTTTTGAGTTTTTAAGGTAAATGACGTCCAAAAGAAACACAAAATTATTTAATTTTACTAAACTGACAATCTTCAAGTCATAAGGTATCCATCGATATCAAAAACTTGTATGAAAAGTTTATATTTTCTCTTCAGAAGCTCCACAAACACTCGAACATATGTTTTAAATAAAAAATCTTTGTTTTTGCTTCAAAAAATAGTAAAAAACTACAATTTTTAAGGTACAAAGTGATTTTTGTGAGCTATTTAGAGTGCCTACATATGTTCAGATTGCATTAATATGTTAACAAGAATTGTTCAGCTTTACCGTAGCTACAAATTTGTTAAATATTCTTAGTGGAAAATTAGGAGTCCCTGGAAGTTATTATAAAAAAAGTAAAAAATTTAAAAAAAAATTGCACGAAAAATCAATTTTTTTGGGAAAAAATTTTTAACAAAATTTGTTTGGCGGACTATTAGCTATATTATTGCCATGTAAAGTTAAGCGCTATCACCAAATCTAAATTAGCTGTTGGCCGAAAACTGATGACACCATTTTTTTATTTTCAGAATCTTTGGGGGCCCATAAAAAAGAAATTAGTCACCAAAATGAACAAACTGAGTTAAGGTTTTACTACCCTTTGGTAGTAGAGTCGAACCTATACTGTCATGATCGTGTGTTTTTCCAAAAGTCTCCATAAATTCCATTGCGAAAATAAAGATGTTATTAAAAAGAAAGAAAATTCTGTTAAATTACGCTTAATATTTCTCTATAAACTCCTCTTTAACATCCACATTATACCAGTAATTCATTTTAGCAAACTCTTTCATACTACCAATATGTTAAAAAGCAACTAACTCTGACTGCTCTAAGCAGTACCATAGCATAAGGTTCAAACATATAACACTCCTTTGTATATTTATTGGAAAAAGTAGCTCAGGATGTTGTCCTTTTAATCCTGTTTGTCTATGTGATTACCAATTATTTAAGCACACATTACAAAGTAAATATACGCTTGTACACCTCTTATCTAAACTAAGCTTTTGCTAAAGCGGCTGGTTGGCCATAAATAATAAGTAGATGTATGGGTAAGTATGTGTATAAGGCTAAATCACATACTGTAACAAGTAACACACACACACACACATCCACACAAACCAACGGACTAAGACTCTAAACCAAAAGTCATCTAACAACAGCAACAACCCCTAATCATCATTGTCATGCTGATGATCATTATTTAGCCAGTGTTGGAGGACAATATAGGATTTTGTTTGAAACACAACATTGTGTGTTATTCTAGCTGTTGTTGTTGCCTCATTTATTTGTCTGCTAAAGTTTTTTGTCGAACTTTTCTTTATCTCTATCATTTTGTCTGTGTCTATTCTGGTGCCGTAACTCGCCAAAATGAACAAAAATAAAATCAAAATAATAATAAAAAGAGTCTAGATATAAAGCAAATTTGAAAGTGTTATGTCAATGTGTTGGAGAGTTTGTTTGTATTTACATATGCATGGGCAGGCAGAGAAGTGCCCTGAGAACGGGCAAAAATATTGCTCTTTTTTAAAAATTTTACAATCTGATAATACAAGGAAGCTTTGAATAGTTTCATAGCTAGCACATAGTGGGTCACTACTGCCGATTGCAAAATGATGTAAGAACGAATTGTAGAGAAGGAAAACATAAATCTGTTCATATTTGTACAAGTTATAAGCTGTGCAAAGTTTTCCTAAACAGAGGTGGTCGACTTTAACACCCTGTATCTCACCTGGTATTCCAACACAGTGTTCACAAATTTCATTTTCCGAAATGAAATTTCGTTTATCATTCTTCTGTTAGGTAAAAAGAGTTATACAACTGTTTAAAATTTTGAATAAGCATTTCAGATTTCTTTCGTATATAGAGTCAGTGTGAGTAGTTGCTACCACTTGTTATCTTTAAAGTGGTATAAAAATATAACAAACAAACACAATTACTAATAGAAATACACAAGCGAACAAAAAATATATATAAAATAAATACACCAAAAATATAGGTTGCACACAAATAGAGACAGAGAAAGAGACTAGAAATAGAAAATACTTACATATTTATATACATAATAAAAACATAATAATAAATCTGTGTTATTTTCTAGTCACGTAACTATTTAGCCCGGCAGTTATTTTATTTCCGTTTCCGTTATATGAATATGAATGTGTTTAAAAGCAAGAGCGAGAGAGAGAGAGAGATGAAAAGGTACAAGTATGTGTGATACATAGTCTGCTCTCATACAATATTTGTACCACTTTATGTTGTTTTGAAGTTTTTGTTGCAGCCGTAGTTTAGTGTTATAGTTGTCATTGTTGCTATTGTTAATACTGTTGTTGTTGTGATATATAAATAACCCGATGACAAGTTTAACATTTGAATGAATGAGTGACTGTATGACTGACTAACTTTATTATATAAAATATTCCAAACTATAAGTGACTTTAACGCCACAGACCAACTCTACAACTACCACAATTTCTATTTATAAAGGGTAATGCTAAATCAGATGTTAATGAGAAAATTCATTATCTTATAATAACTATTATCATTATCATAAGACTATGGGAATATGTGGTGTAGACTTGTGCTTAATAGTTCATTTCAATGACCGCTCATTTTAGTTCATAGTTCAAAAATGACCAAGGTACCTCTTCTAGTTCAATCGCTGTTTTTGCTAAACTACCTATTTATAAAAGAACAAGAAACGAGTGATAAATTTCTTTAAAAAAAATTAAATTGTCTCTCTGTTCTGAACTAAAACAACAGATATGATACTAGAGTTAAAATGCTCCTTGGGTTTTTAATTTGCTGTCAGTTTTTTCGGCATTATGTCAGAATTCGTATAAAAAGAAGCTGGAAAAACAACGAAAACACGCATTTAGTTAAGAGCGTACATATGAACCATTTTAGTTCATAGTTCAATACTGAACTAAGTGAGCTAACGATTTGAACTAGTTCGTTTAGTTCAAATAATGGAAACGTTCAATTGAACTAGTTCATTCATGAACTACCCAAGTCTAATGTGGTGGTTGAACTTTATATATTGGGTGTATGACTTAAAAATGCGGGATTTACAGTAGATGGCATATCTCTGGAACGCGGTTTTTGTTTTTAATTATTTATATGTCATTTTGAAGGGTACATATCTGTCATTTATTCTCACTTAGTTATTAAACATTTACACCATAAACAACAACCTTTTTACGTTTTTTATTTGAAACAAGTAAGATAGCTATATTCGGTTGTGACGAATCTTATATACCCTTCACCAAATTATACTTTAAAATAAAATTAAAAAATTTTTTTTTAAAAGTTTTTTCCAATTTTAAAAAAAATTTTTTTTTAATTTAATTTTTTTTTTTTTTAATTTATTAGTAAAAAAATGTATGACAAAAAATTTTTTTTGTGAAAAAAAATTCGGGTTAAAAAATATTTTTCTCGATTTTGACCCATTGTAGGTCCAACTTACTATAGCCTTATATACATCGTTGCAAAGAACTTTGAAATATTTATCATTAGATATCCATATTGTTTATATTTATGACTTAGTAATCGAGATATAGATAAAAAATAGGCAAAAAATAGAGGTTGTTTCGGATTTTTGCTCATAACTCCGTTATTTATGGACGGATTTTGCTGATTTGAAATAGGAAACTTCTCGAAAGCATGTCTGACAGAATTATTGAAGATATGGATCCCGAAGATATCTGGGGTCTTCAGAAAATTGATTTCAACAGACAGATAGACAGACAGACAGACGGACATTGCTTAATCGACTCCGGTATCTATAAGGATCCAGAATATATATACTTTATAGGGTCGGAAAATTATATTGTGGAAATTACATACGGAATGACAAACTTATATATCCCTTCTCACGAAGGTGAAGGGTATAAAAAGTAATGCTCAAGCACACCGATTGCTCACCAAAGCTTATAGCAAATGTCTTCCATCAGTTCCAAAATGTGGTTCAGAAGTGGTAATTTTGACATGCCAGCCAAAAAAACTCGATGATTAAGTATTGGAGGCATTACTCCACGAAAATTGTTGTCAAACTCAACAAGAGCTTGCAAAATAATTGGAAGCTCCTCAAGCAGCAATTTCAAAACGTTAGCAGGGAAATTGGATACCATGAAGCCAAGAGACCTTAAAAGAAGATTTTGCATTTCCGAAATTATGTTTGAACGCTCTAAAAGAAAATAATTTTTGCACCGAATCATTACATTCGATAACCCAAAAGGTGAGATAACCCAAAAACCAGTCGAATCCACACCAAAGCCAAACATTCATGGCGCTAAGGCAGGCACGAATAAAGTAACATTTATTTCACATTTTCGCTCCTGCAGTAAGGTAATGCTCGTTATTTAGCCCTATTTTTTTTTCTCCATTATCCCTCTTTGGGGCATTTGATTTTCTCGTATTTCTCATGTGAGATTGCACGGTCCTAGTGCGTCTCCATGTACGATGTTGCCATTACATCCAGTATTTTTGTTATTTTGTATCATTCGTTAAACTGGGTGGATTGTTAAGAGGGGGGTTAATTTTTAAAAACTCGAAATCATGATGAACATTTGTCGTCCTCTACCAGGGATCACTTT
Source organism: Calliphora vomitoria (assembly GCA_942486065.2). NCBI lineage: Eukaryota > Metazoa > Arthropoda > Insecta > Diptera > Calliphoridae > Calliphora > Calliphora vomitoria. The sequence goes on from OW818029.2 coordinate 17,587,217, forward strand.
AACCACTACAACATGCCGCCATGGCCCTATCTATTATGAGCTGCTAAAATCTGGCCAGACCATCACATGGAACCAGTACCGAATGCAAGTGATTCGTTTGAAGCGAGCATTTGCCGAAAATGGCCCAGAATATGCGGCCAGACGTGAAACTATCACGACAACGCTCTGTCACATGTTGCTTGATTCGTTCTTGGCCTCAAAAGATGAGCAGTTCCTTTGGCTAGGAATCCATATGATACCAGAAAGATGATAAAAGGTCATAGCTAACAATGGCCAATACTATGAATAAATTTATATTGTACAAATATTTCAAAAAGCTAAAAAAAAAATGTAGCAATCATATATATGATTGCAGTAAATAAGTATATGTTTATGGCAACCATTTTTATGATGAAGGTAAATCCTTCATTATATTGTTCTCGGGTTATGAATATCATAATCTGAGAACAATATATTGTGATATTGTATAATGATTCATCATGAACATGATTGCCATAAACATATATTTAGTTACTACAATCATGTGAATCTTAACTTTAACATATTATGGTTACCACAATAATTACTGTGACCATAATACTGCTAAAAACTCGTTAGAATGTTGAAATGGATACAGTAACTATATTTTTTCTCTGGGTGTGGTTGGACAATTTAAATAATCTTATTGTTTCCACTGAAAGTTTTCACGGGAATAGGAAAAGTCCGGGAAATTAGGAAGCCTGATACATACCTAAATCTGTAACCAAATACTGTTATATTTTTGCTTACAAAAATGTAATAAACATTCATTTTGTAAAGATTCTTCCTAATTTTGCCAGAGCACACAAAAAAAATATCAAGACCAAAAAACATTTTACAATCATTCTTGTAATACGGAAAAGCCTGAAAAATTTCGTTCGGAATTAAATCTGAAAAGTATGAAAACAAGTCAGCCACTTTGACTTACAAATATTGTACCATAGAGAATTATACATAGAGACGAGACACTCCGTATTGTCTAACAAAAATACAACAAATCATATGTCTTATATAACAACAAAATGCACTGACTTATAGGTATTTTGTTGTTGCAAGAGTTAGGTTTTTGACAGTTTCGTCTCGTTTTTTTGTTACCCTATTGTACTGTGAGCAAACTAGATTCAAAACCTATTTCAACCAATTTTAAGCTGGTCGAGCAATAATCTATTTAGAGACATTAATAAACCATATTATTAGGTTATCGTTTGCAGCAATATATTGAAGATAATCTCATGAAACCATAGGACACTCTAATGTTGCAGATGAATAGGGTGTTTTTAAAAAAATGGTACACTAAAAAGCTTTAAAGTAAAGTGTAGGAATATTGATAAAGTGTAACTTCCCTTCAGTGTACTAGAAAAATACAACAATTTGGACGTTATTTTGAAATTAGTCTACGAACTTAAGAAATGATAATACATTACACGGACTATAAATGGAAAACTGGTTCGAAAATAATTCTGTGTAATAACATCATTTATTGAAAACCACTTTCTATCTACTTCGTTAGACTAACAAGAGGAGTTGCAGTAAAAGAAATAACTAAAAATATATAAAGTAGTCCGGAACTGAATAGTGATTGTTATGTGATTTAGTAAATCTGTTTTACACTTTGTTATATCCCAAAATGCCAATGGAAATTTAAAAGAAAAAAAATAAAATGAATACTGATGATAATGCATGACAAAATACTTCTATATTGTGTGTTTTATATTATAAAACTATGATTTTTCAAATATGACATTTGAAAAAATCCCAGCAAACGAGGGGGAATATTTTATTTTAAGGGTAAATGAAGTAAAAGAACATAAATTTAAATTCAAATATATATAAGTAAAGCATGATAGAAAGTTTCAAACTATTTTGACATACAATTTTGAATACATATTTAGTTTTGTAAAAAAATTTACTAGTAGGAAGTAGTTGGGTAATGCCATTTTATATTAACGCAAGTTAACCATCTCTGATTTTATTTTATTACTAAAAGCTGAAAAAAAATTATCAAACATGCTTTATTAATATTAACAAGTAAGAAAATATGGTCGGTCAAGCCCATGTAAATGAGCAAGAACTTTTCTCTTTTAAAATTTCAATAATTTATTTTCGTAAGTGATTTTCAGAAGTGGGGCTTAATCTGCTAATCTTCAGTATCCAATGACCGTCCATGCGCGGTGTAGAGCCGCACCCTACACGAAGTGTGTCCGTGTTCACGGAATGAATGGCACTACGTTAATGTGTTTCCTAAAGGTGGCCTCCGGACAAGGGCATTGTCCGGTTGTATCTTTGCCCATCAACAACAACGGGCTCTGTTGTATGATATTCTGTATTCTCCACATTAATTGTATTTCTTTACAGATGGAAGATATATTAAACAATATAAATCAAAACAGGTTGGTAAGGAACTTACTGAACCTGTAGTAGGATTTTAAGATCCTAAAATCTTACAGAAGAAATGAATGATACCTTGGTGTTGGGGCACTCTTGTCCCGAATCAACTGGGGTATCTATCCCAATGAATGAGGAAGATGCTTTACTGGATCCAACGCCTAACACGCAACGCTATACATTCACTAATACCGTTACCGAATCCACTTAAAAGAGTATCTAATGCCATCGAGGAGACAAAAATAATGTGCCTAAAGCCGATGAATGATGTTTGGAGTAAACTGCATTAACTTAAAATCTTCAGGGAGAGAGTTAGGTCAGAGGGTTCAACTTCTTAGAAACCGAATCCCCCAAAAAGTGTAGCTAGTGCAACTTTCATCCTACCAAAAGCACACTCACGACTAAGACTCCTTTACCCTCGTACAGCGATATAGCTCAAATCATTCGGTTGGGGGTAATCCCATTAGACTTCCTGAGGACAATATGATCTGATGACAAGATAAAGCTTATACAATCAGCAGTCCAGGTCAAAATCGTTGAGTTGAAGGGCTCTACACGCAGAGAAAAAATATAGTTGTGCATGTTTACAGTAACCATTTCAAAATTTTTAAAAGTTTTTTTAACAATATTATAGTCACAGTAACTATTTACATGATTGCGATAAGCATAATATGGTTAACTTACGAATCACATGATTGTATCAATCATATATATGGTTACAGTAAACAAGTATATGTTTGTGACAACCATTGTTATGATGAATCTTTATATCATAATATGTTGTTCTCAGATTATGATATCAATTAGACGAGAGCAACATAATATGGCAAAACCTTAAGCATAAAAATGGTTGTCACAAAAATATACTTGTTTACTGTAACCATAAAACCACTATTGGCAGGTTGCACTTTTAAACCTGGCTGGCTTGTATTCAACTGTAAGGGAAAATATTCAGTACAGTGGATCAAGGAACACATTCCCACTCTGAAACCTTGGGAGGAAGCTGAGATAAAGGCTGTATCAGAAGATGAGGTACCAAAGACGGAAATATTTGTAGGATATTTTCCTGAGGTGCCTAGGATTCTTTCCCTAATTGAAGGTCAGAATGATGGCCTGACGGTAGAGTTCTGGAAGGTTCTAAACCGGGTCTGCAAGGGTAGCAATGCTGAAATAACCTTTGCAATTAACCCATAATCGGCCTCGAATCTTAAGAAAAACAAGTAAGAGAGCTATATTCGGCTGTGCCGAATCTTATATACCCTTCAGCAAAGTATAATTTAAAATAAAAATTTTAAACATTTTTAATATTTAAAAAAAAAGTTTTTTTCAAAATTTAAAAAAAAAAAATTTTCAAAATTATTTTTCAAAATTTAAAAAATTATAATTTTTTTTCAAAAAATTATTTTTTTTTTTCGAAATAATTTTTTTTTTATTCTTTTTCAAAATTTTTTTTTCATTTACTAGTGAAAAAATGTATGACAAAAAATTAAAAAAAAAAAATTCGGGTTAAAAAATATTTTTCCCGATTTTGACTCATTGTTGGTCCAAACTACTATAGCCTTATAGATATCGTTGCAATGAACTTTGAAATATCTTTCATTAGATATCCATATTGTCTATATTAATGACTTAGTAATTCAGATATAAATCAAAAATAGGCCAAAAATCGAGGTTGTCCCGGTTTTTTCCTTATATCTCAGCCATTTGTGGGCAACCGAGCCGGAAGAATTCCCGATATATTGATGTAGGTTATTTGGGGTCTTCAGAAAATTGATTTCAACATACATACAGACAGACAGACAGACGGACATGTCTTAATCGACTCCGCTATCTATAAGGATCCAGAATATAGGGTCGCAAAATTATATTGTGAAAATTACAAACGGAATGACAAATTAATATACTCTTCTCACGAAGGTGAAGGGTATAAAAAGGGCATCATATTGGCTATGGGTATGGCACTGTGCACATCAGGCCTACAGCTCGCGATATGGAGCGAATGACCCACCCAAGAGGGCAAAAGTGAGGATATTAAGTGTCCAATAATGTAGACAGACCAAACTTCATGCTCTGGTTCAATCACCAAGCCCGTCAAGCAAAAGAATGATATACCCAATTCAACGGTTGAGGTTCGACAAGACCAAGGGGACAATACTGTTCACAAAAGGTACTCTGTTGTGCCCACCAGTTCGTGGAAAGGTATTAAGGAATGAGATCGAAAAATTCTTAACTTCAATTTCAGTGCTCTGTTTTTGGCCTCTAAATTTTTAGCAGCGTTCCTGTCAGGAACTTTTTGAGCCTTGTAAGTTTTTAAACCTGCATTAGCTTTAACTTTTCGTACCAAATAGTCCGAGCTGCTTTCCTACCGGATATGTTGGGAGCTCTTTTGAAAATGCTTTCTATTTTTTGGGCTTTAGAAACATCATGTGGTCCATTCAGGTTTTCTATCAACGGACGAGTTCTTCCGGTACTGTTTAATAACATTGGAAACAGTTTGACGGCAGACATTTGAATGCTTGGCCAACTTTTCGTAGTACCAAGTTGGGTTTTGTTGAAAATAGTTAATAATTTAAGTACGCACTTTTTTCTGGTCACTAATTTTAATCAGATTAACAACAAATGAATATAATTGGCATTAAACATAATAACTGAAATGTTTTACAAAGGTAACTTGATCAAAAAAATATCAAGCGAATAAGCCTAACTCGGGTAATAAGAAGAGCAGCCATGGTAGCAGTCACCGAATTCAGATACAAAATCAAGCAAAACAAAAATTTAAAACTCTATTTTTGGGTCTAAATAATTTGAAATTATCCAGTTTAAAGTAATGTACATAAGAAGAAATGTTTTTTTAAACATATTTTACAATTAAAAATAATCTTATAATTTTGTTCATGTTTAAGGCCATTGTGACAATTGTTACGTTTTTATTTATGGTAGATATTGTTACCTTTTCTAGTTATATTTTAATTATTTTTCAATGTTACTTTTTAATATTCATAAAACTTGAATTATTAAAAGCTGTCAATTATCTAATGAAATTTGGATTTTTCACACCTTTATTGTTTCATGTAGTAATAATTTCTAAACTGTCAGCAAAATTCTGTTTTATCTGCAGTCAAACAATATTTAATATTTTATTTAATTTTTGCACTACATGTACGTTGTCTGCAACTGTTCATATATTTTTTTTCTACATTTCCCTTGTAAACGATTCGAATGATTGATAAAGGCAGTCTGTGGCTGTGTTGAGTGCTGTCATAAACATTGACTGGCATAATTATAATGTGTCGAAAACAATGGGTCATTGACAAGGGGTCATGTGTATGTGACCTACATAAATTGACAGCTAAGTTTTGAAATATATTATTAATTTTCTCAACACTTTTTTCAACTTTTTAAAATACAAAATATATATCTATGTATGTATTACATTTGAAGTAAAATGTTAAATTTTTTATAGTTATATTGTATATTTTAACTTTTTATATAACTTTTTACTTGGTTTTGAGAATCTAACCAGAAAATTGAAAAGTTATTTTTATATAGAAGACTAGCTAATACCCGGTGCGCTTCGCTACCCCCTCGAAGTAAAATGCATATTAAGTAAAGGTTTAAAAAAAATATTTATTTAGTAATTAAAATATACATTGTTTCTTTAATATTATTTCTTATTCTATTTTTTTGATGTACAATATATTCAGTCTATATATAAAATTTAAAAATAATAAATTAATGAACTATTTATTTCTTACTTGTTAAACTGATCGTAATAATATGGTAACATTAAAATTTTTTCTTATTAAATAATTCTTATTCTAATGCCTTGGGATACACAATATTTTTTGTTTTTCCTTCTGGCGCGTATACATATAAATCTGTAGGTTTTCCCACTCGCGAACATGCGACGTAAAGCTGTCCATGTAACATGGATTTTCTAAATTAAGTCCACAAACTTGCAAGGACTGACCTTGAGCTTTATTAATCGTCATTGCAAATGCTAAGCGAATAGGAAATTGCAAGCGCTTGAAATCGAATGGCATTTCCGATGTTGTCATCGGAATATGTGGCAGCAAGACATCTGTTCCCATAAACTTTCCAGTTATAATGGTCGCCTCGATTAGATTGTTAATCAATTTTTTTACTGTTAGTCGAGTGCCATTATAAAGTCTTGGAGGATCAATGTTCCTAAGTAAAATAATGGGAACACCAACTTTTAACTGTAAGTCATGTGGTGGAAAGCCTGGTAAATCTAACGAATTTAAAAATTCAACTGGATAATTGACGACATCCTCAACATTTGGAACTGTGTCGATCGATTTATATGTTCTTAAATTCCCATCGATCTTGTTTAGATTATTGCTGTTGATGGAATTGACGTCAATATTTTTGGCTGCCAGTAACGCATGTTCACATAACCGTTCCTTGTTTTTAAAATTTTGTTCGATATTGGGAAATACACATTCTATTAATTCTTCAATGGATTGTGTCATTTTGCAAAAATCAGATGGAAATTTTATATACTTCGTTATAGGATCCATTGGAATTGTTCCATTACCTAAATCAAGTAATTGTTTGGAAAAAGTTGAAGCTGAATCATCACCCTGCAACTGAACACGCATATTAGTAGATAATTTTAGAGTGTGAACATGTTGCCAAAGGTATGACGATTTCAGACATGCATTCAGCTCATCAGCTGGCGTTGATCCCGGTATAACAGGAAGTGTTTGCCGAAAATCACCAGCTAATAGAACTAAAGCACCTCCAAATATGTTATTATTGCTTCTTAAATCCCGTAAAGTGCGATCAAGGGCTTCCAAAGATTTCTTATGCGCCATGGTGCATTCATCCCACACTATGATTTCACATTGTTGCAAAACTTTACCCATAGAAGAATTTTTCTATCTGTTATAGTTTCCTTCATACGCAGATTTTAGTATTTACTACATATGGGAGGTGCTACTCCCACTTTTGCTGGTCCACCTATTTTTGGCCAAAATATTCATATTGAAACTAAAGTAACTTGTACATAATTTGGAAACTCTAACATGTATAGTTTCCCTGATATGGAAATTTTAGTATTTAATTCATATAGGAGGCACAACTCCCTCTTTTGCTGGTCCGCCCATTTTAGTCCAAAATATTTCAAGTGAAACTAAAATTACTTGTAAAAAAATTGGAAACTCTAGCTGTTTCCTTGGTACGCAGATTTTAGTATTTACTACATATGGGAGGTGACCCGCCCACTTTTGCTGGTCCACCCATTTTTGGCCAAAATATTCATGTTGAAACTAATGTAACTTGTGGAAAATTTGGAAACTCTAGCTTTTATAGTTTCCATGATATGCAAATTTTGGTATTTAATTCATATGGATGGCACCACGCCCACTTTTGCAGGTCCACCCATTTTTGTCCAAAATATTTATATTAAATCTAAAGTTACTTGTTCTAAATTTGTGTATTGTAGCTGTTATAGTTTCCCAGATATTAGGATATTAGTATTTACTTCATATGGGTGGTGTCACGCCCACTATTGCTGAACCGCCCGTTTTTATCCAAAATATTCATATTGAAACTAAAGTTACTTGTACAAAATTTAGGAACTCTAGCTCTTATAGTTTACATCACATTTAGTATTTACTTCATATGGGAGGTACCACGCCCACTTTAGTTGGCCCGCCCATTTTTGTTAAAAACATTTGTATTGAAGTTAAAGTTACTTGTATTTAATTTGGTAATTTTAGCTGTTATAGTTTCTTAAAATTTCAGATTTTAGTATTTACTACGTATGGGGGGTGCCACACCCACTTTCGGTGGTCCACCCATCTTCGTTCAAAACATTCATATTGATACTAAAGTTACTTGTACAAAATTTGGGAACTCTAGCTCATATAGTTTACTTCACATTCAGATTTTAGTATTTACTTCATATAGAAGGTCCCACGCCCACTTTTGCTGTTCCGCCCATTTTTTGTTCATAACATTCATATTGAAACTAAAGTTACTTGTACAAAATTTGGGAACTCTTGGTGTTATAGTTTTCCTGACATTCAGATTTTAGTATTTACTTCATATGGGAGGTACCACGCCCACTTCAGTTGGTCCGCCCAATTTTTGTCCAAAACATTTATATTGAAACTAAAGTTACTTGTACAAAAATTAGGAACTCCAGGTGTTATAGTTTTCCTGACAATCAGATTTTAGTATTTACTTATTATGGGAGGTGCTACGCCCACTATTGCTGGTCTGCCCATTTTTGTCCAAAATATTTATATTGAAACTAAAGTTCCTTGTACAAAATTTGGGAACTCTAGCTGATATACTTTTTGAAATATACGCATTTTGTTTTTGACTTGAAATAGGAGGTAATGTTGTATAAATGGGCGTGGCACATCGCCCACGTAAAATTTCAAAATAAAAAGTAGCCTATAGTTCCTTGCAGAGATACGGGAAGACATTGTGAAGATTTCATGAAAATCGGTTCAGCCGATTAGCCGTCTATAAAGTCCAAACAAACAAACAAACAAATAAATATACATACAAACACACATTGACTTCTATATATATAGATGCATTAAAAATTTCAACTAAAAACCAAAGAAACACACATACATAAACATGTATCTATGTTTTAGAGTAAAGAAAGTAATATTTATATGGAAATTTTTCTTTATATTGAGTCTATAATACTAATGCAATGTAAAACCAATATAATATATAAATACATATCTATACATACACGCAGAAAAAAATCTTTGGGTCGTCGTGAAGCACCTTGTCGGAACGTATTACAGAAATTCATGGAAAAATTCGAGCTGTAGGGACAAGTTAGTGATATGAAGAATAAAACCAGAGCACGTCGCTCAAGAACAACTGCGAAAATTGCTGCTGTAGCCCAAAGTGTTGAAGAAAACCCAGGTTTGTCCATTCCTCGTCGTTCTTTGGAATTGGGCATACCACATACGTCATTACACCGTATTTTGGATGATTTTGATCTAGATAACGTTTACTTTCAACAAGACGGCGCTACGTGCCACACAAGCAACGAAACCATTGCTCTTTTACGAGAAAAGTTTCCGGATCATTAAAAGGTTATTCGGGAATACAAAATTAATATTTTAGTAAGAGCTTCTTATGCTAAATTCCCAATTTTTATTGATAAATTCACTGAAATTTATTGTTGGGGGATAAGCTAGTTCCTATGCGCATTTCACTGGTTGCTTAGGCCAGATCTAAAAACTAAAGATATTATACAAATAAAACTATAGAGTGAATGAGAATTACAGACACTCAAGCTTTATTTGTAAAAATATCAAAGCTTAAACAAAACACCAACAATAAACAGTGATTTTATCTTTTCTTACATTCTCTACTACAATTGGTTGGTTTCTTGCCGACACAAACTGTAGTGTGTAAGTGAGTAAAGAAAAAATAAAACAACTTGCTTTATTGTTTTCGCAAGAAAATCAATATAAAGCGAGCTGCCAGTTTAGTCTTGATGCACGGGCACCTGCATCAAGAGGTGATCACAATTGGCCACCGAGATCTTGTGATTTAACACCTTGCTACTTCTTCCTTTGGGGTCAGGTGAAAGATAAGGTCTACGCCAACAGTCCAGCGTCGATTCAAGATCTCAAAGATAGAATTCGTGAGGCTATCGAGAACAGCCACTTTGCGATTTGGTTATGGAAGATTTCATGAAAATGATATGGTCCTGGTGGCCATTTGGCCGATGTTGTTTTTCATTATAGCATTCATTGCATACCTTCCTCTTTATTATGAATTAAACATCCAATCATTTATCTCAAAAAATTTTTCTTTGAATACCAAAATAACAGCTCTTGTTGGAAAACCCTGTAGACAACTTTTTAACGATTAAATCTGGATATATATGTTAGCTATTAGCAATTAGCAAACTATTTGTGTCAAATATTGGTTTTCTAATTCTCCTCGTATTTGAAACATAGTACTGATATATTGTTCTGAACATTTTCTGCCCATTTTAAACACCAAACAATTCTGATTAACAAACAATATTATCGGTAAAATTTTATTCTAAACTCTGTTCTTCTAGGTCAGGCGCGGAAAAAGAGGAGGTGAAATAGGAATTCCCCCCCCCCAAAACCGACAATTTTCGTATTAAAAAAAAAGTAAGAAAGTATGGTCAAGCCCGACCCTATAATACCCTACACTAAGTAAATGAGCAAAAACATTTTTCTTTCAAAATTTCAATCATTTATGTTCGTGAGCGATTTTCGGAAGTGGGCCTTATATGGGAGCTATGACCAATTATGGACCGATCACCATGAAATTTGGTGGTGTGATTAATGTCTATATTAAAGTTATTTATGTTGCATTTTATGTGTATAGCAAAATTTTTAGTAGATTTATGCTCGTTAAAGTGATTATCGGAAGCAGCCCTTATATGGGAGCTACGACTAATTATGGACCGATCATAATAAAATTGGGTGACATGAATTCTGTATATAGAAAACTCATTTGGACAAAAACTTGTGTAGATACCTTGGGCAGAAAAAATGATATGTACCAAATTTTAACGAAATATCTTTAAAATTGCGACCTGTACTCTGCGCACAAGCTTTACATGGACAGCCAGCCAGACTAATATTTTTGGGCGTTACAAACATCTGCACAAATCCATTATACCCTATAGTGGAGTAGGGTATAAAAAGAAAAATGTAGAACAAATTTTAATTTTTTCCACCCCGAAAATGGTTGACCTGGTTTCGCGCCTGTCCTGGGGCCTACCGTTATAAAGTTTTTCTCGGAAGTGGATCTTATGTATGTGCTATGGCCAATTATGGAATAATCGTCGCAAGAAGAAGGTTTGTAGTATCAGAACAATGTGTATATCCTAAAAAAAGTTATACCCCTAATGTAGATTCATTATAATAGTATTTAAACCTATTATTTGGTAATAAGATTTTACAATAAATCTATTACATGTCTAATTATTGGCTTGATAGTAATTGATTTTCAATTTCAAATCGATTTTCAAAATTTCAATTGAAAATGGTTCAAGTAAATGGATAAATATTATTACGTTCAGTCTTAATTTTCTTTTACATTTTACATTTGTGTGGGAGCATAAATATATAAAGCGGACTGCATTTGTATGGACCAAAAAAAATATGCCTCTATTAAAAGTCTAGTATGCTAAAGCTATGATTGACATGATTGGAGTAATCATATAAATACATTACCCTGGAGCAAGTTCAATGGGCCTAGCATAGAACATTTATAAGGTTTAAGCCACAAAATTTTGTAGCGAATCTCAATAACTTTTGTTTGGGAGCCAGCCTAATACATACACCAACAAATATTTACGTTTAAGTATTTTCTGGCTGGCAATGTGTTTGTGTGTTAATGCATGTACTTATATGTTTAAATATAAACTATAGTATACTATTGGGGTTTGTTTTATGGGGTTTGCGTATGTGTTTGTGTATAGGGGTGTGTATTTATGTTTTTGAAATGCAAATATATCTAAATGGTTTTTTCTTTGGATCAAAACACACAAACACACACACACCCACATACAAGTTTATCTATTTCTATCGGTGTGTTTGTAAATGTATACATGTGTATGAATATGTGGTAAACTGCATTGAGAGCAGAGTAGATCGCTCGGTTAAGTCTGTTGGTTGGTTACGGTTTGGTGTAGTGCATTACAAACTATAACCTGGGGTATTTAAACCAAAGTTTACTGTGGTTTTTTTCCCCTACACACATGTATGTGCAATAGGATGGCATTTATTTTATACGTTTAGGATTTTCTATGTAACGTCACACAGTGAGATCGATCGCCAAAAAGTGGTAAACTACTGGCTCGATTGCAAAATAATGTACCAACAAATTGTATATGAGGACACAATGTTTCAGAAAATTATGTTTCTAACCACTCTATTTAAAAATAAGGTGTCAAAGTCGACCACCTCTGGTGTGCAAAACTTTGTAGAGCAAGTCGTTTGTACAAATATGAACAGATTTTAATGACTTTTACAAAAATAGGAATCCTGTTTATTCCTCCAAGTTATCTCTTAAACTTTATGTTAAAATTTTAAAATTTTTTGTTTTTTACCTTAACTTTATTTTGTTTTTCACAAATATATTGGGCGTATGACTTAAAAATAGGGGATTTATAATAAATAGCGTATCTTAATAGTGTAATCAACAACGTTTTTTTTTGCTTCAAAAATGTCAAATTTTGTGCCAACAGAGCGTCATATGCGGAAAGTTTTGCTTTAGTGACGTTTTTCATTAAAAATTTTAACCCAAGTATTATTTGATTTTTTTTATCAAGTTTCCTTTGTAAAACATGTCAGTTATTACGTTTAATGTCAATTGTGTTCATTTGTTGTTAATCTGATTAAAATGAGTGTCCAGAAAAAAGTGCGTACTAAAATTATTAAATATTTTCAACAAAACCCAACTTGGTCCTATAAAAAGTTGGCCAAACAATCAAAGGTCTGCTATCAAACTTTCTCCAATGTTACTAAACAGTACCAGGAGAACTTGTCCGTTGATATAAAACCTGGTTCAGGTAGAAGGAATAGTCCACATGATGTTTCTAAAGCAAAAAAAAAAAAGAAAGCATTTTCAAAAGAGCTCCCAACACCTCCCGTAGGAAAGCAGCCCAGTTAGGATAGTACTCGTACTATTTGGTACCAAAAAATAAAGCCATACAAGGCTCAAAAAGTTCTTGACATGAACTCTGCTAAAAATTTAGAGGCCAAAGACAGAGCACGGAAATTTAAGTCAAATTTTATACAAAAAATATACCGGCTGCATAATGGATGACGAATTGTACGTATGGAAAATTTTTCGTAGCTTCTGGGTCATTTTTTTTTTATATTGTAGATACTCGAGGGAATGTGGAAGAAAAGTTTAGGACCCTAAAGCAGACAAAATTTCCCAAAAAGTTCTTGGTATGGCAAGCAATATGCTGTTGCAGCAAAAAAGCCAAACATTGGTTACAAAGGTCTCTATAAATACTGAAATTTGTATCAAGGAATGTTTACAAACAAATTATGTTTCCATTCATGAGACTTCTTAATGTGTCCAGTTATTTTTTTCCTGATTAGGCATCTGTCACTATGGTAAGAAAGGGTTTGAGTGGTACCAGAACAATAATCTGGTATTTTTACCAAGAGAAGCAATTCCTCCAAACTGACTGGAGCTAAGGCCAGTGGAGAGATATTGGGCTCTTGTTAAAAGAGAATTGACGAGCACAAAAAAGGTGTCCAAAAGTGTGGTAGATTTTAAACGGAAATGGACAATCTGTTCGAAAAAAGTGACATAAAGCACTATAGAAACCATAATGGAAGGGTTTTCGAAAAAGGTTCAAAATTTCATCATTTGAGATTAGAACTTTAAAAATATTTTTTTTTTTGTAAATTGGTGGTTTCATTTTTGTTAACATATACATATGTATTGTTACGTTTTTACCTTTTAAAAACGGGGGTTTATTTCCTTTAAATAAACCGGATACTTTTCATTGCAAATAGTATCCGGTTTATTTAAAGGAAATTGTAACAACTCTTTATTTATTTATAATGTACAACAACAACATAATTATACTCTTCACCATGAGTGGCAAGGGTATATATAAGTTTGTCATTCCGTTTGTAATTTCTACATTTTTCATTTGCGACCCCACAAAGTATATATATTCTGGATCGTTATAGATAGCGAAGTCGTTATAGCCATGTCCGTCTGTCCGTCTGTATGTTGAAATCAACTTTCCGTAGCCCCCAAATAACTTACAAACATAATTGATACATCAATATATCAGGAATTCTTCCGGCTCGGTCGCTATTTAAAATCGAGAAAATCGGCCCACAGATGGCTGAGATGTAAGGAAAAAATCGGGACAACCTCGATTTTTGGCCTATTTTTGATATATATCTGGATTACTAAGTCATTAATATAGACAATATGGATATCTAATGATAGATATTTCAAAGTCCATTGCAACGATGTATATAAGGCTATAGTAATATGGACCTACAATGGGTCAAAATCGGGAAAAATATTTTTTAACCCGAATTTTTTTTTAACCAAAAAAATTTTTTTTTCATAATTTTTTTTTTCACTAATAAATTTAAAAAAATTTTTTTTAAAAAAATTAAAAAAAAATTACAAAAAAATTAAAAAAAAAATTTAAAAAAAATTAAAACAAAACAATTACGAAAAAAAAATTAAAAAAAAAAATTTTTAAAATTTTGAAAAACAATTTTTAAATTTTTTTTTTTTTTAAACTTTGAAAAAAAAAAATTTTTTTTAAAAATTTTAATTTTGTTTACCTAAAAATATTTAAAATTTTTATTTTAAAGTATAATTTGGTGAAGGGTATATAAGATTCGGCACAGCCGAATATAGCTCTCTTACTTGTTAAATAGTCACTCAGTGTCTTTATAAACGTATATCAATTCGCCGAAATACACACACACACACTTTATAACGTACAAGTATACACGTACAAGACAGTTGATGTTAACTCTAACACCGCCAATGATCAACTCCACTCACGATTGCCACCTCTGCCACGCCATCTATCGTAAATCTTCTACAATGCTCTTAACGGACAACTAGTACATTCGAATTCTAGAGCTTTCGTTGTTAATGTTATCAGCTTAAACATTTAGTGTTGCCATACTTACAAACACTGCTAATAACCGCATGCTACTAATGGAAGTGTTTATAAACATGATGAATGTTGCAGCCAGTCGTTACAGACCGTTAAATTCAAATCGTTATTGCACATTCGTAACAGTATGTTAAAAATTTGTCGATCTCAGTCCTTAAGTAAAAATACGGGATTTATAATAAGTGGCGTATATTTTAAACGCGGTTTTTGTTTTGATTAACTTATTTGTCATTTAATCTCACTTAGTTATTGAACATTATAGTGTAAATAACAAAGTTATTTTTACTTCGAAAACATTGAATTTTGAAAAAAAAAAAATGCCGCTCAAGCACACCGAAGCTTATTCTGGTGAATGTGTTTCGTCGGTTTCAACGTGCGAGAGATTGTTTGTGCGGTTCAGAAGTAGTGATTTTGACACGAACAAAAGTTTGAAGACCAAGAATTGGAGGCATTACTCCATGAATATTGTTGGCACACTCAACAAGAGCTTGCAAAATTATTGGGAACTACTCAATCAAAACAATATTATAGTCCAGACATTGTCCCGTCCGACTAATATTGTTTCAATCAATACAGAACGCTCCCTTTTCAGAACAGAATATCCGAAATTGGCTTTATTCGTTCTTGGCTTCAAAAAATGAGCAGTTCTTTTGGCTAGAAATACAAATGATGCCATAATTTTAGTTTGTTATTTTGTTTGTCTGATATAAGTACGTGTTCGTAATTTTAAATTTAGATTTTTCTACAATAAAATTTGAAAAATTTTAGACCTTGTGAGGATCGAAAATCACAAAAATGCAAAATAAGCTCCAACCTAATGTGCAAGTACGATTATGTTTGTATGTATGATAATAGTGGCAATGCAATTGAGAGCTTAAGTGTACATACATCTGTGTGTGTTTGTATTAATGTTAGTACTCAGCACAGTTTATTGTACGAAAAAATATTGTAGGTTTTTATTTTGCAATTTTAGTTTCTCTTTTCGTTTTCTTTTTTGTGCAGCTTGAAAATGAGTGCTTGGTGTGTATGTTTGAATGTATGTATATATAAGAACAAGTGCTAATACTTGAGTGTTTTGCTACATATGAAAGGGGTTTTTTGGCTTTACAATATTGCTATCACTGTGTTAGTAGCAGTAATAGTAGCGTCAAAAGTAAGAGCAACAGCTTTAAATACGCTTACAACTGACCATAAAGTAAATAGTATATCAAAAATTACGAGGGTTTGTGCAAGAATTTCGTTTAAATTAAGATACATTTTCTGTAATATTTCGGCATAATATAAATAATGTAGTCTGATAAGATTGCAAATGTTTGCCCTGCTGATAAACCAAATATTAAGGGCTTAAAAACCATATTAAGAAAGGATTTGAGTAATTCTAGAACAGTTCGTGAAAGTTTAAAGAAATTTGTTTTATTTTCAATTTTCCCACTTTTTAAACCATCCTCGTCGTTGAGGGTAAATTGAAAAACTACTAACAAACAAATATTTTAACAACTTATATTTTTTCAAAAAATTGTTTTAGTTTTTTAATTATTTCCAATAAATCAAACGTTTCATAAAGTAGTTTCATTTCAAGGGTATTTCAAATATATACACTTTAAACTCTTCTAAATGATTGAAATATGTGTTTTAATAAATAAACGAGAGTATAACAAATAAGTTCTAAATGATATAAATGGTAGACAACATACATATTTCCATAACGTGAGAGACAATTGCTAGGTATGTATACAATGGAAATCGATTGGTTTCAAAAAGATCACTTTGAAAGTGATTGATGAATTTTGTTCTATTTCGAGTAGGGGTTATTATTTCTTTGCAGATGACAAATTTCAAATAATTTAAAAGAATTTAATTAACAGAAGTGATAACAATTAATGAAAAGTATCAACATGGAATTTTAAACAACACACAAAACGAAAGTATTGAATTCATTACAACCAATTTCGGTTTCAAACCGATTTCTATCATAGCTTTTAAAAGACTCAGAAAAAGCTTTTTTAGAGGGGCAGAAGCACAGAAATAGTTTAATATAACTTTAAAATATTGTTACGAATGTGCAATGACGATTTGAGTTTAACGGTCTGTAACGACTGCCTGCAGCATTCATCATATTTGAGGGCACGTCCATCAGTAGCATGCTGTTGTTGGCATTGTTTGTAAGTATTTTAACATTAAATGTTTGGGCTGCTGGCAATGACATCGAAGGCTCTGGAATTCGAATGTACTAGTATGTCCGTTAAGAGCATTGTAGAAGATTCCCGATAGATGGCGCGTGTATAAATAGTGGCAGAGGTGGCAGTCGTGAGTTGAGTTGATCATTGTCGCTGTTATAGTTAACATCAATTGTCGTGTACATGTGTGTTTGTACGTTATAAAGTTTGTGTGCATTTATGCGAATTGATAAACGTGTATAAATACACTGAGTGACTATTTAATTCTGTTGTTGTTGTGCATTCTAAATAAATAAGTTGTTACAATTTTAAACTACTAAAACTGCTTTTATTTGTAATCGAAAGTAACCGGTTTATTTAAAGGAAATAAACCCACGTTTTTAAAAGGTAAAAACGTAACAATATATAACTTTAAGTGAATCAAATGAATATTTTTTGCACATCCAATGTGGCAATTGCCCCCACAATAGATAAAATGCAGTAAGTTAAGTGTCATTTGACTCGAATATATAAAGAGTATAAGTTAAAAATTAACGAATTTTTAAAATGTTTAGCTTTTATTTTAAAACATTTGTACAATATAAATTTATTCAAAGTATTGGCTATTGTTAGCTATGACCTTTTCTTAGCTTTCTGACAACATATGTATTCCGCGACAAAAGAACCACTTATCTTTTGAGGCCAAGAACGAATCAAGCCAATTTCGGATACTCTGTTCTGAAGTGAAGCGTATTCCAGAGAGAGCGTTCTGCATCGACCGAAATAAATAGTACTTATTAGGAAGAGGCAAGGTCTTGTGTATAAGGCGAATGAGTCAATACTTCGCAACCACTTATTTCTAAATAGTAGCAGCTCATAATAAATTTGGTCTCACCAAATACAGAGCATTACCTTAGCGCTATAGATATTTGGCTTTGGTGTCGATTCGGCTGGTTTTCTGGGCTTCACATACCATCTCTTAAGCTTTATAGCGTTCTAGCAGAATTTCGGACATACAAAATCGTCTTTCAAGGTCTCTGAGCTTCAATTCGTATGATACCCAATTTCTCTGCTTTTGGATGAATCCTGCTGCTTGACACTGAGTAGCTCTCAATGATTTTCCAAGTTCTTGATGAGTTTTACAAGCATCTTCATGAAGTAGTGCTTCCAATTCTTGGTCGCACTTTTTTGGCTGGCCTGGGCTGTCTTTGTCTTCCGTGTCAAAATTACCACTTCTGAACCGCTCAAACCATCTCTATAAAGGAAAAAACCGGGACAACCTCGATTTTTGGCCTATTTTTGATCTATATCTGGATTACTAAGTCACTAATATAGACAATATGGATATCTAATGATAGATATTTCAAAGTCCATTGCAATGACGTATATAAGGCTATAGTAATTTGGACCTACAATAGGTCAAAATCGGGAAAATTATTTCTTAACCTGAATATTTTTTACCAAAAAAATTTTTTTTTTATAAATTTTTTTTTCATTATTAAATTTAAAAAAAAATTTTAAAAAATTAAAAATCTGATTGGAAAAAAATTTTAAAAAAACCGTTTCGAAAAAAAATTGTAAACAATTTTGAAAATATTTTTTTTTTAAATTTTGAAAAACAATTTGAAGAAAATAAATTCCTTTTTTTAAATTTTGAAAAACAATTTCGAAAAAAAAAATTAATTTTGTTTACAAAAAATTTTTATTTTAACGTATAACTTGGTGAAGGGTATATAAGATTCGGCACAGTCGAATATAGCTCTCTTATTTGTTTAAATAATGTACAAAAACTCTTCTATTTAAAAAGATCCAAAAACTCTCAAATTAGTTTTATTTTAATAACATTGGGACATTTTTATACCCTTCACCTTCGCGAGAAGGGTACATATAAGTTTGTCATTCCGTTTATAATTTCCGCAATATAATTTTCCGACCCTATAAAGTATATATATTCTGCATCTTTATAGATAGCGGAGTCGATTAAGCCATGTCCGTCTGTATGTCTGTCTGTTGAAATCAATTTTCTGAAGACCCCAAATAACTTACAAACTTGATTCATACATCAATCGGGAATTCTTCCGGCTCGGTTGTTATCTAAAATATAGAAAATCGGCCAATAAGTGGCTGAGATATAAGAAAAAAACCGGGCCAACCTCGATTTTTGGCCTATTTATTATCTATATCTGAATTACTAAGTCATTAATATATTCAATATGGATATCTAATGGTATATATTTCTAAGTCCGTTGCAACGATCTATATAAGGCTATAGTAATTTGGACCTACAATGAGTCAAAATCAGGAAGAATATTAGTAAAAAAGAATTTTTTCTCTAGTAAGTTAAAAAAAAAACTTTAAAATTTAAAAAAATGTTTGAAAAAAATTAAAAAGAACTATTTCGAAAAAATGAACATTTTTGAAAACAATTTTGAAAAAAAATTATTTTTTAAATTTTGAAAAACAATTTTGTCAATTTTGTTTACCTAAGAATATTTAAAATTTTTATTTTAAAGTATAATTTGGTGAAGGGTATATAAGATTCGGCACAGTCGAATATAGCTCTCTTACTTGTTTCACTTTAATAAGTCTGGAGTTTGAAGGGTATTGAAAAACACCATAATCATATGGGCATGACAGTTGGAACAGTTAAGATGGAACAGTTAAGAAGAACTTTCTTTTTAAAAAAATAATATCTGATGTTGCCTTTTATGAAATGATTAATTTTGTGTACACATTTCATAAAATAAATCAAATTCCAAAAACGTCAAAATTTGCAATTTACATCTGATTGATTAAGATCCATATATATTTTTGTTATAAACAAGGTTATGTTTTACTTTGCACATCTTATCAATAATAGGATTATTTACTTCCAAAAAAAGTCTACTTCTTTGCCCTTCACAGCTACTTGATGTAAAATATAACAAATTGTAAAATTTGTTATATGTATATAGATAAAATATGGAAAAACTTTGCAAATATTTTTTCAAGGTAGTTCTTATTTTGCAAACATTTTGAAGTAACTAAAAGTCAGATTTTCAAATGGGGTTTGAATTTCCCAAAAAGTTCTTGGTATGGGAAGCAATATGCAGTTGCGGCAAAAGAAGCCAAACATTTGTTACAAAGGGCTCTTAAAATACCGAAATTTACATCAAGAAATGTTTAAAAAAAGGATGTTTCCATTCATAGGACTTCTTAATGTGTCCTATTATTTTTGGTCTGATTTGGCATCTGTCACTATGGTAAAAAAGGTCTTGAGTGGTACAAGACCAATGCCAAGCTAGACAATTCCTCCAAACTGCCTGGAGCTAAGGCCAGTGGAGAGATATTGGACTCTTGTTAAAAGAGAATTGAAGAGCTATCGAAAAAACTCCCATCATTTACGCAATTTTAAACTTTCAATAGATTTCCGGCACGTGTTCTAGTTATCCGATTGCACTTAAATTTTGCAGTAGTTAGATTAGCTACTAACGAACAAAGTAAGTCCCATCCAAAGCAAATCCATATTTTAAGGGCAGGTCTAGTGTACACACATACCCTCATTTTCGTTGAAAGCTCGTGGATGTTACATATAAAAAGATTAAAGGTAAAACAACCTCCTTCAACCCTCCAAAATTAAAAACTTGGCAGAAAATAAGAAAATCATAATCTTGCAAAATAAAAAGTTTATCTCCATCAAAAAAACTCGCAGAGAATCTTAGTAGTTAATCTTCATCTGGTTTTGTGGATTTGCATACACACATAGCATTTGTGTAAGTCAGAGTTTGTTTTTGCTTCACTGTGTTTCAGTTTTACTTATTTGCTTTACTACAACTACGAGAAAATAAACAAGCAAAGTCAAACAGCAAAATCAAAAAATAAAAAAATGCTTATTAACTTATATTGGTACAGTGATATTTTATCTTCTTGCGCAGCCAGTCACAGCGATTAAATTCACAAATGCTGAAATGCTGTGATCAGTTCAGTATTTTTGTTTTTTCCTATGCTTTTGCTTTGCTTTTTGCTGCGCTCTTTCACTTACAAACAACTGCTTAAGGTTTTTTTAATGTTCAGAAATTAACTGTGTGTTTGCACCATTCTCTTTGAAATGTTACATACATACACACATACATACATTATTTATGAAGATTAAGAAAAACATTAAGCAGTTGTTTGTAAGTGAAAGAGTGCAGCAAAAAGCAAAAGCATAGAAAAAAACAAAAATACTGAACTGATCACAGTATTTCAGCATTTGTGAATTTAATCGCTGTGACTGGCTGCGCAAGCAGATAACATCTCACTGTACCACTATAAGCTAATAAGCATTTTTTTATTTTTTTACTTTTACTGTTTGTTATAGCTTGGACGCAATTGCTGAAAAACTGTAAGCAAAGCATTTTTTTAGGTGCTTTTGCTAATTTCAAGCAAGCAATACAAACACTGGTGTAAGTGTGTCTGAGCATATGTGTGCAGGGGTGCTAATATAATGAATGCATTACATATACACTCTCATATGTGTATGTTAAATGTGAATTAATAATACTCATACGCCAAAGTGTACTTTGGTACAATTTTAAGCTTTATTCTTTTATGTATTTTCGCTTTGTGTTCTGTTTTTCATTCTATCGTCATTGTTAGTTGTTTGTTTCAAAAAATTTGACATTTAAATTCTTCTTGTGCATAAATTAAGATTATCTTGATTATTTTCCTCTGTTTTTTTTTTTTTTTTTTTTTTGTATAAATTCGCATTTCTTTTTGTTATCGTTTTTGTTGTTGCTGTAGCATTTCAACATTTTCTTAGCAAAAGTTTTAAGGCATTTATTTTAAGACATATGTATGTTCCTACGCGTTTGTACAGTCGAACGAACGTATGTTATAAATAAAGAAGAAAATATTAAAGGAAAAACTTGCTCTAAAACTCTTTACAAATTTTGCATATGATGGTACAGTGAAGAGCAAACATTTATTTAACAAAATTATAATCATTAGAAAATAAATGTTGACAACAAATTGTTTATTAATGCTAATTATTTAAAACTATGATTTAACGGACTAACCTAACCTAACTTCAGGATCTAACAGAGTAATAGGTTTTATTCAAGACATTTAATGAACTGCACTGCCCAACTTCATTTTTAATCCCCACTGTATGCAACAATATTGTTTATAACATAATTTTTCTCACACTTACAACACACAAGTGTTTATGTGTGTATTTGAGTGTAAATGTAAATGTATACATACATATACACACATATGTAAATGTATATGTGAGACACTAACAATTGCATGTTGTAACTTCCGTCTTAAGAAGACTGGAAACAATGAAATAAAACACCAACAACAACAAAAAGAACTCCTATTGAAAACTTTGGCTACAACATTGGGCTTATTATATTTTACTCTTTCAAATGTTGTAGTTGTTGTGATATGTTGTTCATTCCTTTGGTTGGCTGAGTTCTTGTTGTACGATGTTAACACCTCTGCTGACATACGTACTTAATTTTTTCTTTGGGAATTTGCATTTATTTATTTTATCGCGTTTGTTATTTATTTTGTTTTTGCTGTTTTCTTTATTTTTTATAAATGTCTTATTTTTTCCCGGCAACACACTATATAAATGTTAGTGTATATGTATGAAAATCGCTTGTGAGCATTTTTTTTTTGTAATTTTTTCTTTGGGTTTGATTCAGTGTTAACGTCGTTTAGTAGCGCATAACTTCGCACCTAGGGTTTTGGCTTTTCTGTTTTCCATTCTCTGCCATTTTTTTGTTCCCTCATATTCGTGAGAAATTTGTCCGGTAATAAATTTGCCACCTTTTCGTTGCCGACACAAAAGGATACACTTTACACAAATGCGCGTGTTTCACATGTACCTTAAACTCAAGAATTTTTCTATAGCCTTATACATACAAGTTGAAAATAGTTAGCATACATACATGTACATCACTTTAAACATTAGTTGAGCGTAAATACAAGAAGTCTTTTCTTGGTTTTTTGTAAAATCATACGTTAAAAATAGACTTTTACACTGTAAGCCTTTATTTATGAATTAAATAAGGAACATGCCAGAGGCATAGAAAGTAAAACCAAATAGGAGAATAAAATATTTCTAGACTATGACTAGACTATGACTAGACTATGACTAGACTATGACTAGACTATGACTAGACTATGACTAGACTATGACTAGACTATGAATAGACTATGACTAGACTATGACTAGACTATGACTAGACTATGACTAGACTATGACTAGACTATGACTAGACTATGACTAGACTATGACTAGACTATGACTAGACTATGACTAGACTATGACTAGACTATGACTAGACTATGACTAGACTATGACTAGACTATGACTAGACTATGACTAGACTATGACTAGACTATGACTAGACTATGACTAGACTATGACTAGACTATGACTAGACTATGACTAGACTATGACTAGACTATGACTAGACTATGACTAGACTATGACTAGACTATGACTAGACTATGACTAGACTATGACTAGACTATGACTAGACTATGACTAGACTATGACTAGACTATGACTAGACTATGACTAGACTATGACTAGACTATGACTAGACTATGACTAGACTATGACTAGACTATGACTAGACTATGACTAGACTATGACTAGACTATGACTAGACTATGACTAGACTATGACTAGACTATGACTAGACTATGACTAGACTATGACTAGACTATGACTAGACTATGACTAGACTATGACTAGACTATGACTAGACTATGACTAGACTATGACTAGACTATGACTAGACTATGACTAGACTATGACTAGACTATGACTAGACTATGACTAGACTATGACTAGACTATGACTAGACTATGACTAGACTATGACTAGACTATGACTAGACTATGACTAGACTATGACTAGACTATGACTAGACTATGACTAGACTATGACTAGACTATGACTAGACTATGACTAGACTATGACTAGACTATGACTAGACTATGACTAGACTATGACTAGACTATGACTAGACTATGACTAGACTATGACTAGACTATGACTAGACTATGACTAGACTATGACTAGACTATGACTAGACTATGACTAGACTATGACTAGACTATGACTAGACTATGACTAGACTATGACTAGACTATGACTAGACTATGACTAGACTATGACTAGACTATGACTAGACTATGACTAGACTATGACTAGACTATGACTAGACTATGACTAGACTATGACTAGACTATGACTAGACTATGACTAGACTATGACTAGACTATGACTAGACTATGACTAGACTATGACTAGACTATGACTAGACTATGACTAGACTATGACTAGACTATGACTAGACTATGACTAGACTATGACTAGACTATGACTAGACTATGACTAGACTATGACTAGACTATGACTAGACTATGACTAGACTATGACTAGACTATGACTAGACTATGACTAGACTATGACTAGACTATGACTAGACTATGACTAGAATATGACTAGACTATGACTAGACTATGACTAGACTATGACTAGACTATGACTAGACTATGACTAGACTATGACTAGACTATGACTAGACTATGACTAGACTATGACTAGACTATGACTAGACTATGACTAGACTATGACTAGACTATGACTAGACTATGACTAGACTATGACTAGACTATGACTAGACTATGACTAGACTATGACTAGACTATGACTAGACTATGACTAGACTATGACTAGACTATGACTAGACTATGACTAGACTATGACTAGACTATGACTAGACTATGACTAGACTATGACTAGACTATGACTAGACTATGACTAGACTATGACTAGACTATGACTAGACTATGACTAGACTATGACTAGACTATGACTAGACTATGACTAGACTATGACTAGACTATGACTAGACTATGACTAGACTATGACTAGACTATGACTAGACTATGACTAGACTATGACTAGACTATGACTAGACTATGACTAGACTATGACTAGACTATGACTAGACTATGACTAGACTATGACTAGACTATGACTAGACTATGACTAGACTATGACTAGACTATGACTAGACTATGACTAGACTATGACTAGACTATGACTAGACTATGACTAGACTATGACTAGACTATGACTAGACTATGACTAGACTATGACTAGACTATGACTAGACTATGACTAGACTATGACTAGACTATGACTAGACTATGACTAGACTATGACTAGACTATGACTAGACTATGACTAGACTATGACTAGACTATGACTAGACTATGACTAGACTATGACTAGACTATGACTAGACTATGACTAGACTATGACTAGACTATGACTAGACTATGACTAGACTATGACTAGACTATGACTAGACTATGACTAGACTATGACTAGACTATGACTAGACTATGACTAGACTATGACTAGACTATGACTAGACTATGACTAGACTATGACTAGACTATGACTAGACTATGACTAGACTATGACTAGACTATGACTAGACTATGACTAGACTATGACTAGACTATGACTAGACTATGACTAGACTATGACTAGACTATGACTAGACTATGACTAGACTATGACTAGACTATGACTAGACTATGACTAGACTATGACTAGACTATGACTAGACTATGACTAGACTATGACTAGACTATGACTAGACTATGACTAGACTATGACTAGACTATGACTAGACTATGACTAGACTATGACTAGACTATGACTAGACTATGACTAGACTATGACTAGACTATGACTAGACTATGACTAGACTATGACTAGACTATGACTAGACTATGACTAGACTATGACTAGACTATGACTAGACTATGACTAGACTATGACTAGACTATGACTAGACTATGACTAGACTATGACTAGACTATGACTAGACTATGACTAGACTATGACTAGACTATGACTAGACTATGACTAGACTATGACTAGACTATGACTAGACTATGACTAGACTATGACTAGACTATGACTAGACTATGACTAGACTATGACTAGACTATGACTAGACTATGACTAGACTATGACTAGACTATGACTAGACTATGACTAGACTATGACTAGACTATGACTAGACTATGACTAGACTATGACTAGACTATGACTAGACTATGACTAGACTATGACTAGACTATGACTAGACTATGACTAGACTATGACTAGACTATGACTAGACTATGACTAGACTATGACTAGACTATGACTAGACTATGACTAGACTATGACTAGACTATGACTAGACTATGACTGGACTATGACTAGACTATGACTAGACTATGACTAGACTATGACTAGACTATGACTAGACTATGACTAGACTATGACTAGACTATGACTAGACTATGACTAGACTATGACTATGAACATGTTAACTTGAGATTTTGCCATTTGGTTTAAAAATGCTTTTTTTAACCAGTGAAAATCTGAATGTGATTAAAAACTGTTGTTACAAAAACAATAACAAATTCATTTGTCCCCTTCCATAGGAAAACCATAAAACAACCACAGAAGCAACAATGAAAATGTCTTTATTTATAACTACATATTGTTTTTTGTTGAGTGGGATCATTAGAGTTTCTGCTACATGATGTAGTATTTTTCATATGGGTTTTATGTATGCACAATTTTAACAAAATTCATACTAAATTACCTTGTCGTATGTACATATGTCAGAAAACACATTTAATAGTTGGTGTTAGTGAAAACACTCCCTTTTTTTCATGTATGACACTTAATATTTTGCCATTTTGAAAAATGTTTTAAAATTTTTTTAAAAAACAAAAAACCATTTTGCTTTACAAACAAAACATTAGTGCATATTTAATGATGTTTAGTTTAACACCATTTTATTTATTTAGATTTTATTGCTGCTTTTGTTATTTATGTAGTGCTGACCTTTGGGCTAGTAGTATGTAATTTTGAGACATATTACACACACTTTTTTTAGTTTAATGTTTTATGCGAGTGGTTTATGGAGGGTCAAAAACATAAAAACGTCTTGATGGGACAGGGTTTATTTACAAAGATTTTGGCTTAAAACTCGAGAGGGTATTGTAAGGGAGATCAACATTATGTACGAAATTGAGGTTTTTGGTGTCAAAATTTATTAGTTTTTATGGAAAAATAAATATTTGTATTAAAGCTTTTGTATGTATGCCTGGCGTTAAAAAAAAGGTTTATTTATGTTATGTGCATGTATGTATATGAACGTGTTTATGTATTTTGGTCTAAATACAATAAAATATTCAAAATATATTTTGTGTTTTTTTTTTTTGCGTATTTGTGTTTTCTGATTCAGTGTGTGTTTGAATTTATGGTTTCATGGGGATTTAGGAAGTGTAGATTTATTATGAATATTTTATAAATCGTTATGTTTTGATTCTACTTTATTATTGTTTTATATGTTTAGATGGTATATTTAGTGTATGATTTGTACTTTGTACACCTCTCCTACCCCAAATAAAATAAGCTAAATAATTCATATGGTAACTGTGGTGCTTTTTTTTACATTTTTGCTATTTGTTTTGCAGCAAGAATATTGAATGAAATGGTAAAAGACATTTCCGCCAAAAAAATATAAAAAAATCCTTAGAGTGCCATATATGTGAGGCCAGGATACCCCGCCAAAACATATGTTTTAAAAATATAAATTTATTACAAATATTTAAGCCCATAAGCTTTACAACAAAGATTAACATGTTAAAATTTAAAAATTTTTATAAAAAATATGGGAAAACTTAATTTTTTGAAAACATTCCAGAAATAACTATATATCTTCAAGTTGAATACCGAATAAATTTAAAATCGGAAAAAAAATCCACCAATAATTCGTCCAAATTGAAAAACAGTATTTACAGAATACGTGTATCCGCTGGTGTAAAGTAATCGAATGTCTGAGACTGTTACTTGAAGTAAGGAATATTATTGAAAAATCATACATAAAAGCATGTAATCTTAAGATCGTGTCAGGTTATGAATCGTGGATCTAAGCTAATGAGCTTGAAACTGAATAATAATCGACAATTTGCATTTTTTAGTAAGAGATAAATCCACTATATTTTTCTAATTAGAGATTACACTTTGATATAAAAACACTCGCTAAATGACATAAGGTGTGTTCACATTGTTCAAACATTTGAGTTAAAGCAAACAACATTAAACCATATGAATATGTTGAGGTTTGGTTGAGGTTTTCATTATATTTTCAAAAACTAAATATCGTCTAAGAAATGTTCACTAATTTAGGATTTTGTAAAAAACTGATTTCATAAAAAATATTTGTATGTCTATGCCGCACAGTGGCTCAATATCGTTTTTCATCGGCCAAAACTCTGTAACTTTTTAACCGATAGATATATTTTAGAAATTTTTCTTATGATGGACAGATATGAATTTTGAATTTTTCTCCAGTTTTAATTTCATTAAAATCGGTTCAGCAGTTGTTGAGAAATTTAAAGTTGAAGTTGATCTTTTAATTTTTTTATGATTCAAAAAACAAAAAATTCGCATTTTCATACTGCGAATTTTTTGTTTTTTTAATCAGTTTTACTTATTATAAAAGTTATCAGCAGATAAAAAAACATTTTAATAATACCCTGGATAATTTTGTGAACAGGTTCCCAGTTTATCAATTGTGTAACAGGTTCCACTAAAACCGGTTTGTAAAGAACCGGTTCCAGAATCGGTTGTTTTTGGAAAAAAAAATACGAATGTTTATTTTGTTTTTTATTTTAATAACATTAAGAACAAACATTTTAACAAAAACTTGTTAATGTTTATTTTATTTTTAACTTAAGTAACAATAAAAGAAAATTATAACTATTGTTCATTCGGTTGGAAAATTGCCTGCAAATATTCCATATTTAGTTCTAAATTATTTCTGTCCTTTAGCAGCCCTTTTGCTTCTTAATCTAAGTCCCGATGTTCTACTTCCCATTGACTTCGAATGCTAGTGATGAACGGATTTGACGTTGCCAGTAATATATTAAATAAATCTTCATTTGTAGAAGATCGTGATGTAATACTTATTCCTTTTTTCCTGGGCTTCCTCTGATAGATCTCCAAGTGGTACTAAATGATGCTTAATGACATCTTCTACATGATAAAGGATTTTGTGAACAGTTGCAGACATATTTCTCCATGGATATTTGGTTGTATATATTCCTGCAGTGTCCTTCGCATAATTACCAAATTTTCCAGCAACAATTTGTTCCTTGCACACAATTACATCGATAATTGTTTTAAATCTTGAAATAAGATTTATATAAACACCTGTTATTTTAGATGCTCTTTCGGGATCTGAAAAGAACCTTCTTGTTGTATTTCCATCATTCGTATTACCAGATCCTTGTTTTGGTTGATCTACGAATGACACAATGAACATATCTGTGTCTGTGAAGTATTTTCACATACATATTACTTGTATTGTTTTTATCCAGAAGAACCATCACAACCCCATTTGCAAAAGAGAGTTAACTTGCAGTTTCCATATTTCTTCAAATCATTTCCTTTAAATGACAGAAAGATTAAGTAGATCTTGAAGTAGTACATCTGTTGAAATCGATGTGATTGTAATAGTGTCCACTGGTGGTGGCAAACAATCCTTCTTAACAGCAGTTATATGATGGATAGAGATGTGAGCCTTTTTCAATCGCACGCAATCTGAGCTGATTATATTGCTGTTTTGTTATCTTTAGATCCCAAAATAATGCTAAGGCTTCTTCATTTGAGAAATTTTTTTCATCGCTTGGCATTGGAATACTTTTAAGAATTTGTTTTGTTCTCACTGGACTAGCGTTAAAAACTTTTTGAATGATATCGACTTTTGTGAATTGTTTTTGTGATCGAAATTGATATAGCAAAGTTTCTTGTATATTTTCACATCCGATTTATTCATTAATATCCTTAAGTTTGGTGGTCTGCCAAGATTGATTTGGTTTGTGCTTTCTGAAGATACCTGGACAGTAAGACAGTAAAATCTTTCTTTGCTCCATCCAATTTTTTTGTAGCCCTTTTAATTTTATTTTATTTCGGTGCTGCATGGATATAAGTTTGCTTTTTTTTGAACGTAACTTAGAACACCTTCCCGCTTTTGGCTTTAAAAATTCTCTTCGGATAATTCTTTATAGCTGAAGCTATAAATGTTTTATAAAGATTTTTAAATTTGATTGTTATTGCTTAATAATTTATAATATATCTTATGGCAACTGAGTTCCAATACCGCTGGCTTTTATCATATTCTTACATTACGTTATACTATGTCCCAGGTAGCATAAATAAGTTCAATAAAAAGTGATAAAAACTAAAAAAACAGGTCAACAAACAGGTCAACAAGTATATATATGCTTAAAGAGGACACTTTGGCCTTTCTCCTGGTAGTGAAATTTGTTTAGCCCCTTTTGACCCTAAGCACTTTTATTTCACTGAAATTAAAATTTGACTAAAATATAGTAACTGAGAAACGGTACAAATGTGACAAATCATACCGGTTCTTAAAGACTATTATTCTGCCAACATAACAAAAAAAAAAAAAAATCATCCAATTATCGATAATAGTTTGCGAGTAATGATAATTTACATCTGATCAAATTTACAAAAATCACATTTTTTATAAAATGACATAAAATATTTGATTTTAACAGCATACCACGCACACAATTGACAATATATTTATGTAATTTTTTGGCTACTTTAGTCTCAATGTTTTTAATATTGAATGACATTAAAATTTTCGAAATCGGAGTTAACAAAAAGTTGGACTTTTGGCCGATGAAATTGAGATCTGAGCCATAGTGTGCCGGTAATAAAATTGACTTAAAAATGCGAGCCTTTTTCAAATTTTAAGTCTTTACAATATAAAGTTATTCAAAATATTGGCCATTGTTAGCTATGACCTTTTCCCATCTTTCAGGCAACATATGGCTTCTGAGTCAAAAGAACTGCGCATTTTATGAGGCTAAGAACGAATAAAGCCAATTGCGGATAGTCTGTTCTGAAGTGAATCGTATCTAAGAGAGCGCGTTCTGCTTTATAACCACTTTTTTCTAAATAGTTTTTAACAGGTATTGCAACATGTGGCCGTGCGTTATCATAATGGAATATTACGGATGGAATATTTTCAGCCTAAGGACTGAGATCGAAAAATTCTTAACATACAATTTCCGTGCTCTGTCTTTATCATCTAAATATTTAGCAGGGTTCTTCTCAGGAATTTGTTGAACCTTGTATGTTTTTTAACCTGCATTGGCTTTAACTTTTCGTACCAAATAGTTCGAGAACTGAGCTAACCGGGCTGCTGTCCTACCGGATGTGTTGGGAGTTCTTTTGAAAATGCTTTCTATTTTTTTTGGCTTTAGAAACATCATGTGGACCATTCCTTCTAACTGAACCAGGTTTCTATCAACGGACAAGTTCTCCCGGTACTATTGAATACCATTGGAAGCAGTTTGACGGCAGGCAGACCTTTGACTGTTTTGCCAACTTTTTGTAGGACCAAGTTGGATTTTGTTGAAAATATTTAATAATTTTAGTACGCACTTTTTTCTGGTCACTCATTTTAATCAGATTAACAACAAATGAACATAACTGACATTAAACATAATAACTGACATGCTTTATTAAGGTAACTAGATCAAAAAAAAAAAAAAATCAAATAATACTTGGGTTAAGAATTTTTCGATCTCAGTCCTTATACTCGCTTGGAACGAATCAGTTGCATTCGGTGCATGTTTCCTGTGATGGTCTGGTCAGATTTCAGCTGCTCATAATAGGACCCTTTTGATCCCACAAAATACAGTGCATTACCTTAGCGCCATGAATATTTGGCTTTGGTGTCGACTAGGTTGATTGGGTGGGCTTCACATATGATCTCCTAAGCTTCCGGTTGTCGTATTAGATCTATTTTTTATCGCAATGATTTTTTGCAAAAAAATGTTTGTGACAACCATTTATATGATGAAGGATTTACCATATTATGTTGCTCTTATATCATAATCTGAGAACAACATATTATGATAAAATTATTCATCATATAAATGGTTGTCACAAACATATATATGTTTACTGTAACCATATATATATGGTTGAAATATTCATGTGAATCGTAAATTAACCATATTATTGTTACCACAATCATATATATAGTTACTGTAACTATAATATTGTTAAAAATGTTGAAATGGTTACAGTAACAATGCAGCAACAATTATATTTTTTTTCTGCGTGTGCTTTTGTATGAATCCTGCTTCTTGCAAACGTTTTGAAATTGCTGATTGAGTAGCTGCCAATGATTTTGCAAGCTCTTGTTGAGTTTTACATCAATCTTCATGGAGAAATGCATCCAATTCTTGGTCTTCAAACATGTGGGCGATCTGTGACTTCCGTGTTAAAATCACCACATCTGAACCGCACAAGCCATCTCTTGCACGTTGATACCGATGAAACCCAATCGCCATAAGCTTTTGTTAGCAATCACACTTTGTGCGAATAAATGACAGATATGTACCCTTCAAAATGACATATTGTAAATTCTGCATTTTTATGTAAAAGCGCTAAGTAGTTTCAAAATTGTAATAACTCTTGTTCATGATAAAACTATTTATATACCAGCGGCATTTTCTAGCAATTTCCAGCATGGTCTAGCGCAGACAATCGAATGTTTTATTTATATTATACAAAAGTCATCCAATGCCTCCCAAAAAGGTTAAGGTAAAACCGTTAAATTCAAATGGACAATGCAATTTCATAACGATATATTTTACTTTAATATTGTGAAGAGTATAAAAGTTTTGAGTAATTTTTCATATAAATTTTCATTTAGTTGGCTCTAACTTTAATAAGTTTTAACTAAATGTTCTTTATTGAAAAACTAATGCTGCTTAATCACAGCAAAATACTTAACATTAATTTATCTTGCATCAATGTACTCGCAACAACAAAACAAAACAACATTTAGCAACTTTTGGTTTATTTTCCTTATTTTTTTTTTTTTTGATATTTAATTAATTCAATTTGAGTAAAACGTAGTTTTTTGACAACAGCAACCCCTTTAGATTTCCTCCAAAACTAACCTGGTTTTATTTTTTTTTAGCATGCTTAATTTATTAAAATTATTTTCATGTTTATAGTTTTTTGTAATTTAATTTTCAACAAAATGCGAGGATACGTACACGGTATTTAGCTTAAAAGAAAACACAACAAATTGTTGTG
Organism: Calliphora vomitoria; assembly: GCA_942486065.2. NCBI lineage: Eukaryota > Metazoa > Arthropoda > Insecta > Diptera > Calliphoridae > Calliphora > Calliphora vomitoria. The sequence continues at coordinate 17,620,665 of OW818029.2, forward strand.
ATGTTTAACAGTTTTTTTGTTGTTTGTTTGTTTTAATTTTGCTAAAAAATAAACCTACAACAAAAGCTATATGCTGAGAATTGTAGACGTTTAAGAAGAAAAAAAATAAAGAAAACTACATGGTAGAAATTACAAACATAAAAATCAACAAAAATAAAAAGAAGAAAAATTAAATTTAGAATGTTGTATTCCATCATTTGATGATTAAAGGCATCACAGCGTAACAAAAGACAATGCCAAACTCATTAGTGATGTTTAAAGAGCAGTTTCAACAAGTGTGAACAACATATGCAAAACAAAATCAACATATGAACACGAAAAAAACAAAAAAAAAAAAAAAAATACGCAAATACAATCAAAAACTATATAGAGGTAAGGATACCCAGCCAGCCAGCCAGTCAGCCAGCACGGGTGACAAAAAGGTGAAAACACAAATAAAAGCTGCAAACGAATCATAGAACACGGTAAATTTTTTAAATATAATGTTTTAGATATACTTGTTATAATAATCCGGATCAAGATTAAAATGTTAAAACCTTTAAGATTTCTTTGTAACAAAATTAATTAAAAATTTACTTTAAGTATAACAAATTACTTAAGTTTTTATTTTATCTTACTGCTATGTAGGGTATTTAAGATTCTGTTTTAATTTTAAAATCAAGAGAAAATTGTCGCTTTTAGATGTTTTTTTTTTTTTTTTTCGTAAATTACATTTTATAATGATGTAATGAGATTTAAAAAAGTTGCATAACATGATTATAACAACAACTAAAAAAAAAACTATACATAAGTATAAGCTTTATGATACTCATCGCACAGTAGTTGGAAATTTATTATATTTTGTTATTTATTACAGCTATCTGAAATGAAAAAAGTTAAGAGATAACCCAATGTCTACTTTTAAAAGCTACACAGAGAAAATTTGTTTCCAATCGAATGATTCGGTTGCACACATAGAATTTTTCGGTTCTATCAACAGAAAGTCAATTGCTAAAGAAGAATGTCGGTTGAAGCAAACAAACATTTGTTACCCCTTCTAAAATTTGGTAGCCACAACTGTAAAATTTGGTTACTAAGGTAGAATCATTCGATTGGCAAGAAATTCGGTTGTCATCACGAATCTGTTTTCTCTGTGTAAGTTTCCAAATTGACATGTATATCTGCGTTAGAATTACCTGGAACTCCTTGGTGTCGCGGCATCCACTTCAATCATTGGAAAAACTGCGGTATCATGCGCCTGCAGTGGCGAGTCTATTAACAGAGTTTAAAGCAACACATGGCAAAAAGTCATTAATAACTTGTGACTATAAGTCCCAAAGTCCGTTAGATCCATGAGTGAATTTCGAAATAATCCCTCCAGTTAATTTATTAAATTAACCCATAGACTTGTAAATATTGTTAGAATAGCGTTCGAGGAAAAAAAAAATATTGTTCCGCTCTCTTCATTGACAATTCTCAAGCATTTGATAAAGTATGGCATGATGGTTTAAAATACAAATTGAGTCAAAATTTACGCACAAACACACATAAGCTATTGGAAAGCTATTTAACTGGTCGAACATTTAAGGTTAAAGAAGGAGACTTTCTAAGAACTCCGCAACCCATTAAAGCTGGAGTCCCCCAAGGCATTATTCTGGGACTTTTTTATACCCTTCATCTTTGTGAGAAGGGTATTTATAAGTTTGTCATTCCGTTCGTTATTTCCACAATATAATTTTTCGACCCTATAAAGTATATATATTCTGGATCCTTATAGATAGCGGAGTCGATGAAGCCATGTCCGTCAATCTGTTGAAATCAATTTTCTAAAGACTCCAAATAATTTAATTAACATAATAAATACATCAATATATAGCTCGGTCGCTATTTAAAATCGAGATAATCAGCACATAAATGGCTGAGATATAAGGAAAAAATCGGGACAACTTCGATTTTTGGCCTATTTTTTATCTATATCTGAATTACTAAGGGATTAATATGGACAATATGGATATCTAATGATAGATATTTCAAAGTTCATTGCAACGATGTATATAAGGCTATAGAAATTTTGACCTACAATGGGTCAAAATCGGGAAAAATATTTTTTAACCCGATTTTTTTTAATTTTTTATCCTACATTTCTTTTCACTAATAAATTTAATTTTTTTAAAAAAAATTTAAAAAATTTTGGAAGAAAATTTAAAAAAAAAAATATTTGGAATAAAAAAATTTTGAAAATAAATTTTTTTTTCAAATTTTGAAAAAAAAATATATAATTAAATTTTGTTTATTAAAAAATCCTTCCTTTATTTAAAAGAATTAAAAAAAAAGTTTGGAAGAAAATTTAAAAAAAAAAAAATTTCGAATAAAAAAATTTTGAAAATAAATTTTTTTTTTCAACTTTTGAAAAACAATTTAAAAAAAAATATAATTAAACTTTTTTTTATTAAAAAATCTATCGATTGTCTATTCCGCCTTTGAAATTAATATAATTTATTTTATTATTTCGATTTTTCGAGCAATATTATACTATATATTATGCCAATATTTCGTCACTCATCGAATGACATCTTCAGTGCTTAAAATGTTTAAACATCGAACATTTTACTTGTTAACATGTTACGTTAAGAAACATAAATACAAGACATAAAACAAACGAAAAACATAAATGCAACAAACAAATAATTAGACTTGAAAAAATTAACATACATGATGTCATTTCACCGTCTAATATTGCACTGATTATCATTTAATATTGCACTTGTTTTTATCTTCTTTAATAGGTGTCTATAATTCTGAGCGCATTTTTCAGTGTCTGCTTTGTAATTTATTTTTCTGTTTGTTGGTATGTTTATTATGTTTATTATATTCATAATTTTGTTTAAGTAAAAACATTTAAAATTTGTATTTTAAAGTATAATTTCGTGAAGGGTATATAAGATTCGGCACAGCCGAATATAGCTCTCTTAGTTGTTTATATTTGATATATTCGTCTGATATGCCAACTAACAATCGCACTCGTATATCAACATTAGAACATCATGAATGGTTAGAATATATACTAAGTATTCTAAGCATTTATGAAAATCCTCAAGAAGCGTCTCGTTACTTACAAAATCACATTATTGAATTAGAAGAATAGTTAAACAATGGAAAATTAAAGTCAACGAGCAAAAATGTACACATAGTTATAACATTTACATTGCGTAGAGAATCTTGCCCCTCTATTCATATCAATAGCCATACAATAATTCAACAATCGGAAGTTAAATATCTCGGAATACATCTCGATCGTCACCTTACAAGGAAAAATCATATAAATGCAAAATTGACTCAAATGAAATCAATTCAAATTAATTGGCTCACTGGCAGAAACTCTGCGCTTAGTTTAGATTGTAAACTTCTACTTTATAAGATAGCATACAACCCCGTGCCTCACCAAATGTAGAAAATATCCAAAAACGCCAAAACAAGTTTTTAAGAATGTTCTCAGTTGCCTCCTGTTATATCAAGAACGCGATTATACACAAAGATCTAAACGTGCCCCTTGGAAAAACTGAGATCACGAAAAATTTAGAAAAATATAAAAAAAACTTGAAATTCACCCAAACCCAATGGCCCCCAACATATTAGACAACCGTGGCCACACTCGATTAAAAAGGAGGAACACAGCAGACTTAATCAAAAGACTAGAAGGAAGAATGTCAATTTAAGCAAAGCAACAATGAATAAACAATTTTTCGTCCGGCACTGGCTGGTGTTATTAAATAATAGTTATTAGATAGAAGATTTGAAATATTTATTGTTAAATTAAGTAGTGAAGATACAATAATTAAATTGAATAAAAAATTTACTTCTTAAATACACATTTATTAGAAAATCTGCTAAGCTGTTTGTAAAAGTAATATTTATCTTATGACATCCTTAGAAAACCATTTGCAACTTTTGTCATGAATTTACCTTCATTATAAACTAATTTGTATGAAAACCAAAGACATCTTTATGATTAAAATGTTTTTTTTTGAGTAATACCTTAGAATAAGTTATATAATATAAATATTTTAATTACTATAAGACTGAGGTTATAAAAATCGAATAATTGGTTATCAAATATACATAAAAACGTAAATAGATTTTTTCAAATATGTGCAATTCCATATCATCGTATGTGACATTTGTACGAATATAGAGTGGAATCGATTTTTCAAAAATAGGAGTATCTGAAAAATAATTTGGTCCTTATGTGCCATACAGAGGGTACTATATTTTACAAAAATAATAAGTTCTTTCGAAACATTGCTGTCCAAGATATCGAGCGAAATAAGGGCGTAGTACACCCAACAGGTTTCCACGTAAACAGCCCCCAAGCCATCAAAGATCCACCTCCAAATTTCATTGTGCTGGTAATAATTCGTTCTTGGACTCCAATTTTTTTATCAACCCATGTTCATTGGCGCCCATCAGAATTATATGGTTGATTTTTGCCTCATCTGACCAAGTTACCTTCATCCAGTCGTCTGTCGTAAAATGTTCGTACTTTTTTGCAAAATCCAACCGCTTTTTTCGATGTTGTTCGCTTAAATAAGGTTTTTTAAGTTTTGTTCTTGGCGCTAGGCCGGTGGATTTTAAACATCTTCGAACGGTTTTTGAAAATATGTTTAAACTATACTCTTGGTTGAGTATTTGTGTGACCTCAACAGCTGTATTAGCCTCACCAGACACAATCAATCGACGAGCTTCTCGAGCATCGGCAAGCGAAAGTTTTTTTGGACGACCATATTTATTTCCCGCGGAGTTTAAACTACTCTGATTCTTTATTTTAATTACTATCCCTATTGATATATTATATTTTTTTAGCGATTTCGCGATATCGGATACCTTTCATTATGTCTTTTGCCACATTTTGTTTCAATAGGGGATTCTTAGCCATAGAGAAACAACAGGAGCGGAAACTAGAAAAAAACTCAAACAAAAATTTTACTCAAAATAATCACACATACGAGTGTTGTTATTGTTTTCATATAGTTTTTTTTTACTAATACATTCTCAGCACTTAGGTTTTTGACAACTGAGTTAGGTCTTTGACAGGAGAGTTTCCGCTCTATGTATATTTCTCTATGTTCTTAGCTTTTCCTATTTTAAAAGACTAAATAAATTATTTAAAAGAGTAGTATTTTATTTAAATAATGTCATTTACTTACGTTATTAAAAAAATTTTGTTTTTTTTTGTTTTTATATTTTGTAAAAATTAAGAAAAAGATCTGAGGGTCAAAAATGTTCACACATGTGGATATAGTTGTTTAATTTATTTTTAGTAAAAAGTAACGGTACTTGGAGTACCGTTGACATACAATAAACAACATTGTGCCAGACTACATAACACAAAATGGGTTCCCAGACCTAAGTTTGTAAAAACAATTTTTCTAGATATATCTTTAATCATACTTTTTGTGAACAATTTTGTCCCTAACTGTATGTTTTTAATGGAGTAATAGCTCATATTAAAGGCTTTTGTTCAAGGACGATTTTTTAAGTTTTGTATTTAAAAGAAAAACAATTCTTAAAATCTATGAGATCAGAAATTACAATGACTAACAGTTTTACTTTAAGTATTTTGCACGCATCTCTTATAAAATATGAATTTTGTATAGCCATGGAAAATATACACCCCAAATATTATTGAATTGATCGACATTTTTCGTTTCGTCGCCATAAGCACTATTATATAATTACTAAGTTATAAAATATCTATTTTTTTATGTTGAAAATTCCGGAAAATCTCATACCGTATTTTTGACACACCAAAAAGTGTCATAACCAGAAAGTTATAACACTTCATAATATTTGTTGATGTATCATATATAATGCTGGACATTGTGCCATAGAGCGTTATGACACGACAACTGCGATCGAACAATTGTGATATTTTAGGGGAATCAACAACCGCACTAACAATGCTACCCATTATATTCCTTTCTCGCATAAAACAATTCCTACTCAATTTTTTAAAACAAAATATCACTGTTATTGTAACACTGTGCATTTCATGTAGTATGGAAATAAGCGCAATAGTAGTGGTTTCAGCAACAGCAGCATTTATAGTGGTAGTGGTAGTAATGAGAGAATGCACAAATGTGTTAAAAGTAAACATAAGAGGATGTAAACAAACTAACAGCAAGCAGCAACAACAACGACATTATCAGCTAAGTAGAAGAACTACACAACTTTAAAATATGTATGTAAGTATGTATATGAACATAAACACGACATCATCATCATCGTCGCCATCATTATCAACGACAACAATAATAATAACAGCAGCAGCAGCATCAGGACCATTAACAAAAACAACAAACAGCAACAACGCCATATTATTGTTAATGCTGATGTACATTAACAGGGTCACGAAGGTGATCAAATAATTAAAAAACATTATGCAGGCAGCCAGGCAATGCAACACATTAAAAGCAAGACAACCAAGGAATGGAATGATAGAAAGTGTTGTCAACTTAGTGCTTTTAGCAAAGTTTTTCAGCAGTTTTGGAATGGACCTGTCAATTGGCCTCCAAGGTCATGCGATCTGACACCTCTGCATTATTTCCTGTGGGGCCACGAAAAGTCACATTTGATGCCATGGAGGCCAACATTGTTCGTGTTATTCATGGTCATTTCGATAACCAGCCGAATCGACTCCAAAGTTAAATATCCATGTCGCAAAGGTAATTCTATGAATTTTGTGAGAGCAAAAGGATCCTATCTATTAAGAGCTGCTGAAATCTGGCCAGACCATCACAGGGAACCTGTACCGAACGAAACTGATTCGTTTGAAGCGAGCATTGGCCGAAAAACGTCCATCATGACTCGACAATACCTGTTAAAAACTATTTAGAAAGAAGTGGTTGGGAAGTTTTGCCTCACCTGCTTTGTAGTCTAGACCGTGCTCTGTCCGACTACTAATTGTTTCGATCGATGCGCAACGGTTTCTCTGGGTTATGCTTTACTTCAGAATAGAGTACCCGAAATTGGCATGATTCGTTATTGGCCCCAAAAGATAAGCAGTTCTTTTGGCTCGGAAGCCAAATGTTTAGGGCTAAGGGTAACTTGTTTTTTATAGCATGGGTACAACATATTTAGATGAAGTTTGATTATTTTCTTCAAAATTATATTTTGACATAAAACGTTCCTTTAAATAATAGTGCTTTTTTTCTTGAGTTTAGTGCTTTTTAAAATTAAAAAGTTGACAACGCTGCATAGCACTATAGGATGAAGATAGGGGGATAGACAGAGAGAGAGAGAGTTTAACGAGTTTAAATAAAATCCTTTAAAAAAAATTAAGCTTGAATTTGAAATGCAAACAACAACAGCGTGACTACAAATGGGTTGGTAAATGTGACCCTGTGTTTGTGTTGTAAAAGTTAAACGTTTGCATGTACATGTGTGTGTGTGTGTTTAAGAGTTAGTGTTTGTATTTGTCAAAGCTGTACTTTAACATTCAAATACAATTCAAGCACCTGCTTTGTTGACATGTTGTTATTGTTCTTGTTTTTCTTGCTTGCTGCTATCCGTGTTGTGTTTCGCTCGTTTGCTTGTTTATGTTTTCTCTAGCATTCGTTTTTCTTTTCCAGCCCTGATGTTTTAGTTGTAGCTGCTGTTGTAGCTATTGTTGTGCTGGCAAAAATAACGTCAACTATGTGTAAATGTTTCTATGCTACGTTAAGCGAGATTAATTTATTGTTTGCTTTAAAAAAAAAGGTGCGAACCAACAGAAAAATAAATATTCCAAAAATAACTGAACAAAAAAGGCAAAAATCACAGAAAAAAACCTTCGAAAAATGTCCACAAACGAATTTCTACTGATTTTGCTCTATATACCAACAACTATTAGTATAAAAAACACTCGCACACACACACAAACATACAATTAGAGAAAGAGGGTGAGAGAAAGCAAGTAATGTTGGTCATGTTGTTGTTGTTCTTTTTTTTGGAGGGGTTAAGCATAATGCTATATGTAAGTGTGTTTGATTGTATAACATTTAGACAAGGTAGAAAATGTGGGGAAAAACCTAACTATGGGTAGCAGCTGTCGCGTTTTACTTACTGCAAAAAAGTAACACAAATACACATATACTCAGTTACAGATATTTATGTATATATATATGTATGTATGTGTATGTATATAAATAGAAACCGTATTCATGATATTTCGTGCTTTGGCTACAAAAAGCTAAATAGCACAAAATAATAAATCGCTGCAATTAACCCTCTCTCCTTACCTATACAAATGTGTGGAATAACCTCTATATACATATAACCAAAACGAACACAGACACGTCATATACAGAGACATATTTATAAACCTTTATAAAGACAATGTTACAGCAGGTTAAGGTTTCTACTTTTTTTTTTTTTATTTTGGCAACACATACAATAGGGTGGCCCATTTGTAAGTAAGAAATATAAGGTGTTTTATGATGTTTGCAATGAAAGTTTAGTTTTTTTTTGAGAAGATTATTTCTTAAAATGCTTGGCTGGTATTTAATTATTCAAGGGAAAAAAATTTGTATTTTTTTCAAAATTTGTATTTTATTCAAAGTGTAGGCCAATGTTAGCTATGACTTTCTCCCATCTTTCTAGCAACATATTGATTATGCGCCAAAAAAAACTGTCAAGCTCAATTCAAGCCAATATCACATAGTCTGTTCAAAGTGAAGCGTATACCAGAGTAAGCGTTTTGCATCGATCGAAACAAATAGTAAACGAACGGTGAGGTAAAACTTCCCAACCTCTTAATTCTAAATACTTTTTGCCAGGTATTGCAACATGTGGTCGAGCGTTGTCATGATGGAATATTATGCCCTTTTGGTCCCACAAAATACAGAGCATTACTTTAGCTCCATGAATATTTGGCTTTGGTGTCGATTCGGCTAGTTGACCAGGCTTCACATATGGTTTACCAGGCTTCACATATGAGCTTCGGATTATCGTAATGGATAAATTTTTTATCACAAGTAATGATTCGGTGCAAAAATGATTTTTTTTATAGCGTTCAAGCATCATTTCGGACATGCAAAATCGTATTTCAAGTTCTTTCAGCATCAATTAATATGGTACCCAATTTCCCTGCTTTTGAATGAATCATGCTGCTCGCAAGCGTTTTGACATTGCTTACCTCCCAATGATATGCTAGCTTTTTTGTGAGTTTTAAAACAATCTTCATTAAGTAAAGATTAAGTAAAGTTCTAGAAAGAGTTATTAAGAGTAAAATTACAGACTTTTTGCGAATAACATTTTGCCACCACAACAGTTTGGATTTCGTAGGGAACACAATACCGTACATCCACTAGTCCGAATTAGAAATATCGTGAAGTCTAACTTCAACCAGCAAAAATCAATCGGTATGGTACTATTGGACATAAAAGCTGCGTTTGATTCTGTATGGCACGACGGCTTAATTCATAAGTTATTAAAGATTAACTTCCCCCCAAGTATAGTGAAAATAATCCAAAGTTTTTTAACCACCAGGGCTCAGAGTTCATATTGGTTCCAAATCTTTGGACGTTTTCCAGATAAAAGCTGTTTGCCCTCAGGGATCCTGTTTATCTCCAATCTTATATAATATATTGTTACGTTTTTACCTTTTAAAAACGTGGTTTATTTCCTTTAAATAAACCGGATACTTTTGATTGCAAATAAAAGCAGTTTTAGTAGTTTAAAATTGTAACAACTCTTTATTTATTTAAAATGTACAATAACTACAGTCTAAATAATCAATCAGTGTCTTTATGCACGTTTATCAATTCGCAGAAATGCACACACACTCTATTACGTACAACCTTAAATGCACAAGACAGTTGATGTTAACTCTAACAGCGCCAATGATAAACTCAACTCACGACTGCCAGCCCTGCCACTATTTGTACACGAGCCATCTATCGGGAATCTTCTGCAAAGCTCTTAACGGACATACTAGTACATTCGATTTCTAGAGCTTTTCGATGTCATTGCCAGCAGCCCAAACATTTAGTGTTGCCATACTTACAAACAATGTCATTGATGGACGTGCCTTCAAACATGATGAATGCTGCAGGCAGTCGTTGCAGAACGTTGAATTCAAATCGTCATTGCACATTCGTAACAATATACACAGCTGATATTCTGTCTATGTCTATATTCGGCGACAACACAGCAGTATTGTGTTCAGGTAATTTATCTTCTGAAATACTCTCAAATCTGCAGCTAGCCCTTGGAAAATTATTAAAATATTTCACAAAATGGAAAATAGGATTAAATTGTGATAAAAGTCAGGCGATATTTTTCACCAGGAAGGGAAAATAATGTTTTATTCCCAAAATAACATAATTATAAATAACTCCGAAATCAAATGGATGAAGAATGTAAAATATTTAAATATTTAAGAGTAGTTTTAGACTCAAAATTAGCATATAGGGATTACGTATCGTGTATTGTCAATAAATGTAACGTACTAATTAGAACACTTTATCCTTTAATAAATATAACCTCCTTTTCAAACTCTGGGAACAAAATGTTAATCTTCAAATCAATATTCCAAGCAGTTATTTATTCTCCAGTTCCTGATTCTCCAAAATAAATTGCTTAAGTTAATATATAATCTTCCATGACTATATACTACGGATAGACTTCATCAACTTGCGAATGTTGATTTGGTTGCAGTCAAGATAGACATAATTGGTCAATTCACAAGGTCTCTTATCATGTCATATTGTCATAATGTCCTAATATTTCACAATGGTTTTTATTGCTTTTCAAGCAAAAAATGTCCTAAAATAATACTACTTTCTATGCTATGTTTATTTTGTTATCATAACGAACCAGCAGTGACCAACATCGAATGCTTAAGAGTCGGCTAAGCCGAGCCACCGAATCGTGATATTTTAGGACATTATGACAATATGACTGATAAGAGACCTTGTGAATTGACAAATTGTATAAACATTTTAATTCCAGATGTTCCTATTCAGAATACGATGATATTGGTGAGCTAGCCCCTCCTTTATATAGATTTAAATTTTATTATAAAAATAAACAAAATTCATATAGGTTTTTTGGAAATTTTCACCTTCATTCATTATATTAAATTACTAATAACTACACTATATATTGTATTATATTTATGAAGAAAAAGGAAAAAACCTTAAACTCTTTGTAAATATGTACATACTTTTTAAATTGAAGTTATTATACCATGAAAATAATAAATAAATAAATATTGGATTAATGCCTATAATTCTTGGTCTTCAAACTTTTTTGGCTGGACTGGGCATTCTAGTCTTTCGTGTTAAAATCAGCACTTCTGAACCGCATAAACAATCTCTCACACTTTGAAATCGATGGAACACATTCACCATAAGCATTAATAAGCAATTGGTGTGCTTCAGCGGGACTTTTTTCAAATTAAAGAAGTGTTGAAAAGCTTCCCGCATATGACGCTTTGTTGGCACAAAATAAGACATTATTAAAGCAAACAAAAACAAAAAAACTATTTTATTTACTCTATAATGTTCGATAACTAAGAGCATGAACGATTTACTTTTGTATAGCGTTCAAGCTACATTTCGGGCATGCAAAATCCCCTTACAAGGTCTCTCGGCTTCAATTCGTATGGTACCAAATTTCCCTGCTTTTGGATGAATCCTGCTGCTGGCAAACGTTTTGAAATTCCTGCCTTTGATGGAAATCGATGTGCCTCAGCGGCATTGTCAAATTAAAGATGTAAAGCAAAATTTCCTGCCTATTATGCTTTGTTGCCATAAAATTTGACATTTGCAAAGCAAAAAAACTATATGGTTTACACCAAAATTATATGGAATCACTGAACAAGGATGAAAGTCGGATACGGGAGTCTTCAAGTAGTCCGATTCTTTGACAACCGTACCTAACTCTATGTGTGTGTTAGTAAAAAAGTGCTTAACTCTAAACATGTGTGAATAACACAATTACACATGTGTTGGTACTTTTTACATTTTATTGCAACTCTGTCCTATAGTCTAAATTCTTTGGTTTACACTATAATGTTCGATAACTAAGTGCGAATGAATGACAGATATGTACCCTTTAAAATTCCATATACGATTTTAAAAACAATAAACGTGTTCAAAAGATATGCCATCTATTGTAAATCCTGCATTTTTAAGTCATATGCCCAATAAGAACTGAGATAGAAAAATTTTTAACATACATATATGTTAATAAAAATGAAACCACTAAACTTACAGTTTTGAATCTTTTTTTATTTGATTGAAATTATTGTTACAATTTACAAAAAAAAAAAAATTTTATAGTTCTAATCACTAGTGATGAAATTTTGAACCTTTTTCGAAAACCCTTCCATTATGATTTTGATAGTGCTTTATGTCACTTTGTTCGAACAGGTTGTCCATCTCCGTCTAAAATCTACCCCAATTTTGAACACCTTTTTTGTGCTCTTCAATTCTCTTTTAACAAGAGCCCAATATCTATCCACTAGACTCCTCTCCAGGCAGTTTGGAGGAATTGCCTCTCTTGGTACAAATACCACATTATTGGTCTTGTACCACTCAACCCTTTGGGTTGGGTTTTGTTGAAAATATTAAATAATTTTAGTTAGCATTTTTTTCAGGTCACTCATTTTAATCAGATTAACAACAAATTAACATAATTGACATTAAACATAATAACTGACATATTTGCAAAGGTAACTTGATAAAAAAAAAAAAAAATCAAATAATACTTGGGTTAAAAGTTTTAATGAAAAACGTGTGTTAAGAATTTTACGATCTCAGTCCTTATATAACACTTTATAAAATATTGGTTTATAAAACAAAAATTTTAGTCGAGCTCGTGGTACAATCAGTTACCAGGTACAATTATTAGAGAGAGTTTCCAATGTTCACCCCTAAAACGTCAATCTATGTATCACTTAACTTTTATTAATTTGTTACAGCGATATTTTATAAATTTTTAAGGTTTAAACTGAACTTAGACACATTTATTTAACAAAAATATTGGTTTTCTTTAATTGTTAATTTACCAACAATATGTTTCAAATTAAATTTTTTTGTAACAAAAATTTAAATTAATTTTTTTTCCTTTTTATATGTTTTCATTTTCTTTTGTTTGACGTTATAGGGAATGTATAATTGAGAACGCACTTTCTAATAATTGTACTATGCTAGTTCTGCCTTGGTCGAACTAAAATACGGGCAACATTTCATGGATAATTTGAAACTGAGATGATAAAAGCTGATGCCGCATTGAAAGCTCCTTGCAATGGCTTTTCACTTGATACCAATATTTCATATATTGCCTTTGTGAGAAATAAGAAAAAAACCTTATAAAACCCCTTTTTATCCTTTGATCCAGCTCACCAAATACAAACCACAAGACAAATATTTTGAGAAAATGTATTTTAGAATGAAATAAACTTTTATTTTAGTTGGGAACATTCACAAAATTCATTTGGGGGCCTTCCTAATATACATTCATACATATAGTATATACGAATATTTACTACAACAAAACAAATACTTGGAAGTTGGTTTTTTATTATTGTTGACATAATTGAGCAGAGAACGGATGTTAGGCTCCCTATACAGATATTTCTAAACACATACGCCTTTTTGTTCAAAATAAGTACACAAATATTTTCATTCCAACTGGGTAAACATTTTCCTAAATGTTATTTCCTCTTGTTTATTTATCATTAAAGTTTTTCAGTCGCGTTTATTAACATTTAGTTTTTCATTTTATACTTCAACGTATGATTATTATCATTAGAATAATTGCATAAAAATATTACTCATACGTCACCTAAGTATACTTGCATGAATAAAAAAAAATTCCCTATTTGGAAGTTTCTTTACAATGAAAATTTGAACCTCGATAATAGGTCCACCCAATGTTATATGAAAATAAAGAACCTTTGTACTGAATTCTAATAATTTTGGAACGGCTAAGATCCGATGCCTGGTGGAACATTTATGTCTTCTACCAATATACTATTATAACAAACTTTTCCAATTGATATGTTAATTTTATTATTTTAATATATTAATTAACTGATCTGACTTAATGTTTAACCATAGCACATCTGCAATATAAAGTCTAATATACCCTTATTTATTTTACACAAAAATTAAAAACAATTCTAAATAGGAAACACCTAAAATTTATACAAACCACATGAACATTAAATAGAGTTGTATCTTCTCTACTCCAAATTGTTACAAACATAATGAAAAGTGAGTTATAAACAGCAACAGCCAAATACAGGGATAAAAACGGGTAGTGGGGTTTTCAGTTAGCATTTGATTTAATGGAATTGTATACATTTTGTGTGAGAATAATGTCATAATATAAATTTTTTAACACATACATACAAATAACACTGACACTACGCTGCTGCAGACACAGACAAATAAACCAAAATAAACTTATACACACATCTACTCCTGTAAAATATAGAAATGTATACACACAATCAGTTAGTTACACATACAAATTGTTTATTTACACCAGTAAAGAGTGTAATATTCGTAATGTATGTAAGTAAGTAAGTAAGTAAGTAAGTAAGTAAGTAAGTAAGTAACACTGAGTGAAATGTTGAAAAGTTCTCGACCTTCAATTTTGTTAAGTAGATGTTGGTACTATTATTATTATTATTTTTATGTTATTATTGTTGCACTTTGTACGTGGTGTGATTAGTTACACGTAAATATTTGGTTTTCGGTTTTATGGTTTAGTCATGGTAATCATCAGTCATTTATATTTACCTTAGTATGTACATTCGTTTATTTATATATACTATATGTATAATCTAACAATATTTTATTTGCTTTAGCTTTACTAGTTTCAGCAGCCTTAGTTGCTGTTTCATGCCTTCATCAGTGGCAGTAGCATTGAGAAACTTAAGTGAAAGTTTTATAAAAGAAACCGCTCACATTAGTGATATTATAAATCAAACATTTAATTTCAATCCTGCATTCACACCTTCATATACAACTGATAAATTGGGGTCAAAAACCATAGAAAAATGTAGGTGGTTGAATTGGAAAAATGTAAGAACATTTCATTTTCTAAAGGTTGTGTCTAATTATCTATGATTTAATGATTTTAAATTCCAAAAGTAACAACTATGGACTGAGATCGAAAAATGTTTAACATACATATAAAAGGTGGCGCAAAAGTAATCCTCCTATCAGAAAATGCTATAAATTTTGCCGATTATTGGTCAAATAAATAGTCAGCAATATTCCGCGTTCTGGAGCAGTGTAGCGTAACATTGTTTATTAACGTGTATTTCGCATGTGTTTACTACACAAATGTCAAAACAGAACTGACATTAAGGGCCAATCGCAAAATTTATAGCATTTTCTGATAGTAGGATTACTTTTGCGCCACCTTTTATGTTAATAAAAATTAAACCACTAAACTTACAGTTTTGAATCTTTTTTTATTTGATTGAAATTATTGTACAAAAATTTACAATTTACAAAAAAATATATATATTTATAGTTCTAATCACTAGTGATGAAATTTTGAACTTTTTCGAAAACCCTTTCATTATGGTTTTTAAAGTGCTTTATGTCACTTTATTCGAACAGGTTCTCCATCTCCTTTTAAAATCTACCCCAATTTTGAACACCTTTTTTGTGCTCTTCAATTCTCTTTTAAAATGAGCCCAATATTTATCCACTGGACTCAGCTCCACGCAGTTTGGAGGAATTGCCTCTCTTGGCGTAAATACCACATTATTGGTCTTGTACCACTCAACCCTTTCTTAACATAGTGGCAGATGCCAAATCAGGCCAAAAATAAGTGGACACATTCAGAAGTCTCATGAATGGAAGCAGCCTTTTTTGTAAACATTCGTTGATGTAAATTTCGGTATTTATAGAGACCTTTGTAACAAATGTTTGGCTTTTTTGCCGCAACTGCATATTGCTTGCCATACCAAGAAGTTTTTGGAAAATTTTGTCTGCTTTTGGGTCCTAAACTTTTCTTCAACATTCCCTCGAGCCTCTACAACATAAACAATTTGACCCAGAAGCTGCGAAAAATTTTCCATACGTACATTTCGTCATCCGTTATGCAGCAGGTATATTTTTTGTATATAATTTGACTTCAATTTGCGTGCTGTGTCTTTGGCCTCTAAATTTTTAGCAGAGTTCTTGTTAGGAACTTTTTGAGCACTGTATGCTTTTAAACCTGTGTTGGCTTTAAATTTCCGTACCAATTAGATCGAGTACTGACCTCACCGGGCTGGTTTCCTAACGGATGTGATGGGTACTCTTTTGAAAATGCTTTTTATATTTTTGGCTTTAGAAGCATCATGTAGACCATTCCTTCTACCTGAACCAGGTTTTATATCAACGGATAAGTTCTACCGGTATTGTTTAATAACATTGGAAACAGTTTGATAGCAGACCTTTGATTGTTTGGCCAACTTTTTGTAGGACCAAGTTGGGTTTTGTTGAAAATATTTAATAATTTTAGTACGCACATTTTTCTAGTTACTCATTTTAATCAGATTAATAACAAATGAACATAATTGACATTAAACATAATAACAGACATGCTTTACAAAGAAAACTTGATAAAAAAAAAATCAAATAATACTTGGGTTAAAAGTTTTAATGAAAAACATGTGTTATGAATTTTGCGATCTCAGTCCTTAATTTAAATGTTGAATTTTTCTATTTATTATTAGGGATGACTACATTCATGTAACTGCAAGTGTGTAGTCTATAACCCAAAATTAATTCTGTCTAACAGTCTGGCAAAAAAACAATTACACAGTGCTGCAGTGCAAAAAACACACGATCGTGACAGCATACGTTCGACTCTACTACCAAAGGGTAGTAAAACACTCAGTTTGTCCATTTTGGTGACTCAAAGATTCTGAAAACAATTTTTCCCAAAAAAATAGCTTTTTCGTGCACTTTTTGTTTAAAAAAATATAGGAAGAAATGTTTGTAGTAGTTGTAGCTACGGTAAAGCTGAACAACTCTTGTGAACATATCAATGCATTCTAAACGTGTCTAGGTACTGTAAATAGCTCATAAAGATCACTTTGTACCTTAAATATTTTAGTTTTTACGATTTTTTGACGCTAAAACAAATTAGGAGTTATTATAAAAAAGTGAAAAAAATTTATTTTTTTCATATTGTTACGAATTTGCAATAGCGATTTGAATTTAACGGTCTGTCACTACTGGCTGCAGCATTCATCATGTTTATAAACTGTCCATCAGTTGATGCTTCTACTTATCGACAATGTTGATAGCATGCTAACATGTTTGAGCTGCTAACATTAACATCGAAAGCTCTAGAATTCGAACATACTAGATTTGACCGTTTGGAACTATCTAGGCTACTCGGATGAAAATGGCAGTGAGTATAAATAGTGACTGCGGTTGCAGTAGTCAGTGTGTTTATCATAGGCGCTGTTAGAGTTAACATCAACTGTCTTGTACATTTAAGTTTGTGCATTATAAATGTGTGTGCGTGTATTAAAAACACATAGTGACTATTTAGACTGTTGTTGTTGTACATTTGAATAAATAAAGAGTTGTTACCATTTTAAACTACTAAAACTGCTTTTATTTGCAATCAAAAGTATCCGGTTTATTTAAAGGAAATAAACCACCATTCTTAAGAAGGTAAAAAAGTATCAATATATTTTTTTAAAATAAAGTGCTCAAAAAAGCTATTTGTTTGGAAAAAATGTAAACAAAATTAGTTTGGCGGACTGTTAGCTATATTATTGCCATATAAAGTTAAGAGGTATCATCAAGTCTGAATTAGCTGTTGGCCAAAAACTGATGGTACCATTTTTTGAGGGCTCACTGATTTTAATGAACTTTGGGGCCATAAAAATAATATTGGTTATCAAAATGGGCAAACTGAGTATATGGTTTTACTACCATTTAGTATGATCGTGTGTTTTTCCAAAAGTCTTCATTTGCTGCATAGTTTTATAAATCGACTACACAAATTGTCCTCCATTTTGTCTCTTCGTGAATATTAAGCGAGTTGCTTTTTAGACAAAGCACAGTGGGTTCAAATTTGTCCAAAGTGGTGAATAATTCAGGGAAACCGTAATTTTATTGGGTATATAACTTAAGAATTTGGGATTTGTTATAATTTTAAGCTTTTATTTTGAAACATTTTTACAATATAAATTTATTCAAAGTAATGGCCATTGTTATCTATGACCTTTTCCCATCTTTCTGGCAACATATGGATTCCGAGCCAAAAGAACTACTCATCATTTGAGGACAAGAACGAATCAAGAAAATTTCGTATACTCTGTTCCAAAGTGAAGCGTATCCCAGCGTGAGCATTCTGCAACGTTTGAAACAAATAGAAGTCGGACGGGGCAAGTTCTGGACCAAAAGCGGGTGAGTAAAAATTTCCCAACCAATTCTTTTTTAATAGTTTTTAACAGGTATTGCAACATGTGGCTTAACTTGACATGATGAAATATTACGGTTACATGTTTGGTCGCATATTCTGGTTATTTTTCGGCTAATACTCGTTTATAACGATTCAGTTGCGTTCGTTACAGGTTCCATGTGATGATTTGGCCAGATATTAACAGCTTGTAATAGATATGTAATAGGACCCTTTTGGTCCAACAAAATACAGAGCATTACTTTAGGGCCATTAGGAAGAAAAAGGAATTTGAGCACTCTTAGTTATAGCTGCTAATAAAAATAAAATAAAAATAAAAAATATAATTTCAACTTCCATAATTTAATATTCAAACAATAGCTAATAATATGCAACTTTGGTGCCGATTCGGCTGATTGGACGGGCCTCACATACGATGTTTTGCGCTTCGGGTTATCGTAATGGATACAGTTTTCATCGCAAGTAATGATTCGGTGCAAAAATTATTTTCTTTAATAGCGTTCAAGCAGCATTTCGAACATACAAAATCGTCTATTAAGGTATCAAGGCTTCAATTCGTATGGTACCCAATTTCCCTGCTTTTGGATGAATCATGCTAATCGCAAATGTTTTTAAATTGCTGATTGAGTAGCTCCAATGATTTTGCAAACTCTTGTTGAGTTAGACAACAATCTTCATGGAGTAATGCCACCAATTCTTGGTCTTAAACTTTGTTTGGCTGTGCTGGGCAATGTTTGTCATCCGTGTAAAAATCACCACTTCTGAACTGCACAAACCAACTCTCGCACTTTGAAATCGATGGAACACAGTCACCATAAGCTTTGGTGAGCAATTGGTGTGATTCAGAGGCACTTTTTTTTAATTAATGCTAAAAATTTTTCCTTTATTCTCACTTCGTTATTAAGCATTATAGTGTAAACCATGATACAAAAATACAAGGTAGTCCCACTTTCTCTTTTTGTCGCCATATTAACGTTCTGACGTTTATTGGAATTATGAAAAATCGTGCTACCGTATCTATTCATAAAATCCCATTTTTAGTTTCAAAAGTCAAAAATAAAACATCAAATAAAAAATTAAATAAAACAATTTAGACTAAAGATATTCGTTTAAAAAAAACATGAAACTAGTTATGCTTCAACGTTCAATTTGAAAGGAAACGATATCTTACTCAGCGTAAAAATAAAAAATCTACGGATGCCAAGAAACCGAACCAAACAAGCTTCACCTTTTTCAAGAGTTTAAATAGGAATTTATCAACCGTCTTGTATTATCTGTGCCCGGTGCAATACTGAATAAAGATTAGAAATGAAATTGCAGCCAAACATCATGATGGAACATATATACATAATGCGTAACGATATACAATTTTGTATTTTTTTATTGCATCTTAATAAACAATAGTCTGTTTTCATCAAGTTGAACATGTATCATATTGTTAAACCAGGCGAAGTCTGAAGGATAACCTATCATAATCTAGAAAGACTACGTCCCTAAAATTAAAACTATCTTTGAATTCATATGAAATTATAGTTTCGTGAAGTACAAAAAGCATCACATCGCGGGTTCGTGAAATTTTTGGCCGTAGAAGTATGCATGCAGTTGATGCGCGTTTGTGATTAGTTTGTACTGATGGAGACGCTGTTTTGAAAACTATTTACAAACTAGCTTGACCCGGTGCGCTTCGCTACCCCTGTCGTAGTAAAAATCGGTTCAGCCGTTTAGTAATTATTGTTTAAAAACTAAAGGTACCAATTTTACCCGTGTTTCCCCTTTTTATCCCTTTCTGGTAAAAGTATTGAAAAAAGTTATAGCCTATTGACGCTTCCAAGTAAGGATCTATCTACGTTCCAAATTTCAATAAAATCGATTCAGCCGTTTAGGCGTGATGCTCAAACAAACTTACAAAGACATTTATATATTTATATAGATTATGAAGAGATTTTCTGTACCAAGTTCGAGCTTATTTAAATGGGGATTAACATATTTCCATTTCCCATTGAAATTGCTTCCCACCCCTTTTGGCTTCACACAGTTAATTTATTATTTAATTTTTTAAATAAAAAATATATAATTATTGTAATTCTAATAATTACGTTTTTATTTTCATATATGTAACATGAAATTGTATGTTAATATAAATTACACATTCTATATCATAATTTCTAAAAACTATTTCCCCTTTTACGTATCTGGCAACGACTTTCTTAATTGTTTACAAAAATCAAATATCAAAAAATTCCAATATACTTCAAAAAATTTTTTGTGAGAGAGAAGTGGAGTAACCTTGTATATTTGAATCATGGTGCAAACTATAAAGTTTTTTTTTGCTTTGAAAATGTCGGATTTTGTACCATTCAAAATGACAAGTGATAAGTTATTAAAAAGAAAAACCGCCTTTAAAAGATACGCCATCTATTGTTAATTCCGCATTTTTAAGACATACCCCCAATAGTAATAATATTTGCTACATCCAGAACCCTGGATTACATTCAAATATTACAATTAAAATTAAATCAATATTGTGTTACAATCTCATTTAAATGTCCTCTTCCAGGCAACTAAATGAGGTTACATAATCTGTTTCATTGGCACTTTATCCTTTCTGCTTTAATAAAGTGCCGCTATTAAGCCAAAAAAGAAGTATAAATTACACAGTGCAACATCAAAATCGCAAAAAAACTTAAAAAAATTAGATTTTTGCACAATTTTTCGTCTGTCATAAGTAGCAAAACTTTCAAAATTTAAGGAAACAATCAAAAAGATAGCTATGATCTCAATAAACAACTTTCTAGAACATATGAACTTCCTAGGAATGATTCTTAACACGGTATAGGTAGGTCAATAAAAGTTGGTAAGAAAAAACTAATTCAATTAAGTGTTTTGGGCCATAAACTATTAAATTATTATAAACTAAAGCATACTTTTAGGCAGCTTAAAAAAATGTATTTCTAAATTTATTTCTAATTTTTCTAAGTTTTTTTGTTCTTTATGACAAGGGCTATAACTTTGCCTCAGAGAGTAAATCAAAACTCGAACTGTTTGCAAGATATGAGCCTGAGAAAATGATCACTTTTTTGCAAAAATGACACCGAGGCCACAAATCTTTGGGGGCTCATTAGTGCATTACTTTGGGCAAAACTGGGAAAGACGGGTCTTTTTTTTTTGTGTTTTAAGACGTAGTGGTGTCCGTGTATGGTTATTTTTTCAAAAAATTACACATAGTGTTATTCAATCATTGCTTAAAAATTAATCAAAGTGAATGAAATATGTAAATGCAGTTTAAATAATGAGAACATTGAGAATTCAAATCGCCATAAGTTTTATGATTGATTAAGAAAGGGTATTACTAGTTTCCAAGTCAAAAACGAACGGTAACAAATCGACAATGGATGGTGTCAAACCAACAATAGACGGTGCACAGTGGGGGATCTGAAAAAAAAGTGGAAATAAATCTGTAACTTCTAAACGAATAGCTCGATTTTAATAAAATTTCCCATGGCTATATAGAAAAAAATGGCGGAAAAACGACATTTTTATTTTTTTTAAGTTTGAATGCACATAACTTTTGACTCAGCAAATATTTTTTAACATTTATTTCTTAAGATTATTAATAATTGTTGTTAATTCAAAAAAGAGACTTCAAGAAAATCGGGAATGAATTGGATCCGTTATTAGCAAAATAGCAGACCAAGGTAGGCAAAAAAAAAAAAAAAAAAAATTTTACTTTTCAAATGCGAATAACTCGTAAACTATAAGAGATAATATATGGCTAAAGCAATGTTTTTTGTAGATCTCGTCTAGTACATTCCATATATATAAAAATCTTTCAAAACGGATCGCAAACAAAAATTTGGCATCATTTTTAATTTTTGATATACCCGA
The DNA here is from genome assembly GCA_942486065.2 of Calliphora vomitoria. Lineage (NCBI taxonomy): Eukaryota > Metazoa > Arthropoda > Insecta > Diptera > Calliphoridae > Calliphora > Calliphora vomitoria. The sequence continues at coordinate 17,642,964 of OW818029.2, forward strand.
GGTGCCCAACTTTGGGGCATTGTCGCTCGGCCCCCCCCCTTGGTTGTTTAAGCCCAAATTCAAAACTTAAACTTATCAACACCTCCTCTATAGCCATGGGATGGTACCTTTTTTTAGGGGCTTTTATTAAAATCGAGCTATTCGTTTAGAAGTTACAGATTTATTTCCACTTTTTTTTCAGATCCCCCACTGTGCGGTGTCAAATCTACAACGGTATATTGTCAAATTGATACCGTGCGTGTACGATTTGTGCACATACTAGGTTGATACACCATTTACACGGAATGTAGTCAAATTCGTTATTAAATAATGTTTTATATCAATTGATGATGAATGTAAATTAAAAATTTAGAAAGCTTAAAGAAAACTTATTGGAATACAGAGTGAACTATAAGATTTAGTTTTGACAATGAATTATAGTGTAAAATTTTCTATTTCAAATTACAAGTAAATGCTTCTTAATATCTCCTAAACTTGTCCCATTTTTTGCCACACTCTATACAAATTTAATTCAACATATTTCTGTTATTCAACGTTTCACTTTTTTCTTCCATATTTTTTTTTATTTAGTTTTTTTGGTTTGCTAAAAGTCATTTGATTTCTAAGTATGATTGTCGTTTAGATAATGCCTAAGTAGACACAATGTCACGTTATGTGATATGGCTGATGATGTCTTCCTTCATTTTCGTTTCGTTTCATTTAGTATTTTTCTTCTTGCAGTTACTGTTGTTGGTTGGTTGGTTGGTTGGTTGGTTGGTAGCTTTTCTAACTGAAAACCAAATCTGTATGGTTTATTTAGTTTTAAGTCTTACGAGTATTTTGGTTTTTTCGGTTTAAAAAAAAAGAATGAACTACAACAGAACAACAATAGTAGAAACAGAGATATTGAGAGAAACAGACAGACGGACGGACCGCATTAGTTACTATTCATGGGAGTGCAATATGTTTGGAAGTAGGTTAATCCATAAGTTGTCAAAATAACCTCGTCACAAGTTATGTATCTAAGTAGAAGGTGTGAAATAATAAATACTTATATGTAGCAGTAGTAAATATTATTGTATATTGAAGTTTTCATATACCTTGACATAAATCAGAATAGTAAAACATTTTTATTATTTGTGTGAAAGTTTAGGTTTAACATAAATAATTTTAAAATTCTTTTTTCATTTAATGAACTTTTTTTTTTTTATAAAGACTTAAAGAAATAGTAAGTCAAATGTCATTTATTTATTTCATAAATTTGTTTTGTTTTTCTAGAACTTTGCAAGTGTTTTCTTCTTTATTCTTTTAAACAGTTTTGTTTGTTAACAACTTTCCGATTAAGCCACCTAAGTGTATAGAAATCTTGCTTAGCTAAAGCTGATATATAAAAATGCACAACTGTGTTTGACTTTCATGGTGAAAAATATGACTAGAAAACTACTTTTTTTCTGTTTGCTTCAAAAGAAAGCCAAGGAACAATATCCTTGCAAGTTGATAATCATACACAAGGCACATATTCTTATTATTAGAGAATGGGAGAAAAAATAGTTCATACAAAAAAAATCACACAATGTTTAATATAATAAACCATATAAGGACTTTTGGAACACATTAGTTTTTCCTTTATTTTGGAGTAATTAATGTACCAGAGAGACGCAAGTTTGGAAGTTTTGGGAAAATCTAATCAGATTTTATAATATTGCCACCTTTAAGTATACCAATCTGCTCAGGATCATATTCTAAGTCGATTAAGCAAAGTCCGTTCGTCAATGTAAACCTTGTAATAAAACCACATAAGCTGAACTCAATACTAGTTTTAACTTAAAAATCATGCTCATTCAAGGCCTCATGACAAACCTACTTATATAATTGGTCAATTCACAAGGTCTCTTATCAGTCATATTGTCATAATGTCCTAATATATCACGACTCGGCGGCTCGGCTTAACCGACTCTTAGGGATTCGGCGTTGGTCTCTGCTGGTTCGTTTCAATAACACCAACATAGCAAAGAAGTAGTATTATTTTAGGACATTTTTGCTTGAAAAGCAATATAAACCATTGTGAAATATTAGGACATTATGACAATATGACATGATAAGAGACCTTGTGAATTGACCAAATTTGTGTAACTTAACATAACGAGAAAAACAGAGAAAAATTATACTTTGATTAGGGTACACATTTGTCATTTATTCTCACTTAATTGTTGATAATAATATGCTTAAAGGTTTTTGATTATGTTTTGAAATAGTAGGACAGCACGATATCAGTCTTTTTTATGAGTTGTTACCCATAGAATGGCTTATAATCAGAGTACCAAATATTCATTCATTTGTCACTCATGTTCACGAAAAGTAAATTTAAATTTTTATTGTGTTATGTTCTCTTCATGTATGAAGAAACAGCAAATTATTTGTATTATTCATTCATGTATGATAGGATTTGTAGTGTTTTTTTTTATTTTCACTCAAAAATGAAAAAGTAATAGGAATTTTTTTTGAGAAGTAAAATTTTTGTTAATTGTTCACAAATGAAGAGCAACAAGTCTTATTTTGCACAAACGTTCAAAAATGAAAAAAATTGATAATAAGAATGCATATAATTTTGTTTTGCAATGTTGAACAGAGGTTTACAAAAGATTTTTTCGGGAATAATTCGGTATCTCGCAAACTAGTAAATACATTGTTACGAAATTTCATATAGTTGGAGCTAAGGTGCTTTCGAGTTGATTTTCAGTTGTTCAGCTTCCTAGGGGTAATAAGGGCAAGTGCGTGGCCCCTGTTTTTAAATGTGAGACCTCGTGTCGCGCCAAAAATCCATTTATGATCAAAATGAGCTGAAATTTAAAATATAGATAGATCTTGAGAAGGTTATTTCTTTTAGTTGAAGAGATATTTGGGTTTATTGTTTTTAATTTTGCCCAATCTTTTAAACATTTATTTGTTTTTTTTTACTGAATAGAAACAAATAAAATATACAACTCACACATGAATATAAAAGAAGTCCGAACATATTCACTATTCACATACGTATTAGGGTGAAAGCTAGAGTTTCCAATTCGGTTTTAACCGAAACCGAAACCGCGGTTTTTAAGGCCTAAAACCGAAACCGACAATTATTCTTCTGTTTTCATTTTTAATCTATTTTCAGTAGAAAATTCAAAATTCAGAAATGAGAAACCAACTTTTTCATCCAATTATTCATCCAATATTTCGTGTTTCTAGGTCCATCGTAATAAAATATTCAAAAAGTACTATTAGTGGGAAAAAGTATCTGCAAGTCCCTTTTTTATATTCTAGTTCAGTCAAGATCATGTGTGTTTAATTTCCTGCCTATAGGTTCATTATTATAGAAATTTCAATAATAGTTTTTGTTACCTCAATATCATTATGTCCTCTATCCTTGATTCTTTCCTTACTCAGAAGCATAATCAATCAACTATTATGTATATAAGTAATATAATTGAATATAATAAAAAGTACCATTAGGAGAAAAAGTAACAATTTTCCACATTTAAAGCGCCGTCATGTTTGAAATTTCAAAGTAATTTCCTGATTCTAGGTTCAACATTATACAAAATCTAAAAAAGTACTACTAGAAGAACGAGAAAATACTCCTTAGTTTGTTCAGTTCTCCATTTTTGGTATCATAATACAATTGAGCAACCTACTCTTGATTATTTCTTTACTAAGAAGCATATTAGCCAACTTCAATATATATATATATACAAATTTTCCATTATCCTCTTGAACACCCGTCTAGTTTGAACTTTAAATTTGTATAGTATTTCCTATATTGTCAACTGATTTAATAGTTAATAAATTATTACAAAATCGAACCGAAACCGATCGGGTTTCAATTTTTAAAACCGAAACCGCGGTTTGAAATTCTTCGGTTTTTGGAAACTCTAGTGAAAGCCGATTTTTTTTTAGATTTCACAGAGTGCCGGGTGGAATATTGTGACACTAGGTCTAAAAGTTAAGTGCTGAAAATTTGAGGCAAATCGGACAACGATGTCGGGACGCGCATCGAGGTCAAAGGTCAGATATATGCAAAATTTTACTATTAATATGAAATAAATTTGTAAAACTCCTTAACTTTCTGCATTATGTTACAGAAATATTTAGATTTATTTATATTAATGAAAATTACAGTAAAAAAATCTTTTTGAGCTTAAACCTATATCTCCTTTGGGTCAAATATCGTTAAAATTCGGAAAAAATGCAAATTTTTCAGTTTTTGTAAAAATTTTGCTATTAAATAATTATTTTTGCAATCGAATGCAAAAGAATCGAAATGTGTATGTAATTATCGTTCTAATGAGATATAAAAGACAGAAATTGTTTAAACAATTTTAAAGTTATTAAAAATTCCCCAGACCATTAACGTGTCTAGGTCACTTGAACAAGAAATGTAGGAACAAAATTAAAATATTTTAAGAAATATTAAAATAAAAGCTAATTTTTACTTAAAATATATCCATATTTACATTTGTATGAGTTTTTGTCTTTGTAGAATACCGTTAGTCTATTCGCAGGGATGGTCCAAAAAAATTATTTTTTTTAACGGCAGTTTCGAATCTCTATTTTAAAAATTTTGTTAAAAAAATTTCAGAATTTTTTGATCATCACATTGGGATTTATTGAGTTTATAATAGAGAATAAAAATATGAAAAAATTATGTCAATACCTCTTACAGTTTTTCCGTACCTACGATTTAAATTTTGTGATTTTCGGGAAAAAATATTTTTTAAAATTCAAAAAATTCTTAGATGCTCATTTTCGAATGTGAGCATAAAAAAAATTGCAAATTTCATTCATGAAAATTTATCATGAATGAATAAATTTAAGTGTTCATACATGAATTCTTCTGAACCCTGCTTATAATTGAGGGAAATCTTTAGAAAATGGAAGATAACTTTTTTTTAGATATCCCTTATCCAATTACACTTTTTTATTCAAATCGTGTGTTCAAAAGAAAGGGATTTTTAGGAAAATATATTGAAACTAAGTAGGTTACATAGGCATTATAAACATTGGATAAGCTCTAAAAAGTTATATTCAATTGAAATTAAGCGATTTTATACAAAATTTTAACTCTGAGCTTCGACAAGAGACAAACCTAAAAGAATTAAAAATTTTCGATCAAAATTTGTATGACGTTAACGAACTAGTAAACTCCGATGCCTCACTGAAAGTTTTGGTTTCCTTCTTATGAATACTCCACTTTCTAGAAGTCACAGGAAATCAAACTTGGTATATGTGTGATCTTCTTTATGTTGCAGTGTAAAAATGTCTATATGTATACAGATATACACACACTGGAGCAAGAAGTGATATAAAGTCATAATGCACACACACACACACGCACTCAAATGTATACACACATTAGAATCTCACACACATATTTTAACAGATAAATATGTATGTACATATGTTTGTGTATAAATGTTACTGATGTTGATGATATGTTTGTTGCTGCTGCTGTTTACTACACGTGGTTTTTAGTATATGTGTTATGGTGTATGTGTTCATTTGTTAATGTATACAATATTATACCAAGTAAGATTTTGTGTACATACATACATAATGATGTGTGTATGGATATGAGAGTGTGTGGTGTTGTGTTGTGTTGGTGCAAGTGTGCGTGTGTGTTTGTACCGTTGTGCCACTTTAGATGTCACCACAAGCGTCAGCATAACAACAATACAAATGACAGCTGCAAGGCACTTGCGTCTTGTTTTGTGACTGTTGCAGGCATAAATCCATTGTATATTTTTCCTGTTGCTGCCACAGTTTATAATGTTGGTGGTGCTTCACTGTTTTTTATTTTTTTCTTTTCTTTTCAGCTTTTTTGATTCATGCATATCCCTGCAGTTCATTGCACTAGTTCCGCGACGTCGAATTAGTTAGCCACTGAGAACTACCACTAGTGATTTTTCAACCCACTCGCAACGTTATTGACTGGTGAATTTAACACGGGGATGTCATTGCAGGTGGCCGATTGTCACACTCTGCATAACACTTCACTATTAAATTCAATAGTTCGAATACTCTAGCATTTGAGAAAAAAAATTAAAAATAAATTTTTCAGAGAGCGGGGTTGAACTCATAACCCCACGTTTTATAGTCAAATGCGCTAATCACTAAGCCACAGAGCTCTTATTTGTACTGCTCTCAATTTGTTATTAAGAATTACATGTGAGTCTACTCTCAATTTTTGCTTTTTTTTCATCATCAGAGAGAACGAAAATACCAAATGGCCACATTCAGCATTACATGTGGCCATCAAAGTGGTATATTTTAGAAGACTTTACCAAACGGCCACATTCAGCATTACATGTGGCCATCGAAGTGGTATATTTTAGAGGATTTTATTTTACTTGAATTTATTTTCAAAAACTTAAGGCGAATATCCGACTATTGTTTGTTACTGAATACGCTGGCGAAATGTAGTGCAAATGATAACCATTTAACTACCACTTTAGTAGCCACAGCGAACTAGTTTCTTGTGCAAGTAGTAATATAGCTAGTGTAAGGTTTCCAATTGGCACTTTTCAAACTACTGGGATATGTAGTTTTGTTGTTGCTGTTGCATGTATGTAGGTATATTATTGTTGCTGATGTCCTTGCTATTACTACAAGCACATGAACTCATACACACAGATACAGCATGCTCCTACATAAGAGTACATGTGAGAGTTGTGATGAAGTTGGTGCTGCTGATGATGACAATGATGGCTGCTAAGTTTTTGTTGGCGCTTACGTATTTAGATGGATGGATAGATGAATGAATGGATGCATGGCTAGATGTGCTGTTTTAGATATACATATGTATGTACATATATATTTTTTTTCTATTTAAGCATACATTTATGCTTGTATGTATAAATGTATGCAATTGTTATTGTTTGTTCTTGTTTCGGTGCTCACAACCACCCATACTTTTTTATTGTGTAGTACATACATACATACATTAATTTATATACAAATGTGTGTGTGTGTGAGAGTGTTATTCTCATATTTGATGTATTATCCTTCTTATTTTGTTACAATTCACTACTTTGTCATTTTTTGGCACAAAATGTTGTTCTTCATCGTTGTCAGCGTGTTGTTGTGTTTTTGTATTGTATTGTAGTTGTTGCAATTGTTGTTTTGCTGATGTTGTTACTCGTTAGTCTTTATTGTTTGCTGTTTGTGTTGCATATCGTTTAGTTTCCTGTTGTGGCAACTAGCATTTTTATGAAAATAAACCATATTTTCCATGTTTTGTATGTTTTTATTTGTTTTGTTTAGTTTTTTTTGTGTGTTCTTATTTTTTTTTTCTGTTGTTTTTTGTTTTGTATGACAAATATGGTTTGTTAACTATTTGTTGCCATTTGCTGTTAGCAAAATAAAAAAAAAAAATTATAAAATTGTTGGTTGTTTTGTATTTTATGAGAATTTATGAAATTAAGTTTTTACATATATGGATGTTGGGTTTTTTATGTTAGTCTGTAAGCGAACATCTTGTTTGAGTTTCATTTGTATATTATTTTATGTATGTTAATTTTTCTGCTGGAATTATATGAATGTATTTAAAAATTAGGTTATTATTCGTTTGTACTAATAAGTATGTATGTAGTTTTATGAAAATTTTTATAATAATGACCAGAGAATTTTAGAAGACTCATTTGAAGTAACTTAAAAAGATAATTATTTGTAACACTTTCTTATTGGGTGTATGACTTCAAAATGCGAGATTTATTTTTTGAACGAGGTTTTTGTTTTTAACAACTTATATGTGATTTTGAAGGGTACATATCTATCATTTATTCTCACATATTTATTGAACTTTGAATAGTGTAAACAAAATGTTCGCGACAGATGAATTGTTCGGTTCAGAAGTGGTGATTTTGACATGGAAGACAAAGATCGTGGTTTAGAAACTTTTTGGAGCTGAGGTGATTTTGAGTTGATTTGCATATGTTCTGCTTCCTAGCGCTAATGGGGGCCAGTGAGTCCCCCTACAAAATTGGTCTCCTCGGGTCTCAAAATTTTTAAAAAATCGCCAAAAATCCATTTATGATCCAAATGAGCTGAAATTAAAAATATAAATAGTCCTTAAAAAGATCTACAAAAAATACACTTACATATGTAGGTTATTTCTATTAGTTGAAGAGATATTAAGGTTTATTGATTATTTTTTTGATTTTGCTCGACCTTTTTTTGGTTTTTTATAGATGACGGGCCAACGGATTGTCGAAATTTATTTTTAAAATATCAGCTATATTGGTGATAAAATTCTAAATAAAATAGTAATAACTTGCTAATAGTTATCTTGTCCCTATTAAAAGTTACACGCATCCAAATTGGGAACATGTAAAAAGGGCAGTATTTTTTAAGTTTTTTCCCAAAAAAGTCCGTATATTTTTTCTTATGTAGAAAAAATATTTCTTCGTGGCTATACACAATTTTTACATGATCCAGAAAGAGAACTTAATGCTAAAGCGTTTAAATTAAAATTTGGCTCACTAAAGCTGACACAACACCCCACAGGCCTATCCAAACTTGGCCAATTTTAAAAAATAATTTTAGGTTTGTGTAACAAATTCTAAAAAGGCAAAGAACCGATCCACGAGGTTATTCCATATTTATATAACCCTATATGTTACTTAAACACTTACCAAGCTTTTTTACTATCACACGGTAAATTACGTCATAGTAGGTACTTTTCTAAAAAAACTCAGTTTTTGGAACACATTTTTCCCGGTTTAGGAATTTTAGTATTTTAAAATAAAAAATGTCAAAAATTATAATACCGTTGATTTAAGAACATTTGGATCTGCATTTATTACAAATTTTGTTATGTTGTCTTTAACCGTTAAAATTTTACATTAATTCAAATTTTATATTTTTCTTCATGGAAAATCACCATATTATAATATTGGTGATATGATATTATACAAAACACGATTTTGTATGTCCGAAATGCTGCTTGAATGCTATAAAAGAAAATCACTTTTACACCGAATCATTACTTGAGATGAAAAATTAATCCTTACGATAATCCAAAGCGTAAGAGATCGTATTTAAAGCTCGGCCAACCAGCCGAATCGACACCAAAGCCAAAAATATCAACGACGCTAAGGTAACTCTCTATATTTGGTGGAAGCAAAAGGGTCCTATCTATTTCGACCAGACCATCACAGGGATCTGTACCGAATGCAACTGATTCGTTTGAAGCCAGCACGGCCGAAAAGTGTCATACACCCAATATTTTGTATGCATCCTAAATCATTAATAACTATTATGCCTGTCCATAGATAACCCTTTTAAACATTATATATTTCAATAAAATAAACGAAAAAATCTCTCTTTTTCACAGCTTAAAACTAAGCCATTTTTATATTATAAAAATATAAAGAGATGGCTAATACCATAATCTGTGAATTAACCGGGTTTAATATTCATTTCATAATTTTTTTTTTGCCTTCAACTTGATTGGCTTTTGGCCATTGTTCAGTTTCCCTTTTAATAAAACTGTGAAAAGAAATTCATTTAAGCGATGAGCCATATTTTCCTTTTTTGTTTTGTGTGTGTGTGTGTTTTCTTTTTGTATATAAATTTTTAATTATATTCTATTAACAAGATTTTTCTTTAATAATTTTCTCTTTTTCCATAGAGTGTGAGTGTTTGTCTAGCACTACTATGACTACTACTGCTAAAACAACAACAGTTTATTTTATAAACATATTAAAATCCTTTTGTTTTATATTTATTCATTCATTCACTCTCTCGCTCTCTCTCTCTTTCTCTTCGTTCCCTGTATAAACCCTATTCTTTGCGATTAAGCCAATTGAATTAATTATGGCTAATGAAAATTTACTTAAAGTGTAAAATATTTAATTTCAGCCTCAATGCTAAAACAAACAAAATTATGATAATGATGTTTTTTAGCTGTTGACGATGATGATGGATGTATAAACAAATGAAAAATATACTTACGTTTTTGAGGAATTATATTTATAAAATATAAAAAGAAATATTAAAATATATTTACTTACAAAAAGCCAGCAAAAAATTATTAAATTGAAGAAACTAATAAGTAGGGGGCGGATTTTTGTGCATTTATTATTAGAAAATATGCACCTAAAATATGTTTAAAAAAAATTGAAAATATGACCTACAAATTTTAAAAATATGCTTTTATATTTTTGTGCATATGATTTACTTATGGATTACACAACCTAGTTCCCAACAACGTTTAATTTGAAAACGGAGTAGTCGATATTGTTACATTGCCGACCTTTTATTTCGTTTATCGATCATGTACCATCCCTCAAAGTTTGTCAGTTTCATTTTACTTATGACCGGAGATGGACGTGATTAACTCTTGATCCGAAAGTTATTAAAAGTCTACCAGTATAATAATATCACGTTCATGACAACAAATATTATATCTTGAAGTGGAAATACGTGTCCAAGTACTTCAGTCAAAGCACTATTAAAAATCTTCTGCTGGACATAAGAGAAAAAAATATATATTTTAAATTTACTTACATTAATTGTATTAGATTTCTGTTAAATTCAAAGTCTTTCTATTAAGTACTTTCGAAAAATGTTGCTGGGTACATGAATTAATATAAATTAGCTTTTAAACTAAGCAATAACAACGTTAATTTCTAAAATATTAAATATTTGCTTAACTTTTAAATGGGGTGTCTCAAAAATGTATGTTATTTTACTTTACTTTCAATCGCAGTTGTGAAATCGTAGATTATATCAAGTTAATGTTCTATTAAATTAATCAACTTCATTTTCTTTCAAGTTAGTCTTGTATTATACCAACTTTTTTTTTTTTAAATTAACCGTGTATTATATCAACTTCATGTTCTTTCTTTCAAGTTAATCGTGGATTATATCAACTTAATTATCAAGTTAATCGTGGATTATATCAACTTCATTTTCAAGTTAATCGTGGATTATATCAACTTCATTTTCATTCAAGTTAAACGTGGATTATATAAACTTCATTTTCATTCAAGTTAAACGTGGATTATATTAACTTCAAGTTAAACATGGATTATATCAACTTCATTTTCAAGTTAATCGTGGATTTATCAACTTCATTTTCATTCAAGTTAAACGTGGATTATATCAACTTCATTTTCAAATTAATCATGGGTTATATTAACTTCAAGTTAAACATGAATTATATCAATTTCATTTCCAAGTTAATCGTGGATTATATCAACTTCATTTTCATTCAAGTTAAACGTGGATTATATAAACTTAATTTTCATTCAAGTTAAACGTGGATTATATCAACTTCATTTTCATTCAAGTTAGACGTGGATTATATCAACTTAATTTTCAAATTAATCGTGGATTATATCAACTTCAAGTTAAACGTGGATTATATCAACTTCATTTTCATTCAGGTTAAACATAGATTATATCAACTTCAATTTAAACATGGATTATATCAACTTCAAGTTAAACATGGATTATATCAACTTAATTTTCAAGTTAATCGTGGATTATATCAACTTCTTTTTCAAGTTAATCGTGGATTATATAAACTTCTTTCTTTTAAAAGTTTCTTAAACATGAACATAAATAACTTCTCCTCTTAAAACACCCTATCTCATAATATAGCATAGAGTATGTATGCATAAATATGAATACATTAACCAACTATTAATTTATTATACAAACTTTGGCAAACATTTTTGAAAATAAGAAGAAAAAATTTAACAAAAAGCTAGAGGCAAATCCAAAAAAGAATAAGACAAAAAAAAAATATTATGTAACCACAAAACTAAACCTTAGAAAGGCTTTTATTGAAATTAGTTTTTATATGCAACGCCACTTCATTTATACAGAATTTTCTTTGCTGTGTGCAACACAAGCAACTCATCCATACAAACAGAGACTACTACTTTTATAAGTTGGTATAAATTAAAATCAAGTTTTTCGAAAAAATGCAAATAAAAAAAAAAAAAAAAAACTCTATGAAAATCCCTTGAAAAATCTGTTAAATTTTTTAGCAATTTCCCCTTAACACCCGTTTATTCTCCAATACATATGCAGCGATAGCCAGAAAGAAAACGTTTTTAATACAAAATTGTATAAACGAAAAAAAAACGTCATTAAAAAAGTTCTGTAAAAAACTAATAGAAAAAAAAATTTGTTTAGCTAAGTTTGTACAATTTGTGGCAGGGTGTTATGGGGAACGATGTTTTCGTTGATGTAGTTGTAATTTTGTACATTTATTAGCCATGAAATATGAAAATGTTAATTTCCAATAACTACTTTTAGTAACGAAGTTTACATAGAGTGACCAGGTTGGAGGAAAGTTGGGATTTATTTAAAATTAATTGCTAATTTTATATGGTAGACAATTAATCGCTAATGGTCATGTTGGTTTATAAATGAGTATAATCGAAGATTGAACTAGAATTCACTACCTGTTCTTTACTTAACTGATCGTGATCTATATCATGTTTTTGATCTGTCAAATTTATCGGAATTTCTGAGATTAGTCGTGATTTGTAACAATAGATTAATCGTGGTTTGTAACAAGATCCATTTGTAACAAGGTATTCTGCTGACATTAAGAGTGGTTTGTAACCAGTTCCAATTCCATTTTGCTGAGCTTAATTGTGGTTTATAACAAGTTCATTCTGGTAAGATTAATTGTGGCTTATGACAAATATCTTTTGTTGAGATTAATCGTGGTTTATAATAATTATTTTGATGAGATAATTACAACCGTGGTTTATAACAAGTACCTTCCTCTTGCTGAGATTAATCGTGGTTTATAATAATTATTTTGATGAGATGATTTCAATCGAGGTTAATAAAAAGTTTCTTTGCCGAGATTAATCGTGGTTTATAACAAGTACCTTCTGCTTGCAGAGATTAATCGTGGTTTATAACAAGTTTTTTTTGATGAAATAATTTCAAACGTGGTTTATAACAAGTTTTTTTTGATGAAATAATTTCAAACGTGGTTTATAACAAGTTCCATTTGCTTACAGAGATTAATTGTGGTTTATAACAAGTTCCTTTTGCTTTCAGAGATTAATCGTGGTTTATAACAAGTTCCTTTTGCTTGCAGAGATTAATCGTGGTTTATAACAAGTTTTTTTTGATGAAATAATTTCATACGTGGTTTATAACAAGTTCCTTTTGCTTTCAGAGATTAATCGTGGTTTATAACAAGTTCCTTTTGTTTGCAGAGATTAATCGTGGTTTATAACAAGTTCCTTTTGCTTTCAGAGATTAATCGTGGTTTATAACAAGTTCCTTTTGCTTTCAGAGATTAATCGTGGTTTATAACAAGTTCCTTTTGTTTGCAGAGATTAATCGTGGTTTATACCAAGTTCCTTTTGCTTGTAGAGATTAATCGTTGTTTATAACAAGATCCTTTTGCTTTCAGATATTAATCGTGGTTTATAACAAGTTCCTTTTGTTAGCAGAGATTAATCGTGGTTTATAACAAGTTCCTTTTGCTTTCAGAGATTAATCGTGGTTTATAACAAGTTCCTAATCGTGGTTTAAAACAAGTTCCTTTTGCTTGCAGAGATTAATCGTGGTTTATAACAAGTTCTTTTGCTTGCAGAGTTTAATCGTGGTTTATAACAAGTTTTTTTTGATGAAATAATTTCAAACATGGTTTATAACAAGTTTTTTTATGAAATAATTTCAAACGTGGTTTATGACAAGTTTCTTTTACTGATCAAGTTCATTTAATCGTGGATTATAACAAATTTATTAATATAATCGAGAACAGATCAATTTTATTTATTTGTTAATTATTTTAAATTAATCGTGGATTATATCTAGTTCATTACTTTAATCGATTATTTTAGCAAGTTAATTTAATCGAGAACTAGATCTAGTTCATTTAATCGTGGAATATATTAAGTTCATTTAGTCACATGATCAAGTTCATTTTATGCATATTCATTAATTTACTTGAGGACTAGATCAAGTTCATTTAATCGTGGATTATAGCAAGTTCATTTATTTAATTGAGGCCTAGATCAAGTTCATTTAATCGTGGATTATAGCAAGATTATAGAAAGTTCATTAATTTAATCGAGAACAAGATCAAGTTCATTTCATTGTGGATTATTTTAATTTAATCGTGGATTATAGCAAGTTAATTTATTTAATTGAGGACTAGATCAAGTTTATTTAATCGTGGATTATAGCAAGTTCATTTATTTAATTGAGGACTAGATCAAGTTCATTTAATCGTGGATTATAGCAAGTTCATTTATGTATTTGAGGATTAGATCAAGTTCATTTAATTGTGAATTATATCAAGTTTAATTATCAAGATCGAGATAAAGTTTATTTAATCACATGAGCAAGTTAATTTAGTCGTGGATTATAGCAAGTTTGTGAATTAAATGTAGGACTAGATGAAGGAGAACTGACAAGTTTCTTTTGACGAAATAATTTCAGTCAAGGTTTATAACAATTTTCTTTTCCTGACCAAGTTTGTTTAATCGTGGATTATAGCAAGTTCCTTTATTTAATTGAGGGCTAGATCAAGTTCATTTAATTGTGGATTATAGGAAGTTCATTTATTTAATTGAGGACTAGATCAAGTTTATTTAATCGTGGATTATAGCAAGTTTAATTATCAAGATCGCGATTAAGTTCATTAAATCGTGGAATATACTAAGTTCATTTAATCACATGAGAATATTATATTAATCGTGGATTATAACAAGTTTGTTAATTAAATGGAGGACTGAAAAGTTTCTTTTGATGAAATAATTTCAGTCACGGTTTATAACAAGTTTCTTTTGCTGATCAAGTTTATTTAATCGTGGATTATAGCAAGTTCATTTATTTAATTGAAGATTATAGCAAGTTAATTTAATCGTGGATTATAGCGAGTTCATTTAAACGCATAAATTTCTGATAATTGTGAATTATATCAAGTTCTTTTAATCGTATATTTAATTTACCCTTCACCATGAGTGCCAAGGGTATATATAAGTTTGTCATTCCGTTTGTAATTTCTTCATTTTTCATTTGCGACCCCATATAGTATATATATTCTGGATCGTTATAGATAGCGGTGTTGATATAGCCATATCCATCTGTCTGTCTATCGGTTGAAGTCAACTTTTCAAATCCCCTAAATAATTTACAAATACGATTGATACATTATTATATCGAGAATTCTTCCAATTCGGTTGCTATTTGAAATCGAGAAAATCGGCCCACTTTTTGCCTATTTTTTTAATCTATATCTGGATTACTAAGTCATTAATATAGATAATATGGATATCTTATGATAGATATTTCAAAGCCCATGTATATAATGCTATAGTAATTTGGACCTACAATGGGTGAAAATCGGGAAAAATATTTTTTAACCCGAATTTTTTTTTTTACCAAACAAATTTTTTTCACTAATAAATTTAAAAAAAAAAATTTTAAAAATTAAAAAATTAAAATTTTAAAAAATTAACAAAAAAACATATTTTGGAAAAAAAAAAAATATTTTTTTTTTATTTTGAAAAACAATTTTGAAATTTTATTTTTTTAAATTTTGCTTATCTAAAAATATTTAAAATTTGTATTTTAAAGTATAATTTTGTTAATGGTATATAAGATTCGGCACAGACGAATATAGCCCTCTTACTTGTTTATAGTAGATTTGAAAAAGTTCTGATCATCGTGGTTTATAGCAATCTCATTTATTCACTGAATTTTTAAAACGTGTATAATAGCGAGATCATTTATCTACAGAATTGTTAAAACGAGGACAAGTTCAATTTATCATTATATGATTATATGATCAACTTAATTTTTAGCGAAAATATTTATGGTTCACGCAAATACAAAGATACTTCCTTCCATATTCATATGGAAAATAAAACTTTTAAAGTATTAGGTGTCAGAATAATAACATAAGCGAATTTTATTGAAAATGTAATAGAAGGCCAACTAATGTAGGTGGACATTCTTAACTAAATAAACATAAATCCATTAACAAGTGTATAGAACGAACTGCATATTTTCTAACATAATTAAAGTTAATTTTTCGCGTCCAAAATTCAAAAGACCAGGAACTCCTTATGCACTATGAATGCAGATTTAAATCTATCTTTTCCACCTGACCTCCTTGATAACCATAAACAATTTGTAATCTATAATAAAAACGTTATTACTTTAATGTCACCATATCTCGCCTTTTTTTCCCTATGAAATGTGTGAGTTAGTGTCTGGCCAAAGAGGGAGAATAATTTTTGCAATCTTGAGCTATATAAACGTAGAAAATTTGCGAAAACTTATTTAACTCATATTATTAGGAAATAAGTAAGTAAGGAGAAGTAAGTAGAAATAGTTAAAAGTTTAGCAATTGCCAGAGTTTGGAGTGCTAAAGTATGTGGCATTTGGAGCAACTTAACGTAAGTAACACGGTTTTATACAGGCAATCGATTGCTAAAGGCTTAATTCATTTGGTGTGTATGTTGTCGTTATTGTTGGTGGCAAATGTTGTTGCTGATATAATTTTTTTTTTTTTTATTTTCGTTTTGTGTGAATGTGTTGGCACTCTAAACTTTGTACCACCTTATAGTTGTGCTATTTTTCCTTGTATTTTTTTTTTTTTTTTAATAAACTTGTGGAAAAGTTTTTCTGTTTTTTCATTTAGTTCAAGTTGGTGGCTGTTGTTGTAGTTTGCCAGCTAAAATTACTAATATTCTTGCTGTTGTAGTTGCAGTTGTTGGTAGTGGTAGTCAAACTCATCGTCGTGGTTAATATACATTAGTTTTAGTTGCTGTTTGTAGTTGGAGTGAGTTTAGTTTGGGTTACAAATTTGTGCCATAATTCAAAAAGGCTTTTCACCGCAAGAAAACTTAATTGTTGCGCTATTTTGTTACTGCTGCTACTGCCACAAAGGTAAAGAGGTGCTTCAAATATACAAATACAACACTGTTATTTATGTAAGCAAGCAAGCAAGGTGTTTCTTGTTTCTGTTTTCATTTTATTATGTAGTTCTATAGATGATGATGATGATATTTTTAGTTTCTTATAACATTCCCTTTCTTTTTTTGCCCTCGTTTTTGTTCCTCTAGTTTTTTTATTTTTAAGTACTTTCATTAGTCTCCAATGAAAGCTTCTTTTCTGTTCTGTTCTTTTTTGTTTTGTGGCAAAGTGATTTTGTTCAAGTTACAGAAAGGTATGGCATAGAAAGCTGAAAAAAAAGAGAGTGGAAGCATGCATGCTTCGTTGGTTGGTTGATTATTTAGTTGTTTGTTTGAGTGTATTAGTTTATACTTAATGGTATGCTTGTGGCAGGATTATTAACTTATTTTGTATTAGTTTTTATTAATGTGTTTATAGCTCTTTATAACAAACAATCAACCAACCAACCAACACATCTCTCAACAGGTGTTTAGCACACTTTCTTACTTTCAAACAAATACTCACAGATATACATACACACGCAATGATTATATATACATTAGGGTGTCCTTAAAAAGAAAAAAAGTGGAGGTTGTTATCAACCTTTCTGGATCATAAGGTAATGTGAGTTTTTTTTTAGCTTTTATTTTGAAACATTTGTTTTAAATAAATTTATTAGAAGCCATCGTTAGCTATTACATTTTCCCGTTTTCTGGCAACATATGGATGTCGAGCCAAAAGAACTGCACATCTTTTAGGGCTAAGAACAAATCAAGCCAATATCGTACACTCTGTTCCAAAGTGAAGCGTATCCCAGAGAGAGCGTTCTGCTTGGATCGAGACAAATAGTAGCCACTACGGGTGAAGCAAGACTTCCCAACCACTTCATTCTTAATAGTTTTTAACAGGTACTGCATAATGTAGCCGAACGTTATCATGATGGAGTATTACGGTTTCATCTCTGGCCGCATATTCTGGGCGTTTTTCGGTCATTCTTCGCTTCAAACGAATATGTTGCATTCGATACATGTTCCTTGTGATAGTCTTGCTATATTCGGCAGGTTGGCTTCACATATGATCTCTTACGCTTTGGCTTGTCGTAATGGATCCATTTTTCATCACGTGATGATTCGGTGCGTTCAAGCTGCATTTCCGACATACAAAATCGTCTTTCAAGGTCTCTCAGCTTCAATTCAATTCCTTGCTTTTGGATGATACCAAATACTGACGACAGGACAAAAACTTTGAAAAGTGGCCACCCTAATACACTCAAACTCCTATACACTCATAAAGATATTGGATTAAGGAAAAGTTATGTATTGTTTAGCAGGTAAAAGTAAATTGAAACTTAAACTTTAGTTAGCGGTTTGATAGCTATAAGTGTTATAAAATAATCAATAAATTAAGCTTTAATGAGAACTTTTAAATTTCAATTACCAGACTTATGTGATTAGTGAGGATATTTTGCAATAATACTAATCAGAAAGGTTTTTTTTGGATAGAATTTCAATAGACATGGCTTAATGGATTTAAATGAATAAAATTACGCACTTAACTTATCTTGAAAGGCATTCAATTCATCATGTATGGGGATGAAAAGAAAAATTGTATACAAAAATTAATGGCTGAAGCTTTACTCTCCTAAAATCGATAACACAGAGAAACAAAATTTACATTTTGGTTCCTCTAAAGAGAGTCAACTCAACATTTTTGAAATTTTAACTTTTTTCAAGAAATCGATCTGCAGCGATCATAACTACCCACTGTAAAAGTCTTACAGCATTTTCTCTACTCTTTCGCCAAAAAATACAGTTGTATCCGTCTTCAACTTTCATTGTAATGTATTAAAAAATAAAACGCTTTTTTGCCTCTACTGATTTTGAGTTATATTGTTCTATTATTTCGTAATAGTTTGAAAATGTTGTTGTTGAATTTCAAACAAAACATTCTTAACACACGTTTTTCATTAAAAGGCATCCGGTAGGAAAGCAGCCCGGTTAGTTCAGTGCTCGGACTATTTGGTACGAAAAGTTAAAGCCAATGCAGGTTTAAAAACATACAAGGCTCTAAAAGTTCCTGATAGGAACGCTGCTAAAAATTTAGAGGCCAAAAACAGAGCACGGAAATTGAAGTCAAGTTTTATAAAAAAATATTCTTGCTGCATAATGGATGACGAAGCGTATGTTCTGGCATATTTTTCGCAACTTCTTGGTCAAAAATTGTATGTTGCTGATGCTCGAGGGAATGTTGAAAAGTTTAGCACCCAAAAGCAGACAAAATTTCCCAAAAAGTTCTTGGTATGGCAAGCAACATGCAGTTGCGGCAAAAGAAGCCAATCATTTGTTAGAACGGGCTCTATAAATACCGAAATTTGCATCAAGGAATGTTTACAAAAAAGGCTGCTTCCATTCATAAGACTTCATAATGTGTCCACTTATTTTTGGCCTGACTTGGCATCCTGTCTCTATGGTAAACAAGCCCTTGAGTGGTAAATGAACAATAATGTGATATTTGTACTAAGAGAGACAAATTCTCCAAACTGCCCGGAGCTAAGGCCAGTGGAGAGATATTGGGCTCTTGTTAAAAGAGAATTGAAGAGCACAAAAAAGGTGACCAGAAGTGTGGTAGATTTTAAACGGAGATGGACTACCTGTTCGAGCAAAGTGACAGAAAGCACTGTAAATACGTTAATGGAAGGGTTTCCGAAAAAGGTTCAAAATTGTATCACTAGTAAAAAAAATTTATGAAATACGTTTATAAATTGTAATAATAATTTCAATCAAAAAAAAAAAAAAATTAAAACTTTTTTATTAACATATATGTTTGTTAAGAATTTTTCGATCTCACTCCTTATGTTTATTATGTTATCATAACCAATCAGCAAAGACCTGCGCCGAGCGCAGAAGAGTCGATTACGCCGAGCCGCGGAATCGCGAAAAATTAGAACATTATGACAATATGACATGATAGGATACCTTGTGAATCTACCAAATATTTTTCATATATTTTTCGTATTAAAAAAATTATACAAATATTCGTAACTTGAATGTTTAACATTTTCATGATTATACTTAAATTAAAAATATATTTTAATACACTAAATACTTAAACAATATTATTTCATTATGGCTAGTAAGATGAGATGCTGTATTAAAGATCCTAAAAGCTCAGCGATAATCGATTACATACACTGTTCTCCAATTGTATTGAGCTTACTTTGGTATTCTAATTAGGAACTTAAACAATTCCTGGATATAGATGTAGGAACTGGGGAAAGGGAGATGAGACTATCACCTAGTTTTGCGGGACAGGGACGGTAGTTTTCATTTGAAGATTGGGCCAGGACGAATAGGGACAGAACGGAATGGGAACAGGGGTATAAAAGACGTGCATTTCGGACAGAGTACATCAGTGACAGAAACCAGTAAGGTGTAAATCAAGTAAATATTCCATACCGTATTTTCAATTATTTTGTTAGTTATTAATCTTTCTGAATTATGTTAATAAATGTAAATAGTCGCAAGTGAATTAAATTGAAACCTAAAGTGTTTTATTTCGTGTTGTAAGAGATATTACACATACTCAACCGAGATGTACAAATAATTGATCTAGCTAAAAGAGATGGAAATCTACATACATATAATGTAGATATAAATCTATATGTGTGTAAAAACTTATTTTTCTATATTCGCGATATTTAAAAAATCGCTAATGAAGTATTTCTATTGCCGTAGTTAGATTCAAATGTATATTAAGATATATTTTGCAAAAAAAAAAAAAAAATCAAAAATTTTATGTCTTGACTTACAAAACATTTATTTTGATATATATCCTACTCTCATCCCACTAAGCGACCAAATAGGTCTTTAAGGAAAATATCTTAGCTTTCTTTTGAGTAAAAAGTGTCCATTTGAAAAAAAAGTCAAAAAAGTTTTTGATTTCGGAAAAAAAATTAAGATTTTTTTTTTCGAAATATTTAAGAAATATATTTCTATAGCTATAGCTATCTAAACTATTTGGAACACATTTTGCTAAGAACAATAGGTTATAAATTACATGCGTGAGAAAAAATACCTGCTTGACCAAAATGTCGAATTTTGACGCCCTCTAACTGAGAGAGTTCTCAACCGATCTTGTTGAACCTTGCAGAAGATTTCATTCCGATCGAAAGACATCGATTTCAAAAGTTGGTTCATTTGACATAAAATCCCCCTTATATATAAATCAATTGAATGTTGTAAAGTTGGGTAATTGGTACTTTTAAAAAAATCTCTATTCTGTTTTGAGTTGCTGTAAGTAGCCTTGCGAGCGAGTTCGGATGATGATGTAATTTTGACAAATAAGCCTCTCGAGTTTTTCTAAATTCACCCTTGACCAAAGGCACATCTAAGTCTCTGTGGATGTTCTCATTTTTTATTTACCATGGAGCTCCCGTTATGGCTCTAAGAAATTTGGATTGTGCGCTCTGTATGAAATCTATACTAGTATTGCTTGATGTTCACCTATTTGGTTTTGAGAGTGTCTTATACAGAATGATTTTGCAGTTAAGGCTTAATTTCGATGGAGTGTAAATTAGAAGCTTTTAGTTTCCTGCACGCAGAAAAAAAATATAGTTGGGCATTGTTACTGTAACCATTTCAACATTTGTGCATGGTTAATGTAACCATTTCAAAATTTTTAACAATATTATAGTCACAGTAACTATATATATGTTTGTGGTAACAATAATATGGTTAATTTACGATTCACATGAATATTTCAACCATATATATGGTTACAGTAAACATATATATGTTTGTGACAACCATTTATATGATGAAGGATTTACCATATTATGTTGCTCTTATATCATAATCTGAGAACAACATATTATGATAAAATTATTCATCATATAAATCATAATATTGTTAAAAATTTTGAAATGGTTACAGTAACAATGCACAAATGTTGAAATGGTTACAGTAACAATGCCCATTTTTTTTCTGCGTGTGTGGAGCCGCTTGGCTTCTATGTGCCGACGCCAAGTAAGTCGTCTATTTAAATGAATACCAAGGTATGTAACGAGATCAGACTGTGGGATGTTCTCACTGTTTAGTGTCCCTGGCCGTCAAGTAAGGCGTCTATCTATTAGTGCCACTGGTCCACAACTTCATCTTCTAAGTGAAAACGACACGTGTTTACTTTTGATTCTATTTACTTGTATTCTGCAATTGTTTAGCCAAGTCTCAACGTTCCTGAGATACTTAATACTACATTTAAGTCCACATGAGAACTAAGAATAGCAGTGTCATCTGCAAAGGTGGAAATTGTTAATTCTTCCGACTTGGTTAAATCAAATGTTATAATAGGTACAGGGTTGGTCCTACAATACTTCCCTGAGGTACACCAGCATTGATCGCATAGTCGCTTGTCACATAATCGCCACATTTTGTACTAAACAAACGATCCGATAGGTAAGACTCTAGTATTTTGTGTACTAGAAGGCAGTAGGCATTTAATCTTGTGTACTTATTAGACCTTTATGCCAAAACTTGTCAAAAGGCTGGGCAACATCTAGAAATATTGCCGAACAGTACTTTTTTAGTTCGAAAGATTTTCGTATCTCTCTAGTTAGGAGGTTAACTTGCTCAATTGTTCCTTGATGCTCATGGAATCCTAATTGATGATCTGGGATAATGTTTGACTATTTAAGAATGTTAACATTTTCCCTTGGATTATTTTCTCAAATAGTTTAGACAAACAAGGCAATAAGCTAGTCAGTCTGTAGGATGATGCCAATGTCAAACCCTTTCCTGGCTTGGGGATTTTCCAATCGTTTGGAAAAACTCCTAGAAATAAGATCGCATTGAATGATACTGTGAGCACAATAATTGCCACATGTGGTAGGTTTCCAATCATGGAAGGTGTAATTAAATTGTCCTTTATAATTTTCTGAACATCTTCTAGACTAATATTGATTATGTAGTTCAGAGTCTGTTTCAATGCGAACAGGGTTTGGTTGGAACACATTACTTAAATGTTCAGCGAAAACTATGGCTTTATGCTTTGCACTAAGCGCCCAGGTACCATCAGATTTTCTTATCGGACTTTGACCCTCTACCGGTGGCTTAGTCCTCTTAGCTGCCTTCCAAAGGGAGTAGTTTGAGTGCTTAGTACTTTTTAAACTTTCAATATAGTACCTGCAATCCTCGTCCGAATGAAGGGTTTTTTAAGTTTCTTACTTGCAGCGGACAGCCTCTGCTTAGCAGCAGGAGATCTGCTGTGTTTCCAATCTCTTCTACATCTTCTCTTTTCGAGGAGGTGTCTATATATTGCTGCATTAGAAATATATATTTTAGGTTTAGGAGGAATTTGGCATTTAGAGTAATCCAATGCCGAAAAGATTAGAGACTTGAAGTCTCTGATGTAATTGTTGATATCTTCGTCACACTGTATGTTATTTTCAGTGTGGATATGACTGCTTATGTATGAATGATTAAGGTCCTTGAAGACGGATGGCTGAAAATGCATGTCCTTAATTTTTATATTTTATTTTCATAAACATTAGCTTATAATGATGGGATAAATATGACAAAAATTGAAAATGAGATTCTTAGGATGTCCTAAGATATGCCATTATTAAGAAGATGCTACAATTCACGAACACACAAGTGTATTCCCCAATACCACTGTCATGCTGAGCATATACGATGAGCATGACAAGGTTTGCAATGACATTTGTCGCCAGTTTATTATTGATTGCTTCCCTACGAAATGAATTTCCCCTTAACCCAATAAACACTTAAGTTCTGTATATTGGTTTTGTGTTGATAACTTTATTAAAGATCCTTTTTGATAAGGCTTTTAATACTTTCACAATCTCTCTCTATCTATTTCTAAACTCATATGTGAAACATGCAGCATAAAGCAAATTCCCTATGAGAATGGCCCGTCTTAATACAAAAAATATTTCAAGGAAACTGGTAAAACTTTAGTTTCTTAAAGTTTAGCTTTTACATTGTTACATTGAAAGTAGTCACATGCTATTCACGTTTAGGAAATTAATTCTTAATGTTTAAAGTTAAAGTAATTTTTTTTGTTGCTGTACACACTTGCCTTAAAGAGAAAAATGAAAATTCATTTAAGTAAGAAATGTGGTTTCTTTCTTTTTTGCCTTCATTAGTTTGTTTTATACTTTAAATATCATCATAAATCGAATAAAGACGTGATGTTAATAAAGAATTTACATTTATTAAGAGAATATTATATACAAAGCCCAAGGGTATTAAAAGAGAACAAAATTATGAAAAACCTTAAGGAAATATAAAATGAAAGCATACTAATAACAACAAGCAAAACAATAATGGTCGAAAATATGGTTATAAAAGAGGCTGCTTCGTCTCTACCACTAAACATTACAAACATTATAATTTATGTTGTGTGTTTGTTTGTGCATGTATTTCCCGCTCAAACGATTATTTATTTTGTTGGTTTAAAGCATTTTTCTTAAAACATTCAAACCCAACTTTGACCCTGAAAATAGAGCAATAATGTATGTTAATAACTTTTGCGGTGGGGGCGTCTAAATGTTGTTTCTTGCCGTTATGTTGAGAAGTCGAAAAGGATCAAAATCAACTTGAATTTATAATTAAGTGTTTGGTTTGCTTAATGGTAAGTAGCCATTATGTTTGTTTTTGTGTGCTTTTTCGTTTTGAATTAATCATGTGATGTTAAGAAGGATATGTTTTGTTGTAGCTATTTTATGGATTTTGAGGAAAGTGAAAATGAAGGAGAGTTTGAGGTAGGCAGTAACTACGTTCACAATATATCAATAACTTGGGTTTTGTATTTTGGTCATGAGCATAACAGTAGTTTAATGAAATAAACATTTAATATCTGCCTGAAAATACTTTGCAAACTAAAAGTTGGTCAACTTTGACACCATGTATCTCATTTCAGCAGCTCATAGTAGATAGCAACCTTTTGCTCCCATCGAATACAGAGAATTTCATTAGTGATATGGATATTTGGCTGGATGGCCGAACTTCCCATACGATATCTTACGCTTCGGGTTATGTACTCCTCAAAAGTTCCACATACCTTGCCACCTTAAAAAAATTTTTACGTTTTTTCATACATTTCATGCAAAATGTGTTACATCAAACTTTCTTTTAAGTCAGGATACATACAGTATTGGCCATAACTAAAGCACCCCCTCAGTGAATTTTTTTCATATTATATTTTTTTGTATAAAAACAAAGGCTGACTTCATAAACGCAGTATGCAAAGCAAGTCAGGCAAAGTTTTAAATTTTTATTATGTATTATTTTCAATTGTTAATATATTTACTATTGATAAACAAATACTTTTAAAGTTAATCTTTCCATGAGAGGTAACATTAAATCAAAAGATGTTTAAAGCTGGAAAAGGAAACGGGATTCATGGATATAATATAAAAAATTGTTTAATTTATATTTTGTTGCAAATCCTTTGTGTTGGATGACACAAGCACATCTCTTAGGCATAGAAGATATTAAGTTTTTTTATGGTTTCTTGAGATATTCCTTCCCAGGCTATAATAACGCCTTGAAATTAATCGTGAAAATTGCCGATCCTTATTTCTGCAATTTTCACGATTTATTTTCATATTATCAATCTCCCACAAGTTCTCAATAGGATTGAGATCAGGAGATTGAGCAGGCCAATGAAAAACTAGAATTTTATTGCTCTGTAGCCAAGTATTACAAACTTTGGAGGTGTGCTTAGGATCGTTATCCTGTTGGAACCTCCTTATAAGTGGAATCTCTTCACTGGCATAAGCTAACATTACATCTTTCCATATATCACGGTACATGAACCGATCCATAATCCCATTAACTTTATGAATTGGTCCAATTCCTTGACCAGAAAAGCAACCCCAGACCATTACATTGCTCCCTCCATGTTTAATTGTTCCTTTGCAATACTCAGGATTCAGTCTTTCTACTTTTCGTCTGCGTACACACCTTATTCCACAGACACTTTTTAATTTGTATTTGGATTCGTCAGAGAACAGTACTGTCTTCGATTTTTGGACACTCCAGACGATGTGGGCTTTGCCAAACTCCAGTCTAGCTTTCTTGTTCTTAGCTGATATGAACGTTTTTTTGGCTGGTCGTCGGCTGAATAAACCGGAGTCTACTGCTCTTCTGCGGTTTGATCTTTCACTAACGCATAATCTTAAACTTGTTCTTACTTGACTAGCTGATGCTGTAGGATCTTTTTGTATAGCTCCTTTGATCAAGGAATCATCATATCGTGTGGTTTTACCCGGGCGTCCTCCAGAATGTCCCGGTGATATACGACCAGTCTGCAAAAACTTTGGAATCAGCCGGGTAATATCTGATCTGTTAATTGAATATTTTTTACTCAATTCATGCCGTGATTAGCCCGGCTTCCAGTCTTCAATAAATTTAATTTTAAATTCACTGGATTACTTGTTCCTTGCCATCCATAGTTTTTTCACAATAAACTGTATAAAACTTAAATTATACAGATTACGCCTTCCTTTCTTTTTATCCTCTAGAATTTTTAATTGCGTCCGTTGTGAGTCCGGTTAACTGACATTGCAAATATGCAGTAGCATAGTCATATTTCTGAACATCTTATAAGGGGGTGCTTTGGTTTTGTCCGTCGAGTTTTGTGTTTTTATATGTTTTATCATTTTAAATTAGTTGTTCATAAAATTATCCTTTCCTAAATGAACACAAAATGAACATTAACAATATAAGTTAATAAAATATATACAAAATACATCCCAAAAAAACCGTATTGGCTTTAGTTATGGCCAATACTGTATATAAAAGAATTTTAAATTTTGTTTGCTCAAACATATTTACAATTTTTCTTTAAGTATAATTTGGTGAAGGGTATATAAGCTCGGTTACTTGTTTTTTTAATTTTTTTCTTGAAAATTGTCTTCTTTTCGTGCACGTTTTTCAATAACTTCGTAGAGTTTTTGAGGAAATGCTTAGTATACGTCTATTTAAAAGCATTGAAAGCCATTTCA
Organism: Calliphora vomitoria; assembly: GCA_942486065.2. NCBI lineage: Eukaryota > Metazoa > Arthropoda > Insecta > Diptera > Calliphoridae > Calliphora > Calliphora vomitoria. The sequence continues at coordinate 17,669,896 of OW818029.2, forward strand.
AATCATGTATTTGTCTTTAAATTATTGTTCATAAATGTGTTTCATTTAAAATGTATTTTTTATTAATCGCATCAAGTCAATCGAATCATGTATACATATGCATGTGTCTGGTTAATGTCTCTAAACATTTTAAACCTAATAAAATTATAAACAAAAGAATTTTCTGCTTTAAAAAATACTAAACATTTATTTTTGAGAAATTTTAATTATTACACATTATAATGTTTTCCTTTTCTTTTTAATAAATAACAATTGCTTAAAAGAATTACATAAAATAAGTAAAAAAGCCAACAGCATTCAAATAATTACACACACACACATAAACACAAACAGTGGCAGTATGTGTGATTTCCTTTTTAATATTTCCCATACATGTACGAATTATTTAAATGGAAAATATGTAGTACATATATATTAATGTATATAAATGTAAGATGTTGAAAATTGTTTTCCTTTGAATGTGAGAACAAAAGAAATAATTGTTTGAGTATCGAAAAGAACACCAGACACATAGGCAAACAGACTATATAAATACATATGCATATTTACGAATAGGAAATAAATGTATTGAAATTCTATATAAAAAATTTTGAATATAAATAATAATACATTAAAAGAATAAAGCAATTTAAAGGAACCAGAAGCAAAACGCACACAAAATAAAAACAAGTAAGAAGGTATAGTCGGTCAATACCGACTATATTTTACCCTACACTGAGTAAATGGAGCAAAACGTTTTTTCTCTTAAAATTTAAATTTAAATAATTTATTTTCTTGGGTGATTTTCGGAAGTTGGCTTTTTATGGCAGCTATGACCTACAAGGTTTTCCAACAAGAGGTGTTATTTTGGTATTCAAAGAAAAATTGTATTTTTTAAGATAAATGATCGGATGTTTATTTCATGATAAAGAGGAAGGTATGCCGTTAATAATGAAAAACAACATCAGTCAAATGGCCACTACGACCACGCTTACAGGACCATTTCCTTTTCATGAAATTCTCTATAACCAAATCGCAAAGTGGCTGCCCTGTGTCCTCTATAGCCTCACGAATTCTGTCTTTGAGGTGTTGAATCGACGCTTGGCTGTTGGCGTAGATCTTATCTTTCACGTGGCCCCAAAGGAAGAAGTCGCAAGGTGTTAAATCACAAGATCTCGGTGGCCAATTGTGATCACCTCTACGAGAGATAATAACAAGGACCCAATAATCAAAGACACGCCGTTGTTGATGATCGGCCAGCTTGAGTTCTTGTGTTAACTGAACTTTATAAGCCTTAAGACTCAAGTCTTTATGCAAAATACGGTGTAATGTCGTTCGTGGAATGCCCAATTCCAAAGAACGACGAGGAATGGACAAACCTGGGTTGTCTTCATTACTTTGAGTTACATCAGCAATATTCTCAGTTGTTCTTGAGCGACGTGCTCGGATTTTATTCTTTACATCACTAGCTTGTCCCAACAGGACGAATTTTTCCAGCAATTTCTGTATTGCGGTCCGACAATGTGCTTCACGACGACCCAAAAATTCTTTAGTTTTGCGAACTGTGACTTCAAGACTTTCACCATTTTTGTAGTGAATTTTAATAATTTCAATGCGTTGTCTAATCATGTATCGTTCCATTTTTAGTAATGGCGTAGTTTCTACTTGTCAAATGTCAAAGAATAAAAGTTTCAAAAGTGACAGCTACCGAAATACCGAGTGATTCAAAATAACACCTCTTGTTGGAAAACCCTGTATTACCAACATCCTAAAATTAAAAGTTATTATTTGTTGCTCCTCCATTAAGCTTAATTACGGCCTCTAGTCGCCTTTTCATGGAGTTTACAAGATGTTCAGTTATATAGTTAGTAATTCCCCGTCCCCTCTTCCTTTAAAGAGGGTTCGGAGTTAGTCCATAGATGAAATGCTTCGTTTTCCAATATTCCGGTCCAAAATTTCCCATAAATACGCTATTGGGTTAAGGTCTGGAGATTGCGGAAGTGAATTTAACTGCTTAGACACGTTATACAATTGCCACTCTTTAACAATTTTGGGTTATTGTCTTGGTGAAAGACTCATGGAGTTACAAGACCTAAATTTTCAGCACTTATTTTCAAATTGTCAATTATTTTCAATTGTCGGCTGTTCATTGTACTTGCAATGAATACAAGGACCTGGCCAGCATCTGACATACAGCCCACAACATCAAAGACCCACCGCCATGTTTTACAGTAGTAAGGTTTGAACTAAGGTGTGGAAGCATCTCACTATTTGTTTTTATACAGGCCTTAATTCTCGATTTTGACTCAAAGGGCTCAAATTTAGTCTTATCACTAAATATTACATTACATTACATTATTCCAGAAATACTGTGGAGAATATACAGTATTGGCCATAACTAAAGCACCCCCTCAATGGATTTTTTTCATATCATAATTTTTTGGATAAAAAAGGTTATTTTGGGATGTGTTTTGTATATATTTTATTAACTTATATTGTTGATGTTCATATTGTGTTCACTTAGGAAAGGATAATTGTATGAACAACTAATTTAAAATGATAAAACATACAAAAGCACAAAACGCGAGGGACAAAACAAAAGCACCCCCTTATAAGATGTTTAAAAATTTGACTATGCTACTGCATATTTGCAATGTCAGTTAACGGGACTCACAACGGATTCATTTAAAAATTACAGAAGATAAAAATAAAGGAAGGCGTAGTCTGTATAATTTAAGTTCTATACAGTTTATTGTGAAAAAACAATGGATGGCAAGGAACAAGTACTCCAGTGGATTTAAAATTAAATTTATTGAAGACTGGAAGCCGGGCTTAACAAGACATGAATTGAATAAACAACATTCAATTAATAGATCGGTTATTTCCCGGCTGATTCCAAAGTTTTTTTTAGACTGGTCGTATATCACCGGGGCATTCTGGAGGACGTCCTCGTAAAACCACACGATATGACGATTCCTTGATCAAAGGAGCAATGCAAAAAGATCCTACAGCATCTGCTAATCAAGTAAGAACAAGTTTAAGATTATGCGTTAGCGAAAGAACAATCCGTAGAAGAGCAGTAGAACCACGATTATTCAGCCTATGACCAGTAAAAACCCGTTTATATCAGCTAAGAACAAGAAAGCTAGACTGGAGTTTGCCAAAGCCCACATCGACTGGAGTGTCCAAAAATGGAAGACAGTACTGTTCTCTGACGAATCCAAATACAAATTAAAATGCTCCGATGGAATAAGGCGTGTGTGCAGACGAAAAGTAGAAAGGTGTAGGGGGCAATGTAATGGTCTGGGATTGCTTTTCTGGTCAAGGAATTGGACCAATTCATAAGGTTAATGGGATTATGTATCGGATCATGTACCGTGATATATTGAAAGATGTAATGGTGGCTTATGCCAGTGAAGAAATCCCACTTATAGGGAGGTTGCAACAGGATAACGATCCTAAGTACACCTTCAAATTTTGTAAGACTTGGCAACAGAGCAATAAGATTGAAATTCTTCATTGGCCTGCTCAATCTCCCGATCTCAATCCTATTGAGAACTTGTGGGAGATTGATAATATGAAGATAAATCGTGAAAATTGCAGAAATAAGGATCGACAATTTCACGATTAATTTCAAGGCGTTATTATAGCCTGGGAAGGAATATCGCAAGACACCATTAAAAAACATAATATCTTCTATGCCTAAGAGATGTGCTTGTGTTATCCAAAACAAAGGATTTGCAACAAAATATAAATTAAAAATGTTTTTATATTATATCCATGAAGGGATGCTTTAGTTTTGTCCGTTTTATTTTCCAGCTTTAAATATCTTTTGATTTAATGTTACCTCTTATAGATAGATTAATTTTAAAAGTATTTTTTATCAATAGTAAATATATTAACAATGAAAATAATACATAATAAAAATTTAAAATTTTGTTTTTATACAAAAAAATATAATATGAAAAAAAATCAATGAGCGAGTGCTTTAGTTATGGCCAATACTGTACCTTTACAAAACTTAAGTACTACCGTAAAACATGATACGAATATTATATTTATAGAAATAGATACATATTTTTGAAAAATATCAAAATTTTCACACATGCTATATAACTCTAGCTTTAGATGTCAGATTTTTTTACATTTTCTGATCAACAAAGAATATTTGAGAAAAATTTCATCCTCTTGAAGGACGGGCATAGCTAGGTTGTCTGAGAATTTTATAAAAACCCAGAATATAAACTATTTTTGGTTCCACTTATGACAAATATTGTGATATGTTACAAATGGAATGATAAACTCAATATAGACCCCTTTTGGTGGTGGTTATAAAAACAACAAGTTTAAATATATACACTTTCCAAAAGTATAAAAGAAATGAAAATAAGCCGACACACATATTTATACAAACATTAGGTATGCCTCATTTATATAGAGTAAAAAAAAAGTTGCCAATATTAGAAACTAAAATGTTACCCTTAAAATGTAGATTTTTACTAAAACATACATGCTTGTTCATGATTTCTAAGTTTCAGTTGTTTGTCCACAACTTTTTTTCTTTTCTTTTTTTTTTTAATGTGGAGCCCTCCTTATAAATATACACAAACATTTATATAAAAATTCTTAGAAAATATTCAATTTATCAGAGAATTTAAATTACAATATAGAAAATAAAAATTATACAACAATTATGCATACAAATACATAAATAGTACAAATGTATATTGATAAACTAACATACCCAAAATAAAATAAATTATTCATTTTATAAGTTTATATAAAGTTTGAACTACAAACAAACAAAGTTTAAGATTTAAATACGATATCTAAATACAGATGTGGCTGCAAATGCAATTAATAATGGATATCTTTAAATTTTACTACTATTTTGCTTGTATATTGCATTTTTTTTACGTATTTGTTTATAAAAGAAAAGATACTTGTTTAACGAGCTTGTAATACACACTTTTTTTATATTCTTGAAATAATGAATCATTTCTTTACATCTATAGAATATTAACTCTTTATTATTTATCAGATGAGATCCACCTAGCTAAGTGTCCAATTTTCCATGACTATGGAGCATGGCTTTTTGGGGCCTTTGTGGCTTGTGGCTTATTCGCATAGACTTGAGTCTTAAAAAAACCCCACATGAAAAAGTGTAACGGGGTTAAATCGCATGATGTCGGTGGCCATTTCACATCATCTCCATGTAAGATGGTCATGCCCTCAAATCACTCGTACCGAATGATTAATATGGCATGAGCAGTGTGGCCTGTTGAAAATATATCATGTCCATAGCATTTAATTGATGCCATAAGAAGTTAGTAATGATCGACATATGCGCTCGCCATCGATCTAAAATTCTTATCAAACAATGGCTTTTTCGGGATGCATTAGATGCTCTTGTATATCATGTGGATTGGTATCGTCCCAAATTCTACAATTTTGTTTGTCGACGTACCCATTCATTCAGAAATGGGACTCAAAGTAAAATAAGAGAACAGAACACCCATACTTTGTATTATAACGTTCGCCATGACTTTATTGGCTGACAAACCCATCTTGGCCTTCTTTTTCGATGATTCACCCTGAGAAACCCACTGTTATGACTGCTATTTGGTCTTTGGTGTATTGTGGTGGATCCACGATTCATCCACGGTTACGAAACGGCACAAAAACTCGTCCATATTGCTGTTGAACCACGCTAAACGTACCTGTGAGGTTGTCACACGATTGTGTTTGTGGACGATTGTGAGAAATCGACACTGCTCCTGCTAACAGGAATCTGTCACCTGACACCAGTTAAAATTTGAACAAGTTGTGTCATTTAGTTTGTGTTTGACAGCCATTGGTAGGAGACTAAACCGTGCCTTGAGGAAAAAATGGAAAAAAGAGAATTTCGAGTGCTCATTAATCATTTATTCAGTCAAATAAAGGCTAAGCTTGATAAATACTATGTGAACTAGGAACTATCAATTTAAAAAGGGGTTTACTGAATTTCATTGTGGCTGTGCAAGCACGGAATTTGCCGACAGTTCTGGATACCTAGTTGAGGTCTCTACACCCGAAACAATTAATAAAATTCACGATAGGTAGAAATAGTCCTTGAGAATATACATTAGTTGACTAGATATTTAGGTTTATTGATTTATTTGTTTAATTTTGCTCGATCTTTTTATGGTTTTTTAGATATGGCGGGCCTACGGATGGTCCACATTTATTTTGGTGATAAAATTCTGAATAAACTTGCTTGCTAACAGTTATCTCGTCCCTATAAAAAGCTACAAGCATCCAAAATTGGAACATGTAAAACGGGCCATATTTTTTACGTTTTTTCCCAAAAAAGCCCTCATTCGGATAATTATTGGATTTTTGACGATTCTTTAAAAAAACTTGAGACCCGAAGTGACCAACTTTGAGGGGCAATGCACTGTTCCACATTAACGCTAGGAAGCTTAACAAATGTAAATCAACTTGAAAACAACTTAGCTGCAACTTCGTAAAAATGTATCCAATAGTTTCCGAGAAACCGAATTATTTCAAAAAAAAAAAAATCGTTTCTAAACCACTGTGTAGTGTTGGTTGATCTGACATTGAAAGTGCGAGAGATTGTGGAAGCCTTAGGCATCTCACATGGATCAAAGGTTAAAATTTTGAATGATCGCTTGGGTGTGCAGTTTCCATGGCAAAACTACATGAATTAAAATACTAATTGCTCCATCTTCCGCCCTTTTCTACAGTTTTGCTTCTTTTGACTAAGGACTGAGATCGAAAAATGTTTAACGTTCATATATGTAATAAAAAAGAAACCACTGAACTTACAGTTTTGAATCCTTTTTCATTTGATTGAAATTATTGTTACAATTTACAAAAAAAAAAAAAAAAAAAAATATTTTTATAGTTCTAATCACTAATGATGAATTTTTGAACCTTTTTCGAAAACCCTTCCATTATGGTTTTTATAGTGCTTTATGTCACTTTGTTCGAACAGGTTGTCCATCTCCATTTAAAATCTACCACACTTTTCGACACCTTTTTTGAGCTCTTCAATTCTCTTTTAACAAGAGCCCAATATCTTTTCTCTGGACTCAGCTTCAGGCTGTTTGGAGGATTTGCCTCTTTTGGTACAAATACCACATTATTGGTCTTGTACCACTCAAGACCTTTCTTACCATAGTGACAGATGCCAAGTCAGGCCAAAAATAAGTGGACACATTAAGAAGTCTTATGAATGGAAGCAGTCTTTTTTTTAAACATTCCTTGATGTAAATTTCGGTATTTATATAGCCCTTTGTAACAAATGTTTGGCTTTTTTACCGCAACTGCATATTGCTTGCCATACAATGAACTTTTTGGCAAATTTTGTCTGCTTTTGGGTTCTAAACTTTTCTTCAACATTCCCTCGAGCATCAGAAACATAAAAAAATTGACCCAGAAGCTACGAAAAATTTTCCATACGTACATTTCGTCATCCATTAGGCAGCAGGTAGAGTTTTTGTATACAATTTGACTTCAATTTCCGAGCTCTGTCTTTGGCCTTTAAATTTTTAACAGAGTTCCTGATAGGAACTTTTTGAGCCTTGTATGCTTTTAAACCTGCATTGGCTTTAACTTTTCGTACCAAATAATCCGAGTACTGAACTAACCGGGCTGCTTTCCTACCGAATGTGTTGGGAACTCTTTTGAAAATGCTTTCTATTTGTTTGGCTTTACAAACATCATGTGGACCATTCCTTATCTCAACGGACAAGTTCTCCTGGAACTGTTGAATAACATTGGAAACAGTTTGATAGCAGACCTTTGATTGTTTGGTCAACTTTTTGTAGGTCCAAGTTGGGTTTTGTTAAAAATATTTAATAATTTTAGTACGCACTTTTCTCTGGTCACTCATTTTAATCGGATTAACAACAAGTGAATATAATTGACATTAAACATAATAAAAGCATGTCAGTGCTTTCCAAATAATACTTGTGTTAAAAGTTTTAATGAAAAACGTGTGTTAAGAATTTTAGGATCTCAGTCCTTATTTCCTGTTTCCATACCTGAAGAAATGACTCAGCGGAAAGAGATTTGACTCCAACGAAACCTCGATAAATCTTATTTTTTGGGAGAGATAAACTTTAGGCCAAGTGTTTATAGCTTTGTTGAAAAATAAAATTAGTTTTTATTAAGAAACCTGTGTTTCAAGCAAAAAGTCAAGGGCTTATGAAGCCAACCTCGTAATAAAATACTAAAGAATAAATATTACTTGAGAAGTTTTAATTTTATTTTATGCTGAAATATGTAAATATCGGAAACTAAATTAGGGCCTAATTCAAAAATACGAAAGGAAAACAATTTTCAAAATTTTGTATCAAAAAAACTCAAAAATTATGTAAAAACTGGGTAATTTTCATACAAAAATTTTTAAATTGTTTTCCTTTTATTTTATTGAATTATCCCCTAACCATAGAGAAACAACAAGTGCGGAAACTAGAAAAAAATTCAAACAAAAATTTTACTCAAAATAATCATACATACGAGTGTTGTTTTTGTTTTCACATAGTTTTTTTACTAATAAATTCTCAGCACTTTTTTTTTTGACAACTGAGTTAGGTCTTTGACAGGAGAGTTTCCGCTCTATGTGTATTTCTCTATGGCCCTAACTATTGACTTTGAGTTTTTCAATTTATTTTTGAAATTGATCTGATGCATTTGTTATTTTAACACTAAATATTTATATCCGTTAAAACCATCTGAGATGTAATCAAACACGTTTTTTTTTATCCTATATGCAGTTTTATGTATTAGTCTGTATGTTAATTTTATAATTCTTTAGATTTTTCTTGTTGTTGGTGTATAAAGCCTTAAATAAGTACCATAAAAGATTTACATCTTAAGTAAACTGGAAACAAAAATACACATGTTCGAGGAAATCTGTATAAAATTATATTAAAAGGAAAATAAAATATTTCAGTTACATCACAAAGTTTAGTTTTTCTTTTTTTGTGTTTAATTCCATAAGAAGTTTTAATATCCCTAGTTACATTGTTTTTTATTGTTTTTTTTTTTTTTTTTGAAAAGAATTTCATTTGTGGAAGTCAAGCAACAAACCGCCCAACATTGCAAAGAACTGCAAAAGATAACTAAATTTGTGAAATAAATGAAAAATGAAAAAAAAAACTACTACTACCAAAGAGTGTTTATATATTCTGAAAATTGTAATTAAATTACAAAACAAACGGAACGTACAAGTTTTTTAATTGCTTTACGAGTTAAAACACAACGTACTATTCTTTTTTAAAAAGGGGGAAGACAAATATAAAACCAACGCTCACACACACACACACACGCACACACTCACACACACCTACATATTCAAAATAAGAACCGTAAAATTTTAGTTAAATGAAATAAAATGAATTGCATTTGTGAAATGTGTTTTTAATTTTCGTTTTGTGCTTTAACAGGAAATACTTGAGTTTACCTTTAGTACAATGGGACAGGGTTGACAAAATGTTACTAGTAAGTATTAAGCTAATGTTAAGACAAATATCTTTAAATCAAACAATAATTAATTATTACTGTTAGGAAAGCTAAACAAAACACTAGCATACAAGAGAAAACATTTAAAAAAAATCCAGGATCAGGAAAGAAGGAAATTGCTAAAAATAACATTGAAATTGAAACATAAAATAAAAAATAACAAAATTATTTCATTTGTCTCTCTTTACACTCCAACTATAGTTTCTTAGCCTATGCTGGCCCCCTAAACCCTGTTAATTCCGTTCAAATCTGGTACAGTGGTTTTGATCGGAAGAAATGTGGTAATAAATCTGGTTCTTCTATACCACTGAACTATAGGAAATATCACCTATTTTCGTGTTGATAATTCATAACAGCCAAACCGCTGAACTGTTTTAACTCTTTAAACCAATGTTTTTTGTGTATAAGTTTAAAATCAAAACAATTGCATTATTACTTTCATCAAGGTTAGTTTATTATAAAAAGTATTGAATGCGCGAAAGTCGCTTAAAAAACTGATTTTTACAATATTTTCAAATTAATATATTTATCTACCCAGAGCATCCTAGCGGCAAAGTTTTGCAAAAAATCATAAACGATGACTTCAGAAAATATAATTGTTTAGCAAAATGGCAATAGATGCCAATAAACTATGTTTTAAAGACTATAGAAAATGTGGTTAGTAAAGTAACCACCCAACTGCAAAGAGTTAAATGATATTTTTAATTTTACATTTTTTATATACTAACTCTCAAGAATAATATAATTGGTCAATTCGCAAGGTATTTTATCATGTCATATTGTCATAATGTCCTAATATTTCATAATGGTTTCCATTGCTTTTCAAGCAAAAATTGTCCTAAAATCATATCACTTTCTATATTATGTTGATTGTGTTATCGTAACGAACCACCAGAGACTAACGCCGAATGCCTAAGAGTCGGTTAAGCCGAGCCGCCGAGCCGCCGAGCTAGGACATTATGACAATATGACTGATAAGAGACTTTGTGAATTGACAAAATATATTATTTTTGTTCAGATTTTTGCCAAAAAGAGCCAAGCTGCATTACATGTTTTATATCTTATGCCATTTCAGATTCATATTTAATAATAATAATATTCCTGATTGCTCGGAACAACGTCTCTCGTCTCTCAGCAATATATGAACGAAACTGAAAATAAATAGCGGTTCCTTCGTCAGATTCTCTATTATTCTCTTCGGCAAACATATGCAGCTTAAATTAATTAATTTTGCAAGATAATCGATTGGTCTAGAGCACTGTTATGGTATTAAGCAAACTGAGATCGACTGAGATCGAAAAATTCTTAACATACATATATGTTAATAAAAATGAAACCACTAAACTTACAGGTTTTTATTTGATTGAAATTATTGTTACAATTTACAAAAAAAAAAATATATATTTTTATAGTTCTAATCACTAATAATAAAATTTTTAACCTATTTTTATAGTGCTTCATGTCACTTTGTTAGAACAGGTAGTCCATCACCATTTAAAATCTACCATACTTTTGGACACCTTTTTTGTGCTCTTCAATTCTCTTTTAACAAGAGCCCAATATCTCTCCACTGGCCTTAGCTCCTGGCAGTTTGGAGGAATTGCCACTCTTGGTACAAATACCACATTATTGTTCTTCTACCACTCAAGACCTTTCTTACCATAGTGACAGATGCCAAGTCAGGCCAAAAATAAGTGGACACATTAAGAAGTCTTACATTCCTTGATGTAAATTTCGGTATTTATAGAGCCCTTTGTAACAAATGTTTGGCTTTTTTGCCGCAACTGCATATTGCTTGCCATACCAAGAACTTTTTGGAAAATTTTTTCTGCATCAGTAACATCAAAATTTTGTCCCGGAAGCTGCGGAAAATCTGTCAGAACATACTTTTCGTCAACCATTATGCAGCAGGAATATTTTTTTTTTTATAAAATTTGACTTCAATTTCCGTGCTCTGTTTTTGGCCTCTAAATTTTTAGCAGCGTTCCTGTCAGCAACTTTTTGAGCTTTGTATGTTTTTGGACCTGCATTGGCTTTAACTTTTCATACCAAAGAGTCCGAGCACTGAGCTAACCGGACTGCTTTTCTACCGGATGTGTTGTGAGCTCTTCTGAAAATGCTTTCTATTTTTTTGGCTTAATAAACATCATGTAGACCATTCCATCTATCTGAAACAAGATTTCAACGGACAAGTTCTCCCAGTACTGTTGAATAACATTGTTAACAATTTGACGGCAGACTTTTGATTGTGTGGCCAACTTTTTGCAGAACCAAGTTGGGTTTTGTTAAAAATATTTAATAATTTTAGTACGCACTTTTTTCTGGTCACTCATTTTAATCAGATTAACAACATAATTGAACTGAAATGCTTTACAAAGGTAACTTGATAAAAAAAAAATCGAATAAAACTTGGGTTAAAAGTTTTAATGAAAAAAGTGTGCATTAAGAATTTTTCGATCTCAGTCCTTATGTCTAGCTAATGCTATACGTTTTTCGTAAGTCCAAACAAAATTCCAACTAATAATGATCTTAAGGTCACTATAATTTTTCCAACTTAATCAATCTATTAAAAGAATTCACAAACATTTCATTTCAAAGTACTTACATTCTACTTTATTTTCCATTTTCTTTTGGGTGTATGACTTAAAAATGCGTAATTTTTTCAAATGTTTAGCTTTTGTTTTGATTATTTTTGTAAAGCATTCATTTATTCAAAGTATTGGGCATTGTTAGCTAGAACTTTTTCCCATCTTACAAATATTATAATATCCCTGCAGTTCATTAAACTAGTTCCGCTACGTCAAATTAGTTAGCCACTGAGAACTACCACTAGTGAATTTTCAACCCACTCGCAATGTTATTGACTGGTGAATTTAACACGGGGATGTCATTGCAGGTGGCTGATTGGCACACTCTGCATAACACTTCACTATTAAATACAATAGTACGAATTCTCCAGCATTTGAGAAAAAAAACAAATAATTTTTCAGAGAGGGGGGTTGAACACATAACCTCTTGTTTTATAGTCAAATGCGTTAATCACTAAGCCACAGAGCTCTTATTTGTACTACTCTCTATTTGTTATTAAGAATTACATGTGAGTCTACTCTCAATTTTTGCTTTTCTTTATCATCAGAGAGAACGAAAATACCAACGGCAATATTTAGCATTACATGTGGCGATCGAAGACGTATGTTTTAGAGAATTTTATTTTACTTGAATTTATTTTCAGAAACTTAAGGCGAATATCTGACTATTGTTTGTTACTGAATACGTTGGAGAATTGTAGTGCAAATGATAACCATCTAACTACTACTTTAGCAGCCACATCGAACTATTTTATTGTACAAGTAGTAATATAGCTAGTGTAAGGTTTCCAATTGGCACTTTTCAAACTGCTGGAATGGTTAACTTACGATCAATCATAATCATAACTTATATCATCATATCTAAGTAACAGTAGTCAATCTGCTTACCATGACCCAATGGTTTCCAATTCCTGCTTAATGTTCAGGGGAGTTCCACAAGGCTAAATACTTGGTCCACTGTTGTTTTCTCTATACGCTAATGAGCTTCCCTAATAACTCAAACTCAGTAAAATACAAATGTATGCCGATGATGTTCAACTCTATATCATTTGTGAAACATCACACATATCTAATTGCATTCGATTGCTTAATGGAGATTTATATATCATCTCACGGTCGGTCTTAACTTGAATTCAAAAAAATCTATTATTGGCCAATGAAAATATATACCAACATTCCTAGCACTTATAATGATCAATGAACCAAGAATCGATTTTGTAGCCACTGCCAGGATATTTGCTATTTTAAGAAACATATGGATATTACAACATACTGCTACGAAATTGTACTTAAATTTAAATATAACTGTTTTAACGGCTGTTTTAAAGTTGTATAATGCCTCTCAACAGCAGTGCTTCTCAAACTTTAACAAATATGTGGGCATTATTAACATTGCATAAAAGATTTGAGTTGAGCATTGTTTGTAAGTATGGCAACACTAAATGATTAATGATTAACATCGAAAGCTCTAGAATATGAATATTCTAGTTTTAAGATCATTGCAGAAATAGAGCTTTCTAGATGGTAATCCACACCACAACAATTAGTCTAATTTAAAGCATCGTTAAGTAAAGACATCAACTGCATTGCCAGTGTATATTTGTACATTATAAAGTGTGTGTGTATTTCTTCAAATTGATAAACGTGTATAAAGACACTGAGTGATTATTTGAACTGTTGTTGTTGTTCATTTTAAATAAATAAAGAGTTGTTACAAAATTTAAACTACTAAAACTGCTTTTATTTGCAATCAAAAGTATCCGGTTTATTTAAAGAAAATAAACCCCGCTTTTAAAACGTAACAATACTTATTACATTTCAGACAAACAAAATCGTCATTCAAGGTTTTGGATCAATCCTGCTGCTTGCAACGTTATAATATGGTTAACTTACGATTCACATGATCGTGTCAATCATATACATGGTTGCAGTAAACAATTATATGTTTGTGACAACCATTCTTATGATGAAGGATTTAATGGTGATTCAGCATAAACATAGTTGTCACAAACATATACTTTTTTACTGCAACCATATATATGATTGACACAATCATGTAAATCGTGAGTTAACCATATTATGGTTACCATAATCATATAAATACTTACCGTGACTATAATATTGTTAAAGTGGTTATATTTTTTTCTCTGCGTGCACCCAATAATTGAATTTATTGTGATAGATATGTCATTTAATTGTTACCTGTTGTTAAAAAACGTAACAGATCTTTTTAAATTTCTAAATTTATTACCTTATGTACCTTAAACTGATATATTTTTATGATATTCCAAGAAATATGTATATGTACAAGAAAGTAAATGAAAAATACTATATTTACTACTGAACCTAGCCTATCTAAGAAATATATGTATGTTACATTCAATGAACAAAAAATATATTTTTATTGTTGTAATCTAGAATTCAAGAATGACCCCTACAAGTATAAGGTTGGCTAATTATACTGCACAACTTTCGCTTGGTTAAATTAATATAAAATAAATTTCTTACTTACTGTCCCACGGTACATCTTCTTCACTCCCATTTTGCAAGATAACAGCTATGTTGTTTGAGGAAACACAACAACAGACTCCGAATAAGATAACAATGAAAGGAAAGTTAAATATTCACTTTGAAGTTTAAGTTCTTTTCAAATTTAGCTATTGCTGTTGCAGTTGTTTCAGCTTGTACTAGCTAGTATTTTCCACTATCAACATCATATTTCGTTTTGGCGTTTTTCCTGCATGATTTTCATCATGCTAAAGAATTTTTGTAATTTTGCAAATAGAAAAACCATCATAGCAAAAATGATGAGAATAAAAAAAAATTCGAAGGGTAACGAATGGCAACAGCAACCTTCACGTATGATGGTTTTAAATGCTAAAAATTCTTAGCATATAAACGGATTTTACGCGAATATAAAAATATTTGTAGAAATATTTTTCATACATACATCATGTATATATGTAGGTACCTTTAGTTCTCTAGTTATTATATTGTTAATGCTAGTTTCAAAAGGGGAACACAACAAACGTTTGTTGTTCGTTAAAAACTAATAAATTTAATTTTTGGTTTGTATTTTCATGCATTTCTTAGCAAAGCGGTACTCACATACATTTAGACATTTATTAAGATGGTTCCAAAAACAGTTGTCAATATTCCTAACTAAAGCAAAAGTCTAT
The DNA here is from genome assembly GCA_942486065.2 of Calliphora vomitoria. NCBI lineage: Eukaryota > Metazoa > Arthropoda > Insecta > Diptera > Calliphoridae > Calliphora > Calliphora vomitoria. The sequence goes on from OW818029.2 coordinate 17,685,173, forward strand.
AGCCTATAACTTTATTTGAAATATCAAAATCTTTGTTTACAGTAGCTCATTAACTAAGCTGTATCAAATGAGAGAACTACCATTTCTGATTTTTGACAAACTAAGTTATTTTTTTCTCATATTTTATCTGGAATTTACTGCAATTTTCGTTTTAAATATTTCTGTATTTAAACCCATATACATAAACTGTTTTATAAAACAAAATTTCCATATAAAAATTTGTTTTTTAAACCTTTGATAAGCTTAAAACTGTATATGAATATGAGGCATATAGAATATAAGCTAGAATAAAAAAATAAACTTTGCACTCGTATGTGAACATATAATGGTGTAAATTTCGGTGATAAAAATGAGAATAAAATATTAAATAAATAATAATGACACTGAGCCGTATGATTGTTATTGAACTTATATTATGTATATATAAATCATACGCCCTGAGATGTTTAATATGTAATGTTGAACAATCTGTTTTTTAAATCCGAATGCAAAAGAGTCATTCAAATCAGGGCTGTAATTTGTTTTTTAAGGAAATCTTGTTTACATTAACGTGTTCATGTCATTGATTTGCGTGGGGAAAAAAGCCCTCATACCTAAATTGAAGTTTGTTGTACCAAACCTACTTTTTAATACCAAACATCGACTTCAGTGCACAGCTCAGATTTTGGAACATAAGTTCATTTTTAGAAAAAAAATTGTTTTAGTACAAAATGTAGTTTTTAGTACAAAAAGTAGTTTTTAGTACAAAAAGTAGTTTTTAGTACTATACATAGATTTTAGTACAAAATGTACTTTTTAGTAAAAAACGTTATTTTCAGTATAAAACGTAGTTTTTAGTACAAAACGTAGTTTTTAGTACAAAACGTAGTTTTTAGTACAAAACGTAGTTATTAGTACAAAAAGTAGTTTTTAGAACAAAAAGTAGTTTTTAGTACAAAACGTAGTTATTAGTACAAATCATAGTTTTTAGTACAAAACGTAGTTTTTAGTACAAAATTCAGTTTTTAGTACAAACAGTAGTTTTTTAGTACAAAACGTAGTTTTTAGTACAAAACGTAATTTTTAGTACAAAACGCAATTTTTAGTACGAAACGTAGTTTTTTAGTACAAAACGCAGTTTTTAGTACAAAACGTAGTTTTTAGTACAAAATGTAGTTTTTAGTACAAAATGTAGTTTTTAGTACAAAATGTAGTTTTTAGTACAAAATGTAGTTTTTAGTACAAAACGTAGTTTTTAGTACAAACCGTAGTTTTTAAAACAAAACTTAGTTTTTAGTACAAAACTTAGTTTTTAGTACAAAACTTAGTTTTTAGTGAAAAACGTAGTTTTTAGTACAAAAAGTAGTTTTTAGTACAAAACTTAGTTTTTAGTACAAAACTAATTTTTTAGTACAAAACTTAGTTTTTAGTACAAAACGTAGTTTTTAGTACAAACAGTAGTTTTTTAGTACAAAACGCAGTTTTTGGTACAAAACTTAGTTTTTAGTACAAAACTTAGTTTTTAGTACAAAACTTAGTTTTTAGTACAATACGTAGATTTTAGTACAAAACGTAGTTTTTAGTACAAAATGCAGTTTTTAGTACAAAACGTAGTTTTTAGTACAAGGCTTAGTATTTAGTACAAAACGTAGTTTTTAGTACAAAACGTAGTTTTTAGTACAAAACGTAGTTTTTAGAGCAAAACGTAGTTTTTAGTACAAAACGTAGTTTTTAGTACAAAATGTAGTTTTTAGTACAAAATGTAGTTTTTAGTACAAAACGTAGTTTTTAGTACAAAACTTAGTTTTTAGTACAAAACTAAGTTTTTAGTACAAAACTTAGTTTTTAGTACAAAACGTAGTTTTTAGTACAAACAGTAGTTTTTTAGTACAAAACGCAGTTTTTGGTACAAAAATTTGTTTTTAGTACAAAACTTAGTTTTTAGTACAAAACTTAGTTTTTAGTACAAAACTTAGTTTTTAGTACAAAACTTAGTTTTTAGTACAAAACTTAGTTTTTAGTACAATACGTAGATTTTAGTACAAAACGTAGTTTTTAGTACAAAATGTAGTTTTTAGTACAAAATGTAGTTTTTAGTACAAATTGTACTTTTTAGTACAAAACGTAGTTTTTAGTACAAAAAGTAGTTTTTAGTACAAAAAGTAGTTTTTAGTACAAAACGTTGTTTTTAGTACAAAACGTTGTTTTTAGTAGAAAACGTTGTTTTTAGTACAAAAATTAGTTTTTAGTACAAAAAGTAGTTTTTAATACAAAACGTTTTTTCAATACAAAAAGCAGTTTTTAGTACAAAATGTAGTTTTCAGCACAAAAAGTTTTTTAGAACAAAATATAGGTTATAGTGCAAAACTGTTTTTAGCAAAACACTTGTTTGTCTAATTGTTATCATTGGGAAATTTTCAAATTTCTTTTAATTAAGTAAACTTTAATTTTCAATAAATAGTTGGAAACATCATCAACTTTTTGACTTCATCTTAACAGCACCACCCTAACATACATTTATAAATACACAAGAGTAGCTGGATCCTTCTTTAAACACAATTAATGTGCACTTTTTAACAAGAAATTCAAAAACAAATGAAAAAGGGGATATACTGGTGGAAGATGCGAGAAAGTAACAATTTCTTAATAGACTATGAATTTTTAAGTGTTCTTTTGTTAGGTATTTAGTATCAATCATTTTAAAATATAAAATGAGTTTCATTAGTTTATCTTTCTAATTGTGGAGGAAACTGTCCCCCGAATTTATTAATGACCATTATATAATTAAATTATGCTTACATACAGAATAAAGGAAGATTTAATTAAAAGTCTAACATACATTTCAACCACATATTGTGTGAAAATTATAAGAATTCGTTTTTTTGTTATAACTACATTATTAGATTAATTATTTTAGTAAACATATCTATGTATATATTTTTGTATTTACGTTTCAAGAAATTACATCTTCCCCAATCCAATATTAAACGAAATGCCTTAATAAAATCTTTAGGTTTATGTACATATTTTATTTGTTTTCTCTGGTTAATGCTTCTGGATGTAAGCAATTCCCTACATGAGCATTCTGAAAAGCTTAAACAAAGAAAGAGACGAAATCATCAACAACAAAAAAGGTTATATTCCTTCACTAAAAAGTCAGTCATCCAGTCAACCAGACGGATGGCTACACATTAAATAAGCATATGTAAGAAATTTTAAACTATTACCATAAACATACAAACTAATTTATAAATGTGAACAAAATTTCAAAGAAGTGTAAATGAAAATGCAGAGTAAGAATTTTTCATAAACAAAACTAAAGGTAAAGAAAAGTTTTAAAAACCAAAAATAAAAAACCAAAATTAAAAAATGTTTGTATAATATCTAACCAACGAGTATGATAAGGAGAACAAGCAGAAAACGAAAATAAATTTGCAATAGATAATAGCAGCAAAATTGTGTTTTAGATAGAAATAAGTTGAAATATTTTGGATGGAGCAAAAACGAATAGAATCCAACAGCATGTCATAGAAGTCTTAGTCATATGTATGGCAGCAAACAATAATTACAAGCACAGTTGCTAACATACCGACATATCTATTAACATTTTCGTTTTAACAACTATATGAATACCAAACTGTCATGGCAATTTGGAATGAGTGCTGCTGAAACTGAAAGGAAATTGAATTAACAAAGGGATTCCGTTGGTAATTAATTCATTTATAAAAACATCTTAACGTTGGAAAACAATTTTTACGAAATATTTCCAGGGATTTATTTTTTTGTTAGTGAAACTATTATTCGTAAATCACACAAACTATGAAGAAGATTATGTCAAGTTGTCATGTGTTGTCTTAAAGTTCTACAATATTGTTGTTTCTGTGTCAGGTTCTTGAATGTATTTGTATGATTTATTTGGAAATTATTCTTAATCACGTTTAGTACTAACAACTACGTTTTGTACTAAAAACTACATTTTGTACTTAAAAATATATTTTGTACTAAGAACTACATTTTGTACTAAAAACTACGTTTTGTACTAAAAACTACATTTTGTACTAAAAACTACATTTTGTACTTAAAAATACATTTTGTACTAAGAACTACATTTTGCACTAAGAACTACATTTTGTACTAAAAACTAAGTTTTTTACTAAAAACTAAGTTTTTTACTAAAAACTAAGTTTTTTACTAAAAACTAAGTTTTTTACTAAAAACTAAGTTTTTTACTAAAAACTAAGTTTTTTACTAAAAACTAAGTTTTGTACTAAAAACTACGTTTTGTACTAAAAACTACGTTTTTTACTAAAAACTACGTTTTGTAGTTAAAACAACGTTTTGTACTACAAACTACGTTTTTTACTAAAAACTACGTTTTGTAGTTAAAACAACGTTTTGTACTACAAACTACGTTTTGTACTAAAAACTAAGTTTTTTACTAAAAACTATGTTTTGTACTAAAAACTACGTTTTGTACTAAAAACTACGTTTTGTACTAAAAACTACGTTTTGTACTAAAAACTATGTTTTGTACTAAACACTACGTTTTGTACTAAACACTACGTTTTGTACTAAAAACTACGTTTTTTACTAAAAACTACGATTTTTACTAAAAACTACGTTTTTTACTAAAAACTACGTTTTTTACTAAAAACTACGTTTTGTACTAAAAACTACGTTTTGTACTAAAAACTAGGTTTTTTACTAAAAACTATGTTTTGTACTAAAAACTACGTTTTGTACTAAAAACTACGTTTTGTACTAAAAACTACGTTTTGTACTAAAAACTATGTTTTGTACTAAACACTACGTTTTGTACTAAACACTACGTTTTGTACTAAAAACTACGTTTTGTACTAAAAACCTCGTTTTGTTCTAAAAACTACGTTTTGTACTAAAAACTAAATGTTGTACTAAAAACTAAGTTTTGTACTATAAACTACGTTTTGTACTAAAAACTAAGTTTTGTACTAAAAACTACGTTTTGTACTAAAACCTAAGTTTTGTACTAAAACTACGTTTTGTACTTAAAACTAAGTTTTTTACTAAAATCTAAGTTTTGTAGTAAAAACTAAGTTTTTTACTACAAACTTCGTTTTGTACTAAAAACTACGTTTTTTACTAAAAACTACGTTTTTTACTAAAAACTACGTTTTTCACTAAAAACTAAGTTTTTTACTAAAAACTAAGTTTTTTAATAAAAACTTCGTTTTGTACTAAAAACTACGTTTTGTACTAAAAACTACGTTTTGTACTAAAAACTACGTTTTGTACTAAAAACTACGTTTTTCACTAAAAACTAAGTTTTTTACTAAAAACTACCTTTTTATACTAAAAACTACGTTTTGTACTGAAAACTACGTTTTGTACTCAAAACTACGTTTTGTACTAAAAACTACGTTTTATACTAAAAACTACGTTTTGTACTAAAAACAACGTTTTGTACTAAAAAGAACGTTTTGTTCTTAAAAATACTTTTGCGTATGGTTCATATTTAATATGAATTCAATAACAATCATACGCCTCAGTGTCGTCTTTATTTATATAATTTTTTTTTAATCTAATTTTATCATCTCCTTATTAAGAATCTCAAACATTTATAAAACAATATGTGTTTACATATGAGTACAAAGTACAATGAATGAGTAGATATTTAAAATAAACCCTAATTCAGCAAATAATAGCAAACAATATACTGACTTACTTTGTTGTTATTTTTTGGTGTTGTTTTTATTATTATTATTATTGTTCTGGTGTACTTAAATTGAAGTTTATGTACTTAAAACAAAAATACTTAAACAGACAATTACATGCAAGTCTATATATTAAAAAAAAATATTATGTATTTTATGGTTGTGTATGGATATGCAAGTGAGTGTATTTGTTGGGTCTTAAATTATATTACAAAACAATATTTGCAAATAATGGTTTTGTGTACATAAAAGATTGTTTATATAGGATCACACATACAGATAGCCTATATAGATACATACATAGTTAAAATTGAAATTTAATTCATTTTTACTTCTGTTCTTGTTGTTGTTTTTTTACAAACAATTTAACAGAAAAACGTAAAAATAAAGCGAAATTAAACAAGTAAAAGAAGCGTCTAAACAAAACACGGAGCAAAATAAAATCCATTTCATTCTTTTGCTATACACTTGTACTGGTAATAATGATAGCAAAGTTACAATAACAGCAAAGAACGGCTACAGCAAAAGCAACAACAATTGCTTTAATGACGGTTAGGAATACATGAAAAAATATATAAAAGACAGACAGACAGATAGACACGTACATCCAGACATTACTTCAGCTTAATATTATATATAGATACAAACAAGTACTTGTATCTATGTATTTGATTTGCTCATGATGATATGAAATACAACAGAAATTAGCGCTTATCGTGTTCATTTATATTAAATTGCTGAGTAATACTTACAAAGTACATTATATGTAGTAGGCTAAAGAGGAAAATACAATATATAGTTGCACAGTGGGTTAATGACTGTTTTTATTTTTACAATTATTTATGTTTAATATTTAATTAGTTATAGAATTCAGTGGACAGTTATAACCAATAAGTCATTTTACACATTAGAGATTCACAGAATGTTTGTGGAGGAGATACATAAAGTTAAAATTATTTAATAACTTGTAGCAGCTAAATAGTTAATAACTTGTAGCAGCTTTAGCAGAAAACACTATATATAAAAGGTACTCAGACAGAAAAAACTGCTATTTCTGTTAAAACATTGAAAACAAAAAACTCTTATGACCGCAAAATAAGCCCAGTACTGAAAACAATATCCTTAAAACTACATTTTCTACTATTTATTCGTGATTATAAAAAAATACTTTTAAAAAAACCGGTTTGTCGCTTAACCAAAAATTAGCTCTTTTAGAAAACCGGGTTTTCGGTTAACCGTGTACAATAAAACTGCAAAATATTCATATATTTTTTATGTAGAAAACATAAATTACCGATAATAGAGTCAGTTAGATGAGTTCATATCTGTCATTTATTCTCAGTTATTGAACAAAGTTTTTTTTTTTTGCTTTTAAAATGTCAAATTTTGTGCCAACAAAACGCCAGATGCGGAAATTATAGCTTCGCCTCTTTGCTTTACAAAAAGTACCGCTGAAGCACAATGATTGCTCACCAAAACTTATGGTGAATGTGTTCCATCGGTTTCAATGTGCAAGAGATGGTTTGTTTGGTTCAGAAGTACTGATTTTGACACGGAAGTCATAGATCGCCCAGGACAGCCAAACAAGTTTAAAAACCAAGAATTAGATACATTTCTCCATGAAGAATGTTGTAAAATTTAACAAGAGCTTACAAAACATTGGGAGCTACGCAAACATTAATTTCAAAGCGATTGCAACCTGCAGGATTCATCCAAAAGCAGGACCATTGAGTAGGATAAGAATTGAAGTCGAGAGAACTTGAACGACGATTTTGCATGTTCGAAATGATGCTTAAACACTATTAAAGCAAATCATGCATACACCATTTGGTGGGAGTAAAAGGGTCCTGGGGATATGCTTCAATTTGGAACAGAGTACCCGATATTGTCTTTTTTCGTTCTTGGCCTCAAAAGATGAGCAGTTTTTTTTTGGCTCGAATCCATATGTCGCTAGAATGATGGGAAAAGGTCATAGTTGTCAACGGCAAATAATTTAAATTAATGTTACGAATGTGCAATGACGATTTGAATTCAATGGTCTGTAACGACTTCCTGCAGCATTCATCATGATTGAAGGCACGTCCATCAGTAGCATGCGTTTATTGGCATTGTTTTAAAGTATGGCAACACTAAATGTTAGGTTTCGAAGGCTCTAGAATTCGAATGTACTAGTATGTCCGTTAAGAGCATTGTAGAAGATTCCCGATAGATGGCGCGTGTATAAATAGTGGCAGAGCTGGCAGTCGTGAGTTGAGATTATCATTGGCGCTGTTAGAGTTAACATCAATTGTCTTGTGCATTTAAGGTTGTACGTAATAGAGTGTGTGTGCATTTCTGCGAATTGATAAACGTGCATAAAGACACTGAGTGATTATTTAGACTGTTGTTATTGTACATTTTAAATAAATAAAGAGTTGTTACAATTTTAAACTACTAAAACTGCTTTTATTTGCAATCAAAAGTATCCGGTTTATTTAAAGGAAATAAACCACGTTTTAAAAAGGTTAAAACATAACATTAAATTGTACTGTTCAAATATTTCAAAATAAAAACTAAAAATTTGAAAAAATCCAGCATTTTTAACTGATACACCCAATGTAAAAACAAAAAAAGTCAAATAATTACCAAAAATCCCTAAAATTTGCAAAAAAAAAAAAAAATTTATTCTTGGAAAAAAATATATAATTTTTCAGTTAATGAAACCTGCATCATGTCAGAGAGAAGAACGTGAAGAAAAGTTTGTTTTGTTGTTGGTCAAGAGATTGATCAACTAAATTGTCTAATGCAAAAGGGGTCATTAATTGTTACTATGAGCCATTTGACTTTGCTCTTCTTATCCAGTCGCCAACAGGCTGTGATGGCGGTAAAAAAAAATATCGGCATAGCTATATTCGGCTATGCCGAATCTTAAATACCCTCCACCTAAATTAGATGAAAATTATAGAAATGACATTAGCACAAACACTCTAATATCCATATTCAGTGTTTGTTATTGGGACTTAGCTCCGATTATGAAGATTGGTAGAATGGTAATGTAATACAGTAGGTTTCGCTTATAGTCTACAAATACAGTTGCACAATTTTTGTGGACTATGAGCGAATTAGGACTATAACCGAATTTCTTTTTAAGCCACTTTATGGATTATATATGAATACTGATATAATACTCATTTTGGACTATATACAAATTATGTATTTTCTTCAATAAAAACACTTTTTTAAACAAAATAAAAGTTAATTTAAAATATAGTAGTATAGTAAGTAGTATTTTATATATTGTTAGAAAAACTAGTTTACGCAGAAGATATTTTATTTCAAATGTATAAAAATGTTATCTAGTTCAGCAATTTATAATTGAAATAACTACATATTCTTACCATATCCAACAGAGTCTATAATTTTACTATAGGAATAAAATGTACTATTTAACAATTTATATACTTAATAATTGGTTAACATTACCGATTGGCTCAATATTTCCTTATTCACAACAAGTGAAGTAAGTGAATATAAAAAAGGGTTAACAAATATATTTAGTCAAACTTCAAAAGTATATTTTTGTTCTGTTCTAATGAATTTTCCGGATGTGGGCCTTATATATATAATTATAAACCCATAGTCACCAAATCTACTTGAAACTTATTTCTGTTATAGTTTTTACCGATATGAGTGTATATATGCGTTAATGTATTTTTTAAATATTTTAACGTGATTTCTATGTACTTGAGGCATATTTTGCTTGATATTTTTCTCCATTACATTATTTACAAGAATTTTATGGGTATTATCATCGGAAATGGAGCTAATATGGGTGCTATGGTCAAATATGGACCGATATTCACAAAACCCAGTAGTATAATGTTTGAATACAATCTATTGATCTGTATACAATTTTAGTTCGATATCCATATATTTAAAATATTTATAGAGGTTAATGTGGTTTTCGGAAGTGGTCCTTATATGGGAGCTATGACCAATCATCGGCCGCTCTTCATAAAATTCAACACATTAATTTTCGTATATAATGTTAATATTTATTTTAAATTTTAATCAGATAGAAGCTTTTATAAGAGATTTATTAGCATTTAAGTAATTTTCGTAAATGGACCTTATGTGGGAGTTACGGTCAAATATGAACCGATATTCACACAATCTAGTAGTATCATTTGTGAATTAATACTACCGATCTGTGTAAAATTTTAATTCGATAACGATATTTTTCAGATATTTATGAAAATTAATGTGGTTTTTAGAAGTGGGACCTTATATGGGAGCTATAACCAATTATGGGCCGATCTTCATGAAATTTCCTACAGCGATTTTCATGTGCATGGGGATTATGTAAGTTGAATTTCAACCTGATACCGATATATATAAGATATTTAAGTGTATTTAACTGATTTTCGGAAGTAAACTTTATATGGGGGCTAGGATCAAATAGTGCCCGATCCAAAAAAAAAAATTGGCCTCGCAATTTCTGTTTGCACGAAACATACTTGTGCTGAATTTTGTATGGATACTGCAATTCTATGGGCATTTATATACCATAGCACCATATTTCGGAAATAAATTTGTATGGGGGCTACGAGAAATTATGGACCGATTCTTTCCATTTTTAACAGAATTTTTCCTTTTATCATATAAATAATGAGTGCAAAATTTCATGGTATTCTCTGCAATGAATTTACCCAAAGTCACAAAAAATCATGTGAAAACTATCAACATTTTTGGAGGTTGTCTTACATTTTGATCCATAACCCCGGTTCTACCAATTCGATTTTGCTGATTTTCAATACCAAACTGCTTAGAAAAATTATAAACATTTTGGTATGCATTTCATTAATTTTGCTTATGTATTTTGGACGTGAGAGTGTTTTACACAGACAGACAGACGGACAGACGGACAGACGGACAGACGGACAGACAGACGGACATTGCTCAATCGACTTAGAATTTCATAAGGATCAATAATATTTCTCAATGTTGCACACGGAATGACAAACGTATATATACCCTCTTTCACCACTTGTGGTGGTGGAGGGTATAAAAAATAGAGGCATGGCGGAGTTTGTGGGATGTACAGATACATATTTTATGGCAACATGTCGCAGATGCCATTCAGGTAAGTTTGAACGGTTGCACTGATGAACAATTTCAAATTGTTTGCTTCAAATGATTTGACAGTTCTGGCAATGTATAACAACGAATATGGGAATTTTTGCCATACAACAATCTGACAAACTTGTGAACTAACAATTTTTGTTGACAGATGAAATTATTGTCTGCATACAATTGTAAGGTTTTCTTAAAATCATCTGAACTGACAAGTTCATTTTTGCAACATTGCCAGCATATTGGCAGATCTGACAACATTGACGAGCGATCCGTAATTAGTAATAGTCACCGTATAAATTGTAAAATAAACCAGTTTATAGTCATATACATACTCGGTAAATTCATATATGAATTTGATATTAATCTTCATTATTATTATGTAACTATAAAATGTATTAAACCATATTTTATTATTCTACCCAGCTCTGCCTGCCAGTTATTACAATATAATTGTTATTGAGTTGTGGTTAAAAAAGTGTGTCTAAGCCATAGGTAATGAACTATAACACTCTATTATATTATTGTCCTTCAACTCTTTGACCCACCGTTAAATGGGGATATGTCGTCGACGCCGTTTATCCCGAGGGAATAAACAATACTCATGTTAGTATGTGAATGTATCGTGTGTAAGTGTATGTGTTGCAACCTATATCAACAAGAGCGAGGGAGTATAAAATCATTTTAATTTCGTCTGTCCATTTCGATGGTATGTTTGTCTAAATACATTTTAGCTCTCATACTAAACCAAAAATAAAAATGTAAACATATATAGGAAAAAATTTCAAACAAAGTTAAGAATTTTTTTTCTTCAAAATAAATAGTGTATAAAGTTTAGATACGTAAACAAACCACTGGTAAACAACATTAGACACATTAAAAATCTAAAACATGTACACACCATTAAAAGCCACAAATGAAATGTGCTAAAAAGAATGCTCACAAAAAAGTTTTGAAAGAAAAAGTATGTCTAACAACAAAGTGCTCAACAAAAAAAAAAAAAAAAAAGGAATAAAGCAAAAAAATAAATTGTTTAAGCTGATTCTATTTGTCTTCCTTTCTTCTGTTCTTTTTCATATTTGCAACAAATTTTATGTTGGGCTAATAGTACTTAAAAGTCGTGGTTAGGCCAGGCCATTATCGAAATTCATGTCTATAATTCAGTAATGTGTGTGAGCTTTCAAGACAAGACAACTTAAGTAAGTTAATGGGACGATTCTTTAAGCAGCATTTTATTAAGAAGTATTAGTGCGGTCTGATCTCTATCATGGAGCGTCTGGGTGTTCTATATTTTAATGTTATTAGAAAATGTAAAGAAACATAAATTTATGTTTAAGACCAGCAGTATATTCATTTTTATACTTTGGTTTTGCTAATAAATAAAAATTTAAATAATTTTCCATTTGTGAAAGTTTGAAACGCATTTCGTTATTCTTTAAGTACAGTGGATGAGAAAAATAAGTAACTTTAAGTTTTGTACTAAAAACAACGTTTTGTACTAAAAACAACGTTTTGTACCAAAAACAACGTTTTGTACTAAAAACTCGTTTTGTACTAAAAACTACGTTTAGTATTAAAAATTTCGTTTTGTACTAAAAACTACGTTTAGTACTAAAAACTACGTTTTGTACTAAAATTAGGTTTTTTACTAAAAACTACGTTTTGTACTAAAAACTACGTTTTGTACTAAAAACTACGTTTTGTACTAAAAACTAGGTTTTGTACTAAAAACTAGGTTTTGTACTAAAAACTAGGTTTTGTACTAAAAACTACGTTTTGTACTAAAAACTACGTTTTGTACTAAAAATAGCGTTTGGTACTAAAAATAGCGTTTGGTACTAAAAACTACGTTTTGTACTAAAAACTACGTTTTGTACTAAAAACTACGTTTTGTACTAAAAACTACGTTTTGTACTAAAAACTACGTTTTGTACTAAAAACTTCGTTTTGTACTAAAAACTACGTTTTGTACTAAAAACTACGTTTTGTACTAAAAACTACGTTTTGTACTAAAAACTACGTTTTGTACTAAAAACAACGTCTTGTACTAAAAAGTACGTTTTTTATTAAAAACCACGTTTTGTACTAAAAACCATATTTTTTACTGAAAATAAAAACCATGTTTAGTACTAAAAACTACGTTTTGTACTAAAAACAACGTTTTGTACTAAAAACCACGTTTAGTACTAAAAACTACGTTTAGTACTAAAAATTACGTTTAGTACTAAAAACTAGGTTTTCTACTAAAAACTACGTTTTGTACTAAAAACAACGTTTTGTACTAAAAACTACGTTTTGTACTAAAAACTAGGTTTCGTACTAAAAACTACGTTTTGTACTAAGAACTAAGTTTCGTACTAAAAACTACGTTTTGTACTAAAAACTACGTTTTGTACTAAAAACTACGTTTTGTACTAAAAACTACGTTTTGTACTAAAAACATACGTTTTGCACTAAAAACTTCGTTTTGTACTAAAAACTACGTTTTGTACTAAAAACTACGTTTTGTACTGAAAACTACGTTTTGTACTAAAATTAGGTTTTTTACTAAAAACTACGTTTTGTACTAAAAACAACGTTTTGTACTAAAAACTACGTTTTGTACTAAAAACTACGTTTTGTACTAAAAACATACGTTTTGCACTAAAAACTTCGTTTTGTACTAAAAACTACGTTTTGTACTAAAAACTACGTTTTGTACTGAAAACTACGTTTTGTACTAAAAACTACGTTTTGTACTAAAAACAACGTCTTGTACTAAAAAAGTACGTTTTGTATTAAAAACCACGTTTTGTACTAAAAACCATATTTTTTACTGAAAATAAAAACCACGTTTAGTAGTAAAAACTACGTTTTGTACTAAAAACAACGTTTTGTACTAAAAACCACGTTCAGTACTAAAAACTACGTTTAGTACTAAAAACTACGTTTAGTACTAAAAACTACGTTTTCTACTAAAAACTACGTTTTGTACTAAAAACTACGTTTTGTACTATAAACTACGTTTAGTACTAAAAATTACTAAAAATTTAGTACTAAAAACTAGGTTTTCTACTAAAAACTACGTTTTGTACTAAAAACAACGTTTTGTACTAAAAACTACGTTTTGTACTAAAAACTACGTTTTGTACTTAAGACTACGTGTTGTACTAAAAACTACGTTTTATATAAAAGGCTACTTTTTGTACTACTTAAAAACTTCTCCCATTTGCCAGACCATGTACTAAGTAGTATTAAAATAAATATTATGCAGATTGGGTAATTTTAAGTTTTCTGTTGGCTATCGGTTCATAATTAGTCAACATCTTTGATGGAAATATGCAGGGTTTTCTAAAATTTTCTAAATCTATTGGCACCCACTGCAGTCAATAACTTTAGGGCATCATGTAAACGTTGTTGTCTGATTCTATTAAATACATAGAATTTTTTATAGCAATATTTTTTATTTTTTTTTAATTTCTTTTTTCATTTTTACACTATCATTGGGTAATTTGATATTTTTCATGTGATAGAGAGAAAAACATGTTTAATGCGGAAAGCAACTTACAAGCTGACGAATCTATCTGGCTTGATAAAATGAAGTATCGTTTTGTATCCTTAAGGCTAAATAACTTTGTTTCTTGTTATTTTTTCAGTTTTTTCCCTCTAACTTACTTACTTTTGGGGTTAGGAAGTCGAAGTCTTAATGAGATTTGCGATTTGTATATTAGACTCTTTTCCTAGCCAGACCAACAAACAAGCAACCGAAAAAAATAAACTAGAAGCAGTAATAGAAACCACTTTAATAGAGACATGGTATTCTTCATTTTATTTTTTCAGCTTTTTTACATTTCATTACCAACAGGCATTTTGTTATTGTAGTTGCTGTTGTTTGTATTTTAGTATAGAGTAGAGTAAAACAAGCCAAATAACAATTCAAATGACTGACTTTAAGCTGGAATATAATCGAGTCAGACATTTAGCCTTTTAGCCAGTTGTAAATAATGCCAACCAGTCAAACAACAAACCAACCAAAGGTTTTACTAGAAAACAACAATAACATCAACTCCAAATAATCGTAAAACAAACAAAAAAGAAAACCAAAGAAACTTTTGCTATGCAAGTTGATTTTGGAAACGTCCTTTTTTTTTTTTTTGCTACATATTCTAGTATATTTTTGGTTGAATTCAACCGTAAGCAAAAGTAAAACAACAAGAAAGTAGCAATAACAGGGATAAGCCACCACCTAAGCCATTAAAAATGTAGTTGAAGGGTTCAATATCTTAATAAAGTATCGATTTCAAAACTTAAATTATACAACGAGTACAAATTACATTTACTTCTGCTGCTACCGCTGCTTCGTCTTAATGGGAAAAACTTTTCAAATGTTAGAAAATACAAACATACATGTATGTATGTTTGTATGTATGCGGAGGTATAAATATGTGTATATTGGGTGTATGTGTGAAAAATCTGAATCTTATACCTAACACAGCTTAAAAGGTTATACTTCTTTTGTTTTCTTTTGTTTTCGGGGCATATATTTTGGTTACAAGTGGTGTCTTAGAACATACACCGGAATAAATGAAATGGTACAAAAATAAACTTTAGAATTAAGAAAAATAAACTTTAAAATTAAGAGAAATGCCTGGATTGTTCTACAAAATACATAATATGCTAAAATCACGTTTTGTTTTAAAATCTCGTTTTATGCTAAAATCTAATTTTGTGCTGAAAATAAAGATATATACTAAAAACAACGTTTTATGCTAAACACAATGTTCTATGCTAAAATCTAGGTCTCGTTTTATACAAAACACAAAATTGTATGACAAGTCGATTATTTATACTAAAAACGTGGTCTTATACTAAAAACGTGGGTTTATACAAAAAACGTGGTTTTATACTAAAAACGTGGTTTTATACTAAAAACGTGGTTTTGTACTAAAAACGTGGTTTTATACAAAAAAACGTCGTTTTATACTAAAAACGTGGTTTTATACTAAAAACGTGGTTTTATAAAAAACGTGGTTTTATACTAAAAACGTCGTTTAATACTAAAAACGTCGATTTATACTAAAAACGTCGATTTATACTAAACACGTCGATTTATACTAAAAACGTGGTTTTATACTTAAAACGTCGTTTTATACTGAAAACGTGGTTTTATACTTAAAACGTGGTTTTATACTAAAAACGTGGTTTTATACTAAAAACGTGGTTTTATACTAAAAACGTGGTTTTATACTAAAAACATGGTTTTATACTAAAAACGTGGTTTTATACTAAAAACGTCGTTTTATACTAAAAACGTGGTTTTATACTAAAAACGGGGTTTTATACTAAAAACGTGGTTTTATACCAAAAACGTGGTTTTACACTAAAAACGGGGTTTTATACTAAAAACGTAGTTTTATACTAAAAACGTCGATTTATACTAAAAACTTTGATTTATACTAAAAACGTGGTTTTATACTTAAAACGTCGTTTTATACTGAAAACGCGGTTTTATACTTAAAACGTGGTATTATACTTAAAATGTGGTTTTATACTAAAAACGTGGTTTTATACTAAAAACGTCGCTTAATACTAAAAACGTCGATTTATACTAAAAACGTCGATTTATACTAAAAACGTCGATTTATACTAAAAACGTGGTTTTATACTTAAAACGTCGTTTTATACTGAAAACGTGGTTTTATACTAAAAACGTGGTATTATACTAAAAACGTGGTTTTATACTAAAAACGTGGTATTATACTAAAAACGTGGTTTTATACTAAAAACGTGGTTTTATACTAAACACGAAATTTTATACTAAAAACGTGGTTTTATAATAAAAACGTGGTTTTATACTAAAAACGTAATTTTATACTAAAAACGTGGTTTTATACTAAAAACGTGGTTTTATACTAAAAACGTAATTTTATACTAAAAACGTGGTTTTATACTAAAAACGTGGTTTTATACTAAAAACGTAATTTTATACTAAAAACGTGATTTTATACTAAAAACGTGGTTTTATACTAAAAACGTAATTTTATACTAAAAACGCGGTTTTATACAAGAAACGTGGTTTTATGCTAAAAACGTAATTTTATACTAAAAACGTGGTTTTATACTAAAAACGTGGTTTTATACTAAAAACGTGGTTTTATACTAAAAACGTGCTTTTATACTAAAAACGTGGTTTTATACTAAAAACGTAATTTTATACTAAAAACGTGGTATTATACTAAAAACGTGGTTTTATACTAAAAACGTAGTTTTATACTAAAAACGTGGTTTTATAATAAAAACGTGGTTTTATACTAAAAATGTCGTTTAATACTAAAACGTCGTTTAATACTAAAAACGTGGTTTTATACTAAAAACGTGGTTTTATACTAAAAACTTGCTTTTATACTAAAAACGTGGTTTTATAATAAAAACGTAATTATATACTAAAAACGTGGTTTTATACTAAAAACGTAGTTTTATACTAAAAACGTAGTTTTATACTAAAAACGTGGTTTTATAATAAAAACGT
Organism: Calliphora vomitoria; assembly: GCA_942486065.2. Classification (NCBI taxonomy): domain Eukaryota; kingdom Metazoa; phylum Arthropoda; class Insecta; order Diptera; family Calliphoridae; genus Calliphora; species Calliphora vomitoria. Next base: position 17,702,465 of record OW818029.2, read on the forward strand.
GGTTTTATACTAAAAACGTAATTGTATACTAAAAACGTGGTTTTATACAAGAAACGTGGTTTTATGCTAAAAACGTAATTTTATACTAAAAACGTGGTTTTATACTAAAAACGTGGTTTTATACTAAAAACATAATTTTATACTAAAAACGTGGTTTTATACTAAAAACGTGGTTTTATACTAAAAACGTGGTTTTATACTAAAAACGTAGTTTTATACTAAAAACATGGTTTTATAATAAAAACGTGGTTTTATAATAAAAACGTGGTTTTATACTAAAAACGTCGTTTAATACTAAAAACGTCGTTTAATACTAAAAACGTCGTTTTATACTAAAAACGTGGTTTTATACTAAAAACGTGGTTTTATACTAAAAACGTGGTTTTATACTAAAAACGTGCTTTTATACTAAAAACGTGCTTTTATACTAAAAACGTGCTTTTATACTAAAAACGTGGTTTTGTACTAAAAACGTGGTTTTATACAAAAAAACGTCGTTTTATACTAAAAACGTGGTTTTATACTAAAAACGGGGTTTTATACTAAAAACGTGGTTTTATACTAAAAACGTGGTTTTACACTAAAAACGGGGTTTTATACTAAAAACGTAGTTTTATTCTAAAAACGTCGATTTATACTAAAAACGTTGATTTATACTAAAAACGTGGTTTTATACTTAAAACGTCGTTTTATACTGAAAACGTGGTTTTATACTTAAAACGTGGTATTATACTTAAAATGTGGTTTTATACTAAAAACGTGGTTTTATACTTAAAACGTGGTTTTATACTTAAAACGTCGTTTTATACTGAAAACGTGGTTTTATACTAAAAACGTGGTATTATACTAAAAACGTGGTTTTATACTAAAAACGTGGTATTATACTAAAAACGTGGTTTTATACTAAAAACGTGGTTTTATACTAAAAACGTGGTTTTATACTAAACACGAAATTTTATACTAAAAACGTGGTTTTATAATAAAAACGTGGTTTTATACTAAAAACGTAATTTTATACTAAAAACGTGGTTTTATACTAAAAACGTGGTTTTATACTAAAAACGTAATTTTATACTAAAAACGTGGTTTTATACTAAAAACGTGGTTTTATACTAAAAACGTGGTTTTATACTAAAAACGTAATTTTATACTAAAAACGTGATTTTATACTAAAAACGTGGTTTTATACTAAAAACGTAATTTTATACTAAAAACGCGGTTTCATACAAGAAACGTGGTTTTATGCTAAAAACGTAATTTTATACTAAAAACGTGGTTTTATACTAAAAACGTGGTTTTATACTAAAAACGTGGTTTTATACTAAAAACGTGCTTTTATACTAAAAACGTGGTTTTATACTAAAAACGTAATTTTATACTAAAAACGTGGTATTATACTAAAAACGTGGTTTTATACTAAAAACGTAGTTTTATACTAAAAACTTGGTTTTATAATAAAAACGTGGTTTTATACTAAAAATGTCGTTTAATACTAAAACGTCGTTTAATACTAAAAACGTGGTTTTATACTAAAAACGTGGTTTTATACTAAAAACTTGCTTTTATACTAAAAACGTGATTTTATAATAAAAACAAATGTTTGCCAATATCATAACCTTAAAATTTACCAACATTCATTTTCTGAGCCTAATGTCTGACAGTAATTTGCCTTACTAATGTTTTATTTTCCCTTACAACTTCACTCCTTCACCACACTCTACGGGCTAAAGGATAAATTATTTGTACGCCTTAAGTTATGCAAAGACTAAATAAGTGTGGGGGAGGGAGTTGTAGAGAAGCATAGGAAAAAAAACTTGAAAAAATATGTCTTAAAATTTTAAAATGTTTTAAGATTATTTTGATGGCACGACAAATTAATTACTTATTTAAACAGTTCTTTGTTTTTTTGCGATTTATAGACAAGTTTTTTAGCCCAATCTAACTTATTCTTTATCTCTATTTGTTAAATGTGTCTGACGATGGAAAAAAGTTTAAAGAAAGCCAAAGCTAAGAGATTTTCCAGGAAAATTTATTGGATTTCAATTAATCATGCTTTAATCGTAATGAATTTACTTTTACCATGAATTTCAAACATAAGCAAAAAAATACTTGAAGAGATAATTGCTATAATTTGTTTATGTGTAAATTCCTAGAAAATAATAATATAGTTTTTGTATTTGATAATAGTTAATATTGAAAAAAAACATATCTGGTTTTCAAAGAAAAATAGAAAATTTATTAAGACCTAAATAATATTATTATAAATAATAAGTCATGTTATCATTACAACCAACTGTCACTTTTGTGGCTGCACTTTTGTTATATTTTATTTAAAATTCCCTTCATTATTTGTTAGCTGATGGTTTTTATATTATGCTGAATAACTAAAAACGCCATTTCGTTGAGTAAATCATGATTTTTTATCTAACGGGCTTAATTATCAATAACCACACATTTTAAGCATTGCATTATTTATAATAATGCTCCAATTCCCCAGGATAACAATGTTTTAATACCTCGAAACCTTGACTACAATCATAGATAATACTTGCTATGTACGTTGGCTGTTATAATACTTGTACTTCTTTCTATTCTCTTTGCACTTTTGCAATATTCAACGTTTCAACGTTTTGTTGAATACTTGCATGCAAAAGATACTTGTGCACACAAACATTTGTGATGGCATTATTTTCTAACAAATGAGTTCATTTAAGACATTTTACGTACCACACATATACACACACACACCAAAAACACAAATCATTCAAAGATAATAATATTCTATAAAAATTTACACCATATACTTGTACAGCTATTGTGATAAATATTTAATGATATTTATGCCAAATTTAAAGAGACTGAGATATTGTACGGTATCAGTTTGAAATTAATATATTTTTTAAAATTTTAAGGGATTGAGATATTGTAAAGTTTAGTTAAAGATAATGTTAAGCAAGAATTATATCTAAATCAAAGCATATTTGTATACCCTTCACATTCGTGGGAAGGGTATCCTAATAGATAGCGGAGTCGATTAAGCCATGTCTGTCTGTCTGTCTGTCTATTGAAATCAATTTTCTGAAGACCCCAGATATCTTCGGGATCCAAATTTTCAATAATTCTGTCAGATATGCTTTCGAGAAGTTTCCTATTTAAAATCAACAAAATCCGTCCATAAATAACGGAGATATGAGCAAAAATCCGAGACAACCTCAAAAAAAGACAATTTATTGCATGCTTTGACAAAAAAGCAACAAAACGTATGTTTGGATGTGTGTTGGTTTCATTGCTTTGCGTATTTTTTTTTTGGTTTCGTTTCGATTGGCGTTGTTGTATACCCTTCCTGAGAAGGGTATATATAAGATTGTCATTTCGTTTGTAACTTCGACAATATAATCTGTTCGTCAGCAATTAAATGTAAAATTTTGAAAAGTTTTCTTGATATATTTAGGATGCTATACGCTGAAAGTGCGCTATTAATTCATCCACAACAATGGTGAAGGGTATATAAGATTCGGCATAGCCTAATATAACACTATTACTTGTTTGAAGAAATCTTGTTAGAGTGTTTTAACCCTCTAATACTTAAGCATGCCTCAAGGCACTCTTAGCAAAAATGCCAATAAATGCAAATATAACTGATTTTTCATTTCAAAAACTCTTGTAACAGTTTCTAAAAAACTCTTAAAAGGTGTCTTCTTTCTTATTTACTGCACTTTTTACAAACCACTTTTTACAACCAAAAAAAGATGGTAACTTTCCCTGATTACAATCATATTTTTTTTCTTAAAAAGTATACTTATATTTTATATATTAAAGTCAAGATTTATGTAAAAAAAAGGTCAGCTACTCTTTAGAGATGTGATTTATAGATGAGTGCCTTCAGGTACTCTTGGGCATTGCAAACTAGTTTTGCTGCCTTAGTTTTTCCTTCATATAGCAAAATGTTGTTTTCTTTGCTTTGATTTGCAATTTTTTAGATAAAATTCTAAGAAATGACTGGTCGAGTGAACAAACGTTTCAAATTATCTTATTTGAGTAATGAACAATTAGAAGAGTTGTTTTCAATAAAAATTGACAAACTGTACTAACTAAAACCGAACTGTGTTTCAATCTCTAAAGCCACAAGGGTGCCTCAAGGCACTCATTTAGTTTTTCCCATCTGGCAGGTAAACCAATGCACAAATGCACAAATATAGTTGTGCATTTTTACTGTAACCATTTCAATGGTTGTCACAAACATATACATGTTTACTGTAACCATATATATGGTTGAAATATTCATGTGAATCGTAAATTAACCATATTATTGTTACCACAATCATATAAATAGTTACTGTGACTATAATATTGTTAAAAATTTTGAAATGGTTACAGTAACAATGTACAACTATATTTTTTTTCTGCGTGTAGTGGATCATGGACTGATTTGTATTCCTTAATTTTTATTTTAAAAACATAATTTTAATGATAATTTTTTGAATTCATATTTATATAATTTAAGTTTTATTTCTAAACGGTGTATATATCTGTACTACTGGTAGAGTATTATCGTACCAAAAGCGGTACTACTACATGATCTTTTTTTACTCGCTAAATATTATTTGGTTTAACATGACTGTATAGAAATGCAAAGCAAACACATACACACTCACAGCTACACACAAAACCATATAGCAGCAACACAAGAGCATGCATTTGCATGACTGCGAATTACACAAAAAAAGTAGAGTCGAGAAGAGAAGACTATCAACTCAAAGGAATAAAAATAACTCGAAGGAAGTGCAAAAAAAAAAAAAAAAAAATAGGAAAAAATATGGATTTTTATATTTTTAGATTTTTGAACAAAGAAATCGTATAATTTTACAATAAAGCAACTTGTAACTTGCAAATAGTGATTTGCAAAAGAGGAATGAAAACAAAAGTGAACCAGAATAAAAAAACACACAATGTGTTGAAATATTGAGTTAAACGGCGAAAAAAAAACTGAACTGAATACTACAATATTAAAAACAAAAGCAAATCGAAAAAATGTATAAAATGCGAAATGAGTCAAAAGGGAATCATAATTCAAACTGAAAGGAAACTGAAATCAAAGATACTTTTGTTAGAACATTTATTTATGTATGTATGTGAGTCTGTGGTAAGTATTTTTTATTTTAGAAATAATAATGAGGATTTCTATTCCTTTCAACATGATTATGAATTAAAAAAAAAAAAAGAATTGCAAAATGTTTACTTCCTTAAAAACCAGAAAATAAAACCAGCAATAGTAACATTTCACTAATGTGTGTTTGGGGAATCCTTAAAATAATGTTTGCAAGTTATTAAAACATTATTTCAATATTACACCCGCCAAAAAGCAAATCATTTAAAATGATATATTGAGTTTTGAGTTTTTGCTATTACAAAGAAGTTTGCTTTTTACAATGGAATGAGACATCTTTGAGGCGTTTTTAGGTGAATAAATCTTACCTTAAATGTTTCGCAGCTGTCATACACAGTAATATGGTACATTTGATAATTGTAGAGTTTCTTTAAGGAATGAGCAGAAAGCAAAGGGACATGGTGAAATTTTATTAAACTTATAAGCTTGTTTTAGCTAAACAAAACGGATATAATATTTTTATTTTTGGATTATTCCCTTGATGACATACACTATATATTGTGGTGGCCAAGCAAAATATACAACACCTTAATTATGTATATATAAGGTGACCATCAAAATTTTAAAGCCACTTATTATACCCTTCACCATGAGTTGCAAGTGTATATATAAGATTGTCATTCCGTTTGTAATTTCTACATTTTTCATTTGCGACCCCATAAAGTATCTACATTCTGGATCGTTATAGATAGCGGAGTCGATATAGCCATGTCCGTCTGTAAGTCTGTCGGTTGAAATCAACTTTCCAAATCCCCTAAATAATTTACAAATATGATTGATACATCAATATATCGGGAATTCTTGCAATTCGGTTGCTATTTAAAATCGAGAAAATCCTGAGATAAAGGAAAAAACCGGGACAACCTAGATATTTTTTATCTACATCTGGATGACTAAGCCATTATTATAGAAAGTATGGATATACAAGGTGGCGCAAAAGTAATCCTCCTATCAGAAAATGCTATAAATTTTGCGATTGGCCCCTAATGTCAGTTCTGTTTTGACATTTGTGTAGTAAACACATGCGAAATACATGTTAATAAACAATGTTACGCTACACTGCTCCAGAACGCGGAATATTGCTGACTATTTATTTGACCAATAATCGGTCGGTGACTTTGGCACAACGTGAATTTCGTCGCAGATTTCCTGGCCGTCCAACGCCTACTGGTGAAACACTGCGACGTTTAGCCGCTCGCCTCGAAGAGACTGGCACAACACGAGATGCTCCCAGGCATGACAGACCCCGGAGTAGCCGTTCTGCAGAGAATATTGCTGCTGTAGCCGAGGATGTCATGGAAGCGCCGTCGACATCCACCAGACGACGTGCCACGCAAATGGGTATCAGTCGACGGTCTTTACAGCGAATTTTGGTACAAGATTGGAAGATGTTTCCGTACAAAGTCCAGACGGTGCAACAGCTGTTAGCTGCTGACCGCCAATCGCGTCTAACATACGCTCAAGCCATCTTTAATCACCACCAAGAGGAAAATGATTTTTCATCAAAAATAATCATGAGTGATGAGGCCCATTTCCATATAAAATATATAAATAAGCAAAATTTACGCTTCTGGGGTATTGAAAATCCGCGTGTAACCCACGAAGAGCCATTACACCTGCTCAAAGTCACTGTATGGTGTGCTGTTTTCGCTGGAGGAGTCATCGGACCTTTTTTCTTCGAAGACGTCGCGGGTCAAACGGTTACTGTGAATGGTGAGCGCTACAGAGCAATGATCAACGAGTTCTTTTTGCCGCAACTTGATGAATTGGGATTGGAAAACATGTGGTTCCAACAGGACGCTGCAACGGCACACACTGCACGTGCCACAACCGATATGCTGAAGGATGCATTTCCCGGGCGCCTAATCTCCCGTTTTGGCGATTTGCACTGGCCAGAAAGATCGCCTGATTTGACCGCTCCAGACTTCTTTTTGTGGGGCTTTTTGAAGTCGCGGGTTTATGTCAACAAGCCTCAGACTCTTGCAGCTCTTAAAGACAATATCCGTCAAGAATGTGAAGACCTATGGCCGGAAGTTTTGGCCAAAGTGATGGAAAATGCCATAAAAAGGGCTCAAATGACAATCAACTGTGGCGGCGGCCATTTACATGACATCATATTCTCGACTTGATGTAAAAAAAATTAAAAGACCAAATAAAAGTAATCCTCAAGAAGAATCAAAGTTTTTAATTTTTTTTTTTTAATTACTGCCAAAAAACATCGGAAGTTTACTTTTGCGCCACCTTGTATAATGATAGATATTTCAAGGTCCATTGCAACAGTGTATATAAGTCTATAGTAATTTTGACCTACAATGGGTCAAAATCCGGAAAACAATTTTTAAGCCCGAATTTTTTGTTTACCAAAAAAAGTTCTTGTTGAAAAACCCTTTACTTGTCGGAATTAAAGGCTTAGAACTCTAGGAAATTTCATAAATTGTTTCCCCTATATCATTTATAAAACAATAATAAAAATACTCAATGAAACAATTGAGAAAAAATCAAGATACGATGTTTTATTGAAATAATTGTTCAATTCACAAGGTCTCTTATCAGTCATATTAACCGACTCTTAAGCATTCGCCGTTGGTCTCTACTGGTTCGTTACGATAACACAATAAACATAGCATAAAAAGTAGTATTATTTTAGGACATTTTTTGCTTGAAAATCAATAAAAACCATTGTGAAATATTAGGAAAATATGACATGATAAGAGACCTTGTGAATTGACCAAATATATGTATACTGATCTTATAATTATGATGCAACTCAAAATGTTCATTTTTGAAATTTTAATTTATAAATATTGTAGAACTAACAGTAATCAAATGAGAGGGCAGGATTCTTATCTGAACTACTTTTGAGCAAGAAATATTTTATCCAATAGTACCAATCAGTACCATTTAAATTTTGAGAGGCACCTTAGGACCAATAAGTTAGGCCACTAAGTTCCATATGTAGCTACTATAACCATTTGTTTGTAGTCAAGCATGAAATATATTTAAATGACTTTAAAAAACAAATATATACTAAAATATCACAATAACTAAATTAAAAAAAAACCTTTTAATAATTTAAAAAATATTGCACAAAAATCTAATTTTAAGCAAGTAAACTTGGCAAAGTATATATAAAATGTAAAAAAAAAATAACCTAAAAAAATAAATAGTTTTAAATGGATCAATTTAGACAGAATAAGTTTAATATCCATATTATACTTACATATATAGCCAAATAAAAAAAATTGTATTTTTTCTGAACCACAAAACTTCAACTTGATTTCATTTTTTTTTTGTTTTTAAAGAAAATCACATCTTTTTTTGATATGACATCACTTGACTGCAGCAAATGTTGTACTGCAATATATCTTTTTAATACTCAGTCATACATACATGCAGCATAAGCAGGCTGCGTGTGTTTGTAGTATATGTTTGTTTGCAAGTGTCTGTTTGAGTAAAAACAAAGATTGTTGTTTCTTTCCTTAATATTATTTATACTAATAATAATGTAGGTTTAACTTTGAAAAAGTCCAATAAAAATTATGAATACATACCAACTACAACTAAAATAACTATGTGTACTCGTACAAACTAAAAGCAAAATAAAGAAAATAATTTGAAGCTCAAGACGAAGAAAATAAGGAAAGGCAACAAATAAAATAAAAACAAAGAGAAGAAACAAACTTGTCACAACATTTTAAAAAGTTTCAGCTGCGACTCAGGAATATAAAACAATAAAGGATTTTTTTCTTATTTTCATTTATTTTTTTTTTCGTAATTTCACTCCACAAATAAAAAAGCCGTAAAAAATACTTGCTCGTACAAGCAAGAAATGAGAAAATTATGATGGATTCAGAACGACCATATGGGGCTTTAATTAAATTATTAAGAAAATCTGTTTACAAAAATTTAAAAAAAAAATTTAATTAAGTTTTACGACAGCACCACTGTACGGAAGAATATACAAAGATAACAAGTTTTATATGTCATATTTTCAAATGATTGCTACTTTCTTAGTATATCATATATATCAACATATAATTACTGCCTGCTGTAGGGTATTTAAAAACAAATAAAATACAAAAACAATAATGCAAAAAACTATAAGCCAAGTCGTCATGTGGCAAAAACCAACAACTTTAAAATTAAATTTATACATTTTACAAATACTGCACTATATACACATACATAACACAAAAAACATATACTGCAATAAGAGGATATAAAAGGAAAAAACTATAAAAATATAGCTAAAGGCATGGATGACTTTGAATTTACCTACTTTGGGAATTAATTCATTAAGTCTAGTAATATCTAATCATAGTCTAGTCATAGTCTAGTCATGGTCTAGTCATAGTCTAGTCATAGTCTAGTCATAGTCTAGTCATAGTCTAGTCATAGTCTAGTCATAGTCTAGTCATAGTCTAGTCATAGTCTAGTCATAGTCTAGTCATAGTCTAGTCATAGTCTAGTCATAGTCTAGTCATAGTCTAGTCATAGTCTAGTCATAGTCTAGTCATAGTCTAGTCATAGTCTAGTCATAGTCTAGTCATAGTCTAGTCATAGTCTAGTCATAGTCTAGTCATAGTCTAGTCATAGTCTAGTCATAGTCTAGTCATAGTCTAGTCATAGTCTAGTCATAGTCTAGTCATAGTCTAGTCATAGTCTAGTCATAGTCTAGTCATAGTCTAGTCATAGTCTAGTCATAGTCTAGTCATAGTCTAGTCATAGTCTAGTCATAGTCTAGTCATAGTCTAGTCATAGTCTAGTCATAGTCTAGTCATAGTCTAGTCATAGTCTAGTCATAGTCTAGTCATAGTCTAGTCATAGTCTAGTCATAGTCTAGTCATAGTCTAGTCATAGTCTAGTCATAGTCTAGTCATAGTCTAGTCATAGTCTAGTCATAGTCTAGTCATAGTCTAGTCATAGTCTAGTCATAGTCTAGTCATAGTCTAGTCATAGTCTAGTCATAGTCTAGTCATAGTCTAGTCATAGTCTAGTCATAGTCTAGTCATAGTCTAGTCATAGTCTAGTCATAGTCTAGTCATAGTCTAGTCATAGTCTAGTCATAGTCTAGTCATAGTCTAGTCATAGTCTAGTCATAGTCTAGTCATAGTCTAGTCATAGTCTAGTCATAGTCTAGTCATAGTCTAGTCATAGTCTAGTCATAGTCTAGTCATAGTGTGGTCGTTATAAATAAATTCACCAAAATCTAAATTGTATCTTTAAATCTGGAGTTCTTGGTAAAGTTGAAGATCTTATTATCTTATTCTGTTTCATACACAAAGATAAAATGAATACGCTACCTATTTTATGATTGATGGTAAAACAAAAAAGTTAAGACAACTTCAAGCACCGACACAAGTAAGAAAATAAAATTTAATTTTAATTTTATGTTTTTTCTCTTCATTGTTTTTATTTTTTAGTTACAGTTTACTTTTGCTTGGTAATGTAATACATACACACATATGAATGTAAGTATGAATGCGTATGTATAACATATGTACACACATGGATTCATACACTTATTAACTTACATATTCATACTTGTATACAACCTCTGAATATTAAGGGGAGAAAGTGTAATTTTATATGGATATATTTGCGTCTGTTAAAAACTGGGGGTTGGGGATGGGAGTGGAGCACAAAAAAAACTAAATCATACAAGCAAGTAACCTCAGCCATCACTGCATTCATTGCATGTTGCCAACATTACATTAAATTTTTTTCGGTTTGCTTTTTCATACAGACATATAAGTAGTATATAGTAGATCTTATTATTTTGTTCTTTTATTTTAAAAAGACGTGATTTATCTTAAATTGTTATTAGTTTTTTTTTTGCTCGTATGTTACTTTTTTGCTTTGTCACAAAAAGCAAAAACAAAATGTTGGATTTTTTTTTTAGTGTGGAAGTTTTGAAGACAAAATGTTTGTCATGTTTCATATTTTGTTATAAAATTTGAAAAAGTGTTTTTATTACAAGTAAAAAGTTATTAGTTTTGTTTAGTGAGTAGTTGTGGTGAAAAAGATGGTTGGTTGGATGGAGAGATTTTGAAATAGGGTTATTTGTTAGCAATTTTCTTTATAATTTCTAAAAGATGCAATATATTAAAGTATTTGAAAAATGTAATCAATTTCAATCAATTTCATCAATAATAATCACAAACATATGTACAGAGATTATCCGGTTCAATAACTTTTGAGATATGAAAATGATAAAGAGATTTATTGTTTGTTTTAAGTGATTGTTTACAGTTTAAGGCAGATTAAATATAATATAAATGTCGAACAATATATGGAAATGTTGTATATTGAAATAAGTATATATAAGTAGTTAAGTAAGTGACATGTTACTTACTTAAGTGTATATATATTTTAAGCTAATTTATTAGAGAAAGAATAATGTATTAACAAATTATAATTAAATGTCTTAGAGAAAATATATTTAAACAAAAAATTATCTTTAAAAACTTTAATAAATATTTACAGGTGGGCAAAAAATAATCGTTTGCCAAACAAAACAACCTCTTAATGTGTGTCATTATTATTATTATTATGATACATATAGCAATTATTGTTTATAATTAAACATTAAAAATCAATCAAAAATTTTGACAATAACTTTTAATACATTTCACGCCTTCTTAAGTGACAAATGCAATCAATTTTCAACAATAATTTCACGAATACACACAAACATACGATCACACATACACATAGTTAACAATGATAATAATAAAAGAGTGACAGTATGAAAATCTATGTATGTATGGATGTACGCATATATGTATGTACATTAGACATGCCCTAACAAAATTTTTTAAAAAATTTGCTATTAAAACATTATCTTCTAGAGTATCTTTTGCCCACTTCATTTATTCAAATTGTTAGCTTTTATTTTGAAACATTTTAACAATATAAATTTAATCAAAGTATTGGCCAATGTTAGCTATGAAATTTTATCATCTTTCTGGCAACATATGGATTTCTGGAAACATATGAAACTGCGCATCATTTGACGCCAAGATGAAGTCCCAGAGAGAGAGCGTTCTGCATCGATCGAAATAAATAGTAGTCGGATGGGTTACGGTCTGGACTATAAAGCGGGGTGATATAAAACTTCGCAACCACTTCTTTCTAAATAGTTTTTAACAGGTATTGCAACATGTGGCTGAGCGTTTTCAGGATGGAATATTACGTTTTCCTGTCTGGCCGCATATTCTGAACGTTTTTCGGCCAATGCTCGCTTCAAACAATTCAGTTGCGATCGGTGCAAGTTTCCTGGTTAGATTTCAGCAGCTCATAATTGGTAGGACCGTTTTGCTCACACCAAATACATAGAATTAACTTAGTGCCATGGATATTTGGCTTTGGTGTCTATTCGTACGATCTCATATGTTTCGGATTATTGTAATGGATCCATTGTTCATAGCAAGAAATGCTTCGGTGCAATAATGATTTTCTTTTATAGCATTCAAGCATAATTTCGGAAATTCCGGACGGCAAAATCGTCGTACAAGGTCTCTCAGCTTGAATTCGTATGGTACCCAATTTCCCTGCTTTTGGATGAAGCCTGCTGCTCGCTAGCTCCCAATTTTCATGTAGTAATGCCTTCAATTCTCAATGATTTTGCATGCTCTTCTTGAGTTTTACAACAATCTTCATGTAGTAATGCCTCCAGTTCTTGATCTTCAAATTTTTTTGGATCGTCTGGGCGATCTTTGTCTTCCGTGTAAAAATCATCACTTTTGAATCGCAAAAACCTTCTCTCGCACATTGAAACCGATGGAACACATTCACCATAAGCTTCGGTGAGCAATCGGAAGAAAGCAATTAAAGAAGTAAGATCCGTTGGTACAAAATTTTACATTTTCGAAGCAAAAAAAAAAATAACTTTGTTGTTCAATAACTAAGAGAGAATAAATAAGGTATATGTACCCTTTAGAATGACAAACAAGTTATTAAAAAACAAAAACCGAGTTCAAAATATACGCCCGCATTTTTAAGTCATACATTCAGTAAATTATAAGGGAGGGTCTAATGTAGGTACATATGTGTGCGTTCATGAGTATTTTACAACTTTAACACTTGTTAAACACAAACATTTAACTATTCAATCATTGCAATGACATGAAATGTCATTTAAATGATTTTTAATTAGTCAATGGAAAAAAAGAGCACACATAACAATTGTTGTGCAGTTGTATACATATACTGATGTATACATAGAGAAAACAGATTCGTGATAACAACCGAATTTGTTGCCAATCGAATGACTCTACCTTAGTGACCGAATTTTACAGTTGTAGCTACAACGTTTTAGAAGCGGTAACAAATGTTTGGTTACTTCAACCGAAATTCTTTTTTGTCAACTGAATTTCTGTTGATAGAACCGAAAAATTCTATGTGTGCAACCGAATCATTCGATTAAAAACAAATTCGGTTGCTATCACGAATCTGTTTTCTCTGTGTATAGTTATCTGTCTGTATACAAACGCCTTAAGTGTGGACTTTTTGTACGTGAATTGAGCAAATAAAACAATTACATATTATTCAAAACGTGAGAGAATAAGAGTTTACGATAGTATTTTGTTGTAAACAAATGTTATGCTATAGTTACCAAACTAAGTACTTAGAAAAGTCTGCAGCGCCTAAGTATCTAATTGTTATCTCTATATGAATGACGCCAGAAATACTAAATTAAAATACTAATGCCTTTAATGCCCACTGGCAACTTAATTAGCCAGCAATTTATGAAAAAAAAAACATAAGAAAACAAACAGTTCGATCTTCTAGAAACCAATGCACTATGGCCGAAAAACCTCAAGTAGCGACAAAAACTATTTGCCGAAAAGCTATCCACACCAAATTTGGTTTGCAGTCTTTTACTGTCAAAATATTTTATTTGAGTAAAAATATGCGGTCTCCCCTTTTTTGTACAGGTCCCCCTTTAAATGCTTACAGAACAATATTTACTGAAACTCTCCCTTTATAATTTAGTAGATAAATTTCAATAAACCTTAGAATAAATTATGAATGTCGTGTAAGTTTTTTCGTAGGGCAGCATTAAATCGTGAGTTTGCAATTATTTGCAAAAAACAATTACATGGCTTTAAGTTTTAGACTTCCACGAACAACTATATGTTGAAAACTCCTTTATCAATTGTTATCCACGGCAGTTCTACTCCACAAAAGACGATAAGATAACACTATTCACGATTTTACAAAAAATATTAAACATCAAAATAAGTGCTAAATGCAAACACCTCGAGCAATTGAATGCTACAAAAAAATTTTAAAAATATTTGCCGCAAAATTTTGAAAATCGGTCATAGTGCAATGTTAGAATTTATTTCAATTAATTTTTCGCAATTTGGTTTTGGAGTTTGAATGATATAAATAATTACAAACTATTTAGCTACACCCATAGAGAAATATACATAGAGCGGAAACTCTTCTGTCAAAGACCTAACTCAGTTCTCAAAAACCGAAGTGGTGAGAATGTATTAGTCAAAAAAAACTATGTGACAACAAAAACAACACTCGTATGTGTGATTGTTTTGAATAATTTTTTTTGTTTGAGTTTTTTGTGTATTTTTTTTCTTGAGTATTTCTTATGTGTATTTCTCTTTGGCTACACCCATAGAGAAACATAGAGCGGAAACTAGAAACAAACTCAAACAGTAAGATTACTCAAAATAATCACACATACGAGTGTTGTTTTTGTTTTCACATAGTTTTTTTTACTAATACATTCTCAGCACTTAGGTTTTTGACAACTGAGTTAGGTCTTTGACAGGTGAGTTTCCGATCTATGTGTAATTATCTATGGCTACACCATTTATGATTGCAATTGAGATTATTATACATGATATTGAGAAAATTCCAAATGAAATTGAGAATTTCATCTTTAAATTGAGAAAGTACCAAATTTTTTTTTTTTCAATTTAATTTTTTATTTATTGTATCTTCATTACTTAATGAACTAACAACAAGTATTTCAAATCTTATATCTAATAATTATAATTAATTAGTCCAGCCAGTGCCGGACGAAAAATAGTTTATTGATTGTTGCTTTTATTAAATAGGCATTCTTCCTTCTAGTCTTAGGTCAGCTGTGTCCCTCCTTCTTAATCGAGTGTGGCCACGGTTATCTAATATGTTGCGGGCCAGTGGGTTTGGGTGAATTTCAAGTTTTTTTAAATATTTTTCCACATTTTTCGTGATCTCAGTTTTTACAAGGGGCACGTTTAGATCTTTGTGTATATTCGCGTTTTTGATATACCAGGGGGCAACTGTAATCATTCTTAAAAACTTGTTTTGGCGTCTTTGGATCTTTTCTACATTTGACGCTGAGGCCGTGCCCCATAGCTGTATGCCATAACACCATATCGGTTTTATGATCATGTTATAAAGTAGAAGTTTGCAATCTAGACTAAGCGTAGAGTTTCTGCCAATGAGCCAATTAATTTGAATTGATTTCAATTTCATTTGAGTTAATTTTGCATCTATATGACTTTTCCATGTAAGACGACGATCGAGATGTATTCCGAGGTATTTAACTTCCGATTGTTGGATTATTGTTTGGTTATTGATATGAATGGGGGGGCATGATTCTCTACGTAATGTAAATGTTATATGTGTACATTTTTGCTCGTTGACTTTAATTTTCCATTGTTTTAACCATTTTTCTAATTCAAATATGTGATTTTGTAAGTAACGAGACGCTTCTTCAGGGTTTTCATGAATGCTTAGAATAGCAGTATCATCTGCAAATGTTGATGTATGCGTGCGATTGTTAGTTGGCATATCAGACGAATATATCAAATATAAAAAGGGTCCCAGGATACTGCCCTGGGGAACTCCAGCTTCAATGGGTTGGGGACTACTTAAAAAGTCTCCTTCTTTAACCTTAAATGTTCGACCAGTTAAAAGCTTATGTGTGTTTGCGGGTAAATTTTGACTCAGTTTGTATATTAAACCATCATGCCATACTTTATCAAACGCTGGAGAAATGTCGATAAAGAGAGCGGAACAATATTTCTTTTCCTCAAACGCTTTTCTTACAATATTTACAAGTCTATGGGTTTGTTCGATAGTACTGTGTTTTCTTCTAAATCCAAATTGATGATTCGGAATACAATTGTTTTCAATTAACATCGGGTACAACTTGTTCATGAGTATCTTCTCAAATAGCTTTGATATATTAGACAATAGGCTGATTGGTCTATATGATTCTACTTTTGTGTGATCTTTTCCCGGCTTAGGTATCATGGTAACCAGTGAAACCTTCCATTCTGGAGGATAATATTCAAGGCGTAATATAGCATTAAAAATAAAAAGAATTATTTTTATTGCTATCCGGGGTAGCTCCATAAGCATCTTGTTACTGATTTTGTCAATACCAGGTGCTTGGAGTTTAAATCAACAATAGCCTTTTCGATCTCTCGAATCTCAAAACGTAGGGGTACGGCTGCTCCAAAATGGGGTACAACAGGTGGCAACTCAATAGTTTCATTTGATGTGTTCGGGGTAAATACTTGCTTCAAATGATTAACAAACGGATTCCCTTTTTCAGTATCATTTCTTGCCCAACCGCCACTTGATTTTCGCAAGGGGGGCTTACATATGACAGGTCTTTTAAGACTTTTTGTGGCTCGCCATAATGAATAATCCGATTGCGGGGTTGCGTCCAGGCTTTCTAGATATTTATTCAATGATTCCATTTTACGAAATTCCAAGAGCTTTTTAAGTCTTTTTATACAATCTTTAAGCTTCGATTTGAGTTGTGGGGATCTGTGCAATTGCCACTCTCTTCGAACTCTTCTTTTTTCATTTAAGAGCCGTTCGACATGTGCAGAATAAATTCTATTATATCTGATTTGTCGGGGGGTTTGGGTAGCATGTTGAGCAGCCAGTTTGAGATTTTTATCGAAATTGATAAGAGAGTGATCGATGTTTTCTGGTGTTCTTAGCGGTATGTTTTCCGAGCAATGTGTACTAAGGTATTTTTTATATTTGAGCCAATTAATTCTTGTGCCTGTCATCGCTAAATTACCAGTCGGGGATACAATTTCTCGGGGGCTCAATAAAGTAACAATAGTGGGTGAGTGATCTGAAGATAGTTCCAGCGAGGATTCAACTTGAATCATTTCTCCAGGTATATTTTTCATCACGCTAAAATCAATAACATTCGGTATTTTTTGCGGGTCAGTAGGCCAGTAAGTAGGTTGGCCGCTCGAAATCACATTCAAACCCATTTTAGAAATTGTATCAAACAAAACACGACCTTTAGGGGTAATCAGTCGTGATCCCCAGAATGTGTGCTTAGCATTATAATCGCCAGCTGCCAGGAAACGGGGGCCTAGTGATTTAAAAAATCTATTATATTGACTTTCTGTAATTGAAAATCTAGGGGGTGAGTATATCGATGAAATCACTAAGTTTCGATGAAAATCTTCAAGACAGTAGTAGTAGCTTGAAGATAATCTTCGCAAAGATCACACATTAAGTAGTGTTTGATTCGAGCTTTTATTAAAATTGCCGAGCCTCCGCATGCTCTACCTCTGGGATCTTTGGTATCATATATTACATATCCATTTATTCGAAATGAAATTGAGAATTTCCATTTTATATTGAGAAAATTCAAATTAAAATTGAGAATTTTTGATATGAAAATGAAATGAAATTGAGAATTTCTATTTTAAATAGACAAAATTCCAAGGCATGAGGCATTGTCACATACCAGAACGAGATCAGGTAACTGATTGCCGAACTCTTGCCATCTATCAAGAATTCAATATCCCCTCTATATATAAAGAAAAATTTGAATGAGTAACTGAAGTTACTCATTTTTCGAGGAAAATGTGACGACAATGAATAAGCCATATTATTTCCCCACAGGTCATGTTGCTTAAGCCTCTCATCTCTCAAATAAAATGTAAACTTTCATTTGTAATTTTCTCAATTTCAATTGGAATTTTCTCAATTTAAAATGGAAATTCTCCAATTGATTTAGAATTTTCTCAATTTAAAGTTTAATTTCTCAATTTCATTCGAATTTTTTCTCTGTTTAAAACGAAAGTTCTCAATTTCATTTGGAATTTTCTCAATTACAATGAAAAATGTTGTAGAAAAATTACTAATTTTGTGTTTAAGATTTACACTTAATAAATTTATTGTTTAACTTTTGAGAAATTAAGTGAACTGTTTCACTGTGTGTTATAGACTGACACTTATTTACAAGTGCAGATTTCTTCGAAAAATGTCAGAAACGGAATATTGGAGATACTGGACCAATTCGCGAAAACTGCGTTTCTCAGGAAATTAAATTTTAAACAATAAATGCAAAAAATTTAATTGCGGTTAGATAGGACTGTATTTACGAATATAACTGTATTTAAGAACTGCACTCCCTTGGAGAACATTTTAACATTATAGAGATATTCTCAAAAACGATGATATCACATAAACTCAAAGTCCAACTCTCCATCACACAATATTACAAATATATAGGTGGTTTTGATTTGTGTGATCCCTTTATTATATTGGAACAACCTAATGCTGCTGTGCATTTTTTGTGGGATCAATTGATATGTGTTGTATTAAAGGATGGTTGTTGTTTTGAAAGATTGTCAACAATATGCTTTTGAATTTAGAATATTGGATTAACAACTAAAGGAAAGATATGATAGTCAGCATCCGTTTGAACAAAACAGATACAATAAACATAAAGGGAAAATCAAAATTTCAACACTGCAAACACTGCAGTGGCCGTTCAATATTTATATGTAAATCAATTTAAAGTTACTCTTCACACAAATAAATGTTTTGCTAAATTTCATTAAAAATAGTTAAACAAATATTACCAATTTAAATGTATTTTTTATAACATTAATATTTTGGTTAAAAAATAACAATTTAATAAAACTATATGTGACTACTTAAATTGTAGGTCCTGTTTATTAGTTAGTTATCTGCCTAATGACATATTTAGTTGGCAGCCTAAAAGACCCACCCAAACACTTTTTTTGGCAAAATTGCTAAACAAAGTATATTTCTTAGTTAACGAGGACCATGTGTTCCAAATGTTATCTCAAAATTCCAAAAAGTACTAGGGTTTGGGGTTTCTCGTATAATTTTATTTCCCGGGAAATATGAATGAAAAACTTCAACGGATTTCCGTGACATCCGATTCCTTATTTTAGTGGCAAAGTTTCCAGCCACCGATAAAACTATTTCGCTTTCCACAGATGTTGGCTTTATCGTCAGTAAAGCATTATAAAGACAATCTTAATTTGTTTGACCGATTGCTACATGCTTCAAATATAGCTAACTTCCGATTAGAAAGTCTTTCAGCATTTGATTTTAAATATTTAGGGTTTTCTTTGGCAATATTGATTGCATATTCTAATTTGTTTTTAAAATTTTTCTCCATTTTTATTTCGGAAAAATCATCATCATCATCGATTTGAACAGATGTGGGAATATTGTGGTCATACATTTGCTGTCCATAAATTTTTAATATTGTCTTTGTTATATTATAATTTAGCTGATTATGTTGTGAATTTTTTAAGTCATTTGTCAATGACATACACACAGCCTCAAAAGTGAGTAAATACCAGTGAATTGTTTGTTTCTTTTAAGATCATGAAAATAATTATAGTCCGAATTAAATTTTTGTTTTTCAGAACCGAATCTATTATTCAGCCCAATCTCTAATAAACCGAAACTTTAAAATTTTAATCGATGGATAGATTTTAGGATTTTCATTATCTTTAAAAAAAATCAAATAATTTGTGGTGTTTACTCATTTTTGAGGCTGTGTGTATGTCTGCTGTTATATCGTTTATTAACTTTACATTTTATAGCATGAACTTTTTTTGGGAAAGCCTAGCATTTATAGATAACAGCTGTTCATAAAGAGTGTTCAGTATAGCATCACATATTAGCAAATTGGTTTCATTTCAGTTTAATGCTTCTATTGCATCCATAATGGGTTTTAAAACATCCACTAATATTTCTAAATTTGGAACAAGCCATTAAACAAAGATGTTAAATTTAAATATATTAAAGTGTTTTTAATTAATTTTAAATTTCCCGTTTTTCGCTGGAAAAAAATAAAAATTTTCCAGGAATTCCCGACTCCAAATCCTAATATTAACTCATGATTTTAGTACGCCGAAGTCATTTGGTATAGTATACTTATAAGTATACTTGTATGTATTAAACACAACCGCTTATAAATAAGTTCTTATTTTAATATCACTGAAATTTGTTGCAAGTAATGATTTTAATTACTCATTGATAGTTAGGTATAACAAAATACGTTATTACCATGTGCTCATGCAAATCATTAGAAAATAAGCAGTTATATAAAGGATAATACATAAGTCATTATTCGATTACATCTAAGTAATGCAGATGATAAGTAGTTAGTAGTCATTGAAAAGTATGTTATTCAGTGTTCAGCTAGAATTTTATTACATATTTGTAGTGGTAACTCTTATTGTAAAGATTACACAGGTCAAGAATAAAAACACTTTTAGCTTGGAACCAGGATAGCATATATAATTAGAATGTTTTAAATACGAATAGTCCTTTCGTAATTTGATTTTATTCTATTTTAAAAATTCTCAGTTTTTATTATCATAATTACGTTATTTTGTTATAATGTAATATAAACGTGAATGCATCTTTATGATTCTCTTCTGTTTAAGGAATGTCTCTTTGTATTATCCAACAGTAGTCCGCCAGCATTCATGTACCTCAATGGACCTGATATCGTTTTTCTCTCGTAGAAATGTATTGGTTGAATCTTTTACGGTGTTCATCGCTGACGTCACCCAAATTATTAGCAAAGAAATCTAAATGTGAATGTAGGAAATGTATTTTCCTTATAAGTAGATAACAGCTCTGAGACAATACTTTTATAGTAGCTTGATCGGTGATTTCCTAGAAAATTTAAAGTCGCTTTTATTATGGATTACCTAACTGATTTTTTTCAATCTCTAAGCTTTTCTTTAAATCTGCCTTCTTTAATTTTTGCATGACTCAATTTATGAAAATTTTCTTTAAAATATAAAAAGCTATTACTAATATTGTGTATAGCTTTCACAAAGTTTTTCATGAGCCCAAGCTTTATGTGTAAATTTTTTTTTTTTAATTTTTTGAATCTGTTTTTTATAGGCCTAACAATAAGTATTTAAATCTTATAACTAAAATTAAAACTAGTTGCTCTCCAACAAGAGAGCCTAAATGGTTAACTGGCACTCATCGGGTTTGGATCGGGTTTAGATCTGCACAAGTTGTCTTGCAAGTGAATTCGGATGGTTTTGCAGCTTAACAATATATTTCTCACGGACTTTCTTGAACTCTTCCTTTACCAATCTCACTTCTAAGTTCCTGTGGATGTTTTCATTTCTTATATACCATGGTGCTCCCGTCATGGTCCTAAGAATTTTAGATTGGTTCCTCTGTATAAGATCAATACTGGTGTTGCTAGCCATTCCCCATAATTGAATTCCATATGTCCAAATTGGTTTTAAAACGGTCTTATACAGGATGACTTTATATTCAAGGCTTAATTTTGATTGATCACTGATTAACCAATGAAAGCTAGAGGCTTTTAGCTTCATGTGAAGTCTCTTGGTTGCTATGTGACGGCGCCAAGTACATAATGAGACTGCGGTATATTAACGTTGTTGAGTGTGACAGGTGGGCAATTCCCTCTCCTTAAAGGGAATTCACCTTTATTCGCCAGTTTTTCAACCATGTCTCCACACGTACGAGATAATTTTGTAGTTGACTAGATGCTATGAGTGGGTTTTCGTGTGAACTAATAATGGCGGTATCATCCGCAAATGTAGAAATTGTTAATTTATCGCACGTAGGCAAGTCAGAGGTGTAAATCAAATATAACGTAGGTCCTAGTACACTTCCCAGTGGAACGCTAGCTCTAATGTTGTATTCTCTCGTCACATAATCATTGAACTTAACTCTGAAAAGTCTATTCGATAGATAAGACTCAATTATGAGTACATAGTGGTAGTAAACATTACCTTGTCAAAGGCTTGTGTAAATGTGGTAAAAATATATTATAAGGCTGGACTATAATATAGTGTAAGAGATTTCCTTTTTGAAACTTATTTTCGAACTATTTATAAACAAACGCCACTCTTCTGCTTTATATTCTAAACCCAAAGGCAGTCATTATGCCATAATCATTATTACAAAATACTAACTGATCATCTAGTGGAAAAATCCTTTAGCTTTTCATCTTGATTGCGATAGTAACATATTCTTGTGTCGGGTTGTAATAAATTCCATCCCTTTAATCGAGAGGCCAAAAGTACTGCCTGTTGTTTGGACAAATATAATTCACGTATCAAATCATTGAGATCTTTTTGAAATAGCAGATTTGACTCAATAGATGAGAAATTTTCTTGAAAGTCAGTGTCTAATGAATCCTTTTCGATTGCTTCTGGTAAGAGCAGGTCTTGCTTTTATTCTTTTCGTTCTGCTTGTACATGTAGGAGAATATAAAATCTTCACATATTGCAGCACTGGCTGTAATACAAAAACTAGACCAGATTAAATCAAAATAAATATGGTGTTCGAATGATGGTAGTTTGGTAAAATTTTGTTGACCAGTGTTATTATTCCTTTAAATATTTAAGTTCACAAAATTCACTAATATATACGTATTTTATGAAATATACTTTTTTTATTTAGACAAATTTAATAAAATTTTAACCATTAAATATAATTTCACCAAGGACCTAAGTAATTATACCCCCACCCCCCTTCCTACCTTTCAAAAACTGTCAATTTAAATGTGCTGTAATGCAAATGTAAGCATGATAATACAAGATAAAAATGTTCTGTAAATATAAATTTCAAAACAATAAAATTATGTCAACTCACTAAAGAAAACTTTTCTCCGAAACAATTTTCCCCCAAATTTAGTACATTATTATTATTTTTTTTTATTTATTTATGAGCGTAATATGATGACTGCCTTTTTTATAGCTGTTGATGATATTTAAAATTGATTCATTGAATGTGGCCAGAGTATGTAAGGGACTGGGGTTATGGGGGGTTTGACAAAGAATTAAACGAGTGATAAACTGTAGTTTATGCATGATTATCGCAGTGTGTTAACTGCCTGTGGTATTTTAAATTAATTGCAGTTGATGATGATGATGATGCTGCTTGCTACATACTACTACTGACTGCTACAGCCGAGGATGATGAAGATGAAGAGGATGAAGAGCTAAAAATGGCTTTCGGTGACATTTAATGTAAATATGACGAAAAAAACCAGTCTAGTAAGAATGACATAGTCAGTTTAAGCGAAACTTAAATGCCCTTCATTACAAAAAATTACATTAAAAATGTTTAAATTTTTCAAATATTTTTTTACAGAACTTTCTTTGTGTACATTCTTATAAGCAACGTTTGTTTATTATTTTATAAAAAAAATTTTAAAAATGTTCATTATTCCTTAAGTAGTTCTCGTATTAGTAAATTTCGAATGCTTCATAGCTTAGGCGTAATAGGGAATCGAATAAGAGAATCTCCAAAATCATGCATTCGAATAAGTATTCGCTCTTTTACGAATGTAAGAATTAGCTCTCTGAATTAATGTTACAACAATGGTCAGCAGCTAATAATACCCTTGTCATTTATTATGTTATTTCTATACTTAACAAAAAAAGGCTAACCAAAACCTCAATGCAACCAAACAAACCGCACACATCGTGACAACTAAATGACTGACAGCCGACTATTTGTGTATGTATAACTGTGTGTTTGTGCTTAAATAACTGTGTTTAAGCCATTTAATTTTTTTCCCCACACACACACACACACACATAAAAAAACCTACATGGTAGTTTAATTTACACAAAAAAGAAAAAAAAAAAAAAAAAACAAGAAGAATTAATAACAATGTAATGAGACAGTGTCAGTTTAAATTAAAAACATTCACTCACTAACACACATAAAAACTACTCGAAAGATCCTTGAGTTGATTAACAGCATTAAAGAGGTTTTAAATCCTGTTTTAAATTACAAACACATGCATGCATCAAGTATGTTGTTGCATTTTTGTTTGCGTGCGTCTGTGTGTAAATAGTTATAAAACCGTTAAGTATTTATGTTTTTTATACTCGTGTTGTAATCGCATACTTACATCTATGTAAATCTGTATATGTATATATAAACCTTGCCACATAAACAGTCTGGGCAGATCAACACAGCATTAACGAACATATTGATGATGATGGTGAAACTAAACGGTAACGATAAAAAAAAAGTTTTTAATATTTGATTCTTGCAGCGTGTAATAGTTATTTTTGTTTAAGATTGTAGAAGAAATTATCAAAAACACTTTTTAGAAGTTTCTCAGTAAAAACTTGCTAATGACTTACTTAGTTTTCAATAACAACAGCATACTTCTCACTTCGCAGTAGTCGTATAATGTCTAATTTATTAACTTTATATAACTGCCTTTTATTTGTTATATTGAGCTTAACCATATTATAATTCTATGACAACCATCAACGGTTATGTAAAAGCTTGATAGGTGGCAAAATCTTATTATGGTTGTAGCATAATCATATAATGGTTTATCCCAACCAAATTATGATTCAAATTCAACCATAATATGTTTATTTTTAAAATTATTAGGATACATAGAAGTGGGGGTCGATTTAAAAATCACCCAAGTGACAAGGAAAATCGTACTCTAGGGATTAAAATAAGAATGTTTGCCCAAAATTATTTCTGATGGTCCTTATTTTGACCCAAAGGTCAAGTTTTGAAAAATCCCTCTTTGAACCGACCCCCACTAACCTTGGATGGCCGACCTACCCATGCTAGTGGCACATCCCCTGGGACTACCCTGGGGGTCCCCATACAAAAATTTCAAAAAATCATGATGAATGAATTGGCAGGAATATTAAGACAAAAATTAACTGAAAATGTTGAACCAGTAAACAATTTAAGCACATACAAATTGTTGGAACCTTCCATATATTCTTCAAACTTGCTCCAGTTCTCAAATTATATCATTCAATTTTTGCTCGAGTATTTTATTATTTGCATCAAGGACGCATTCAAAATACATGTTGTATTCTCGCATGGGACGCACAGTTCCTCAGAATTGTTTTCCAATGGCTAAAACTCTGTAACTTTGAAACGATTGAGATATTTTAAAATTTTTTTAATGTGCCGATAACTTCTTGAACTCCCATAGTTAAGGCTTCGCGTATATTAGAGTCATAAATATAAGTATGTAAAATGATAACGACTACAAAGATTCAAATAAAAATTTAAATTTAAATGCCATAAATAATATAGAGAATATTAGCGTTATTTGAAGAAAAATTTTCAATATTAAAAAATATGTATTCAAGAGAACACTTTCAACTTTATCTGAGCGATGTATTTTTTGATCCTTAAAAGTTACTTTCCTCTAAAATTAAATTTTGACGTAAATATAGTACTTTAAAAAATAGTTTATAACACTTTACACAGGCCATGTAGACCATGTATTTTAAAGACTACAATCAAACCAATTTAGAAACAAATTTCAGTCCATTATCGATAATAGTTTAGCTATGATCATTTATATCTGATATTAAAAATTAATTTTTTTCTAAAATTAATTAAATATTTATGGAAATATTTATGTTTTGACCAATGAAAATTAATTCTGTCAACGACGTGTATAATTTTTAGAATATTGTTTTCTGCATTACTTAAGAGGCATACTTATTAGACATACATATATACTTATCAAAATATTCTCCATCGATTTTGAAGGATTACTTTAAAATTTGGCTTTCATATAAAAAATTTGAAAAATATGATATAAGTGTGGCCAAGAATAAGAATAAATATTCTTATTTTTTTCCATTTGCACGTTTGTTATATTCATACATTTTTGTTTGTCTATTCGGCATAACCTAATGTAACATTCTAAGGGCCATTATTACAACTTGCCTTTATGTTCGTAATAGCAAAAGGTAACTTTAAGTAATAGAAGAAGGTAGCTTTAAAGTTACCTTTTAGTATTACGAACATAAAGGCAAGTTGTAATAATGGCCCTAAGTTGTTTTTTGTGTAAAATGTATGTGTTCTTTAATTTGAAAATGTTAGCCCTTTTTTAGCCTTTTTTTTTCAAAGTATTTAGCCCTTTTTGTTCACCAAGAATTGGCAACACTGGTAATAAGTAATATTAATCATGCGTCTATGAGAATCAGCATAGCTTATTTTTAAGATTTAGTTTAAACTTTAAACCAACATAACTTTTGCTCGCAATGAGCGAAATGATTAACACGAATAGTTTTAGCGTGCTTAAGTAGCGGAGTATTCAACAAGCACAATATGGCGTTCGTGTCATAATAAACAAATTTAAAAAAAATATGCTTACTCATAATAAGGAACATCAGAATTCATTTTAGAGCTATGGTTCCTTGGGCAACCTTCAACTTTTTTTATTTTGATCCCTAGAATACGATTTTCCTTGTCACTTGGGCAATTTTTTTGCGTCCCTACAAATTGACCCGCTCTAATACATAGTCACATTCAGGATATTATTGAGCCCATCCATAAGCTATTTATGTATATGTAACTCCACCATCATTTAGGCCCATCATGTTATGATGATTACGTGATATCATACCTTTTTAGAAAGTATTTGCATCAGTGATCACAACTCTTTCTACTGTATATATGCAGTTGAAACCATTGATTTTGAGCGATATTTTCTACAGAGTAAAAACAGGTGAATAAATTTCAAATCTGACTACAATTCTATAGGAAAATTTTGACCACAAATGCATTAGAGAGATTTTCCTTAGAAAAATATACCACCTTAAATTGACTGCCATCAGCCGAGTGGAAAAGGTGTTGCTGCATTCAATAAATTTAAAACCAAACACTTGCATTGAACTTTGAATTTCAATAACACTGTGCAACAAGAAATTCTTTCCCGAATGAGACCAACGGGAAATGAAAGTAGATAATTAGTATACCAAAACCCCCAAAGGGTTTATAAAAGTTAGCTCGTGTTTTAAAGTTATTCGCCTTTAAAGTTCAGCTTTTTCGAGTAAAAATTTTTCATATATATTTTATGAATAATCTATTGAAGTAAGTCAATATTTATATACAGTAATTTTAGTTGAATGTTCTAGTCCTAATATACTTAAAATTCATTAATTTTAACACTTTTTGCAGATTTATTTTTTTATTTTTATAGTTTTTGGTACTTAGATACGCAATTACCAATTTTTGGAGAATTGCTGAATATTGCTGTAAAAGTATTGAGTAGTGGGTATCGAGTATCGAGTATTTGCCATATTGTTTGAGTACTCAATACTCAAAAGTAGTTACTCAATACTTTTAGACTTGTATTTTTACAATTTAATTTATTTAAATTTAACGGTTATGGTGCAAAAAATGCATCTCTACTATAAATACAACTCAAATCAATATTAGAAATGCAACTCTTAGCGTAAACAATTTTCAAATCAGAATAAAATATTATTAAAAAAACTGGAATAATAGTAAAAAGTTCAAAATATTTATTGGTATTATCTTGTAAACCTAAAATGTTTCTAAAAAGGAGTGATGTCTGCTAATACATTACCGAAAAGCAGAAAAATATATCGTTTTTAAATTTAAAAAAAATCCGTTAAAAGTATCGAATAGTATTGAGTACCCAAACGAAAAGGGTTGAGTAGTATTGAGTAATCAAAAGTAGTAGAATGTTACAGCACTATTGCTGAACAAAGTATTAAGATGTTTTAATTGTTTGAAATCAAATCGTAGTTACCTGTTATAATAGTGCAACTTTTTTGTGAATTTGTGAACCATTATTTGTTAATAAAGTGAAAAGAAGTTTTTAAATAAAGTTAATTACTAAAAAAAATATTTTTAATTTAATAAAGTTTGGGAATAAAAAATTTTTGTTACGTTTGTGGCCATTTCACACCACAAATGTTAAAACATGGTTCGTTTACAGAAGAATTTATATCTGCTTATGAGACATATTTCAACCATCCAGTTATATCAAATGTGCCATGGGCTCCAAAGATTGTTTGCAAAAAGTGTTATACTAATCTAATGAGTTGGATGAGCAAAAGGATTACAAAGTTGCCGTTTGGTGTGCCGATGATCTGGTTAGATTCTAATGGGCATAAGACTTCAAATTGCTACGCATGTGTGAATTCCGTAACTGGTATGAACAGAAGAAAAACGAGGAGTAAAATATATAAAAGTGTTTTAAGTGCTCAAATCCCAATACAATACTCGGAAAATGTTCCAGTTTCAAAACCTCCGAGCCCTGACGTGACGTCAGGGATTTCCATACAAACTGCTTTAAATGAAGCTTTTTCTTTATTTGCGCCAGAACCCTCAAAGTCAAGTGATCCCAAAATTTGTCTACTTCAAATTCTGGTTCTACAGAGCATCCACCAGAGCAGAAAAGACCTCGAACTATATAATGTAGTTCATTATACCCTACACCACCATAGTGGGGAGGGTATAATGGATTTGTGCAGATGTTTGTAACGCCCAAAAATATTAGTCTAACACCCACCTTAAAGTATACCGATCGACTCAGAATCACTTTCTGAGTCGATTAAACGATGTCCGTCCGTCCGTCCGTCTGGCTGGCTGGTTGGCTGGCTGTCCATGTAAACCTTGTGCGCAGAGTACAGGTCGCATTTTTGAAGATATTTCGATAAAATTTGGTCCATATCATTTTTTCTGGCCAAGGACGAACCCTATTGAAACTGGCTGAAATCGGTTCATTATTTCACCTAGCCCCCATACAAATGTTCTACCAAAATTGGACTTTATCGGTCATAAATCTTTAATTTATATATGTATCTAAACAAGTTTTTCTCTAAATAAGTTTTATATATACAGAATTTATGTAACCAAATTTTATGATGATCGGTCCATAATTAGTCATAGCTCCCATATTAGGCCTGCTTCCGATAATCACTTTAACGATCATAAATCTCCTAAAAATGTTGGTATACACATAAAATGCAACATAAATAACTTTCATATAGACATTAATCACACTACCTAATTTCATGGTGATCGGTCCATAATTGGTCATAGCTCCCATATAAGGACCACTTCCGAAAATCGCTCACGAATATGAATTATTGAAATTTTGAAAGAAAAATGTTCTTGCTCATTTCTTAGTGTAGGGTATTATATGGTCGGGCTTGACCGACCATACTTTCTTACTTGTTTTTATATAAACTATGTAAAAAAAAAAAAATACAAATTAAATTTTAAAATTTAAATATATATGAACAATTTTTACTCAAAAAAGCTGAACTTTAAAGGCGCATAACTTTAAAATACGAGCTAACTTTTTAAAACCCTTTGGGGGTTTTGGTCTACTGATGTTCTGCTATCACTTCCCGTTGGTCTCATTCGGGAAAGATTTAATGACCCGAAATTTGATGCACAGTGTAATTTATGATAAATAAGATAGTAATAAACGTGCTTGAAACAAGTGACACCAACAAAATTTAAAACGGCGAAGTATTGAAAGTTTAAAGTATGTGATATAAAAATCATACCACTCCAATTATAGCAGTGGCAAATAATAATAAACTAATGGATAGTGATATTTCTTATATATTGTAAACTACCGAAAATGAAGTGGATTTTGAAGAGTGGATTGTAGTCGATGAACGCATTCTGTGCCGCAAATGGTTGCACAGACTTTTTTTAATTTTCTCGATTTCGCTGTCGTCAATGCTTTTATTATTGCTATATTTATTTTATTTCTTGATTCAACACAATGCCTTTCAGCTTTAACTATATGCGATCGATATGCCTAATCTTTTGTTAGTATTAAGTCTAAATTTGATTGCTTATTTAAGTAGTAATGAATTAATTGTATTTAATTTAAATCTATTTATCAGTTATCGACTGAGAGATTGGCCACCTAGTAAGACTTTATTTGTTTTATAATTAAAGTCGCCGTGGTTGAAGTAGCTGATGAACAGAGGGTTCGGAGTAAAATCTCTCCTCCGGTTATCAGCTCAGCAACCCCACCAAAGCTTATTGTTCATCTTGTGGCCGACAACCCAACAGTTTTGAAGGGTGTATTCTATTTAAAGACGTTGAATTATCGCTATCAGAGACACCCCTGGAGGTTCGGAGTATAATCTCTCTTCAGAGTGGTCTCCGTTCAAGAGTGATACTAATACGACCAGAGATGCACCACGCTAATGCATTGAATACATTGAAGACAGCAGACCACACGAACACAAATGCTGCTGGCTGCAGTTGTAGTCGTGTGGCAGCTACTGAATTATTTTAAAGACAACAGCTACAAAGCATACAGCTGATTTATAATTCAGTGGTGTCACTTTATTTTTGTTGGTTTTTACATTAATAAAAAATTGCAGTACAAAATTCCAAAGTAAATAAGATTTAAACAATTATTTTGAGTAAAAATATATATGTGGTAATAATTTATGTACCTGTTATTATTTATTACAATATGGTTATCAGAAACTTCTCTTAATGAATGTATTTTTAAGCACTAATTTGATTCACATTTTTTTATTATATTAGCAGCACTATTTCTGTTTTGTGGTTGACAAAAATAGAAATTAGCTTAATTCGGCTGCAGCGGCAAATGTAGTCGAGTGGTCGTGTAGCTGTGCTGTTGAGAAATTATTGAGAAATTCCTTCTCTCTTATTAGGAGAAGAAGCGGTCGTACGCCCCCAAGGGAGAGCAGTCTACGAAACGGTTTGATTTAAGAGAATTGAATAATAAAAAAATGCTGTAAAAACTTTGAATGTTGGTGGCTTCTCTCTCCTTAAAAATAAATATTTTGTAACGAATCCTGGATAACGAGAGCCCATCCTAGCCTATCCTAAAGCCTAGTACTCTGTTCATACTTGCGAAAAATTATGTTTTTTTCATGCGAAATATTTTATATGGAACAAATGATCAGCTGTTGGTTTTAATTTCGTGCGAAAAAAGTGCTGCTTATGTTACTTCGTGTGGAAAAATAAGTTTGCCAGATGTATTTCCACAATAAAAACAGAGTACTGCTTTTTCGAAATTATTTCGCATATATTTTATTCAAAATATTTTATATGTAGTTTGACAGCATTTCCCACGAAATTTTGAACAGAGTTCTAAGCTTAAGGCAGAAAATGTGTCGTTACAACACTACGTAGATGTGCCCACTCTAGCAAGCCGGGTTACCAGAGAAGAACTCGGTGGATGTGTTCCTCTATATCTAAGCAAAACTAAAACCTGCACTAATGACTTCCATAAATAAACATTATTCCTATGTGCGGTGGTATAAAAATGATACCACATCCTTGCGCTGAATACTTTTTTTTTTAATAAATTACTTTAATAAACAAAAGCTAATCCATTTTTCTTAAATTTTCACCGATTTCTTATAGCCCGCCGGGAAGAGTTAAAGAAAATATAGCTTTTGAGTTTTTTTTTTTTATCCACTACCAGACATCGAATATTAGTTGTAGATCAAACAATACATATTGTTCATGTCTGAAACAAGAGGTATTGGTTTGCCCATCTCTATCCTGTTGGGGGATGATGTTACCATCAAGAAAACGATGAAACAAATATGGAGCGCTGCTATTGTATATATTTTGTTAAGTAATTTTTTTTTCGTAAAATATTACTTTAATTTTTGTATTAGTTTTTGCGGGCTAAGTGTTGCCTGGCCTTTGTAAAGTTAAGTTTAATTTTAATAATATTTGAATTTATATCGAATAATTTTTTCTAATCGGAATTAAAATAAAACATAAATTTTGTGCAACAATTATAGTTGAAAAAAGGTTAAAATGAAATTGTTTGTTATTTTCATTAAAAACCAAATTTACAGTGTAAAAAAACCAAGTTGTTTCGATACTTGGTTGACAAATTTGCAGGTCCCACAAAACTTCTACTCACACATTAGGTGGCTTAACATATATTGATGCATATCTGTATTTTAGTTTCTAATGAAATTTAGAGACGATCTAGATTTGTCCGTTGGTTTGTCTGTCTTGGAAGTAACAAATTATTTTTGTCATAACATTTTTTTATTATAATACACTTTTTTACAAAATGTTATTTTTTGGCATTTTATATGACAAAAAAAGATAATTTCATTTTGTGTGCATATTTTTCCCTATTTTTCGAGCTTCTTGGCTTGCTTATTTAAAGTTTTTTTGTGCATATATAATTCTATTGTGTTAGTAGTGAAGTTTTATAATTAAGCATTAACTATTTACAGCATGAAGAGTTTATATGATATAAAAGCTGGTAGCGACAAACCCAGCTTCAGGGAAATATCGAGATATGCTTCATAAAATAAGTATAAATTATATAATCAAATAAATAGTTTGATTTAAAGTATTTGAGTAAAAGCTTAGTTAAGCTTAACTTTCAGAATAGCGTTTTTAACTGAAACTTAGAAGATTTTATACACCAGCCAAATTCCACCTTAAAAATTTTAGCTTTAGTTTTTAAAATCACCTTAATGACTTTAAGTTCATCCATTTGCCTCTCAATCATTAGGTATTTGTTGAGAAAGTGTAAATTTAATTTTATCTCTCTAAATTTATGACATCCTCATATGTTATGAAGATGCATCAAATGTATTTGTGGTTTTGGATTACTACTTCATAGTTTATCATAACGTAACCGTAATATCTATGCTTAAAAGCAGCTCTGCGTTAACGTTTCTCATAAAATTCTTATTTTTATACCCTACATCACCATAGTGGGGAGAGTATAATGCGTTTGTGTTGATGTTTGTAACGCCCAAAAATATTAGTCTACCACCCACCTTAAAGTTTAACGATCGAATCAGAATCACTTTTTGAGTCGATTAAAAGATGTCCGCCCATCCGTCCGTCCGACCGTCATCCTGGATGTCCACGTACACCTTGTGCGCAGAGTATAGGTCGTAACTTTGATGGTATTTCGATAAAATTTGGTACATACATTTGTTTCAGCCCAAGGACGAAGAAGCCTATTGAAACTGGTTAAAATCGGTCCTTTATTTCACCTAGCCCCATAACTGTTTAATTTATATAGGTATCTACACAAATATCGCTCCAAATAAGTTTTATATACATATACGGAAGTCATGTCACGTAATTTTATGATGATTGGTAGATGATTAGTCATAGCTCCCATATAAGGCTCGCTTCCGAAAATCATTCACGAAAATAAATTATTGAAAATAAAAAAAAAATGTTTTTTCTCACTCACTCATACTTTCATACTTGTTTTAATTGCATTACTTACAAAAAATGAAAATTTATATGATAGCATGTAAAATTATATCTCCTTACCATGCGTGTAACTATGAATTTATATACATTTTATGTAAAAATCTTTGATTTTTTGTAAATATTATCTTTACAATATAACAACATATAAACACACACACACAAGTATACTTGGGTTAAGTGTTCTACCAACAAAATGTAAAGTTCATTTTATAAATTTAATTTACAGAGGAGGAAACTATCTGTGTAACACAATATTTTTCCATTTGTTTTTACAAGGAAACTTTCCATAAAGTGAGTATAGATAGAAAAGGAATTAAAAATGATTTTGTATAATATACATATATAGTATACATATAAACATATGTATGTATGCTTATATGCATATGTTAGGTGCATATTTATATAAATACTCTTACTTAAAAATGTCCCTAAAGATGTCAACATGTTGATTTTTGAGTAGCTATAAGAATTGGTAGAGTTTAAAAGTTTAAAAAAATATGGTTCTTTACACAGGAGACTTACAGCAGCAGAGCTAGAGATATAGAATGAGAAGAGAATAAGGGGCATATTGATTAGAAAATTTTAATTTTTTAAGTATAATTTTGTTTTATTTGTATTATTTTATTTTAAAATATTATAATTTGTTTTATATTTAATATTTCAGATTTCATTAGATTACAATATCTAACTGACTTTTCCAGTATATGCTAGGGTATTCAATCGGTTAACTAGTATATGCGTTAGTAAATCATGACTTCTAACAAAGTGCACAGAAAAAACACAACCTTGGATCTTTTGATTTTGTACTACCCAGTGCTTTGGATTAGAGTTGTGTAGTTCATGAATGATCTAGTTCAATTGAATTATTTTTAGTATGCACATATTTCTTTCAGTACTCATTAAAGGGCTGCACAAGCACATTCATTATGTCGTCTTTACTAAACCACATGCTTCAGTTCACTGAAAAATTCCTTCGCAACAAAAATAAAACGAGATGTTCATTATAAAATATACTGAACTAATGAGCTAAAAGAGTGACCTAGTTCATTTGAGTGAGCTGAGCTAAGAAACCCAACTCTACTTAGGATATTTTAATTTATATTCAATTTATAGATTTTTTGGTAATTATTTGAACTTTTTATTTTATATAATTTGAAAGTTAATTTTTTAATTAGGCTCAAGTGCATTTATTATAATTAATCTGCAATAATTCAAAGAATATCACTTAATTTATATTCTTTTAAATGTTGACAAAATCGAGATTTTATTCGCGATTTAATAAAAAATCAAGAAATAATTAAAAACAAGTAAGGGAGCTATATTCGGCTGTGCCGAGTCTTATATACCCTTCACCAAATTATACTTCAAAATAAAAATTTTAAATATTTTTAGGTAAACAAAATTAAATTTTTTTTTTTTCGAAATTGTTTTTTAAAATTTATTTTTTTTCAAAATTTTTTTCAATGTTTTTTTTTTTTGATTTTTTCCAATTTTTTTTTTTTTTAATTTTTTTTTAAATTTATTAGTGAAAAAAAAAAAAATTAAAAAAAAAAAATTTTTTTTTGTGGAAAAAAAAATATTCGGGAAAAATAATTTTCCCGATTTTGACCCATTGTAGGTCCAAATTCCTATAGCCTTATATAAATTGTTGCAATGGACTTTGAAATATCTATCATTAGATATCCATATTGTTTATATTAATGACTTAGTAATCCAGTAATCCAAAAATCGAGGTTGTCCCGGTTTGTTCCTTATATCTCATTTGTGGGCCGATTTTCTCGATTTTAAATAGCGACCGAGCCGGAAAAATTCATGTATCAATTATGTTTGTAAGTTATTTGGGGGCTACGGAAAGTTGATTTCAACATACAGACGGACAGACGGTCCAGACGATCCAGAACATATATATATTTTGTGGGGTCGCAAATGAAAAATGTAGAAATTACAAACTGAATGAAAAACTTATATATACCCTTGCCACTCATGGTGAAGGGTATAAAAATTGTTTACAAAAAGCATTCATTATGAAAATGCAGTTTTCAGATTCACTTTTGGATGCAATTTAAATGTTTATTGTTTAAATTTAAATTTTTTTGACGGGAAATTCTGCTAAGTGCGCGCGAAAAGAATGGTGCGTACCTTTAGGTTTATAACTGTCTTACATGCGAGCGTAATTGTAATTGTCAATAATGTCTGATCACTTAGCAGACTCCAATTTATATATTTTCAGTCGTTTTGATATTGGTCACTTTATATATATATCCCATGTAATCTACAATTGTCACTTAAGTGTCTCTAAGTAATCTAGCGTGTAGTCACTTTAAAACTTTATTTTGTTCTGTACTTTTTTGTGAGTAATTCTTACAAACTGGTTTTATACAAATTCTATTGCAGTATAGATAGTGAAACACAACCCACATTGCGACGAGATCAATAGAGCTGGTTACCCTACTGTCACCGATAAGCACCTTCGTCATCTCCTGAACGCGATCGAGTTCAGGTCTTTTGGGTCGGATATAAATAATGTAAATAATAAGAAGATAAGATTAAGTGAAGTATTACTTACACCGTCATAAAAAACCGAGACACTTGCATGCCTCTTTCCCCACTTGCAAACATGTGTTTTGTCCAGCTAATATCACACTGAATTCTGATGCGTAGAACAGAGAGAGCTGCTGATTCCTTAATATTTACACCACCCATAGAAACAAATGAAGCAACATGATCTGTCGTGCGTTTGTGTGTTAACATACACCATTGAGTATTACGTGCATTAAAATCGACTCTGCTTAGAGATTGTCACAGGACCTTGTTTAAGTGTATCATTCAAGTTTTGCCTCATTGCACCAATCTCCAAAAGGCTTGACCTATAGTTGAATGAATATGAATGGTAAATGTTGCTGTCATCTGCAAAAGAATAGATAGGGTTGAAAGTTTGACTTACAAGGTCATTTAGAAAAATAAGGAATAGAGTAGGAGAAATAACGGAGCCTTGCGTTACCCCTGAATTAACCTCGTTTGATGAGATCCCATCTACAACAACTCGTACAGTGCGATCTCTAAGAAAACTCGATATAAATCGAGAGAAGCAATCAGTTTCCATAAGAGCGGACCATGCCATACTATCCAACGCCTTAGAAATATTAAGAGCTAGTCCCCTGTAGAGCGTCCTCTACGTTAAATAAATTGTTCGACTCTAAATATTTCACAAAATGGTGGTTAATCATACACTCCATAACTTTGGAAAGTGCAGAACAAATTGCTATTGGGTTGTTAACCTCTCCCTTTTTTGGTATTGGCGTTAAATTAGCAACCTTCCAACATATAGGAAATTCACCGACATGGTATAATATGCTATAAGGTTTGCTAACGGACGGGCTAACGTCGAAGAACACTGCTTAAAGACCAGTGTTGATATACCATCCGGTCCAGAAGAGTTATATATAAAGAGATCCGCTAAAACCTTTTTATACTGATACTCTTTTAAGCTTGGGTAGTGGTTGATTGCTTTCCTAAGTTTGAATTATTTGAAAATAATTCAGCCAAAAGGTTAGCTTTATCAACCGGGTCAGTGAATGTTAGGCCATCCTTTAAAAGAGTAGAAATTGAGGAAATAGCGTTATCCTTTATTCTATTAACGAATGACCAAAAGTTTTTACTGCCCCTGGGAGCAGCAAGAACTTTGGCCTATATAGGGCATAATTGTCTTTCAGGTGCATCTTAAATTAACAAAATCCGGCATACGAATATTTAAAGATACATATACCCCATTTCTTTCCAAAAATTAAATTTCGAAATTAAAAAAAATTTCGAAAAAAATAAAAATGATTCTAAAAAGTATTTGGTTTTAAAAATCGGAAAACCCAATGCCAATGTGTTTGTTATGTCTTTTGAATTCATGATATATGTAATAAATGTTATGATTTGTTACCATACATCTTATTAAGTCAAAATTCCAAAAAATTTCATATTTTACCAAACCGTTATACTCATATTTAACCTTTAACATTTAAACTTATAAAAGATTTGTTGGCAAATTCAATTACTGGCATAAATGTAATCAACACCCAAAAAAACCCACGTTCTTTTTGTTAAATTAGATAACCTGTATCACAGGATATGTTTACACTGTGACCACTCAAAACTTTTTTATTTTTGTTTTCAACTAACTACTAAACACATACTAACAAAGTTAAATATTTTTCTATATTCCTAGATTATTTGTTGTTGCTGTTGTTGTTTGTATGAGCTTCTAGAGTAAACAGAAGCGTCTAACCACAGGATGTCCTCTTCTGGTTTTAAAGGTTTCTGCTTCATTTTTGTTTCTATTTATTTTAACTAAACTAATCCTCATGAGTGAATGAGTGACTACCAGAAGAATAAGAGTGTAAAGAATGCTCTGGCCTAAAGGGAGAGTAAGAGAGTAGAAAAAAAAGCATACTCATGACAATAATATCTTAAATGCAGTACAATAAATAAACAAAAACTACAACAGTAGTAGCAGCAGCAGTAGCAAGACAACCTAAACATTTATTAGTCTAACAAGGATCTGTGAACAGTTTTTTTTTCAAACAACTACTCACACATATACATCATGTATTCTAGTACATGTTTACTTACATTTACAGTTAGATTTACATATACATATATGTATGTATTTATGTGTGCTTGTTGTATGTTTTTAAGTTTTTGTTAGGTTAGGGGTTACACTTACATACACATTACGGAGGCCCTTATTTTGCAATTTTTTAATTTGTTGATGCTCCCAAGGTCAAAATACTGCTGACAACAGTCAGAATTGTCATATCCGATTTTAACGAAATTTACTATAGTTATTATGCATTCCAAGTGTTTATTAAATCAAAGACTTTTTGACTTCCTAATTTCCCGGACCTTTTCCTTCTCCGGGAGGAAATTAAAAAAATTTTTAATAATAAATTAAACAAAAATAAAATCATAAAATTAATAGGCAAGTCGATTTCCTTAGACCACTTTTACACTCACACTATACATTCAATTTGAGCAAAAATTATTCCATTTTAAAGGTAATTATTCACAGAAGTGCACAATATATATTTTATTTAAATCGGTTCAGTTTTATAGGAGTTATAACCGTTAAAAGATGTTACTAACACATATGCATAAAACGTGTACATGTGACCTTGAAGCTAAGAAGTAAACAAAGCAATGTATGTTTGTCCAATTTGTTGTTGTAAATAAATAAGATAAACAATTAAACAGCATTGATTTTGCTCTGTTTAAAGTGAGAGTTGTTATAGAAAACATATAAGAAGGGAAAGACCTTATAATAATAATAATTATTAAACTCTTTCCCTTCTTTATTATTTAAAGTCACTGAAACAAAATATTTTAAAGGTGTTTTTTATACCCTTCACCTTCGTGAGAAGGGTATATATAAGTTTGTCATTCCGTTTGTAATTTCAACAATATAATTTTCCAACCGTATAAAGTTTATATATTCTGGATCCTAATAGATAGCGGAGACGATTTAGCCATGTCATTCCGTCTGTCTGTCTGTCTGTCTGTTGAAATCAATTTTCTGAAGACCCCAGACATATTCGGGATCCAAATCTTCAATAATTCTGTCAGACATTATCGATTACTAAGTCATAAATATAGACAATATGGTTTTTTAATGATAGATATTTCAAAGTCCATTGCAACGATGTATATAAGGCTATAGTAAATTGGACCTACAATGGGTCAAAATCGGGAAAAATATTTTTTAACCCCAATTTTTTTCACAAAAAACATTTTTTTGTCATACATTTTTTCAATAATAAATTAAAAAAAAAATAAATTCTTAAATAAAAAAAAATTTTAAAAAGCGGTTAAAAGTTTTTTCCAATTTTTTAAAAACAATTTCGAAAAAATTTTTTTTTTTAATTTTTATTTTAAAGTATAATTTGGTGAAGGGTATATAAGATTCGGGACAGCCGAATATAGCTCTCTTTCGTGTTTTGTATATAGTTTGTTGGTTTTTATTTTATGTAAAATATATGGATGGATCGGAACAGGTGGTGTGTACATGCAAAGTTAATAGTTATTTCTAAATAATTTTTGAACTATAATTGCAAGATTCTTCAAACTTTGTCTAAATGGCTCTTTTATCATTCTGCATAGTTTCGCTAAAAAATTTCGGGATTGGAGTAGTGGCATGGCACGCCCTATACAAAGTAAATATTTAATTTCGAATATCTGGAGAACTATAATTGTAAAAGTGATTAAAATGTTTACGAATTAATTTCTTATTACTGTGCGGAGTTTAGCTGAATATAGTTTAACTGAATATCTGGAGAACCAAAATGGGAGGGGTCAGAAAAGGAGTTCAGTCACCTCCCATATAAAGTAATAATTGCTCTAATAGTTAGCTTTCTTATCATTTTACAGAGATTGGCTGGAAATGGTAGGAAATAAATAATTTCGAATATCTGGAGATCTATAATTCTAAAAGTATTTAAACATGGTATCAATCAATTTATTATCATTAAACGGAAGTAAGCTAAAAACGAATTTATTTCTGATCACTGCACCAAGTTTAATTAATCATTACAAAGAAAATTTTAATTTTGAGAGTCTTTAAGCTTTGTCTAAATCACTTAAATTGTACACAATGTTTGGCTGAAATTGGGCGGGCTCAACTTAGTAGGAATGACCCAATATATAAAGGAAATAGTTATAATTGCAGTTAAAGTAATGCCTGATATGAGTTATTTTTCTTTACATAAAATATATAAAAGTGGGTAGGGTCAGAAGTGGAATGGTATCTCCCATATAGAGTTAGTTGTTTTCGAATATCAAGTGAACTGTAATTGAGAGATTCTCAATATTTTGCATGTGTTATTTTCATACCATTGTACGTAGTTAAGTTGTATAAGAAATCCATTCATATTTATATGCTAGTTAATATAAAATAACTATTTTTGTTTGTCCAACGATTTTAGGGTAACGGTAATTAATATTGACATTTGACTGGTCTTGTCATACTCGTAGTTTTAAAAGGTATAAAATCAATTCCAACATTTTTAAATCTGGAAAACATGTGTAGTTCATTTCGATTGAGCCTTTTTAAAAATGTTATTGCATATAAACGAATTTATAACACTATTATTGTTACTATTTACTCAAAATGTAAATATTCTTAGAAGCTGTAATGTTAGGTACCTTAATAATTTCTTTAAGAACTTAAAATTTCAATTTGATTCAATCCTAATGACTAAATGTTTCTGTTGTGGCTGAAAAATTTTTGTTGCTTGAAAAAAATTCGGTTATTTAAAACATAATGTTTCGTCGCCAAAAGACTATCTGTTGCTAGAACCGATCAAATCCATACATACAATATAATAAATCGATAAGCAACAAATTTGTTCATCACAACAAAATATGAATTTGTAACATGGAAGAAAAAAATGTAAAAAGAAATTCCCGACAAAAATTTCGCTTAAATGTCATAAAAATTATTCCCGGGATAATTATGAACATGACTATTAAAACAAACAATGTATTGGGTGTTTTTTTTGCTACGAAAATGTCCAAGCAACGAAAATGTTGTGCCAATAAACCGTCATACTGAAGCTTATGGTGAATGTGTTCCATAGGTCACTGTTACACGTTTAATATATATTGACCGCGATCCAGTATCGTGATATTTATTGAACGTGTAGCAAGCAGTATTGATGAACAGCAGAATAGCTTAATATTTTGAAATCCAGATCGCAATTCAAATATCACAATGTATATTGTATAGGTTTTAACGTTCGAGACCGTCACAGGGAAACTGTATCGAATCTTTGGTATATATTCTACCATATGTTAAATTCCAAAACTATTTTTATAAGTTTGTCATTCCGTTTGTAATTTCTACATTTTTCATTTGCGACCCACAAAGTATATATATTCTATAACGTTATATATAGCGGATTCTATATAGTTACGAACGTCTGTATGTTGAAATCAACTTTCCGTAGCCCACAAATAACTTAGATACATGTTTCATATATCAATATATATATAATTAAAATCGACAAAATCGACCCACAAATGGCTGAGATATAAGCAAAAACCCAGGACAACCTAGATTTTTGGCCCATTTTTGATCTATAATATGGATATCTAATGATAGATATTTCACAGTCCTTTGCAACGACGTGCAAAATAAGGCCCAGCCTAATATACATGTTTGAATGTATTTATGCATAAGTTAGTGTAATAGTTTTTTTTGTTTTGTTTTTAATTTCTTATTAGTATAAGTGTGGCTTTATATTTTACAATATATATATTTGTTTGTGTTTATATGTATGTGTGTATCTATGTCATTGTATTTCTTTGCTTCTAGAGACCCCTAAAGTGCCATTGTTTATTAGACAAGTTAAAAACCAAAAGAAATTTTCATAAAAAAAAAAAATTATCCTAGAAAAATTTTAATATATTACATACATTCATTACAAGTAGGTTCAAATGTATACGTTTGTTAATTTCCACATAGTTGTTTACAATAATAGGTGTACTTGACTGCTAACCAATGCAGTTGTATCTCCTCGTTCATACATATTTTCATAGTTCAGACAAAAATCATTGTATTTAACAATTAATCGCTGCAATTTCTGGAAACCAACTTTATATTCGCCAACACTTCAAGTCAAATATTTAATCTTGAAATAATGACCAATAAAGTACAACCACCCTTACCCTCTCCTTATTAAAAACTGCTCATACAACTCGTAGGGAGATGAACGGCTGGTTTCATTATCAACACCCAGAGAAAAACTATAGTTGTGCATGTTTACCATAAACATTTTAACATCTTTACAAGTTTTTTAATAATATTATATTCACTGTAATTATTATTATGATTATGGCAACCATAATATGTTAAAATTATAGAAAAGTCATGTCACCAAATTTTATAACGATCGTTCACTAACACTATGTAACAAATGAAGACTTTTGGAAAAACAAACGATCATGACAGTATACTTTCGACTCTACTACCAAAGGGTAGTAAAACCCTATACTCAGTTTTTATGAGCCCCCAAGATTCTGAAAATCAGTGGGCCCTCAAAAAAAGGTGTCATCAGTTTTTGCCCAACAGCTAATTCAGACGTGGTGATACCGCTTAACTTTATATGTCAATAATATAGCTAATAGTCTGCCAAAAAACTTTTGTTAACAATTTTTCACAAAAAAATAACTTTTTCGTGCACTTTTTTTTTTTTTAATATTAGAAGAAACATTTTTTTTCACTTTTTTTATAATAACTTCCAGGGACTCTTAATTTTTCACTAACAATATTTAGCAAAGTTGTAGCTACGGACCTTACGAATTCGAGTATAAAGAAGAAATGGAAGTTTCTACCCGTGCAACAACAAGCAAAATGGATTTAAGCACAATGTTTGCGGCTATGATGGAAAAAATGGAATTAATTCCAAGAAGTTCAGGAATCTTCTAAAGTAAACATCGAGAATCTTCTAGCTGAAATTCGGTAAATTTTTAAATTACACAACGAGAAGCTGTTAGCGCTAGTTAAAGAAACGTCCAGAGTAAACAACGATAAACTTCTAGTTGAAGTTTAAGAAACAACAGAGTGGATGGCATTGAAAAAAAGGTGTCGGACTTAGAAACAAAATTGAATAATGTTCAATGTCAAAAAGTGGCAGTTTTAGAGGCTTTAAATGAGAAACAAGGTAAAGCCAAAATTAAATGCTGTAACTCTGCTGAGATTGGTCACATTCAGCGAAACTGTAGAGCACCAAGAAAACGAATCAGAAACAACCAGCAGTCGAATCAACAAGCATTACAAGAACCATCTTTAAAAAGCACTGAGGGAGAGGATTTGGTATGGGCCCGCGAGGAAGAGGAGGATTGTATAGACAATGGTTTGTTGATGTTGGAATCAGCAGATGTGAAAAATGACCGGGTAACGATGGGAGCCTCGTTGAACAGTGCAATGACGGAATGCTTCCACTTGGAGTGCTTGGTCTGTCCCGCAGTGAAAATATCAACAGGACGGGGTTCCGAGATGGGTGAATGTGTTTCAGCAGAGGCATTAAATAATTGTGAGAAAAATACTGCCAATGGATTCGCCAAAGAAATGCATGAATTCATTCGGGGACGAATTAAAATGACCAGCGACCAAGTGAAGACCAGATGTAGCCCACAACGTGGTAAAGGTTTGTTTTCCAAACTACAGAGTTACTGGAAGGGACTACATAGGGTGGTTAAGAGGTTGGATGACATGGTCTATAGAATACGGAAAGGTGGAAGACCGATATCGGGAATTAAGGTTGAACATCTAAAACGACTAGCTGCCTACAGACTTAAGCGGGGGATAGTGTTACAAATTTGCAATAGCGAATTGAATTTAACAGTCTGTAATTACTGCCAGCAGCATTCATCATGTTTATAAACACTTCCATCAGTAGAAGCTTC
Organism: Calliphora vomitoria; assembly: GCA_942486065.2. Taxonomy (NCBI): domain Eukaryota; kingdom Metazoa; phylum Arthropoda; class Insecta; order Diptera; family Calliphoridae; genus Calliphora; species Calliphora vomitoria. The sequence continues at coordinate 17,746,392 of OW818029.2, forward strand.
TACTTATCAACAATGTCGATAGCATGCGGTTATTAGCATTGTTTGTAAGTACGGCAACACTAAATGTTTAAGCTGCTAACATTGACATCGAAAGCTCTAGAATTCGAACATACTAGTTTGTCCGTTAAGAGCATTGTAGAAGATTCCCGATAGATGGCGTGTGTATATGTAGTGGCAGAGGTTACAGTAAGGAGTTGAGTTTATCATAGGTGCTGTATTTTGGTATTGGTTCTGTATTCGGAAATATATTGTTACGAGTTTGCAATAGCGATTTAAATTTAACGGTCTGTAACGACTGCCTTCAGCATTCATCATGTTTATAAACACGTCCATCAGTAGAAGCTTCTACTTATCAACAATGTTGATAGCACGCTGTTATTAGCATTGTTTATTAGTATGGCTACACTAAATGTTTAAGTTGCTAACATTGACATCGAAAGCTCTAGAGCATTGTTGAAGATTCACGATAGATGGCGCGTGTATAAATAGTAGCAAAGGTTGCAGTAGTGAGTTGAGTTGAGGAGCTGTTAGAGTTAACATCAACTGCCTTGTACATTTAAGTTTGTACATTATAAAGTGTGTGTGCGTTTCTGGGAATTGATAAACATGTATAAAGACACTGAGTGGCTATTTAAACTGTTGCTGTTGTAGATTTTAAATAAATAAGAGTTGTTACAATTTTAAACTACTAAACGGCTTTTATTTGCAATCAAAAGTATCCCGTTTATTTAAAGGAAATAAAAAAGGTTAAAACGTAACAATAAACTTTTTATAGAAATTTTTGATATCGGTGGAAACCTTAGGACTTGAAGATTGACTTTTAAGTGAAACGAAATAATTTTGTGTTTTTTTTGGACGTCATTTACCTTAAAAACTAAAAAGATTTTAAAATAGTGATTTTTTATCAAGAAAAATAAAAACATTGAATTAACGTAAAATGTTAACGGTTACAGACATCACAATAAAAGTTGGAAGTAATATAGATCTAAAATTTTTTTAGGCCAAAAACTGATGACACCATTTTTTGATACTCTTTGGTAGTAGAGACGAACCTATATTGTCATGATCGTGTGGTTTTTGCACTGTTGCACTGTCTAATTAGTCATAGCTCCCATAAAGGGCCCACTTCCGAAAATCATTTTAACGAGTACAGATTTCTTAAAAATGTGGGTATTAATATAAAGTTCGACAAAAATAAGTTTCATAGATGCGCCATCTAATGTTTAGGCGATTGGTCCATAATTTGTCATAACTCCCATATACATTTCATATACACATATACTTTCATACTTTTTTATTTGTATTTTAAGCGTGGTCCTGATTTACATATACATGTGGCTATTCACAGGTAGCCCTATGTAGAATTCTATAAGGATTAAAAACATTAGGTGTTGACTATACTTATACCCTAATGCGTGTTGTGGATAAAATAACATATACCTATATATATATATAAAAACAATTCTTAAGAGTAATAAAGATACATTCAAACAAATATTATCATCATTTTTAATGATAATAGTTTCATATAATTATATATACCATAATATAAGCATATTTTGAAGGAGAGACAGGAAATAACCCAGATTGTCTATCAGTGTCTATCACTAATGTAATAGTTTAACTTCAATATCCAATATTACCATTCAACTATAATTATATTCACCAGTGTTTGTGCATACAAACACATGCTTATCCATATATTGTATGTATTTGTATTAGTATTTCTATGTATTGTCTTTTATTTAGTTCTTATACTCTATTTTGGGCTTAATGCCAACAAGTTACAGAGAATTTTCTTAAGTATTGTTTTATATATTGTATTTTTCCAGTAAACTCTGTATGTTTTTCAATTTTTTCCACATTTCCAGCATTAGTTTCTTTTCATTTTGCATTTACTAAGTATTTGTTGTATGCCCTTCACGCATTCCCCCTAACGTTCCATCACTTACTTATTCTCTCAGTGTAACAATTTAAAACAATTTTGTTTACAACTTTATGTTACAACACAGTACTTGACAACAACAGTCATTTTCAACTCCACTTGGGGGCACTTTCTTCCTTTGTCGTTGGTTTCTTGTGAAAAGACAAAAAACAAAAGAAAAAAATTAAAAATAATATTTGTTGCTGTAACCAAAATAGTTGTACGTACTTAAGACAACGCAAACCGAACGGGAGAGAAAAGATAAAGTGGGGCAACATCATTGTTACGTATTAATGTAGATGTAACCGTTTTATCATTAGGGGGTTCCTTCCTGTTGCTATTTGTACCACACAGCCAGAACAAAACTGTCACATGGTTCGAAAATCTTTGCTAAAGCAGAGCAATGACAACTGCTCTAACTAACAAAGAAATCTGTATTTTGTTAAGATTTTTATGTAGAAATTTTAATCTAGTTACAGATTTTTCTATTGTTGTTGTTTTGTTGGGGTTTTTTTTTATTTTTTTGCAAACGTTGCTAAAATTTTGACCTTGACAAATAAAAAATGTTGTAACTGAAACAGCAAGAGTATGATAAAAAGCCAGAGAACTTTAAAAGATTTTCTTAATTTTTTTTAATATTTTTTTAAGAAAATAGTCAACTTTTTTGTGTTTAATGGTTCATTGGAGAAGAAATAAATTTGCAAGATATTCTATTTTATTTGACAAAAATAAAAATAATTTATTATTTTATGCTAGATCAGCTTAATATTTATTTGACCACAATAGTTGTTTTTAGGCAGAAAACAGAAAATATACTGGTAGCTGCAATAACAGTGTTTTAAAGCAAAGGTTTGGTATAATGACTTCTTTTCATTAAAGTTTTTAATATCGTATATAAACCAAAAGGTCAATAGTTGACATAATCTTACCATACTCTGGAAGCGAGTTACAGAAAAATAATAACTTAAATCAAATAAAATTCAATTAATAATTTTGTAACTTCGAATTCATTTCAATTTAAATATTTTAAAATTTATATTGAAAAATTTTTAATACTAGCAATAAGTTTAGAATTGGATCATTATAAAAAGTAATTTATATTACTTTTATATAAAACTATAATTTTATTACTTTTTCTGAAAAGTACTCTATACTTTTTTCTTTCTAAAATGTACTTTATACTACTTTTGTATTATAAGTACATTAAGCTATTTTTTCATAAAAAGTACTTTTTACTTTGCTAGTACTTAAGCAATAAAGCACTTTATTATAAAATTTAGTTTCTATTAAAAAGTACTTTACAAAACTATTTTATTAAAAAGTACTTTATACTAATTTCTTAAAAAGTACTTTACTACTTTTATTTATACTTTATAATACTACTTTTATTCTAAATAGTACTTGTGTAAACGGTACGTTGAACTATTTATTTATTTTATACAAAAAAAGTTGTTTCTTATAGAAAAGTACTTTATTTTTTTTAGTACTAAAGTACTATATAATACTTTATTAACAAATTTACTTTATGCTTCTTTTAAATGAAAAGTACTTTTAACAAAATTTTTTATAAAAAGAACTTTTAAAATTCTATTAAGTATATAAAAAGTAAATTGTATTATTATTAAAATATTACTTCAAACTGGTGTTTTTAAAAAACTTGTTTGCCGGTTAACCAAAAATGTATCTTTTTTCAAAAAAACGGGTTTTCGGTTAATCGACTTTGAATAAACCGGTTAACCATAATTGAAATGAATTATTTTAAAACTTTCAACAATACGGTATACATAGCATTAACAAATATGCAAAAGTGCTAAGTCCATTTTATTTTGTAAAAAGTTAAAAATATGTTACTAAATATATAGTACTTGTTTTATTGGTTTATTCATTAAATTTCTACCAAAACTCATACATTTTTTAATTAAATATTTGGTCATTTTGAAATTTATTATCACCTCGATTTTTATACCCTTCACCGTTTTTAATTTCCACAATATAATTTTCCGACCCTATAAAGTATATATATTCAGGATCCTTATAGATAGTGGAGTCGATTAAGCCATGTCTGTCTGTCTGTCTGTCTGTCTGTCTGTCTGTCTGTCTGTCTGTCTGTCTGTCTGTCTGTTGAAATCAATTTTCTGAAGACCCCAGATATCTTCGGGATCCTAATCTTCAATAATTCTGTTAGACATGCTTTCGAGAAGTTTCCTATTTAAAATCAGCAAAATCCGTCCATAAATAAATACATTTTTTTTTTTTTAAACAAACACAAACTGCGAAGCGTTTTGCTTGTCTGCAGATACACCCAGAGTCTCTGACAGGAATCGAATCCGCAATCCCCAGATTGATAGTCCAGCACACTATCGTGTAGTCTATCGGTGCACCCGAATATAACGGAGATATGAGCAAAAATCCGGGACAACCTCTATTTTTGGCCTATTTTTGATCTATATCTCGATTACTAAATCATAAATATACACAATATGGATATCTAATGATAGATATTTCAAAGTCCATTGCAATGATGTAAATAAGGCTGTAGTAGGTTGGACCTACAATGGGTCAAAATCGGGAAAAATATTTTTTAACCCGAATTTTTTTCACAATAAATATTATTTTGTCATACATTTTTTTCACAAAAAAAAAAAAAAAAAAAAAAAATGTTTAAACCAATTGTAAAAAACTTTAAAAAAACAATTTAGAAAAAAAGTTTTAAAAATTGTTTAAAAATTTAAAAAAAAAATTTTTTTAATTTTATTTTAAAGTATAATTTGGTGAAGGGTATATAAGATTCGGGACAGCCGAATATAGCTTGTTTACTTGTTTGCTATGAAAAAGAAAATGTTCCAAGTACCAAAGGACCTTGGTGATGCAAACGCACTTCTTCTTATGTGTGATTATTTGTCATTAGAGACCATAATAATAGAAGTGCATTAACAGATTTCAAAAATATTTTAAATCAAGAATTTCAGAACGTTTTTTGTCTCTGCTGTAATATTTCTGAAAAGGAACTTAGCACGTTTGTACACTAAGCTAACGAAATGATAAATTAAATTATTGAAATAAGGTATGTACATCAAAAATAGGTAGGGTAGAAGAGGGAACATAGGGGCACATCTGCCAACACCGAATAACTTAAAAACCGAGTAATCAATTTTGTCACATTATCAAATTATGTTTTCGTTTATCGAATAGTTATTTACCATTTCAGAAAGTTGGAAAGTTTAATTTTACATATGTTGTGAAGCAGCCGCGATTTTTTGTTTTTCAAAAAGCTGTGAAAATATTTCAGAGTTTGAGTTGTTTGTACTAACTTCTTTAGTGACAAAATTTTTTCCCATCATTTAATTAGAAGTACGAAAAAAAGGTATCTCAAACCTAAAAACACCCCCTGGGGCACATACGCCAGTTACAAAGAATCACTGTGATGTAGAGCAAAATGTTGATAAACTATAGAAAGAATCAGTCACAATTTGTTTAAATTTTTTTTGTTAAGTTATGTGAAACAAACTATTAATATCTAGTTTATTATACATTGTTTTGTGCATTAAGGTATAAAACAGTAAAATACGTTTATATTTTTGGTTTTTTTGTTTTATTTTACAATTGACAAATCTGCCTCATCCCTTTGGGATATTTACTCCATGGGTGGGGTGGTTTCGCTGTTTTTGGTCAGTCTAGAAATGTGAGAAAAATATTTATATTAAGATGAGATAGACAAGATTGAAATGAATTAAACTAAAACCAACATATTTAAATATCCGAGACAAGAAAAAATTTGAGAATATCTATTGTGGTTGTAATATGAGATCCCATAAAAAAAAGTTTCATTATATGTAATTGATTCTGAAAACATATTAAAGTAAACTCATAGTTCTCTACTATTTAAAATCATTGTATATCAGCAGCTTAGGTATTAAATCAGACCAAATGTTTAATATAATGTGAATACAATGAATATAAAAATTCATCAAAACATGCGATTTATTGATTTTAGTACCAAATTTAAAAAAACCGGTTAATCGAAAAAAACGAAATTTCGAAGAAAAACCGGTTTATCGGTTAACCGATATATTAACATATACTTTAGACTACTTTTTAAAAAGAAATTTAATATTAATGTTTTGAAAAGTACTTTATACTACTTTTTACTAAACTATATTAGATTTCATTAAAAATAATTACTATTGTTACTACACCATTTTTAATTGTATTTCAAAAATTTCCAATTGAATTTCAGAATTTTCCAATTATATATCAGAAGTTTCCATTTGTATTTCAGAAATTTTCATTGGTATTACTATTAGAATTTTCTGAAATTTAAATGGATAATTCTGAATATACTTTGAATATTCTGAAATTCAACTAAAAAATTCTGAAATATAATTGAAAATTTCTGAAATTCAATTGGAATTTTTTGAGATATAATTAGAAATGGTGTAGTTGATACAATACGCTTTTTTGTTTTAAAATATTACAAATGTTAAATGAATTCTTGTCTAACTAGTAGGGTAGTCAATTAATCGGGTTTCAGGTTTAATTGGTTAATAATACTCTGCTACAAAATAACACTTTTTCGCAGAACTTGAAAAGTGACCTAATGGGATAGGCCTAGGTGAGGACATACTAAAACCGTTTTCAAAGATTTTGAAACACCCTCAAAATTTTGAGGGTGTTTCGCTATATTTTTTAATTTTTTTTTAGTAATTTTTCAAATTCAATTTCAAATTTTTTTTTTCTATGAAAACCAATTTTTTTTGCAAAGTGTTGTAAAGACAATTTTATATAGACAAAAAAATGAGACATTACTTGTTCGGTTTATATTTGCAAAAGTTATTTAAATTTTTTTGAAAAAAGTTTGAATAAATTTACTTTGTAAATTAAAAATTGTACAAATATTTTTTTTTTTGTTATTCATGTGCGGTGGGGGAGAAAATACTAAAAAAGATGTTGATGAAAAGTTGAATAACTTTTACAATTTTCATTCGATTTAAATAATTGAGACCATGTTTTGTTAAGAACTAAATTTCCTTTATACACTAGTATACATTTTTATAAGGCTTCATATCAAAATAAGCAATGAACGGCGAATAAAATCAAAAATGTTGATAATTTTTTTTTTTTAGATATTCTTAACAAAAACAATTATTATAACTTACAAATGTATCAAAAAATGTACGCCATTTTAAAGCGTAATCAGTTTTCTTTCCAAACCTGTTACAAAATTTAAAGTCGGACTAAAAGTGACTGAGTTACACATCGAAAAGTTGACGAACATCACTGAAAATGTTTTTTTTCAGAAATTTTTAGACACAATTTGTAATGTACTCAGCAAGACCAATAACGCCCCCAGGGTCGTTTTCCAAGTTTTTTATTTTCCATCGTAGCACCGTGTATTCGGTTAATTTTTAGTTTATTCGATTAACCGAATAATTTATATTTTAGTTTTAAATTGAAAATAAAACCACGAATTTTGTGTACTTATTTAAGTATTTTATTAATGAAAAGAACAAAAACATAAAAAATAAACCAAACCTAACAATTCAACTAAAAAATAAATAATAGCAAACAAAATATGGTATTTGAGATATTTTTTATATACACATTTGAGTTTTTTTTGGATTTTATTGGGATCTTCTGAAATAATCTTTTAAAAAATAACATAATTTAAATATCTCCTTTTAAACATTTTTATTTAGATTTAACAAAACTTGATTTGTAAAAACTCTCGCCGATTGTAGATGTTAGAGAAATCGAAAGTAAGGCATGATAAAGAATATCCAATATCTTAGTTCCTTTCTTAGTATTTTCTACATTATACGATTGGAGTTTTTTTTTGGAGTTTTTTAGATTTTTAATACTTTTTTCGTTAAGTTAAGTTCTGATAAAAGACTCATTTCAGTAATGTCTGCAGTTTCGTCTCCGAACAAATACATGTAAATTAAATATGTCAGTTGTTATACACACTAAACACATTTCTTGGATGTTCGAAAAATTATGTAATTTTACTTTAAATACAAAAAATATATGTTAAAGTGCAAAAAAGCAGAAATTTCGATTAATCGGTTAACCGACACAAATTAATCCGTTTATTTGTTATTTGAAAATCGTCAATTTGAAAGTATTAGAACAGTTAACCGACCATAATTAATCGGTTAACCGATTAACAGTTAATCGATTAAATACCCTACTAACTAGGATATTGTTTATCTATTCCCATCTGCTAGCAAAAATGTTAAATGTCACTAGGTGAGAGTAATACGTACAAACTGGGTTTATACAGTTTATTTTCTTCTTATTTAAGTAGTTACAGTTTGATGTGTGTTGATATAATTCCCAAATTGTATATTTTTATTTTTTGATAAGTAGTCAGAGATTACTGATAAAAAGAGAGCTGTTATTGCCTTCGTGCTGTATTTCCGAAATACAACGGGAATCTAACCCTTGTAGTTTGCCGATTGTAAGAACTCCCGAATTTTTCTTACATTCGTATTCTAGTAGTAGAAATCAAATTCAAGAACTCCCGAATTCTTCTAGATTTCGTTGAATTTTCGAAGAACTTTCGAACTTTCGAATTCTTCTTACAGTCGTATTTTTGCATCCGTAGCCGAATTCAAGAACCTCCGAATTCTTCTTGACGTCGTTGTAGTTTAGTCGATCGTAAGAGCTCCCGAATTCTACTTACAATCGTATTTTGGCATCCGTAGTCGAATTCTTCTCGACTTCGTTGTAGTTTAGCCGACTGTAGATACTAGACTGCTAAACAACCCGAACTATTTGTAATATTACACTACAAACTCTCGTCTGTTCATTAAGCATACAAATTTAAACTGCTTTCACTTTTCATTGTGTAACAATATTTTCTGGCATTTAATTTCATTGTGCTGAGTGCTTAAGACAATGTGTTATAAAAATCCATTAAATTCCGTGTAAAAAGCATCAAATTATAATTCAAACTGGGTTTTTACAAGTTAAATTGAATACAAAATAGATTTTATTTCCATACATACTTTAATGCCATCATAACAAAAAAAAAAAAACTAAGTAAAATAAACTTTGTTTTATTTACAGCAATATAAAAAAATATTCGTTCTTTCAACAAAATATTCACTAACTGAACTTATTCAATTGTAAATTTCCCCTTAATCGTATCTCGCGTGCAGACAAATGCACACACACTCAGTGAAACATCTAAAATAAGAGAGGAACAGGATACAATACGGGAACTCCTCTACTCATACCAGCTACAAAAAGAAAACAAAAAAATTGTTTTATGTGAATGTTAGAGTAACCAAAAAGTGGGAATAAAAAATAAAATATTATTAACGGGATTTCGTTGGGGCCCTACACTGGCCACAGAAAGAAAATTAAATTTTAGATGCTATTAAATGCCAGATAATTTTGAACACTATTGAATAAAAGTTCTTTGCAAAAGAATATACATATCTACACTTTAAAAAAATTCATATAAATTTACTTCTATGTAGAAAGTAAATTTACTGAAAATGCGTACATTTAAGTACACTAAAAAAGCGGAGTCGATTAAGCCATGTCTGTCTGTTGAAATCAACTTTCTGAAGACCCCAGATATCTTCGGGATCCAAATCTTCAATAATTCTGTCAGACATGCTTTCGAGAAGTTTTCTATTTAAAATCAGCAAAATCCGTCCATAAATAACGGAGATATGAGCAAAAATCCGAGACAACCTATATTTTTGGCCTATTTGTGATCTATATCTCGATTACTAAATCATAAATATACACAATATGGATATCTAATGATAGATATTTCAAAGTCCATTGCAATAATGTATATAAGTAAGTTGGACCTACAATGGGTCAAAATCGGGAAAAATATTTTTTAACCGCGATTTTTTTTTTCACAAAAAACATTTTTTTGTCATACATTTTTTTCACTAATAAATTAAAAAAAAAAATTGGAAAAAACATTTAAAAAGCAATTTCGTAAAACTTTTTTTTAGAAAAATTATTATTTTTTTTTTTTTAATTTAATTTTAAAGTATAATTTGGTAAAGGGTATACAAGATTCAGCAGAGAGTAAGAGTGCTATTACTTGTTTTTTATTCATTTTCAGATATTTTTCAAATATTTTCAAAATAATCAATCAAATAATAACAAGTGTTATATTCCGCTGTGACGAATCTTGTATACCCCCATCAATATGTGGCAATAAAATATTTTTCTGATATAGGGGTTATATGGTAGGGTCGACTATAGACCGATGCTCATAAAAGTTGGTACAAAGATTTAGGTTCATACAAAACTAGTTTATGTTTAAGTTGATTAGGATATTAATTATTATAAGATAATTATGATTATTAAAGTCATATTCTGAGGGGGACCTTGTATGGGGACTAAGGAAAAATATTACCTGATTTTCGCCATTCTTTACCGTATAATTTCAGAGTACTTAGAACTAATTTATGCCAAAGTTTAGAAAGATTGCCGAATAATCATCATATTTATAGCTGCTCAAACAGTGTTCTGGGGGGACATTTGTATGGGGGCTAGGTGAAATTATGAACCAATATTGCCCATGTTTAATACTGAATAAACCTTATCAACAGAGAGTATTTGTGGAAACTTTCAGCCACCTAGCTCCTTTTCAACAGACAAAAATGTTTGCAACAGGCAGATAGAAAGAGGGACGGACATAGCTAGATCGTTTCCGAATTTTATGAGGACAGAATATTTATACTTTTAGATTCTACGACCAATATTTCGATGTTACAAATGGAATGACAAAATCAAAATACCCCCACCTTTCTTGATGGTAAACTTCGTTTTGTTCTTAGTGCTTAGTTGATCGTGAGGTTGTAAAATATTTCCAAAATACGCAAAAAAAAATCTATTGATAAATTAATGAGTTATGCTTATTTTTGTGATAATGTAGCTGACAGTATTTTGCTTCAGTCAGTATTTTTCCAATATATTTTTTCAAACCTATTCTGTTTAAAAGTTAGTACTTATATGTGTCAAACAAAAAAATGTATATTTGTTTCTAAAGTACATATTCTTAACACACGTTTTTCTTTCAAACTTTTAACCCAAGTATTATTTGATTTTTTTTTATCAAGTTACCTTTGTCAGTTATTATGTTTAATGTCAACTTTGTTCATTTGTTGTTAATTTGATTAAAATGAGTGACCAGAAAAAAGTGCGTATTAAAACCAATAAATATTTTCAATAAAACCCAATATGGTACTACAAAAAGTTGGCCAAACAATCAAAGGTGTGCCGTCAAACTGTTTCCAATGTTATTCAACAGTACCTGGAGAACTTGTCCGTTGATAGAAAACCTGGTTCATGTAGAAGGAATGGTTCACATGATGTTTATTAGGCCAAAAAATAGAAAGCATTTTCAAAAGAGCTCCCAACACATATGGAAGGAAAGCAGCCCAGTTAGCTCAGTGCTCGGACTATTTGGTAGGAAAAGTTAAAGCCAATGCAGGTTCAAAAACATACAAGGCTCAAAAAGTTACTGACAGGAACGCTGCTTAAAATTTTGAGGCCAAAAACAGACCACGGAAATTGAAGTCAAATTTTATAAAAAAAAATATTCATGCTGCATAATAGATGACGAAACGTATGTTCTGGCAGATTTTTCGTAGCTTCCGGGTCAAAATTTTGATATTTTGATGCTCGAAGGAATGTTGAAGAAAAGTTTAGGACCCAAAAGCAGACAAAATTTCCCAAAAAGTTCTTGGTATGGCAAGAAATATGCAGTTGCGCCAAAAAAGCCAAACATTTGTTACAACGGCCTCTATAAATACCGAAATTTACATCAAGGAATGTTTACAAAAGAAGATGCTTCCATTCATAAGACTTCGTAGTGTTTCCATTTATTTTTGGGCTGATTTGGCACCCTGTCACTTTGGTACGAAAGGTCTTGAGTGATAAAAGAACAATAATGTGGTATTTGTACCAAGAGAGGCAAGTTCTCCAAACTGCCTAGAGCTACGGCCAGTGGAGAGATATTGTTGTCTTGTTAAAAGAGAATTGAAGAGCACAAAAAAGGTGTTCAAAAGTCTGGTAGATTTTAAACGTAGATGGACAACCTGTTCGAACAAAGTGACAGAAATCACTATAAAAACCATAATGGAAGGGTTTCCGAAAAAGGTTCAAAATTTCATCACTAGTGATTAAAACTATAAAAATATTTTTTTTGTAAATTTTAATAAAAGTGGTTTCATTTTTATTTACATATATGTATGTTAGGAATTTTTCGATCTCAGTCCTTATTTATGATGCTTTCACGAATACGAAATGATCTAGAAAAACTATAAGTATTTCCATACTCTATTTACATTAAAAAAACAAAGTTGTTACATAAGAAGTCCTACATATTTTTATAATCGACACCAAAAAATTGCATCAACATTTTCATCGTAGGCCCACAGAAGTATATGTATAGATTTTGGGTTTTTATACAATTCTAAGACGATCTAGTTATGTCCGTCCGTCTGTCTGTTGAAGGCACGATAGGGCCTATAGGGATGCACTTTTCTCAAATATTCTTTGTAGATCAAAAGTGTTTGGTATTGAAAATGGGCAAATTTGACAGTCAGAACCACAGGTATGGACAAAAGTCTGAAACCACTTCCAAAAAATTAGATATTTTTTAAAACCTTCTGTCAATTTTGTTTTTTTTTAATATTGAAAATACGTTAAAATTTTGCACACACAATTTGTGTTGAATATGGAAAGAATAAGTGCATGAATTTTGACACAGAAGGCAAAGATAATTTGCGCACCAAATCATTAGCCATTACAATAACCCGAAGCGTAACAGATCGTACGTGAAGCCGGGCCAATAAGCCGAATGGGCACCAAAGCCAAATGACGCTAAGGAAAGGCTAATAGGATCCAAAAGGGTCCTATTATCCGCCCGACTACTATTTGTTTCGATCGATGCAGAACGATCTCTTTGGGAAACGAGTCACTTTGGAACAGAGTATGTGATATTGGCTTGATTCGCCCTTGGCCTGAAAAAATGAGCAGTTGTTTTGGCGTTTAATCCATATGTTGCCAGAAAGATGGAAAAAAGTTCATAGCAAACAATGGCCAATACTTTCAATAAATTCATATTGTACAAATAATTCAAAATAGAATCTAAAAATTTTAAAATAAAAAATATATCTCATACAAGTCGACCTTTACCTCCCTTACCTAATTTTCTAACTTATTTATTTCAAGTAAATAAGAAAAAAATATATAAAAAGCTTAAGGCCACCACTGCTGATGTAGACGTGGCTGTTATTATAGCTTCAGCTGTATGTGTGTGCAGTTGTAGCACTGAATACGCTCCAAAAGCATAAAACTTTATTATTAATTCACTTATAGCCACCCGATTTTTTTTCACTGTATTCTTCTTTTTTTTTCCAAGATTTTTCTGTCAAAATTTACTTCTACTACAACAGCAACAACAACAACTACAATATATCTTCACATTTTTTCAGCGAAATTTGATTAACGCACTTTATTCTGCAAGTGACAGTTTTTCTTCGTTTCGTAAAAAGCGGCGAAATCAGCGCTGTAGTGTAAGCAGTGGCAATAGCAGTAGCAAAAGCATCATCATCATCAGTTGAAACAGCAACAGAAACATTCCATGTGTCAAATTGTTACAAACAAAAAAATAAAAGAATAAATAAAAATCGCTAGTTGAGTGGAACAACTTCTTACAACAAAAAAAAAAAAAAAAAAAAAAAAAAAATGGCTGGGATGAAGAAAACAACGAAAAAAATATAATTTGTTGAAATAAAAAAAAAAACTTTTCAATTTTTAAAGTGCTGAAATTAAAGTTTATCTTAAAAGTAATTTAAACAAGTATGAGTGTTATAGACCCACCATCAATATGTGGGTATTATATTTTATTTATTGACAATAATATGGGGGTGGGGTAAATTATAGAGCGATCCTCACAAAAGTTGTTCGAAAGATTTAAGTTCATATAAAACTTGTTTATGTATAATTTCATCACGACATTAATTATTATATTGTAATACAATTATGAATGTTCAAGTCATTTCTTCTGAGGGGGACATTGTGTGGGGACTAAGGACAAATTTCAGAGTACTTAGAACTATTTGTAAACAATTTTATTAGGATTGCCGCATAATCAACATATTAATTACTGATCAAAAAGTATTCCATCTTTTTTGATGGTGGGTATAAAAACACATTTAAGTTAAGCTTTTGTTTTATTTGTACATTTCATTAAATATTTCAATAGTGTGAACATAACGTTAGACTGTTTTAAATGCTTATCACATCTCCTTAAATTTAAACATACATGTAGACCTCAATATAACGAATAATCAGGCCTTTTCGTTAAACTGAAAAATTCGTTATATTGCACAACATTTATTCATTTATTCGCCTGAATATTTTTTTTAGAAAAACCCCGACAATTGTTGTTGAAAAATTTCAGGATTTCTTTATAAGATTTCTTGTTAAAGTTACAGATAATTATACCCTTCACCATGAGTGGCAAGGGTATATATAAGTTTGTCATTCCGTTTGTAATTTCTACATAGCGAAGTCGATATAGCCCTGTCCGTCTGTCTGTTGAAATCAACTTTCCGTAGCCCCCAAATAACTTACAAACATAATTTATACATCAATATGTCGGGAATTCTTCCGGCTCGTTCGCTATTTGAAATCGAGAAAATCGGCCCAAAAATGGCTGAGATATAAGAAAAAAACCGGGACAACCTCGATTTTTGGTTTATTTTTGATCTATATCTGGATTACTAAGTCATTAATATAGACAATATGGATATCTAAGGATAGATATTTCAAAGTCCATTGCAACGATGTAATTTCAATAGTAATTTGACATACAATGGGTCAAAATCGGGAAAAATATTTTTTAACCCGAATTTTTTTTTTTAACAAAAAAAATTTTTTTTCATTAACTTTTTTTCACTAATAAATTTAAAGAAAAAATTTTAAAAAATTAAAAAAAAAAATTTTTTTAAAATAAAATTGGAAAAAAATTAAAACAAAACAATTTGGAAAAAAATAATTGAAAACAATTTTGAAAAAAAAAATATTTTTTTTTTCTTACTTGTTTTTTCTTAACCTTTCTTTACAGTTGCATTCATTGAAATCTGTATTTATTTGTACAAAGTTACAAGCTTTACAAAGTTTTCGTAATAAGAGGTGGTTTCTTATAGGATGTTCACAGATTTCATTATCTTAAAGCTTATGACCTCCTCTACGATTCGTTCATGCATCATTTTACAGTCGGCCCAGTAGTTAAAGTCCCTTTCATACCTATCTCTAAAAACACATAACTAGATCTGTGATAGTTCCCATTTATTTTATGGGTGACAAAGATCACTCAGGCCCGCCAAAAGCTATTGGAGACATTACTCCAACAAAGATTGTTGTCAAACTCAGCAAGAGCTTGCAAAATCATTGGGAGCCACTCAAGCAGCAATTTCAAAACGTTTGCGAGCAGTAGGATTCATGAAAAGGCAGGAAAGTTGGGTACCATACGAATTGAAGCCTAGAGACCTTGAAAAACAATTTTATATGTCCGAAATGATGCTTGAACGCTATATAAGAAAATATAAGACATGATGTGTGAAGCCCGCCCAACCAGCCGAATCTACACAAAAGTCAGATATCCATGGCGCTAAGGTAATTCTCTATATTTGGTGAGAGCAAATCTATTACACAGTGCAACACGAAGTTTTTTGCGATTTCGATCTTGAAGATGAAGTTTTTTTGATTTTATGTGTTCACAATTTTTGCTCTTTATGACAAGGGCTACAACTTTGCCCCAGAGAGTAAATCAAAATTCCGAACTGTTTGCAAGATATGAGATTTTTTTTGTAAAAATTACACCTAGGCCCCATATCTTTGGGGGCCCATAAAAAAAAGTGAATGACTTTTGGGCAAAATTGGGAGACACGGGTCTTTTTTTTTGGTCTTTTATCACGTAGTTGTGTCCGTATTTGGTTATTTTTCCATGACTCAAAAAATTACACACAGTGTTATGAGCTAATGAAATCTGACCAGACCATCACAGGAAACCTATATCGAACGCAACTGATTCGTTCTTGCCCTTAAAAGGTGATCACTTCTTTTGGCTCGGAATCCTTGTATTGCCAGAAATATGGGAAAAAGTCATAGCTAACAATACTTTGAATATATCTATATTGAACAAATGTTTCAAAATAAAAGCTAAAAATTTTTAAAAATACCGCATTTTTAAATATTTATATTTTTAAAATTTCTGGTAGTGCTACTTTAAACTAGCATCAAATATCTACTAAATGACCATTGTATGCTAATTTTCATTTAATTTATAAATCTTTATTAACATCAATAATCCTTACTAAAACACATACATAAATATGTTTACAGCAAAATCAATAAATGCTACAGCGGAATTAAAAATTTAATTTTCAAAAATTTTTTAACGTAATATTTAAAGTTTTTCTCAAGCTAGTAGTTTATTAAGAACGCGAAGGTGTGCAATATTTATATATTTCTTTTCTATTTTTGCATTTATTTGATTTACGTTTCATTTCCGGCTGGCATATGGGGGAATGTCATAGTTACGTATGTATGTAGTACATTAGAGTGGCCCCAAAAAAAGTGTGTTAAAAGATTTCCATTGATAGCGCATTGTTACGGGGGTTCTTCTATTTAGTTTCCAATAAAAAATATTAAATTTTGTTGCCATTCTATGAGCTTTTCCTATAATAAAATGAAAGTGAGAAAATGTGAAGCCAGTTCTGTTTTAGTCTTTAATCAAACTAACCAAAAGTATTCTAAAATTATGAAAAGTTTGGTTTAGGTTGGGAATATCAACCAATTTGTTTGCCTACAATACAATGGGGCTACCTTAATATACTTTTTTTTAAAATTTGTGCAGTGTACAGACACAAGAGTACATTTAATTTCATATAAATGTGCTCGACTTTATACTGAAGGCGTTGTATTCGCTTATACATACGCTTTAATGTACGAAAACTATCTTATCCTACAGATAATGACATCACACACTTCTGCACATACAAGTGCAATAAACCCAGCTGGAAATTTTAAGTAACTTATTTTCTACTGCTCCCACACAAAGTCACCGATGATACTTTCAAGATTTTAATTTAATTTTTGTATGTTTCAAACAACTAAAGAATGATTAATAGGGTCAATTCACAAGGTCTCTTATCATGTCATATTGTTATAATGTCCTAATATTTCATAACGGTTTTATTGCTTTTCAAGCAAAAAATGTCCTAAAATAATACTACTTTCTATGCTATGTTTATTGTGTTATCGTAACGAACCAGCAGAGACCAACGCCGAATGCCTAAGAGTCGGTTAAGCCGAGCCGCCGAGTCGTGATATATAAGGACATTATGAGAATATGACTGATAATAGACCTTGTGAATTGACCAATTATATTATGTAAAACCATTTAAACTTACAAATAACCATTAAATGTAAAGTCTCTATAGGTGTACTCATAACATCGAGTCATAACCGCAAAAAAGCTTAATCGACAAAAACGATATTTTACAGGAAAATTTGTTTATTATTTATTTCTTGTTTACATTAAGTTAGAGCAACAAAATTCAGTATGGAAACACATGTTGTTCCAATGCATAAAATGAATCCAATTGCTTTCAAATATCAGCAGAATAACAGCAATTTTTGGCGCTTAACCCTCTAATGCTTAAGCATGCCTCAAGGCACTCATCGTAAAATGCAAATATAACTGATTTTTCATTTCAAAAACTCATGTAACAGTTGCTAAAAAATGTACTTAAATTATTTTAAGAAGCTTTCAAAGTTTTTGAAATGAAATATCAGTTATATTTGCATTTTACGATGAGTGCCTTGAGGCATGCTTAAGCATTAGAGAGTTAAGCTTTTTCTGCTGTCATTCTGATGAACTGAAATGTATGTATTTGCAAGGCTTCTATTTGTACTAGAAATTAAATATTTTTGTAATCAATACAGTGGATATCCAATAGTACGAATCATTATCGTAATGTTGGGAAATATGTTGCAATAATATCATTGTTCCGATTTTATCCCCTACAGCTGTCACAATAAATACTTTCTTCAACAAGATTTAAATATCTGAAGACAAATAAAAAACAATACCAGTTTCTGGTGCCACTTTCGTAAAAGCTTTCGATATAGAATGCATACTTCTAGAGTAAAACAGCGTTTATGTATGGTGTCCCAACAGTTAAGCAAGTAGTCAATGTATGCCTTATAGATAGTAATCGTCACAAATGTCTTATCACTTGGCTGATTCCAATTTATATATTTGGGTAAGTTGACACGTATGTGCTCTTTGTAGTGCAGAGAGAAGACAATTGGTTACTTTATATATCCCAGGTAATCTAGCGTGAAGACAGTTGTCACTGAAGCGTCCATAAGTAATCTAGAGTGTAGTCATTTGAAATGTTTTGTGAGTAATTCGTTCAAACTGGTTTTATAGAAATTGTGTTGATATAATTCTCATACAGTTAATTTTTATTTTTGCTTAAGTATACTGTCACTTTAGTGTAACCTATAGAGAAGTCACTTAAACGTTTAGTTTGTACTGCACTTTAGAAAGTAATTATTTTACCCACCAGAAGCAATCTATTGGAGAGCTGTCGAAGAAAGTATTGTTTACAAACTATCGTTTATTGGACTATCTTTTTAGCTGACTATTTGAGGTCAATTAGCACTCGCGCATGTTAAAATAACTAGTTATGTAGCTGATCAATTTACCAGTTATGTAACTAGCGCTATTTAGCCAGTAGGTGAATCCAATTCGTTTGGACCAGCTATTAGACAGTCTTATTGTAGTCAAAAAGGGCCTACATCAGGGAAAGGCAACCTATACTATTACATTCTACGATTGTATTAGTTATACTCTCTATCATCTCTCACCAAGAATCTGTGTTGCCAGTAAACATTCGACTCTTTTCCCCAATTAGAAATGAAAACTCTCATATTGTTCATCATACATCTTAAACAGTTGGGAACATTTTTTTTCTCTGGCAACGCTGATTCTTAAATAGCTATTGAAGTAACTAGTTCCCACCCTAAATGATGGGTAAAATCACTAGTTCGGCACTGTCTCCGAGAACTGCTGGGATATTGAGTACCTTTTGCAGATCGAAACTAACACACAGAAGTGAAGAATCGGCTTTGCTCTTCTGGTGGTCCGCTAAAAAAATGTTTATTTGACTTCTCTTATTCATTATGTGCATTTGATAGGCTCTTGTTGACTGCAATTTAATTTTCGATTCACTACTCAAGCTCTTGAGACTTTCACAAGTAGTACATTTACCTTTCTTATGCATATAAATTATTCCTATTAGTCTTGGCTAGCTCATGAACGAACTAGTTCAAGAGAACGATTCGATTATACTAAGTGAACTAGTTCAAATCGATTGCACACTTAGTTCTGTATTGAACTAAGGATCATAAGGGATAGAATCCATTATCAGAATTATACGGCAACTGACAGCGTATTAAAAACCCAAGGAACATTTTAGCTCTAGTAGCATATCTGTTGTTTTAGTACAGAACAGAGAGACAATTTTATTATATTGAATTGATCACTCGTTTATTGTTCTTTTATAAATAGGTAGTTCAACAAAAAGAGCAATTGAACTACAAGAGCTACCTAGTTCATTTTTGAACTATGAACTAAAATGAGCGGTCATTGAAATGAACTATTAAGCACATGGCTAATTGTTATATGTATTATAAATTTTAAAAACAATCTATATTCAAGTTTTTTTTTTATAAAAAATAGTTTTTGTTATAAATTCATAACGGTATACAGTGTGACCGTCAAATTTTTAGAGATGATGCCAATGAATTCATTTATTAAAAAACAAGTAAGAGAACTATATTCGGGTGTGCCGAATCTTATATACCCTTCACCAAATAAAAATTTTAAATATTTGTAGGTAAACAAAATAAACTTTTTTTTTTGCAAAATTTAAAAAAAAGAAAAATTTTTTTAAATTTTTTTCAAATTTATTTTTTTTGATTTTTTTTTAATATTTAAATTTTTTTTTTTTAAATTTATTAGTGAAAAAAAATTATAAAAAAAATTTTTTGTGGTAAAAACAAATATTCGGTTGAAAAAATAATTTTGCCGATTTTGACCCATTGTAGGTCCTAATTACTATAGCTTTATATAAATTGTTGAAATGGACTTTGAAATATCTATCATTAGATCTCCATATTGTTTATATTAATGACTTAGTAATCCAGATAAAGATAAAAATAGGCAAAAAATCGAGGCAGTCCCGGTTTTTTCCTTATATCTCAGCCATTTAAGGGCCGATTGTAAATAGAGACCGAGCCGGAAGAATTCCCGATATATTGATGAATCAATTATGTGTGTAAGTTATTTGGGGGCTACGGAAAGTTGATTTCAACATACATATGAACAGACGGACATGGCTATATCGACTTCGCTATATATAACGATCCAGAATATATATACTTTGTGGGGTTACAAATGAAAAATGTAGAAATTACAAACGGAATGACAAACTTATATATACCCTTGCCACTCATGGCGAAGGGTATAAAAACGCTATATGAAAAAGTTGTCGCTTGAGCTTTTTTTGCGGTTATGGCTCCATATGTTGAAGATGCAAAGCTATGATGTTTTTACAGATAAAGTTTGAGTGGCTGTAATTCTCATTTGCTCTATAGTTTTATTTATATATACAATAAAATTCGGTGAATTTACTAAGAATATAATAATTGGAAATTTAGCATATTAAAACTAAACCATAGTTAAAAAATGGCAACTAATTTATTTACTAGAATAGGTACGAACAAAAATAACTAGTTAGTCAGTTAAATAATAAGTAGTTTCCAGTTTGCTCCAATATTACTTGCTCGCTTACTAAGTAAGTAAAGTTTTAGCTGGGTGATTACTTTGAATAATAATATGATTTCATTGGCTTACAATACGACTATTCATACGACTACTCACTCACAGTATGATTAATTTGGAGAAATCATATCATAGATTTCTTTGAATCATATGATCATAAGATCTTTGAACTGCAATCATAAATCTTATCATAATATGTTGCTCTTAGATTAGGTTTAATGCCTTTACATTAATTGTGTTACTTTCTTTGGAAAGGCTATTGATTGGAGAAGGCAAGGTGGTGAAAGGAGGAAAAAATTTAAGAGTATATTGAAATTTATATTAATGTATTTAAGTCATCTTATTTAAAATCTTTTAAACTGTTTACATCCTTACAGCTTAAGAAACATTAACGAATTTTCCTCAAGCGAACCAGTTTCCTATTGGGTACGTGTGGGTGCATAAGAAGGTAAATGTGAATTTTTGTGCGATTATAAACGTTGCGCACACGTTATGCAATTATAACTTTTGTCGTTAACATTTTTCTGAACAACTTTAAGCGTTGTTGCTGTTGTTGTCATAGTCGTTTTATTTTTGTTTTAATTTTTTTTTTTTTACTTTCGTTTGTAGTTTTAAATCAAGTGTCTTTAGAGAGGGTTCTCCAAAAAAAAAAAAAAAAAAAAAAAAATAAAACAAATACGAAAAAAACAACGAAAATGGTGACTATGAATTTATGTTATTAAGCGTGCATGTGATGAGTGTGTGTTTATGTGATTTAATATTGCATACAGTGAGGGGTAAAAGATAGAATTAAAAAAAAAAGATTTCAAATATTTGCAGTTTCAGGAAATGTTACGAAGTAAATCATAAAATTTAAAGCTAATGCAGGTTTAAAATCATACAAGTTCAGTTCCTGACAGGAATTCTGCTAAAAAATAATTGAGGTCAAGTTTTATAAAAAAATATTCTTGCTGCATAATGGATGACGAAACGTATGTTTTGGCAGGCGTTTCGCAACTTCCAGGTTAAAAATTTTATGTTGCTGATGCTCGAAGGAATATTGAA
Source organism: Calliphora vomitoria (assembly GCA_942486065.2). Taxonomy (NCBI): domain Eukaryota; kingdom Metazoa; phylum Arthropoda; class Insecta; order Diptera; family Calliphoridae; genus Calliphora; species Calliphora vomitoria. The sequence goes on from OW818029.2 coordinate 17,768,267, forward strand.
GAAAAGTTTAGGACCCAAAAGCAAACAAAATTTCCCAAAATTTCTTGGTATGGCAAGCAATAAGCAGTTGCGACAAAAAAACCAAACATTTGTTACAAAGGGCTCTATAAATACCGAAAGTTACATCTAAGAATGTTTACAAAAAAGGCTGCTTCCATTCATAAGACTTCATAATGTGTCCACTTATTTTTGGCCTGACTTGCCATCCTGTCACTATGGTAAACATGCCCTTGAGTGGTACAAAAACAATAATGTGGTATTTATACCAAGAGAGGCAAATCCTCCAAGCTGCCGGAGCTGAGTCCAGTGGAGAGTTATTGGGCTCTTGTTAAAAGAGAATTGAAGAGCGCAAAAAAGGTGTCCAAAAGTCTGGTAGATTTTAAACGGAGATGGACTACCTGTTCGAGCAAAGTGACAGAAAGCACTATAAAAACGTTAATGGAAGTGTTTCGGAAAAAAGTTCAAATTTTCATCATTAGTGATTCAAATAAAAAAAATTAAAACTGTAAGTTTAGTGGTTTCGGTTTTATTAACATATATGTATGTTAAGAATTTTTCGATCTCACTCCTTACTAATGCTTTGATTCGTATAAGGCTTGGAATAACAAAATAACTGGAGTAAAACCCGTCTGTGAGTGGCCATGAAATAGCAACACAATTATGACCTGTAAAATAAGAGCTAATTATTTTGATTTTAGCTGGGTACTTTGAAAAACAAAACACACAAATTCTGCATGTGTACTTATAAACAATTTGTCTGAAAACGGTTAAACTAAATAATTTTGTCATATAATTAATTCATTATTAAAATGATATTTGCTCCTTATTGTACATTAGTTCATATGCATGTATCTTTAAAGCTGTTTCTGCTACAGTTTATATCAATACCATGTCATTTTACACTTTACGTATGAGTATGTGTTTGCAATATTTACGATTCCTGCAGCTTTACTAGTTAACTTTAGTTCTGACAAAAACATTTTTTGTCACTTAGTTGTTTTTTTTGTTTTTGTTATTTACGTTAAGATTCTTTAAAAAAAAAAAAAACATTTTCTATTAGTAAAACGCTGGGTTGGTCCCCTGTCTTTATGCAATTCAAACTCATTTTCGTTAAGTACAGCACTTAGAATGAAAGTTGAGCAAGTACAAGAGCAGCAGGATACTTCATTTGCATTTTATGCAGTTTATTCACGAAATGAATTCAAAGCACAAAAGTTACAATTTTTCTACAGGTAACAACTTTCACAACTATAAACGCACACTTACACATACACACCAGCACAATATTTTCTCTGAATGTTTCCTATTCTATTCCATTCTATTCATATATAATTTGGCAAATTTTTAGTGACTGTTTATAACTACACTTTAACAACTCTACTTGAATGCACTAGGAAAGCTACTTTAGTTTTTCTGATTGTTTCACAAAACTAAAACACAAACACACACTCTCATACATATAAACATACTACTAATACAAGTGCGAAAATACACTCAAACTCCTCACACAAATTGTTCTGCAGTACTTAAAATTTAAATTCAGTGTGACAGGTATTACGAGTTACAAATTATTGAGTTTAAAATGTTTGTTGTTGCCCTCAAACGAAAAGTTGAAGAAAAAAAATGGCAAATAACAAAATAGTGTGACATAAATGTTAATTTTTAGTAGAGTTTCACATGTTGAGAACAAATTATTTTTCAAATTCAAACAAAGTTGACCGTAATTTTTTGAGTGGTATTTTTAAATAATTGTTGTTTTTTCTTGTTTTTTGGCCTAATTTTGATATTAATCATCATAGAATTTGTGTGCTGTTTGTTGGAGTAACTGAAATTATAATTAGGTTTTCGTGTTATTTCAGGATCATGTGTTTTTATTTGAAATGTTGTACATAGATTTATGAATTTAGTAAGATTGGGAATATCTATATATATAAAAAACGATGTTTGTATGTGTATTTGTATGTTCCGAATGAACTTTAAAACGGCTGGACCGATTTTGATGATATTTTCAGGGAATCTTCAAAATAGCCTAGCGGGTAATACTGTAAAGTCAGCAAATGCGTCGCAGTGTATCTTCATCGAGTGCTGCAGAGACATCTCAACAGCATATCGAAAGACTAGAAGCCAATCGCTCCCGAATGGCTCGATCAGGAAAAATAATATGATGACTACAGGAATCACAAGGACGTACTGATTAGAGCAATTGCTTACATTGCAGGGTTTTGAAGTTCCCTACGGAATCCCCGGGAATGTGCTGTTGGAACGGTAAAGTTATGCTGCCAAAAGTTATTAAGTCGCCTGAAATGCTTCTAAGTTACATTTCCGGCGCCAATTCTATTTCCAGGCATTTCCTTCAAAATATCCAAAAGTGCAACTCATGCTTTCAAATGCCGTCGGCTTCATGCCAACTTTTAAAGTTCAAGGCCAAATGTACCACATTTGGGAAGCTCCCAATGATGAAGCGAAGTTCTTTCAAATTTATTTTACTGGAAATTAAGCTACAGAAACCGAACGCTATCAACTAACATGCGTGTGCTTTTGCTGCAATACCTTTCTGCCGAAACATTCTCAAAACAATTGTTGGACATCGGAAATGGATAAATTGATCCCGCCAAAAATGAGATTTCGTTCCCGAACTTCTGCCAAATGCAAATGAATATTCAAGACGTTGTCGACAAGGTATTCCCAAGTCTTACAACCAACTACAAAAATTCGGATTGGCTGTGGGAAGATGCAATTTTGGCATCAACAAATTATGGTGTTAACAAGCTCAATAAGCAAATACAATGGAAACTGTCTGGCGAAACAATAAAATACAAATCAATTGACACCGTAATGAACGAAGAACAAGCCGTCGATTATCCTACTGAATTTTTGAATTCAGCCGTACTAACATTGAAAGTTGGATCGCCGACTTTGTCCGACACTACACAGATGTTTTCTAAGGGCCAGCAACGCGGACCGGGCTCAGCTAATTGTTAATAAAGATTGTAATAATTACACTATGCTACACCAAGAATATGCAAGGGTTATCTTATATTCGGGAGCTACTCAAGCAGCAATTTTAAAATGTTTACGAGCCACTGAATTCATCCAAAAGCAGGGAAATTGGGAACCATACGAATTGAAGCTGGAAGACCTAGAGATATGATCTTACATGTCCGAAATAATGTTTGAACGCTATACAAAAACTCACTTTTGCACCGAATCATTACTTGCTATGAAAAGTGAATCCATTATCATAACCTGAAGCATAAGAGAGCCCGACCAACCAGCCGAATCGACACCAAAGACGAATATCCACGCACTAAGGTAATTCTCTGTATTTGGTGGCAGCAAAAGGGTTCTATCTACTATGAGCTGCTGAAATGTGACCAGAAAAAAGTGCGTACTAAAATGATTAAATATTTTCAACAAAACCCAACTTGGTCCTACAAAAAGTTGGCCAAACAATCAAAGGTCTGCCGTCAAACTGTTTCCAATGCTATTAAACAGTACCTGGGGGGTTACCGCGTAACTGAATCCGAAAACGGAAATGTTCGAAAATGTGTGCTAAATACATTGCAATTCGAAACAATTTCCTTTCGAATCGAATTAGAGAGTAACCCCCCTGGAGAACTTGTCCGTTGATAGAAAACCAGGTTCAGGTAGTAGGAATGGTTCAGATGAAGTTTTTAAAGCCAAAAAAATAGTAAGCATTTTTAAAAGAGCTCCCAACACATCCGGTAGGAAAGCAGCCCGGTTAGCTCAGTGCTCGGACTATTTGGTACTAAAAGTTAAAGCCAGTGAAGGTTTAAAAGCAAACAAGGCTCAAAAAGTTCCTAAAAGGAACTCTGCTAAAAATTTAGAGGCCAAAAACAGAGCACGGAAATTGAAGTCAAATTTTATACAAAAAATATACCTGCTGCATAATGGACGACGAAACGTGCGTTTGCACCTTTTTTTTTAAGTTCCAGATGCTCGAAGGACAAAACAACAGACAAAATTTCCCCAAAAGTTCTTGGTATGGCAGGCAATATACAGTTGCGGCAAAAAAGCCATACTTTTGTTACAAAGGGCTCTATAAATACCGAAATTTAAATCAAGGAATGATTTGGCATCTGCCACTATGGTATGCAAGCCCTTGAGTGATACAAGAACAATAATGTGGTATTTGTACCAAGAGAGGCAATTCCTTTTAACTGCCAGGAGCTGAGTCCAGTGGAGAGATATTGGGCTCTTGTTAAAAGGGAATTGAAGAGCACAAAAAAGGTGTCCAAAAGTGTGGTAGATTTTAAACGGAGATGGATAACCTGTTCGAACAAAGTGACATAAGGCGCTATTTAAACCATAATGGAAGGGTTTTCGAAAAAGGTCAAAATTTCATCATTAGTGATTAGAACTATAAATTTTTTTTTTTTTTTTTGTAATTTGTAACAATAATTTCAATCAAATAAAAAAAGGTTCGAAACTGTAAGTTTAGTGGTTTCATTTTTATTAACATATATGTATGTTAAACATCTCAGTCCTTACTTGCCTTCAGAACAGAAGAAAGAATCAAGCCAATTAGGTAGGCTTGATTATTTCTTCCAAGCAAAATATGAGCAGTTCTTTTGGCTGGGAATCCATATGTTGCAAGGGGGAAAATGCAATTTTAAGTTTTGTTTTATACCTTTCTTAATTTTCATCAAAATCGGCTCCAAAAAATTTAAGATTTCGCTAACTTTCCATGAGAAGTTCCAAATATTGAAAAATTCGACCTGTGACCTTCACGATTTAAGGGTTAGCGTGACTATATTTATATTTACCTCGACTATAATATGCTGAATAGGTTTAACTTAAAATGTATAACTGTATAATGTGGCTCATTCGTCAAAATATGGCAAACAAATTAGTTTTTCTTGAAAATCGCAAAATTTATATCGCAGGTACGGAAAAACTATGGGAGGTATTGTCATACTTTTTTCATATTTTTATTCCCTATTATGTTCCCAATAAATCCCAATGTAATGATAACAAAGTTCGGAAATTTGTTTAACGAAATTTTTAAAAAATTGAAATTGGAGTTTTGAAACTGACGTTAAAAAAATTAAATTATTTTGGTCATCCCTGCGAATAGGTTAACGGTATCCTACGAAGACTAACACTCATATGCAAGTAAATATGAATATATTTTAAGTAAAAATGTGCTTTTATTTTAATATTTCTCAAAATATGTTAATTTGGTCCTACGTTTCTTGTTCTAGTGGCCTGAGACACGTTAATGGCCTGGCGAATTTTTAATAACTTTAACATTTTTTAAACAATTTTTGTCTTTGATATCTTATTAGAACGATAATTTTGTTTACATTTCGATTCTTTTAAATTAAATTGCAAAAGTAATTATTTAATGGCAAAAACTGAAAAAATTTACAAAAACTGAAAAAATTGCATTTTTTCCCTTTGTGCACCTCAAAACTTCAGCGTCGTTGCGGCATCAACTAACGATATCCTATCATCCTAATATTTTACACAACGTGTTTCTACAATACATAGAACAATACGGCCTGTACCTAGAAAATTTAGTCCGTCCATACAATCTTGGAGCACTCTAATGTGCATAGTTTGCATAATATATTATAAACCTTTCTCGATTGGCATTTCATACATGCATAAATCCACTTAATTTCTATATAAAACTATTTTCATAAATAATATGTAAATTTTTGTTTGTTTAAAAGACTTTAACAGAATTTCGATTAATTCTAAACACTTTTTAACACTTTATTCTTTCCAACGCTACCTTTAAAATATTAAAATAAATTGCCTGCCTGTATTTGCTTCATAATAGTTAAACCATTTTAAATTAAACTACTTTAACAATTAACACATATAAAATCGAATCATTTAAAAAAGACGAAGCAAATATGAATTTCAAAAAAAAAAAAAAAAAAAACGGTGTAAAATATTCACAACCTTTTTTAATCTGACTAAAATCCTTTAATACCCTCGCCAAATGACAATATTTAATGCGTGTGCCAAAAAAGAAATAACGAGCAGTAGACAGGCATGCATTTAGCACGATACTTTCATTTACAGAAAAATACAGAGCAGACAGAAATTATAAACATACACATGAATTACAATTGCATTGCTGTCTATCTGTAGATACAGTATTACTCCTGCACTATTCCATTTCTTTCCCATACTACTGCCAATTACTTTTCCTTTTGAATTGTGTTTGTCCCCCTGAATGTGTGCAATTGTTTTTGTGTCTGTATTTCACTTAACCTTAAAATGCATCCTCCACCAACACCACCATCAACCAATTTAACTAAATGAGTGTAGCATCGGCTTCACCACCACCGATGTTGTCATGTTTGCTGTCTATTCTATTCAGGGTTTAACTGTCGAAAGCAACAGTTGCACCCTGGTGTGAATGTATTTTAAGTCTCTCTGTATGTGTTCAGTGTGTGTATGTAGTATGTGTTTCTATGTATGTGATTGCATATGAGTGTTTTTGAGTGTGTGTGTAAATGTGTGCATTCTATATAATAAATGCAGTATGTCAAAATTGGCTTCTATTGGCATTATCTGTATTATTCACTGACAATTAATGGTTCTATATTTACCACGACATTGCATCGACTACAAAAGACACATTTAAATGCTACAAACACAAACACACACACACACACACGAAATCTCATGGATATGTATGTGAAGCTCTTTATAAAAAAAAATGTAAGAGAACTATATTCGGCTGTGCCGAATCTTATATACTCTTCACCAAAGTATACTTTAAGATACCCAGAAATTAATCGTCACAAATGTTTTATCACTTGGCTGACTCCAATTTATATACAATGTGGCGCAAAAGTAATCCTCCTATCAGAAAATGCTATAAATTTTGCGATTGGCCCCTAATGTCAGTTCTGTTTTGACATTTGTGTAGTAAACACATGCGTAATACACGTTAATAAACAATGTTACGCTACAGTGCTCCAGAACGCGGAATATTGCTGACTATTTATTTGACCAATAATCGGTCGGTGACTTTGGCACAACGTGAATTTCGTCGCAGATTTCCTGCACGTCCAACGCCTACTGGTGAAACACTGCGACGTCTAACCGCTCGCCTCGAAGAGACTGGCACAACACTGCCAACAGATGCTGCCAGGCGTGGTAGACCCCGGAGTAGCCGTTCTGCAGAGAATATTGCTGCTGTAGCCGAGGATGTCATGGAAGCGCCGTCGACATCGACCAGACGACGTGCCATGCAAATGGGTGTCAGTCGACGGTCTTTACAGCGAATTTTGGTACAAGATTTGAAGATGTTTCCGTACAAAGTCCAGACGGTGTATCAGCTGTTAGCTGCTGTCCGCCAATCGCGTCTAAAATACGTTCAAGCCATCCATAATCACCACCAAGAGGAAGATTATTTTTCATCAAAAATAATCATGAGTGATGAGGCCCATTTCCATCTTAGCGGGTACGTAAATAAGCAACATTTACGCTTCTGGGGCACTGAAAATCCGCGTGTAACCTACGAAAAGCCATTACACCCGCTCAAAGTCACTGTATGGTGTGCTGTTTTCGCTGGAGGAGTCATCGGGCCTTTTTTTTCTTCGAAGACGTCGCGGGCCAAACGGTTACTATGAATGGTGAGCGCTACAGAGCAATGATCAACGAGTTCTTTTTGCCGCAACTTGATGAATTGGGATTGGACAGGACGGCATTTCCCGGGCGCATAATCTCTCGTTTTGGCGATTTGCACTGGCCAGCAAGATCGCCTGATTTAACCGCTCCAGACTTCTTTTTGTGGGGCTTTTTGAAGTCGCGGGTTTATGTCAACAAGCCTCAGACTCTTGCAGCTCTTAAAGACAATAGCCGTCAAGAAAGTGAGGACCTATCGCCGGAAGTTTTGGGCAAAGTGATGGAAAATGTGTGGCGGCGGACATTTACATGACGTCATATTCTCGACTTGATGTAAAAAAAATTAAAAGACCAAATAAAAATAATCCACAAGAAGAATCAAAGTTTTTCATTTTTTTTTTAATTACAGACAAAAAACATCGGAAGTTTACTTTTGCGCCACCTTGTATTTTGACGTATACATTTTTCAAAGGGGCAAGGTTTGTGTAACTTCTGAGAAGGAATTTTGGTATTTGCCAGACATGAAACCGTAATATTCCATCATGACAACGCTAGGTCAAATTTTGCAATACCTGTTAAAAACTATTTCAAAAGAAGTGGTTGGAAAGTTTTGCTTCACCCACTTTATAGTCCAGACCTTGCCCCATACGAATACTATTTGTTTCGATCGATGTAGAACGCTCTCTTTGGGATATGCTTCACTTTGGAACAGAGTATGCCATATTGGCTTGATTCGTTCTTGGCCTAACTTATAAGCAGTTCTTTTGGCTCGAAATCCATATGTTGCCAGAAAGATGGGAAAAGATATAAATTTATAATGTACAAATGTATCAAAATATAAGCTGAAATTTTTGGTTACAAACACGACAAGAAACCTGCACACATTTTTAGTTTCAAAAAAAGAGTTAACAAAAAAAAAAATAACTCTAAATCCATTTGTAAAAACACAAATACGAAAACATGCCACCCTATAGCATATAAACTCATCCACAAAATTGTCACTGGCTGATGATGAAGGAGGATGATGAGTAGATGGAGGAGGATTAGCAGCACCATCACTATCATGCCAGCCCACCAAAATAAAAATTGATAAATATGTTTGAAATATAAAACGGAAGACTATAAATAAAAAAGTGCACAAAAAAAAATGCAATTATTTGTATTACCAGGAATGAGGGTTGTTTGGCTGTATGTTGGTTGGTGGTGGCATGTTTGAAATTGGGTTGATTTTCAGTATTTTGACTGCTTTAAATGTTCATTTCGCTGCTTGCCGCCAATGTCCTCGTTATTATTATTTTCCATACACATCATAAATGTTTTATTATGTAGATTTGCTATTTTGAATTGAATTGAGTGAGACTCGTTCTGATGCAATGTGTGTGTGTGGAAATGGTTGGGCTAGGATGCTGCTGATGTTTCACTGTTTTGTGTTTTCACTTGTGTTGATGCTGCCATATTGTTCATTAAATTGGTTTGGCATTTCAATGGATTATTTAGTTTTTATTATATTCTATTCTAAATGTTTTTAGTTCTATTCCAGTTTCATATGTAAAGACCACATGACAGATGTTTCTAATCAGTTATGTACACAACATTTGTACCCATAGCAGTGTTAGAGTGCGTATGTCTAAGTTACATCCTTTTTTTGTATTTGTTGTTGTGTTAGATTTGATAAAGTAATTCTATGCTGAAAACAGGCTTTATAGTTTTTATTTTTGTCTAATTTTTAAAAGCTTTCAATAATAATTAGAGAGATTAATTTGAGTTCTTACAAGGGAATTACAAATGTTGTTTTTGTAGAAAAAGAGCTTAAGGGGATAAGTTATGTTAAATTTAACATACAAGGAATAAGGTCGAAAAATTTTTAACAATGAAACCAATAAACTTAGAGTTTTGAATCTTTTTTTATTTGATCGAAATTATTGTTACAATTTACAAAAAAAAAAAATTATAGTTCTAATCACTAATGATGAAATTTTTAACTTTTTCGAAAACCCTTCCATTATGGTTTTTATAGCGCCTTATGTCACTTTGTTCGAACAGGTTGTCCATCTCCGTTTAAAATCTACCACACTTTTGGACACCTTTTTATGATCTTCAATTCTGTTTTAACAAGATCCCAATATCTCTCTACTGGCTTTAACTTCAGGCAGTTTGGAGGAATTGCCTCTCTTGGTACAAATACCACATTATTGGTCTTGTACCACTGAAGACCTTTCTTACCATAGTGACAGATGCCAAATCAGGCCAGAAATAAGTGAACACATTAAGAAGTCTTATGAATGGAAAGATTCTTTTTTTTTCAAAATTTCAAAATTTTTTTTTTTTCAAAATTGTTTTAATTTTTTTTTTTTTCGAAATTGATTTTTTTAAATTTTTTTTCCAAATTTAAAAAAAAATAAAAAAAAAAAATATTCGGGTTAAAAAATAATTTTCCCGATTTTGACCCATTGTAGGTCCAAACTACTATAGCCTTATATAAATCGTTGCAATGGACTTTGAAATATCTATCATTAGATATCCATATTGTCTATATTAATGTCTTAGTAATCCAGATATAGATCAAAAATAGGCCAAAAATCGAGGTTGTCCCGGTTTTTTCCTTATATCTCAGCCATTTGTCGGCCGATTTTCTCGATTTTAAATAGCGAACGAGCCGGAAGAATTCCCGATATATTGCTGTATCAATTATGTTTGTAAGTTATTTGGGGGTTACGGAAAGTTGATTTCAACATACAGACGGACAGACGTACATAGCTATATCGACTTCGCTATATATAACGATCCAAAATATATATACTTTATGGGGTCGAATATGAAAAGAAACGTAATGACAAACTTATATATACCCTTGCCACTCATGGTGAAGGGTATAAAAAAGTCCTACTTAAGGGTAGTTTTATTGCGGAATTTCGTTTTTCAATTACTGTGTAATTAACTGCTATTTTCCTTCAACTATTGTTTTTCTCTATCAAAAATTTCTCACATAAACTTTTGTCTCTGTGCTTTACTACAAAAACCTAATTTTAAGTGATAAATGACGTTTTTAAAATAAGTGGACCACTTATTTTCTTGCTGAGATTTTAAACGGTGGTTTTAGGAATTAAACATAAATTTAATTACTTTAATTAATTGGTTTTCTAACTATTGGCAAATATTTGTCATTAAATTTATAAAAAATATTTAAAAACCAAACTAAAACCGTCATAATTAAATTTCACTAAGTGATTAAAATTCTACAAATTAACACATAAATATGGTCAAGTTAGACAAATAAATTAGCAACAATTTTTTTTTGATAAACAGCGAAACAAAAACAGTTGTTGAGTTGAGTTTAGTTTTTTGTTTTAATATAAAACAACTATTATTAAGTGGTTTATAACTTAACAACACAAGTACCACTCACAAAATAATTTATGCTCTTTTGTGCAAAATGCTAATTTTTTTGTATTTACTATTTAGTTTCTAATAAAACCTCAAAAACCACGTAAAAATCATCATTATTGTCATTTACCCAAAAACCACAAAAAATACTAATTATTTCATCAACCGCTCTTCTGGTTTGCTATTTTTTTTTTTTTTAAATTTTTTTAACAACATTTATTAACAGATGAAAAAAATAGTACATGTGAATAAATATCTAAAATAAAACCAGTTTATAAACCAAAAAAGAAATGCAACATTAAATAGCAAAAAAACAAAAACTCATAATTATATACAAACAACGTATAAACTTTTGCTTGTGAAAATAAGTTGTATAAGGGGACACTAATTGAAGCACATTCAACTAATTTCCTCAGGCTCTCACAATTGCACTCACTTACAAGAATACACGCACACAAACTCATAAATGCATTTATACATATATATACTTACATACATTTAATTTATAAAAGTATACACAAATTGTAACATGTTTAAAAAGAGTTGAGATGTGCTACTTATGTTTTTTTTTTTGCTATGCAACTGCTTTTACTTGCAACAAAAGTACTTTCATTACACAAAACTCTTTGCTGTTTGGCTCTGCTGTAGCAGCAACTACTGCAACTATAACTTCTACTAATATTCTAAATATGTTAAATGTTTCTGTTTTGGGACGGATATACATTTATAAGTTTGTATACATATTTACTATGATGACCAAAACAGTAAGTTTTTTACAGGGCACTATGGGTTGGTTTTCAACATATATAGAATTTAATGAGAGAGATATTTAAATAGCAACTAAGTACAAAATCTTCTAAGATTTCCTGTAGTTCCTTTTACAGAAGGAATTCATCATATATAAATATTTTAAGAAAATCGAGAAAGTCTAATCATTTGCTCGTAATACAACTTGTAACAATTTTAATATTTTTCCATACGATTAAGAACAACTGAGTATGCAGATTAGGGTTTCTAATTTCCAGGACTTTTTTCCCTTCCCGGGAGGAAATTAAAAAAGAAGTCGAACAACTCTGTCGATGAACAGAAAAGCTGCTGATTCATTTGTGCACATAGCCAAAGCTAATGCTGGATTGAAGTCGTATAGATTTGAGAAAGTTTCCGATCACAATGCGATAAAGAACTTACTTAGAAGCAAAAGAACGAGCGAGAAAATTGAGGTTAAATTTGAAAAAAAAATACATCTGTTGTGTAATAGATGATAAAACGTATGTATTGGCAGACTTTTCAAAACTTCCGAGTCAAGATTTTTATGTGGTTTATGGACGAGATAATGTTCAAGAATAATACTGGAAGAAAAAATAAAAAAATCCCCAAGAAAATTCTTGTGTGGCTAGCCACTTGCAGTTGTGACAAAATAAGCCAATCATTTGTGACATCAGGCACTATAAACACAGAAATATATCGCACTGGTTACTCTAAAGAGTGTCAACTCAAAATCTTATAATTTCCACTTTTGCAAGAAACCGATGTACAGTCATATATTCCCACTGTAAAAATCTTACATCATATTCTCTACTCTTTCGCCAAAAAATACAGTTGTATCCGTCTTCAACTTTCAATAAAAAAAAACAGTATCTTTAAAGGAACGAGTGCGATTTATTAAAACAGCACATAGTGCTTTCATATTTCTGGCCCGATCTGGCATCATGTCACTATGGAAAAAGGCCCTTGAGTGGTATTCAAACAATAATGTCAATTTTGTATCAAGGAAGGCAATTTCACCCATCTGTCCAGAACTTCGGCCTGTGAAAAGGTATTGTTACGAAATTGTACTTGAATTCAAATATAACGGTTTTAGCGGCCTGTGTAAAGTTGCATAATATTCCTCAACTGCTGTTAACATATCTGTGGGTATTATTAACATATGAAACATACTACATTGAATAAGGGCTTTGAGTTGATCATTATTTGGCAACACTGAATGTTTAAGCTGCTAACATTGACATCGAAAGCTCTAGAATTCGAATGTACTAGTTTGTCCGTTAAGATCATTGTAGAATATTCACGAAAGATGGCGTATGTATAAATAGTGGCAGAGATGGCAGTCGTGAGTGAGTTTATCATAGGCGCTGTTAGAGTTAACATCAACCTACCATATCTTGTACGTTGAAGTTTGTGCATTATAAACGTGTGTGTGTATTAAAAACACATAGATACTATTTAGACTATTGTTGTTGTAAATTTGAATAAATAAAGAGTTGTTATAAATTTTAAACTACTAAAACTGCTTTTATTTGCAATCAAAAGTATCCGGTTTATTTAAAAGAAATAAACCAACGTTTTAAAAAGGTTAAAACGTAACAGTATTATACTCCTGTTGCAAAATAATTAAAGAACACAGGAAAGGTGTCCCAGAACATGTCCGATTTTAAGCGTAAGTTAATTTACCCAAAAAGGAAACAGAAGAAACTATGAAATCTTAAATGGAAGGATTTCCGGAAAAAGTACCACTATTATTGTTATTATTTTCTCTAAATATGCATATCATTGAAGTTATAATGATAGACATATTAAGAGCATAAATATCCATTTGATTCATTTTTAATGACAAAGTTTTTCTGCTGTGACTTGAGTTGTGTGAAAAAAGTATATTATTTGAACCGTGACAATGGCAACGAATATGTATATTGCAACTTTAAGAAGACAACTTATACAGAAATTCCCGATAAAAATATTAATATTCCCGCGTAGAAACTCTAATGCAGATTGCTTTTCAAAAGGATAAACAGTTTTCATAAATATCAAATATTTTATAAATATTGTTACGTTTTTATACCCTTCACTTTCGTGAGAAGGGTATATATAAATTTGTCATTCCGTTTGTACTTTCCACAATATAATTTTCAGACCCTATAAAGTATATATATTCTGGATCCTTATAGATAGCGGAGTCGATTAAGCCATGTCCGTCTATCTGTCTGTCTGCTGAAATCAATTTTCTGAAGACCCCAGTTATCTTCGGGATCCAAATCTTCAATAATTCTGTCAGACATGCTTTCGAGAAGTTTGCTATTTAAAATCAGCAAAATCCGTCCATAAATAACGGAGATATGAGCAAAAATCCGAGACAACCTCTGAAAATTTCATCAAAAAAAGACAATTTATTGCATCCTTTGACAAAAAAGCAACAAAGCGTATGTGTGGATGTATGTTGGTTATTGTTTTGCGTATTTTGTTTTTGTTTTTATAAAGATAGAGTTGTTTATAATGAGTTTTCATATGTGCAACTCTATCATACGTAAACATCACACACACCCAACAACAACATTCTACAACAATGGTGTGCAGCCCATAGCACAATTGTGCAAAATCAAATCACACGTATTATTATGCTCTTACAATTTAGTAGTCGTTGTCAACTCAACGAGACAACTACAAAAGCGCATGAGCACGGGTGTACAACTTTTTCTTTATTTTTTCAGTTTTTGTATTTGTTGTTTGTAGGTGCACTGAACAAAATAAAGAATTAAATGTGTTGGTGAGATAATTTACTTTTCCGCACCTCTGTTCTACAATGTGGAATGAGATGAAATGAATAAGAATTATATAAGTTTAAAACTGTAACAACTCTTTATTTATTTTAAATATACAACAACAACAGTTTTAAATGGTCACTATGTGTTTTATACACATACACACATTAATATTACACACTTTAAAATATACTGGTAATACAGTTGATGTTTATTCGAACATCGTCTCTGATAAACTAAACTCTTTGGTGATCTCACCTCCAATTTATATACGCTGCATTACCATCTAGAAAACTCTATTTCTACAATGATCTTCAAACTAGAATATTCAAATTCTAGAGCTTTCGATGTTAGTAATTATGTAACTGTAAACCAGCCGTTAAAACAGTTATATTTAAATTCAAGTACAATTTCATAACAATGTATGTGAAAAATCAACAATTTTGGAGAATCGTTAATATCTTTTGGGTTTCAAAATGAAAAAAATCAGTGATACATATCGGCTTACCATGGAAAATATCATGTGTATCTGTAATTTTATATTATTAATCTTTTACCTCTTAATGTTATGGTAATTTAAAAGTTGAAAATTTAAAACTATGTTTTGAATACTAACAGGTTCTAACTTACAGATTAAATCTAACATAAATTAGAGTCACTTGATTGTGTAAATTAGTATTGCTTAAAAACAGATAATATTTATTTGTGGAAACTGTTTATACAAGTGAAAACAAAATTTAACGATTTTTTAAATTGTTCAGCTTTTTAGTAGATCAAATTGAATTTTGACGATAGCCTTTAAAATATATTGAAATTTGCAATCTTATTGATGGCTTATCATCGGGAACAGAGTAGAGTTGAATCATGACTCAAAATTTCTCGTGCTTATACGCATTCATATTTATTACAATACTAGATTGACCCGGTGCGCTTCGCTACCCCTGTCGATGTAAAAATCGGTTCAGCCGTTTAGTAATTATTGTTTAAAAACTAAAGGTACCAATTTTACCCGTTTTTCCCCCTTTTTCTCCCTTTCTGGTCCAAGTATTGAAAAAATTTATAGCCTATTGACGCTTCCAAGTAAGGATCTATCTACGTTCCAAATTTCAATAAAATCGGTTCAGCCGTTTAGGCGTGATGCTCAAACAAACAAACAAACAAATAAACAAACAAACTTACAAAGACATTTATATATTTATATAGATATAGATTGTTAAGACTCATATACACTCGTAAAGTTTGAGGCAATCATCATACTCATACCAAACAATATTTATTACGTAGTTGATTTCCACTCAACCATACTTAATCTGTATAGACGATGCAAAATAAGTATGATTCGAATACGAACATTAAAATACTAATTATGAGGTTGTGTGTTGCCGATTTCTGTATAATTCCACAAAAAGAAACGAGCCTGAGTCGAATGAGTTAAATCAAAAGTAAGTATCAGTGAAGTCTGGCTGAGGTTATTTATGAATCAAACAGATTTGAGTTCATATGAGTATGGTGTTTACGTCGGATTCATACTTAATGCTACGCATACTTATAAATCAACTAGCTTGACCCGGTGCGCTTCGCTACCCCTGTCGATGTAAAAATCGGTTCAGCCGTTTAGTAATTATTGTTTAAAAACTAAAGGTACCAATTTTATAGCCTATTGACGCTTCCAAGTAAGGATCTATCTACGTTCCAAATTTCAATAAAATCGGTTCAGCCGTTTAGGCGTGATGCTCAAACAAACAAACAAACAAACAAACTTACAAAGACATTTATATATTTATATAGATGTTATTGTGAGTATGAGTACGTCAGACTAGTTTAATTTCAATGATGGCTACTCAATTATACTTATAATTTCATAAGTGCCTTTGAATAGCAAAAAAAGTGATTTATTTCCTTATCTCTGATCGGGATTACAACACAACCTTCTCAAACTTTAAAAAAATTGCCGTAAGTTTGTAGAAAATTAATATTTCTCGCTAGTGCCATTCTTAGATGTCTTTGAACTTGGCTATCATAAACACAATTGGTTAATTCACAATGTCTCTTATCAGTCATAATGTCCTAATATATCACGACTCGGCGGCTCGGCTTAACCGACTCCTAGGCATTCGGCGTTGGTCTCTTCTGGTTGGTTACGGTAACACAATAAACATAGCATAGAAAGAAGCAATAAAAACCATTGTGAAATATTAGGACATTATGACAATACGACATGATAAGAGACCTTGTGAATTGACCAAATTTATTTATAAATGAACCCTCCGAGTCGAATGCTCGTAAAATTTGGGAAAAATTGCGTTTTTCAGGTTTTTCCAGAACGTATTTTTTAAATCCAAGAATCAATTTTGGAAGCCATGATTTTTTTATAGCCTTACAATCTTAGTACCGTATATAGTATTTCCAAATCCTATATCTTGATATCAAGATTCACGTTATGGAATTGTTATCAAGAACAGGAACGTGTTTAATTTGATCTTCTTTTTAGATCAAATAAAGGTTTACCAAAAATAATTTATTACCAGGTTCATGATCATTATCGCGAAATCTAGAAATAAAGTTTTTTAAAGAAATATTTACCCATTGTGTTAGGTCACACCGAATGAAAGGATTTTGCATGCAACATGCTAAAAACAAGTATTTAACAAAATGAAATGACCAACATGTTGAAAATCAAAAAAGGAAAAACAACAAACACACATTAAGTAGCACCCCACAAATAGCAGCAACAGCAACAATTGTCTACAATAACACACAACAACAGCAACAAAGACTTTTATCAAACAAAAATCTAATGCGGTTAAAAATAGCAACAACTGCAATAACAGCAATGACATCAAAAAACCAACAATAATAACCAAAACCTACATAAGTATAACGTTATCATTGTCGTCATCATCGCCATCATACAAGTTTTAAACTTAAAAACAAAAACAACAACAACGATGCTATCAACGACAACTACAACGTGAGTGTAGTGCTCATGCAGACATAGGCCCAATATTAGAACAAATATACACAGATTAATAGCATATAAGTACATTAGGGAGCTCTTATTTGGCACTTTTTCGATTTTTGTAAGTCCTAAGTTCTACAATTGTTCTCCGTCATGTAAAAAAACTACTGAAATTTTTATCAAAATCTAATAATGTTTAGAGGAGGCTCATTATATTTGATTTTTTGGGTTTTTAGTTCAAAGTACAATACAGCAAAATTAGACCACTATTATTGAAAATATTGAAAATAAGTATATTTAACATGAAATCAGTTTGTTAAGAATCATTCCTTTATTCTATTTGATCAAAACTATTAAAAAAACAAGTATGAGAGCTATATTCGGCTGTGTCGAATCTTATATACCCTTCACCAAATTATACTTTAAAATACAAATTTTAAATATTTTTAGGTAAACAAAATTTATTTTTTTTTTTCCAAATTTAAAAAAAAAAAATAAGAAAATTTCGAATTGTTTTTCAAAATTTAAAAAATAATTTTTTTTTTCAAAATTGTTTTAAATTTTTTTTTTTTTTAATTTTTTAAAAATTTTATTTTAAATTTACTAGTGGAAAAAAGTTTATGAGAAAAAAATTTTTTTGGTAAAAAAAATTCAGGTTTAAAAATATTTTTCCCGATTTTGACCCATTACTATAGCCTTATATAGATCGTTGCAATGGACTTTGAAATATTTATCATTAGATATCCATATTGTCTATATTAATGACTTAATAATCCAGATATAGATCAAAAATAGGCCAAAAATCAAGGTTGGCCCGGGTTTGTCTAATATCTCAGCCATTTGAGGGCCAATTTTAAATAGCAACCGAGTCGGAAGAATTCCCGATATATAGATATGTGAATCAAGTTTGTAAGTTATTTGGGGACTTCAGAAAATTGAATTCAACAGACAAACAGACGGACATGTCTGAATCGACTCCGCTATCTATAAGGACCCAGAATATTATTTCTGGTCGGAAAATTATATTCTGGAAATTACAAACGGAATGACAAACTTGTATGTATATACCCTTCTCACGAAGGTGAAGAGTATAATGAAATATTTTTTACTTTGACTCATAAAACCAATACAAGAAATCTTTACTGATCGCACAGCGCTTATATACAGGGGCTGAAATCTATTTGTAACCATTAATCAATACATTGCTTCCGCATTGGCAATTAGTTCACTTTTGTTGGGGGTTATTACACTGTTTAAACGATTTATTTTAAAGTTTGTGAGCAAAGAAAATCCAATAAAGCTAAAGAAGGGCCATCTTAATAATCACAGATTAAGATGATCATAGAAAAGAGGTCGCAAAGAGCGAAGTTATAGGAGGAAGTTAAGCCACAAACCCTGAAAAAATATAATTTACAAAATTTCAATCAATGTCCTTTAAACAGGTTCTTTTTTTCAGTTTGCTGGGCTATTTGCACAGTTACTCTTAAAAAGAGTTTGTACTTAAATGTGTTGCTGGTGACTAAATTTTAGTTGTTTTAGTCCTTTAAATGGGTATGTTTAAGTGCAAGAGTGAGAAAGAAAGTCCCAGCAGTTAAGCAAGTAGTCAATGTATCCCTTATAAACAGTAATTGTTGCTAATGTCTGACTCCAATTTATATATTTTGGGTCATTTTACACGTATGTGCTCTTTGTAGTGCTGAAAGAAGTCAATTGGTTATTTTATATATCCCAGGTTATCTAGCGAGAAGATAATTGTCACTTAGGTGTATCTAAGTAATCGAGAGTGTCACTTTAAACGTTTATACAAATTGTATTGATATAATTCTCATACAGTTTATTTTCCTTTTTGCTTAAGTATACTGACATCTCATGCAACCTATGGTGAAGTCAATTGTCACTTTAGTGTCTCTAAGTAACCTAGATTGTAGTCACTTTAAACGTTTTTTTTTTACTGTACTAGATAGCTATTGCATAGCTATTGTACCCACTAGAAGTAATCTGTTGTCGGATGAAGATTTGTTTACAAGCTATCGTTTATTGGACTGCATATGATATGTCTTTTAGACTGATTATTTGATGTCAATTAGCACCCGTTAATGTTAAAATAACTAGTTATGTAGCTGGTCAAGCTGCCTGTTAGGTAGTTAGTAAGGTATCTGGCTCTATGTAACCGGCATGTGAAACAAATGCGTTGACAGTCTCATTCTAATCCAAAAGGATCAATTGACCATCTACTTAGGATATGCAGGTTTTAAAATAATTAGTCACGTAGCTAGTTATGTAAATAATTGTCACCCTAAATGATAGTTCGGGACAGTCCCCTAGATCTGTTGGGGTGTCTGTGAGAGTGTGCGTGCAAGTGCATGTGTTTATCAGAAAATTATAACTTTCGAGCTTTTTAAAGTTAAATGTAGTTTTCAACACAACAACTATTGTTTTAAACAATTTAATTAGTTGCTAAAAACTATTGTTTTTACTAACGTAAATGAACATGTTAACATTTGTTGGGTAAAAAAAAAAACTAAAAACTAAAATGAAAACGCAAAAAACAACAAGTGAAACTAAAAATAAACGCTTAGAAGCACAAGTACTCGTATTAATATTTTCCAAAATAAGTTTGGAGGGAAGAAAAGTTTTTTTTTTTATTATTTTCCTAAGAACTAATTTGACATTTTTAAATTAGTTTCTCGTATTAAAGTGCTAACATAGGAAATTTAATTTAATTGAAGCTTATATTAAGCAGGAGTATTGAATTTCACTTCGAGAAGATACTTTTAAAGGTACAGTCAGATTCGCAAACATTTGACGCTCTTATATTTGTCTGTATATGCCCAAAATACTTTTGAAGCAATACCAATTTTATTTTCTGGTTATATTACGCACATTTGTTTGCCCATTTTTGTTTGATAAAACATACATTAAATATTGTCAAATACACATAAGGGAAAACTTATTTGACTTGCGGTCACACATTCACAAATTTTTGCTTCTTAGAAATATTAGTTCAAACTGTCAGAAAACATAAAAATACAAACGAAAAAAAAGTGATATTAATACAATTTCCCACGACTATAGAGGCTGAGTTTAAGCTATGAACTTGGACTTTAAACTCTAAGGTGGCGCGGAGCTCCAAGGCCCCAAAGAAAGGTATCTCTGGTATATGAAAAATTCAAAATGATGCCTAATTTTTGTTCTCCATCCGATTTGAAAGATACAAGGTGGCGCAAAAGTAGACTTCCGATGTTTTTTGGCTGTAATTAAAAAAAAAAAAAAAATGAAAAACTTTGATTCTTCTTGTGAATTATTTTTATTTGGTCTTTTAATATTTTTTACATCAAGTCGAGAATATGATGTCATGTAAATGGCCGCCGCCACAGTTGATTGTCATTTGAGCCCTTTTTATGGCATTTTCAATCACTTTGGCCAAAACTTCCAGCGATAGGTCCTCACATTCTTGACGGATATTGTCTTTAAGAGCTGCAAGAGTCTGAGGCTTGTTGACATAAACCCACGACTTCTAAAAGCCCCACAAAAAGAAGTCTGGAGCGGTCAAATCTGGCCAGTGCAAATCGCCAATACGGGAGATTAGGCGCCCGGGAAATGCATCCTTCAGCATATCGGTTGTAGCACGTGCAGTGTGTGCCGTTGCACCGTTGCACCGTTGCATGTTTTAAAAATAGTACCAATCTATTTACCCGGATTTGGCCCAATATACACAGTGCCACTCGAATTCACAGTAATACTGTTAGTTGATTTTAGTATGAATCCAGCAACCAATGTTAAAAAAACGAAAATTGGCTTAATAATTTCAAATAAAATGTATTTTCCCGTTTTTACCCCATTTTGGGTACTCTTTTTCCCCATTTTATTTAAATAATTTTCATTATTGTAGTGGTAGCTCATAATAAAATATTCATATGTCTATGTCAATTTATAATTAAAAAAACATATTTTATGAAAAAAGTACCAAAAATAAATACAATTTTTATCCCTTAATGGTAAGAATTTCAAAAAAGTACCAAATTCATAATTGTTCTTTTTTGATAAGGAAAGAATGCGATTTAAAATTTGAGTTTATGTTTATTGGTTTAAAAGATACACAGGGTGCCAAAAAGTGGATTGTTTTGGGGAGGGAGGAAGGAACCCACAGTTTGGGACGTTATTCTTTTATACATATATAGATAATATTAAAATTACTGTTATACCGTTATCTATTTGATAAAATATTAATCTATTTAATTTATAATAAGTTTAAAACATTTTATAGCCATAGATATTGTAAAAGAACATTATCATTTTGTTCAGATTTATCAAATTTTGTTTGCCATTATTTGATCATAAGAAATTTTGTAAACATCAAATAATTATTTGCCCAAAAATTAAGAAAATATTTGCCATTCAGTGGTCACACTATGTTCACATTGAGAACACTTTCGATTGATGGCAAATAATTTTGTTTGACTGAAATCAGCTGTTTTCTTGTTTGCCTCTCGAAATTATTTTGTGGTCAGATTACGTCAAATAAATATTTTACAATTTTAGTCAAATGTTTGCCTAATCTGACCGTACATTAAGTCTTACTGCGCTAACTTTTTGATAATTATGCTCAGTATACTCTGGCAAATCATCATAAACAAATTGACGCTTGAACAATGCTCTCCATTACCAGCAACAATTGACGCCTTGGAGACCAACATTGTTCGCGTTATTCGTGCTCGTAAAAAAAAGTTTGTTTTTGACAGTCATTGATAGCAGACTACTTCGTGACTTGAGGAGAAATTGGAAAAAAGTGAATTAAGTATTACTTTTTGCTGCAAAAACCATCACTCAAATAAAGGCTAAGCTATATAAATACTATGGGAACTCTGCACCATCAATTTTAATGTTAAAAAAGTGGTTTACTGAATTTTTTTTGTACCTGTACATGCACGAAAGATGCCGAACGTTCTGGACGACCAGTTGAAGTCTCTACACGCAGAGAGAAAATATAGTTGTGCATGTTTCCAGAAACCATTTCAACATTTTTAAAAGTTTTTTAACAATATTACAGTCACAGTAACTATTTACATGATTGTGGTAACCATAATATGGTTAACTTACGATTCACATGATTGTATCAACCATATATATGGTTACAGTAAACATGTATATGTTTGTGACAACCATTTATATGATGAAGGACTTACCATATTATGTTGCTTATCGGCTTATTCATATCATAATCTGAGAACAATATATTATGATATAAAGATTCATCATAACAATGCACAGTGGTCCAAATGCTCAATCTAACCGGAAAAAAGTCATAACTCGCTTTTGAAAAGCCGTACCGACATTTTTATATGTAAATTTTTTCTTTGTGGGTTTGTTTGAAGCCTATAGACGATACGGCTCGACCGATTTTCCTGAAATTTTCACACCGTCTTTCTTTATGTGTGGAAGGAATTAAAGGCTACCTTTCATTAAAAAATTTGAAGTGGGCTACATGCCACGCCAACCTTAAAAATAAAAATACAGCTCCTTCCTTGTAATGGACATGTTAAACTATAAATGAAATAAAAATCGTTGAGGCAAAAAGTGGAAGCTAATTTTTTAAACATTAGAAAGCTACATATATACTTTTTACTCTTACCTTTGTTATATTAATTACACCAACAAATTTTTTTTAGTTGTTCTTACTATTTTTTGACGCAATTACTTGTTTTTGAAGCAATGTATCAATACTAGTGTAGCTATTTAAAGAAAAAAATATGCCGTTATGTACTAAGGACACTTGTCAACATATTACCATACAAAATATTTGCTTTTGAAGCATTTAAAAAAATTTCTTTTTTCCGGCTAGATTGGGCTTTTGGACCACTGTGCAATGGTTGTCACAAACATATAAATGTTTACTGTAACCATATATATGGTTGATACAATCATGTGAGTCGTAAATTAACCATATTATTGTCACCACAATCATATATATAGTTACTGTGACTATAATATTTTTAAAAATTTTGATATGGTTACAGTAAACATGCGCAACTATATTTTTTTTCTGCGTGTGCACACCATACAATTGAAAACAATCACGATATGGTGTTGACTGATCGGAAATTTAAAATGCGAGAGATTGTGGAAGCCATAGGCATCTCGCTTGGCTCAGCGGTTTCAATTTTGAATGAGAAGGTTTTCCGCACGATTGTTACCGCATTTGCACAAAAGGATACACACATGTGCAGTTTCCAAGGCAAAAATCCATGAATTAGGCTGTGAAATGCTCCCTCTTCCGCCCTATTCATGACGTTAACCCCGGGTGGCAATTTCTTGTCTCCAAACCTGAAGAAATGGATCGACAAAAAGAGATTTGTCTCCAACGAAGAAATCATTTCACAAACAAATATCTATTTTGATGACCTCGACAAATCTAATATTTTGCAAGGGATATATAAATTTGAGAAACTTTGCACAAAGTGAATAGAGCTCAAAGGAAACTATGATGCAAAATAAAAACAATTTGTATCCAAAAACCTGTGTTTCATTAAAAAATGCATTTATTTTTTGGCCCACCGTCAAATATTCATCATTGTGTTTAAATTTTTAATAATTTTTAAAGCAAGCTCATATCTTATATACCCTCCCATATGCACTCAAAAACAAATCTATGCTCTTTGTTTTATTCTCAAACCGGAACCATTAATGTAATCAGTACCGGGGTAATTAATTATGTGTTGGGACATGATTTATTAAAACCCTTAATGATGTGCTCTACATACATTTATTGTTGTACATTTTAATAATTTTTTTAAAAAATTTCATAAAATATGTTCACAAAGGTGTTTACATTATTGTTATAATTCTTTGTGAAAGCAGTAACAGTTGGAATCCGCACTCGCATTAACAATATGAAGGAATTAAATTTTATAATTCTACTGTTCGTCTCTTGGTTCTGCTCTACTATGTGCAGCTTTACTTTGCTGTGTTTCCTGATCTAACTAACCCATAACAAAAAGGGTTGACACAGGTTATTTACACATGAATTTTTCCCCTTTTCAGATTTTCTTTTCGTTGCTATGATTGAATTCACGGGGTTGCACACAGCACGTACTACGATGCAAAATGAAAAAAAAAATATATAAAAATTATTTAACACACACATATACCTAAATTGTGCGTAACTTTAAATAAAATACAGGTAAACAGTTTCTGTTTTTTTTATTAATTCTCTTGTTCACTTTTATTTGTAACACATTTGTGGTTGATTCAAAGCAGCAAAAAAAAAGAAGAAATATAATGGGAGTTAACAAAACCTTTCCACTGTTGTCTTCAAACTGTTGATTTTAAACATGAATAAATATTAAAATCTCAAAAAATATACAAACATAGAAAATCAAACAAATCCAGCCAAGCTACTTTGAATAAATAGAAAAAGATTAAATGACTGTGTAAAAAAAAAAACTATTGATAAAATTTTAAAAAAATATGTCAACAGAATGTGACAGATGTTTAACAATTTGTTGTTGCCAATTTTGTAATAATAAATTAGCTGTATTGCTGAACATCACTACAACAGCAGCATCATGTTGAATGTTGCATATACAACGGAAACAAATAAAAAAAAAACAGCTACTGTTTAACAATCATGTTTCTTTTAATTTGTTGCTTATATTCAATGGGCGTTAAATTAAAAAAATAAAATAATAATTTCCTACATGCTGGGTTTTTCTTTTTAAAGTAGTACAGAGAGTTTTGGTTTTTTATAAAAAATATGAAATATTCTTTGGTTAGGTTTATAAGAGGAAATAATTCGTAAAATATTCTCACACTTAAAAATTAAGCAGTAAATGAGAGAAAAAAAATCTTAACTAAACCCTCCCCTATACTAGATCACCCAAAATTGTACTCGTTTTAACTTTGATGACATTCCAAAAAATTACGCAGTAACAATTCCCTTATCAAACTTTTAACTGCTGAATAAAGTTTTTTACTCGAGGAAATCAAGATTTCTGGAAAAAATATAAGCTAGACTAACAACAAATGTCAGAAGAACTGTTTAAATATCATGACTGGGTCCAAAGTTATATGCATTTGAATTTAAAAAATTTAAAAATTGCGACTTTTCGCAAGTTTTTTTGGAAAAAGACTATTTTTTTCTTTTTAAGTTATTTTATTTTATTTTATATTTTATTTTTATCAAATATTTTAAATGAAAAAAAATTTTAAAATTTTGGATACCAAGGATACCATCCAAAAAATGCTTATTATACACTTAGGGCCGTTTTCTCATTAGGTGATTATCTTTTTTCCCAACGAAAATCTGCAGATTAAAGAAATTTGGTTTTCTCAATGTCTTATTTGCTTCTATTCTGTCGCAAAACTAACCGGACCTCATCTGTCAATTATTTATTTATCGTACAGATAAATTCAATCAGCTGATTGCTGTTTATAGTTTGTATATGTTTTTGTAAACGAAATTAAATAGATTTTATAAAAACAAATGTTTAATAGAGGAATTAACATTAATTTGATGGAGGGTGAGCTTGAAGAACATGGGTCCCAAGTGAATGCTGAAAGAGTTCATCATGCCAGGCATAACTACCTGGCAGACATGGAGGATAATGAATTTTCAAAAGATTCTTGCTGTCGATGGCCACATTAAACAGCTGATTTATGTAAACATGTTGTCACTTGAAGGCAGGGTTCCCAAATTTCACATCTATTTTGAGATGTATTGCCAACTGAAAATAATATTTTTGGTGTGTATATTGAGAAAACCAAAATTGTTAACAGACAGTTTATCGGCCTAATAAATTTATTTCGACATTTAGTAACAGGCAGTTTGTCGATACATTGAGAAAACGGGCCTTAATGTGTCAAAATCGGGAAAAATATTTTTTAAACCGATTTTTTTTTTGTTTTTACCAAAAAAATTTGTTTGTCATAAATTTTTTTCACTAGTAAATTTAAAAAAAAAAAATTTTAAAAAATTTTGAAAAAATAAATTTTGGAAAAAAAAAATTTTTAAAAAATTGTTTTTTAAATTTTGAAAAAAAAAAAATTATTTTGTTACCTAAAAATATTTGAAATTTTCATTTTAAAGTATAATTTGGTAAAGGGTATATAAGATTCGGCTTAGCCGAATATAGCTCTCTTACTTGTTTTTTATGTAAATTAAATTTTAGGGCCAAAATTCTCAAATCGCATAGTTGATATCAAAATATAGTAACCCATTTTAGATGGCCAAATACGTTCTTAATTATTCTGTAAAGGGTTCCGATAACTCCACCCCTGGAATATATATTATAGCCAAAAATTTCAAAACTTTTTTGCGAATTGAGCGATTCCTTATAATATATTTAAAGAATTTGTGTTTACTTTTCCATTTTCGATAGAAAAATCTATATAACTGTAAAATTTCATAAAAAAAAAATTAATTTAATTTTGAAACATTTTTTTATTATAAGCCTGAAATTTTAAAACTTTGTTGGAACATTAGTAAAATATATGTTTTACTGTAGAACAGCTTTAAGTATTATTATTAAGAAAATGTAATCATTAGTTGTCCTTTCGTATGAAAACTATTAAAATTTTGTTTTTGTTTAGATGTATAAAATCACATTTCGTAAATTTTCAATTTGATGGTTTGGGGAAATAGCTCCAGATTTTTTGTTTTTTTTCTTTTAAATAACTAAGAAATATTGCGTTATTTATTAAAATTAGTTTTATGACATAAAGTTTATTAATAGTTCTTTATTTAATTCTTGATGTTGTATGTTTTGTTTGCTGAAATCCAAAAAAATACCAAAGTTTGATTTTATTTTGCAAAAATATATGTTAACAGGCTACAGGTGCTGCAAAAAGGCAATATTTGACATCGTTTGTTTTGATTTTGCATTCAACACACTGTGCTTTTAAACAACACACATACAAAATTTAAAAAAAATAATACCGTTAAGGTGTATTTTGTCCTGCTTTTGTAATGCTGTATAATTTTTTTGAATATTAGCAAGGTCAGTTTTATGAAAGCAAGAGTTTTTTTATAGTTTTGTGAAGTAGATTGATTGGGTGTACATATTATATAAATTTATAAGAAAAATAATTTTTTTGGACAAACTTATGTGAGTAGAAAAATCGGTGTACCCAATTGGGTACAATTTTTCAAAAAATATAACGTTTTATTTATTTGGCTGATAACTGATTAGACACCATTGACAAAATGACCAAAGTGAGACCCTTATACAAACTACACTGGCTTCTGGTGTCGCAACTACTCTCGAAACCAATTTCCTAAAATTATACAAAATCCTCTATGATGTGGTGAATGCCATAATAAAATAAGAGCGTTGTCTGAACAATGAGATGTTACGTTATGTTTTGAATAAGTAATGCTTTAAATATTTTCACATGTTATAAAAATAGCTTACACTTTACCCAAAATTGTTTTACTAAATTTCTTATGTTTTCTATATTGCTTGACCGCATTTTAGTTTAAATAAATTAATGAATTTTAAAATTTTTAATTTAAAATGGTATTGGTTTTTAATGGGTTAATATATTTAAATTTTTCTTTAATTTTATCTAATCCCTATCTCATATTTGTTATAATGTGAAATCATTATTTGTCTGTTTTGACAAGAAGTTTAAAAAAAATTAGTTTTTGATGGCACACATAAATAATATATTTTTACCGCAAATGTAAGTTACTCAATAATTGTATATAACCTACACATACTTAGGTTGAGAAAGTAATATGAGCTTCAGCTGATAAAAGTAACACATAAAGTATAATCAAAACGATATTTAATTGTGTGATATACAAGGCAAATTTATATTCAAACACAACAGCATTGGCCTAGATTTTACCCTATTATTTCCTACTTTTTATTCCTAATTACTAATTACAAAAACTGATATGAAAGTTTCAAATGATCACGGGAGCATATTTCAATAGCCTAATTTTAAATAAATTCTTTACTTATTTATACAAGTTTGTAGGGAATGATGTTAATTTGTTTAACTTGGTGCAAATTTTGAACCAATTAGATGATTTTAAAAGCATTTGTAGATTTTTTAGAAAAAAGATATATGACAGCTATGTAAATTCTTGTTAGAATTGAAATGTTAATAAGTAAATTAATACTTGGTTCCAAAATAAAAACCGATTTTTACGAATTTTTAATAAAAAAATTAGATGTTATGACATTTCCATAATTTTGCATCTAATATTATGAAAGAACAAGAATTTCTAAAAATTTATGATTTTATTCAGATTTATAGATTTTTTAAGGAAAAGGATGTATGGCAGCC
Organism: Calliphora vomitoria; assembly: GCA_942486065.2. Classification (NCBI taxonomy): domain Eukaryota; kingdom Metazoa; phylum Arthropoda; class Insecta; order Diptera; family Calliphoridae; genus Calliphora; species Calliphora vomitoria. Next base: position 17,797,052 of record OW818029.2, read on the forward strand.
ACCCGAATCCTTGCTGTGATTCTAATAAAAATGTCACAAACAACAACAACTTTATTAGAATGATTATAATCAAATTGTTAGGAGTGTAATTCGTGTCCTTGCATATTTATATATTTGTACAAGCTAAGAGCTTTATATAGCTTGACAAACTAGAGGTGGTCAACTTTTACAGACTGTATCTAAGTTTGTATTTTTAATAGGGTGGTGACAAAATAAAACTTCTGACAGCGGGATAACATGCCGTACGATTTGTTAGTGCACCATTTTGCAATCGGAGCAGCAGTTTAGAAGAGGCTGATTAATACACAGTGCCGTAATTGAACGGAATTGTCAAGGTTTTTGGGACACAAATGAACATATTTCGCTAGACCATTGTGTAGTATCTTCATGGAAATTTAATATTTGATATCTTAGTAACTTTTGTTATATTTTAAATAACATATAGGGCCTACCACAAATAATATTTTTTTCTTATAATCTCGGCTTTGTGTTTCTAGATATCTATTTAGATCAATCTGAAAATTATATTCAAAATTGGGCAACTCTGGACAAGGCTTAGGAGGTATCTGTTCCCTTAAATAAGCCAATATTTATTTTTAAGGCATTTATATATTTTCAGATACATAAGTATACAAAATCTATAAGAACCCGAATACATTTGTGTTCTATAGCAGATGTAATATGAAGACTTTTTTTGGGGATAAACATAAAAAAGTATGCTGCATTTTAGACGATGGCCGTTCACTAGCCTCCATTCCAACTACGAACCCATGTAAATACAAATAAACTCAAAAACATTTCAGCACTGACTCTGTGAAATTTCACTAAGATATCGGTTTTTATAATTCATAAACATTTTATAAAGTTTGTAAGTAAACTTTTCTGTTCATGTTAAAATATATTTATATTTCTTTATAAAATACTATTACTTTAAAACAATAGTCCCTGTTTAAGGAATAACCTTTAACTTATATTATTTTTTTCTATTCCCCGCACACATCTATTATTTGTACATATGTTTTTTATTTTCCAATTTAATCAATTTGTTTACCTCAATTGTTTAATGCTCATTTAATATGTTTGTTTTGTTAGAAAAAAAAAAACTGCTAAAAAGATAACAACAAACTAAAATCAATAAAACTTACTTTGACATAAAACATAAATGAAGTAAAAGTCAGCTCTGGAAATAAAAGCAGGGGAAAGACAATAAAATAAAGAGGAAGAAAGAAAAAAAAAAACACATTGAAATAATTTATAAATAAATGATAAAGATAAAACTAAACAAAAACATAAACACTATAATGATTGATACAAATGTAGAAAAACAAAAACAAAAACCTAAACTTTATAAGTTTTTGCTACAATAAAATGGAAAAAAAAAAGTAAACGATAGGTTTTTATTTATTTACAACTTAAATAGAATATAAAAAAATCATGTGTTTAAAACTCAGGGATAACAAATTTTTACTAAATGGAAAATAGAAAACTATCATTATTACCCCATACATGCAAACATATTTATAAACACAAATACATGCATACATACATATATAAACTGTAGGAGTTATAAAGCCAGATAAACAGACACTCACATAAACTTTCCTATAAATTTGTATAGAAAACTTAACTTTTTTTGTACTTCTTCACATTCAAAGGAAACGTTGTCAGTTTTATGTTCTTTATGCTTAACTTTGCTACACACACACATACTTTTGAATAGATTTTATATGTGTGTGTGTATCTGTTTAAATCATATATCAACAACAAAAGCATAAACACAAACAAATAAACTATGACTCCAACCAACTTCCAACACATGTAATGTAGTAAATAGAAAGCACTATGGCTGAAAGTAATATACCAAAAGTAATAATACCCTCCATCATGAGAGGCAAGGGTATATAAATGTAATTTCTATATTTTTAATTTGCGACCCTATAAAATATATATATTCTGGATCGTTTTAGATATCGAATTTGTTCGATATGGAAATATCCGTCTGTCCGTCTGTATGTTGAAATTAATTTTCTGAAACCCCCAAATAACATACATGCATTATTCATACATCAATCGGAACACGAATGTCTGAGATATAAGCAAAAAACCAGGACTACTTCGATTTTTTAACTCTAACCCAAAATATTTACTAAGGAGAATTGGTCTGTATATATAATGAAAAAGTGGTTTTGAATACCAAAAGGTGTATTGATAAGGATTGAGATCGAAAAATTCATAACATACATATATGTTAATAAAAATGAAACCAGTAAACTTACAGTTTTGATTCTTTTTTTTTATTTGATTGAAATTATTATTAAATTTACAAAAAAAAAAAAAAATATTTTTATAATTCTAATCACTAGTGATTAGAACCTTCCATTATGGTTTTTATAGTGATTTCTGTCACTTTGTTCGAACAGGTTGTCGATATCCGTTTAAAATCTACCACACTTTTGGACACCTTTTTTGTGCTCTTCAATTCTCTTTTAACAAGAGCCCAATATCTCTACACTGGCCTTAGCTCCAGGCAGTTTGGAGAATTTGCCTCTCTTGGTACAAATACCACATTATTGTTCTTTTACCACTCAAGACCTTTCTTACCGTAGTGACAGGGTGCCAAATCAGGCCAAAAAAAAAGTGGACTCACTAAGAAGTCTTATGAATGGAAGCATCCTTTTATGTAAACATTCCTTGATGCAAATTTCGGTATTTATGTTTGGCTTTTTTGGCGCAACTGCATATTGCTTGCCATACCAAGAAGTTTTTGGGAAATTTTGGCTATTGGGTCCCAAACTTTTCTTCAACATTCCCTCGAGCATCAGCAGCATCTAAAGTTTGATCCGGAAGCTGCGAAAAATCTGCCAGAACATACGTTTCGTCATCCATTATGCAGCAGGAATATTTTTTTTTATAAAATTTGACTTCAATTTCCGTGCTCTGTTTTTAGCCTCTAAATTTTTAGCAGCGTTCCTGTCAGCAACTTTTTGAGCCTTGTATGTTTTTGAACCTGCATTGGCTTTAAGTTTTCGTACCAAATAGTCTGAGCACTTAGCTAACCGGACTGATTTCCTACCGGATGTGTTGGGAGCTCTTTTGAAAATGCTTTCTATTTATTGGCTATAGAAACATCATGTGGACCATTCCTTCTACCTGAACTAGGTTTTCTATCAACGAACCAGTTTTCCTGATACTGTTTAATACCATTGGTATCAGTTCGACGGCAGACCTTTGATTGTTTGGCCAACTTTTTGTAGGACCAAGTTGGGTTTTGTTGAAAATATTTTATAATTTTAATACACACTTTTTTCTGGTCACTCATTTTAATCAGATTAACAACAAATGAACATAATTGACATTAAACATAATAACCGGCATGATTTACAAAGGTAACTTGAAAGAAAAAAAAGTCAAATAATACTTGGGTTAAAAGTTTTAATGAAAAACATGTGTTAAGCATTTTTCGATCTCAGTCCTTATTTTTTTTTACCTAAAAATTGTTTATATATTTGATTTGGCACAGCCGAATATAGCTCTCTTAATTGTTTTTTATTAATACAATTTTCTTCTACTAAAATAAAATTTTTCCCAAAAAATTACGAATCTTATCAAAGTTACTTTTTTGGTGAGGCGTACATAAGATTCAGCACATATTTATATAGTAACGAAAATTATTTTTTAACCATTTTTAACTTGATAAATGATATGAAGAAAAATGCAGTTTTATTTGTTGTATAGTGATGCGGCAATACTGTCTTATTATCTTGTTTTGAAGCAGTTTCCAGAGCCTGCTAAGTTATAAGTGTTCTTATTTCGCTAATACCAACCTTTGTAGCCTATACAAAGTATTGAGACTCACTCTATGATTGTTCCAAAAATAGTTACTTTGTTTTGGAATTTAATCGAATCACTTGCACTTTCTGAATTGTTAACTTTCATACAACTGACCCATTGTGCATTTGACACACATAAAACCGGTGTGTGAAAAAAAAATAAAAAATAAAATGATTTTAACTTTTTTACCTTTACTTTATATGTATGTATATGTTGATATAAGACACATTCATGCAAACACACATACACACACACATAAATGCACATCAAACTCAAAAGAATGGCACTATGACGCCCTTCTTATGTCAAAAACCATTGAAATAATGTTTGTGATATTTTTCTATGAATGATCGAAATTTCGCAAGTTTTTCTTTTTTGCATTGACTTTTTATACAAGTTGGTTTCGGTTTTTTGTTTTTTCTTTTTTTTTTTTTGGTAAATTGTTGTTAGTGTTGGTGTTTGTTTTTCTATAAAAAAAATATATTTTATGTTTTTAAACGTTCTATATATGAGCAAGTTTATAGTATATATGAGTGGATGTGTGTATAAACTATTTATGTATTAGCCAAAGTTTGAATTTTTTCGTTTTTTTTTTTTTTCGTTTGTGGGTGAGTGCAAATGTAAGTGAAAATGTTGAATGTTGAAAAAAAGTGAGAATGAGAATGTAAGAGTAAGAGTAATATAGAGTTGTATGTGTACTTTTGTATGTAATTTCTCATGCACACATTAGTAGGGTGGCCCTTATTTTGAACTTTTGCGATTCTCCATGCTTCCAAGGTCTAAAATTGTTTTTTACCATATGCTGAAAGTTTCGTTTCTTTGGGTCAAAGTAGCAATATTTAAAAAATATGCATGTATATTAAATGTTGAAAAAATTCCAATTAGAAAATGGTTTAGTATTTAATTTTTCTATATATCGCCGCAACGTCGTCATAGGTAAAAAAATTAAATTTTTTTAAACCGATATATTTTGTTTTTTTATTAAATTTTTTGAAAAAAAAACTAGTAAGAGAGCTAATTTGGCTGTGCCGAATCTTATATAACCTTCACCAAATTATACTTTAAAATAAAAATTTTAAATATAGGTAAACAAAATTTTTTTTTTTTTCAAAAATTATTAAATTATAATTTGTTTTCAAAAATTTTTTTTTCCGAAATAGTTTTTTTTAAATTTTTTCAAACATTTTTTTTAATTTTTATTTTTTTTAAATTTACTTCGTTCGTGGGCAATATAAAAGCTTGTACCTAATTTTTTCGAATTTTCTTTGAAATTTCGAGCTGTAGTTTGATTAAAAGTTGTACATGGACGGACAGACGGACATCGCCTAATTGGTACAATATATTTGCACGTTACAAACATCAACACAACCCAAATTTACCCTCCCAACTATGATGGTTTAGAGTATAATAAGATTGTGGTAAACACAATCTAAGAGCAACATGTTATGATAAGATTTATGATTATAGTCCAATGATGATTATTAGTATCATCAAATATCATATTATTAGAAAAGTGACCACTAAACCGCAAAGAGTTAATAGGTTTAGTGGTCACCTTTTCTAGAGTCATTAAAATATATTTTAGAGACATCTATTGGCATTTTGCTTAATAATTAAATTTTCATCGTTTATGTTTTTTGGATTAATATATTAATTTGAAAATAAGCGCAGTTTTTCTAAGGTGATTTCCCGCATTCAATTAAAAAAGCAGATATTATATATTGTTCATTGTTCGAATTCAATGTTACTTTGTTTTTAGAGTTTGTTTGTTTGTCTTGTGTTAACAAAGTAATATTTTATAATGTAATCTTTGATAAATAACGCAAGTAATAGAGTGGTTAGATTACTAACCACTGTGACTAAATAGGTTCTATATAATATGTTTCTCTACATATTTTTTTTTATTATTTTGTAATATGAACCTGATATGGAAGATATTTTGTTCAAAGGTATATCTTTGTATGATGTAAGTGTTTGCTGTCTGCAATGTTGATGAAGAAGAGAATTATGAAGAGCAAACCGATCTAATGATGCGAAGGTATAAAAATTTGATGATGACATATCTCCATCAAAACTAGGTAAATACTTATGTTAGTGACTTATCTACCCAAACTTCTGTGGTGGAATCAAAATATGGAAAAAAATGTTGATTGAAAGAGCCGGTTGATTATACAGGAGGTGGGGTATTTCAAATGGTATAATAGAATTGGAAAATGTCGATTACTAAGTCCTAAATATAGACAATATGGATATCTAATGATAGATATTTCAAAGTCCATTGCAACGATGTATAAAGACTATAGTAAGTTGGAATTACCCGAACTTTTTTTTCACAAAACACATTTTTTTGTCATACATTTTTTCACTAATAAATTAAAAAAAAAAAAATTTATAAATTAAATTTAAAAAAAAAAAAAAATTGAGAAAACAAACAATTACGAAAAAAAAAACTTTTAACAACTTAAAAAAAAATTTTCTAAGTATAATTTGGTGAAGGGTATCTTACTTATTTTTCATAACAAATTAGTCTCTATTAAAGTAAAAATGCTATTGTTTTGATAATATACTTAAACGCATGAAACCGGGACTGAGAGAGTTAATACTGGAAATTTTGTTTATATTCTGAAAGAAAGTATTGTAAATGATTTAGTATTGAAAAAATTGTTTTAATAATAAGTTTGGTTGTTAATGTCGCAGTTTACCGTGCATTTACACAAGCAAGGAAGAGCTTACACACAAATATTATTTTACCATAATCTACGAAATTTTTCTTAACCATTTTATTGGTAACTCTGTTTATATTAAATTGCAAAAGTGTGCCGAAAATCACTGTCTGCATGTAAGATTGTATTAGTGAATGTGTGACTGTATTGGAGAACATTGACCCGAGTCAATTTGGGATTAGAATTAATCATGAATGTTTATGATTTTTTTGGTATCATTTGGTATTGATTTCAGAAATTGTTTTATATAAGGAATGAGATCGTAAAATTCTTAATACACGTTTTTCATTAAAACTTTTAACCCAAGTATTATTTGATATTTTATTTTTTTTTATCAAGTTACCTTTGTAAAGCATGTCAGTTAATATGTTTAATGTCAATTATATTAATTTGTTGTTAATTTGATTAAAATGAGGGACCAGAAAAAAGTTCGTACTAAAATTATTAAATATTTTCAACAAAACCCAACTTGGTCCTAAAAAAAGTTGGCCAAGCATTCAAAGGTCTGCTATCAAACTGTTTACCATGTTATTCAACAGTACCGGGATAACTTGTCCGTTGATAGAAAATCTTTTTCAGGTAGAAGGACCATCATGATGTTTCTAAAGTCAAAAAAATAAAAAGCATTTTCAAAAGAGCTCCCACCACATCCGGTAGGAAAGCAGCCCATTTAGCTCAGTGCTCGGACTATTTGGTACGAAAAGTTAAAGCTAATGCAGGTTTAAAAACATACAAGGCTCAAAAAGTTCCTGACAGGAACGCTGCTAAAAATTTAGAGGCCAAAAACCGAGCACGGAAATTGAAGTCCAATTTTATAAAAAAAATATTCCTGCTGCATAATGGTTGACGAAACGTATGTTCTGACAGATTTTCCGCATCTTCCGGGTCAAAACTTTGATGTTGCTGGTGCATGAGGGAATGCTGAAGAAAAGTTTAGGACGCAACAGCAGACAAAATTTCCCAAAAAGTTCTTGCTATGGCAAGCAATATGCAGTTGCGGCAAAAAAGCCAAACATTTGTAACAAAGGGCTCTATAAATACCGAAATGTACCGAAAAAAGGATGTTTCTATTTATAAGACTTCTTAATGTGTCCACTTATTTTTGGCCTGATTTGGCATCTGTCGCTATGGTAAGAAAGATCTTGAGTGGTACAAGAACAATAATGTGGTATTTGTACCAAGAGAGGCAAATTCTCCAAACTGCCTGGAGCTGAGTCCACTGGATTGATATTGGGTTCTTGTTAAAAGAGAATTGAAGAGCACAAAAAGGTGTCCAAAAGTGTGGTAGATTTGAAACGGAGATGGACACCCTGTTCGAACAAAGTGACATAAAGCACTATAAAAACCATAATGGAAGGGTTTTCAAAAAAGGTTCAAAATTTCATCAATAGTGATTAGAACTATAGATAATTTTTTTTGTAAATTGTTACAATAATTTCAATCAAATAAAAAAAGATTAATTATATGTGTGTTAAACATTTTTCGATCTCAGTCCTTATTTATTAAAGTATTTTTAACTGGAATGTTTTTCCAAAAATTAATTAAAAAAATTGCTTTTAAATATTGATACGAAACTTTATATAAAATGAGCAACTTCTCAATGTTATCCGATTATATTCAAATTTCCAGCATTTGATTTTTAGATCGAAAATTTGAAAACTGCAAAATAAGGTTTACCCAAATGCATATAAACTACACCAAGAAGCCATTCATTTTCTCATACTCAGGCAGAATTCCAAGTGTATGTAGTAGTAGAATCCTTGTAAAAATAGTGTAATAGTGCCAGTACTCCTTGTATTATTTAGTGTTGTCGACTAAATGAATGTAAGTTGTTGTTTATTTATGTGTTGTTGGTCTGTATATATATATTTATTTTGATATGTATATGTTTGTAACTGTGTATCTGTGTGAGTGTAATAAAGTGATGCATTGTAGCTTGCTTTTTGGCGTCTCTCTCAACTAATAAATCACTGTCAAATGTCATTGGCATCACTTTTGTATTAAAGAGCGTGGAAAAGTCGTTTTAAAAAGTTAATGTTGATGCGAGTATAAATATAGTAAAAGTCAAGAAGTAACACAACATTAAAGAAGAGAAGAAACAAAAAAACACATAAAATATAGGTTTCGTTTTATCTTTTGGCATAAATGAAAAAAAAAATATTCAAATTCAAAAAAAAAAAAAAAAGGATGTGTTTAACAAAAATGATTATACGAAAGGTATAACTTTGTGGAAAAAATTTTAACATAAATTGTTTTAATTACACTGGACGATGGTATTTTAGCCAAGAAATTGATCTTAGGAAAACAATGTCTGCCCAAGACTTATTTATTTCCCCCGCAAACTTTTTTTTCTACTTAAGTTTTACCGCCCTCAATTTATTAAGTTGTAATTAGTCCTCTAAAAAGCAACTTATTTCAGTTTTATTACTGCTTATCTAATTCTTATATTGTTAATCTCTTGTGTTAATCACTAATTTCCACACAAATTCAGAAAAATATCAAAACTATACCTCCCCTCCGCCACAAATGACTCAACACTTTAAGCAAAACCAATAAATAAAACTATCTATGAATATCTTCTCGGCATACATAAATTAAAATCATTGAATATATATCTAGAAGAACATAAAAACAATAAAATCAATGACTCGTTGCACGTGCTACTTATAAACTCTGGCGCAGGAAGTCAAAAGATTACCATCTAAAATAATATGGCCCTGGGAACCACCCCTTGTGGAACTAATTCAATAACTACTAAATAGAACTATTGCTACAAGTTATTTACACATTCACTCACTCAAAAAGTGCTTTTGAAGTCTTAAGAAATTCTTGTTATTGTTTTTGTTTCTCTACTTGAATTTTGTTATTATTGGCCTACTCAAGCAACAAGTTCAAGCATAATTTATAGAAAAACTCATGCATACTTATGAAAAAATACAATAGCAATAGCTAAAACAGAATGTGCTTTTTATAAACTAAGTATTTGTTGAAATAAATGGGCTCTTAATAAAACTAAATCTTTGGCATAAAAACATCTGTATTACAATGGGAAGCTAGAAAAGACTCACCCTAAAAACAAGGATTAGACAAAAAGGAAATATAAACAAACATACGAATAAAAGAAAAAAGAATCGTAATGTTACAAAATTGCATTAATGTCATTACGAACGCACAAGTGTACAATAGGGTGGCCTTTATTTTGCACTTTTTTGATTATCTCAAATTGTTCTTCGTCAGCTAAAAATCAAGTGCTGCATTGAGCAATATCGAATAACGTTAGAGGTTTGACGAAGTAGCTATTTACAAAAAAATTCAAAAATTAAATTAAACAAATTTTAATTAGAAATTGTTTTTATATTCAATTTATCCATTAAATAAATATATATACACTTTCTGACATCGATAATCTATATAAATATATAAATGTCTTTGTAAGTTTGTTTGAGCATCACGCCTAAACGGTTGAATCGATTTCATTGAAATTTGGAACGTAGATAGATCCTTACTTGGAAGCGTCAATAGGCTATAATTTTTTTCAATACTTGGACCAGAAAGGGGTAAACAGGGGGAAAACCGGTAAAATTGGTACCTTTAGTTCTTAAACAATAAATACTAAACGGCCGAAACGATTTTATTGAAATTTCCAACATAGAATACGACAGGGGTAGCGAAGCGCACCGGGTCAAGCTAGTGCATTATAATTTGATAGCAAAAAAAAATTAAATTGCACTCATATCTTAAATCACAAATTTTTAATCATAGAGAAACAACAAGACCGGCAACTAGAAAAAAAATCAAACCAAAATTTTACTCAAAATAATCACACGTTGATTTTGTTTTTACACTGTTTTGATTACTAATAGATTCTCATCACTTAGGTTTTTGACTTCAGAGTTAGGTCTTTGGCAGGAGAGTTTCCTATGTTTTCAATTTAATTTTTTTTTTTTTTTAAACAATTTTGAAAATATTTTTTTCGAAATTGCTTTTAAAAAGTTTTTTTCAATTTTTTAACAAAAATTTTTTTAATTTATTAGTGAAAACAATTTATGAAGAAAAATGTTTTTTGTGAAAAAAAATTCGGCTTAAAAAATATTTTTCCCGATTTTGACCCATTGTAGGTTCATCTTACTATAGCCTTATATACATCGTTGCAATGGACTTTGAAATATCTATCATTAGATATCCATATTGTGTACATTTATGTTTTAGTAATCGCGATATAGATAAAAAAAAAATAAAGGTTCTCTCGGATTTTTGCTCATATCTCCGTTATTTATGGATTTTGCTGATTTTAAATAGGAAACTTCCCGAAAGCATGCCTGACTGAATTATTGAAGATTTGGATCCAGAAGATATCTGGGGTCTTCAGAAAGTTGATTTCAACAGACAGACTGACGGACATGGCTTAATCGGCTCCGCTTTCTATAAGGATCCAGAATATACATTGTAGGTATATACTTTGTAGGGTCGGAAAATTATATTGTGGAAATTATAAACGGAATGACAAACTTATATATACCCTTCTCACAAAGGTGAAAATATAAAAATTAAAATTTTATTGGTTGTTCCTGCTACAGGTTAACGAGGAGATCGATTTGAATTCGCTATATTTTGAGAAAATCTTGTGTTTGGTCACAAATTTTTTAAAATACATAGGTCATCAAATAAATAAAAAAATTTGTTTTTAATAACATGTCATTTTGATGGATACATATCTGTGATTTATTCTCATTTAGTTATTGAACATTATAGTGTAAACAACAAAGTCTTTTTTGCTTCGAAAATGTAGAATTTTGTTCCACCAATTGCTCACCAAAGCATATGGTGAATGTGTTCCATTGGTTTCAACGGGCGAGAGATGGTTTGTTCAGTTCAGAAGTGGTGATTTTGACACGGAAGACAAAGATCGCCCAGACAAGCCATACAAGTTTGAAGACCAAGTATTGGAAGCATTACTCTATAAAGTTTGTTGTCAAATTCAACAAGAGGGAGCTACTTACTCAGGCAGCAATTTTAAAACGTTTCCTAGCAGCAGTAATCATTCTAAAGCGGGGAAATTAAGTACGATACGAATTAAAGCCGAGAGACTTTGAAAGACGATAACCCGAAGCGTGTGAAATCGTATGCGAAGACCGACCAACCAGCCAAATCAACACCAAAGCCAAATATCCATGACGCTAAGGTAATTCCCTATATTTGGTGGGAATAAAAGGGTCCTTTCTATTATGAGCTGCTGAAATCTGGCCAGACTATCACATGGAAGCTGTACCGCACGGCCACATTTTTGCAATACATGTTAAAAACTATTTCGAATGAAAAAATTGGCCTCACCCGCTTCATAGTACAGATCTTGCTCCGTCCGAATACTCTTTGTTTCGATCGATGCAGAGTACTGTCTCTAGGATACGCTTCGGAGCAGAGTAGCCGACACTGATGATCAAAAGATGAGCATTTCTCATCTTTTGTTGCCAGATTTGAAAAAATACAATAAATGCTAAAATTCTTTTGACAATACTAAGAAGCATTTACATAATTTGGTTATCGAATTTGAAAATATTCCATTTAAAAAAGAAATTCGTGATGTAAAGGTTAATTTTTGTAACAATACTAAAAAATAGGTTTGGCATTTTATTTGCTTATAATATGTGAAATTACGATTAGCTTTGAACAGTATTTTTGACTTTGGGTTAATATGAGTTAAATCAAGTATATATACATATGGGGCATTCATTTCATGTCAAGTGAACCAACTTTTGAAATCGATTGGGATGAAATTTGCACCATGATTAGTTCTATTGGATAATAATTCAGACACAATTTTTCAATAAGATCGGTCGAGAACTTTCTGAGTTGGCAAAGCTTGTATTTTTCTTATCCATGTAACTTATTACCTATTGTTCTTAGCAAAATGGGTTTTGAAATATCCATGAAATTTTATGATTTTGTTTGGTATCAAATTTGCAGCATTTGGTTGTAGAAAACAAAGAAACATTTTAAGACTTGGGAGCTTCGAAAAAGTGCAAAATAAGGGCCACCCTTATGTAGACGCTGTAATTTTTTTATTTGAAAACAGGTTTGCAATATGAATATTGTAAAATGTACCAATGAATTTCAGAATTTGTACCTTTTCAGCTTTAATAGTACAAATAAAAACAAGGCGGCCAATAGCATACATTTAATAAATAAATTGTAATAAATATAGTTAGCTTAGAGTGTAAACATTCTAAGTACACTTTATAGGACAATTGAGTTTTTAATGCAAGAGGATCGATCGAGTCAGATCTATAGTAATAAAATAAAATTAAACAAAAATTCAAATTAAATAAATAACTAAGTGAATCTCAAAAACATAACATTTTACTGATGCACTGAACAATGTAACAATATTTTAGTCATTGTGTTTGATTTGTTGACAATTCAGCTGTTAAAGCAAGACTATAAAAACGGTCAGAATGAGATTTTGTTCAACTCGAAATCTCATTTGAACGATATTTCGAGTTAGGTGGTATTTTTAAATTACACCAGCATTTTACTAGTCTTAGTACGTCCCAAACAGGGTTCTTTCGCCTCTTCTTAACTCTAATTGTGGCATAAGGACTGAGATCGTAAAATTCTTAACACACGTTTTTCATTAAAACTTTTAACCCAAGTAATATTTGATTTTTTTTTGATCATGTTACCTTTGTATAGCATGTCAGTTATTATGATTAATGTCAATTATGTTCATTTGTTTTTAATCTGATTAAAATGAGTGACCAGAAAAAAGTGCGTACTAAAATTATTAAATATTTTCAACAAAACCCAACTTGGTCATACGAATAGTTGGCCAAACAATCAAAGGTCTGCCGTCAAACTGTTTCCAATGTTATTCAACAGTACCGGGAGAACTTGTCCGTTGATTTAAGACCTGGTTTAGGTAGAAGGAATGGTCCATATGATGTTTCTAAAGCCAACTAAATAGGAAGCATTTTCAAAAGAGTTCCTAATACAACCGGTAGGAAAGCAGTCCGGTTAGGTCAGTACTCGGACTATTTGGTACGAAAAGTTAAAGCCAATGCAGGTTATAAAGCATACAAGGCTCAAAAAGTTCCTAACAGGAACTCTACTAAAAATTTAGAGGCCAAGGACAGAGCACGGAAGTTGAAGTCAAATTGTATACAAAACATATACCTGCTGCATAATGGATGACGAAATGTACGTATGGAACATTTTTCGCAGCTTCCAGGTCAATATTTTTATGTTGCTTATGCTCGAGGGAATGTTGTAGAAAAGTTTAGGACCCAAAAGCAGGAAATGTTCCCAAAATTTCTTGGCATGGGAAGCAATATGCAGTTGCGGCAAAAGAAGCCAAACATTTGTTACAAAGGGCTCTAATAATACAGAAATTTACTAAAAGGAATATTTACAAAAAAGGACGTTTCCATTATATATGTCCACTTATTTTTAGCCTGATTTGGCATCTTTCACTATGGTAAGAAAGGTCTTGAGTGGTACAAGAACAATAATGTGGTATTTGTACCAAGAGAGGCAATTCTGTCAAACTGCGTGGAGCTTAGTCCAGTGGAGAGATATTGGGCTCTTGTTAAAAGATAATTGAATAGCACAAAAAAGGTGTCCAAATGTGTGGTAGATTTTAAAGGGCGATGGACAACTTGTTTGAACAAAGTGACATAAAGCACTATAAAAACCATAATGGAAGGGTTTTCGAAAAAGGTTCAAAATTTCATCATTAGTGATTAGAACTATAAAAATAATTTTTTTGTAAATTGTAACAATAATTTCAGTCAAATAAAAAAAGATTCAAAACTGTAAGTTTAGTGGTTTCATTTTTATTAACATATATGTAAGTTAAACATTTTTCGATCTCAGTCCTTATAACCCCTACACGCAGAGATAAAATATATAGTAGTTGTGCATGTTTTCAGTAACCATTTCCATATTTTTAAAAGTTGTTTAACAACATTATGGTCACAGTAACTATTTACATGATTGTGGTAAGCATAATATGGTTAAATTACGACTAACATGATTGTATCAATCATATATATGGTTACAGTAAATAATTATATGTTATATTATATGTGATTCCAGTTTTACCATATTATGTTGCTCTCGGCTAATTGATATCATAATCTGAGAACAAAATATAATGATGTACAGATTCATCATAACAATGGTTGTCACAAACATATACTTGTTTGTTGTAACCATATATATGATTGATACAATCATGTGAATCATAAGTTAACCATATTATGGTTACCAAAATCATGTAAATAGTTACTGTTAGTATTGTTAAATAGTTACTATAGTATTGTTAAAAATCTTTTAAAAATGTGGAAATGGTTACTGTAAACATGTACAACTATATTTCTTCTCTGCGTGTATATCAGAAAATTTAATTTTTTTAGTCACATATTGATGGTGGATATACTAGTTTGGGTATAGCGAAATATAACATTCTTACTTGTTGTTATTAAAGTTTTAGATTCCTCTGTATTAATAAAATATCGCTAAGAAATTATGCTGAATATATTTAAAACCCATAAAAGGTGAAACAACTTTTTATTTTCTTCTCAAGGTACTTTTTGTTTTACACAACCAAACAAAGTGCAAATGTACCACATTTTCAACACTGCTATAAAACAGCTTGCACAATTACATACCAACATCTAAGTATGTTGAGTCATAAAACCCTATTGTTTTTCCTCCTACTTTTTAGCACTCTTTGTAAATACTAATTTTCCCTCCCACTTTTTAGACGTGTCATCAGCGAAACGTTTTGCGTTCGACTGTTCGAATTCGAACACAGAAAAATAGGAAAACAAATCTACAATCTATTGAGTCAACTAGACTCTACTCAAGTTGAGTTGATGTTCAAGCATGTATGTATGTAAGTCCGCGTCTGCTTGTATGCTTTAGCGAATGTGTGTGTTTTTGTGTATTTCTGGGTTCCGGTTTGACTTTTGTGGGTCATAATTGCAATTTTTCTTCGTCGCGTCACGTCACCTAAACAGTAATTGCATTCTTTTGTGTTCCAACTAAAACTGGGATAAATTCTTTTGTTTTCTTTTTCTTTTACTTTTTTTTTTATCTTTTTCATGTTGCTTTTTCTCCACTACTTTTTCAGGAGCGAATATTTAATAGTTGTGTGTGTTGGCTGTGCACATAAAGGAGTGCAGGATTGTGTGAGTATGTTTTTAACTATCATATCTGTGATTTTTGGGGATAAAAAAAAAAAAAATGAGAAAAATAGAGTAATTTTTTATGGTTTATAAAATACAGACTTGTTTTTGTCGTTATTTGTGTTAAAGTGCCCTACATTGGGGATCCTTAAGTAACAACTAAGATGGGTAATTTTTTTGATAGGTGTTTGAAACTACACTCTTCATATGTAGATAACGCATTTTCAGTTTTTCGTCTTATTTGTATTTCTTCTTTTTTTTTTACACTTGTCCTAATAAAGTGAAACGAAAGTCATATAGAAAAGAATTATCTTCACATCTCTAGGAAAATAATAAAAATTTCCTTCAAAATGTTAATCCTTCAATATCCTCAAAATATTACATTCCATTTGTCTACAAAAGGCATATGTTAGTAACGCCGATTTGAAGATTCACATTCCAAAACAAAAAGTTATAATTTTCTGATCTGAAAAAATTTACTGATTTATTTATTGTGCAATTTTTCAAAGTTTTATAAAAAGTATTGAGTGTTAATGCGGGATTTTTTAATTTTTTAGTTTTTGTTTTGAAACATATGTACAATATAAATTTATTCAAAGTGTTGGCCATTGTTAGTTATGACTTTTTCCCATCTTTCTGGCAACATATTGATTCCGAGCCAAAAGAACTGCTCATCTTTTGAGGCCCAGATCGAATCAAGCCTATTTCGGATACTCTGTTTTAAAGTGAAGCATATCCCAGAGAGAGAGCGTTCTTCATCGATTGAAACAAATATTAGTCGGACGAATCAAGGTTTGGACTATAAAGCGGGTGAGTCAAAACTTACAAATTCTTCATCCTAAATACTTTTCAACAGGTATTGTAACATGTGACCGAACGTTGTCATGATAGAATATTACGGTTTCATGTTTCGCAGTATATCCTGGACGTTTTTCGGTCAATGCACGCTTCAAACAATTGTGTCCGGTACAGGTTCCCTGTGATAATCTGGTCAGATTTCAGCAGTTCATAAGGACTGAGATCGAAAAATTTTTAGCACACGTTTTTCATTAAAACCTTAATGTCAATTATGTTCATTTGTTGTTAATCTGATACAAATGAGTGACCAGAAAAAAGTGCGTACTAAAATTATTAAATATTTTCAACAAAACCCAACTTGGTCCTACAAAAAGTTGGCCACACAATGAAAGATCTGCCGTCAAATTGTTTCCAATGTTCAACAGTACCGGGAGAACTTGTTCGTTGGAAGAAGGTTCAGGTAGAAGGAATAGTTCACATGATATTTATTAAGCCAACCAAATAGAAAGCATTTTCAAAAGAGCTCCCAACACATCCGGTAGGAAAGCAGCCCGGTTAGCTCAGTGCTCAAACTATTTGGTACGAAAAGTTAAAACCAATGCAGGTTTAAAGGCATACAAGGCTCAAAAAGTTCCTTACAGGAATGCTGCTAAAAATTTAGAGGCCAAAAACAAAGCACGGAAATTGAAGTCAAATTTTATAAAAAAATATTCCTGCTGCAAAATGGATGACGAAACGTATGTTCTGGCAGAATTTTCGCAGAACATACGGGTCAAAATTTTGATGTTGCTGAATCTTTTAGTACCCAAAAGCAGACAAATTTTCCCAAAAAGTTCTTGGTATGGCAAGCAATATGCAGTTGCGGCAAAAAAGCCAAGAATTTATTACAAGGGCTCTATAAATACCGAAATTTACATCAAAGAATGTTTACAAAAAAGGATGCTTCCATTTATAAGACTTCTTAGTGTGTCCACTTATTTTTGGTCTGATTTGACATCCTTTCACTATGGTAAGAAAGGTCTTGAGTGGTAAAAGAACAATAATGTGGTATTTGTACCAAGAGAGGCAAATTCTCTAAATTGCCTGGAGCTAAGGCCAGTGGAGAGATATTGGACTCTTGTTAAAAGAGATTTGAAGAGCACAAAAAAGATGTCCAAAAGTCTGGTAGATTTTAATAACAAATTTGTTCGAACAAAGTGACAGAAATCTCTATAAAAACCATAATGGAAGGGTTTCCGAAAAAGGTTCAAAATTTCATCACTATTGATTAGAACTATAAAAATATTTTTTTTTTTTTTGTAAATTGTAATAGTAATTTCAATCAAATAAAAAAATAAAATCAAAACTGTAAGTTTAGTGGTTTCATTTTTATTAACATATATGTAAGTTAAGATTTTTTCGATCTCAGTCCTTAATAGATAGATATGTTTTGCTCTCACCAAATACAGAGAATTACCTTAGAGCCATGAATATTTGGCTTTGGTGTCGATTCGGCGGCTCAGTCGGATTTCACATACGATCTCTCTTACGCTTCGGGTTATTATAATAGCTCCATTTTTCATCGCAAGTAATGATTTGATGCAAAAAATTATTGCATACCGTTTAAGATATGCAAAATCGTCTTTCAAAGTCTCTCGGTTTCAATTATTATTTGGATGAATCTTGCTGCTCGCAAACATTTTGAAATTGCTACCTGAGTATCTTCCAATGATTTTGCAAGCTCTTGTTGAGTTTATAACAATCTTCATTGAGTTTTTGGTTTTCAAAAATTTTTGGCTGGCCTGAGCGATGTTTGTCTTCCGTGTGAAAAATAACCACTTCTAAACCGCACAAACTAAGTATCTCTCTCGTATGGAGTTCTACCACATATATATTGTGTTCTTTCATGTGTATGTATATGGTGTAGTTCATGAGATAAAAATGTCGTTATAAGGTGTTACATAGAGTTTGATAGAGTTTGATGAATAGACATTCATATACAAGGTGGCGCAAAAGTAAACTTCCGATGTTTTTTGGCTGTAATTAAAAAAAAAAAAAAAATGAAAAACTTTGATTCTTCTTGTGGATTATTTTTATTTGGTCTTTTAATTTTTTTACATCAAGTCGAGAATATGATGTCATGTAAATGGCCGCCGCCACAGTTGATTGTCATTTGAGCTCTTTTTATGGCATTTTCCATCACTTTGGCCAAAACTTCCGGCCATAGGTCCTCACATTCTTGACGGATATTGTCTTTAAGAGCTGCAAGAGTCTAAGGCTTGTTGACATAAACCCGCGACTTCAAAAAGCCCCACAAAAAGAAGTCTGGAGCGGTCAAATCAGGCGATCTTGCTGGCCAGTGCAAATCGCCAAAACGGGAGATTAGTCGCCCGGGAAATGCATCCTTCAGCATATCGGTTGTGGCACGTGCAGTGTGTGCCATTGCACCGTCCTGTTGGAACCACATGTTTTCCAATTCATCAAGTTGCGAAAACAGCACACCATACAGCGACTTTGGCGGGTGTAATGGCTCTTCGTAGGTTAAACGCGGATTTTCAGTGCCCCAGAAGCGTAAATTTTGCTTATTTATGTACCCGCTAAGATGGAAATGGCCTCATCACTCATAATTACTTTTGATGAAAAATCATCTTCCTCTTGGTGGTGATTAAGGTAGCTTGAGCGTATGTTAGACGCGATTGGCGGTCAGCAGCTAACAGCTGATGCACCGTCTGGACTTTGTACGGAAACATCTTCAAATCTTGTACCAAAATTCGCTGTAAAGACCGTCGACTGATACCCATTTGCGTGGTACGTCGTCTGGTCGATGTCGACGGCGCTTCCATGACATCCTCGGCTACTCCGGAGTCTGCCACGCCTGGCAGCATCTCGTGTTGTGCCAGTCTCTTCGAGGCGAGCGGCTAAACGTCGCAGTGTTTCATCAGTAGGCGTTGGACAGCCAGGAAATCTGCGACGAAATTCACGTTGTGCCAAAGTCACCGACCGATTATTGGCCAAATAAATAGTCAGCAATATTCCGCGTTCTGGATATGTAGCGTAACATTGTTTATTAACGTGTATTTCGCATGTGTTTACTACACAAATGTCAAAACAGAACTGACATTAGAGGCCAATCGCAAAATTTATAGCATTTTCTGATAGGAGGATTAATTTTGCGCCACCTTGTATAAACTTTTAGGTGCCAAACATAAGTGATCTAAAGTATGTCCTCCGAGTAGTATGCCTTAATACAATATCCTTAATTCTTTTCATTTTAATCCCAACAAGTTATAGTCAATGTTGGTGTAAATCCATTTTTTTAATAAAAGTAATCTCCCCTAAATTCCTTGACAACTTATCCAAAATAAACACAAATTTGTTTGGACAAACTATTGTTCTTTTTATGGTATTAACTATTGTTGTCATTGACGAACGAGAGACAGTAGTAAGTAGCATTTTGTCATGGTCGTCTTGCACCGTCAAAAAAAAAAAATCTTTTATCTAGATTTTGTGTTTTCATTTATGTGAATTAGTTTTGGTTTCATCTGATTTGAAAATTTTTATTCAAAATATTGTAATTGCCTTTAGGTTGACTCTGGTGTATTTTTCTACAGTTCTATTTTTTTATTTTTTTTGTTAAGGGTGGTTTTTTTGGTGTTTTTTTGTTTTTTGCACACAACCACACACATGTATGTATATGAATGGGATGTTAAATTGTCAACGTGATAACTTTTGTAGCAATAACAACAATTACTAATACAACAACAAAAACAACAATATATAAAATATATTGAAAAAACAATAACAGTAGATAGATAAAAGTTGTCCTTTTTGTTTAGTGAACACAGGAATATGTTTCTTCGTAAATGTACTCGTACTCCTAGTGGCAATGTAGTAAATTGACATCATAGATACTTGTAGTCATTTACAAATAATTGTTTTATTTTGTTGTAACAATTTTTATGTAATGCTCTTGTTGTTGATGTTGTTGTTTGTTAACAACATTTATTATTGCCTAATCAAGAGGGTTTCAATAATAACAATTCTACGTAGTACATACATACGAATGTCTGAGTAGCAAAGGAAACATGACTATGTTGTTCCTTTAGATTCTTTGAACTAAGTACATTACCCATTTTGGGTGTATGGGTAAATGTTTTTGAAATTTTTAAACGACATTTACCCACAAATGTTTTGCGGTTTGTTAGCCAGTGTGGAAAGAGTGATGGAGGGAGAGGGGAGGTTTGTGTTTCATTTAATAGACTTTAACATTTTTTATGAGCAATTTTAAAGTTTAAACTTGTTTGTCATTCACTTATTCATTCATTCGTTCATTCTTTGTCACATTCCTTTAGTATTTTTTAATTGTAATATTGGCAATTTACATTTTTAAAACAACAATATATAAAATATATTGAAAAAACAATAACAGTAGATAGATAAAAGTTGTCCTTTTTGTTTAGTGAACACAGGAATATGTTTCTTCGTAAATGTACT
This sequence comes from Calliphora vomitoria, assembly GCA_942486065.2. Lineage (NCBI taxonomy): Eukaryota > Metazoa > Arthropoda > Insecta > Diptera > Calliphoridae > Calliphora > Calliphora vomitoria. The sequence continues at coordinate 17,818,062 of OW818029.2, forward strand.
CGTACTCCTAGTGGCAATGTAGTAAATTGACATCATAGATACTTGTAGTCATTTACAAATAATTGTTTTATTTTGTTGTAACAATTTTTATGTAATGCTCTTGTTGTTGATGTTGTTGTTTGTTAACAACATTTATTATTGCCTAATCAAGAGGGTTTCAATAATAACAATTCTACGTAGTACATACATACGAATGTCTGAGTAGCAAAGGAAACATGACTATGTTGTTCCTTTAGATTCTTTGAACTAAGTACATTACCCATTTTGGGTGTATGGGTAAATGTTTTTGAAATTTTTAAACGACATTTACCCACAAATGTTTTGCGGTTTGTTAGCCAGTGTGGAAAGAGTGATGGAGGGAGAGGGGAGGTTTGTGTTTCATTTAATAGACTTTAACATTTTTTATGAGCAATTTTAAAGTTTAAACTTGTTTGTCATTCACTTATTCATTCATTCGTTCATTCTTTGTCACATTCCTTTAGTATTTTTTAATTGTAATATTGGCAATTTACATTTTTAAATTTCATTATTATTTTCAAGTTTTTATTTGTTTTTTATTGTTAATGTTTTGTAGTACTAAAGGACTTCAATTGCCAAATTGTTTGATATGCCTATACTAGGCTATTAAAAACAATTTTCAGGATATAATAAATGTTTTTTTATTTTAATTACTTTCGGTTTATTTTTACATTCATATGTATTATATAGATACGAAAATATATCATGTGATGATGACATATGAATGTACATATCTATATGTACAATGTACATATATAAATTCTGTTAGTAGTTAATGAAATGTGGAAATATAAAAATGTAGTCAGGAAGTGTTTAATGAATGTGAGTGTCTTTAAATTGCTATAATTGAGCATTTATTTGTTTAAAAAGATTAAGTAAATTATAGTTTAATTTAAATGCTTGTTTTTTAGTAACTCAATAAGCTACAAAATATTCATTTAAAAGAAAATTTTAGACAGTTTTAACAAATTTAGAACGGATACGAAATTTGTTAAAACTGGGAACACAGGTTCTTTATGGTCATAAAAAATACTAAGTTTCTCAATAATTTTATACTTATTCATTTTTGTTTGATTTTCATTGAGGTTTAAAGTTAAAATTTTATATAAGTATTGTGTAAAATTACTGGAAATCGCTTTTAACCAGGGACCGTAACAATTATGACATTTATAATAAAAATCACAACATAATTGTTATTTTTTGATTTTAATTTTTTTTGTCAGAAATATTTGTCAAACTTTGATTTTTATTTTTTTTTGTCAGGAATATTTGTTAGACTTTGATTTTTATTTTTTTTTGTCAAAAATAATTGTTATTATTATATTTGTCAGACTATATAAATAAAAATCATAATGTGACAAATATATATGACAAAAAAATAACAATTATTTCTGACAAAAAAATAAAAATCAAAAAATTAAAAATCATGTTAATTTATGAAAATATAGTTGAAAACGATCAAAATGGTATGCTTGACTTGACTCTCCGATATTTTCTAGTGATGGCTTTTTTCCTTTGAAATTTCAAGAATAATTATTATTTTCGGTCCCTGCTTTTAACCCCTTTATACATCTTCCATTTTCTAAAGATTTTCTGCAAGCATATTTTCAAATACAAATCTCTAAAATTTGTACATTATATCATTAAAAAGATAAACGGTTATACAAAATTAAATTTTTTGGTAAGAATTAGAGTGCTGAATTCTCAATATTATTTATAAATTCACTGATATTAATTGTTGGGGGATAAGCTAGCTCCTATGCGCATTTCACTGGTTACTTAGGCCAGATAATTAGGAAACCTTTTCCCAAAAAGCTTTAGAAAAACTAAAGATATTATACAAATAAAACTATAGAGTGAATGAGAATTACAGACACTCAAGCTTTATTTGTAAAAATATCAAAGCTTAAACAAAACACTAACAATAAACAGTGATTTTATATTTTCTTACATTCCCTACTACAATTGGTTGGTTTCTTGCCGACACAAACTGTAGTGTGTAAGTGAGTAAAGAAAAAACGAAAATAAAACAACTTTGTTTTCTAAAAATATTATAGCCCCACATTCACATACACTCGATTTTGAAAATCGACTAGATAATCTACAACTCATATAATTACACAGTGCAACAGAGGAAAAACACACAATCATGACAGTATAGATCATGACTCTACTACCAAAAAGTAGTAAAACCCTATACTCAGTTTGTCCATTTTGGTGACCAATTTCTTTCATTGGCCCCCAAAGATTCTGAAAATTGGTGGGCCCTCATAAAATGGTGTCATCAGTTTTTACCAACAGCTAATTCAGACTTGGTTATACCGCTTAACTTTATATGGCAATAATATAGCTAATAGTCCGCCAAAAAAAATTTTGTTAACATTTTTTCGCAAAACAATAGCTTTTCGTGCACTTTTTTATGAAAAAATATAGGAAGAACAATTTGTTTCCTTTTTTTAGAATAACTTCCATTTTTCACTAACAATATTTAGTAAAATGAACAACTCTTGTAAACATATCAATGCATTCTGAACGTGTCTAGGTACTCTAAATTGCACATGAAGATCACTTTGTACCTAAACAATTTTTGACTATTTTTTGACACTAAAACAATGTTTTTTTGTTAAATTAGTATGATAAAGTCCACACTCCTTTGTGTGCTGTATTTTGTATTCAGCTGAGGTGTTTTCAAGTTGATTTACAGTTGTTCAGCTTCGTAGGCAAAATGAGGATCATTCTCAAAATCCCACATTAAAAAAAAAAAAATCGCCAAAAATTCATTTATGATCCGAATGAGCTGGAATTTAAAATAAGGATAGTCCTTGAGAAGGTCTACAAAAAATATGCTTATATTCGTAGGTTATATCTTTTAGTTCAAAAGATATTTAGGTTTATTTTTTTTTTTTTAATTTTGCTCGTTTTTTTTTTTTTTTTTATTTTATCAAAATTTATTTTTTAAATACGATGTATATTTGCGATAAAACTCTATAGAAAATAAAACAAACCTGATAACAATTATCTCTTCATTATAAAAAGTTACAGGCATCCAAAGTTGAAGCATATTTTTATATATTTCAACTTTGTAGGCGTGTGTTTTTTAAGTTTTTTTTACCGAAAAAAGTCCACATACTTTTTCTTTTATAGAAAAAAAAATTTCTTCGGGACTATATACAAGTTTTTTGTGATCTGGAAAGAGAACTTTATGCAAAAACGTATAAAGTAAAATTTGACTCACTTAAGCGAACATTGTCCCTCCAGCCCTATCCAAACTTATGCAATTTTGTAACAAAATTTTAGGTTTGAGTAAAAAATTCTAAGAACGAAAAGCACCAACTCTTCACATTTGTATCACACTGTAAACAACGTCAAAGTAAGCACTTTTCTAAAAAAACTCAGGTTTTGGAACACATTTTCCCCTTTTTAAGAATTTCGGTTTTTGAAAACAAAAAACATTTAGATCTATATTACTTCCAAATTTAGTTGTGATATCTGTAACTGTTACAATTTTACATTATTTCAAATTATATATTTTTCTTGATGGAAAATCACCATATTAAAATAATTTAGTTTTTAAGGTTACTGACTTCCGAAAAAAAATCCAGAATTATTTTATTTCACTAAAATGTCAATCTTCAAGTCCTAAGGTTTCCATCGATATGAACAACTTATATAAAAAGCTTATATTTACTCTTCAGAAGCTCCACAAACCTTGCCCACTTTCAAAAACATTAACGGTTTTTCATATCTGGCATCCAGACGGTCTTGCGTGATCGAGATTGGGTAACGTCATGCGCCCGGATCATACCGATCATGATTTGCTCATTTTTCATTATTGCAGCACAATAGAGAAGTATACACTCGAACATACTTTTTTAACAAAAAATCTTTGTGTTAGAGTCAAAAAATAGTAAAAAACTAAAATTTTTAAGGTTTAAAGTGATTTTTGTGAGCTATTTAGAGTGCCTAGATATGTTCAGATTGCATTGATATGTTCTCAAGAGTTGTTCAGTTTTACCGTAGCTAAATCTTTGATAAATATTGGAAGTGAAAAATTAGGAGTCCCGGGAAGTTATTATAAAAAAAGTGTAAAAAAAAATTTGTCTTCGTATATTTTTTCAAAAAAATTTAATTTTGATCTTTTAAAATCTAGCCGAGCACTTTCAGAAAATATCAAAACATCTTTGAAATCGGGGGAAAACAAACAAATGACATGCGTTTAAAAAATTTACATGTCAAAAAATTTACATGTTGCTTGCTTTTTCATATCTTAAATTCCTTGGCTACGCCCATGTAAAATTGTATCCCGATCGGACCAGACTTTTAGAAATGCCAGATTTATTTCCAAAAAATCATTGGCTCTTTTGGCAAATCTTCGTAGCAAGTTTTACATATATCCAGCCACTGCTGTCGTTTATTGGGTAATGTTGGGACTTTAAAAAAATTCATGTTTGAATTTTTGCAAAAATATTTGATATCTCTGCATTGGAGAAAATTCAACTCATGCTTGTTAATTCTTAAAATAATGTTCACAAATTTGCTGTGTAATATTTGAAAATGAAAATCTTACCTTTATCCCAATTTGAAAGTAAACATTTTGTAGTATTTTTCAAATTAATGAAAACTGCTTAAGCATGTCAGATATAGAATTTGAAAAAAATAAAGAGATAATGACATCAACATAATCATAGTCAAACAAAAACAGTCGGTTCTTTTTAAAAACAACTTTAAAATAAAAACCCGCTTTTTATTATTTTCTAACTATAGTCAAAATTAAAGTATGTTTTAAATTGAACCGACTTTAACTGGGTGTCACCTCAAATGTAGAAAATGTTTTCATACAATATACAACAAAATATAGACAAGTGGCATCGCTGAACAGCTGACTTAGAAAATTAAAAAAAAAAAACAAAAAGTGACAAACAACAAATGTAACCGGGAAACTAAAGAAAAAAAAGATTGTGATGGAAAAATAGAAAAGGAAAGATTAATATCAAATTTATTCTATCTTGGTACTAATTTTATTGATTCAATATTCAATAATTGCAAAATCTCTGCCAATAACTTGTAACTTAAACATTTTTGACTTTTTGTCGAAGTTTTTTACATGGCGAAGAACAGCTGATGCTGTTGTTAAATGAGTTAAAAACAACTTCAGCTAGTTTTATATTTACAGTCGACTTTAACGTCAGAAGTATACATTAACTTGTCTATGGTAGACCTAAAGTCCACTCTTAAGTAAAGACGACTTTATTTCTCTTAAAATATACTTTATTTCCGACTATGATTATGGGCCACTATCTTCTATTTTTCTACTATTGATTGAATATAAATTTGATATTTTTCAATATTAATTTGAATTTTTTGTTTTCAATTTCAATTTATTCCATATGTGGACAATATGGACAAAAAGTGGGTCGCAGTTTCATTGCAATTTGTCAGGGGGGATGTGAAGCAAAAGCTTGCTTTATATAGTTTGGAAGATACGAGAAGATACCCACCTAAACATTCATTTATTTTAGGGGTAGTGTACTTGTATAAGATTGATTACTTAAAGGTTGTTTAAAATATACTTATTGAAGAATAAGAACATAAGAAAATTTAGATTTACTTATATTCAATTCATTCTACAATAGTATACAGTTAAGCATTTAAATCTAATTTATCATAATTTTAATTAATTTTTTGCTTGTCTTTAAATTCCTTAAACCTTTAATATTATGACTATTTCTAATGGAATACAAATGTAATCTATTGTATACTGTTAATTAACATTTATAAATTCTCTGTAAAGCTACTACTTAACATTTTATACCGAATCGAGGTGAAATGTTAAAATACTTAACATTAACACTATTGTTTCACATTCCACATTATTCCCAACACACTAACATACTGTTAACAACATGCATGTTAGCAATGACATCCTTTCAGCAACTACAATAAGGATGTTATGTTATTTCGTTAGCTCGTGCGGTCCTATTGACAAGAGCAGACATGAAACATATGTAAGTTAACAGTTTCGTACTTTTTTTTTGCCAACGATATTGTTGTTGTCGTTGAGGGGGTTGACTGTGTGAAATTGAAACACAATTTATTACATTCGAAGACGGCACTTGTTCAGTTTCGTGTTTATAGTGCGCTCGTATGGATGTGATAAAACGGATAAAACGGGCGCGTTTTGTTTTAACACACACAACGTGAGTGTTTTTGTGATTTTCCAAAAAAATAAAAAAAGCAGCAAGATAAAATAAGCTGATATTTATCAATGAATGAAAGTAGAGGAAATGCAAGAAAAAAGAAATAATACACATGAAATGTATGCAATTGTAAAATGAAATACCGTTAGAAAAATCATTTAAAAATTTGAAATCAATGGAAAATATAAAAAATAACGTTACAAATTCTGAGAAAATTTAAATTCTAAAAAATCAAGTGAAATTTAAAAAAAAAAATAAAAAGAAAATATTTTAAAAATATGTAAATAATTTTAAAAGAAATAAATAAATAGTTTATATATATATAAAAATATTTTAAATAAAGTAGTGTAATTCAAAGTGTTTAAAAATTAATAAATTTAAATAAAACTAAAGGAATTTCAAAGCAATTTTACAAAAATAAAAAAATGGTAATTTCCTGATAAAAAAAAATCTTTAAATAAATTACAAATTGTTAATAATAAATTGGTGATCAAATTTCAGCATAATCATTTATTTAAAAATTAAATAAAATTATTGAAAACAACAAATTTAAAATGTTACACATTTTTGCATGTTATACTGACATAATAAAGCAGTTGTGCAAGTAGCAAAAAAAAAAAAAATAAATCAAATATGTGTGTTCCTCCTCCCTGCTTGTTGACTTGCTAGGATTTCAGTGCACACATTTAAACCCTACTACCAACCATTAACACCCATGCTCCCCACTTTTTGTAAAATAAAGTTACAAAAATGTTGTAATTTTATGCTACGAATACATCATGCATTTTTACTTTGCAGTTTTAACAGATTTGAACTGAATAAATGAAATTGGGGAAAGAGAATTTATAATTTAGATTGAAAGTTGTTAAATTTGCTAGCCGTTTTATAAACAAAATGGATATAAATGTGCAGATTAAAGCAATAAAGGTGTACACCATTTCCCAAAAAGGGATTTTTGTTATTTGTTTTTTTTTTCTCGAAAATGTTCAATAAGGATTTAATTTAAATTAAACCGCTTTAAATGTAATAAATAAAAGTAGCCAAAAAGTATACTATTAATTTCCTAAGAGTAAATTTATGTGTAAAATTGATTATTATAATAATGGGGGCGGATTTTCATGCATTTATATATTATGCGCCCAAAAATATGCAGTAAAACACAATAAAAGCAAAACAGATCAATATTGTTTGTTTGGCATTTTGCATACATTTATAAGTTTTTTTTTAATGAAGCACATAATTTTATTTATTAATGCATAAAAATTCGCACCTTATTTATGGCCATAATGTTTAATTAAAAAAGTTAAATAATTCTCATGATTTTCTTAATTAAGGAAATTGGTAGACTTTCAACACAAGATAATGGAGAATACAAAGATTTCGTGAAAAAATATTTAGAAGTGTGTAATTAAAATAAACTAACAAGTACCACTGCAAACTATGCTTAACATAAATATAGATTTTTTTTAAATTAAGTAAATTGGTTTAATTTCAACACAAAATAATAGAGAATATAAAAAATATCTCGAATGACTTTTGAAGTACATATGTAAATATATTTATCAAATAATGTAAATAAACCAACAAGTACAGCTGCAAAGTATGCTACAAATAAATTTAGATAAAGTCACTTAAGTGTATTGAATTCAACTTTATCGATGTTTAGTTATAGTTTTTCTCCAAAAAATATATTTTTAAATTTCCTAATTTTGAGATTTTTGGAACTGAAATTTTTAAAAATTTTGAAGTAAATTTATTTTGGTTCCAGTCTATTTGTTTATAATTACTCTGTAAGAATTCAAAGAATACTATTGCAAAGTACAATCATTTTGTCAAAGACATTTCACTGCGTTATTCATATCCAAGTTCTAATGTATACATTATCTATTTAACTCACCATTGTTGATAAATTGAATTCAGGATTGAAACCATTTTTCATTGCAGTGAAAAAATGCAAAATTTAAAATTTTTTTTTAATTAAGGAAATTGACATTTTCAACACAAAAAATGTCATAGAAATTCCGGGTTTTTATTAATTATCATAAATTCCACCAAAGAGCACATGACAAGCACAAGTTTTTGATGTTGGGTCTTCAGAGAAACACAGAGAAATACAAATAATAAAAAATTGAAAAGTAAAAATGTTAATTTTTTTAAATTGTTTCTATGCCAGAAAAATTCCTTTTTTTTTAAATATCCACCAAAGAGCACATGAAAAACACAAGTTTTTGGTCTTGGGTCTTCAGAGAAACATATACCCTATGGAGCCCTGTGGACATTTCCATTTTTATTATTTTAGATTTCGAAAAACTCGAGATTTTATTCATGATTTAAATTTGTTTTTAAAATGAAGTAAATGAAGACTTTAGCGAATAATGTAAATAAACCTACAAGTACCGCTGCAAAGTATGCTACAAATAAATTTAGATAACATCACTCACTTATGTGCAATTTTATCTATGTTTAGTTATAGTTTTTCAAGTCCATTTGTTTATAAATACTCTGTTATAATTCAATGAATACCATTGTGAAGTAATTTTGTAAAGACAATTGGCAAATAGGAATGCATTTATTACCCTTCCAGCTGCGTTGTTAATAATCCTACTTGTCTAAGTTCTAATGTAAACATTGTTGAGAAATAGAATTCAGGACAGATATTATACATGTTATAAAAGTTAGATTAAATTTACTTACGTTTATAATATATTTCCATTACAATAGTACGCTACAAAATAATAAAAAAAAAAAAATTGAAGAGTAAAAATGTTAATTTTTTTAAATTGTTTCTATGTCAGACAAATTCCCTGTTTTTATTAATTATTATAAATTCCACCGAAGAGCACATGAAAAACACAAGTTTTTGATCTTGGGTCTTCCGAGAAACAGATAAACCTATGGACATGTCCATTTTTATTCTTTTAAATTTCGAAAACCTCGAGATTTTATTCATGATTTAAATTCGTTTTTAAAATCAAGATAATTTACATGAACTATCAGTTTAAATACTCCTATTTTAAGAGCATTTTTTACCAGATTTTATTGATTTATGATTAATTTCAAAGATAATTATGTTCTGTATAATTGTGTTCTCCACGTCTAAAATGGAATAAACAACAAAATTAAACAGTTTTTTCATACAAAAACCATTTGTTTGAACAAACTAATCTTTAGCATGCTTTTCTACAAAAGTTTTCCAAGAAGTACAACTTCAACACCACAAATCATTATTAAGAAGTGGAATTTTATTGAAAGTATTTAAAATTGATGGCATATTTTACATCTGTGTCTGTTTTGTATCAACTGAAAATGTTTTAATTTAAAATATGTTTAAATCTTAACAAATTATGGGTCTTATTTTATAAAACGAAACGACAAACGTTAAAATAAAATTCTATGCAAAATATTCAAGTTTCAAACCCTTTACCCAGTATTATTCATACAAATTGCTTACGCTTCCAAACGTTCGTTTTATAAAATAAGGCCCTTTATTGAAAAACTAGCAAACGTTTCCGATTAAAACGCACATTTTTTTGTATTATTTTAAAGCAAACTCATCATAAAGTCTAACTAATTATTTCTCGATATCTAACGAATGTTTTCTTTCCCTTTCTAATACTTAGAAAGAAATTGAAAGAATTGTTGATTTAATCCACTTCCACATGAAATTTGGTTTCCATTTTTCCAACTCTGCAAACGCAAATTTCAAAATCAGTAATTTGCTGATTTCTTTTCGTGAAAAATTCACCCTAATTCGAATGAATAAATTTCGTTTAATTTGCAGCAATTATCAATTTAAAATATTTATAAACCTAAAATATGTTTAAATTTATATTGTGTTTCAGTTTTTATAATTATTCTTAGAACCCGTAACAAATTGTTTTGAAAAACTAGCAGGAGATTTCAAATAATAATCAAATTGAGATTATATTATTTTCAACCAAAATGTAAGATCAGGAATCGGTCTATGAAATAAACTCATCAGAAATATTGTCAGAATATTGTCAGAAATATTGGCTTGAAGGTATGCTACATATTTTACGTGAGTTAATAAACGACATCACAGCAAATTCCTGATGAAACCATTTGGGCTTTGCCGATTTTTACTTCCAATTTAGAACAGGTAACGAAAAAGGATTTCAATATCAAAATTATAATAAAATATACATACTATCTTACATGATATCAAATGCCATAATCTCGAATAAGATAATTACGATCAGTTTTACTCGTTACAGAACACGGTAATTCGCCCCAGAGCTGATAAAACTACCATATTGGTGGCTATCCTATAAAAGAATTTGTAACGAAAATAAATGAGATTTTTTTAAGGAGAAATTGAATGTAGTTCAACAAATTAAATAAAATAATTTTCCTTTACGATGTCCCTTTTCTTCCAATAAATACGACCTTGCTCAATAAATAGCTTATTATATTTAAAACTAAGTAGTAAAACTTGTTTAATATTATGGAATTTTAAAGGAGACACAATTTTTGAATATAATTAATACAATCAGAGATCTTTTATTTTATTGTAAAATATCTAAACATCCTGTAAAAACTTATCCCTTAAAAAAACTTTTCAGTTCAAGATGGAAAAACAAGAGTTCACAATGTTAAGTGGGATCCTGAAGGCACTTAAAAACGAGCTGAAATATGCTCTAAACTTAAAATATGTTTTTTTTTTTGGATATTAATAGTACATTTGAAAAGTTTCAGTTGGTTTTGGATTTTCGAATAGGTATCCCGGCTTTTAACTGAAAGGGCAACACTGCTCCTGTCAACAGGCATCTGTGAGCTGACTTATATCAATATTTGAACAAGCTGCGTCATTTAGTTTGTATTTAACATCCATTGATAGCATACTACCTCGTAACTTGAGGATACATTGGAAAAAAGTGAATTTCGTGTTCTCATTAAACAATCTATTTTGCTAAAAACCATCACTCAAATAAAAGCTAAGCTTGATATATGGGAACTTTGCGCCATCAATTTCAATGGTAAACAAGTGGTTTGGAGTTGAGGCCTTTACACCAGAAACAATTGAAATAATTCACGATATGGTGTTGGCCGATCGAAGGTTGAAAGTGCGAGAGATTGTGGTTTAAATTTTGAATGATAAATTGTTGGTAATCGGGTGCACAAAATAATATACACATGTGCAGTTTCCATGGCAAAAATCCATGAATTAGGTTACGAAATGCTCCCTCTTCCGCCCTATTCACTAGATTTGACTCGATTCGTTTGGACCCTATCGTGTTCTCAAAAGACAGACAGACGGACGGACATAGATAGATCGTCTTAGAATTTTACTAAGACCCAGAATATATATACTTTTGAGCGTCTCCGATGAATATTACAATGTGTTATAAGCGGAGTGATTAAATGACAAATACCTCCAATCATGTTTGATGATGGCTATTAAATCTAACATTATCATATTCAAGATTTATCAATTTAATGTTCTTTAATATAATTTAAAACTCCATAATTATATATTATAGAGATTTTTGCAAATGTTTGTAAATTTGCTATTTCAGTGAATTGAATCATTTTATTCATACACTATAAATAAAAACATTGGAATTTAAATGATGTTTTCATTAGGTCACAAATCTCTTATAAAACCATAATGAATAAATTGTCAATGAAATGTTTTGAAACTCAATTAAATTTAAATTATTTTGGTAATTAAGTAGTGTGGGAAATTATATATAAACAATTGGTATGAATTAAGTTTGGCCTAAATACTAGAATGTTAAACATATGTGTAACAAAATTAATTTCGAATATTTTGTTAAATGTTTAACATAAACACAACAACACTGTTTTTATAACTGTCTTATTGAAAATATAATGATGTATTTATTAAACACATTTAAGATTTTCAAATTCTTATGTTGTTCCCGAATATTACAAGAATGCCTTACACTGATTGTTTACATAAGATTTACATTACAGGCTTATAAAATTAGTTGCATACCTTAAGGCATTCATAATAATAATTATAATTAGTATTGTTGCTGTTATGATTGAAAAGCACTAGGATGTTTAACAAATTTGTTATCCTGTTGTGCTAGCAGAAAATGTATAAAAACGTTACAAAATAAAGTTTTTTCTATGATTATGTAAGAAAAAAGATCATAATTCTATGCCAATATCTAAAGGTTATTTATAGTTAACATAATTCTAGGTTATACATATAGTTTTAATTAATTAAAATCATACATTCATAAATACTGAATTTCAAAACATAAATTTTTTTTTTTCTAAAATTGAATACCTCATTATTATTTCAACTAACTAGAAACTAAAATTTATTGTAATTTATTATATTTTTTACGTCCTTAGACAAAAATTTATAATACTCATGCTCTCATAATAAAAACTATAATTAATAATAAACTAAAATGTAAAAAATACAAGTACAAATAAATGTATAAATATAACATATAATTAATAATAATTTGTTATAACATACAATTAATTAAATTGAACGTATTCGTGTTTGCTGCCGGCATTTTGAGTAAAAAAGAAAACAAACAAAATAAATTAAAACTGATGTTTATTATGTGAAAATATTGTGAAAACTAAAATGAGAAAAACCAAGTGAAAATAAACTTTAAACTACACATACCCCTCCAATTTTGCAAACATTTTAGTGTTGATGTCGGGAAGGCAAAAGTTAATGGATACTAAGTATATTATATGTGAATATTAAATTCAAGCATTTAATAATTTCTTAATTAAAATTAAAGGTTTTAGTTAGAAATGAAAGATATATTGCGGACCAACTGCTAAATGTTATCTAATATCACTTGTCCATTATCCAAGCTACTACAAACTCTAGGAGCATAAAATATCCCACATATTGGCTTATGTGAATTTTTGGGACCATTTTACAGATTTAGTGTGTTGATTTCCTTGTTTTTTATGTCCCCTCGTACTTTTTTTGAAAGCTATTGCAACATTTAGCAGCCTAAAATATACCATATTTTGGTTTATGTAAATTCCATTAACCATTTAAAAACATACATTGTTTAGCTTTTGTTTTGAAACACTTGAACAATATAAATTTATTCAACTCCAATACAACGTTACCCATAATCCTTTTCCATCTTTCTGGCAACATGTGGATTCCGTGCCAAAAAAAAACTGCTCATCTCTGTTCCAAATTTGAAACGTATCCCAGAGAGAGCATTCTGCATGGATCGAAGCAAATAGTAGTAGGACGGGCACGGCCTGGACTATAAAGCGTGTGAGGCAAATCTTCCCAACCACATCATTCTACATAGTTTTTAACCGGTATTGCAACATGTGACTGAGCGTTGTCATGATGGATTATTACGGTTTCATGACTGGCCGTATATACTCGGCGTACTGGTTCCCTGTGATGTTCTGGTCAGATTTCAGCAGTTTATAATATATAGGACTCTTTTGCTCCCACCAAATACAGAAAATTACAATAGCGCCATGGATATTTGGCTTTTGTGTCTATTGGGCTGGTTGGCCGGGCTTCACATACGATCTCTTACGCTTCGGGTTATTGTAATGGATCAATTTTTCATAGCAAGCAATGATTCGGGGCAAAAATTATATTCTTTATAGAGTTCAAGAATAATTTCGGACATGGAAAATCGTCTTTCGCATGCTACCGAATTTCCTTGCTTTTACATGAATCCTACTGCTCGCAAATGTTATGAAATTGCTGCTTAACCCTCTAATCGTTAAGCATGCCTCAAGGCACTCATCGCAAAATGCCAATAAATGCAAATATAACTGATATTTCATGTCAAAAACTTTGAAAGCATCTTAAAATAATTTAAGTACACTATTCAGCAACTGTTTTACATGTGTTTTTGAAATGAAAAATCAGTTATATTTGCATTTATTGGCATTTTTGGGATATGTACCTTGGGAACGCTTAAGCATTAGAGGGTTAAGTAGCTCCCAAGAGTTTTGCAAGCTCTTGTTTACAAAAATCTTCATGGAGTAATGCCTCCAATTCTTGATCTTAAAACATTTTTGGCTGACCTGGGCGATCTTTGTCTTTCGTGTCAAAATCACTACTTCTGAACCGCACAAATCATCTGTCGCACGTTGAAACCGATGGAACACATTCACCATAATCTTTGGTGAACAATTGGTTTAATACAGCGGAACTTTTTTTTCATATTAAAGAAGTAAAACAAAACTTCTCGCATATGACGATTCATTGGTACAAATTTAAATATTTATTTTTATTCTACCGTAATATGCAATGGTATGAAAGTATGAATATAAATTAAATTAAAGCTAGTTTAATTGAATAAATAGTTTTTTAGCTGCGAATATTTCATCAAATATGATTTGATGAATGATTGTTGCTAAAAAAACAAAAGTTTTGGAATAAAGCCGTCAAAGGAAGTGGAAAAAAAATTTGGTTTTAAGTAAATCAGTCACGCTACTATTTGTAAAAAATCATTTGGAAATAGTAAAGGGTCTTCCAATAGAAACTACCTTATTTTTACAGTTGATAGGTGCCATATTGTTGAAGCTACATTTGTCGAATTGGCTGTCATTTATTCAGTATATTTGTCCGACCTACCGTGGATGGATTTATCGTTGATATATTATCATGAGAATACAAGAACGTCCAATTCATCCTGATGAGGATTTTGTGCTGATGGAGTCATCATAATAAAAGATAAGGTTTTAAAAATTTGGTTATATTGTACTTCCATTTAGATTTTTTTCAAATGAATTAAATTACATTGCAATTATCTCTGCTTTTCAAGATATTAAAAGGAAACAGTGTTGCAAGTTACTTACAACTTGAAACATTTC
The DNA here is from genome assembly GCA_942486065.2 of Calliphora vomitoria. NCBI lineage: Eukaryota > Metazoa > Arthropoda > Insecta > Diptera > Calliphoridae > Calliphora > Calliphora vomitoria. The sequence continues at coordinate 17,833,100 of OW818029.2, forward strand.
CATATACTTACACTTGAACAAAGTACACATGGTAAAATAGCAAGTAACGCCACGACCTACAACTGAGTTAATATAGTGATTTTCACTTTTGCCCGTCTAGTGCTATTGCTACAACAAAGTTCTCTTGCGCTCTTTGTAAAAAAAATAAATTTTGTTTTCATTACATCCGTTTGTAAATTATGCGGGAAAATTTAATTTGTGCTCTGTTTCCTCTATAACTAGATTGTGTTTTTGTATTTTCATAGCCGTTCAGTGTAAAAAAAAAGAAAATAAATTTTTATAAAGTCTTGTTTTTTGCAGAAACTAAAGTCAAAAAAAAAAAAAAAAAAACACACAACATTTAACAAAATATTCCATTAAAATTGAAATTTTAAAGAAAAAAAAAAAAAACTTAAAAACTAATTTGTGAGGGTGTTAAATAGTGAAGTGTAAACAAAATAAATTAATTATTTTATTATAGCAGCATCATGACAAAAGAAAAATACTTGAATTTATATTCTATAACAAGTTTTACATGGAACCCAGCAAAATAAATTACAAATTTCGAAATATAAATTGGTTATTGTGGTTGTAATGAATAAATTGTCAATGAAATGCTTTAAAACTCAAATAAGATATCGTTGAAATGAAAACTGTTACGGCAATTTAAAGCATAAAAACAGTGGTCGTCATAAGGAGAACATGAATTAAGGATTCTAATAACATGTTATACAATTTATTGTGAGTTGTTTCTTTTTTGATAATTTGTATAAACTTCGTTGCCATTAGTATTGTTTATAGGTAAATCATGTTTTATCCTAGAAGCTATTAGTGCCGACCACTGATTTAACCCTTGGAGGTATAGGGATTTTTTTGGCGCTAAACGGTATAACCAGCTCTGTGCAGACCTTTATGGGATTTGTATGGAAATACATAGTCAGGTCTCCTAAAAGTGTGTGTAAATTTGTTTGTTCGGCATTCAATGCACGAATACCTGGCATGTGAATGCTGTAAACAAAGAGGCTTTTTGCAATACATGCAATGAAACCACAATTATGTACATGCATTATGAATGTGTGAATCCCCTTACATTATACATAGAAAAGAACTATCATATGTTAAGTTTCCTTTTTAATTATTCTTAACGTACAAAGTATTCATAGGTCTGTATGGACCTGGTCATGACGTTTGAACCAAAATATTTGAAAATCTGGATTATGCCGAAATCGGATCCACAATCCGTTTGATTTTTTGCTCATTATGTCCGAAGAATGTTGCTTCAGGAAGTCATGAAAGGATTTGTCTCTACCACGAAAAACAATAAAGTTATATACACTTTTATATGCAAAAGGTCTGCACAGACCTGGTTGTACCTCCTAGGGTTAAAGTCATGTTCTTATAAAAGTAGCATACTTTTAGGCATCCTTAACAGTAATAGTAATAATAGTTCAGAAATTATCTAAAGTACTGAAGAAATCAAACTGTGGTATTTCCTAAGATAATCTTGGGAACAAATTAATTTATTTTTAGGCATTAATAATGCTAATAAATGCTTTATTGTTAACAAGGCTAATTTCAAACACTTTTAAATTGCAGCTATTTACACGCGGACAACCAATTTAGCGTAACCATTTGAAGGATATTATAATCACTGTAGCTTTGTATATGATTGCAGCAACTATAATATGTTAAAGTTACGATTCACATGATTGTAACAATCATATATATTATTGTAGTAAATAAGTAATATGTTTATGACATGTTGTTCTCGGATTATGGGTATAACAATGCGAGAAAAATATATTATGATTATTACACTCATATATATGATTGCTATATGAATCATAACATTACCATAATATGGTTGCCTGTTGAAATGGTTACCGTAAACATGTGCAACTAAATTTATGCTCAGGGTGTAGTTCTCCCTTTTTTCGCTGGGTTATTAAGTATATTACATAATCGAAAGTTTGTAGTTTTATTATTCATTAACTTAAAATGAAAGACTCAAGTTGTTGTAATCCTTACAAAAGGATTAAATTATTAAAATTTGTGCTTGACAAATTGTTTTTCCGTAACTGTCTTAAATCAGTCAACACAACAGGAAATTAATAATTTAAAAATTTGTTCTCTTTATGAAATTGTAAACGACCGGCGAAAGGCCAAAGAACTAAACAGACGGATACATAAAAGTTTTCTTCTATTCCATTGTATTGTACTAAAACGATTATAATCTTGTTAAACCAACAACTGTTTATATTGATTTTTGTTCATTTTTGTGTGTTAAAAATTAGTGTGATTTATTTTAAGATGTATGTATATACAAATCTTTTAGTTTAATTAAATCAAAAGCGGAAGTAAATATTTGAAATTCAAAGCTGTTACTCTGGCCATTTATGTTGGTAACATAACTTTTTATGGTAATATATATTCATAATGTTCTTTTTAACTTAATGCCACCAAATCTCGTTGAGTACCAAGTAGGATTCCTACTCGCGAAAAATTTCCCGGGAATATTTTTTGGAAAATGATTGTTGGACATTTCTATATAAGTTTTTTTCTTAACGTTACAATATTTAGATTTGTTGCGATGGCCAAATGGTTATCGCAAACATATACTTGTTTACTGCAACCATATATATGATGTTAAATAACTTATCGGATTCTAATGCTGTAATTTATAAGATATTGTATCTTGTTGTATTAGAAAGGCACTTAATAAATACAAATACAAAAAATAGTTATGATTCTATCATAACTAGCTACGTGCATGTCCTAAGCAAAAAGTTAAATATATTATGGTTGCCAAAATCATATAAATGATGACTGTGACTTTAATATTGTTAATAAATTTTAATAACTTAATACTTGTTCTTTATTTTTTTGCTGGGTGTATGTGGTGGTCATAAATAATATTTAGTTAATAATTCCATTGTTTTGTAAGGAATGAAATAATCAAAATCTAACCATTTAGTTTAGCCTGATCAGACCCAAATAACGCGTTTGAGATCATGCAAATGGAAACAAGCTATATTAAAGAATTATCATCTCAATACATTCCAATTTATCTCTTTCCGTCCCCGCCTACACAAATGTTTAGGTAAATTTAATGTATTTTGTAGAGAATATTATATATTAGTGTACAGTTTTTCTTACTGTTTTAAATGTCTCAATGTTATGTGTTATTTCCTTTTCATTTTGTTATATGTTTTGTGCGATTTACTTTAGTATTTTGTGTACTGTTTTAAATGTCTCAATGTTATGTGTTATTTCCTTTTCATTTTGTTATATGTTTTGTGCGATTTACTTTAGTATTTTGTGCAAGAAATGTGATCGAAAAGTTCACTGAAATCCGCAAAATTTTTAAATTGCTTGGGACCGAAAGGGTTATATTGTATCAGTTGTTAAGAAAAGTTTGGATTTGTTTCTAATTGCTGGGCAAACCAGGTGCTTTTTGAGAAATTCGTACTCAAATTAAAGTTTTCTAAAGCTTTTCTTATAGATTATTTCCAAAAAATATTAAATTTCTATTTTTATTTTTGCCCATTGGGAACTCAGTTGGTCCTACGCTGGTAAAGGACTTATATATCATATTCAAAACATAATATGATATATAAAACGCTTTGGTTTTTCTTTTATCTAGGTTTAAACTTCAAATTGTATATATGAATGGTGTGAAATCGCTGAATTTGAATTGTACATAACTTTTTAATCGCTTAGCTTCAATATATTTTATTCTGCTGAACATAAAATGTTAAACCACTGAGCAATGTAAGATGCCTATGGCTACCACAAACTCTTGCACTTTCAATCTCAATCGGCCAATACCATATCATGATTTTATTAAGTTGTTTCGGATTTAGAGACCTCAACTGAGCTTCCGTGCTGTAGGCCACAACGAAATTCAGTAAACCACATTTGTACCATTGAAGTTGATGGTGCAGAGTTCCCGTAGTATAAAATAATATAAATGGGCATGTCTATTTGTTTAGACCCCTTTTACACTTACAATATACATTCAATTTGGGGAAAAAATATGCCAGGTAATTATTCAAAGATGTGCACAGTATATATGTTATCGAATTCGGTTCCTTTTTTTAGGAACGATAAGCTTGAAAAGTTGTTGCTAACACAAATGCAAAAAACGTGTAACCTTCAAACTAAAAAGTAAACAAACCCAGCTGGAAAAAATGCAAGGCCTTCACTTTGCAGGCCTTCTAAAAGACCTGTTTACACTTTCTAAAATATGCGATACTCATTCTGCCTTCCCGCAGGAGACGTTCTAGAAGAGCTATGTTTCTCCTGTCATACACAATCAAAATTGCATTGCAAAATAAGGTCTAACAAACCTTTATTTAATATTCAAACATGATTGGATTTGCAATTATTCTCTCTCTATAATAATACTTATTTTGATCTCTTTATTATAAACTGTTGCATAAAACCATAAGAAGGTGCAAAATCTTCTAAGTAATTACGTTTTTTATAACATTTGAAGTTGTCAAGTTCCCGTAAAGGAATTTTTCATATATAAAAAATATCACGCGTTATTTTAAAGTCCATTCTTTAGGTTTTATGCTGAATTCATTAAGAATATTTTCTAGCTTCAGCAGACTATCAATTAGGAAGACCTTCTAATATGCCTTCATAAGTAGGCCTTCTCTAAGCGCTTTAACAGCAGCGAGTATGCAAGGCCTTGGCTCGCAATAACACGCCGTGTAAAATAGAAACGATTGTGTACTTCGGCTGGGTGTTCTTGGGTCTACAAAATAAGGCATTTCGCAATGCCTCTTTAATGCATCTTTTTCCTGCTGGGAAGCAATATGTAGTTCTGTTTTAAGTGAGAGTTATTAAAGAGAAAAGAATTTAATAATTTTAATGTGTTTGTTTTTGTTTTTGTATTTTAACATTTTTTTTATTATATGTATTTGCAATTGTAAGTAAATAGTTATTTTCTAATATCTTATCACTGCACGAAGTTTAACCAAAAATGGGAGGGGTTGGAACAGGTGGTGACTCACCTACCATACAAAGTAAATAGTTATTTCTACATATTTTGAGAACTATAATTGCAAGATTCTTCAAACTTTGTTGAGAAGCTCTCTTATCATTTTATTCATAGTTTGGCTGAAAATGGTCGAGATTACATTAGGGGTCGCATACAAAGTAAATCGTTAATTTCGAATATCTGGAGAACAATAATTGTAAACCTATTTAATCTTTGAATGAATCTATTTGTTATCACTGTACGGAGGTTTGCTAAAAACAGATTTATTACTTATCACTGTACGAAGTGTAGCTAAAAATTGGAAGATCAAAACAATGGATGTGAGACCGCCATTACAAAGAAAATTGTAATTTCGAGAGTCTTTAAGCTTTTTCTGAATCACTTATATTTTTACGATGTTTGTCTGAAATTGGGCGAAGTCGGCTTAGTGGGAATGACCCCTCTCATATAAAAGAAATACTTAGTTATAATTGTATAGTAGTAAAAGTAAAGCTTGACATGAGTACATAAAGTATATAAAAATGGGTGGTATAAGAACAGTGGAGTGGAGTATCTCCAATACAAAGTTAGTTAGTTATTTTAAAATATCAAGCAATCTGTAATTGAGAGATTCTCAATATTTTGCATGTACTATTATCATGCTATTGTACGTAGCTGGGTTGTATTAGAAATCCATTTATATATATTTTTTTATTTTACTACGATACGGTAGCGAAACGCATGGCGTTATGATAATGCTTAATGAACAGACAAATATCACTTTTTTCCAATTTCTTCTCAAGTCACGAGGTAGTCTGCTATCAATGTCAGTCAAACACAAACTAAATGACGCAGCTTGTTCAAATTTTGACAGGAGTCAACTGCTAGATGCATGTTGGCAAAAGCAGTGTTGCTATTTCAGTTAAGAGCGGACTTATTGACCCACCAAACTAAAGTGAATTTAGAAATTCTGGAGAACTTTGAAATGTGTATGGCTATGGAAAACATGTATACCAATTATTATTAGTCGAGTGTAGATTCAAAAATTAATTTTTTTTTAAAAACTTTCTTCATATGATTTTTTTTTATTTAATAAATTTTTATTTAAAAAAATGGAAATTTTTAAATTTGAATTTTCAAATGCGTATAACTCGCTGACCATTTTAACTTGCTTAAAAAACTAGTTTTCTATTGTAGAATGCAAAGAGTAGTAGCAGGCTTCGGCCAAAAAAATACGGATTCAACATTTTCCAAATTTTAAAATTTAATATCTTTAAATTTAAAACTTTAACTCAAATACTTCACTGCTACACCTATGTCCATTGAATCAGCCAGTTAGAAATGACAGAATTATGTCTAAAATATTAAGATTCTTCTCCAATATACAAGGGGATATGGTAATTTAAATTCGTATGTTTTGCGTAAATTTTCTTTTTTATTAAATATAACTAAGATCAGAAGTGATTCTTTTTTTAACAAACACAAACTACGAAGCTTTTTGCTTGTCTGCAGATATACCCAGAGTCTCTGTCGGAAATCGAACCTGCAAACCAGCATACTAACGTCTAGTCTATCGAGGCACCCTCGAATTTGTTTATTTTAACTTTTAATATTATCATTTTCATTACTATTATTATTTATTATTATTACCTAACTATTGTTCTTATTTAAATTTTATTTCTAACTAAAATCAATTGCTTTTGATTTAACTAATTGCAAAATGTTCTACTTGTCTCTCTCTTCTTTACACAAAAGATGGCCTAAAACTATTTAGCCAAACAAACAATTTTCTTTTTAAAACTATTTTATTTTTTCTCTTTTAGTATTCCAAAGAAAAAGAAAAAAAAATAAATCATTTTAAATGATTGTACTAATTAAAAATCTGTCTTTAGTATCAATCATCTTTTCAACAAATAAATGTCCTTAAGCGTTTTATCTTTTATGCAGTTTTATTTTTTTCAACCTGTGTGCAATTCTTTTCAACAAATAAACTAAACAAAACTAAACTATTTTGTGCATTGCAATCTTGGCCTTATTGTTGTTGCAGCAACATGCAACAATTTTCTCAGAACTTTTCACCACACTAGCAAAGTTTTTCCTTGGTGCCCTTATTTTTGCCAATAAATATGACTATTTAAGGGGCGGCTGGTAAGGAGAAGGCAACAAAAGGAATGTTGTTTAGCAATTTTACTTTAATCGATATTCTTAACAAATACTCAAATCAAATTATATTATAAATACAAAGGTAAACATACACATACTTATGCACCCAAGTTTATTTACGTGTGTACGTTTAGTTATGTGTATGTTTATGTTTGTATTCGACTCTCAAACTACCAGCAAATAATGCTAAACTTTATAACAAATTTTTGCTAACTTCATGCCAATAACACTGTTCGGTATTTATATTGGTTATGAGAACAAGTTGATTCTTAAAACTAAATTTATTAAGGATTTTGAAAATATTTCAAAAATAAGGTGATGAAGTATTCACTATTCATTTAGCGCATATTTTATCGCTGTAGCACAGTGTAATGTATAAGTCTACTGTTTATTCAATCGCTTATTAAAGTTTATATGTTCATATCTTTGGATTAAAAATATTCCCTACCCAATACTTTGTAAACTATCTGAAGTATCTAGCAACAACTAATAAAATAAAAAACCACAATATAAAAGAATCTTATCCTACCGCAAATTTAAAATACTTGTCCTAGGCAACTTGAAGGGATAAAAATCTTAAAGAAACCCTTTTCTTTGCCATAAAAGTAGTTGTGGTACAAATAATAGTTTAAGCTATAAAGAGAAAAATATTTGCATGAGTTTCTTAACATTTTAAACTAACACTATAAACAGTGAGTGACAAAACAATGGGAACTTTTTTTGGAAACTATATTTCATACACAGAGAAAACTGATTTGTCGGAAGTTATTCTTTAGTGATGTACATTAACTTATCGACCTGTAACTCAGTTAGTTTTTGTCCGTCTTTAAACGGTTTTGGATAGAGGAGGTGCTTGTTTTGATACATTTGTATGTTATAAGTATTCTTTTTGTTAAGAATATCTTTTTTGGTTTTAGTAGCTTTTCATTGCTTATTGCTTATGAAAGCTTATAAAAATGTATAGCAATGTATAAAGAAAATTTAGTTCTTAAAAAACGTGGTTTAAATTTTTCAAATCGGATTTGTCAATTCAAACTTTTTTCGACAAAGTTTAATAACTATTGCAAATTTAAACCAATTTTAAATTCTATGTAAAATTTTTTTTAAAACACTGTGCAAAAATAGGTTTACAAACAAATTTTGAATTTGAAAAATTACAAAAAAAAAAACTTTTTATTGGAATATAGATTTTAAGCATTTAGAGCTTAATTAATTGCTTTTCCATAGTTGTTCAAAATGTTTATATCGGTCAAAAAATATGTCAGTTAGAGGTACTACGACCTAACCTAAAAAAGCTACTTTTTTCAAAATAATTCAACATTTTGAGGGTGTTTCAAAATCTTTGAAAACGGTTTTTGTATGTAAATAATGTATAGATGACAACTTGATAGGTAACTAAGAGGGAAAAATCGAATTCATGATAATGTATTACAATATATTTTGTTATTGTATCACTCCTATGTGTGAAAAGAGAGTAATTTATTTCATTGATATTTCTCTCTCCTTCCGCTCTATGTATATATCTCCATGGTTCAAGTTTTCAAGAGTAGTTAGAACTAATTTGTGCAAAACTGTATCAGGATTACAGTATAATAATAAACATATTTATGACCGCTCCAACAGTATTCTGGAGAACATTTGTATGGGGGCTAGGATAAAACCAATATTGCCCATTTTTAACATCAAGCAAACCTTATAAACAGAGAATAATTGCGGAAAATTTCAGCCAGCTCTTTTCATATGAGACCTATCGTATTTTCAACAGACGAGGAGACGGACGGATATAGCTAGATTATCTTAGAATCTTATGAGGACCCATACTTTTGCGGGTGTGTGATGAATACTTCAATGTGCTACAAAAAGTATGACAAATCAATATATCCCCATCTTATTTTTATAATAAGTATAATGTGTTTTTAGCTAGTCTGAGTTGTTGTCATGAGAAAATTGGACTGAAAACTTTTAATGACATTTTTTCTTTAGTATTTATTGTTTACATATTTATATAATGACTCATATCATGACCCATATCATATAAAATCTTTCTATCAACAACAAATTATTACACAAACATTAAAAGAGGCCGATCAAAGCTCGATTAACGCAAAATTTTATATTTGTTCATGATCCAATGTCGCGTTCCGGTACCTAAATCATCGTTTGTTATCCGTACTCCGGTATAATTTTAATATGGTGTCTAAAAATTTTAACTGAAAGCTAAATTTAGTGACTTTAAATTAAAAAACAAGTTATTGCACTAAGTATATCTCGTTCGCGATCTTAAGTGGCATTAATCAATATCAGAACAACAACTTGTATTCTAATAATTTATTTTATGTTATAAGCTTCCTCAATTATAACTATAAAAACGTTAATATTTTTGTGTGATCTCTCTTAGTTTAGGAACTAAAGACATTTAATTAATTAGGTATTAATGAATTATCTAAAATAATACAATATAATAAACATGATGTTTTTTGTAGTTTATAAAAGTTCGAGTTGAATTTACTTGACTAAGCGTTATCACAAACATGAAAAATAAATATGTCTAGTAACAAATCATAATTACGGTTGTAAAAACAAATACAAATGAAACATTTCATCAAGAGAACTCTCTGAATTGATAGCTACATTATTTCATTTTAATTAAAAAAAATAATAACAAATTTTATTGAAGACAAAACCATTGTTCAGATTTCTTTATTTTGTTCACTTAAAGGGCGTATGAATGTCGCGTTTGGTATTGTGGAAATCTGTTTGTGGAATATTGTTCTCTTTTCAGCTGAATTTAAAAACAATTTAATAAATAGTGATGGAAGAACTTTTGTACATTTCTATAATAAATTCCCATTTACTAGGATTTTTTTTTTGGAAAATTTAAAACTTCAGCATGAAATAATCTTACAACAAAATAATATATAAGAAAACAATGCAAAGACCATTAGGTTTGACAATTTGAGAATTTATTTAATTTATGTAATTTTTTTCAAACAATAAGTTTATTAACCCTCTAATGCCAATTTCTTAAAAAATTGCTAAACACGTTGGTAATAATTTTTTTTAATGGTAAATTTGGACATCTGTTTCAAAAACAACATTTAAAAATATGTACAATCAATGGTTTACCTGCCAGGTGGGAACAAATAAATGAGAGGCTTAAGGCACCCTTGGGGCTTTAGAGATTGAAACATAGTCCGGTTTTAGTTAGTATAGTTTGTCAATTTTTATTGAAAACAACTTTTCTAATTGTTCATCACTCCAATCAGATAATTTGAAACGTTTGATCACTCGACCAGCCATTTCTTAATATTTTATGTAAAATCAAAGCAAAGAAAACAAAACAACATTTTGTTATATCAGGGAAAAACTGAGGCAGCAAAACTAGTCTGCAGTGCTCAAGAGTGCCTGAAAGCACTCATCAATAAATCACTTCTCTAAGGAGTAGCTTACCTTTTTCATCATAAATCTTGACTCCAATATATAAAATATAAGTACACTTTTTAAGAAAAATAAAACATAATATGATATGATATTTTGAAATGGAAAATCAGATATATTTGCATTTATTGGCACTTTTGCGATGAGTGCCTTGAGGCATGCTTAAGTATTAGAGGGTTAAATAGTTAGTTAAAAAGACTAGACTCTTGATTTGCGAAAATTTAAAAACCAAAATAATAAATGATTCTAATGCTAAATTGAAGCTAAAAACTATCTGTAATAAATATTCAATTATTAAGTCAACAATTTAAAAAACGGAACAGGTATCGTTAAACTACTACGAAGGAAGATAATTTAATAGCAAGAGAGTTTAAGCAATTCCAAATTGAAAATTAGGGCAAACGAAAAATCATCTTATTGTTAAAGAAAAACAATATCCCGTATACACTTTGTCAAAGAACGTTTAAACGGGTCGAAACAGATATGGAATATTTTTCTCTTTTCGCATGAATTTAAGTACAATTTAATAAACAGTGATGAGAGAACATTTGTATGACGATCGAAGGGACGAACTAGACCCCAAGTACACAAATTAAGTTTGGCGGTCAAGATATGGGATCAATTCTTATCATGAGTACGGACATACAAACGTTTTAAAAAATGTTATGTATCCATACGTTGATGAAAATACGCCCTACAATTTCAATATTTCTTACAAGTTTTTAACAATCTTATGGCCATTGTAATTACTTATATGATTTGGGTAACCTTAATATGCTTAGGTTACCATTAACATAATTGTAGCAAACATATATATGATTGTAGTGATTAAGTATATGTTTATGCCAACCATTTTTATGATGTAATATTGAACGACATTGTGTTGTTTTCGTATTATGGTTATCATACCCTCAGAACAACTTATTATGATATAATGATTCATCATGAATATAATTGTCAAAAACATATATTTATTTACTACAATCATATATATGATTGCTTCAATCACGTGAATGCTAATATAGCGAAATCATAGAAATAATTACAGTGAAATGGTTTTGAAATGGTTATGGTCAAATAAGGTTTCTAAATTATACCTCAACAAAAGCTTTATCACTTGTGGTTATAAGGGAATGGTTAAATATTTCAAAGGAGACAATTGAATAAAAATTGTAATATATAACAAGGGCTGATAATGTCAGACAATGTTTGTACAAATGAAACTAAAATTTCCATATTAATAATAATGATCCATATTAATGAATACTTCTTAGTATGTTTTCAATTTTAAGAATTTAATTTAAATTTGTTCTTATTTATTTATTTATTTATTTATTAATATAAATGAAAGTTTATATCATTCCAACCCTTAAACGAATTACAAATTTCTTAAGAATTATTTCGGATTATGAGCTATTAAATAAATAATAAAAAAAAAAAAATCCATTGTATTGTCAACCACTGTATGTATATTATAGAGTTTATGTATATATTACACAGTTTAAGCCAAGTTAGCTTGTGAGAATAAAAAAAAAAAAAACGGAAGTAAATTGTATTGATGAAAGATTTTTATTTCCTGTTACAAAAGTCACGTGCTAGACAACACATACATACATATGCACAAACAGCAGGCATATGTAGAAACCTTAACGACCAACAGCAATCAATTTAGCAGCACATAGAAGCCAGTACCAGCTAATCCAAAACAACAACAAAAAAAGTCTAAACAGAAAGCAAAAAGGACGAAGGCCTCGACAATATGTATGACGTTAAGTAAACTAAGTACTAGAAAATCATCATCATGTTTATAAGCAATATGGTACATGTTTTTCTAAACTATTTTTCTTAACACTAAAAATGTTAAAATATTAGTTTGCTATACTTAGTGTTAGTGTTGATATGCTTAATGATGATGTATATGTTTGTGTTAACAGGAAATTATTAAGAACTGCGGAAATGCTTAGCAAAAAAAGAAAACATAAATGAACATGTATGTTGTATTTATTATAATGTGAGTCAAATTGAGTAACTGTGTAGTTACATTTTCTGATTTTGTTTTAGTTTTTGATAATCAAGAACTTGACTGATTTTTAAATAATTGCTGTCAAATGTAATTAACTTAAGCTTCACTAAATGAATAGAAATTAAATAAAGAAATTATGCTGCCGAGTCAGCTTTCTTCACTTTCAGCTGATTTTTATACCCATCATCACTATCCTTGTGAAATTCTAAGACGATTTAGCTGTGTCTGTCTGTCTGTTGAATACACGATAGGACCCAAACGAAAGAAGATAACTGTCTGAAATTTTCTACAAATACTCAGTGTTGATAAGTTATGTTTGGTATTGTATTGCTATTTTGAGCCATATTAGTATAAATTTTTAACTTTTTTTTATACACAAAATAATTCTCTTTAACAATTATTTTCTATCTGCATACGAATTAAGTTATTTGCATCACAGTATGTATTTAACAATACAAAACTAAATTTCAATTAATTCAACCAATCCAATTCATTTAAGCTACAAATTTTGCTTTTAAAATTCACAAAAGCAATTACAAAAATTCAAAAGCCTTTACTTATTGTTTCGACTTTTTGCTTTGGGAAACACCAAGTGTGATTCCTTAAAAAGATTTTTTTTTTTTTGCGTTTATTACCATTGGCCAAGTTTTTTCAAAAAGGGAAACAAATTTTAAGAATTGAAACATGTTCATAGCAAAAGGAAAGCATACTATGCATTTTACATACAATAAGACATGTACATTTGTATGCATTTCTAGGAAGTTCTTCAAAGAAAACCAACCAGTAAACAAACAAAAAAATACAGGGAAAAAGTATCTATGAATATACGAGTATGAAAACCAAATAGTTAATACTAAGAGGGTTTGGGTTTGCATGAATAAATAAGATTCAATGAATAACTGGGTTATAAATGCCAAAATACAGGGTAACGCATTAAGAAACCCACAATAATTTCCAACAATTTTCATTTTTACACTTAGAGCTAAGGAAATTTTTTGTTAAATTGCCCGGTAAATCAAAGGCATTTAAAAGTTTTTTTAAGGTTGTGGTTTTCAACAAAACTGTTTCAAGTATTTTTAAGTCTTTGTGCTACTTTATGTGGTTCTGTTTTGGGTGAATTTGATTTTCTGTTAAAACTAAAAAATAAGAAAAAATCTCACCCAGTATTTTTGTGAAGGTGATGTCCTCAAATACACCTTTAACAAATGCAGACTTTGTTGCAAGAATACTTTTGCAGGCAGCCAGGCAGGCAGGGTCTAGTACGAAGTAAAATAAACAAAACCAGCAAATTTCCATGTATTCAAGCATGTGAATTGTATAGTTGTTTCATTCTACTGTCTTTTCTTTTAGTTTCTTTAGTTTTATATGTTTGTTTTTGCTTTTATTTTTTTTTGTTGAAGAAGAAGAAAAAAGTTATTTAAATAAAATTATAAATGCAATGATGTGTGAAACGTGTAACAAACAAAGTGTCGCATAATAATAATAAGAAGTAAACAAGTTTTCTTTTACTTTTATTCAACAAAATGTTGCAAAGATTTATTTTAGTTTTTATTTTTATTCTTTTAACATCCTTCACTATTAGTGTCAAGGGTATATGTGAGTTTGTCATTCCGTTTGTAATTTCCAAAATTTTCATTTGCTATCCCCATGAAGTATATATTTTTTATATATAGCCATGTCCGTCTGTCTGTTGAACTCAACTTTCCGATGCCCTCAAATAACTATTCCAACCTACAGGCGGAAAAAAAATATAGTTGTGCATGTTTACTGTAACCATTTCAACATTTTTAACAATATTATAGTCACAGTAACTATTTATATGATTGTGGTAATTATAATATGGTTAATTTACGATTCACTTGATTGTATCAAACATGTATATGGTTACAGTAAACATGTATATGTTTGTGACAACCATTTATATGATGAAGGACTTACCATATTATGTATCATAATCTGAGAACAACATATTATGATAAAAAATTTATCATATAAAACGTTGTCACAAACATATACATTTTTAAGTAGGTTAGTAGAAAATATGTAAATGTATTCTTAATATTTTGCTAAAGTTGTTAATACATGAGTCATTACAGTGAGGCCTCTGTTTGCGGAATCTTGTAGAATATATTACAGGAAAAATCTAAAACTTACTTTCATTGAAAGTTCGTAATATAAAAACATATAAAGATTTTTATAAAACAAATACTTTAAGCTTAAAAATACATCATTTAGAAAAACATAACTCTGTTATCATGTCGCGATATGGAGCACTGCTTGATCAGCCTCATTAAGGCAAAGATATGGTTCAAAGAAACTTACAGCCTAAAATTCACACAAAACAATTGCTTATGCATATGTTTTTCGACAATCATATGTGGGTTGATTATAAAGAGATCAACTGATAAGGAGTGAGATCGAAAAATTCTTAACTATAATTTCCATGCTCTGTTGCTGGCCTCTAAATTTTTAGCAGCGTTCCTGTCAGTAACTTTTTGAGCCTAGTATGTTTTTAAACATCCATTAGCTTTAACTTTTCATACCAAATAGTCCGAGCACTGAGCTAACCGAGATGCTTTCCCACCGGATGTTTTGGGAGCTCTTTTGAAAATGCTTTCTATTTTTTTGGCTTTAGAAACATCATGTGGACCATTCCTTCTACCTGAACCAGGTTTTCTATCAATGGAAAAGTTCTCCCGGTATTATTTAATAACATTGGAAAAAGTTTGATAGCAGACCTTTGATTGTTTGGCCAAATTTTTATAGGACCATGTTGGGTTTTGTTTCAAATATTTAATCATTTTAGTAAGCACTTTTTTCTGGTCACTCATTTTAATCAGATTAAACATAATAACTGACATGTTTTACAAAGGTAACTTGATCAAAAAAAAAAAAAAAATCAAATAATACTTGGGTTAAAAGTTTTAATGCAAAACGTGTGTTAAGAATTTTACGATCTCACTCCTTAATATACTCCATCGCTTAGGAATATTTTGGTCAAAGATAAATCTAAACTGTCAACTGTCAACTGTCAAACTGTTATTTTATGGGGTTGGCACTTCTTGCGTAAATGGCCGCAAATCAAAATCTTGCGTGAATTATGGAAAATGTAATTATCTGCCGTACTCTAAGGCATAATTCATCATAAGTATTTTATAACACATTCTTTTACCACCATCATCATGTTGGTCCTTTTATTCTCAAATAGCGCTGAACAATAGATTACACAGCTGGGCTGTAGAGTATCTCAAAAAAGTACTCCAAACCAACCAAACTCTTAAAACTTCATTTCAACTATTCTAGTTTTGTGGTGGTTTGTTTTCATACTAAAATTGGTATTTGAAACAAATGTTAGAATTTTTTCTATTGTCGAATTCTTTCATTTTACCATTATAGACGAAAAAAATAAAAGAACTAGATGAAATAAAAAAAAAAAATAAAAATATTAGATTTATTTTGCCACAACCACTTTGCTACTACTTGTACACAGACAAACAAAAACAAACAGAAACTATTATTATATAAGTTGAATGCCTCATTTACCAAATAGATTAACTCCTCAAAGGAATGAAAATATTTTTTTATTATAAAATCCTTAAACAAATTGTAATATTTAGTGGCATTTAAACATTATAAGCAACTCAGTTGCCAAGCAGATTAACTCCTTAAAATATAAAATTAAGAAATGTGATAAAATGGAATAGATTGATTTTTTTTTTAAATAAACCAACCAATTGTAGTAGGGAATGTAAGAAAAGATAAACTCACTGTTTATTGTTGGTGTTTTGTTTAAGCTTTGATATTTTTACAAATAAAGCTTGAGTGTCTGTAATTCTCATTCACTCTATAGTTTTATTTGTATAATATCTTTAGTTTTTCTAAAGCCTTTTGGGAAAAGGTTTCCTGATGATCTGGCTTAAGCAACCAGTGAAATGCGCATAAGAACTAGCTTATCCCCCAACAATAAATTTCAGTGAATTTATCAATAATTAATTGGGAAATTTAGCACAATTCTTACTAAAATATTAATTTTGTATTCCCGTATAACTCTTTACATAATTTTTATAATTTAAGGAATTTTCTTTTGGTTAGAAATCACTTGCGAGCAGAGTAGTGTCATTTAAATTAATAAATGCATACAATAAGAGATCAGGAGAGTTGTAATTCAAAATATGGCTTATTTTTAATCAAAGTTTAAGGAATATTTTGTCATTTGTTGGTAATATTGGGTGTATGACTTAAAAATTCGGGACCTTTTCAAATTCTTAGCTTTTATTTTGAGACTTTTCTGCAATATAAATTTATTAAATGTATTAGCCATTGTTAGTTATGACCTTTTCCCATCTTTCCAACAACATATGGATTCTGAGCCAAATGAACTGCTCATCTTTTGAAGCCAAGAACGAATCAAGCCAATATCGGATACTCTATTCCCAGAGAGAGCGATCTGCATTGATCGTAACATATAGTATTCGTTTAGTACAAAATCTAGTCTATAGGGCTGGAGAGGCAATATTTCCCAACTACTTCATTCTAAATAGGTTTTAACAGATATTGATTGATGTGGCCAAACTTTGTCGTCATTGAATTTTGCGGTTTCATGTCTTGCGGCATATTCTGGACATTTCTTGGCAAATGCTGTCTTCAAACGAATCAGTTGCTTTCGGTACGGGTTCCATGTGATGGATCGACCAGATTTCAGCAGCTCATTATAGAAAGGACACTTTTGCTCCCACCAAATACAGAGCATTATCTTAGCGCCTTGGATATTTGGCTTTGGTGTCGATTCGTCAGATGACCAGGCTCACGTACGAACTCTTACGCTTCGGGTTATCGTAATGGATCCATTGTGCAACGCAAGTCATGATTCGGTGCAAAAATTGTTTTCTGTTATAGCATTCAAGCAGCATTTCAGATTGACAAAATCGTCTTTTAAGATCTCTCGGCTTCTATTCGTATGGTACCCAATTTCTCTGCTTTTGGATGAATCCTGCTGCTCGCAAACATTGTGAAATTGTAGGTTGAATAACTCCCAATGATTGTGCAAGCTCTTGTTGAGTTTGACAACAATCTTCATGTAGTAACGCCTCCAATTCTTGGTATTCCATCTTTTTTAGACTGGCCTAGGCGATCTTTGCCTTCCATGTCCAAATCACCAATTTTGAACCGAACATACCATCTCTTGCAAAATGAAACCGATGGAACACATTTACCATAAACATTGGTAAGCAATCGGTGTGTTTAAGCGGCAACTTTTTGTTCAAATTAAAGAAGTAAAGCAAAACTTCCCGCTTAAGACTCTTTGTTGGTACAAAATTCGACATTTTCGAAGCGAAAAAAAACTTTGTTGTTTAAACTTTAAAGTTCAGAAACTAAGTGAGAAAAAAATTACAGATTTGTATCCTTCAAAAGGACACATAAGTTATTAAAATTAAAAACCGCTTTCAAAAGATATGCGATTTATGATAAATCTTACATTTTTAAGCCAAAGCTTTAGCATTAGAATCTATTCCCAAAGTGTTCTTAATCTATTTGGCGAATAAGCCAAATATTTATTTTATTATTGTCATTTTTAAATTAGTATGGGTGAGTGCGTGTGAATATACATAAGTGTTTATGCAGGAATTTTCATATTAAAGTGGGTGTTTGTATGAGTAATTGGGTACATTTTGCTTTAACTACCAACAATAATCATACAATTGGTGGCTGTTTAAGTGTTTAAGCTTTATTCTTGCTCACTCTCTTATAATAAAAAACATCTAAGTTTTCTGTTGTTGTTGTTGCTTCATTTGTTTGCTGAAGAGTACACGATGAGTACAAGTATTTTTTGTGTTTTGTTTTCAATTTTATGAATGAAATTGTTGTTATTTGTTTGTTTTATATTATTGTTTCTTTTATATAAACATTTCTTCAATGCAGAAAATACCAGAAGAGTAGGAAAAACAAGAAAAAAAATTAAAACAAAAATAGAAAACATTATCCTGCGTTGAGTTTTTTTATATGATTTCTTTCTATTTTCTGCTCATTTCGTACGTGTTTAGAATAATAGTTTCAAAATTGTCTTGTTTTTTTTTTAGGTTTTATTTTAGTATATTTATTTTTCTCCCACTTTTTGTGTAGAATTAGGTATGTTGTTGTTGGTGTCATATTTTTGTTTTAAGGAGTTCAAGCAAATAGAAAAATTGTGAAAAATAAAAACTACAAAACAGCATCTTAGTGAAACAAGTTGTAGTACCAATAACAGCAGCAGCAAGCAAGCAAGCATAAAAAATTTTACAAAATTGTCCTTCATCATTTTTTTTTTTTTTTTGATAAATCTTTTTTGTTGCTTTTGTTAAGGCAAAACTATACAAAAAACATCATCAACAATTACAATAACGACAAGAAGATTGTTTTACAAAACATTATACATCGTTATAGCGCAACTACCACTAGATGGATGGCTGGTTTGTTGCTGCTTCTCTAGATACAGCCAACGTTGTTCCTTAATAAATTGGATTAGGGAAAAAGTCTCTTTAAACGGATTTTATGGTCAGTTACTAAAGGTTTTGGAAATTTATTTTTTATTTTTTTTTTATATGGTGTTATTTTTGTTTACTCACAGCATTTGCTAGTGAGCTGTTCTGGGCGCTATTATTTATATGTATATAAAGCGTGAGTCAAAGCAACTTTTACACACTATATTTTAATGTCGGTCAAAATGGTCACCGAAAAAAGGACGTATAAAATTTATACAAATTTTCAAAAAAAAAAAATCCAATAGCAAAAGATGTGAAGGTTAATTGTCACACTGAAAATCTGGATCATGAAGAAAAAAAGGTCTAGCAGGTATTGGTATGGCAAAAGTCGAACAGCTCTTTCGAAGAGCACCGAACATTTCTATTAGAAAAGCAGCTCTGATTCGTTTGTCGTATATAGTTCAGATCGATATGCGTTTGTGCTGATGTTGGTAATTGAATTTATCTGTACGATAAATAAATAATTGGCGGATGACGTCGGGTTAGCTTTGCGACAGAGTAGAAGCAAATGAGACATTGAGAAAACCAATAAAAACTTAATTCTTAAATTTCAATTAAGCGGAAATAGTTGGACCCAATGTGCATAGTGGAGAAAATACAGGCAGATAAATACATAATCTAAGAACATTATATGATAAGATTTATGATTGTAGTCCAAACATGTTATGATAATTATTAATATCATCAAATATCATATAATGATCATATATAGTCGTTGTCATAATATGTTTTGAAGTAAGGACTGAGATCGAAAAATTCTTAACATACATATACATATGTTAATAAAAATGAAACCACTAAACTTACAGATTTGTTTTTTTTATTTGATTGAAATTATTATTACAATTTAAAAAAAATTTTCTAATAAGTTCTAATCAGTAGTGATGAAATTTTGAACCTTTTTCGAAATCCCTTCCATTATGGTTTTTGTAGTAATTTCTGTCACTTTGTTTGAACAGGTTGTCCATCTCCATTTAAAATCTACCACACTTTTGGACACATTGTTGTGCTCTTCAATTCTCTTTTAACAAGAGCCCAATATCTCTCCACTGGCCTTAGCTCCAGACAGTTTGGAGAATTTGCCTCTCTTCGTACAAATACCACATTATTATTCTTTTACCACTGTGACAGGGTGCTAAATCAGGCAAAAAATAAGTGGACACACTAAGAAGTCTTATGAATGGAAGCATCCTTTTTTGTAAACATTCCTTGATGTAAATTTCGGTATTTATAGAGCTCTTTTGGGTCCTAAACTTTTCTTCAACTTTGCCTCGAGCATCAGCAACATACAAATTTTGACCCGAAAGCTGCTACATATCTGCCAGAACATACGTTTCGTCATCCATTATGCAGCAGGAATATCTTTTTTTATAAAATTTGACTTCAATTTCCGTGCTCTGTTTATGGCCAGGTTTTCTTTCAACGGACAAGTTCTCCCGGTACTGTTTAATAACATTGGAAACAGTTTGACGTAAGACCTTTGAATGCTTGGCCAACTTTTTGTAGGACCAAGTTGGGTTTTGTTGAAAATATTTAATAATTTTAGTACGCACTTTTTTCTGGTCACTCATTTTAATTATTAAACATAATAACTGACATGTTTTCAAAGGTAGCTTGATAAAAAAAAAATCAAATAGTACTAAAAGTTTTAATGAAAAACGTGTGTTAATCTTACACCTTAGGTAATAGCTCTGTGACAATAATTTTATATTCGCTTGATCTGTGATTTCCAAGAAAATTTAAAGTCACTTTTATTAAAGATTCCCGGGTGATCACTAAGTTTTTCTTTAAATATGGTTTCTTTAGTTTTTGCATCACTCAGTTTGCTTTCTAATCATTGATAAACTAATGTCACGCTTCTGCAGTCATTACGCCATAATCATTGTTACAAAATACTAACTCATGAAATAAACCTATAGATCTTGATTACGATAGTAACATATTCTTGTTTCGGGTTGTAATAAATTCCATCCATTTAATCGAGAGGCCAAAAGTTCAGTCTGTTGGTTGGGCAAGTTTAAGTCATATATCAAATAATTGAGATCTTTTTGAAATAGCAGATTTGATTATTATATGGGAACGGGTTTAGAAAGTCAGTGTCTATTGCATCGTTTTCGATAGCTTCAGGCGTAGTTGACCGATCGGAACGTACACGCAGAGAAAAAATATAGTCATACATGCTTACAGTAACCATTTAAAAACGTTTAAAAGCTATTTAACGATATTACGGTCATAGTAACTATTTACATGATTGTGGTATCCATAGGTAAGGTTAGGTTAGGTTACGTGGGTTGCACGCAAGTTAGCGAGTTCAGTCGGAGGCCTTGTGGCCCATTGTGATACTCTTAGAATTACCATTTCTTTATTTTGAAATTTCATACATAAAAGGTAGTTGCCTACTGTAATTTCGTTGACTATGTGCTTCTTGTGATCCACGTGAGAACCAGCCAGTTAACCATATTATGTGGTATCCACAATAATGATAACTTATGATTCACATGATTGTATCAATCATATATATGGTTACAGTTAACAAGTATATGTTTGTGACAACTATTATTATGATGAATCTTTATATCATAATATGTTGTTCTCAGATTATGATATCAATTAGCGCAGAGAGCTACATAATATCGTAAAACCTTAATCATAAAAATGGTTGTCACAAACATATACTTGTTAACTGTAACCATATATATACATTATAGAACATTTTTCCAAGGACTTCTTAAAGACATTTCTAAACATACACTGCACTAACAGCACCAATTTATCTACTACACGTTTTTATGTTCGTTAATTTTTTCTCAACCGGTTTCTTGCTTGTTGTATTTTCTACTCAACTCATCATCTTTATTCCTCATTTTTCCCTTATCCTTATGATATTTAAGATTTAAGCGTTGTTATTATGTATATGAGTGTATATCTCTTTTAGTTATAAACTGTTTTTTAGTTGTTTTCTTAAACAAGTAGCTCCTGTAAACATACAGGACAAATAAGTACAAAGAATAAAAATAGGAATAATAAGCATCCCTGAGCAAGTAAACTCATTTTATAAACCAGTTGTTTTTTTTTTTTTTTTGTATGTTGAGAGTTAGTTGTAGTTTTTGGTTGTTTTTGTCTCATGTCCTATAAAATATTTATAATATTAGTCTTCTTCATCTTTAACTTGTTGTAATCTTTTTGTTTGTTTCTTTGTTTTTTTTTTGCTTCTTTTTGTTTAGCAGGCTACACAGTTTAGCTTAAACTGCTACAATTTTCCTGCTTATTTTCGTTTTATTTAACATTATTTTTCACATTTTTTTTTTTAAATGCACCTTTTTCCGGCTGTTTCTGCTTATCTGGTGTTTTCTGGAAACTGTTTATAAAATCTTAGCTTTAAACACTTTTTATACACATGTGTTTCCTGTGTACGAGAAAAATTGCTACTTATTTTGCAGCATCGTTTTTGTTTTTGGCGGTTTTTGAGTATTCAAGTGTGTTTGTGTTTGAGTGTGCATGCGATTGTATTTCCGTTTCCGCGTTGTTGTTTTGTGTGAGTTTTCGTTTTCTTTTTGTTTACGTTTTGTTTTCTTGATTCTCTTCTTTGTATTTTATCTTTATTTTTCTGTTTAGACAATATTAATGAGTTTCTGTCTTATTAATTTTTTATTTATGTAACTTTTTTATCAACTTCTTAAATTGTGTTGTTCTTGCTGTTGAAGATGCTATTCATTTGAAAGTGGAGAAAAGCAATTCTGTACTTGTATTGTAGTTTATTTTATGTTGGAATTGGTTGAAAATATTTTGGGGGAGTACTTAAATAAATTTATTAAAATAAAATTATTGATTTACTATAGTTTTTTTTTACTTTTTTCGAATTTTGAGTAGTGCTGGTCCAACTTTGAGGATTTGAGACATATTGGATAATATAGACCCGGATGTAAAAATTGTAAAACTCCATTTTTAAACTTTTTAAGAAATTGTAAAATTCTAAGTACCGCTCTTTATTTATATTCGTGTATATTCTTATAAGAGAATAAAAACCAAATAGTTTTATACTGAATTAGACTGTTTAGCCGTAGCGAGACAAAAATTAAATATTAAATATAAAGAATTAAAAAAATTCTTACAACTAGCCTATGACAATCGTTTTATTAATATAAAAATGGGAGGAGCTAAGTGCCTGTCACGCCCATATTTTAGAAACTTAAAAATTTGAATTTAGAGTTTTTTTTATTTATACTAATTTTTCACTTTTGAATATATATGGTCAATTCACAAGGTCTATTATCAGTCACATTGTCATAATGTCCTAATATATCACGACTCGGCGGATCGGCTTAACCGACTCTTAGGTATTCGGTGTTGGTCTCAATAAACATAGCATAGAAAGTGTTATTATTTTAGGACATTTTTTGCTTGAAAAGCAATAAAAGCCATTGAGAAATATTAGGACATTATGACAATATGACATGATAAGAGACCTTGTGAATTGACCAATTGTATAAAAATAGTATTTACCAGAAATTTTTTAGATTTTAGATTTTATAATACCCGGTAATTTTATAGAGGAGATATTCCAACAATGGTTCCAAAAAGTGACACGTTTACTTAATAATAGTTGAAGAAGAGAGAATTCAAATTAAAACAATTTGTTTTCGCATTTTTTGTAAAGATTTGAGTCATTCATTCCACCGTACATCACATACAAATTTACCTTAAGTCTTCAGATTTTGTTAATTTTTAACACACATATACGCTATTTTAAAATTTTGAAAACTCGCGATTTAATTCACCATTTTCGATTTCTTAAAGAATGTAAGTCTATTTATTCATATCTTATAATTCTGTGGACCGATTTTGTTGGTTCGGTCTTTTCGTTTTACTTACTTTGCCGAATGTTGTAAATTTTTTAAAAATAAAAAATAGTGAATTAAATTAAAAATTTAAATGTTAAAATGGCTCCCTAGGGTATATATATTGTAACGAATTTGCAATAGCGATTTGAATTTAATGATCTGTAACGTCCATCAGTAGAAGCTTCTACTTATAAACAAAGTTGATAGCACGCGGTTATTTGGATTGTTTATAAGTATGGCAACACTAAATGTTTAAGCTGCTAACATTGATATCGAAAGCTCTAGAATTCGAACAAACTATTTTTTCCGTTAAGAGCATTATAGATGATGCACGAAAGATGGTGGCAGAGGTTGCAGTCGTGAGTGAGTTTATCATAGGCACTGTTAGAGTTAACATCAACTGTCTTGTACATTTAAGTTTGTACATTATAAAGTCTGTGTGCATTTCTGCGAATTGATAAACCTGTATAAAGACACTCAGTGACTATTTGAACTGTTGCACAGTGGTCTAAATGCTCAATCTAGCCGGAAAAAAGTCATAACTCGCTTTTGAAAAGTCGTACCAACATGAAACTTGGTACGTTTATAGATTTCATCAATATAAACAATCTGAGAAAACAAACATTTTTTTTTTTTGTACATGAATGTGTGTTTTTGCATATAAGTTTTTTCTTTGTTGGTTTGTTTCCTGAAATTTAAGCACCGTCTTTCTGCATGTGTTGAAGGAATTAAAGGTTACCTTTCATTAAAAAATTTGAAGTGGCCGAAATGCCACGCCAACCTTAAAAATAAAAATACTGCTCCTTCCTTGTAATGGACATGTTAAACTAAAAATGAAATAAAAATCGTTGAGGAAAAAAGTGGCAGCTAATTTTTTAAAGATTAGAAAGCCAAGTCTATATAGCTGACGACAATATAAAAACTTAAGCTTAACTCTGTTAAATTAAATATTGAAGAAAAATTTCACATTTAAAACACACATATTTTCTGAAAAATTTAAACAGTAATTTTTACTCTTACCTTTGTTATATTAATTACACCAACCTATTTTTTTAATTGTTCTTATTATTTTTTGACGACAATTTCCCTTGCACTGTTAAATGTCACTTGAGATATTCATTTTTTAACAAAGAAGCAATTACTTGTTTTTGAAGCAATGCATCAATGCTAGTGTAGCTATTTAAAGAAAAAAAATACGCCGTTATGTACTATGGACACTTGTCAACATATTACCATACCAAAAATTTGCTTTTGAAGCATTTAAAAAAATTACTTTTTTCCGGCTAGATTGAGCATTTGGACCACTGTGTGTTGTTGTTGAACATTTTAAATAAATAAAGAGTTGTTACAATTATAAACTACTAAACGGCTTTTATTTGCAATCAAAAGTATCCGGATAATTTAAAAGAAATAAACCAACGTTTTAAAAAGGTTAAAGCGTAGCAGTACGGCCAATTTGAAAAAAAATCGGTAAACAAAATTCAATTTTGTTTGAGAAATGTTCCATGGAATTAATGATATACAAATTATTCATTGTGATGTTTCTGAATTTATTTAAAATAACCTTCATTAACAATTTTTAATTTTCTGTGACTTTTTCACTGCCAGATTTCAATATGTATTTGAAATGTCAAGAGAGTTTTTACACTGCATGTGGCTGCTTAGCCATAGTTCATATGGATCGAAAATAACTCGTCCATTTACCAAAAGATACATGTTGTGATTTATATTTTGGTGATAAAAATAAATCACACAAAATAACAGTTATAAAATGATTTTTATTTTCATGGCTTCATATGGCCTTAATTAGTTTTTGTTGTTTTTTAATAATTTGATGTGAAATTGTTCTTGATCTTAATAACTGTTACTTCTCTTTTATATATAGAAAAAATATGATGTATATAAAGTAATCCAATTTCAAAAAGAAATTGTCGATTTTTAGGAAACAATTTTACATTCAGGGCCTGGTTCGCTAAATGCGAACGAACATTTTCTTTCTTATTTTATATTGAAAACAACAAATAAATTTGAATTTTTTTTTTATTGTTTTCAATATGAAATAAGAAAGTGTTCGTTCGCATTTAGTGAGCCATACCCTCAATGATTTATAAATTTAATATATTTAATCGTTGATTTGCATCAAATGAATTTTTGCGATTTATTTTTTATGTTCGAAAATAAAAGTTACAAGCTGGGGGCAAATTCTCACACTCGTAATCGAAATAAATTTCGAACGCTTATTAGCGCTCGAGTAAAAACTCGTTCGTTATCGAGTACAATCATTATGATTTTGTATACATTTTATTCGATATCGAATAAGAGAATCCCAAAAATATAAAAAACTCGCACGTTCGAATAAGTGCTCGATCGTGTTCGACTGCGGTAATTAGCCCCCTGACCTTTACGAAAAAAAATAATTATAAGTCACTCATCTAGATTATTTGTGCTTGTTTCTTTTCTGTTTCTCTCAACCCCTAACCTAAATTGTTCTCTAGTAAATCACTCTCTCAGTGATATAACATACAAAATTATTTTTAAATGGCTGCGAACCCGTCATTTTCGGTCTCTGGTTCATATATATATTTCAATTGGTCTGGTTCTATTGCTGTAAAAATTGAACATTACAGAGAGAAAAACGCGTTTGGATTGTTGAATAACAAATGCATCCATAACCTGTCACTAATTGTAGCGGACTTTTGCTAAAGTCATCATAGGACAATACTTCATCGCAAATGAGTCTGGTTAAGCAGTGACAGTTACAGCTGCTCGAATTCCTGGGCATGTGCTCTTTAATTACTGTGATTAGAATTGGCCCCCTAGATGACATGATTTAACGCCAATTTGTGTTGGTTGACTACACACACATGGCGTCAAATTCAAATCTTGTATACATTTTTTGGGAAATCTTTTATATATAAATAAGTAAGGCTATATTTAGCTGTGCCGAATCTTATATATACTTCACCAAAGTATACTTGAAAACAGGAAAACAGGGTGATAAAAGAAAATTTCTCAAAACAGAAATGTTTTAATATAAAATACGTAAAATAAATGTTACTTTATTTTCCACCTGCTTTATTTACATGCCTGTTTTAAGGTAAAGATTAAAAATATTTCAAAGAACGTAAAGTCCTTTGAAATTTCTATCATTAGATATACATATTATCTATATTAATGACTTAGAAATCCAGATATAGATAAAAAACATCGAGGCTGTCATGGTATTTCTGCTTATATCTCAGCCCTTTGTGGGATCAATTTTTAAATAGCACTCACACCGGCACAATAGCTGATATATTGATGTATGAATCATATATGTAAGTTATTTGGAGGCTACGAAATGTTGATTTCAACATAGAGATGGACAGACGTGGCTGTATCAACTCCGCTATTTAAAACGATCCAGAATAAATATACTTTATGGGGTGGCAAATGAAAAATGTAGAAACTACAAACTTATATATACCATTGTCAAGATTTTTGGTTGTAACAACATTTAAGAAATTCTATAAAAAATAAAATGAGTAATTTTCGTATTTCAAGGAAAATATATAATATTTCTTTTGATCTAACAATTCAAATTAAATTCCTTAACTTTGTTCTCTATAAAACATGATGTAAATAATACCTTGTATAAGTTTGAAAATCCTTTTATGCTGCCCTAAAGTTCTAAGAATTTTTAAATATTTTCATAAAATACAAATTTTCTCTGGAATACTTGCAAACAAGTTTATTTTTAAACCAATGACCGATTAAATTTCTAAGCAAAACAATTAAAAAGAAAAATTACTTTTCACAAAAAATAAAAAGAAAAAAACATTGCAAAGAAGAATATGACACTTAAAAGTTCAAATACCTTTTTATTGTAGGTGTAAATTTTTAAATGTAAAATGATGGGGTAAAATAATCTTTATTTAGTTTTTTTTTCCTGTTAAACAAAACACCACAACTTAAGACAGAAGACTTAGAAAAAATAAAATAGAAATAATTGTGACTAGAAAAGCAACGAATAGAAAAATATAAAAATAAAATACGACAAAAAATGCTAAGAATAAATTCATTGTAGGCTTTTGTTGGTCTAAACAACAGCAGCAGCAACAATTTTACAGACATTAAGTCTACTCAGACGACTCAGTGTAAAGACAACATTTATTTACCACCTTTTATTTCAACCATTTCTATGTTTTTTATTACTTATTTTTTTCCTAACAAAAATAATGTATTTCCCTTTTACCAAATACAAAAAAAAAAAAAAACCAAGAAAAATATAAAATGATACAAGTTTATCATCATACTCGTTGTATACAACACAGAATGTGTCAGTTTTGAAAATGAGAATTTTTTGCTTCGTTTTTTTTTTCTGCTTCCAACAACTAAAAAGTGTAAGAAAAGAGTGAAAAATAGTTTATTTTTATGAAAAAGAAACAGAAAAACAAACAAAACAAAAAAATTAAATAAAGAAAAGTATAGGAAAAATAAGTAAAATTTATTCGAGCACAATTTGAAAATCTTTTAAGTAGCACAACTAAGACATGAAATGACTGGCAGACTGTCTGTACGACAGACAGAAAGACAGACGGACACTAAGATGGACAGACAGGCGGTTATTTAGAGAGACTGACACTAGCAGAAGTAGTAGATTGGCGGACTTTTAAAGATAATAGCTAAGTAAAGTATATTTTAAAGCAAAATAAAAAAGGAAGTAGTGTGTTGAAGAAAAAATATATTAGTGCTTAAGGTAGATAAATTCAAAATGTAAAAAAAAATTTTGAATAATTACAATATGACACATAAGACAAAATGTTTTGATTAAACATACATTTGTTTTGAAGGACTTTATCATTCATAAATGCTTGATTTATATATGTAGATAACTAATCAAGTTTTTCGACAAATAAGTTTTATATACTTTGTGTCATATGCTTTATATCACTTTGTTCGAACAGGACACCTTTTTTGTGCTCTTCAATTCTTTTTTAACAAGAGCCCAATATCTCTCCATTGGACTCAGCGCCGGGCAGTTTGGAGGAATTGCCTCTCTTGGTTCAAATACCACATTATTGTTCTTGTACCACTCAAGACTTTTCTTACCTTAGTGAAAGATGCCAAATCAGGCCAAAAATAAGTGGACACATTAACAAGAACTATGAATGGAAGCATCCTCTTTTGTAAACATTCCTTGATATAAATTTCGGTATTTATAGAGCCCTTTGTAACAAATGTTTGGCTTTTTTGCCGCAACTGCATACTGCTTGCCATGCCAAGAACTTTTTGGGAAATTTTGTCTGCTTTTGGGTCCTTAACTTTTCTTAAACATTCCCTCGAGCATTTGCAGCATAAAAAAATTTACCAAGAAGCTGTGAAAAATTTTCCATACGTACATTTCGTCATCCATTATGCAGCAGGTATATTTTTTGTATAAAATTTGACTTCAATTTCCGTGCTCTGTCTTTGGCCTCTAAATTTTTAGCACCGTTCCTGTCAGAAACTTTTTGAGCCTTTTATGTTTTTAAACCTGCATTAGCTTTAACTTTTCGTACCAAATAGTCCGAGCACTGATATAAACGGGCTGCTTTCCTACCGGAGTTGTTGGGAGGTCTTTTGAAAATGCTTTCTATTTTTTTGGCTTTGGAAACATCATGTGGACCATTCTTTCTACCTGAACCAAGTTTTATATCAACGGACAAGTTCTCCCGGTACTGTTTAATAACATTGAAAACAGTTTGATGGCCGACCTTTGATTGTTTGTCCAACTTTTTTTTGTAGGACAAAGTTGGGTTTTGTTGAAAATATTTAATAATTTTAGTAATAACTGACATGCTTTACAAAGGTAACTTGATACAAAATAAAAAATCAAATAATACTTTTTACGATCTCAGTCCATAATCCAGATATTGATACAAAATAAGTTCAAAATCGAGGTTGTCCTGGCTTTTTTCTTATATTGTCTTGAGTTTATATAGAAACCGAGCGGGGAGAATTCCCGATATACTGATGTATGAAGCATGTTTGTAAGTTATTCGGGGGCTAAAGAAAGTTGATTTCAACATACAGACGGACAGACGGACATGTCTATATCGACTCCGCTATCTATAACGATCCAGAGTATTTAACGGAATGACAAATTTATATATACCCTTGCCACTCATGGTGAAGAGTATAGAAATGTTCTGCAGATCGATTCATAATTGACCGTATAGTTCCCATATAAGGTCTACTTCTGAAAATTACTTTAACGAACATAAAGCTCCAAAAAATGTTGGTAACCAAAAAATATTCAACAAAAAAAAGTTTCATATAGAAAGAAATCATGCGACCTAATTTCATGGCGATCGGTCCATAATCGGTCATAGCTTCCACATAAGGCTCATTTCCGAAAATCGCTCAAAAAAATATATTATTTAAATTCTAAAAGAACAATTTTTGTTGCTCATTTACTCAGAGTAAGGTATTGAAGAGTAGGGCTTGACCGATTATGCTTTTTTACTTGCTACTAGTTATACAGCCACGCCCGGCTTCTTGTGGAAAACTATCATTTCCAATACTTGAAATCCATATACATATCAGCAAATAATTTATATCCAGAGTGTTTGCTATCCTTTATAGACTGTGTATTTGAAAATCTGCCAAATAGTTTAAGTTCGAAACAGTTGTGAAGCATAATGTAGACACTAAGAAATGTCATTTATCTTAAATTCGATCTAGCATGATCGGAATACATGATCACGTAAATCTTTACACTTTGCTGATAATATTTTAATAAAATATAGTAAGGAGGAATGTGACAATTATTTAACTAAAAGTAAAACCATTTATTTAAGCATTTTTATACCCACTATTGTATTTACAACACATTGAAATATTGGTCGTAGACCTACAAAAGTATATTGTTACGAATGTGCAATAGTGATTTGAACTTAACGGTCTGTAATGAATGCCTGCAACATTCATCGGTTATTAGCATTGTTTATAAGTATGGCAACACTAAATGTTTAAGCTGCTAACATCAACATTGAATGCTCTAGAATTCGAACAAACTAGTTTGTCCGTAAAGAGCATTGTAGAAGATTCCCGAAAGATGGCGTGTGTATATATAGTGTCAGAGGTTGCAGTCGTGAGTTAAGTTCGTCATTGGCTCTGTTAGAGTTAACATAAACTGTAGTGTACATTTGAGTTTGTACATTATAAAGTGTGTGTGTGCATTTCTGCGAATTGATAAACGTCTATAAAGACACTGAGTGACTATTTAGACTGCTGTTGTTGTACATTTGAATAAATAAAGATTTGTTACAATTTCAAACTACTATTTAGAGTAATTTGAACATTTCCATTTTTACTACTTTTAATTTCTAAAAACATTTTTGCAAAAATTAAAATAATAAAAATCAAGTATTGCTTAAATATTCGTATCTTGTGAAGTTGATGTCGGATTTCAATGATTTAAATTGCATTAAAAAAATAATTATGTCTTCTTTGGACTGCATAATTAAAAATATTAAGGAAGGCTTGCACATTCGGCTGTGCCGAATCTTCCTATCACCAATATGTTGCTAACATACGTATTTTTTTGATATAAGGGTTATATGGGGGGTAATTATGAGAT
Source organism: Calliphora vomitoria (assembly GCA_942486065.2). NCBI lineage: Eukaryota > Metazoa > Arthropoda > Insecta > Diptera > Calliphoridae > Calliphora > Calliphora vomitoria. The sequence continues at coordinate 17,864,652 of OW818029.2, forward strand.
CAATTATGGACCAATCTTCATATAAATTTGTTTCTGTCCTTTCATCACGATATTAATTATTATAAGACAATTATGAATGTTCAAGTTACTTTCTGAGAGGGTCCACGTATGTGGGGGACAGATATTAACAATTTTCGCCATACTATACAGTATAATTTCAGAATACTTACAGCAAAATTTTTGTAAAATTTTATCAGTCGCTTAGTGAACACAGTATTCCGGTGGACATAGCTCCTTTTGAAGGACGGACGGACAGACGCACAGAGCTAGATCGTTTTAGAATCTTTTGAAGACCCAGAATGTATATAGTAATGTAGGTCTGCGACAAATATTTTGATGTGTTACAAACGTAATGACAAATTGATGGTGGGTTTAATAATTATTTTAAAAAAATTCATTCATGATGCAATGGCATTTGTGTGTTTCCCGTGTTCTTTGGTAGAGTTCATGATATAACTGGGTCTTAATAAAATTCTAAGAAGATCTTGCTATGTCCGTCTGTCTATCACAAAATTCAAGCAAGATTTGAGTTTGCCGCCATTTGAGCTGTAAGGTGTTGACAATAGAAAAATTAAATAGTTCGAAAGTTAACAATTTTAAATGGATAGAAAATAATGAAAGTTTGCGAATTAACCTTGATCGTCAAAATTACTGAAAAACTACATCCACAATGCGTCACGATTGAGGATTTTGGACTGGAGGTATCTTTGGCACACACTAGTAATCGATATCGTAAGATATTTCTACAGCAGTTCGATAATATTCATGTGGACCACATGTACTACATTCAAAAAGCTCGTCAGATAATTCAATTACAGTATAAGACTTTCCTCTGCACTCTGCATCAACGAATATCAGACACATGAATGCAAACTAATTCGACAAAATGTATACTTTATTTCTCAGTAAAACACAACAATCTAAAGAAAACAAAAAAAAAGTTTTAACGGTTTTTTCGAGGTGAAGAAACTTCCATTAGAATTTAATAGATGGTGTGACTTGGTTTATGATGGGATAAATGTATAACAGATTAATTATTACTTTTAAACAATCTGTCAACTGTTGTACACTTTCCTTCTGTTTTGTTTCTTTTTTTATTTCTATTAAAGCTAATTATTAACTGAAAACTAAAACTTTAACAATTTTCTTTTGCTTTCATTTATTTTTTATTTGCCAGCAATGTATGAAACAGTTTACAAACTATTTTAACAGTTTAAGCGTTTTTGTATAAATTATAAAAAAAGAAAGAGAGGGAGGGAGAGAGAGAAAAAGAACAACACTAACATTAAATGCACTTCTCACATATTTACTTACATTCATAAGAATGCTAAAGGCAAACAACATTTGCCTTTTATTTGAGTTTTTCCTTTTCATTTCCATTTTTTTATTTTTTTTTTTCAACTTTTTTGTAAAATAAATTTAAACACATTCACCGGCAACAACAATTCTTTAACAAACGACAACATTCATATAAAATATTCAGATGTACACAAATCTACAGTCAAATTTATAACACCCACACGCATTTATACACCCCCAGTCGTACAAAAAACACCCAGCAGTTTTACAAGCAGTCAATGTATCCCTTATTATATATATACTTTTAACACATATGTGCTCTTTGTAATGTAAACAGAAGTCAATTGGTTATCTAATACATCCTATGATGAAGTCTAGGGTGATATCAATTGTCACATTAGTTTCTCAAAGTAATCTACAGTGTAATGACTTTAAACTTTTATTTACTTGTTCAGATAAAACTGAAACACAATTGTGCTAGCTAACCACACACATACTTATTCTCTCTGGTTTAGTCTTCACTGAGACAGCGACGATTGCACATGCTAAGCGGGTATATTGCCATTTTTTAATTTTTATTCATAACCACTGAACGAAATATTTGGATTGTTTATTATATTTCGAACTTTTAAACATAATTAAAGTGTCTCAGTCTTTATATGATGAATTATTTTATCATAATATGTTGTTCTCAGATTATGATATCCATAAGCCGAGAGCAGCAAAATATGGTAAGTTCTTCGTCATATAAATGGTTGTCACAAACATATATTTATTTACTGTAACCATGAAACAACTATGAAACAACTATGTAAATCGTGAATTAACCATATTATTATTACCACAATCATATATATTGTTACCGTGACTATAATATTGTTAAAAATTTTGAAATGGTTACAGTAAACATGCACAACTATATTTTTTTTCCGCGTGTACTAAGAACAGACTATTAAACTCTCCAATGTAGCTGGTTTGGTTGAGTACTATGATATATAAGCGCATTAGCTTTAGCTTATGACATGCACATTTTAAAATAACTAAATCATAGGCCAAATTAATAGTTCAGGCCAGTCACTAAGAACTGCTGGGATACATTCATGCACTTCTACATACATACAGATTGACGCATAAAAGACGCACATGTGCATGTCGAAAAGGACACCATTTGTGCAATACAATTTTGTTCATCCTTTTTCAGTATATTATGAAATGCATACAATACATACAGAAAAAAATGTTCATATAGTGTGTAAAAATATGAATAAATATTTGTAAAGTAAATCTTGTACTGTTGGAAAATGTGAATGCAGGCAAAAAAATAAAACTATGTTAAATTGAATGGAGCTTGGAAGAGTAAAAAAAAAAAAAGTTAAACAAAAACAAAAACAAACATGTTGATGATGAATGTTTAACACAGCATTTAAAAAATAATTTATTTAAAATATGTAAGTAGTAGAAAAATAAATACAGCAATGATACAATGAGACATGGAAAACAGAAGAGTTCACTAATATGTTTCAACTCAAATACAGATTTAAATGAATGCACTTGTCAGCAAATAGAAAGCAAATAAGCTTTAACCCACTTTTTATATTAATCTTAAAACAATTTCAAATTGTAAAGGCTTTAATACTTGGTGAAAGAAACTCTTTAAGGAATCTTGTTTGAAGAGTTATACAAAAAATAAAATTGAATAAGCAACAATTCACATAGTGAAAACAAATGGGTTAATCTGATTTCATTTCATTGCTTAATTTCACTTTTCACTAATTTGACATTTTAATTATAAATGAATTAATATTCTTTAGTTTTTGTTCTCCGTTCTTTTTTTTTATCCAATATACAATGTATATAAATACAAATATTTAATTCATATATTTTTCCATGCACGTATTATTGTATGATTATCATGTTTAATCAGTTGAATTTAATGGAGAAAAAAAAACAAATTATTTAAGGCTTGTTTTTATGTGTGTATTCTTTATTTCATTATACATATTTATTTATTTATATTTTCTTCCTTTTAGCAAATTTAAAGTTCATTTCACTTTTTATGCTGCGGGGTATTATTTATCATTATTATTATTAATACGAGCAGTATTATTATTTTCTTTTTTTTTTGTTTGTTTTTATTATTGTATTAAAATTGAGTTTTAAAAAATTTATGTACCCACTCGTAAAGTTAAACCAAGTCAAGAGAGAAATAATTGAAGTGGCACAGTGGAGAAGAAGCTTTTAATTAAAATATGAGTTACTAAGGAAATTTGTTTAGTAAGAGTTTTTCTTTTTTGTGAAAAGTATCAAAAGATTTATATCTTAATTCAATTTTCAAAATCATATTAGCTTTTATATTTTAATCATTGTTTTAAATATTAGGTGTATGACTTAAAAATACGGTTTTTTTTTTAAATTTTTAGCCTTTATTTTGAAACATTTGTACAACATAAGTTCTGTGGATTTTTGACAAAACAACTTAAGTGGAATTTTAAAATTTTTCATAAGAGTGAAAGAACTGTTAAATTGATCGATGGTTACTTTATTATTTGTTCTTGAAGAACTTTATTATTGTACAAGGTCTTCGAAATCATTTAAGCACAAATAATAAAATAATTATCGATCAACTTAACAGTTTTTACCATAGAATAAAAGCTTAGAACGGAAGGAGAGAAAAATAAAGTGGAAAAATACTCTCTTTTCACATATACGTGTGATACAATAACAAAATACATGCAATACATTCTCATGAATTAGGTTTTTGACAACAGACATAGGTTTTTGGCTCTCAGTTACCTAACTAGTTGTTATCTATGGTTTTTACGCTCTCCTGAAAAATTTGAAAATTCCACATAAGATGTTTTGTCAAAAGTCCTCAGAATTTATTCAAATCATTGGCCAATATTAGCTATGAACTTTTCTCATCTTTCAGGCAGCATATTGATTTCGAGTCAAAAGAACTGCTCATCTTTTGACACCAAGAGCGAATCAGACCAGACTTCGCCCAAGGTCTGGACTAGGGAAAAGTTCCCAACCACTTCTTTCTAAATACTTTTTAACACATATTGCAACATGTGGCCTAGCGTTGTCATGATGGAATATTACACAGAGAATTCGTAGTAGCAAACGAAATTATTGCCAATCGAATGATTCGTTTGCACACCGAATTTATCGTCTTTATCAGCAGAAAGTGAGCAACCAAGCTTTTGTTATCCCTTTCCCCTTTGTAAAATTCTGTCACTCAGATAGAATCATTCGATTGGCAACAAATTCAGTTGCTACTACGAATTTGTTTCCTCTGTGTACGTTTTCATGCATGTTTTCATGTTGGTTAAACCAAATACAGAGCATTACCTTAGCGCCTTGGATGTTTGCTTTTGGTGTCGATTCGGCTGGTTAGCCAGGCTTCACATATGATATCTTACTCTTCGGGTTATCGTAACGGATCCATTTTTAATCGCAAGAAACGATTCGGTGCAAAAATGATTTTCTTTCACAGCGTTCAAGCAGCATTTCAGTCATGCAAAATCGTTTTTTAAGGTCTCTCGTATGGTACCCAAAAACCTTGCTTTTGGATGAAACCTGCTGCTAGTAAACGTTTTGAAATTGCTGATAGAGTAGCTCCCAACTATTTTCATGGAGTAACGCCTCCAATTCTTGTTTTTTTTTTTTGGCTGGCCTAGGTGATCTTTGGTGGAACTCATTCATTATAAGCATTCGGTGTGCTTCAGCGGCACTTTTTCGATGCAAAAAAAAACTTTGTTGTTTACACTAGTGTGTTTAATAACTAAGTGGGAATAAATTACAGATAACAACCCTAAGTTATTAAAAACAAAACCTGCGATCGAATGGTACGCCATCCTGCGTTTTCTTATTGTAATTGTCACTAATGTCTGATTACTTGGCTGACACCAATTTATATATATTTCGGGTCATTTGAGACATGTGTGGTCTTTGTAGTGTAGAGGGAAGTCTATTGATTAGTTTATACAACCCATGTAATCTCGCGTGAAGAAATTTGTCACTTAAGTGTCTCTAAGTAATCTAGAGTTTAAACACTTTAAAAGTTTATTTTATACTGCACTCTTTTGTGAGTAATTCGTACAAACTGGTTTTATACAAATTGCGATGATATAATTCCCATAGTTTATTTATTTTCGCTTAAGTATACTGACATCCCATGTAAGCTAACTTGATGTCAATTGTCACTATAGCGTATCTAATGGCCTTTTCTTTTCTGGCATAAATAATGCCTTTATTCTGCCTTTTTCCCTTGTTTGTGTTGTTTTCTGAAAAAATGTAGTATAACGTGTTCTTTTCAAATAATGTTGCACTAAAACCCCGAAAATATGCTACACGTTTCACCCTCAATTTTATGAAAGGGTTAGCAAGCCAGCTCTTTTTAAACAGCTGTTCTTGTTATTGATTTTGAAGTTCGTTTGTGTTAATGAAATAGTTTTTGTATTTTTTGATTAAAAGTGTGAAAAAGCAAGCTAAAAGTATAGTTTTAGAATGTTTAGAACAATGATGCCCAAGCCCTATACTCTTGGTGCTCATTTGTTTTTGTAAATGCTCTTTGCTATAGGCTGTGTGTTTCTATACTCAATAGAACACTCAGGCACTAGTAATATGAAATACACAAACAACTTTGTCTTGTTGGTTTTTTTGTCGTTCTTCAATGTACACACACAAGTGGAAAACAACAACACTTTCGTATGCTTTGCTGGTAAACATTGACGACAGCGATCATCAATGTAGATTTTGTTTTTGTTTATCGTATGGTATTGTTTCAAAAAGTGTGTATTTTTTTCTTTATTCTTTGTATGTTTGGTTTTTACAACAAAAAAAATTGCATAAAAATTAGTTTTTCTTTAAATGTATTGATGTTTGCTCTTCCATAAGGAACTTTTGGGCACCTCTGGTTTAGAAGCTACATAAAAGTAAATTGCAAAAATTGTAATGGTTTTTGTGCTATTGTAATCGTTAACAAGACAGAGAGATATATTCGGCTGTGCCAAATCTTATAGGATTTTATGGTATATGGTCCGATATTTAGAATAACATAAAAAAAAAATCAAATTAACCCTTTAAAGCATTTGGGTCAAATATGTCCCCAAAGTTAATAAAATCAATTTTAATAAATTTAAAAATAAAAAAATGAATATAATTTATATTCAGAAAAAAAAAAAATAATAATTAACCCTTTGGATCATTTTTTTATGTTATTCTAAATATCGGACCATATACCATAAAATCCTGTAATTTTAGTAAATATGGTCGACAAATAAAGATTATTTCCATATGTTTCAATGTGAATTTCCAAATATTGCGAAATTTGACCTTTGACCTCCAAAGTTTACGCCTTAGGATTTCCCGATTTATATACAACTTCAGGGACATATTTTTTAATATCTGAGAAATAATGTTCTGTAAATATTTTGGTTAAAATGTATAACAATAAAAAATTATGACATATTTTCTAAAATATTCCAAAAAAATGAGTTTTTCGCGAAATCCGCAGAATTCAAACCGCAGGTACACCTGAACTGTAAGAGGTATTGACCTAATTTTTTCACTGTTTTGTTCCCTAATCTATTGACCATAAACCCCCCGGTGATATTTAAAAAATTTAAAAATTTGTTTAACAAAGTTTAAAAAAAACTAAAAATGGTGTTTTGAAACTGTCGTCTAAAAAAAAATTTTTTTTGACCATAGCTGAGAACAGATTCACGTTATATTTTAAGGAAAAAAACTTATATTTGAGCAAAAATAGGTATATTTTATGTAATAAAATAGTTTTATTCGTATAGTTTTAAAATAAGTTAAATTTTTTTCCACATATCATAATCAAGTGATCTGAGACACATTAATGGCCTGGGAAATTTTTAATAACTTTTACATTTCTCAACCAATTTTTGTGTTTTATATCTTTTTGAAATACTAAATCGATGTACATTATGATTCAATAACAATAAAATATAAAAATATTTACTTACTAGCAGCATTTTTCACATAATATCAAAATATACGAAGTATGCTCCTACCGCGACTAGGTCACGTTTTTGGAGACAAAAGCTGTTGTAACTCTGTTTGGCTTAAAGTAACAAGAATAATGTATATAAAATAAATTTTGAAGAACAATATTAGCTTTGTTTTGAGATACTAATCGTGTTTCTATTATTTACCGTTCTGGAGTTATAGCTTCTTATGTTAGCTTTTTGGCCAAAAATGTTGATTTTTTCAAACTTTGAGCGACGAGCGGCACGGGTTAACGTCGTTTAATCGAGCTCAAATTTCGGCTATCTCAATATCTGGAAAGGGGAATCGTTTTGTGGGGTTAAGACCAACAAGATTCCAAAATCGATTTTTTGTGGACAGTCTAGTATACACGCAAGTGCAAAGCAACAATACTTTCGTATGCTTTGCTGGTAAACATTGACGACAGCGATCATCAATGTAGATTTTGTTTAAAAAAGTGTGTATTTGTTTTCTTTGTTCTTTGTATGTTTTAGTTTTTATAACAAGAACTACTGAATAAAAATTAGTTTTTCTTTAAATGTATTGGTGTTTGCTCTTTCATAAAGAACTTTTGAGCACCCCTACTTTAAAATAATTTTTTTTTTAAATTTAAAAATTTTTTTTTCGAAATTGTTTAAGTTTTTTCCAATTTTTTTAAAAAAAAAAAATTCAATTTAAAAATATATTTTTTTTTTAATTTATTAGTGAAAAAAATTTATGACAAAAAAGGTTTTTTGTGAAAAAAAATTCGGATTAAAAAATATTTTTTCCGATTTTGACCCATTGTAGGTCCAACTTCCTATAGCCTTATATACATTGTTGCAATAGACTTTGAAATATCTATCATTAGATATTCATATTGTCTATATTTATGACTTAGTAGTCGAGATATAGATCAAAAATAAGCCAAACATAGAGGTTGGGGTCTGGGGTCTTCAGAAAATTGATTTCAACAGACAGACAGAGGGTGTATTTACTTTAAACGTTTATTTTGTACAGCGCTTAAGAAATTAGTTATTTAACCCACCAGAAGTAATATATTTTAGAGTTGTCGGAGGATGGTTTCTTTACAAGAAAACGGTTATTGGAGGTCGATTAGGAACTGTGCAGCTAACTAGTAAGGTAACTGACGCTATGTAACCAGTATGTGAACTACTTTGGACGTGTTAAAGCAACTGCTCACATTACTACTTACTTAACTAGTTATCACGCTAAGTGAGAGCTAAAATCACTAGTTCTGGACAGTCACCAAGAATTGCTCGGATATAAGGCGAAAATGGTGTTAATATATGGCTACTTGATGAGAGTTATTTGCATTTAATAATACATATAGAGTGATTTGCATTTATGCTAGTTCAAAACACTGTGCTGTTTGATGTAGTGTTTATTCAATTGGAAATTTCTGCTTGAATATTTTTTCAAGCACATACAATTAACTTTGTGTTAATGAATATCGAATTGGTCTAAGGCAAACATGGATATACATAAGTATGGTTAAAAAATTATTTTACTGAACAATTTTCAAATTGTTTTTTTTTTTTTTTTTCAAGCTTTTTCCGTTTAGCAAGAACAACATTTGTACTCTTCAAATCTTATGTAAGATTTTAAGCAAATACTTATTTTTTTATTTTTTAGTTTGTTTATTAAAATGACTTTATTATTTACATAAATTTTCTTTTATTTGTTGTATAAACCTTAATTAAGAAGGAATTTTTTTTTTGTATAAAAATAGAAGAAAAAAAAAAACAAATAAACACATAAAATTTTTAAATTATTTACATCTAGTTACTATATATATGTATTTTTGTAATTTATTTCAGATTAAAAAATATCTTTTTATAAAAATGGGGAAAAAAGGAAAAATAAACTGGTACTAAACAAACAACAACAACAATTCTCCATGATTTTGATATGCAAACAAAAACCCAAAGAAAGAAAGAGACAGAAGCAGAGAATATATTTTACTGGTTTAATGAAACATCAGAAAAATTTATGATTTAAAGTCTACAAATAAATATGAAATAAAAGAATCATATAAAATACTCACACAAATATAAATTGCCAACAAAATGCAATTGTATAAAAAAGCTACTAACAAAAACAACAACAATAATAATAGCAGCAACATACAAATGACTAAAACAAAACTACGAATACAACTAAAACTAAAGCTGCAACAAAAACAAAAACAAATTCATGTGAGAATAAATATGAAATCATGTAATAAAAATCAACCAAAATATAATAGAAACAACAACTATAACAAATAAAATAAAATAAAAAAAATATATAAATTTTAGACAAAAATATTACTTTTTTTTTGTTGTCACAATAAAAACAAAAGATTTTTATCATACAACAAATAAAAATAAATAAACAAACAAACAAACGAAAAATGTACACTATCTACTAGAGATTCTTCTAAACAATAGTGAAATTGCAGAACAAAATAACAAATTTATCGTAACTTAACCACCGAAATAGACAAAAAACTAAAAGCAAAAATTCATGCACATATACACACAAAACAATTTAAACAACAAAAATATATATATTTGTACATAAAAACAAAAAAATATAAATAAATACAACAAAAAAATAAAAAAATATATATAAATTATTTGTAACTGTAATAAAACAAAATAAATAATAGAAATAGTATCATATTTTTATTATTTGAAACAATAAAACTACAAACGATACCCAGCAATAGCAGCACGGAATTGGCAACTTTAACAATCCATAAAAGACTTGTAAAAATCCCTATAAAATCAACCTCAAAAGATGGCTTTGCGTATATCGACGAAATATAAAAATCATTTAGGTCTCATCATTTATGGTTTCACTGGTCTCCTGCTGTTGACAACAGCAACCTCATACACATTAGCTGGCCGTTTATTTGGTAAGTTTTGTACTGTTTCATTCTTGTTTTTTTTTATGGGAAAATGATTTTATTATCAAAAATTAATCAAAATATTTATAAATATAAAAATAATTTATTGCCTTAGCATATGCTTTAGTTTTTGTGTTTAAGGTTTCATTAAATGGACATGATAAAACTTGAACAATTGGCTGTCGACCATATAAAAAAAAACTATCATTCTAATGTTTTATAGTTTTCTATAAGTTTTAAAGATTAATCCTTAGTAGTTGAATATTCCAGAATTAGAAAAAGCCAGCCTCATGTGGAGGTTCAAAGTAGAAAAGCTCCGTCCAAATAATGAAAATATTCGGTTAGAATGGCGATATAATTAATTTTTTTGATAAGAATATTAACCCGAGATTCAAGATACACAAGATAAGTTATATTGTCGTTTAAAATAATGTTTTTATGAACTTTTTCAGTACAACTTTAGTTTAAAGCATAACTATACATTGATGAGTTGTGTGGTTCATGAATTGAACTATTCACTCAATTTAGCGAAGTGAATCGTCCATTGTACTGAGCATTTTCAGCTCAGCACTGAGCGGTTATGTACTATGCTCATATTATTTTCATTATTCATTAAAGGGCTGCGCAAGCTTATTCATTATTTTTGTCACTAAACCACATGATTCAGTTCACTCGTCAATGCTATAAAATAACTTCGCTCACATACACATATACTCATTGAAATGTAAATGTTTCCAGCAGTTCTAGTCCAGCTGTACTGGGAGACAGTACCGAACTAATGATTTTAACCTTTTTGACTACAATAAGACTGTCTAATAGCTGGTCCAAAGTCAACACCTTGGAGTCACATACTGGGTACATAGCGTCAGTTACCTTACTAGCTACCTAACTTGTAACTTGATTAGCTACATAACTAGTTATTTTAACATGTACGGGTGCTAATTGACCTCAAATAGTCAGTTAAAAAGACATATCCAATAAACGATTGCTCGTAAACAAACTTACCCCCGACAAGTCTCCAATAGATTGCTTCTGAAGGGTAAAATAACTACTTTCTAAAGTGAAGTACAAAATAAACATTTAAAGTGACTTTACTATAGGTTACTAAGAGACATTAAAGTGACTATTGACTTCATGCTATGTTACATGGGATATCAGTATCCTTAAGCAAAAATAAAAATTAACTGTATGAGAATTATATCAACACAATTTGTACGAATTACTCACAAAACGTTTAAAGTTACTTCACTACAGATTAGAGACACTTAAGTGACAATTGTTTTCACGCTAGATTACCTGGAATGTATAATGTAACCAATTGTCTTCTCTCAGCACTACAAAGAGCACATATGTGTCAAATGGCCAAATTATATAAATTGGAGTAAGCCAAGTGTTAAGACATTTGTGACGATTACTGTCTATAAGGGATACATTGACTACTTGCTGGGTTGTCCGCAATGTGAGTTTGTGATGTATGTGATCGTATGCTACTCACAAAATGCAATGGTCATTATACAACATACTGAACTAATGAACTAAAACAGCGACCTAGTTCATTTGAGTGAGCTGAGATCATAAAACCATCTCTAATATATTGGGTAATAAGGATGAATCGGGGATATAATGTGAAATTTTTCTACGGTATCAAAATAATATTCAATAGATTGTTATTTATGACTTAAAAATGCATATTTTTTGCTTTTATTTTGAAACATTTGAACAATATAAATTTATTCAAAGTACTGGTCATTGTTAGCCATGACATTTTCCCATCTTTCTGGCAACATATGGGTTCCGAGCCAAAAAAAACTGCTCATCTTTTGAGGCCAGGAACGAATCAAGCCAATATCGGATACTCTGTTCCAAAATTAATCAGCGTTCTGCATCGATCGAAACAAATAGTAGTCGGACGGAGCACGGTCTGTATTATAATGCGGGTTAGGCAAAAATTCCCTACCACTACATTCTAAATACTTTTCAACAGGTCTTGCAACACGTGGTCGAGCGTTGTCATGATGGAATAGTACGGTTTCAGAATAAGGGCACTTTTCGGCAAATGCTCGCTTCAAACGAATCACTTGTGTTCGGTACAGATTATAAATAATTTCAGCAGCTCACAATAGAACCCTTATGGTTCTTCAAAATAAAGAGCATTACCTTAGCGCCATGGTTATTTGGTGTTGGTGTCGATTTCGCTGGTTGGACGGGCTTCACATATGATATCTTATTTTCTTTTTTAGCATTCAAGCAGCTTTTAAGACATGGTACTGCAATCATTTTGAAATTACTGCATGAGTAGCACCCAATGATTTTGCAAGCTCTTGTTGAGTGTACAACAATCTTCATGGAGTAATACACTCCATACATGGTCTTCAAACTATTCTGGCTAGAGTGGGCGATTTTTGTCTTCCGTGTCAAAATCAGCTAACATCTATTGTAAATTCCACATTTTTAAGTCATACACCCAATATAATATGCAAAGAGCAAAATATGCTAAAATATGCAATAATAAACATTCTAAAAATTTTATTTTATTTTTTAGGGTATTCAATCGATTAACCGTTAATCGGTTAACCGATTAATTTTGGTGGGTTAACTGTTCTTATAATTTAAAATTTACGATTTTCATATAACAAATAAACAAATAAATTTGTGTCTATTAAACTAAATTTCTTTTCTTTTTTTGCACTTTATATAGAAATATAGTTTTATTCACACAAATTATATTTCTTAACTCATGAACATTCCCTTCTAGCAATAGCATTTTGAAGTATAGTACGAAAACTGAAGCTCAGGAATTTGGAAATGTCATTTTTTCTAGAATGTTCTATGATTGTGTTTTATTTGCAAACTTGCTTAACCCAGTCTCTCGGATATTCTGAAGGAAGTGCTTGGAAATCGGAGTGGCTCCGGAAATATAACTTAGAGGCGGCTCAATAATTGATGGCAGAACAACTTTACCGTTCGAACAGAACATTCCCAGGGATTCCTTAGGAAACTTAAAAACGATGAAATGTAAGCAAAGTTTGTTCATTGCGCCAATCAGTACATCCTTGTGATTCCTGTAGTCATCATCCTTATTGTAATGAAATGCCAAATTTTATTTAACTTATAGCTTTTTGTAACTGATCAACGCAAAACTTCAATTAACGCAAAGCAAATCAAATGCATACCGTTATTTTTTATGAATTCACCATTATTTTTTCTTAAAAGTGGAATGCGGAGATTTATTAAAAATATATTTTAAATATATATGCAAGAGTAAACAAAATTGAATAATATAAAAAAACTTTTACAGTACAATGTTGCAAATTATTAACCGCGATCTATTTGTACGATATGAACATTTTGTATGTACCGAACATGTGCTGGAATGTACACCTTTCTTCGCTTACACCAAATCATTCGCTCCAGAGTACACCAATGTGAGTTAAAATTTTTAGAGTGATTTAAGCAACGAATTTAAGATAGTCATTGTTTGAATGTTGGGAATGAAAAAAAAAAAAAAACATTTATTTCTCGAATAAAAAAAATAATTTTTTGGTCGAAAAAAATTTTTTGGACAAAATTAAAAAAAAAAAAAAAATCATAAAAATCGGTTCAGCCGATTTGAGTCCATACAGAACATACATACACATATTCATTTTTATATATATATAAAAAAAGATAAGATAGATATATGAAATTTGTTTGTACTAATTGAATTTTACTTTTCGGCAATCCCGACCAGGAGCACTGAGGGATTTTGGTGACAAAAAGACAATTTGTCAAACACTCAATTCGAAAAACAAATGATGCATTTTTGTAGAGAAATGTTTAAAGATGAAATGTATACCTATAGTTTTAAGAAGAATTTTATTTTATTTTTAAAAAAATTGAAGTAAAGTCCATGCAATGGTGTTAAGCAAAAATTTACTTACATTTTCACGCAATTCAAAGGTTTATATATATATATATTTGAAAAATATAACATTTCTCCATAAATAAAAAAATTAATTATGGGGATATCATAAACCGTTAAGAAGATATGCCCAAATCTATAAGTCTGTAAAAATTATTTTATTTTTGATTATCCATGGAAAAAAAATGTAGCCCCACTTTTCCCCAAGCTGTTTTTTTTTTAATAAAATAAAAGTTGGAAGTGTCTTGTTTCGATTAAAAAAAAATATAGTTAAGAAAATTTTCGGCACAGGATGAAAACTTAAAATTTCTGGTAAAAGTCTCGAAACTTGTCATGGAATTTTTGCCAAAAAAACGATTGCATATTTTTAGGCCAGGTATTTATTGAATATTGTATATAACAATTTATTAAAAATTGGAGGGAAAAATTGAAAAAAACAAAACCATATGATTTTTTGGATTGGCAATTGATTATTTGACCATTGTATAGTTAGCAAATTTAAGAATACGTCCCGACGGTTTTTCTCTAACCCTGCGCTCGTTGCTAATATCACCGGTGCTGACGAAGGTTTGATAGATCGTTTCTGAATAATATTACCAATAATAACGTATGGTCAGAAAAACAATTCGGAAAAGTTCAAAAACTACACTTGGGACACGGCCAAGCTCTTCGTTGAAAAGTATGGTTGGTATTTTATGCCGGTCACTGTTCATAAAATACTTATACATGGAAAAGAAATCATGGATGCAGCGGTTCTTCCTATTGGTATTCTAAGTGAAGAAGCAGAAGAAGCAAAAAATAAGAACTACAGAAAATAATGTTTTCTAGAAAATTCAATGGAGTTTTGACAAACACTGACATTTTTCGCCGCTTACTGGTTTCATCAGACCCTTTTGTAACTAGCTTAAGACATGAGCCATCCAAGCAGGATTTGCAATATGACGATGTAGTCAAAGAAATGGTAGATTAAGAAAAATAAAGTTTTTTGTCGAATGCTAAACGAAATTTCAAAAAATTTCTCTTCTATGAATGGGTTTCATGGGAAAAAGTATGTACCAAATGTTAAAACTTTTTTTGGATAGGATAAGTTTTATGCAAAAAAAAAGTCGATTTGGATTGCATGGGCGGTATGCGGTGGGCATGGTCGATGTTATTGAAACTCGGCATGAGTTCATCGTTTGTTTCAGAAAATATATGTACCAAATTTCTAGACTTTTGCTTGTATAGGAACCATTTTATGTGAAAAAATTGATTTGGATTGCATGGGCGGTATGCGGTGGGCATGGCCGATTTTATTGAAACTCGGCATACGTTCTTCTTTTGCTTCAGAAAATATATGTACCAAATTTCTAGACTTTTACTTCGATAGAAAAAATCTATTTGGATTGTATGGGCAGTGGGCGTTGGGCGTGGTCGATTTTGATAAAATTTTATTTTTTTCTTAGTTTGGTCCATATAATTCTCGGTGCCAAATTTCAGCGCTCTACGACCACTCCTTATAATTTTTGCAAAAAAATGTATGAAGCCCATCCCTCTGTGCGGAGTACACAAAGTTCAGTGTTAAGCAGGGCGTATGATAAATATTTACAATTCAATATATTTCATACGTCATGGTGACTACAAATTATGTTTAAAATAAAAAAAGTTATAAAATATGAACATTTTTAAACAGTTATCAAGAGACTGTATTTTAAGTCTCTTGATAATTAGATAAAATTCGAAATTTTCTATATTATACCAGTCTAAAGTCAAGGCCAAAAGCAGTTATATGTACATATATCTGATATTCCTAAAATATTTGTTCATTTTTTTAGGTCATTAGTTCATTATTTAATACCTAAGAGAAATTCAATATTACAACAAACTAAGTATATATTATTAAACACTCCCTTATTTTGAAAAAACAAAATACCCCTTTCTTCCAACTATAAACCTATTTATGTAGATTTAATTTCGTGTAAAAACTCAATCTGTTTTTTACAGCTAACTATAATCATTATTATTTTTTAAATACTAAAACAAATACTTATAAGTATATGTATATGTATGTATACATTGTTAAAACAAATGTTTCACAAACAAATACAAATATAATTTGTTTATATTTATGTATATTTAAAAAATCATTAAATTTCCATAAATAAATAATAAAACTGTCATCATTTGTTTGCCTCAAACAACAAAGCTAAAGAATATAAAAAAAGTAAAATAAAAAATTAAATAAATACATACATATGAATGTATATACTTTATATACAGTTTTAGCTCATACATAAATATTGATACAAAAAGTATTTATGAATATTATTTTAATTAAAACTTGATGTTTATATAATAAAAAATAAATTACACACGTTGATTTTATAGGTTTTAATTAATAAATTACAAACTAACTGGCATGTTATCTGTCAATAATCTTGACAGCTTATTGACATTTATAAAATTTAACAAAAAACTGTTATTATTATTATTATTATTATTACAATTCACATATTTGTTTTTTCAAACTCCTAAATGTGTGATAATTATTTTGTTTATAGTCTTCTTGACTTTTGATACAGGTTATAATAAGTATAAATTGTTATAAATATTGTTGCTGATTTTATCAGATGTTTGCCACAAAAAAAAACCTTAAACATTGGTTAGGCCTAAGATAATTATTAATTAATTAATAGAAAATGTTATAATTTTACAGGTTATTACATAGATATTTGGTCAATTCACAAGGTGTCTTATCATGTCATAATGTCCTAATATATCATGACTCGACGGTTCGGTCTCTGCTGGTTGGTTACGATAACACAATGAACAGCATAGAAAGTATTATTACTTTAGGACATTTTTTCTTTAAAAGCAATAAAAACCATTGTGAAATATTACACAGGGTCTCCTATCATGTCATATAGTCATAATGTCCTAATATTTCACAATGGTTTGAAAATGTTGTTATTGCCTTTCAAGCTAAAAATGTCATACATAAATACTACTCTGTATGCTATGTTTATTATGTTATCGCAACCAACCAGCAAACACCTGCACCGAAAGCCTAAGAGTCGGTTTAACCGAGCCGAGTCGTAAAATATTAGGACATTAAAATAATATGACATAATATGATACCTTTTGAATTGACCATATGTATAAAAGTTGAATAGTATAACATACTTACGATGCTTCTATTAAAATCTATAGATTTTGATTTCGGATAACTTGTTTAATGTATTTTGATGATGTGAATCTTTTGTTATGAGCCAAATTTTGGTGTATGACTTAAAAATGGGGGATTTACAATGGATGCCGTATCTTTTGAACGCGGTTTTTGTATTTAATAACGTATATGTAATTTTGAAGGGAACATATCTGTCATGTATTTTCACTTAGTTGTTAAACATTATAGTGTAAACAACAAAGTTTTTTTTTTGTGCTTAGAAAATTTCGAAAGCTTCATATAAGGGAATTGATGCTAAGAGACCTTGAAAGATGGTTTTGTTTGTCTGTAATGCAGCTTAAACGCAATAAAATAATACTGCTTTTTCAACGAAACATTACCAGCAAAGAAAAATGGATTCATTACGATAAACCGAAGCATTAGATATCGTATATGAAGCCCGGTCAACCAGCCTAATCGACACCAAAGCCAAATAGCCATGGCGCCAAGGTAATGCTCTGTATTTGGTGACACCACAAGTGTTCTATCTTTTATGGGCTTCTGAAATCTCGCCAGAAATTACAGGGATCCTGTACCGAACGCAACTAATTCGTTTGAAGCGAGCATTGGCATGAAACCGTAATATTCCATCATGACAACGCTAGGTCACGTGTTGCAATACAATAAATTTAAAGAAATTAAATAAAATTGATCAAATACAGCTTTAAAAATAAATTATTTTATCAAGAAAACTGTTTTAAAAAAGGAAAATGAAAAATCAAAAGAAAAATGATAAAAATATTTGGGACAGAAAAGTTTGTTTGTGAATATTTGTTACCAGAAATGTTGCAAGCTTTGTTTTCCTAAGAAAATTATTTTGGTCAAACTTATTTCACAACCGAAAAAAAAGGTATGGTCGTCAAGCGCGAGTAAACCACTGAGTAAATGAGCAAAACATTTTTCTTTAAAAATTTCAGTAATTTATTTACGTTAGTGACTTTCGGAAATGGGCCTTATATGGCAGCTATGAGCAGTTATGGACTGATCACCATGACAAACTGCCGAGTGATTTATTTTTGTATGAGACTTATTTTTGTTAAATTTTATTTTAAAGAGACTAATGTGCGTTAAAGTGATTTTAATTTGTGAGCCTTATATGGGAGCTATGACTAATTATGACCCGATCATCATCAAATTAGGTGATATGACTTCCTTTTATATAAAAATCTTTGTAGATATAAAGTCCTGTTTCGGTAAGACATTTGTACGAGGGCTAGGCGAAATAATGGACCGATTTCTGCCAGTTCAAATAGGTTTGTGCCATATGCCAAATATTATCGAAATATCTTCATAATTGCGACCTGTACATGAACGGACAAAAAAAACTTTTTTAAATTATTTCTGATATTCTGAAGAAATAACTTTTACTAAAATAAGGCTCCCATCAAAAACTTTGCTTACAAAACTGCCAGTATTGTCTTTTTGAATAATTTACTTTCTAAGTACTAAAGTCTAAAAAAACAAAATAAACAAACAAAACAAATAAACAGTTAATTTTTCTCAATTTGCCCATTCTTTTTATTGCATGTTTAATTTTAGAAAAATAGAAAAGAATATTAGTATTACTGAAGTAATGGTTCACATGATGTTTATTAAGCCAAAAAAATAGAAAGCATTTTCAAAAGAGCTCCCAACACATCCGGTAGGAAAGCAGCCCGGTTAGCTCAGTACTCGGACTATTTGGTACAAAAAGTTAAAGCCAATGAAGGTTTAAAAACATACAAAGCTCAAAAAGTTCCTGACAGGAACGCTGCTTCAAATTTAGAGGCCAAAAACAGAGCACGGAAATTGAAGTAAAATTTTATAGCAAAAAATATACCTGCTGTATAATGGATGACGAAACGTATGTTCCGGCAGATTTTTCACAATTTCCTGGTCAAAAGTTTGATGTTGCTGATGCTCGAGGCAATGTTGAAGAAAAGTATAGGACCCAAAAGCAAACAAAATTTCCCAAAAAGTTGTTGGTGTTGGCAAGCAAACATTTGTTAAAAAGGGCTCTATAAATACCGAAATTTACATCAAGGAATGTTTACAATAGAGGATGCTTCCATTCATAAGACTTCTTAGTGTGTCCACTTATTTTTGGCCTGATTTGGCATCCTGTCACTATGGTAAGAAAGGTCTTGAGTGGTAAAAGAACAATAATGTGGTATTTGCACCAAGAGAGGCAATTCCTTTAAACTGAGTCCAGTAGATAGATATTGGGCTCTTGTTAAAAGAGGAGAGAAAAGCACAAAAAATGTGTCCAAAAGTGTGGTAGATTTTAAACGGAGATGGACAACCTGTTCGAACAAAGTGACATAAAGCACTATAAAACCCATAATGGAAGGGTTTTCGAAAAAGGTTCAAAATTTCATCTTTAGTGATTAGAACTATAAAAATATATATATATTTTTTTTTTGTAAATTGTAATAATAATTTCAATCAAATAGAAAAGGATTCAAAACTGTAAGTTTAGTGGTTTCATTTTTATTACCATATATGTATGTTAAGAATTTTTCGATCTCAGTCCTTAAAAAAATTTCTTTTTTTCTGTAAGAATTAGTGTGCTGAATTCCCAATTATTGATAAATTCACTGAAATTTATTGTTGGGGGATAAGAGAGTTCCTATACGAATTTCACTGGTTGCTTAGGCCAGATCATCAGGAAACATTTTCCCAAAAGGCTTTAGATAAACTAAAGATATACAAATAAAACTATAGAGTGAATGAGAATAACAGACACTCAAGCTTTATTTGTAAAAATATCAAAGCTTAAACAACAAACCAACAATAAACCATGATTTAATCTTTTCTTACATTTCCTACTTCAATTGGTTGGTTTCTTGCCGACTCGAACTATAGCTTGTAAGTGGCACCTGAAGCACAGGCACCTGCTGCAAATTTGTCATTAAAAAGTTATAGGGAATACAAAATGAATTTTTTGATAAGATTTAGTGTGCTCAATTCCCAATTATTGATAAATTTACTGAAAAAATTACTGTTTTAACAAAAATGTACTTTTCCACAAAAACTTATTTTCAGAAACTATATTTCACCAATAAAGTACTATTTTCACAAACTTATGTAAGTTTTTCTCAAAAATTTATTGTAAATACGATATTTAAAAAAAAAGGTAGTTTTTCAACAAAATCGACTTAGCCATATAAACTCTGAAATATGAAATTAAACTAATTCGCTACCGTGTCATGCCAAGCACATGAAGGTTAAGTACTACTTAACCTTCATGTGCTTGGTAGTCTACATTTGTAGAATTTTTGCAGAAAAAGTTGAAAAAAAAAAATTTAACAAAACAACTGGGTCCGAAATTTTCAGTAGCTTCCTCAATTCTAAGCAGTTTTGGCCACTGCAAATGTAGACACCATATAAAATGTATGGAAATTCACATCACTCTTTTACTCAACTCAAATTTCGAACATGTCATAGTAATTTTCTTTTACCCTTTGTTTTCTTGTGCACATTTGTGTATGAATGATACTTGAAGAAGACGATATTCGATCTGATGAGCAGATAGCAGATTAAGAGGAAGATTTGGATTTCGAGGAGGAGGCGTCTTGGCGCGTTGGTTTCAAAAGTCAATACAACCTGGCCTTCCAATCTGCCAAATCAAGCAATTCGAATGGGTGCTCATAATGTGTTTCGTGGCATTGCTGTTGTCCAAGCTCGTGCTACCAAAGGGCTCATCGAGGCAGCCGTATATTATTTGATTTTCATCCCATCGATATTTAAACAAGTTCTGATTGATACTAACGCAAAAGCCGAAAAAACTTTTCAAAAGTGGAATGAACAAAACCGCACCGCAAAGGAGAGGGTGTGGAATAAGGTGAGAAATATTGAATTGAGAGCATTTATTGGGCTTTTATTTTTGGCAGGTGTTAATAAATCAAACGTTGAAGATATAGATGTATTGTGAATAATGTTATTACTGTGAAGTAATGCCGAAATCTCCGTTCAAAGAAATTTTTTAGGTTCACTCGGTTTGATAGTGAGCGCAATAGAGCTGCTCGACTGGTTAACGATAAGGCTGCTATAATTTCTGCATTATGGGCTCTAATGAACAACAATCTTCGGCGGTACTATCAACCATCGGGAGAAATAACTATTGACGAACAACTATTTAAGTACATATCGCGGAAGAACTAGATTTACGCAGTACATCCCATCCAAGCAAAGTTTTTTTGGGATTTTGATCTTGAAGATGAAGTTTTTTTGTTTTTATATGTTGACAATTTTTGTTCCTTATGACAAGGGCTACAACTTTGCCTGAGAGAGTAAATCACTGTTGCACTGTGTTATTAAAGCAATGTCTTATTTAAGTCCCTATTTCAAAATTGTTATAGTAATTACTTTCCTCACAGTTTTAAATAGTTACAAGTAATTGTATTATCTTAAAAAAAACTCTCATTTAACAATATAATTTTCGCTTAAAAATATTGTTTTTTGTGTGTGATCCTAAAAAGAAATAAATATTTATATATATGAACTTTTCAATGCAAATAACAAAAATATAATACTATTCGTTAAAAACTCATCAGCCTCATTCCTACAATCATGCAACCAAAAGAAATGGCCCCATTTTTTTTTTTAGTAAAATTTTGCCCAAAAAATAATCAATTACTCTTTGCAAACAGGTGTGTAGAATTAAGCAGGGCTGATATAGACGAATGGGTGCGTGAGCGAGCCGGAGTGAAAAATTACCAATAATAAATATAAAAATATTTATTTTTCAACATGCAATCAGGTTAAAAATAAATAAAAACTCTTTACCGTTTAACAAATACATAAAAACATTTTAATACATACAGCTAAAACAACAAAATAACCGACTATTTTACAAAATAATAACAACATCAGTGACAACAAAAGCAAAAACAATGTGGAAAACAACCAAAAATAGAGAAAAAAATCAGGGAGGGACGTTTAAAATAAATTTATGTGACACTTCCGCACATTTATTGGATTTTAAATGAATTATAAATATGAAAACTTGGAAAATAAAAGTCAACAAAAATATGGATATTTTTATATTGGAGAATATGGCAATAGCATAACCCAGCAAAGTTATTAAAAATCATATAACAAAAACTGATCTTAGTGTCATATTTCTCATAGCAAAAAAGTGTTTCTTTTTAAACAAAATTTCAACAAAATTTAATTTATATTTGTTTTAAAATTTAGTAAATTTTCACATTATCACATCTCACTGGGTTTTGAACTATAAAAAAAACCAACTGCCATTATTTATGAAATAATAAACCACTTCTGCAACATTTTTACTGGGTATGACAAAATGTGTTCAGCCTGGATTTATATAAACTGAAGTTTAAAATTATTAAATACCAATAACAAACAACTTAACCTCAATAATAAACAACAACAACAACGGCAGCAAAAATAATGATGTTGGTTGGTGTTAATATTAAATAAAATACAACTAAATCACAAAAATAATACTTGCACTAAGTACTACAATATGAAATTACAACACACCAACAGAGATATTTTATGACCCCAGCATCACCTCTAAATCAACTAGTGGATTATAAATTTGATTTAATATTGTGTAAAAATATTGAATTCTTTTTTTTTTTTTTTTTTTTTTTTGGGAATTTTTGAAACCTAATAAATCAAGGTTTGTTTTTGTAATTTCATTTTATGAAATGTTCTAAAAATAATTTTATTTTGCCATAACACGACCTATATATATGTATATATAGTAGAGTGGAAATATTTTGTAATTATTTATTAAAAACTTAATTTTTTGTACGAAATTAATTGTAAGAATAAACATATAAGAGTGCTATATTCGGCTGTGCCGAATCTTATACACCTTCCATCAAAGTTTTCGTTGAAGTAATGGTGAAAAAGAATGTTGGCAAAAAAAAAAAAAAAAATTGGCCCATTGTGACATCGCTGGAAAGCCATTTTATATCCATATTATCTGTGTATATGTTGACTTTATCTCAGCTATTTGTGATTCTCACCAGGACAATACCTGATATATTGATGTACCCATCATATTTGTAGGTTAATGAAAGTTGATTTCAACAGACAAATGGACATTGTTATATCGACTCCACTATCTATAAGTATCCATAATGTTGTTACGAATTTGCAATAGCGATTTGAATGCCTGCAGCATTCATCATGTTTATAAACATGTCCATCAGTAGAAGATTCCACTTATCAAAAATGTTAAAAGCATGCGGTTATTAGCATTGTTTGTAAGTATGGCAAAACTAAATGTTTAAGCTGCTAACATTAACAACGAAAGCTCTAGAATTCGAACATACGAGTTTTGACCGTTAAGAACAATTTAGACTACTCGGATGAAGATGGCAGTGTGTATAAATAGTGACAGCGGTTGCAGTAGTGAGTGAGTTTATCATAGGCGCTGTTAGAGTTAACATCAACTATCTTGTGCATTTAAGTTTGTGCATTATAAACGTGTGTGTGTGTGTATTAAAAAAACATAGTGACTATTTAGACTGTAATTGTAGTACATTTGAATAAATAAAGAGTTGTTACAATTTTAAACTACTAAAACTGTTTCTATTTGCAATCAAAAATATCCGGTTTATTTAAAGGAAAAAAACCAACGTTTTCAAAAGGTGAAAACGTAACAATATATATTTTTAAGCTTTTATTTTGAAACATTTGTACAATATTAATTTCATCAAAGTATTGGCCATTGTTAGCTATAAACTTTTCCCATCTTTCTGGCTACATATGGATTCCGTGCCTGTTCATCTTTTGAGCCCAAGAACGAATCAAGTCAATTTCAAATACTCTGTTGTGAAGTGAAACTTTGCCCAGAGAGATTGTTCTGGATTGATCGAAACAAGTACTAGTAGGACGGGGCAAGGTCTAAACCACTTCATTCTGAATAGTTTTTAATAGGTAATGTAACACGTGACCTAGCGATGTCATGATGGAATTTTACGGTTTCATGTCTGGCCGCATATTCTGGGCGTTTTTCGTTCTTTTACACTTCAGTTTATCGTAAAGGATATATTTTTCATCGCTAATAATGATTCAGTGAAAAACTGAGTTTCTTTTCTCTCGGCTTCAATTCGCATGGTACGCGATTTTCCTGCTTTTTTTTTTGCTTGGACCATCGCTCAGGGCAATGGAACTAGGAAAATAGGCTATAGGAAGGAGGGTAATGTTTCTGGACATTTGATTTGAATTTTGCTACATTGAAAGGGACAGGAAATACTTCGACAGGAAGCTTGTTGCCGCTGATGAACGCATATTTCGTAAGAACAAGTTGCCTAATTTCATTAGAACACATTCCATTGTAGTGTCGGTAGAACAGTGAAACACAACCGACATTGCGACGACGCTCCAGAGAATCAGTACAGTTGGATACCTTACTGTCACCGATAAGAACCTTCGCCCTCTCCTGTACGCGGTCGAGTAACTCCAAAATAGACTTCGAGCTCCAGCCCATACAAGAGTGTTGTATTCTATTTTGGATCAGATATAAATAGTGTAAATAACAAGTAAGAGAGCTATATTCGGATGTGCCGAACCTTATATACCCTTCACCAAATTATACTTTAAAATAAAAATTTTAAATATTTTTAGGTAAACAAAATTAATTATTTTTTAATTGTTTTTAAAATTAAAAAAAAAATTTTTTTTTTTTCAAAATTGTTTTCAATTTTTTTTTCGAAATTGTTTTTTTTTAATTTTTTCCAATTTTTTTTTAAATTTTTTTTTTTTTTTAAATTATTATTGAAAAAAAATTTATGAGAAAAAAATTTGTTTGGTAAAAAAAAATTCGGGTTAAAAAATATTTTTCCCGATTTTGACCCATTGTAGGTACAAATTACTATAGCCTTATATAAATCGTTCTATCATTATATATCCCTATTGTCTATATTAATTACTTAGAAATCCAGATATAGATAAAAAATAGCCCAAAAATCGAGGTTGTCCCAATTTTTCCTTATATCTCAGCCATTTGATTTCAACATACAGGCGGACAGGCGGACAGACATTATAAATTATTTCTTACACCGTCACAGAAAACCGAGACACTTGAATGCTTCTCCAGCGAACATCACACTAAATTCTCATGCCTAAAACATCGAGAGCTTCTGATTCCTTAATATTTACACCACCCATAGAAACAAATGAAGCAACATGATATGTCGTGACTTTGTGTATTAACATACAACATTGAGTCTTAAGTGCATTAAAATCGACTCTGTTCGCACAACCCCATTCTGAGATTTTCAAAAGATCTTGGTAAAGTGTATCATTCATGTTTTGCCTCATTACCCCAATCTCCGAAAGGCTTGCCCTATCTGCCAAATAATAGATAGGGTTGGAAGTTTGACTTAGAAGGTCATTTAGAAAAATAAGGAATAGGAATGGAGTAGGAGAAAGAACGAAGCCTTTCGGTATCCCTGAATTAATCTTGAACTCATTTAATGATATCCCATCTAAATCGAGGGAAGTCGTTATTGACACCAAAAGCAATAAGTTTCGATTTATGGCGTTCTATTATTGCGTTCAAACATCATATTTCAAGGTCTCTAGACTTCCCAATTTTCCTGATTTTGGATGAATCTTGCTGCTCGCAAACATTTTGCAATTGTTGATTGAGTAGCTCGCAATGATTTTGCAAGCCCTTGTTGAGTTTTACAACAATCTTTATGGAGTAATGCCTGCAATTCTTGGTCTTGAAACTTTTTTGGCTGGCTTAGGCGATTCTGTCTTCCGCGTCAAAATCATCACTTTTGAACCATTTTGAAGGCTTTACTTATGTTGGCTCTAACATAGTGATTAGGATAGGGTTTCAACACGATATGTTGGCATAGTAGGCGGAGCAACAGTCACTCCACAGACGATCTAATTCCAGCGATCGGGTCTTTTAGTGAATATATGGTGGATCTGTTGTTGTCCTACAGGTGTAAATTAATTAATTTTTTTATTATATATTTTTTCCGGTCAAAATCTATTTCATTAAGCTTGTTACAATCATGTGAATCATAACTTTACTATATAATGGTTACCATAATCATATAAATAAAAAATTTAAATGTTCCTAATATTAAGAAATGTCTCAGAAGTAGAAACAATTTTCTAGCTCATAATGCAAATTATGTCTACGATTTCCTGCCATTTCCTTTATGAAATGACAGAACACCAAATAAAAATCTTGCATAAAACCTTTCTAAAATCTTAGCATGACCCTCGTCGCTAACATTAGTTAAGAAGATTTGCACTAAAATAAAAATTTCACTAATTAGCTAAAATTCCTACTACCTATCACAAAAGCTCTCCCTGGTCAGTAAAGCACCCTTCTGCCAACTAATTGCAATATACCCAAGAGAGCTTTCAACAAAACATATTTTCTGCAAATACATGACCATCTATTTATTCAATAAAAACAATATTGAATTCCTTTTATTTATTCCATTTACCCAAAATTCTATAGCAAAACAACTCTTCAATTAACTTTATCGATCTATATTCTAATTCAAAAATAATATTTCGTTTTTAAACAATAAAAAAAAACACACACACTTTGTAAATTACTTTACAACACTCCCTCCCCCAGCCAACCCGCATATTTAAATAGAAATATATAAAATTTTGTAAAACCCTATTGATAAAACCATGCAACTTTATGAAATTGCATTCGACACACAATGTTCTGTTCATATTTGTTGCATGGCATGTGTGGTGAGAAATTTCGATAATTTTCTGTTTTCATTTTACATTTTGAATTCATTTCATTCAATGGCTTAAAATGTAAAAATAGGTTTTCACAGCAGCTTTTGATAGAGAGTGTGTGGAATTTGTGTGGGTGGGTGTGTGTTAAAATTTTGTTTATAAATTGTGGCCATTGTAGAAAAAATACTCGTATATAGGATATACATACATATTTATTGAAGTAAGTCAAAGTGTGTTTTAGTAAAATTTTTACAAATTGACCAACGTTTGTGTCCATGGGCTGCAACCTAAAACCATAGTTTGTCATTGGAGAATTATTTTATTTTAGTTTAGTCAATTGTCTCATTTACCACTAGCAACAAGTGACAACATAAATTTATTTTAATTTTATTTTTTTGGCGTGCGTTTTATAAAGTAAATATGTATATATGTATATAATGGCCGAAAGGAGTTAACGAGTTTGGGACCT
The DNA here is from genome assembly GCA_942486065.2 of Calliphora vomitoria. Taxonomy (NCBI): domain Eukaryota; kingdom Metazoa; phylum Arthropoda; class Insecta; order Diptera; family Calliphoridae; genus Calliphora; species Calliphora vomitoria. The sequence goes on from OW818029.2 coordinate 17,892,124, forward strand.
CTGACCAGAAATTTAATATTTATAATATCTGCAAGTATGTGCTTCTAAATAGCCAAAAAAGGTGACAAATGTTAATATTATTTAAAACTAAGGTTATTTATTTATAATAAATAAATTTTAAATATTTATATGTGGAAGGAAATAAAAAATTTCGTTTAACAAAAAATAATTTTTGAATATTTACTATGCTGAATTTGATAAAATTGTGTATACATGTTTTACATGGTCGTGCAAAATTTAATTTTCCTAGAAATATAGAAAATCGGTTTAGTTTGATTTTTATATAGGTTCAATGATCATATGTATACCCTACACCACCATAGTGGGGAGGCCAATATGCGTTTGTACGGCTGTTTGTTAAGCCCAAAAGTATTTGGTACATACGTTTTGTTTGGCCTAAAGAAGAAGCCTGTTGAAACTTTAGAACTGTTTTTGATATCATATTAAAGTTAATAAATCGTAGATTTCAAAACTTTTTTCTAAAAATCCATTTTGATCGCATGGAAAATCATCCTTAAACAAAGGATATCTCAAAGAATACCTCGTATTTTTCTTAAGATTTTACTTAAATATGTATGAGCGATTAGTCGATTAAAATCATATATAAAATTAGAATCTGACTATGCACGCAGAAAAAAATATAGTTGTGCATGTTTACTGTAACCATTTCAACATTTTTAACTATATTATAGCCACAGTAACTATTTGTATGATTGTGGTAACAATAATATGGTTAATTTGTGATTCACATGATTGTATCAACCATATATATGGTTACAGTAAACAAGTATATGTTTGTGACAACCATTTATATGATGAAGGACTTACCAAATTTTCGGGATTTTCTCTCCAACTTTTAGGAATTGCGGGATGCCCTTTGACCTTTTGACAAGTTTTTTTACACTTTGTTATGTAGAATGAAAAACTTAAAAAACGTTGAAAATTGCATTGAGTTTTGTTAATAAATAAAGATTTTATTAAATATTACATATTCATTGAGCTTCTAAAACTAAAATTTGTATCAAAATATTGATAGGATTTCAAATATTAGGAACAATTTGAATCACATTTTTCCGAACTTAATTTTTGGTCTTACAAAAAAAAATTTCATGTCAATATCTCAATTAGATTCCAAAATATCCCACTTTAAAACTCCGTTCTTCAAATATATTTCACATTTTCATATATTTTGGAATTCATTGAATTTTTTTAGTATGAAAATGTGAAATATTATTGAAGAAGGGAGTTTTAAAGTGGGATATTTTGGAATTTAATTGAGATATTGACTTTAATTTTTTTTTGTAAGACCAAAAATTAAGTTCGGAAAAATGTGATTCAAATTGTTCTTAATATTTGAAATCCTATCAATATTTTGATACAAATTTTAGTTTTAGAAGCTCAATGAATATGTAATATTTAATAAAATCTTTATTTATTAACAAAACTCAATGCAATTTTCAACGTTTTTTAAGTTTTTCATTCTACATAACAAAGTGTAAAAAAAAATTGTCAAAAGATCAAAGGGCATCCCGCAATTCCTAAAAATTGGAGCAAAAATCCTAAAAATGATATTTTTTACTATTTTGCCCATAGGGTCCACATTTTCTTCGGGGCTGGCAAAATACTATGGGAATAAATAGGAAACACATCTGTGTTTCCAAAAATGCTTTCCGTTTTCTGATCCCAGCTTTGGGATTTTAGAACATGTGGCCCAAAGTTGAAGTTTTGATAAAAAAATTGGTCAATTTCCTAAAGGCGTAGTGTCGACATATTCAAAAACTATGACAAGTTTTTCATACCAAAATGTTTTCCGTAAAGATGTCTTACAGAAAAACATAAAATTGTTATGTATCCTTAAAGAAAGTTTTTTTTTTTAAATTAAACAAGAATTAAGTCAACTTTTCGCCCAAAAGACAGCACAAATCTACTATTTTTTGAACGTTTAAATTGAAAATCGTTTATTTTTGAATCCGTAATTGCTATTGCTCTGAAATCTTTTCCATATTATTGGCAATTTAGTTGTCTAACTAACGAAAAAAAATTGAATTCATTCAAAGGTACCCTACTTTGAGCCCCCATAGCGCCGCATGGAGCATTTGTAGGCTCCATTTTAACAAATTTAACTCGAATGCTCCTTGGCAACGCAAATGTCAAATTTTATCCCGATCGGATTAGTCGTTTACAAATGCCAGATTTATTTTCAAAAAATTTGGATTCTGCCCCACTGTGCTGTGGAAGATGAAGATGCTTCCTCAAATGAATAAGCAGGGTTGATGATTTCATCCTCAATTTTTAGGGAAGTATCCTTTTGTCGTATGGTCTTGTTAACGAGATTCCAATTATGTGCTATAAAACATTATTTTCCGGCGTTATCTGCAGTTAATCTGTTTCGAGGGTATGAAACTTTTTTGAGTGTATGAAACTATGAGTGCTGCATGAGCGTTCCATGGCAGCTGAAGTGTATGGAGCAGTCAATATACGAAACGCTATTCTGCTTAAATCTGCAAATACTTTTCCACCATGTCGAAGGAGATATTTCTTCTATGCAGCTCCACAAAAGATTTTTAGCCCGCAAACCTAGCACACTAAAAATCTAGAGCCATCATATTTATATCCAAATTGTTACCAATATCATAAATAAACTTCATCGCAATTAGACAATGGATGAACTTAAATCGTGCCATTGACTATTGGGGTCAAGGAAACTAACAGCCAAATGTGTTGGTTAAACAGACATTTTCAAGTTTTCATCAAAAGAAGGCAACTGTTCATGTTTTCTTTATCATCAATTTCAGTTATTGGTATGCATTTCGTAGCTTATTTTGAATACCATTAAAATCTAAATATACCCGATGAATATGACATCAGTAATTTAAAATAATGTTTTAGCTGATTGACTACCAGATATTTTCAGATGCAGTATTTCAAAAACTTTTTATAAATACCCAAAAAAGGTATTTACTTGGTATTTACCCAATGTATGGGCAAATACCGGGTAGAATCCCATCTCTGGAAATGTCTTGGAATACCTTTAATGTGTTCTTTAATTATTTTTTACAAGAACCCAAAACCTTTCCACAGACCGAAGTTCTCGACAGTTGGATAAAATTGCCTAATAATTGTTTGAATACCACTAAACGACCTTTTTTCCACATCGCCATTATGCCAGAAATTTGAAGGCACTCTGTGCTGTTTTATGAAAGGTAAAAGCCGTTTTTGTAGATACTCCGTAATGCATTTTTCTGTGTTTATCATGACTAATGTCACAAATGATTGGCTTCTTTTGCTACACCAGCAAATGGTTTACCACACTAGAAACTTCTTGGGGAATTTCGTTTGTTTTTTTGTCCGCTATTATTCTTGAACACTACCTCGTTTATCAGCCACATAAAAGTCTTGATCCGGAAGTGAAAAGTCTGCCAGTATATAAATTGCATCATCCTTCATACAACAGATGTATTTTTAATAAAATGTTACCTTAATTTGTTCGCTCGTTCTTTTGCTTTTTAGTACTTTACCGCATTGCGATCTGGAACTTCCTGAACTCTATACGACTTCAAATCAGCAGTAGCTTTGGCTCTTCGCACAAAAGAATCAGAGCATTTAACTTGAAAAGCTGCTTTTTTAATAGAAGTGTTCGGTGCTTGTGCATTACCCAAATATCTGTTAGACCATTTTTTCTTCCTGAACCAGGTTTTCTTTCAATGCTCGAGTCTTTCTTATACTCATTGAAAACTGCAGCATCTTAAATTAAGATTCTTAGAAAATAGATTAACTATATTAGAACATATTTCAAACAACGACTTTAAGAATTGCATTAGTTAGAATAGTTTTACTATAATATTTTCAAAGGTAGTGGCAATTATTCAACAATCAATAATTCATTCATACATTTAATTCTATTTTCAATACTAACAATCAATTTATAAATATGTACTTAGAAGCAAGAAAAAACAACTAAATTATTCTATAGAATTTCTTTAAATACTCATATCTATTTGTTGTGTGGTGTGTTAAATAAAAATATAAATAAAGGATTTTAATTGTAATTGTATGGTTTTGTATCGTATTTGTACAAATAAATGAATGGATAAATATTTACAATCTTTATAAAACACTCTATTGTTTTCAATTTATTTAATAAACTCTTTGCACGCATACCAAACATGTTGTTATTGTTGTTGTTGTTGTTTGTATTAAATTAAATACAAATACATTTATACATATACATACGTTCACTTGCCCAGCAGTTCTGGGTGACCGTCATGAAGAAGTGATTTTACCTGTAATCTACAGTGATCACTAGTTACGTGATTAGTTATTTAAACATGTGCGTGTCCACAGACTACAAAGAGACTTTCTGATAGCTGGTTTATAGTAGTCAACGATGGAATTATCATACCGGTTGCATAGAGGCAGTAAACTTACTAGACGTTACTTGACTAGCTACATAACTACTCATTTTAACATCTACGTGTCCTAGTTGTGCATGTTTACTGTAATCATTTCAACATTTTAAACAATATTATAGTCACAGTAACTACTTCTATGATTGTGGTAACAATAATATAGTTAATTTACGACTCATTTACAGTAAACAAGTATATTTTTCTGACAACCATTTATATGATGAAGGACTTACTTGTGGATATCATAATCTGAGAACAACATATTGTGATAAAACTATTCAGCATATATATGTATATGTTGTCACAAACATATACATACATGTTTACTGTTACAGTAAACATGCACAAATGTTGAAATGATTTTCTGCGTGTACCGAACCAGATAAAAGTTTTAAAAATACAGCCTAATAATAGTCTGTTCTTAAAGAGTGAGTCAAAAAAACTTATAATTCTATTAATGTAAATAAAACTTAAACCGTTCAATATAAAAATTCTCAAAAATACGTAAATTTATTTAAATATTGTACAAATTCATTAAACATTAAAATATTGTCATATTACTTTCCTGTGTTCTTTAATTCTATTTTTACAAGAGTCCAATACCTTTACACAGGCCGAAGTTCTGGACAGTTTGGTGGATTTGCCTCCAATGGTATAAAATTGACATTATTGTTTGAATTCCATAGTAGCATAAAGCCAAATCGGGCATGAAATACGAAGACACTCTGTATTCTCTTAAGATAAGTAAAAGCCATTTTTTAGCTTTGGCTTGGGCACAAAAGAATCAGTTCATTTAACTTTTCCAGCTGCTGTTCTTGTAGAAGTGTTCGATTCTCTTCGAAAGAAATGTTCCACTTATTTTGCCTTACCAATATCTGTTAGACCTTATTTTCTTCCAGATCCAGGTTTTTTTCAATGTTCAGGTATTCCTTGTACTGTTTAATGGCTTTTGAAACCTTAAATATTTTGCTATTTTTTAAAGTCCATATTGGGTTCTTTTGAAAAGTTTTAATTATTTTTTCCGTACTTGTTTTTCAGTGACCACTTTGACCGAAATAACAAATTCACCACAAATATATAAATTGAATACAGCTAAGTAATCAGACATTAGTGCAATTAGGGATACACTGACTACTTGTAAAACTGTTGGGATTTAGCAGATGTAGAAAAATACAAAAGCAAAAGACTAGGTTAACAGATATGCTCGAACAACACTGACTTTATGTATTTGCACTTATGGTGTGAACAGTGGTGGGTAGTGATATTGGAACATGAGAGAGAATGTTTGAGGCAAACTGTGGTATTAAAAAAAAAAATGCTAAAAAGTGATAGAAAACAGTTAAAGCAATTTAAAAATATGTTTTCTTTTAATTTGGTGCAAAATACGAGATCTGTTATTAACTTTCAAGTTAATTTTTACACACTTCACATTGAGTGTCAAGGGTATATATAAGTTTGTCATTCCGTTTGTCTACATTTTTCATTTCCAACCGCACAAAGTATGTATATATTCTGGAACGTTATAGATAGCGAAGTCGATATAGCAATGACCGTATCTATGTTGATTCATACATCATGATTCATACACCAATATATGGGGAATTCTTCCGGCTGAGATATAAGGAAAAAACGAGGACAACCTCGATTTTTGACCTATTTTTGATCTGGATAGACAATATGGAAAATAGACAATATGAATATCCAATAATAAATATTTCAAAGACCTTTGCAACGGCTTATATAAGGCCAAAGTAAGTCGGACCTGCAATTACTCAAAATCGGGAAAAATATTGTTTAGGCCGAAATTTTTTCTCCATCAAAAAAATTGTTTGTCATAAATTTTTTTTCACTAATAAATTAAAAAAAAATATAAAAAAAAAAATAAATTTTAAATAAAAAAAAATATATATAAAAAAAATGTTTTCCCACAAATTTTTTTTGGCTAATAAGGAGTGAGATCGAAAAATTCTTAACATACATACATGTTAATAAAAATTAAACCACTAAACTTACAGTTTTAATTTTTTTTATTTGATTGAAATTATTATTACAATTTACCAAAAAAATATTTTTATAGTCTTAATCACTAGTAATGAAATTTTGAAACTTTTTCGCAAACCCTTCCATTATGGTTTTTATAGTGCTTTCTGTCACTTTGCTCGAACAGGTAACCATCTCCGTTTAAAATCGACCACACTTTTGGACACCTTTTTGTGCTCTTCAATTCTTTTTTTACAAGAGCCCAATATCTCTCCACTGGCATTAGCTCCAAGCAGTTTGAAGAATTTGCCTCTCTTGGTACAAATACCACACCATTGTTCTTGTACCAGTCAAGACCTTGATTACCATAGTGATAGGATGCCAAATCGAGCGAAAATTAAGTGGACACATTATGAAGTCATATAAATGGAAGCAGCCTTTTTTGTAAAGATTCCTTGATGTAAATTTCGCTATTTATAGAGCCCGTTGTAACAAATGATTGGCTTCTTTTGCCGCAACTGCATATTGCTTGCCATACCAAGAACTTTTTGTGAAATTTTGTCTGCTTTTGGGTCCTAAACTTTTCTTCAACATTCCCTCGAGCATCAGCAATATAAAATTTTTGACCAGGAAGTTGCGCAAAACCTGCCAGAGCATACGTTTCGTCATCCATTATGCAGGAAGAATAATTTTTTTATAAAACTTGACTTCAATTTCCGTGCTCTGTTTTTGGCGTCTAAATTTTTAGCAGCGTTCCTGTGAGGAACTTTTGAGCCTTGTATGTTTTTAAACCTGCGTTAGCTTTTAAAAATAGTCCGAGCACTGACCTAACCGTGCTGCTTTCCTACCGGATGTGTTGGGAGCTCTTTTGAAAATGCTTTCTAATTTTTTGGCTTTAGAAACATCATGTGGACCATTCCTTCTACCTGAACCAGGTTTTATATCAACAGACAAGTTCTCCCGGTACTGTTTAATAACATTGGAAACAGTTTGACGGCAGACCTTTGAATGCTTGGCCAACTTTTTGTAGGACCAAGTTGGGTTTTGTTAAAAATATTTAATAATTTTAAAACGCACTTTTTTCTGGTCACTCATTTTAATCAGATTAACGACAAATGAATATAATTGACATTAAACATAATAACTGACATGTTTTACAAAGGTAACGTGATAAAAAAAAGTAATACTTGATGAAAAACGTGTGTTAAGAATTTTATGATCTCACTCCTTAAATTAAAAAAAAAAAATTAAAAAAATTTTATTTTTTTTCTTAAATTTTGATTACCTAAAAATAATTAAAATGTTTATCTAAGTATAATTTTGTGAAGGGTTTAAACTAAAGTTGTTTCTCAAAATAGCTATAACCCAGGAATTTTTAATATATATGGGAAATTGTTATAGCCAGTACTTGTTCTAGATGCGCGTTTACCTTCTTAGGAATCGTTCGGGAATAAGTTCTTTCATTAGTGGTTTTGACTTGAAATTGACAGACTTTCGACTAGTTCTAAAAAGCAGTTTGGATTTTTTATTTTTTGTTTGCTTCAATTATAGAGTTACCATAAGAGACTTATATTTAGAGATAAAAAGGCTTGATAATCAATTTTTTAATTCATAGAGAGTATGCTACATTAAATTCTAATCATCCAAACATAGATACGTAAACCTGAAGATTGGTTTCCTAACATTCGCTCGTGAACTCAATATGTTATGATTTTGATATTCTCTGTACAATGGTCCAACTTTATTATTTCATTTTTATTGTCATCATAACTTTAGTAATTAATTTTCTTTGTTGTAAGATTTTAAAAGTACTTTGTCATCGTATTTTCATTGATTTTCATTTAAACTTTCGGATACCAATAACTCCAGCCTGTACTGTTGGCGAGAACTAGTGAACTGCATGAACTCAATTTTAAGCACAAAAGAATAATAAAAAAAAAAAACAGAGTAAAGGTCAGTATAGAAAACAAAAGAAAGACTACGAACTAGAAAAACGGAAAATAAATGTTTAACGCCTGCAGTTTATTTATGGCAAAGTATTTATTTTTGTAGATATGCATGGATATATATAGCTGTGTGTGTGTAAACTAAGTATGTGTTTGTGGGGGGGGGGGGGGGGAGATGCGGTATGAGTGTCCTTGCTAACAACAGCCAGCTAAATAAACAAACAAAACTTCTGTTCTGTTTTTAGTGTATTTTATTACATGTTGCTGTTGTAGTTGTTTTGCATATGTACTCTCTCACACACACACTGACACACTCACCCACTATCTACAATATTAAGGAGAAAATGTTTGGTAGGAGTAAATAAAAGAACCATAATGATTTAATAAAATGATGCCATAAACAATAAATAAACACTATAAAAAAACATTTAATCCCCTCCCCAAACACTCATCCATACAAACATTGTAAACTAAAAATCTGACTGAAGGGAGAGTTTTAGTTTAAACAGAAAAAAAAAAAAATAAAAAATTCAAAGTAAATAGGGAGAAAGAGAGAATTTGCTGTATAATTGAATGTATGTACAACAGGGCTGGGGAATTTGTATAGGAAAGAGTCAAAACTTAGGAATGAAAACAAGTTCTTTTAATGTTATTATTGAGACCTTTGAGTCCAGCAATATACTGTTTAGGCGATTTGATACAGCAAAAGAAAACTGAGAAACTGGAGTGGCAAGCGAATTTATTGCCAATCATATGATTCAATGTTGTACAACAGAAAGTCAATTTGATAAAGATATTAAATCTGCAGCAGAATAATTCGTACCCAGTAAAACCTTTTATTGACATGTAATGTGCTAAAATTACCAATTCTGGCACTTTACTACTTCCCAGCAAAAATACATTTAATATTGGAGCTAAGTGATAACTTGTTATTATTTGATTGAAAAACTAGTTATTTTTGTTTGCAATTTGACAAAATGTACTTACATTCACCCCTAGAATACGTAGCTAAATAACAGAAAAATATTGTTTTGTGGGAATCGAACCTGCATGCTCAATTGTTATACCCTTCACCTTCGTGAGAAGGGTATATATAAGTTTGTCATTCCGTTTGTAATTTCCACAATATAATTTTCCGACCCCATAAATTATATATATTCTGGATCCTTATAGATAGCGGAGTCGATTTAGCCATGTCCGTCTGTCTGTCTGTTGAAATCAATTTTCTGAAGACCCCAGATATCTTTTGGATTCAAATCCTCAATAATTCTGTCAGACATGCTTTCGAGAAGTTTCTTATTTAAAATCAGCAAAATCCGTCCATAAATAACGGAGATATGAGCAAAAATCCGAGACAACCTCTATTTTTGGCCTATTTTTGATCTATATCTCTAATGATAGATATTACAAAGTCCATTGCAATGATGTATATAAGGCTATTTTAAGTTGGACCTACAATGGGTCAAAATCGGGAAAAATATTTTTTAACCCGAATTTTTTTTACAAAAAACATTTTTTTGTCATACATTTTTTCACTAATAAATTAAAAAATTTAAATTAAAAATTTTTTTTTAAAAAAATTGGAAAAAAATTTTAAAAAACAATTTCGAAAAAAAAAAAAAATTAAAAACTAAAAAAAAAAATTTTATTTTAAAGTATAATTTGGTGAATATAACTCTCTTATTTGTTTTTTTTTATTTTTGTGTATAAAAGTCTAGCTGCTTACTCACTGCTCCATGTACGAGTTATTTTATCGTAAGTTAGCAATGGTTTTAACATAAACATATAAATTAATATAATATGAATGGCTTTGATTGGTGTTGAACCAATAACGTATTGTTTTTCGGTCAAACACGCTAGAAAGCTGAGCTAATTGCAAAAGTACTTTTATTGAAAAAAATTTGGAAAAAAAAAAAATAAAAACTAAAATTTTCAAGGTACAAATTGATGTTTGTGAGCTATTATAGAGTACCTAGATATGTTCAGATAGCATTGATATGTTCACAAAAGTTGTTCAGCATAACCGCAGTTACAACTTTGCTATATATTGTTAGTGACAAATTTAGGAGTCCCTGGAAGTTATTCTAAAAAAAGTGAAAAAAAAATGTTCTTCCTATATTTTTTGAAAAAACTGCACGAAGAATTTATTTTTTTGGGAAAAAGTGTTAACAAAATTTATTTGACGGACTCTTAGCTATATGATTGCCATATAAAATTAAGCGGTATCAACAAGTCTGAAAACTGATGACAGCTTTTCTTGAGGGCCCACTGACTTTCAGACTCTTTGGGGACCCTTAAAAAACAATTGGTCAGCAAAATGAACAAACTGAGTATAGGGTTTTACTACAATATGGTAGTAGAATGGAATCTATACTGTCATGATCAAAAGGAAATTTTTAAAATTTTGTGATTGACACTTTTATTGTGTAAAGTCTGCAATGAACCAATTGTCATCGCTCTCTATATACAATATTGCAAGTTTTAAAACTACATTCTTTTAGGAATTTTTTTCCTTTTTGAATGGTTCATATCTAGAACATTTTGAACTTTGAATGTTAAGTATAAACGCAAGATTGGCTTTAATTTGCCATTAACGTGTTTTTTCGAAAAATGCAATAGAAACATATTGAGTCATAAATGTGTACTGCTAGGGTTTGTATGGAATTGCATATTAGGAACATGGCTTTACCTTTGTCAAAATTCTTCAAAATTTGCAAATTTCAATTCTTCATATATAAGGTAAAATGTTCAATAGCGCTATTTTGTCCAGCCCTGATGTAGACAAACTTTTCAGCATAAATTTTAAACGAAACAAGAACTTGTAAAAGCGGGGCAAGTGCAAAAAATCAGAACAACTTTAAATAGCAGAAAATTTTGAAAATAAGTAGTTTCAAACTTAATTAAGGAATTTAAAAGTGATTCTATTGGATAAAGGTTTGAAGTTAAACGCTAAATTTAATAAAGAGGAGATAAAACATAAAATATATTTCACTATACAAATAACAATTCAAAAAAGACAGACAATGCTATCGGCCAAAAATCTAATATGTTAATTAAATTATGATGTCTTGGATATGGAAAAAAAGATTGCAATGTGGGATTTTTACTTCAGGAGAGCAAAAAAGAATTTACTGCCATGTCAAAATAGATATTAACCTCTTTTAAAACCTTGGAACCAAAGAGTATTTTTGAAAAATTTCACACAGTACTTTTTTAGATCTCTTCTAGTATAGTCTATATATTGATCTCTTAGATCTCTTCTAGAATATTATATATAAGTAGCTCAAATTTCGGTCACCAAAATGTTTCTTCCACTGTGTTATTCATATACTTTTAGTTGGCAACAAAATTAAGTTAAATTTAAAATTTACTTACAACCACATGCATTTAAATTTAAAAGCTTCCTTCGAAACAAAACAACAAAACCGGCAAATTAAACAATTCATAGCCAATATATGATTAAATAACACGCCTCAGTTGTCATCAACTACTTCCGTTTCAAATAGTTTATGGACAATATTTACAGAATTTAAAATTTTTAATAAACTTGACAGAGTTTTTTTTTCCCATTAAAAACATTTTAACAGCACAAATAAACATTTTACCAAAAACAAATGTTTAACATAAAAAAAAAATTTTACAAATAAAAAACGATACATTTATTAAATTAAAATAAAAAACTATAAAAAAAAAAACACCAAACGATAGACAAGCAGAAAATAACCATAAGTACACACAGGATACTAAAATTAATATTCATAGAGGAAATTGAAAATATTTGATTTCCGATTTGCTATATTTTCAATTCAATTAAAATATTAAAAACGAATTAAAATACAAATAAATAAACAAAATTTCAAATAACATATGAATATAGCAGCAGTAATAAATACATAGATTGTTGAAATATTGCCAAGTAAATAGAGGTAAATTGGCAAAAAGAACAATAATAACAATAATAGCAAAATACATATTAAATTAACTAAATTAATTTATTTATTTATTTTAGCTTTTAAGATAAACTATTTACTAAAATTTAATTGGAAATCAAAATACATTACACAAAAAAAAAACACTAATTTCCATAAAACTAAATACTAAAATGTAAATTTGACGCCTCAACATAAACTAAAGTGAGAAGCTACAATATAAATAAAATAATTAAAATTGACATGTGTGTGCATGTGTGTGAGTGTATCCTTTAAGCATGCCATTCATCACCTACACATTTACACTTACTCTCACTTACATTTTATATCTATAATGCCACAATAAACTTTAACATGTTTTACTTAGAAGATTGTTTGTGTAATAATAAAAAAAAAACTTGAGCTTCTTTTTTTCTTTTACAAACACACATGACAAATATTTCTTTTGTAAACATTAACAATACTTTTACACACAAACATTCATACGTACTAGTGTAAACGCGTACATAAACAAAATTGAACTTCTTTATCTGCTGACTTTGCATATCAGTTTATAACATCAGAAAACATACAAAACTCTAACATACACAATCATGCTTATAAATTACACTCAGGATTTAGGGAATAGGGCAAATATGGTAGCGAATAAAGTGTATGGCAAAACAAATTAATGGCGTTTTCTTTTCTGGCATAAATGATGGCTTTATTCTGCCTTTTATCCTTCTTTGTGTTCTTTTCTGATAGAAATGTATGTAGTTTGGTAAGCGTATAACGTGTTCTTTTTTGTGTTCTTTTCTGAAAGAAATGTATGTAGTTTGGTAAGCGTATAACGCAGGGACCGAAAATAATAATTATTCTTGAAATTTCAAAGGAAAAAAGCCATCACAAGAAAATATCGGAGAGTCAAGTCAAGCATACCAATTTGATCGTTTTCAACTATATTTTCATAAAATAACATGCTTTTTAAATTCTTGATTTTTATTTTTTTTTGTCAGGAATATTTGTCAGACTTTGATTTTAATTTTTTTTGTCAGATATACAAATTACTTAATGAGTCTTATTTATTATATATTTATCAGACTCTTACATGTATATAAATAAAAATCATTAATTAATTTGTATATCTGCCAAAAAAATCATAGTCTGACAAATATGTCTGACATAAAAAATAACCATTATTCCTGACAAAAAAAATAAAAATCAAATTCTGACAAATATATCTGACAAAAAAAATAAAAATCAGAAAATAACAATTATGTTGTGATTTTTATTATAAATGTCGTAATTGTTACGGTCCTTTGTATAACGTGTTCTTTTCAAATAATGTTGCCCTAAAACCCCGAAAATATGCTACAAGTTTCAGCTTCAATTTTATCAAAGGGTTACAAAGGCGCCACTTTTTAAACAGTTTTTCTTGTTATTGATTTTGAAGTTCGTTTGTGTTAATGAAATATTTATGTATTTATAGAGAATTAGAGTACAATTAAAATTATAATCTAATTTAAAATAAAGAGCAATAGCGACTGAGGCCTTCAGCTCACAGGTTTAATAAGTTATTTAGTGATGTTAATGAAATAGTTTTTCTATTCTTTAGGATATTTAGAAGCAACATAAAAGAACATTACTTAAATGGTAATGGTTTTTGTTCTGTTGTGATCGAAATGCTAAAATATGTTGACAACATCTTGTGTCAGAAAAGAAAACGCCATGAGACACAACCAAGACGCCATTTCAAAATGAGTGGTCCGATAAGAAAAACTTCGATCAACAATTTTAATTTTTTAGCTTTACTCTTCCGAATTCTATAACATTTTATATACTGTAAGGAACCTCCGTTTACTCCGGAACTGAAGCTGAGGTAATTGTCAGTCTTGGGCAAGGTCCTTTACATTTAATTTTAAAATACTTTTCTTGGTTGTTTTCTTACTTCCACAGTTTATTTTGTATTAACAACTTGACACTATTTATTGTGCCACAGAGCAAATTGATTGCTTCTTTATTGAGAACAATTTGCTGCTGCTCTGTGAACTGTCGCGTGCCCTACCACTCCTGCCCACTGGTTCCTATTCCTATAATATTGCTACGAATTTGCAATAACGATTTGAATTTAACAGTCTGTAACGACTGCCTGCAGCATTCATCATGTTTATAAACACGTCCATCAGTAGAAGCTTCTACTTATCAACAATGTTGATAGCATGCAGTTATTAGCATTGTTTATAAGTATGGCAACACTAAATTTTTAAACTGCTAACATTGACATCGAAAGCTTCGATGTATCTGGTGGGACCAGAAGCGTCCTATCTATTAAGAGCTGCTAAAATCACAGAGAGCCTGTACAGAAAACAACTGATTCATTTGAAGCTAGAATAGACCGAAAAACATCCAGAATGTGTGACCAGACATGAATCAGTAATATTCTATCATGACAACACTCGTCCGCATGTTACAATATCTGTTAAAATATATTTAGAATTACTCACCCGCTTTATAGTCCAGACTTTGTCCAATCCTACTACTAGTTGTTTCGCTAGATCCAGAACGTTCTCTCTGGGAGAGAGAGTATCCATTATTCGCTTGATTAGTTTTTGGCATCAAGAGGTGAGCAGTTATTTTGGCTCGGAATCCATATGTTGCCAGAAATCCATATGTTGCCATTGTAAGGAGTGAGATCGTAAAATTCCTAACACAAGTTTTTCATTAAAACTTTTAACTCAAGTGTTATTTGATTTTTTGATCAAGTTACCTTCGTAAAACAAATACCGAAATTTACATCAAGGAATGTTTACAAAAAAGGACTGCTTCCATTCATAAGACTTCATAATGTGTTCACTTATTTTTGGCCTGACTTGGCATCCTGTCACTATGGTAAACAAGCATCCTGTCACTATGGTATAAGAACAATAATATGGTATGTGTACCAAGAGAGGCAAACCCTCCAAACTGCCCGGAGCTAAGGCTAGTGAAGAGATATTGGGATCTTGTTAAAAGAGTATTGAAGAGCACAAAAAAGGTGTCCAAAAGTGTGATAGATTTTAAACGGCGATGGAATACCTGTTCGAGCAAAGTGACAGAAAGCACTATAAAAACGCTAATGGAAAGGTTTCCGAAAAAGGTTCAAAATTTCATCATTAGTGATTAGAACTATAAAAATAATTTTTTTTGTAAATTGTAACAATAATTTCAATCAAATAAAAAAAGATTCAAAACTGTAAGTTTAGTGGTTTAATTTTTATTAACATATATGTATGATAAAAATTTTTCAATCTCAGTCCTTAGCATGCGATTATTAGCATTGTTTATAAGTATGGCAAAACTAAATGTTTAAGCTGCTAACATTGACACCGAAAGCTCATTTTAGAAGATTCACGATAGATGGCGCGTGTATAAATAGTGGCAGAGGTTGCAGTAGTGAGTGAGTCTATCATAGGTGCTGTTAGACTTAACATAAACTGTCTTGTACATTTAAGTTTGTACTTTATAAAGTGTGTGTGCATTTCTGCGAATTGTTAAACGTGTAAATAGACACTGACTATTTGTACTGTTGTTGTTGTACATTTTAAATAAATAAAGAGTTGTTACAATTGTAGACTACTAAACGGCTTTTATTTGCAATCAAAGGTATCCGGTTTATTTAAAGGAAATAAATCCCCGTTTTTAAAAGGTAAAAACGTAACAATATTCTAGGATGTAATCCTAGAGTCTACTCTTGTCCCTAATTTTTCCGAGTGTTACATCAAAGAAAAATATCTTACTGAGCCACTGCCCTATTCTCCTCCCTCAGCGGATGTAAATCTGTGTTGGGTATACAAGGATCGGATTTACCAAATCCTATTTAATTACACCCTCTTACCGACATGTCACACGTCTTACTCTTTTACTTGCACAATACAAAAGAGATCGATTGCTCTGTTACTTTCGCTTATAACATATTAGCTGTATTCAGTGTCTTGTGCGTTTTAGGTTGCAATTGTTTGCTATTGCAATAATGTTGCCATTGACAGTGAGTGGTATTTAAAACAATATTGCAATGCTAGATGGAAATTAGGTAACAGCTGATATACAGAATTATTGGTCGAGAAAAATTTATAAAAAGGTGTTTGATTACTTTGTGAAATTGTTTTAAAATGCCGCGAAATTATCTAGAACAATTTTTATTTCATCTAGCGTACACTTTTTGTTGGGTTTTTCTCTTTTTAATTTTTTATTAAGAGTGGTCGGCTCCATAGCTTCAATTTTGTGTGACGATATTAAGTTATTGATTACAAATATCAGTTGTTTTTTTGCTAAGCAATACACGCAGCATAAAACGCTATACAGTTTTAGAATTGCGCAAATGCAATGCTGTGATAATTGCAATTCTGTGTATTTTGTTGTTGGATTGCAAATAAAAGCTACAGTATTTTGCATTTGCACTTTCGCAAGACCATATGCATCAAACACTGAACTCCGCTATTGTTTTCTACAACTATTGCAGCTTACCGATAGCGGTTGTTGTTAATATTAGCCCAGTTGTTTGATCCTCATCGACTGTTTGTTTGTTGCTGATCTGCGTGTAAGGTACTGTGTTTGTGATGCTGAATGGTTGTGTGTGTTGTTCTGCTGGTTGATATTGTGTATGTTGTATTCTTGGCAACTTCCATATCATCTCTCGTTATTCTCTCATTTGACTCTAAACTCCACTCTCTGTTGTTGATTTTCGCAGCCGGAGTTGAACCCGGCTCATTCGTCCTCCTGTACCCCATGGTCCTCCGGATATCTGAAATCAATAATCCCAAATATTTCCAAATGTAATCGTGATCTAAAAATTGTGCATTCTTTGCCCTATTCCTTTAACTCGCATTTAAGTACTTATACAATAACAAATTTTCGCAACTATACAAATATTAAACATAAACACATACGCTCACATATTAAAGTTTACTCATACACAAATATATACACACATTTGTATTTTCCCAGCAATTCTAGGAGACTGTCCCGAACTAGTGATTTTGCCTATCATTTTGGGTAACAACTAGTTACATAACTGGCTACGTGATTAGTTATTTTAACATGTGTATATCCTAAGTAGGGGATCATTTGACTTTACGCAAGGTTACATGTGATGCCAGTATACTTAAGCAAAAAAATAAAAAATAAACTGTATGAGAATTATATCAACATAAGTTGTATAAAAGGACCTACATTCTAGATTACTTAGGGACACTTAAGTGACAATTGTATTCAAGCTAGAGAATTATATCAACATAATTTGTATAAAAGTAGCTACATTCTAGATTACTTAGGGACACTTAAGTGACAATTGTATGCAGGGTAGATTACCTCGGATGTATAAAGTAACCAATTGACTTTTCTTTGCACTACAAAGAGCACACTCGTGTCAAATGACCCAAATTATATAAATTTGAATCACCCAAGTGATCAGACATTAGTAACAATTACTATATATAAGGGATACATTGATTACTTGAATAACTGCACAGCAGTTCTAGGAGACTGTCCCGAACTAGTGTTTTTACCCATCATTTAGGGTGATAACTAGGTACATAACTAGCTACGTGGCTGGTTATTTTAACACGTGCATGTCCTAAGCAGGTGATTGACCCTTTTGGATTACAATGAGACTGTCTGATAGCTGGTTCAAAGTAGTCAATGCCTTGGATTCACACACCGCTTACAGCTAACTGGTTACTTGATCAGCTACACAACTAGTTATTTTAAAATTTTCAGGTACAAACAGAAGCTAATTGAACTCAAATAGTCAGTTAAAAAGACATCTCATAGACAGTCCAACAACAGATTGCTTGTAAACAAATCTTCCACCGGCAATATATTACTTCTGGTGGAAGACATAACTACTTTGTAAAGAACAGTACAAAATAAACATATAAAGTGACTATACTCTAGGTTATTTAGAGAATCTAAAGTGACAATTGACTTCCCGCTAGGTTATATAGGATGTATAAAGTAACCAATTTGGCTTCTTTCTGCACTACAAAGAGCACATATGTGTCGATTGAACTAGTTAAATGTAATCAGACATAAGTGACAATTACTGTCTATAAGAGATACATTGACTACTTGATTAACTGCTGGGTTCTTTAAATCTTAACATACATATTCATATATTTAAATGCATATATGTATGTATGTATAAGTGTATGAGTTTGTATTGTGTTTGAATACTATAATACATTTTATGGTACATTTTATCTGTTTGTCGCTCGCGCAAAACAAAATTTACACAATTTATAATTTAATCAACATAAAAGCTTTTCTTCAGCTCCTGCTTCAACTTCCTGGCGCAGTGTGTGTGTGTGTGTATGTGCCTGTGTTTACTCGTTCCCATATTCATGATGACTGTTTGAATGCCTACTAGGGAAATACATATATTTCTTTTTTCTCTTATGTAGGGAAAATTAAATTTTTATATAATTTTTTTTTTCTTACTTTTTTTGTTACACTTTCATTTAAAAGCATTATAATTTTATTTTTTTTTTGAAGCTGCTTTTTTTTTCATTTGCTTGTGAAATTTTTTGTGGTAAATGTGCTGGGAGCAGCTCATAAAAATACAAGTATAAAGTAAGTCAGGTCTGTTATTTAATGATATTTTTTTTCTTTTTGTTATAAAGTTGAGCTTGGAGTGGTGAAAGAGGTTTTGGTTGCTAAATTAGAGGCTTTAAATATAAATCCCGAAAAAATGGAAAGAAAATCTCATATACAGATTTATCATACAATATTTAAATCTAAATTATTTAATACGTAAAATATTGTTAATGTATATTATGTACAGACATTTGTATGAGGAGATTATATAAACATGTGTTATATTTTTAAATTAATTTACTACATATTTTGTATTTGAAACACACACATGCATATCTGTGTATACATTTATTATTTAAGCTCATTCACACTCTTGTTCAAATGCAGAAAAACATATTGAGATTTACAAGGACACCAGTAATTATGATTATAAACTCAGAGATAAAAGAGGATACATGTAAAAAAACATTTGTAAACACATATGTATGCATACAAAGAATGCTTGATAAAATCAGATACAGATGTACAAATTTTTAAATTAAAAACACTGTAAATTCTAGAAATGAAAGTGTTATTAAAGTGCTATTTTATAAATTAAGTCGTTGCTAAATATATAAATGATGATTTATAGGTTGTACCCAAATTTAAAATGAATTAGACAAAATTATGTTTTTGTTAAGTATATTATCATACAAGATAGGGTTATGAATGGAAATTTTCCAACACCATTTTGCATGAATGTGGCTAAATTTTGTTGACCCAGCTTTAGAATTCCTCGTCGAGGCATGGGTGGTTGTGGGATTGTTAACGATTAGCTTTGTAATCAAATAAACCCATAAAAAGAAATCCAATAGTGTTAAATTACATGATCTAGGGGGTCAAATCTGATCACCGAGATGAGAAACTACACGACCAGGAAATGTCTCATGCTCTAATAGAATTGTTACGTAGAATTGGTACGTGGCACCGCACAGTGGGCCGATCTTAAGAAGGATTGTTAATAAATCTTTTAAATTTTTAAAGTACTGTTCCGATTCGTAGGGGAGGACATAAGCTTAAGGAAAATTAAATTCGTAACCATCCTGTTACAAAACAAGTACAGCTTTTAACTTGTACAAATTTTGACAGTTAGTTAGTTTGTTGTAATGTAAGAGGAAAGATTAATTTCACTAAGTTGCGATTTATTGTTTATAGGATACTTAAGTTTAAATTTTAATATTTTTGTTTTTTATCTTGACCTTATTTTATTTTTTCAAAAATCTTCGATATTAAAGTAACACGTAAAAAGATTTTTATTAAAAATTTTTAAATGATTTTGAAAAATGGCAAAATTTTGGCATACATTCTCAATAAGACATTCTAAATGGATATAGATACACCCTACTTCGGGCAATGATCCATAATATTGAATTTGTTTAAACAAGATTTTGTAGAAATACAAAACTTTTCAGTATCATTTGTTTAATAGTAAAATTTTATACTAAAATTTTATTTTTCAAAAATATTTTTTTATTATTCGTTAAAAACATAATAGCCTTTTTAAATTTCATATCTTAAACGGGAATTTTGTTATGAGATTTCAAATCCAACATAAAATTTTTAAAAATATACAAATTTATCAAACATTTTTCAAAATCGCATGTACTGAACGTACTATGTAAGGACTGAGATCCACAAATTCTTAACAGACATATATGTTAATAAAAATGAAACCACTAAACTTACAGTTTTGATTTATTTTTTATTTGTTCGAAATTATTATCACAATTTACAAAAAAAAAAAAAATATTTTTATAGTTCTAATCACTAGTGATGCAATTTTGAACCTTTTTTGGAAACCCTTCCATTAAGGTTTTTATAGTGCTTTCTGTAACTTTGTTCGAACAGGTTGTCCATCTCCGTTTAAAATCTACCATACTTTTGGACACCTTTTTTGTTCTCTTCAATTCTATTTTAACAAGAGCCCAGTATCTCTACACTGGCCTCAGCTCCAGGCAGTTTCGAGGATTTGGCTCTCTTGGTACAAATGCCACATTATTGTTCTTTTACCACTCAAGGGCTTGTTTACAATAGTGACAGGATGTCAAATCAGGCCAAAAATAGGTGGACACATTAAGAAGTCTTATGAATGGAAGCATCCTCTTTTGTAAACATTCCTTGATGCAAATTTCGGTATTTATAGAGCCCTTTGTAACATATGTTTGCTTCTTTTGGCGCAACTGCATATTTCTTACCATACCAAGAACTTTTTGGGAAATTATGTCTGCTTTTGGGTCCTAAACTTTTCCTCAACATTCCCTCGAGCATTAGCAACATAAAATGTTTGACCAGGAAGTTGCGAAAAATCTGCCAGAACATACGTTTCGTCATCCATTATCCAGCAGGTATATTTTTTGTATAAAATTTGACTTCAATTTCCATGCTCTGTATTTGGCCTCTAAAATTTTACCAGAGTTCCTGTCAGGAACTTTTTGAGACTTGTATGCTTTTAAACCTACATTGGCTTTAACTTTTCGTACCAAATACTCCGAGTGCTGAGCTAACCGGACTGCTTTCCTACCGGATGTGTTGGGAGCTCTTTTAAAATGCTTTCTATTTATTGGCTTTAGAAACATCATATGGACCAGGTTTTTCATCAACAATCAAGTTCTCCCGATAATGTTTAATAACATTGGAAACAGTTTGACGGCAGACCTTTGATTGTTTGGCCAACTTTTTGTAGGACCAAGTTGGGTTATATTGACAATATTTAATAATTTTAGTGCGCACTTTTTTCTGGTCACTCATCAGATTAGCAGCAAATGAACATAATTGACATTAAACATAATAACTGACATGCTTTACAAAGGTAACTTGATCAAAAAAAAAAAAAAAAACAAGTAATACTTGGGTTAAAAGTTTTAATGAAAAACGTGTGTTACGAATTTTTCGATCTCAGTTATTATATAGATATTTTTATACTAATGGAAAGATAAATTAGTGTAAAATCAAATAGTAGTCTGATTAGGAAAGGTAAAACATTTTTATTTTTTACATTTTTTTTTTTTTTGATTTGATTTGTTAGCTTATAAAAAAAACTCGTTTGACCCTCTAAAGCAAGGGTGCCCAAGCCCTATACTCTTGGTGCTCATTTGTTTTTGTAAATGCTCTTAGCTATAGGCTGTGTGTTTCTATACTCAATACAGCTCTCAGCACTAGCAATATGAAATACACAAACAACTTTGTCTTGTTAGTTTTTTTGTCATTCTTCACTGTATACACACAAGTGCAAAGCAACAACACTTTCGTATGCTTTGCTCGTAAACATTGTCGACAGCGATCATCAATGTAGATTTTGTTTTTGTTTATCGTATGGTATCGTTTAAAAAAGTGTGTATTTTGTTCATTGTTCTTTGTATGTCGTGGTTTTTACAACAAAAAATATTGAATAAAAATTAGTTTTTCTTCAAATGTATTGGTGTTTGCTCTTCCATAAGGAACTTTTGGGCTCCCCTGCTCTAAAGTTTAAGCATGCCTCGAGGCTCTCATCGAAAAAATGCCAATAAATGCAAATATAGCTGATTTTTCATTTCGAAAACTTTGACAGCTTTTTAGAATATTTAAGAACGTTTTTTCGCAACTGTTACCAGAGTTTTTGAAATGAAAAATCAGTTTTTTCCCCCGTTTTTGGATCCATTACGATAACACGAAGGGTTAGAGGTCGTACGTCAAGCCCGGCCAACCAGCCGAATGGACACCAAATAAAAATATCCATTGCGGCAGGGTAATGCTCTGTATTCGGTGGGAGGTTATGAGCTGTTGAAATTTTGCCAGAATTTTTTAACCCATTAAAAATCAAGAACATTTTAAGTTAAAGATTTTAAAATTAATTTATTTATTTAAACTAAAATGGCCGTATTTTAGTTTAAATAAATAAATAGGAACACAGAAAACATAAAAAATTTTTTAAACAATTTTAGGAACCGTATTTTTGGAGCTGTACCCGATTGGGTACAATAGCGTATAGTGTAAGCTATTTTTATAATATGTGAACATTTTTAAAGCATTACTTTTTCAACACATAACGTGACATCGCATTGTTCAGACAACCCTCTTATTTTATTATGGCATTCATCGCATCGTAGAGGATTTTTTATCCTTTTAGGAAATTGATTTCAGGAGTAGTTGCGACATCAGAGGCCAGTGTAGTTTGTATAAGGGTCTCACTTTGGCCATTTTGTCAATAGCATATAAATTAGTGTTATCAGCCAAATAAATAAAACGTTTTCATTTTTTGAATCTGTTCCGTGACATAATTTCGGAAACAATTGGAGTGCGAGTATCCTCCCAGAGCTGCCAATACATATCATCTCTTGGCATAGAGCGATATCCACTGTAATGCAAAATACTCAAGAATATTTTCAAATCTTCTGCGTTGAAGTATAAATTGTGCTTACTAGCTTGCGATGCCTAAATGATTAAATTAACAACATTTTCCCATTCAAGTTTGAAATAATATTGAGCTCATTATCAAAATTCTTGAGGACATTATTGTCACTATTACTGTCACAAAATATTTCTATTTCACCAGGTACATCATTTGGAATGCGAACTATCCTCAGCAACACCTTTATCTTTATCCATATTACAGTCCGGATCTGATAAAATAATAGCCATATCAAAATTGTGATGATCATATTTTTCCAAAAAATCTAGTTTTTAAAACATTTGCATTAGAAACTTGGCGTTTTGATTGCTTAAAATTCTATTTTAGCGTAAAGAAAATCTTAAAAAAATAATACATATTAAGCCATTTTACCCAATTGGGTACCGATTTTTCTATTCACATAACTTTGTCCAAAAAAAATATTTTTCTTATAAATTTATATAAAATATACACACAATCAATCTAAGTACTACAAAAAACTATAAAAAACTCTTGCTTTCATAAAACTGGATTAGCTCTACGCAGCTCAATTGTTACTGACCTTGCTAATATTCAAAAAAATGATACAGCATTACAAAAAGATGATAAAATTCACCTTAACGGTATTATTTTTTTAAATTTTTTATTTGAGTTGTTTAAAAGCACAGTGTGTTGAATGCAAAAGCAAAATAAACGCTGTCAAATTTATCTTGTTAAAAAATGTATGCGTATTTGAATATTGCCTTTTTACTCTACTCAAGCAGGTACAATGGCTGGGAATGGGTTAAGCGAGATTTGAACGAAAAATTACAGCGCTAGGCCACATGTTGCAATACCTGTTCAAAACTATTTGGAAAGAAGTGGTTGGAAAGTTTTGCCTCATTAGACCTTGCCTCATCCGAATACTATTTGTTTCTATCGATTCAGAACGCTCTCTCTGAGATAATTGATACCTGAGTTCAGTATCCAGTAACAAAATTCACATAAATATCTAAAATGTTGCATTTGCAATGTTGCCCAATACTGAAGTCTACTGATATGAATATTTGTTAGTTCTGCTGATGAAAAATATGGTTTGCTAAATTAAGATCAAAGTGTGCTACCCACACAAAATCGTTAAACACAACGGAAAATTTTATTTTCAGAAACTAAATCAGTCGATTGAACAACAGTAGATGTCTACTGTTCTCTGTTATCCTTTACTTCAAATCTATATCTATATAAATATATAAATGTCTTTGTAAGTTTGTTTGTTTGTTTATTTGTTTGTTTGTTTGTTTGTTTGTTTGAGCATCACGCCTAAACGGCTGAACCGATTTTATTGAAATTTGGAACGTAGATAGATCCTTACTTGGAAGCGTCAATAGGCTATACATTTTTTCAATACTTGGACCAGAAAGGGATAAAAATGGGGGAAAACGGGTAAAATTGGTACCTTTAGTTTTTAAACAATAATTACTAAACGGCTGAACCGATTTTTACATCGACAGGGGTAGCGAAGCGCACCGGGTCAAGCTAGTAAATATATAAATGTCTTTGTAAGTTTGTTTGTTTGTTTATTTGTTTGTTTGTTTGTTTGTTTGAGCATCACGCCTAAACGGCTGAACCGATTTTATTGAAATTTGGAACGTAGATAGATCGTTTCTTGAAAGCGTCAATAGGCTATAAATTTTTTCAATACTTGGACCAGAAAGGGATAAAAAGGGGGAAAAACGGGTAAAATTGGTACCATTAGTTTTTAAACAATAATTACTAAACGGCTGAACCGATTTTTACATCGACAGGGGTAGCGAAGCGCACCGGGTCAAGCTAGTTATTTATATTAATCAGAAAAGTTTCATCTTAAGTTTCTTGAAATGTACAAACAGAATCTATTTATTCGTAGTTATTTTCTAATTTCCCTTTTAATTCATTACCCCATTAAATTGGTCATTCATAAAGGCTACCATTAGGTATAATATTTTCTTACTCCTCCCCCATAAAATGTCTAGACTTGCCATAAATTTTCTTAAGCCTTAAACACACATACAGAAACACACATATATATTTCGATATAGTTTCTTTTAAAGCTTCCAGCTGTTTTTCACAGACAAAAACAATTATCCTTGGGACATTATATGAATTAGTTTTATGTTAAAGATACAAACGTGCACATGGTTTAAGGCCATTGTGAGAAGAAAAATAAAAAAAAGTTTATTGCTAAACAAAAAGGCCTTAAAGCCAGCAACTTAATACGGCTAAATATGCTCTTTTTGGCAAAAAAAAAAGAAAAGAAACACTTTTCGGCATTTCAAATAAATACGCAAAGCAAACATACAAAAAACACAATAAAAATCTAAAACATAAAACTTATATAAGAAAAAATCGAGTAGCTAATTGCAAAACAAATCTTAAATTCTAACCAAATATTGCGGTCGTCCTTTTTATTTCATTCTTTAGGTTTAGTGCGAAAATGTTGTACTTTGTTTTTAAGTTTTCTGTTATTTTATTTCTCTTTTGCACCATTAATTTGGCACCTTTCTACATCTTTGTATTAATTGATCCCATTTTTCTGGTTAATTTCTTTAACCTCTTATTTAAGGGATTAGTTCAGGATGAATAACGTAAACAAACAAGATGTTTTTTTTGTTTCTTTTTTAAAAAAACCAGAGCAAATTAAAAGGAAATCTTTAAATTGAGCACCACAACAAGAAAATCAGCACAAGAAGAAAATTTGATACTTTGTTCCACACTACTTAACACTCTTAACAAATTGGCTATAGGCCAAAGTGAAAGCAACAACAACAATAGCAAAACATGGCCAAAATACACGCATACCTACACATATATGTATGTACAACAATGTACATTTAAAAACTGGGGAAGAACAAATTTTAGTTCTAAACGAAAATAAGTCGTAAGCACACATTAATGTATTACATCAATGTCTTACTTACAAGTTTACCAAATATGAGTACAAAAAAAACAGGCTCAAATATTGTAAACAAATACACTCGAGGTTAAAAAATTGGTAAAAAGAAGAAAAGGATATTTTAGCAATTAATTGATCATCTGAATATAATTCAAAATAAACCTTTATTCGATTTAAATTAAACTCGAATTATTAACACCCCTAATAAGAATGTTGAAAAGAAATTAGGAAAACGAAAACTATAGTGTCTAAATGAAAAATTTGGATAAAACAAATCCTTTGAAGAAGGATATCTTGCAATTTGTGTCCCTAATTTTTGTATTTTTATTTTCATAAATTAAAATAAGAGATCCAAATAATTTACGTTTTATTAAAACAATGTAATATTTTGTAAAGGTTTTATATAATATATGGTTCAACCTAAGAAAAAATTTAAGTTTTTATATGTTATATTGATCGCAAATTAATGTCAATAACACATATTTGCCCCCATCTTTAACTTAAATTTTTCTGAGAGTGTATAATAAAACCTACAAAATATCTACATGGCCACAAAATCTTTTATTTTACAAAATATGATAGAGATGATGACGATGATGTTGGTTACGTTAATGGTGTTGATTAAAAGCCGTAAAAAAGAGTGTAGAAAAAGCCGAAAATACCCAAAAAAAAAAAAAATAAATAAACATTGCAAAAAGAAAAATACCACCTAAGCCTAAGGCACTCTACACGAAACAAAAAAAAAAAAACTAAAACGAGAAAAATTACTTAAATGAAAGTCCTAACAATACCACAAAACAACGAAAAAAGACAAATTGATGAGACCAAAATGAACCAACAAAATAAAATACAAAGGCAGACAAACAGGCAAAGAACTGAAACTGAAAGAAAAAAAAGGACTAAACTAAACTGAAACAAATACGTACATATAAAAAGCTTAAGTCATTTAGAAAAAAAAAACTAAACAAATTCGTTTATTTTTTTTTTTTTGGTGTTTTTGGTTTGGTTCTTTTCAAGAAATAGAATCAGATTATAGGAGTTTATATAAATGTTAAGGGATATTAGAGGTTATTTTTCACATGAATGGTTGGGGTGATTTAATGTAGGATGCTCTTACTGCTGTTGCTGTTCATGTTGTAAATGCTATTGTTATTGTTGTTGTTGTTGTGGCTGCTTTTGAAGTAGATGAAATAGCTGAAGAATAATGGTTGATGGGTTATAGGGAAACCCCAAGTATTATAAAATACTTACCACAAAAATATGTATGTATGACTACATGACAATAAAGCTATAAAGCGCATTATATCTGTATATACTTATTTCAAATTTCTCATAACATTTTTATTGGTTGAGTGAGAAATGTAACTTCTGCTTTGTTAAAATATGGGTTGAAAAACCATGATTGATCTGTTAAACGTTTATCCCTACACCCAGAGAAAAAAAATATAGCTGTACATGTTTACTGTAACCATATCAAAATTTTTACAAGTTTTTTAATAACATTTAAGACACAGTAATTATTTATATGAATGTGGTAACCATAATATGGTTAACTAACAATTCACATAATTATGACAATTATATATATGGTTGCAGTAAACAAGAATATGTTTGTGACAACCATTTTTGTGTCCTAAAGATGATGCATTGGGTTTTCTTTACACATCTCTCCATTGCTTATATTGGTTTTTAAGGTGCAATCAGGTTTCCGTTCAAAACATATTTTTATACACTTCACCATGATTGGTAATTGTATATATAAGTTAGTCATAAAGTATACACGCAGAAAAAAATATAGTTGTGCATGTTTACTGTAACCATTTCAACATTTCAACAAATTGTTGTCACAAGCAACAATTTAAAATTCATTTAAATCGTAAATTAACCATGTTATGGTTACCACAATCATATAAATAGTTACTGTGACTAAAATATTGTCAAAAATGTTGAAATGGTTACAGTTAACATGCACAACTATATTTTTTTTCTGCGTTTAGATATTTTGGATCGTTATAGATAGGAATAACGATACAGCCATATCTGAGCACTGAGCTAATCGGGCTGCTTTCCTACCGGATGTGTAGGGAACTCTTTTGAAAATGCTTTAATTTTGTTTGGCTTTAGAAACATCATGTGGTACATTCCTTCTACCTGAACCAGGTTTTATATCAACGGTCGAGTTCTCCCGGTACTGTTGCATAACATTGGAAACAGTTTGACGGCAGACCTTTGAATGCTTAGCTAACTTTTTGTAGGACCATGTTGGGTTTTGTTGAAAATATTTAATAATTTTAGTACGCACTTTTTTCTGGTCACTCATTTTAATCAGATTAACAACAAATGAACATAATTGACATTAAACATAACAACTGACATGCTTTACAAAGGTAACTAGATAAAAAAACAAAAATATCAAATAATACTTGGATTAAAAGCTTTAATGAAAAACGTGTGTTAAGAATTTTACTATCTCAGTCCTTATAATAGAAATCAGTTTTTGTGTCGAATCATTACTTGCGATGAAAAATGGATTCATTACGATAACCCAAAAGGTTAGCTATCACCACCAGAGCTAAGGTAATGCTCTGTGTTTGGTGGGACCAAATGTGTTCTTTCTATTATGAGTTACTGAAATCTGGCCAGACCATCACAGGAAATCTGTACCAAATGCAACAAATTTGTTTGAAGCTAGAGCATTGGCCGAAAATCGCCCAGAAATGAAACCATAATATTCCATCATGACAACGTTCAGCAACATGTTACAATACGTGTTAAAAACTACAAGGTGGCGCAAAAGTAATCCTTCTATCAGAAAATGCTATAAATTTTGCGATTGTCTCCTAATGTCAGTTCTGTTTTGACATTTGTATAGTAAACACATGCGAAATACACGTTAATAAACAAAGTTACGCTACACTGCTCCAGAACGCGGAATATTGCTGACTATTCAAAGTTTTTCATTTTTTTTTTTTTTTTAATTGCAGCCAAAAAACATCGGAAGTTTACTTTTGCTCCACTTGTAATTTAGAAAGAAATAATTGGGAAGTTTTTCCTCAACCGCCTTATAGCACAGACCTTACCCTGTCCAACTACTATTTATTTCGATCCATGTAGAATGCTGTCTCCGGGAAACGCTTCATTTCAGAACAGAATATCCAAAATTGGCTTGATTCGTTCTTTGCCTCAAAAGAAAAGCAGTTCTTTTGGCGAGGAATCCATATGCTGCCAGAAAAAATAGTAAAGGTCATAGCTAACAATAAACAATACTTTGAATAAATTTATATTGTACAAATATTTCAAAATAAAAGCTAAATATTGGAAAAAATCCCACACTTTTAAGTCATGTACCCAATAGTTTTGCTATAAGTAGTCATATATTCGGTTTGTTTTTTGTGAAAATCTACAATCACTTATGAAGCGATTTATGAACAGAGATGCAAAGCAAAATGCAGACAACTCAGTCATTTAAGAAACGAATAGATTGATTTTCAAATTACCGTATATATGTCTAATATTTAGAAGTTCAATCGTTAAATTGCCTCTAACTATATATACACTCAGGGAAAATCTGCAACTTAAAAATAAGAACGCGTCATATTAATTCAATAATGTTCATTATAATAGTTTTTAATAGAAAAATTCTGCTGAAATACAATAAATCAATGATTTTCAACTTAAAATTAATATTTTTTCATATTAAAATAAAAAATTTCAACATTACTAGACTTTCGTTAATGTTTCTTATTGATTCAATATGGTTTCTATTGATTTTAAGTTGGTTTTTCTCTGGGTGTAAATTAAAGCGTTGCTAAATAGAAATTATAATCTGAATAACAAATGTATGGCTAATATCGTAAAATATTCAACTTAAATTGAAAATTGTCCAATGATTTTATTTATAAATAATTCAAATATTTTCTATCACACCCAATATTTTAGTTAAACCAACCGCCTCCCAATACTTCATTCACAACACCAACAAAAAGAGAGTATGAAAAAAAAGAAAAATGAAGAGCTTAACATAAGAAGAAGAATTGGGTCATTTTAGGTTCAAACTAAAAATGCAAATGTGCCTTAATAAATGATGGCTGATTTGCTTAGTTCACTGACACACAGACACACACTCACTCGCTCACACAAAAGCTCTTAGAATGACATACATACACATATACTCCTACAACTAATACACAATGTATGTATGTGGCATGAACTGGCATTGCTGTTTGAAATTTTTACATGGTATGGTCGATTGGTTGCCTGAACGAGTGAATGGTTAGTTAGTCACTAAATACAAAAAAACAAAAAAGAAAAAACCGTCCGTTTGTCTGTCCTTCTATCCGTTCGCTTGCTCGTTCGTTCGTTCATCCATCCATCCAAGCATTTGTGTGTCTTTTATTATCCTTGTAATAACTACAACAACAAGGAATTTAATACATAATATTCAGTCATTTCTGCCACTAACGCTACCCCTACTTTTTATTTTCTTTTTTTTTTAAATCCGAAAAAAGTAGTTGTTCGTTTGCACTTTGCTACATTTATTTTGTATGAGTGTATGAGTTTGTAAATTTGTATTGGTAACTGGTTTCATAATGATAATAATGATAGCAATGTTATATTCCAATTTTTGTTTTCATTGGATTCTTCTTTTTTCTAATGTTCAAACATCATGTTGCCAATGATTAAGCAAAAAATCAATTTATATGCAAGTATATAACGACAATTGCCACCCAGCAGTTAAGTATGTAGTCAATGTATCCCTTATGGACAATAATTGTCACTAATTTCTGATCTCTAGCTCTAATTTATATATTTTGGATCAGAACATACGTGTAAATGTGCTCTTTGTAGTGCAGGGAGAAGTCAATTGGTTACTTTATACATCCCATGTGATCTAGCGTGAAGATAATTGTCTCTTAAGTGTCTTTAAGTAATTTAGAGTGTAAACTTTTATTTTATACTGCACTTTTTAAAGCAGGTATTTTACCCACCAGAAGTAACCTATTGGAGAGTTTTCAGAGGAAGGTTTGTTTACAAGATTTCGGTTATTGGACTGCCTATGAGGTGTATTTTAAACTGTCCATTTAGGGTTAATTAGCACCCGTATATGATGAAATAACTAGTTATGTAGCTGATCAAGCAACCAGTTAGGTAGCTAGTAAATTAACTGACTCCATGTAACTAAACGGTATAAGTACTACTTTGGACCAGCTTTCAGACAGTCTCATTGTAATCTAAAATGGTGGCAGGGGGTCATGCTTAGGACATGCACGTCTTGAAATAACTATTCACTTAAATGCTTGTCACTTAAAGTCAGGCGCGGATCCCGTAGGGTGAAAAAATGAAATTCCCCTACAAAACCGAAAAGTTTTAATATAAAAAGGAAACAAAATGCAAAATAAATTTTACTTTATTTTCACCTTACCCCCCCACCAAATGGTTGACCTGGATCCATGCCTGCCCTAACTGATAGTTTTCATCACTAGTTTGAGACAGTCACCAAGAACTACTGGGTAATGTGCGATTGAGTGTGTGGCAGAGTGTGTGTGTGTGTATAAGTTCTGGACTCTGACAATGACTGCGACTAAAAGTTAAGTAGAGGCAAAACAGAGATAGAGAATCATAGCGGCCATAAAACTCGCAGACAAATTATGTTTAATAGTTTTTGAATATATGAATGCAAATTAGTTGAAGATTTCGGATTATGGAAATATCATTTTATACTCATTGTATGAGTATCTCTATCTATAGTAGTATAGTAGTATGTATATGTGTATATATATATAATGTAGTAGTTGAATTTATGTGCATTATGAAAGTTAATCGACAAATCAGAAATTTAATTTAAATAAACATTTTAATTTTGAAAATCTTTTTCTGCTTTTGTTGCAATTTTGTTTTGATAGTTTATTGATTGATTTGCAGAGGTTTTTGTTAAATATGTAAATTTAAGATTAGTATCAAAGGAATCCTTATATATATTTGCCAAAATAGCTTTATTTTAGAGCGTAGATTTCTGCATATTTTGTTCTGTAAATTATCTGCGAATATTTTATTTAAAAGTCGTTTATATAGGCAGGTTTCTGCTGAAGTGATACTATTTTTCTGGTAGGTGTTATCATGTATAACAAGGATCTGTTTTTGTTATATGCCAAACACGTCCAAAATCTTGAGTTAGGGTAAAATCCATTTGTTCGTATACTTATGCACTTACAAGTCAGCAACTTAGTTAAATATTGACTAATTTTAAGTTTCTCAGCGAAATTTAAAAGATGAAACTGAGTCCTTTCGAATGTTATATTTGCTTTTTAAGTAACCTTGAGAAATCTGTGTGTATTTCTCCAGCGGCCATATCGCACTGGTTCCTCTAAAGAGAGTCAACTCAAAAATTTTTAAATATTCACTTTTTGTGATCATATCTACCCACTGTAAAAATCTTACATCACTTTCTTTACTCTTTCGCCAAAAAATACAGTTGTATCCTACTTCAACTTTCATTGTAATGTATTAAAAAAAGCAGTTTCTTGCCTCTACAGAAAATGTTTAAAATTTGAGTTGACTCTCTTTAGAGACCAGTGCGATATATATATATTTTTTGGGGTAAAGTGGGAAAAGTTGCGGTAAAGCTGGACATTTAAGAAACATTTTTTTAATTTTCATTTGAGTTCTACCTATACGCCAGTCCATGAAGTGTTTTTTCATTATTGATACTTTGAAAATCAGGTTTTGTTTGGTGAAAAAGTTTATAATGTTTTAAAACTTTGAATGAAAAATATTGCATATCAAATCAGCCAGTATTTATTAAGACACATTTGTATTTTTAGTTTGTATCTAAAATGATCCAATAATTATTATTTTTATATTAAGTTTTTCTTTTTACACCCTTCACCATAAGTGGCATGGGTATAGTAAGTTTGTCATTCAGTTAGTAATGTCATTTGCGACCCCACAAAGTATATATAATCTGGATCGTTATAGATAATCAACTTTCCATGGCCTCCAAATAACATACATACATGATTCTTACATCAATATAACCGCTATAGACCCGGTTCGGTCACTATTTAAAATCGAAAAAATCAGCCCACAAATGGCTGAGATATAAGGAAAAACCAAGACAATCTCGATTTTTACCTATTTTTTATCTGTATATCTGAATTACTAAGACATTAACATACTTAGACAATATGGATATT
Source organism: Calliphora vomitoria (assembly GCA_942486065.2). NCBI lineage: Eukaryota > Metazoa > Arthropoda > Insecta > Diptera > Calliphoridae > Calliphora > Calliphora vomitoria. Next base: position 17,925,446 of record OW818029.2, read on the forward strand.
TAATGATAGATATCTTTGCAACGGCATATATAAGGCCATAGAAGGTTGCACCTACAATAGCCCAAAATCGGGAAAATATTTTTTAGACCGATTTTTTTTTTTCATCAAAAAAAAATTTTTTGTTATAACATTATTTTCACTAAAAATTTCAAAAATTAAACAAAAATTTCAAAAATTTAAAAATTAATTTTGAAAAAAATTTAAAAATACATTTTTTTTTTCAATAATAAAAACAAAATTTAAACAAAAATTTTAATTTTTTTTACCTTATCCCCGTTAACACGAAGTCTGAACTGAATAATACTGTATGCGGTAGGAAATATTTGCACATTGAATTTCAATTTGATACTAGTGCCTCATGTTTTATGATTGATATGAAATCATGCAATATTTTCCAACATATTCCTGTTCTCGGAATGTTAGATGTAGCTGTCAAGAATTTTTAGCACGTTTCATAGACAACATTAACACAACTCCAAAAAAAAAAAAAAATATTCAGCCTTTTCCCAAATTTGACATCAGCGCAGATCATTTTTCTGCTTACTAAGGAGTAATATCGTAAAATTCTTAACACACGTTTTTCATTAGAACTTTTAACCCAAGTATTATTTGATTTTATTTTTTTGTTGTTGATCAAGTTACCTTTGTAAAACATGTCAGTTATTATGTTTAATGTCAATTATATTCATATGTTGTTAAGCTGATTAAAATGAGTGAACAGAAAAAAGTACGTACTAAAATTATTAAATACTTTCAACGAAACCCAAATTGGTCCTAAAAAAAGTTGACCAAGCATTCAAAGGTTTGCCGTCAAACTGTTTCCAATGTAATTAAACAGTACCAGGAGAACTTGTCCGTTGATAGAAATTCTGGTTCAAGTAGAAAGAATGGTTCACATGATGTTTCTAAAGCCAAAAAAATAGAAAGCATTTTCAAAAGAGCTCCCAACACATCCGGTAGGGAAGCAGCCCGGTTAGCTCAGTGCTCGGACTATTTGATACGAAAAGTTAATGCTAATGCAGGTTTAAAAGCATACAAGGCTCAAAAAGTTCCTGACAGGAACGCTGCTAAAAACTAAGAGGCCAAAAGCAGAGAATGGAAATTGAAGTTAAGAATCTTTCGATCTCACTCCTTACGACTTCATGTGCCGATCATATGAAGTTGTATTTTATATCTTAGATGGGTCCAGAGTTGATAAGAGATACGCTAATTTTAAATACTTTACATGAAATAGTTCGTACAGCCGCTTTAAAGAAGCAGAACCCATGCTTGTAGGAAGTTATCAACACAGCCACAGTTACCATTACAAACAATAAGAAATAATAGCCTTCCACTAGAAGTTCAGCAAATCAACCATAGCAAACCAAAGTATCAACAAACAAATCAAGCCAGCAAAAATGATAGCAAAGTGCTTATTGGAAATAAAATAATGTTTTTGGACAATTAGTATGAACGATATTTGCGAAAAACAATACATTGTAAAACCTAGGAAAAAATAGAAAATTTCAAAATTAAAGATTAACAGCCTGGCCCACGATGTCGAATGTTATCGTTTTAAATGACAAACAGCTGCTTTGTGGATCACAAACATTCTTGGTGGAAAGAAAACAAATACGAACGATAACGTAAGTAACTCAATACAAAATTGAGGCTCACTATTTACTTTGCTGATATGTATTTGTACGAACTGAAATGTCAAATTCATTCACATTTTATTTAGTACGAAACGGATACGTACGTATTTGTTATTATATATTTGTGTGTATTATAAAATAATCTATATATATAAAAGTTACATATATTTTCTCTCATATTTACTGGTTTGTGGGAGAAAAATAAGTAGAATTTGACGAAAAGTCTACTAATTTTTCTATTAGAAAAAGTACTTATTTCTGTTCTAGATGTCCCAAAAGTAATCCTTTATATTGTTTAGTAGAGTTATTTATAGAATTATGTATTTGCAAAAATAAAAAAAATAAGTCGCAGCCACGAGTTGAGCCAACCACCTGCCGTCTGCTAGTCAACTGTTGTACTCAGTACACCACTGCTTAGTTATTTTATTGTGCGTCAAATAATGGTTTTCAATATATTGTCGATTGTTTTCTGGGTTACGTTTGAAAGCGAACGATAAGTCGTATGATAGTGGGCAACTGTTTCGAATTAAAGTGAGTGACTGACTTTTTTTCACTTAGGTTGTCTTTTGACATCGTGGGCTAGGCTGCAAATATTTGTATACCCTACACCACCATAATAGAAATAGTAGTATAACACCAACCTTAAAGTATACATATCGACTCAGAATCACTTTCTGAGTCGATTAAACGATGTCCATCCATCCGTTTGGCTGGTTGGCTGTCCATGTAAATCTTGTGCGCAAAGTACAGGTCGCAATTTTGAAGATATTTCGATAAAATTTGGTACATATAATTTTTTCGGCGCAAGGACAAGGGCTTTTGTAACTGGCTGAAATCGGTTCATTATTTCACCTAGCCCCCATACAATTGTCTACCCGAAATTGGACTTTATCGGTCATAAATGATTAATTTATATATAGGTATCGATACAAATTTTGCTCCAAATAAGTTTTATATATACGGAATTCATGTCACCAAATTTTATTATAATCAGACCATAATAAATCATAGCTTCCATATAAGACCCGCTTCCGAAAATCACTTTAACGCACATAAATCTTCTAAAAATGTTGGTATATACATAAAATTCAACATAAATAACTTTCATATAGACATCAATCACATGACCTAATTTCATAGTGATCGGTCCATAATTGGTTATAGCTCCCATATAAGGCCCACTTCTGAAAATCACTCACGAATATAAATTATTGAAGTTTTAAAATAAAAATGTTTTGCTCAATTACCTAGTGTAGGGCTTGACCGATCGGGCTTGACCGTACATACTTTCTTACTTGTTTAAAGTATAAGATTTTTTTTATTACCCTATTTGCTTTATAATTTACCAGCTCTACAAAGATTGCAAACCAAATACAACTTCGACACCCTGTATCTCACCTGGTATTCTAATAGGGTCTTTACAAATTCAATTTTTAGAAATCTTATGCCCTCATGTACGATTTGTTTGTATTCCATGCAATGGAAGCATTAGTCTCTTACCTTTAACTTCCAATCGACCCCACTGTGCCGCAATTGAACGAAATTATCAAAGTTTTTGGGACGAGCACATGCTAGGAGTCTATTGTTGGAGTAACGTGAGAAAGACAAATGAAAATATATTTTAAAACGGAAATAACACTGCTCATTTTGATTATTTGTTCCAATTTTTTAAGTATAAAGTCCAAAAATAACAATATGATATATTCAACATCATGAACAGAAACCTTGTAGACTAATTAATAATTAATTTATAATGTTTGCTTTATTTTATTTAAATTGTTAAGGATTCACTAGATTTAATATTTACAAAATAATTTTCCCTTTACTACCTCTTTATTGCCTTTCTTTCAAGTTTCAATTCATAGTAGAGAAAGTCCCATTTTGGTACTTTATTTTTTGCTAGCAAAAGAAAGCTAAGAAAGAGATTTAAAAGATATCTAAAGAAGATAGGCCAAGTTTAAACGTTTTATGCATACATATAGGATAAATAAAGTAAACTAAACATTGATAAAGCATTTATGTACTACAATTTCATCTATTAGACAATATTCCTGCAGCAATATTTTCAATATGCAAAAAAAAAAAAATATGTCGAAAAATACAAAAAAAAAATAAAAAGGAATATTGGCAATTGAGTTATAACGAACATTACAAATTTTTTGTTAACTATCTTTTATTTTTCCGAGTAAAATTTTAAAGACTTCTTTTCTGTTGTTATTTTCTTCCTTTTGGCTTTATGACTGCTGCCTTACACTCTGTCTAAATATAAAAGACATGGATTTTTTCTGTTGATTTATTTATTTATTTTTTTGCTTTACTATTTTGTATGCTCGGTTAAATGCCCAATTAAATTTGACTTATGAGTGTTATACGAGTGACTTTTACCAAACCATTATTAGACGACCAATAGAGTCAGCCAAGCAGTCATTCAGTCAGTTTAGTCAAGCCACTTATGGTCTCCACAGACATTTGGTAGCAGAGTCGGCTGGTGGTGGTGGTGGTGGTGATGAGGTCATATTAATATGGCTCCTAGTGTGAGTATGTGTGTGTTTGTAAGGATAAAAAGGACATTTAAAAGAATTATACAAATGCCTCATATACAAGCATTGTGCCCTCTAAAACACCCCAGGAGATTATTGTTTTGCTGCTCAGTTAACTGTCGGTTGCTTTGGTTTTTGTTAATTTTCCTTTTTTTTTTCTAACTGTTGTTTCGATTTCTCCGTAGGGCAGTGGTAAGGCAGACAGGACACATCAATTTTTAGCTGTCTTCTTTAATTTCGTGGTTGATGTGACAAGCCTAAAGTACTTGTTACAACCAATACTACATTCTATGCTCATATACATATATACGAGTATGTTGTCTTTGTGTGGCCAACAAAATTTGTTTGTCTGTCTGTGCGGTAAGAGCACTTGAATTTCTGTTGTTTATTACATACAGGGAGGCTCTTTTTTGTGACGTTTCTTTCTTTCTTTTTTTGTGTTGTGGTTTTATTTGCCAAACAAAAAAAGAGAAGAATATGCCTATCAGTAAGCCAAAAAGAGCCATTTAGCAGCCACTGCAAGTAGAATGGGGGTTTTGTGTTAGTATTTTGCATTTGTTTTGTAAAAATAAAGACCAAACCGTATATTTGCAGCTAGGCAGCCAGTTTTAGAGAATAACCTTTCAAATATTTAATGTCAAGTGACCACAAAACTGACAACCAGGCGTTTTAATTCCACTTAATAATGACAATTGTAAATGCTGCAAAATTTGGCGTTAATACGAATTCAATTAATAAATAAATTAGCAAATATTCAAGCATTTAATGATTGCTCAAATTATTGTGAAATGCTCAGTTTAATTATACAAATAACTAGCTTGACCCGGTGCGCTTCGCTACCCCTGTCGATGTAAAAATCGGTTCAGCCGTTTAGTAATTATTGTTTAAATACTAAAGGTACCAATTTTACCCGTTTTTCCCCCTTTTTATCCATTTCTGGTCCAAGTATTGAAAAAATTTATAGCCTATTGACGCTTCCAAGTAAGGATCTATCTACGTTCCAAATTTCAATAAAATCGGTTCAGCCGTTTAGGCGTGATGCTCAAACAAACAAACAAACAAACAAACAAATAAACAAACAAACAAACTTACAAAGACATTTATATATTTACTAGCTTGACCCGGTGCGCTTCGCTACCCCTGTCGATGTAAAAATCGGTTCAGCCGTTTAGTAATTATTGTTTAAAAACTAAAGGTACCAATTTTACCCGTTTTCCCCCATTTTTATCCCTTTCTGGTCCAAGTATTGAAAAAATGTATAGCCTATTGACGCTTCCAAGTAAGGATCTATCTACGTTCCAAATTTCAATAAAATCGGTTCAGCCGTTTAGGCGTGATGCTCAAACAAACAAACAAACAAACAAACAAACAAACAAATAAACAAACAAACAAACAAACTTACAAAGACATTTATATATTTATATAGATATATGTACTTATATAGTTATTTTCCGTAATTAAACTGAAAGTTTAATTTAAAATAGTTGATTAGTTGTTTAAGTAAGTGGAAACAAGTTCTTTTAAATAATAAAGAAAAAGGGAGGATAAACCCCTTACACATAAGTAAATTTTGTAGAAATTAATTTATAAATGTTTATACTCTCAAATGTTAAACTTCAAATTCCACTGAATTCTTACTTAAACAAAAATATGTAGAAATACATATTTTTTTTTTACTAATCTTCACTCTAATTTACCCAACTAATGTATATTTGATTAAATACAATTAAATGATTAAAGTCGCCAGGCAATTTGCTTAACTTTTGACATACAATATCATTTTTTCAAACTGTCAACAAAGTAGTTATATTGTGCATGCTGCAGTTGCGTGTTACATGCAACTAATTCGATAACCTTTACTTTCATGTTGACAAATTCCACTATAAAAGCTAAACAAATTCTAATATATTGAGAAATAAATACCTGTAAATACCGAAATACCGAAATGTATGTTTAAGTAAGAGTATATAGAAATAAACAACTTATACAGCTGTTGTTAACTTCTTAGAAAAGTAAAAAAAATAAGGCATTAAATATATACAAAAATTACGCCATAAGATTAAAGTTCAAAAGATTTTTTGTTGGAGATTAAGATTTATGACAACCTTTAAGGGTACTTTTGTTTACAAAATACAAAAATGAGTTAACTGTCTTAGATAAAGATAAAGGCCGCATTTAGATTATAAGACATCAAGTAATGTAATAAAAATACTACATTTTATGAAAGTAGTTTAACGATTATTTTAGGGTCATATAAGATTTATATTTGTATTTAAGTATAAAGTATACATTAAAAAATAATATATTTTTTAGTGTATACTTTTGCAGAAGTAAAGTCGCACGTTTTTACTTTCTGGAAAATGTAAAATATTCAATAATTTTAGTGACTCCAAAAAATGTATGAATCGATTTTTAAATAACTTTCAGTAGTGATTTCATTGTGCTGTCTTGGTAAATATCCAAAAATATGGCCGAAAATAGAGGTCCTATCCTAGCATTTTATAAACAAATTTCGCTGATTTACAATACCAAAATTCTCAAATGTATATCTGATATATTAATACAAGATTTTGTTTCGTCAGATTATTAAGGATTTTAGAAAATTGATTACAATCAGCCAGAGACCGAATATAACTCGCCCATATACCAAACAACCCAAATTGTGATTTATATTTTGTGATAAAAATAAATTACTCAAAATACAATAACATATTTGTAGTAGTTTTTAACAAATTATAAACATATTATTAGATTTTTTTTTAATTTTTGATATTTAAAAATTATATAATTCTTTTCAAATTTAAAGAAAATTGATAATAGAAAGAAAACAACGTTACAGCAACATGGTTATAAAGAAAAATTTTTAGACAATACTTAATAGAACACAAGGTTGCTACAACATGTCTATGACTTAATTTTGAAGCCACATGTTTATAAGGAAAATGTTGCAGCAATAAGTTTATTACAAAGTTGTTTCAGCAACAAGTTTAAAGATCAAAACAATGCAGCGACATGTTTAATGAATAAAATGATGCAGCAACATGTTTATATAATAAAATGTTGAAGCAACATAGAACAAAATTTTACAGCCACATGTTTATAGAACAAAATGCCAAAGCAACATGTTTTTTTTAATAAAATGATGCAGCAACAGATTTATAGAATTAAATGTTGCAGCAACATGTTTATTGAATAAAATGATGCAGCAACATGTTTAAAGAATAAAATTTTGCAGCAACATGTTTATTGAATTAAATGTTGCAGCAACATGTTTATAGGTTAATTTGTTGCAGCAAGATGTTTATATAATAATATGTTGCAGCATCATGTTTATAAAATAAAATATTGCACCAACATGTTTATTGAATAAAATGATGCAGAATCATGTTTAAAGAATTAAATGCAGCACCAACAACTATATAGAATTAAATGTTGCAGCAACATGTTTATTGAATAAAATGTTGCTGCAACTTGTTTAAAAATTAAATGTTGCAGCAACATGTTTATAGAATAAAATTTTTAAATTAAATTGTGTCCTAATTTTGTAAATTGAAACGATTTTAAATTAATGATATTTTTAGAAATTTAAATTTTTCAAATGTTTTTCGTATTAACGCTATATTTTTTATACCCTTCACCTTCGTGAGAAGGGTATATATAAATTTGTCATTCCGTTTGTAATTTCCACAATATAATTTTCCGACCCTATAAAGTATATGTATATATTCTGGATCCTTATAGATAGCGGAGTCGATTAAGCCATGTCCGTCTGTCTGTCTGTCTTCGGGATCCACATCTTCAATAATTCTGTCAGACATGCTTTCGAGAAGTTTGCTATTTAAAATCAGCAAAATCGGTCCACAAATGGCTGAGATTTAAGGAAAAAACCAGGACAACCTCGATTTTTTACCTATTTTTTGACCTATATCTGGATTACTAAGTCATTAATATGGACAATATGGACAATACGTCGTTGCAAAGACCTTTGCAACGACGTATATAAGACCATAGTAAGTTGGACCTACAATGGTTCAAAATCGGGAACAAATTTTAACCAGATTTTTTTTTCACCAAAAGTTTTTTTCGCTAAATATTAAAAAAAAAAAATTTAAATTTAAAAAAAAAAAAATTTTTAAATTTGAAAAAAATAAAAAAAATTTACATAAAATGTTAAAAAAAAAAAATTCGAAAAATATTTTTTTTCAAAAAATGAAAAAAAAAATAAATTTTGTTTACCTAAAATTACCTAAAAATTTTTATTTTGAATATATCTGTCTTACTTGTTATTAGGACATTTTCTCACTTTAGAAAGTCTGAAATTTGAAGGGTGTTGGAAAACACCATAATCATCAGGCCGTGACAGTTGGATGAAGAACTTTATTTTTAACAAAATTATATCTGATGTTTCTTTTTATGAAATGATTAATTTTGCGTACACATTTCAGAATGCTTATATTAATTACAATTGATTAAAAATTCAAAAAAAGTCAAAATTTGCAATTTACATCTGATTGATTAAGATCCATATATATTTTTTTTAGAAAAATGATTATGTTCTACTTTGCAAATCTTATAAATAATAGGTTTATTTACTTCTAAAAAAATCCACAGCTTTGACTTTCTCTGCCACTTGATGTAAAATATAATAAATTGTTCCCGATGAAAATAGATGAAATAACTAAGAGCCAGATTTTCAAATGGGGGTTTAAAGTATTAAGGCAAAACATAACGTAATTCAAAATAAGTCCTAAAACACTAATAGCTCATGTACTTTTTCTTTGGCCAGTGTCAAATTTTTGTTGCAATTTCATTCCGTATACGTTATGATCGTTTTTATGTGATAAAATATGTCAAAATCCATACATAAAACTATCAATGTAATTGCTGTGAAATTTATTCAAACATTTCGATTCAAGTTGGTACTCCGCTTTTCATCGTGAATTGTTGATAGCAACATTTTTTTACACAAATTAAAATTTTACAAACAATATAAATTTGTGTGGAAATTTGACAAATAAATAAAACACTTAGAAATTGATAGAAATACAAATATTTTTCTTGTTGTTCACATGTTTTGTTCACTACTTCGAACAGAGTTCCTATCCTAAGTTGCAAAATGACGACATACAAAATAAATTTAGGTTTAAGTTAACATTTAACAAAAAATTTTATATAATTTAAATTCAGTATGCTTTTGGGCTCATCCAAAAAAAAAAAAAAAACAAATAATTATTTCTCAATTACCATAAAATTTAAATAAATGTATATGCCTTATAGACAGATGCTCATCGATTTATCAACTAAACTAATTACTAATAATTAATAGTTAACATTATAAATATGTACGTATTATATATATTGTAGGCATAATAGCAATAATAAATTAAACTCTTTGGATGGGATTAAAATTGGAAAAAGTGAAATCTATTTAAAGCTCTTTTTAATCGTTTTTAACATTTAAATCTCAATTTTCATACACAGCTTAAAAAGTCTGTCAGAGTTTTGTTTTACAGTCTGTCTGTTTGCCTATTTATTTGTTGGTTTTACGAGCTTTTTATTATGCATTTAGTTGTTGCTATATTTAAGCTTGCTTTAATTTAATGCTACTATATTAAATGGCTTATGAATTATATTTAGTTAATAACCTGTATAAACAAAAGCCAAAAAAACCATAATAATAAAAAAAAAGTAATAATAAATAAATAAACTTATGCTGCTTAAACGCAAAACAAATATTATGAAGTTATACCCAACAGTGGTTTTAGTTCGAATAGATGTCAGATAGAGAAGTAAATTTTAAGGATTGTTTTAATCCTCTGTAGATTTTTAAATCCTGAAATTAAAAAACTGCATAGAAATGATTAAATGCATTTTGAAAAAAATATGATCACAGTAATCATTGCGGCATCATTACAAGTTATTCAACAATTTTGTAATAACCGTATTTTGGTTGCGGCAATCATATGTTACTTTTACCATTTACATGATTGCAGCAATCATATATATAATTGTAGTAATTATGTAGTATATGTTTATTGCAATCATGTCAATTATGTATTATGTATATGTATTCATAATTAATAAAATCATATTTATTATTGCTGAAATCATGTGAATCGTAACTGTAACATATTATGGTTGCCACAACCATAGAAATAGTTACAGTGACCATAATACTAATGAATATCCTAATGAATTTATAGTTGAGATCATGTTAAACTACATTTTTCTATGGATGGATATTGTTTCGAATGACTGTTAAAGTCTTGATATGACATGCACTAGCTACTTTGTTTATTTGATGGCCAATAAAAATAAACAAAAATCTTCAACATTTTACTGGGTTAACTCATATATGTTTGTACATATGCTCTGAGATATGCGTGTAAATGCGTTTGTGAGTTCTGTTTGTATCGATAAATAACACTTTCCCTTCTTTATGGCCGTTAACATTATTATTGTAAATAACTGAAAATATTTATGACTGTGTGTGTGCGTACGAGTGTATTCATCTGTATGCGTGTTATTAAATAATCAATGAAATGTTTTATTGACAAATATATTTGTGTCAATAAATAAATAAAATCATTGGGTGAATGTATGTATGTATGTGTCCTTCAGTAGTGACACTCTTAAATGCCATTAATAAACTGTCGCATTTAATACGACGACAAACTGTAAGCAAATGAATGAACAAACCAAAAAATTAATAAATCAGGGTGGGAAAATAAAATGTTTGTTCGGTATCAAAATAATATTTAAATAGTACTTTTTCAACCACAAAGTACTAAAAAGTATTTTTATACCCTACACCTCCAAAGCGGGGAGGGTATATTGGGTTAATGCTGATGTTTGAAATGTGCAAAAATATTGTCCCAATACCCATCTTAAAGAATACCAATCTGCTCAGGATCACTTTCTGGCGTCCGTCCGTCTGTGCAAGAAAATTTGATGCAAGTTCTTCTATTGCCCCAAGGACAAAGCCTATTGAATTTGGTTAGAATCCATTATTTCTCCTAGCACCCATACGATTACGCTACCTGAAAATAGTTAAGCTCTCATAAATATCTTTGTTATATAGATATCCAAACCAAATTCAGCAAAAATATGTTTTATATAAGTCGAACTCGCCTCACAAAATGTTGTGATGATCGGTTCAAAATTAGTCATAGCTGCCATATAGGACCACTTCCGAAAATCCCTTTAACTAGCATAGATCTCTAAAGAATGTTGGTATTCCAATAAAATTCAATTAATTTTATAACGATCGGTCTATAATTAGTCATAGCTACCATATCCCTCTAACTGGTAAGATCGCCTCAAGGCGGCCATCGATTTTTGGGCGCCAGTGCTATATTAAACATTTTTTCGCTTTAAAATAATGAAAACTTTCTTTAGATAACACTTTTTTACATATAACATCCAATATATTCTGACAAGTCGTTTGTCTGCTATGTCCAATCAAATGCAAATAGTCAACAAATCCAAAATTGTTTCGCAAATTTAACTATTAAAAAAAAAACATTTAGAATAAAATGATTTTATATTTAAGTTTTAAAACGTCTTTGAAGTGAAAAAAATAAAAAGTTTGATTTAAAAACGAATTAGTGAACGCCTCCTCAAGGCCTTGCCGGTTTGTGTGAAAAAAAATGTAATCCCCTCTTATATTGTTGTTTTCAGCTTTTGATCATAAAACTGTTGTTTGCTTATGGTTATATTATGAGCATCCTTTTACTTTCCTATTGTGTTAAAGATGGTTATTAAAAAACGTCCTTATATCAATTTGGAGCAAATGTCTGATGAAGAATTTCTCGAGTTCATAGATTCTGTAGAGTTACTGTAGACAGTACAGATTAAAGTATTGATAGCGATGACAGTGTTGCTGATTCCACTTATGTTCCAAAGACGAAACACCATCTCCGAAAATACATGCCCAATATGCCCAATACATGCCCATAAAAGGGGAATCAAATTTTTCTTGCTTTGTAATTCAAACGGTTTAGCCTACCGTTTTTAAATCTACAATGGGTCCGGAGATAATATCATTTTATATGATACACCGGACATTGAAGCTACCTTTAATGTTTGGAGATTCCTTATTTCATGCATCACGTCCTGCATTTTGATAACTTTTACAAATCGAAGAAGCTGTTAGTATATTTACGAGCCAAACGAATTTATGGTTTAGGCACAATGAGTGGTACTAATTTTCTTGTTGATCATGATTTTCTTTTGTGAAAGCTGCGAAATAAACAAAGAGCAGAGATGATTTTGCATATGATACATGACCTCAATAAATATAGTCGATGTGAATACTGTATTATGAAAGGATAACAAATATATCCTCCCGTCATCGACATATGTAAGTATTGAACGATCCTGGAAAATAACAATCAAAGGTTCCTCGGTATGACAGAAAACAGATGAAATTCATCGAGATCAACTGCCATCAAATTATTCGAGAATACAAGGATCGCATGGCTGGAGTAGATCTCAGGGTCGATACCATATTTGAGCTAAGACTCGCAATATTATGATTAGGTTGTTCTACTATTTTGTGGACATGGTCTTTACAAACGCATTTATTTTATACAAACGTCCGCAGACCGATTAAGCCAATGCTTTCAACAATGTGTCTGATTAAAAACTGCTTTTACAGCTTCCAGATTTGCGTGAGGAACTAGCTGCTGGCTTGTTTTCTTCAATAATATACGGTCTGAAGGACGACCATCTGTTCCAAATCTCGGTGAGCATTTATCACTACAGCCTGGCATATCAGGTGTTGGGAAAAGAGCTGCTCATCAAGTTGCTGATGTTCAGTTCGATGCTGACGATCATTTTCTTGTTTGGTTGGAAAGAAAACCCCAAAAAAACGGTGCAAACCAGAAATGTGATTGAATGAGAACTGGCTTTATGTGATGATAAAATTGACCTTTGGTGACGGCCTTCACAATTTTTTACCTGGCGTTCGTTCAAAAAGTTGAAAATTAAAACTTACGGTTCTATTGACTACATCTACCTGAAAAAAATTGTTGGCTTCATCGGATTATTTTTACGGTCTTGCCAGTTAGAGGGATATAATGCCCTCTTCCGAAAATTATTTTAATTAGTATAGATTTCTCAAAAATGTTGGTATTCAAATAAAATTCAACATAAATAGCTTTCAATCATAATTTTATAGCGATTGGTCCATAATTCGATTCTCCATAATGGCATGATGCCCAATCGGGTCAGATAAATGCTGTTTTAAGAAATGTAAAAGACGTTTTTGTAGATATTTATTAATATATATGTAGAATTTCATGTTATTCTGCTTAGTTCGATAAATAAAACTCTTTCACTATTTAATTCACTTTATATCTTATTTATTTACAGAACTTAAAATTATAGAAAATATTAAAATAAAACTATTTACACAAAATTAACTTAGCAAGTTCAATCTTTCACTTCTAATTTCAACTTCTAACTCTTGAGCAACTATCAACTTCACATCTATCGACAAACTGTGTCCCAGTCAGTCCGTAACTCGTCTTTTATACACCCATCCCGTTTCCCAACTATTCCGTTCCCTCAGTCCCCCTTCCACCCGTTCCCTAATACAATTCCGTCCATCGTCACTGTCCCTCTCCCAACCTCTGTCATACTGTCCCGTTCCTACATTCGGCCCTCCTGACGTTACATTCGACCCGAATGTAGTACCTCGCATCCTCGAGGTCCCAGCCATGACAACATAAGAACCAGAACCCTCAAACTCCTCCTTCAGGTACCGGCAATTTGGCGAAATTTTCCCAAGGCTTACGTACTTCGGCTTCATCTTTGACCAAGGATCAAACTGCGTACGCTTAACGGCGTCGATAGGTTTTCGACCCTTTCGGCGGAAATTACGACCACTTTCAAAAATTCCTCCATTCATGTTTCCAGATCCCATGACTATTCTACCTCGTTTCAATTTCCGATTCCCCAACTCACATTGTAAAGGATTGACATTAATCATACATGAAGCAAACATCTCATCGTCCCTTTCATTCTTCGACATTTCCTCTCCCATTACCATGGCATCTGCAGGACAAATTGATTTACCTCCATCTTCTACGTCCCGTGTATCTGAGGTGGAATTCTTTGATGAAAATTTCACACCTTCAGAATCAACTTCCAACTTAACGTGTTGCAGAACATCATTTCCAATTACGGCTGAATACAATATGTCTCGATCGTTCGTCACGTGAAAGGTAATTGGTACCAAAACTCCATCTAAATTGACATCTGTGGTGAAGTATCCTAAAGTAAAAATCTTCTTCTGGCCAATTCCAGTTAGTGTCTTCCTCTGCTGAATCAATCTCACTTCACGCATCCTTGAAAATATATCCCGCCGCACGCAACTTACATCGCTACCTGTATCAATAATGGCTTCAACGGGTACATCCTTAACGCTTAATCCTCTAATGATCCTATTGGAGGTGCTCAAAGACAACATCTGAACATTATCTCCATCGTTCTCACCTTCCGTCTTCATCTTACAGTCAAATGATTTGTGGCCGAACTGCTTACATTTAAAGCACTTAGTACTGCTTGCATCACATTTGACAGCTATGTGACCCTTCTCACCACATTTAAAGCAACGTTTTACATCATCTTCTAGTTTCCTCGCACTCCCTTTTGGTCGAAATGGTTTAGAGCTTGACTGCTGCGTAAATCGATTAACCTTCTCATATACAATTAGTTTCGCCTTCAAATCCTCTATGCTCGTGGCTTGGTATAAAACAGATTTATTCACACTCGAGTCTGCAACACCCTCAATAAAATACTCGATGATACTCTCCTCATCTATGTTTACCGGCGCTCCAATTTCCATTAAACTGTATAAGTATTCGCGAAAACTTTCTCCATCACTCATTCTGCGACTTCCTAATAATCGATGGACTTCTA
This sequence comes from Calliphora vomitoria, assembly GCA_942486065.2. Lineage (NCBI taxonomy): Eukaryota > Metazoa > Arthropoda > Insecta > Diptera > Calliphoridae > Calliphora > Calliphora vomitoria. The sequence continues at coordinate 17,940,546 of OW818029.2, forward strand.
TCGATGACAGTTTTGTTCCAAATTCCTCTTGCAATAATTTTTTAAGTGATCTCCAGTCTCGTATACCATTCTGGCTCCTTACAAATATCCTTGCAGCTCCACTCAAAAGCTGTCTACCATAGATGTACTTTTGCAGATCGTTCCATCTCACCGTGTAAGCGCATTCTTCAAAATCACGAACCCATTGTCCTATCTCCGGTTGGCCTTCTCCGGAAAATTTCGTTAAGGTCTCCTCTATATCCCTCAGGGTAAATGTTGAAGGTGCAGGCTGTTGATTCACCTCACCTTGGACACCCGTAGCCGCATCACTGTACACGGAACCAGTAACATTGTCCCTACCAAGAGTCTGATAATAGCGTATCAATCGTTCTTGTAAAACTGTCTTACTACCGTCCGTCAGTAACCCTAGTTCACCCAATTTACCCTTCAAATCATCTACTGTCAACGTCAAAATAGCCAACAATTCCATCCCGCTTCACAATATCAAAAATACAAAAACAATAGTAATAATAAAATCAAATAAAAAACTACGCACTAAAAATAGGAAATATTATCCAGCAATAATAAAAATAACCTAACCTAAAATAAAACTGCAAAACATCGAACGTACCAAAAAAAAAAATAACAAAACAATAAACATCAATGTAACGGACAACAATAAAATAAACAACCTAACGGAAAAATACAACGGACTGCAAAAAGGTTCATCAAAACATTCACATCTGCGCACATACAGTAAAAAACACAAACAACTCAATACAAAATCCATATAGATCATAAAAAATTGTTCATCAAAACACTCGCATATGCGTACACACAATAAAAAACACAACCGCAATAAAAAAAAATATAACGGACCACAAAAAAGGTACATAGCATACCACACAAATAAAAAACAACTTCAACAAACGGACAAAAAAAACTACGGACATCCAATTAATTGCATTCCCAAAACACACACAGAAAACAACTCAAACGCAGCTTCAAATAATCACTAATTCCCTCTTGGAACAAATGAAAACGGAACCATACACGTTCCATCAAATACCCATCCACATGTACTCTCTAGCGTTTGTTCGTGGGCGTTGCATTCCTATCTTCCGCTCTCAGAACGAACTGTTTCACTTCCTCTGCAATATCTGCTCTCTGTTGACTCACTGCTTCGTGTACGACCAGCTATTCGTATCACGCTCTCTCGTGCTCTGCACCTGTACTCTCATTCTCTTGCAAACGTTAGTGGGCGTTGCTTTTGCCACTTAAGCTCTCCACCGTTGAAACTCTATTTCACTTCTACTGCATGCGTTTCAATCTCCGCTCTCTGCTCATCTACCTGAATTTACGACCAGCTATTCGTATCACGCTCTCTCACTCAGCATTCACATACACACTGATAATAGCTGACAAGATCCGCTCTTCGTAATATAATTATTGTCATCTATTAATGAAAACGACCAGCTCTTCGTTGCATACTCTCTTCAATAATCAAAACAGCTATTCCAATGCGTATTTACAGAATTCCCTCTTTAATCATCTCGGCTTGTGTGTACAACCAGCTCTTTGCACACACGACATCAATGTATGGATAAGTAGAATACTCTTCTCTGCATACTTTTTGTTATAAACACTTCCTCTTAGTTGTTGTTGCTCCTTTGTTGTTACAGCTAATGTGTTTCACTTTCTACTCTGTAGCATTCTTGCTACCTCACTCGCACATACACAATTTAATATTTTAATGAATATTATTTAATGTAAAGTATTTTAATGAACACTTTATTTGCTCAATTGTAATTTCAACTGGACGAGCCCCCAAATGTAGAATTTCATGTTATTCTGCTTAGTTCGATAAATAAAACTCTTTCACTATTTAATTCACTTTATATCTTATTTATTTACAGAACCTAAAATTATAGAAAATATTAAAATAAAACTATTTACACAAAATTAACTTAGCAAGTTCAATCTTTCACTTCTAATTTCAACTTCTAACTCTTGAGCAACTATCAACTTCACATCTATCGACAAACTGTGTCCCAGTCAGTCCGTAACTCGTCTTTTATACACCCATCCCGTTTCCCAACTATTCCGTTCCCTCAGTCCCCCTTCCACCCGTTCCCTAATACAATTCCGTCCATCGTCACTGTCCCTCTCCCAACCTCTGTCATACTGTCCCGTTCCTACATATATTTCTGTGTTTATAGTGCTGATGTCACAAATGATTGGCTTCATTTGTCACAACTGGAAATGGTTTGCCGCACATGAAACTTCTTGGTAAATTTTGTTTGTTTTTTTTGTCCGGTATTACACTTGATCATCAGCCACATAAAAATCTTGAATCGGAAGTTTTGAAAAGTCTGCTAGTACATAAATAAGTATCATAATTTTTTTTTATAAGATGTTACCTAAAATTTTCGCTCGTTATTTTGCTTTTAAGTTCTTTACCGCATTATGATCTGGAATTGTAAATTTTTTCAAAAACATTTATTTTGATACATATCCTCGCATTCCACTAGGTGACCAAAAAGTTCTTAAAAGAAGAGCCCTAAGCTTTTTATTGAGTAAAAAAAAGGTCCATTTTGAAATAAAAAAATTCAACAAAGTTTTTGATTTTGCAAAAAAATAAAAAAAAAATTTTTGTCTTGAGTTACAAAACATTTATTTTGATTGATATCTAACTCGCATTCCACTAAGCCACCAAAGAGCTGTTCAAGGAAAATACCTAAGCTTCAATTTAAGAAAAACAGGCCCATTTTGAAAAAAGTCCAAAAAGTTGTTGATTTTGGAATAAAAATTTTTACCAATTTCAATCCGATCGGAAGACATCGGTTTCAAAAGTTTGTTGACGACACGAAATATGTCTGACTTAAAAGATAAAGATGAATAATTCTGTCTCCATAACGAGGAAATTGCTTGCAGATGAGAACTCTCTTGAGTGAAATGACAGTTAAGACAAAGTATATTTCCATTTGTATAGAAAATACCCATACGACGGCTTATAATTGTGCAAAATCTTTAGAAAATAGAAAATATTTGATATCAAAAGGAAAAAGATTTTTAAAAGATTATATTGCAATCGGGGTACATAAATACGCAATGATATATTGAGCATATGATACCAGGAGTTACATGGTACTTTTGAACATGAAATTATATCAGAAAAAGTACGATCGTATCAACCTATCCGTGACTGAAATCAATGAATACATAATATAAAGTGAGAGCAAAAGGAAGAAAAAAAAAGAAGAGAGCAACTTTATTCCAAAAGAAATATTTATGTATAATTGTGTTTGTATTTGTGTTGAAACATTACTGAAGAACTTTAATACAGCAATTATTTATTTCTTGTTTACCAACATTTTTTTTTTTTATGGATTAATGCCACAAAAATAACAACAACAACAAACAAACAACGGGCCATTGTTGTTGTGGTTCAACTATACAGGGTTGCTACTTCTAGGACAACAAGCAGCAATTTTGCAGAAGAAAAAAAAAAACACAATAAACATTGATTTATGACCGATAAAACATTAAGCTTTATTAAAGCCAAACATATTTAATTAATTAATAATAACTACGTCTACAGACAAACAAATACTACTATCAAGTTGAAAATATATGTATGTATATGTATAAATATACACATTTACCCAGAATAAATATAAAGATAACAATAAAACATAAACATTCATTCATACATATGTATGCATATATTTATATATGTATATATAAATTGCTTTACATTTCCAGTCTTCTGTTAAGTTTATTTTCTAAGAATTTATTAATAGTTTGTGTATTTTATATTAAATATATGTCTGAGTGGTTTTGTCATTAATTCTAACCCTAATATTTTTGCTTAATAATATTGTTGTATGTCAAATGGTTGTGTCACACCATTATTTCTGTTATGTCAACAATATTTAAGTTGTCAACTTTACAAATTCAACCAGGTGATAAACCCAGCAACCGAAAAGCTTTATACAGTTTCAACATATACATACGAGTAAGTAAGTATTGTGTCATTTCTTATGTTTAATTAAGTTAATGTAATGAAATGTCAAAAAAAAAAAAACTGATGTTAACACCTTATTCCAGTTGAAAATTTAAGCGCCACTTAAGAGGAAAGTGCACTCATAGGAAAATAAATTAAATTACTATTTAATAAAAGTAAAATGTACAAAGGTAAAGAAATTTTCACAATGTAAATGAATAAATAAAGACACTCAGCTCAATCATGAATTAAAAAATCCGCGGGAGTTTTTTTTTCCCCATTTTTCCTTTTCAAATTCAGTGTTAAAAATGAGAAAAGGGAAAAAACACCCGCTGATTTTTTATTCATGATTAGGCTGACTGAGTGAGGATATTCAATCATAACCAAGAAAATTGTAAGTGACATCCAAGACTTCTTAAAGAACGATTTGTTTCGGTAATATATCGCGTTATTCACTGACCAATCCGTCATGAATGGATGGGGTCTTCTGAAACAACGAATCAGAAATCGGAATACACTCTATTATAGTATTGTTAGAATAGTGTAAAACAACACAATATAGATAACAATGAATCATTACTTTGAAAAATATGTCAATAAAAGCTTTCTTAAGATACAAATTTTTCAAATTGAAATTAAATTTTTATTTATGAATATTTTTTAAAGATATTTTACAGTTATATAGATTTTTCTATTGAAAATGGAAAAATAAAAACAAATTTTAAAATTTGTAATCAAAAATCCCACAACTCCCAAAAATAAGATTTTAAGTATTTTGGTTATAATATCCATATCAGCGCACAGTGGTTTAGAAAAGCTTTTTTTTGGAAATAATTCAGTATCTCGGAAACTATTTGAGATATTGTTGGAGCTGAGGTATTTTCGAGTTGATTTTCAGTTGTTCAGCTTTCTAGCGCTAATGGGGGCCAGTACGTTGCTCCTCAAAGTTGGTCACCTCCAGTCTCATTATTTTTTTTTTTAAATCGCCAAAAATCCATTTATGATCGGAATGAGCTGAAACTTAAAATATAGATAGTGCTTAAGAATATCTACAAAAAATGTGCTTACATGTGTAGGTTATCTCTATTAGTTGAAGAGATATTTAGGTTTATTTATTTGTTTTAAATTTTGGTCGATATTTTTATGGTTTTTTAGATGTGATGGGCCTATGGAGGGTCAAATTTTTTCTAAAATATCATCTATATTGGTGATAAAATTCTAAATAAAATAAAAATTAGCTGCTAACAGTTATCTTGTCCCTATAAAAAGTTAAACGCATCCAAATTTGGAACATGTAAAAAGTTGTTAAGTTGTTTCCCAAAAAGGCCCATATGTTTTTACTTTTGTAGAAACAAATTTTTTTCGGGATTATATACACTTTTTATATGATCCGAAAAGAGAGTTTAATGCAAAAGCGAGTAAAGGAAATTTTGGCTCACTTAAGCGGACTCAACACACCTATCTAAACTTTGCCAATTTTTAAACAAGATTTTAGATTTAAATAAAAAATTTTAAAAAGGCAAAACACCGATCTACAAAGAAGCTTCATATTTGTATAACCCTATATGCTTCTTAAATATCTAAAAAGTTTTTTTTACTATCACACGGTAAATAACTTCACAGTAGGGACCTTTCCAAAAAAAAACTCAGTTTTTGGAACACATTTTCCCCGGTTTAGGAATTTCGGTATTTGAAAATAAAAACTGTCAAAAATTGTAATTTCGTTTATTTAAGGATACTTGAGTCTATATTAGTTCCAAATTTTGTTATGATATCTTTAACCGTTAAAATTTTACATTAATTCAAATTTTATATTTTTCTTCATTATAATTTTTTAAGTTTTTAAAGTAAATGACGTCTTAAAAATTTATAAGTTTATTTAATTTTACTAAAATATCAATCGGCATTTCCTATGGTTTTCAACAATATCAAACACTTATATAAAAAGCCTTTATTTACTTCTCAGAAGTTCCACAAACCTTGACTCCTTTGGAAATTTTGTACATTTTTTCAAAAATCTGTTACACCAAAATTTCTGTTATGTCAGTATGTGTATTTTTAAATTTACATTTGATATGTTAGTAACATTTTGCTCCCACTATGTGAAATTTCGTTACAATATCTCAAATAGTTCTCGGGAACGAATTATTTCCAAAAAAAAAAACGTTTTTAAACCACTGTGCTGCGGCGGGGTTATTTACAAAATAATTAAGAACATATTTGGCCATTTAAAGTGGGTTACTATATTTTCATATCGACTTTGCGATTTGAGATATTTTTCTCTAAATTTGAATTTTACATAAAAAATAGGTGATATTTAGATGGACCTGTTCCTGGTCGGTGTCAACAATTTTCAAATTTTTTTCCATTTAAAATATTTAGTATAAAGTTAGCTTTTTAAAAGGAATAAATTCCTAATACATCTTCTTAGAAATTTTTTAGATAACTTAAAAAGAAAAAAAGTACGTTTTTTACCAAAAACTAGCGAAAAATAGCCTTTTTTTTAAATGCTTAAATTCAAATGAATAATGATTTTTAAACAAGTCTTTTTTGGTTTGACATTGAATGGGTGATTCAAGTAGAGTTACTATTTTCAATAGCCTTTTTTGACAGATCACGTGTGAGTCATGTCATGCTGTCACGTTATTTTTGTTTAGTATTGTTTGATATTTCATAATGGAAAGACTTACGCCTGAACAAAATTTACAAATCGTTCAACTTTAATACGAAAATTCACGTTCTGTGAGTAATGTGTTTCGTGCACTTCCCTCAACTTATGGTCAACATAATCGGCCTACTGAGAGTACTATTCGCAACACCGTCACCAATTTGCCGCATTTGAGACGAAGAGCAACCTGAAGAGATTCAAGAACAGCCACTTCATCCAGAAAAAGCAACGGCTTGGTGTGGTTTGTGGGCAGGTGGAATCATCGGTCCATATTTCTAACGTAACCGGCAATGGCGACCGTTATCGAGCCATGACAACCGACTATTTGATGTCTGAAATTGAAGCTCGTGATCTCGGCGACATTTGGTTTCAGCAAGACGGCGCCACTTCCCACACATCACATCAATCAATGGGTTTATTGGGCGATTGGCCACTAAAATCGTGTGATATCACATCGTTAGACTTTTTCCTGTGGGGATATGTAAAGTCTGAAGTTTATGCGGACAAACCCGCTTCATTTCAGGCCTTGGAGGAAAACATCACGCGTGTCATTCGCCAGTTACCAGTCGAAATGCTCGAACGAGTCATCGACAATTGGACGCAACGGATGGACCATCTGCGATGTATAAACGGCCAACTTTTGATAGAAATAATTTTCAAAAAATAAATGCCGAAGTATGTTCTTTCAAATGATAATAAACATTCCCCATTAAATTTGAATTTTCTGTGTTTTTTTCTTTAAAAAAGTAGGGAACCTCGAAATGGATCACGCTTTACATTTGCTGTTAGTCCAACAGAAAAAAAATGGAGAAAATCGGGAAATATTTGCTGTTAAAAAAAAACTGGAGTAGATTAAGAAAAAATTAAAATTTAATTGTGAAATGCGAACACATCATAAGTTATAAGTGATAATTGATAGCTACGAAAAGATTTTTTGTAGTGCTTTTTTGAAATCGGAAAACAGACGAAGAAATGGACCGTTTTAAAAATTGAACAACCCGATGTGTCCTATTTTGGAACTCGAAAACACTTCTTCTTCGTGCGTGTCAAAATTCATTTAAATAGGACTAAGGGTTTAGAAGTTACAGATTTAGTTCCTTCTTTTGTTATACCACTGTGCATCATTTACTCGATTCAGAATGTGATTTAAAGTCCATCGGTATACTTTAAGGCGGGTGTTAAACTAATATTTTTGGTCATTACAAACATAAGCACAAATGCATAATACCCTGCCCATTATGGTGGTGTAGGGTATAAAAATTACTGAGACAAATTCTGAAATAAACTAGTTTCAATAGAACTAAGCGTTGCCGCACTTTATCTCATGTCTTAACAAAATATCAACAGTAGGCATCTGCAAAATTGGAGTTCAAATAGTGTTGTAAGATTTATTTCACACTCATCCCACTTTGTATAAAAGAAATCACCAAAAGACTCTAATTTTTTAATTTTTTATATTGGAATTTTCCCTAGCCAAAACCGAAAAGTTTTCATATAAAAAAAGAAAAATATAGAACAAATGTAGTTATTTCACCCATCAGAAGTAATCTATTCGGAAGTCAATTTTCACTTTTGTAGTCTGAAGTAGAGTCTGTTTTTTTTAATTTCATTCCACTTTAAAGTACTTAATGCTGGAAGAATTATCATTTCATTGTCCCCTGTTAGACAAATCTGCTGTCATCTAAAACGTCTAACTAATATTATCTGAAAATATCAATTTAGTAACTGACTCTATGGTACTGTTATCTTTACTACTTTGGACTAGCTTGAACCTTCAATTATGCTTCAATTTTCAGTCCTCTTAATACAAGTTCCTATTTAGACATTCTATGAGGCATTACGTGGCAGATCGCCTTACAGGCCTTTAATAGAAGACCTTATAGAACTCTAACAGTAGCGACTAGGCAAGGCCTTGTAAAATTTAAAATATTTTGTACATATATTTTCAAAATAAGGCCATTAAGAAGGCCTCTTTAGTGCATTTGTTTCCCTCTAGGTTATGTAACTATCAATTATACTAAACAGCTCGAATTATAGTAGTGAGAGCAAGCCGATAACTAACATAAATCCACCAACCTCTATAAAGGAAATAACTAAATTTTGTCGGTAGGAAAGCTACTTACCATAGAGAGACTGCATTAGTTTTGGACTATACTTTCAAATAGTAAGAGTAGAAGAACTGTGATTATCCTTAATTATTTATAAAAAAATTAACAAAACAGATGACAAAAAATTTTTCTTTAAAAAAAATGTCAGCAATTTTTTTACATTCAGCATTTAACTATTTAAATTAGTATAATTTACAATAAAACTATTTAAAAAATTCAACTTAGTTTTATTTAAAATATATACCAACTGTATTTACATAACAAAAGTCCTAATCATGTCATAATATTTATTAATAAAATTTAAATATTTGTTATACACCCGAAAAATACTTTGCTTATAAGTTTCATTTTATTAAATATTATATTACAAGGTAAAAATGTAGCTGTCAAAAGCTTTCTTTTTAAAAAGGAGACATACTTCGCATTTCAGTGCTACGATTATGAAGTGATCTACACTGAATAAAGTAAACATCATGACATGAAAGAGTACATTTATTAGTGTGGGTAAATTTTTTTTCACGAAAAATCATTTAGCAGAAATGCAATTCTAAGAAATTTTCCCCAAGAAACCATAGGTCTACAATCAAATCCTATCTTGCGTATTTCGTAGTTTTTGCAATGATATTTCAGTATTTTTTTTAAATAGATTTTTTTATTGGATAAAAGTCGAATGGTTTCTTAAGAAAACTTTCTTAGAATTTTCTGTATACTGAGTTTCTGCTAAACGATTTTTAACTTGTTGATCGTAAATACAATTTGACCCAGCCCAACATCTATATGTACTGTGTGAAAATGTTCGCTTTCTGTGCATATCAACTTTCATTTCCAAAGGTCTGATTATAAAGGAAACCGAACAAAAATTATTCAGCATTGCTGATAGGTATCTGGAAGTCAGACATATGAATGATGGTTATTAATATTTGGTAATATAAAACTAATTTGAACTAAAAGTGAAAAGTTCTGGGGTCGAATTACTCCATTCGTGGTCAAATGAGCTATATATTGGACTTAAAAATGCGTAATTTTATTTTTTTGAATGTTTAGCTTTTTTTTGAAACATTTGTACAATGTAAACTTATTCAAGGTATTGGCCATTGTTAGCTATGACCTTTTGCTATCTTTCTGGCAACATATGGCTTCCGAGCCAAAATTAATGCTCATCTTTTGAGGCCAAGAATGAATCAATCCAAGAGAGAGCGTTCTGTATCGATAGAAATGGGAAATGGGAAATGGAAAACCTTACCGTCATGCAAATTTGACTTTGGTGTCATTTCGGCTGTTTGGTGGGGCTTTACATAAATAACAGTATTCATGAGATAATGCCTTCAATTCTGGGTCTTCAAACTTTTACGGCTGGCCTGAAATATTTTCCATTATTTGTCTTGCGTGTCAAAATCACCACTTCTGAACTGCACAAACCATATCTCGCACGTTGAAACCGATGGAACACATTCACTGTAAGCAAAAAGTACTTTGTTGATTACACTATAAAGTTCAATAACGAATCTGGTTTCTCTGTGTACAGTTTCATGCCTGGCCGATACAGAGCATAACCTTAACACCATGGATATTTGGCTTTGGTGTCGATTCGGCTGGTTAGCCCGGCTTAACATAAGATCTCTTACGCTTTGGGTTATCGTAATGAATCCATTTTCAATGAATTCGGTGCAAAACTGATTTTTATTTATAGCGTTTAAGTAGTAATTAAGACATACAAAATAGTCTTTCAACGTCTCTTAGCTTCAATTCGTTTGGTACCCAAAAACCTGCTGCTTGCAAGCGTTTTGAAATTGCTGATTGATTAGCTCCCAATGATTATGCAAGCTCTTGTTGACTGACCTTCTGATCCGCACAAACCAACGCTCTCACGTTGAAATCGATGGAACACATTCACCATAAGCTTTCAAGTGATAGAAGTAAAGAGAAACTTCCCGCAGTTGACGCTTTGTTGGTACATAATTCGACATTTTCGAAGCAAAAAAAAAAAACTTTGTTGTTTACACCATAGATAAATACACATAGATCGGAAACTCTCCTGTCAAAGACCTAACTCAGTTGTCAAAAACCTAAGTGGTGAGAATGTATTAATAAAAAAACAAACTATGTGAAACAAAAACAACACTCGTATGTGTTTTTTTTGAGTTTTTTTCTAGTTTCCGCTCTATGTATATTTTCTCCATGGTTTACACTATAATGTTCAATAACTAAGTGAGAATAAATGACAGATATGTACCCTTCAAAATGACATACCAGTTATTAAAAACAAAAATCGCGTTCAAAAGATAAGCCATCTATTGTTAATCCCGCATTTTTAAGTCATACACGCAATATTAAAATATACTAAATAGCTTGATCGATATCGAATGCCATTATCTTGAATAGGAAAATTATGATCAATTTAACTTGGTATCGAATGCGGAAATTTAGCGCCAGTTTACCGTCGACCTCTATACATTTGTTATTAAGTGTCTTTGCAACATCATTAACCCGATTTAGCGTAATTTTACGCAATTACTTTAATGAGTGTAGTTTTTTTTTTTGCAGGCAAATTTTTAATAACTTTTTTCTGTAATCTATTAAATTGACACTTTATTTGTTTTTAAAAATCTACACAATAAAAAAAGCTACTAATAGTTAATAACAACCAACCATAACAATAACAAAATATCTGTATTTAATTAAATTTAATAACTTTATAGAATTTGGCAAAATAAAAAAAAAATAAAAAATAATTTGCATAGTTATTATGCAATTTATTTATCTATTTATTTAAATGAGAAATCTAACTAAATACTAACTATTTTTATATGGTTTTGTGATGTTATTATTATGATTATTATTATTTTTAATTTTTTTTATTTAAAATATAATCCTATAATGCATTATGCAGAAATGCATATTTTAAGTTTTCCAAGCTCAAAAAAATTGTAATAATAATAAATACAAAAAAAAAAAAAAAATACATATTTTTGATAGTTGAACATAAATAATTACCACAATTTTTCTAATATGATTATGTTACAATTAAATAATTTAAATATTGTTTAAAAATGTTTAAGCCCACTATGTAGCTGAATGCAATGCTACACACAACGATTGTTTAATTTTAATTTAATAATAAATAAATGATTGCAATTAATACCTATAAACATTTTTATGGTTAAATAATGAAAATTAAATTTTATTAATATTAAAAATAGTTTTTTTTTCCCCCCCTTTTGGAAATTTTCAATAGGAATTCCGCATAATTGTTACTTGAATGTAATTACTCTAAAACTATTTGTTGAAATTTTTCAAATTTGTATACATAAGTTGCATTTATAGGAATTAAATAATTGTTCAAACTTATTGAAATTAATTTGTAATTAAGCTTAAGCAAGTTTTTCAACGAAACCATACATTAATGTTGTATATTAAGTCGGGCAGACAGTTGTGGGTTCGATTCCTGCCAAATATTCTAGGTGTTTCTGCAGACAAGTCAAAATGCTTCACAGTTAGCGGTTTGTTTAACAAAATATATATTATATATCGTAGTTGTACCAACAAAATGTCTTATTTTATATGTATTTTGGTAAGAATATAGTGAGCTGAATTCCCAATTATTGATAAACTCACTGAAATTTATTGTTGGGGAATAAGCTAGTTCCTATGCGCATTTCACTGGCTACCCAGGAAACCTTTTCCAAAAAGGCTTTAGAAAAACTAAAGATATTATTATACAAAAATAAAACTATAGAGTGAATGAGAATTACAGACACTCAAACATAGAATAAAATACACATTGAAGCGTTACTGAGAGACAAAAACCCTAAGTCTTGCAACAACAACGTTTTTCATTAAAACTTTTAACCCAAGTATTATTGGATTTTCTTTTTTTTTTTTTTTTTGATCCAGTTACCTTTGTAAAACATGTCAGGTATTATATTTAATGTCAATTATGTTCATTTGTTGTTAATCTGATTACAATGAGGGACCAGAAAAAAGTGCTTACTAAAATTATTAAATATTTTCAACTTGGTCCTAGAAAAAGTTGGCCAAGCATTCAAAGGTCTGCCGTCAAACTGTTTCCAATGTTATTAAACAGTACCGGGAGAACTTGTCCGTTGATAGAAAACCTGGTTCAGGTAGAAGGAATGGTCCACATAATGTTTCTAAAGCCAAAAAAAATAGAAAGCATTTTTAAAAGAGCTCCCAACACATCAGGTAGGAAAGCAACCCGGTTAGCTCAGTGCTCGGACTTGGTACGAAAAGTTAAAGCTAATGCAGGTTTAAAAACATACAAGGTTCAAAAAGTTTCTGACAGGAACGCTGCTAAAAATTAAGAGGCCAAAAACAGAGCACGGAAATTGAAGTCAAATTTTATAAAATTATATTCCTGCTGCATAATGGATGACGAACATATGTTCTGGAAGATTTTTCGCAGCTTCCGGGTCAAAATTTTAATGTTGCTGATGCTCGAGGGAATGTTGAAGAAAAATCTAGATCTAAAAGCAGACAAAATTTCTTGGTATGGCAAGCAATATGCAGTTGCGGCAAAAGAAGCCAGACATTTGTTACAAAGGGCTCTATAAATACCGAAATTTACATCAAGGAATGTTTAAAAAAGGATGCTTCCATTCATAAGACTTCTTAGTGTGTCCACTTATTTTTGGCCTGATTTGGCACCCTGTCACTATAGTAAGAAAGGTCTTGAATGCTAAAAGAAAAATAATTTGGTATTTGTACCAAGAGAGGCAAATTCTCCAAACTCCCTGAAGCTAAGGCAGTGGAGAGATATTGGGCTCTTGTTCAAAGAGAATTGAAGAGCACAAAAAAGGTGTCCAAAAGTGTGGTAGATTTTAAACGGAGAAGGACAACCTGTTCGAACAAAGTGACAGAAATCACTATAAAGACCATAATGGAAATGTTTTCCGAAAAAGGTTGAAAATTTCATCACTAGTGATTAGAACTATAAAAATAATTTATTTTTGTAAATTGTAACAATAACTTCTATCAAATAGGAAAATACTGAAAACTGTAAGTTTAGTGATTTCATTTTTATTAACATATGTGTATGTATGTTAAGAATTTTTCGATCTCAGTGGTTATGTAAATCAATGTATTCTGTTGGTATGTCAGCCATAAAATTTGGGAGAGAGTTGTTATTTATAATCTCAGCTTACTCTCAGTTGTGCACAGTCAGGCTTTATTTGTAAAAATATCAAGGCTTAAACAAAACACCAACAATAAACAGTTAGTTTCTCTTTTATTACATTCGCTACTAAAATGGGTTGGTTTCATTCCGACTCGAACTGTAGTTTGTAAGTAGGTACAGAAAAAACAAAACAAAAATAAAACATCATTGTTTTCGCAAGAAAATCAAAATAAAGAGTGTTGCCAGTTTAGTCTTTATGCACGGGCACCTGCAAATTTAAAAAAGTATTGTTTGACCTCATGAAAATTATAATGATTGTCCATTTACTTACTAAGCTATAGGCAAGGGTTCGTCATTTTTTATTTGCGACCCCTAATATATCGTTACCTTAATATAGAAAAGCCCTAACTCGTGTTTTTTTAAGTCGAATTTTTTTGGCTAAATCTGATATATGAGCGGACCATTTATCGAAATAAACGAAAATCCGATTCGGCCACGAGTTAGGGCCTTTCTATATTAAGGTAACAATATAAAATATTCTAGGTCGTTGTCGATATAGCCATGTCCGTCTTTCTGTCTGTATGTTGAAATCAACTTTTTGTATCCCCCAAATAACTTACATACATGATTCATACAACAATAGATCAGTAATAGTCCCAGTCCGGCTGCTGTTTAAAATAGTGAAAATTGGCCCACAATTGACTGCTATATATGAAAAATCCAATGACTACCTCGATTTTTGAGAAATTTTTTATCTATGGATATCTGATGACAGATATTTCTATTCAACTACGTATATAACGCTAAAGTTATTCTCTTAGCTATTTTACTTGTTGGATATGCCCACTGTTGCAAAGATACTAAACTGTTTTACTCTCTCGTGAGGAATATGTCTACTAGCTAACTAGCAACATACTTCATATAGTCATACTGCACTGTTAGTTTTTCATCTCGTGAACCCTTATGGCTTTAAAAGGACGTTAAATTTTTTTATTTTAATTTACACGGAGGATTATCTTTTTTTGTTTAGAATAAGTTACTGAAAGATCTCAAGAATATTACAGAATTCAATATTTAAGAAAATGTTGTTTCACTTCTCGTTTCTGAATGATTACAGCTAATATTTAAATATGATACTCATAACGACACAGTGGAGAAAGTGCTCCGATAGTTTGCGAGGTAGACAAGCAAAAAGCTTCGCATTTTGTCTTTGTTTAAAAAAATAAAAAAAGTCTAAATATTTTAATGAAAAATATTTTGGTTATCTTATATACCCTTAACCAAAGTATACTTTAAGATGAAGACTAATAATATTTTTTGATAAAAAACAATTTAAATACATTTTTTTTTTTTTTTTGTGTGAAAAAAACCCGTATTAAAAAATATTTTTTCCGATTTTGAATCATTGTCAGTCGTTGAAAAATTCTTTGAAATATCTATCATTTTGTATTTATATTGATTAAATTAATGACTTAGTAATCAAGATATAAGTCAAAAATAGGTTAAAAATAGCTCAGTCATTTGTTGGCCGATTTATCCGAATTTAAATAGTTATTTAAACGGAACTATTGCTGATATATTGATGTAAGAATCATGTATGTAAGTTATTTGGGTGCTTCGAAAAGTTGATTTCAACCTACAGACATGGCCACCCATGGTGAGGGATATACAAATATTATACTTGAAATTTAAAGTTATTTAAAAGGGACAAACGGTTAGGATATGATAAACTGAGTATGCAGTTCTATAAAATAAATTTCTTCTTATCACTTTTATGGAGATAGATCGATGTTTTTGAGCAATAACAATACATGCCAAATTTCTAGGTCACCTCTATTGTTAATTGTGTGTTAATTGTTTTAAACATCGGACAGATGGACATTTTATTCTAGTTTAGGTTGGACCTGAGTTGATCAATTGTCAATGCCAACAAATTCTAATAAAAATCGTACTTTAAATACACAGCCGGACAAAGGTAGAACTTTATAAGAACCCAGAATATATTCAGCCATATTGTGGTGTGTTTAAAAATTATCTGAAAAAATTTCAGTTAGTTTCGGATTATAACAGATATTATGTTAACTTTAGACTAAACAAAACATATTTATTAATAAGGTTTTTTTTTACTCACTACTTTTTACTCACTACTACTTAATTGTACTTATTGAGCCATACATATGAAAGGTTTTCTATTAGGAGGAAAACTAAATTACATTTAAAATTATATAATAATGTGTAAATAATTGAGGCTTTAAAACATTCTTCATGTAAAAAAACATATTGTCCCCATTATCTCTATACAAAGTATATTTTTATAATTAACCTCTAAAAATTTTAATTATATATTTATTGGCTTGTGTTCTTTTGCTGTCCTGACATTCCATAATTATCTCTTTATTACATCTATTCATTATATTCTATTTTTGTTGTTAATTTGTTTTGGCCGCCAAATTGTCTAAAATTTCGATGGCTTATTATCACAAACAAAAGGAAACTAATGTTTATTATTATTTAACAAATAAAAAACATAAAAAAAAACGTATAATGAGCTGAAAGAAATAACATGGAAAAGGACTTAATAATATATTTAAATAACAAATACTTAAAGCAACAACTAAAATAATATGTCGCTGCCAATATTTATAATTAGACAGTGACAACCAGTGTTGCCAGTTTAGCCTTTTTGAGGCTAAATTTAGCCTTTTTATTTACTCTTTAGCCTCGAAATTTTGGTTTTAGCTTCGT
This sequence comes from Calliphora vomitoria, assembly GCA_942486065.2. Lineage (NCBI taxonomy): Eukaryota > Metazoa > Arthropoda > Insecta > Diptera > Calliphoridae > Calliphora > Calliphora vomitoria. Next base: position 17,957,186 of record OW818029.2, read on the forward strand.
GGCTTTTTTCTAGCCTTTTTTTAATTTCAAAATAGCCTTTTTTAAATAAAAAAGGCTAGAAAAAACCACGAAGCTAAAACCAAAATTTCGAGGAGAAGGAGAAAATAAAAAGGCTAAATTTATATTTGTGAGACATTATCATTTTAATTCATTACTGTGTTTCATTTAGCTTTTCAACATACTCAAGAATTGTGCAGTATTAAAAGAACAAATAACAATTGCCAATACCAAGTGTTTCAAAATGAAATATAGTATTTTATATCTGAAAGCTATAAATGTCTAGCAAATTCGCTTTCAAGACAAAATTGTTATTACACATTACATTCATCGTTATATAATGGACAGGAGCCCCACAAACTCTTGAAGGCTTGTGATACTAGATGGCTGTCATTTGAAATAGCCGCTAAACGTATTGTGAATCTGTGCTTCGAGTTAAAACCAGCAATGCTTCAAAGCCAAACATTTAAGTGATTAATATACTGATTATAATTTGGTGTATTATTTTTTTTTTAAACCAGTAAGCAATGCAGCGGATCCAACAAAGCTGTTTTCTGATTTAAAATTTCTTCTCCATAGTTTGTGTTTTCAAATTGTAATACAATGCAAAGAATTTGATACATTATCGTCCCCAATTAAAAATTGTTTAATGTTTTCGCCACATTTTTCATGCAAGTTTGAAGAATGAGAGATAAAATAACGAAGGGTTTAATTAGTGACGATTCTGAAAAAAATAATACGGCAAATTAAACTAATTGAGCAATTGCGACAAAGATTTTCATATGAAACCTTTTCGCTAAATCGATTTTTTATCCGTTAATAATACACTTAAAATAGTACTCGTAAAACCAAAAAAATATATTATGTATGTGAAAAATAGTAAATGCTTAGTACTTAAATTAAAAAAAAACAAAATTTAAGTTTTGTCTGTATAAAAATATATATGGGGCATTTAATGTCAAGTGAACCATCTTTTGAAATCGATGTCTTCCAATAGTTAGTTCTATTAGATAGTAATTCAGACACACTTTTTCAACAAGATCGGTCGAAAACTTTCTGAGTTGGAGGGGATCAGAATTTGACATTTTGGCCAAGCAGGTGTTTTTTCTCCTCCATGTAACTTATTACCTATTGTTCTTAGCAAAATGTGTCCCAAATAGTTTACATAGCTATTTCTTCAATCTTTCGGAAAAAAACTTTTCTTTTGACTTTTTTTGCAAAATCTAAAACTGTTGACATTTTTTTTCAAAATGGGTCCTTTTTTAATTTTTTTTTTTGCTCAAGAGAAACCTTAGGTCCATTCCTTTAAGAGGTTTTTGATCGCTTATGTATATGTGTATATTTATTGTTTATAATTAATGATTAATGTTATTTTTTGTTTGCTGCTGAAGTGTACCTTTATAATTTTATGAATTTTATAAACATATTTTCTAGTTTTTTATTTAAAAATAAATATAAAACTAAATTAATTTAATTTATAATATTTTAGCTTTTTCTTTTGGCATTTTTTTAAAGCAGTTTGGCTTTTTCTGGCCTTTTTTTGAAGTCAATATAGCTTCTTTTTTTGCCAGCTCCTGGCAACACTGGTGACAACTAACAAATTTATGATGGCCGGAGTTTGGTATGAAAAAAGTACGTAGTTAGTGTATACTAATTACAAATCTGAAGTTAGTTTTCCATACAGGATTTACTTGCAATGTATAAAAGTAATTTTTTTCTGAGCCCGTTTGTCCGTCTATCTGTCTGTTGAAAACCGGATAGGGCCCAAATTTAAGAAGCTAAGGTATTAAAACTGGGTAATATCGGTGCATGATTTCGCCTTAATACAAATGTCTCACCGGAATACTGATTAGACAGTCATTAAGATGCTGATTAAGCGGCAATCTTGATAACATTTGCACAAATTAATTATAAGTACCCTAAAATTATACTGTAAAGTATGGTGGAAAAAGGTCCTTTTCAGAAAATTACTTAAACATTCATAATTGTCTTATTATAATTAATATAGCGATGAAATTGAACATAAACAAGCTTTATATGAACCTAAATCTTTCTACCATCTATTGTGATAATCTCTCCATAATTGACCCTACACCCCATATAACCCCTATATTAGACAAATATTTCAAATGACAGATATTTTAAAGTACATTGCAACTATGTATATAAGGCTATAGTGAGTTGGACCTACAGTGGGTCAAAATCGGGAAAAATATTTTTTAAACCGAATTTTTTTTGTCATAAATTTTTTCACTAATAAATTAAAAAAAAAAAATTATATTACAGAAAAAATTAAAAAAAAATTTTAAAAGAACTTAAAAAAAATTTTTTTAAAAAAAAAAATTCTTGAAAAAAAATTTTTTTTTTCTTTATTTTATTTTAAAATATAATTTGGTGAAGGGTATATAAGATTCAGCCGAATATAGCACTCTTATTTGAATTTTAACTAATATCATAGAAATTTATTAAAAATATGTTATAATAAGATTATTAAAATCTAAGATTAATAGAATATTAAATGCTACTACACTTAGATTCTTTAGATTATATAGAATTTAATAAAAAAAATATGTTGTCTTTTATATACATTAGTTAGTTAGTTAGTTCCAGGAAGTACATGAATCATGTCTAGTTTTATAGCAAACGGAATGAAAAGTTTTATCAATACAAGTATGCTGTTCAATAGGTTGGCCCCACAAAAAAGTTGTAGATGTTCAGAACTATAATAAAAGTTTAATTCATTCTAGGATACCGGTAATCTTAAAATTCCCTTCACATGATACTAATCATAAAATATATTTTTCCTTTGACTCAGCTCACCAGGACAAACATTTTAAGAAATGGTCTCCTCAAACAAAATAGACTATAATTTTAATCAGCACCTTAGTTTTTCTCCATAGAAACAGGGCCACCCTAATGCTCACATTTACACATACAAACGTTTCAAACTCTAAGGCCAACTAATACACTGAACCATGTGTGTTTTATATGTGTTTTTTTTTTCAGCAAGTTGTGCAAAAGTAAAACTATTTTTTATTACTTCCTATAATATTTAAAATACCCTATTGTAATAAAGATACATATTTTGTAGAAATTTGGTGCTTCCAAACATATAAATCATGTAAAATAACTGGCAGACAAATTTCAGCAAAAAGGGAAATTTAATTACATTTTTTGTGAAGAGATTATACAGGAACAACACTCATCTTGCTATTGTGTGGAAATCCACACATATAAAAAAGTGTGTTAAGCGATACAATTCGAAACAGTGGAAATAAATCTGTAATTTATACTTTAAACAGCAAGTGGGCGAGGAGTCTCAAGGCCCCATGATAATATATGTGGAATCTACTAGAAGAGGTCTAAAAAAACCATTGTTATAGCTATATGTGATCTCTAAAAGTTTACGAGATATTCACATTTAAATATTAACCCTAGTCTAAGGGAATAATTTTACAACGTTAAAAAACAATTGTTACTACATATGGGTAATTCCATGTCATCATACGTGACATTTGTACGCCTATAGATTGAAATAGAATTTGCAAAAATAAGAGTGTCTGAAAATTAATTTGGACTTTATGTGCCATTCAGAGGGCACTGTATTTTAAGAACAACAAGTACATTCGCAATATTGTTGTTCAAAATATCTAGTACAATAAGGGTATATTTCTCTTCTAGTTTTACAATATATTCAGTTATATATTATATACAAATTATATATTCGATTTCAAAAACAATCATAGTCAAATTCATTTCATACACAGAGAAAACTGATTTGTAGTGCCAACTGAATTTTGTGCCAATCGAATTATTCGGTTACACATATAAAATTTGTTGGTTTTAGCAACAGAAAATCAGTTAATAAAGAATAATTTCGGTTGCAGCAACAAAATTTTGTTACCTCTTATACAATGTTATAGCCACTATTGTAATATTCGGTTACCAAGGCAGAATCATTCGATTGACAACAAATTTGGTTGCACTTTATACTATTATTTTTGCTCTTAAAAAGTTGTAAAAAGCTCTAAATACCTTCACATAGTAAAATTTTAGTGTTTCTTCTATTCAAATCATCTTGAAAGAAGTTGAAAGGGTTTTTATATTATAAATTAGACTTTTTGTGGTTAATGAATAAAATTATAGCTCCATAAAATTCTGAAACTAAGTCATTATTTAACTTAAATAATCACATTACATATTGTTATGATTTTGCAAGAACGATTTGAATTTAACGGTCTGTAACGAGTGCCTGCAGCATTCATCATGTTCATAAACGCGTCTATCAGTAGAAGCTTCTACTTATCAACAATGTTGACAGCATGAGGTTAAGTATTAGCATTGTTTATATTTATTGACATCGAAAGCTCTAGAATTCGAACATACTAGTTTGTCCGTTAAGGGCATTGTAGAAGATTCCCGAAAGATGGCGTGTGTATAAATAGTGACACAGGTTGCAGTAGTGAGGGAGTTTATCATAGGCGCTGTTAGAGTTAACATCAGCTGTCTTGTACATTTAAGCTTGTACATTATAAAGTGTGTGGGCATTTCTGCGAATTGATAAACGTGTATAAAGACACTAAGTGACTATTTGAACAGTTGTTGTTGTACATTTTAAATAAATAAAGAGTTGTTACAATTTTAAACTACTAAACGGTTTTTTATGTTTTAATCAAAAGTTAAAAAGGTTAAAACGTAACAATACAAAATATATAAAGGAACAATTGCACCTTTTTAGCTTTTTAAGGGTGTCAAGACAACTAGAGCTTATTAAACAGGTAAGACATCGACATACTTTCTTTATATTAGAAACATTTATCCCCAACTAAAAGTTTGGAGATGTCAAGACGCAGTTGTACATGTTTACTATAACCATTTCAACAGTTTTACAAGTTTTTTAAGAATATTATGATTTATATGATTGTGCTAACCATAATATGATAAAGTTAAGATTTACATGATTAAAGAAATCATATATATGATTACACTAAATAAGTATATGTTTGTGACTACCATATTATGTAGTTCTCGGCTTATGGATATCATAATCTAAGAACAACATTCATCATGAATATGTTTTTGTGCTGTTTATATTGCGACGATAATGTGAATCTTAACATTACCATATTATGAATACGACAATCATATGAATAATTACTGTGACTATTTTTTCTCTGGGTCTAAGTATTTATCAAAAAAGAACTGTTGAAAAATTTTGACTGAGCTAAAAGTTATATGCATTAAAAGTAAAAGAATTACAACTAGCTACACCTCTTCTACTTATTACATTTAGAAATTACAAATTATCCTGTACGGTGTTAATTCCTAGACATTTCCTGCCACATTAATAAAAAGCAAGAAACCAATTAATTTAGTAAAAACAAGTTGATATCCCCGGCTTCGCTCGGTAGCTATTTACTAATGAATGAGAAAAATGAGAAGTGAAAAGGAGGCAACATATTAAAAATTTAAATTTCAGATTTTTTAAAATTTTTTTTCTTTACAAACCATCTCCTGAAAATTTTGAATCAAATACATGGACCATAGAAAAAATATATGTATATAGAGCGGAAACTTTTCTGTTAAAGACCTAATTCAGTTGTCAAAAACCTAAGTGGTGAGAATGTAGTAGTAAAACAACTTTTAACTTTTAATTAGTAACTTTTTTTTAGTAATTTTTTTGTTTGAGTTTATTTTCTAGTTTCCGCTCTATGTATATTTTCTCTATGACATGGACCATTTTATTTTTATATATCCATAGCTTAATATAAAAAGGTCGCATCTCAACTTTTAGTTACTTTACAGGAGAAGGAAAAAACTGAATAAAATCAGAAAGTGAAAGTGAAAAATAAACAACTAAAAAGTTGTAATATATCGAAGTATACTTTAGAAAAGTTGTTTGTTTTAATATAAATCAAAAAATATGCATTCAACATAAAATAAGTTAGCGCTTTTTCTTTCAAACTATTATTGAAATGAGTTAGGGTTTTTTTTAATTACCATAAATCTGTTATTCGTCAACATAGAAAACTGAATTTTTTAGGAGAGGTGTATTTGAGTTTTGTCTACCAGAATATGTAAAAAACCGATTTTGAAAAAAACGAGATACGACCTTTCTATATTAAACCATCGATATATAGATTAAAGGGTGGATTTGATAACAAGATATTTAAACGTGACGCTACTTCCCTACTACTTCCCGTTTTTTTAGATTTTTAATTCTTTTATGCTACGGACAGCATTATATTATCGTGGATTGTGCTGTTTATGTCAAAAAGTTGATTTATGTAATCCGAAATGTTGGTGTGAAATGTGTTGGAGATATTTAAGCAACTACGATAACAAACAGTTAAAAAAAATATGTACAAATGAATATGTTATTAATGGTAAATCAAGATTTTGACTACTGCTAGTGCGAAATACGTAGACATACCCTATGTGTGGAAAACAACACACGAGTTTTAGAGTGAGATTGACGCCAAATCGGATATGGAGGGAATTATTCGGATTATTTTATACAATAATTTAAAAGACAATTTAACTTTCTAGCTCTTTGTTATCTTTTTATATAAATAAGTACGTGTAGCTCATTTAATTTTCGTTGCAAACTTTTAGCTGACTTTGCTTTACACTTTTAGCCCATAAACACTAATAAAGTGCGTTTCATAATTTGTACGAATTTTAACTTGTTCCATGTGCAGCAAGGTATGAATGTGTTGTGTACAAAACTATAAGTGGGAGTCTTCCGTTTGCCGGCACTACAACGCTCTTCAGACTGCCACTGTCTCTCACTCTCTCGCCCGTTCTCTTTCGTAATATTATGGCATTTTGTAAAAAGCATTTTAAAGTTATGAATTGCACTTTTGTGTTTGTTGCAAAAAATATACAAGAACAAAAAAAATGGTGAACAAAGTTTGTGCACTAGTGTAGTAGTTGGAGTTTTTTTTTTTTTTTTTGTTTTTTTGCTGTAACAGTTATGTAGCAGGTGTTTTAAATTGCGTTAAAATGCTAGATTGAAAACTTTTGCGTTTACTACTTTCTTTGTATCAAATACGTAGTATTTCATTATTTTTGTGCTGTTTTTATGACTGCCATTTAAGTTTTTCTTTTTTATTTTTTTTGTGAGTTAAATAAAATGTTTTTGGAAAAAGTTAAAAATTTTTTTTAATAATTAATTATAAAAATGTTTGTTTTGTTTAAAAGCGTTTTGCTGTAAAAACATTTGATTAAATATAAATTAGTTTTAAATTAAAACAACAATATATTACAAAAATTTTCATATTAAAAATAAAAAAAAAAAATAAGGAAACACATAAATAACAACAAATTTGTACAAAAGTGTAGTTGGTATTTGTCTACAAAACTAATTTAATTAAATATAACTCATATGCACACATACTTACAAAAGAATTATAACAAAATTATTATTAAATTTATTTGCACATTGTAAAGTAATAAATACATTTTTTATATATATTTCCTTAAATTGCTTGATAGTAATATAAAAAATCATGACATATTAGTATTTAAATTGCTTTAAATAAAAGAAAACTATTTGAATTTATTTTTTACAAATTAAGGTAAAAATTAATAATTATTAAATGTCTGCAATTAAATTTTAAAAGCTTTGTATTTAACATGTTGCATGTTGTTATTAAAGCAATTAAATATTTTTATTTTAAGTTTTTATTAAAAAACAAAAAAACAATAGAAATCTCTTTAAAAACAATAATTTAATTATAAACCTTTAGACAAATTCAACCAGCCTTTTACAACTAAATATTACTTCCTATAGCTTTTAATACTTAATAGTAGTGTACTTTAAATTATTTGCAAATTATTCATGACTCCGGCTGTGTCTATTTCACATCTGTCACTCCGAGCCTTTAATACAATTCAACTTAAACAAATATAATATCTATGCAAAGTAGGATGACACCGTTTGTATGGACACAAAATAAGCTATAGATGTTTCCTTAAGGTAGGGTCACACATAACAAATATTTGACGAAAAAGACGTAACCACTAAATAAAATATATTTGAATTCTGTTATTTACTTCAAAAACTTATTTTACTTAGGATGGTTCAAAACAAACAATTTAGTTTTATTTTATTTGATGCTGTTTGATCTTACAAAACAATTGTAAGAATAAACACGTCAAACAAATTTGTGCTAAAACAAGTGGTTACGCTTTTTTGAGCAAATATTTGCCATGTGTGACCCTACCTTTAGTAAAATGAAAATTTAGTTCTAGGCTTTTTAGGTTTTTCTTAATTTTTTTTTCTTCAAATGTTGTCATCTATCTTTGATTAATTATTCCGATATAAAAACCCATTTACGATTCTAATGGAAATTTGAACACTTTTTCAATATGCCATATATAACTGACATCATGGGCGCTTTTTTAAAAGCTCTATAAAAATATACAATAACTTTTTTACGTAATGAATTTTTTCACAATATTAGAGTTTTATAAAAAGAGTGACAGTCTTTTTTCACATTATACTTGTTTTTTTAAAAAAATTTTTTTACAAAAATTAAGTTTTCCCTTAAAAAGCTTTTTGTTCAAATTTGGCTTTTAATTGATTTTCTTTCACAAAATGAGACAAAATAAGGTTTCCACAAAACAAACTGATTAAAAAAAATACTTTATATTGTTCCCAAAAAACTTTATATTTTATTTATATTTACAAAATGACACTTTTTTGCACAAAATGATTTATGTGAGCTTTATATGAAAGCGAGTTTTTTACAATAAAAGTTAAAATAAAATAAAAATGTTTATAAACAAATAAATGCTTATAATATAATAAAATTTAAAATATATATTTTCTTTCTCTTTGCTACTTTTAATGGCATTTTCTCTGTAGTATTTATTGTATCATGGTATAAAATCTTTCTAGCAACAACAAATAATCAGAAAGATATGAACAGAAGCCAAACAAAGCTAAATTAACTGTAAATTTTATATTTGATTTTGTTCATATTCCAATGTCGCGTTCCGGTACCTAATTTATACTTTGTTTTCAATACTTCGCAGCTGGCAATTTTAATTCTCATCATTAACTAGTGTCTTTTAACTAAAATACCAGTTACTGTATCTAATAATCACATTAAAAATTTTTTTTGAAATTCAAAGTCTGTCTCGTTTGCGATCGTAAGTGTATCTGGTATAAATCAAGATTACCATAACAGCTTAATTATAAACAAATTGTTAGGAAATTGCGCTTGAATTTCAGTGTTTGTATTTAAAATGCTGTGAACATTACTAAAGATATAACTGAACATCTTGTAAACTTCATGAAAAGGCGACTAGAGGCCGTAATTAAGCTGAATGGAGGACCAACAAAAAATTTCAATTTATAATTTTTGGATTTTGTATATAAGTAAAATAATTTAATATAAGGACTGAGATCAAAAATAAGTGGACACACTAAGAAGTCTTATGAATGGAAATATCCTCTTTTGTAAACATTCCTTGATGTAAATTTCGGTATTTATAGAGCCCTTTGTAACAAATGTTTGACTTTTTTGCCGCAACTGCATATTGCTTGCCATACCAACACTTTTTGTCTGCTTTTGGGTCCTAAACTGTTCTTCAACATTCCCTCGAGCATCAGCAACATAAAATTTTTGACCAGGAACTTGCGAAAAATCTGCCCGAACATACGTTTCGGCCAGATTTTTTATAAAACTAGACTTCAATTTCCGTGCTCTTTTTTTGGCCTCTAAATTTTAGGCTTGTATGTTTTTAAATCTGCATTAGCTTTAAATTTTCATACCAAATAGACCGAGCACTGAGCTAACCGGGCTGCTTTCCTATCGGATGTGTTGGGAGCTCTTTTAAAAATGCTTTCTATTTTTTTGGCTTTGTTTTTTGGCATCATGTGGACCATTCCTTCTACCTATAATATTTAATATTGTTACGAATATGCAATGACGATTTGAATTCAACGGTCTGTAACAACTGCCTGCAGCATTCATCATATTTGAAGGCACGTGCATCAGTAGCATGTGGTTATTGGCATTGTTGTAAGTATGGCAACACTAAATGTTTGGGCTGCTGGCAATGACATCGAAGGCTCTGGAATTCGAATGTACTAGTATGTTCGTTGAGAGCATTGTAGAAGACTCCCGATAGATGGCGTATGTATATATAGTGGCAGAGCTGGCAGTCAAGAGTTGAGTTGATCATTGTCGCTTTTAGAGTTGACATCAACTGTATTGTACTTGTATACTTGTACATTATAAAGTGTGTGTGTGTATTTCTGCGAATTGATATATGTGTATAAAGATACTGAGTGCCTATTTAATGCTGTTGTTGTTGTACATTCTGAATAAATAAAGAGTCGTTACAATTTTAAACTACTAAAACTGCTTTTATTTGCAATCAAAAGTATCCGGTTTATTTAAAGAAAATAAACCACATTTTTAAAAGGTAAAAACGTAACAGTATAATAAAAAGTACCATTAGAAAATAAAATCTAAATTTTCCACACTTGGACCCCGTCAAGTTTGGAGTTTAAAAGTAATTTCCTGATTCTAGGTTCAATCAAAAAGTACCATTTGCATTTCCTTAGTTCGCTTTTGTTCTGATTTTTTGGTATTATAATACCATTGAGCCCTCTATTATTGATTATTTCTTTACTGAGAAGCATATTAGACAACTTTAATGTAGATAAGCCAACTAATTTAATATATTAAAAAGTACCATTAATAGAAAAAGCACCAATTTGCCTTTTGAATTTTAAATTTTTATAGCATTTCCTATACTATCAACTGATTTATGTTCTAAAACACTTAATATATAATAAATGATTATAAAATAAAAAAATTAAGAAACTGATCGGTTTTAAATTTTTTAAACCCCAAACCGCGGTTTTGAAATCCTTTGATTTTTGGAAACTCTCATTTACATAAATCATATACAGTAAAGGGCTTAAAATTGAGCTCTGTATATTATTGGTGTATATACGTATTGGTGTCTATTGTCAAGCAATGAAAATATTAATGTACTCGCTGTTTAATTTAATTTAAATTGAACTAACAATTTATTATATGGCTCAAAGAGTCAAGAGCCTTCATGCAATCTAATAATAATATTACATAATTTACTTACTTGTCCAAATTTCTTCTTAATTGCTTGACTGAATCTAGTATAACTTTCAATTGATGGCTATGTATATTAAGGGTCCTCAGATTGCATCGCAAACTGTGCAATCTGTGCATTTTTACACTCTCGCAAATGAACTGTCAAAAATTGTATGGAAATTCGTGTGCACAACTCCGATAACCTTGCGGGACAATTTAGACTCGCAAACTTGAATTTATTGTGCATTTGATGAATCAGCTGTTTTTGTTTACTTTTATTTATAAGAAATAAAAATCAAATAAAAATATTTTGTACATGTGAAAATTGTGTGACTTTGGAACATAATGGTTGGATTGAATGGCATTGTGTATGGAAATATTACCCAACAGCTAGAACATAAGGAAAATCTTCCAAGCTATGTTTACCATTGTTTTTTCCAAAGATTTCACTTTCATTAGACATTTCTAGAATTTTAATGTATGCAATTTTTAAAATTTTTTTTAAGCATTTGTTGAATTTATTTTTATTTGACATCTTTATCAAATATACATTTTTTGTATCAAATTGTACAAAATGTGTTTAATAAATTATGTACCAATTGTCTGATTATTGAATTTTTCTAGAGGCAATTGAAAACGAATTCTATTTTTCTCTCGTTCTAGATGCCATGTTTATTGCTAATATATTGAAAACAACTAATCGATAAAGCCAATATTTTGCACAAAACATAAAGCAAAAAAAAATTCTGATTTCTTACGCCCATGTGGGCAATTCCATATCATCGTACGTGACATTTCTACGCCTATAGAGTGGAATAGATATTGCAAAAACAAGAGTATCTGAAAATTAATTTGGTCTTTATGTTTCATTCAGTGGGTACTATATTTTAAAATAATAAAAAGTTCATTTGAAACATTGTTGTCCAAAATATCGTGCAAAATATGTGTATATCGTACGTGACATAAAACGGAAGTCATTTTAAGGTGTATGTAAAAATATGCGAAAATTTTGGAATCGTGAGAGGCGTTATGTTTTCTTTTAATTTCTTACACTGAACGAAATATTGTTCCTTTACAATCCGTCATATTTAAATAACAACAATCTTTGGATGGTTTTATAATATATAAAATTTAATATCGTACGTGACATACCGTACGTGACAGAATTTTCTCTTATAATAAAACAATACATATTCTGTAAATATATGTATACAAAAACTAAAAAAATTAATAGAAAATATATATTCGGTTTCAATAAACAATTTGATAATAGCAAAAAAACAATCAGAGTCAAATTCATTTCACACTATATGCTAATTTAGCCTATAACACGCCAATTAAATTAAAAAATTAAATTTTGTCAGTTTAAACTATTATTTTTGCCAATAAAATGTTGTAATATGATCTAAATACTTTCACATAGTAATATTTTAGTGTTTTCTCCTACTCAAATCATTTTGAAAAAAAGTTTCAAGTGTTTTTGGGTTTTCACTCGTGATAGTATTCTCGTGGAATTGCCCATGTGTATCTTAACCCTAGCTATGTCACTATTTACATATTTAAATAACTGAAATTTAAAATAGCTGTAACTAATACATTTTTGATTTGATTTCAAGCCTGGTCATATTGTGATAAAATTAAGGACAGCTGCACCAGTATACCTAATGGTTCATATAATATAGGTACCTAACAATATGAATATACAAATATAAATAGTGACAGGATTGGTGCCAGATCTAGGGTTAAAGCAAAACAAACTACCATTTGATAACACTTCTTTAACTCCATGTAAATGGGGCCATCCTAATGCACAGCCCTCTAAGCATAAGCAGCCCATCATTTGAAACATTTATAGTATATCTTATGCAGTATTCTATTTTTTGCCTCTGGTTGCATGCAACAAACGAATTTAAAATAAACAAAACTTAAAAGCTACAAGGGTATTAGCCGAATTTGGGGTACATGTTAATAAACTCTATAGTAAGCTTCTTAAACTATATTAAAATTACACAAACAAAACTCATAAGCAAATGAAAATTATATTTATATTCGTTAAAATTTGTAATAATTATATATGTATGTACATATATAAATGCATGTTACTTGCATAGTGTAGGGTATTGAAATAGAATTTGTTGTTTATCACTGCTTTACTTAATATGCCACTGTCAGTTGCAATTTACAATTTGTTTTGTTTTTTGCCTCCTCTCTAGTTTTTTGTTTTATATTTAAATTTTTTTTTTAACTTTTATATATGCAGCTTTCATTTAAATGAATTGTCTGTGTATGTACATTTTTTTTTTAAATATAATTCCTCTTTAGAGTGTATGTTTTTTTAATGTTAGTTTTTCGCAATTTGCAGTAAAAAGCATTATGACTTAGTAATTTACTAAAGTATAAGTTAAATTTAGAGCTGAAAGTGAATTAATAGTTACAGTTTTTTTTTTGTTTTGCTACTTTAGGGAGTACAGTTAAGTGTTGTTGGAAATGTGTCACTGAATTACATTTGAAAGGAGAAGACAAATTAAAATTTGGCAAAAAAAGAAATTAATTTATTAAAGTAAGACATATGAGTGATGTTAATATGTAGGAGCAGCATGTAGCACATAAAGGATAAATAAAACGTATGAGTGATATTTATTTAAACAATAAATTAAATATTAATCATACGACTTGGTTACAGCTCTTAACTCAGTTGTAATAGAAGATGAATTGAACAGCTGCTTACAACAAAAGTAATATAATTTCTTTTACAATTAAAAGAAATTTAAATTATGTTATTAATTTTATAATTTCTTACAAATCCATAAACTTTTATTACACTATTCATTTCAACATTTAAATATACAAATTTTATTCACAATTTCATTGTACTATTTAACGTATATATTCACCACTTTAATTTATTATTTTTTTATACTTTTACTTTAACTTTTCATACAAATATTTATTAAATACCTTGCAACGCCTTCACTTCCGGTCGTCATGCAAATATATACATATTTATGGCCATAAAATTCGAATCTTTTATATTCATAGTAGTTTAATACTGCCTGTTATGGCGATGCATATTTTATTATTACCATTAACGTATAATTAAATCATAAAAAAAATATATATAAATACATATAAAACAAAGTAAACAATAAAAGTAAATTTTACTATTAACTGTTCTTAACAATTTGTGTAAGCTGTCAGAGAACTTTCCTTTATTGCTGATAGTTTAAGCAGAAATCTATAAGAACAGCGTTCAGTTCAGTTTAACTCTTTAGCTTTTGTGGCTGCATGATAAATAAATAATAAAATATTTATTAAAATTGTACAGTTTTAATATATGAAATATATTTTTGTAATTACTATTTAAAGACTTGTAAAATATGTATTTAATGAAGTATTTTCACCAACCGAGAATGAATAAATATGAAGGCAGGTTGAAAAAAAAATATTTAATTATTTAAAAGCTTTAAGTTTTAAATAAGTTTGGCTTCATTTTTTTATTTTATTTAATGGTTCTTTAATTTTAAGCCATTTAAATTAAAATTCTTTATTTATTGGGTCTATGACTTAAAAATTATAGTTTTTAATTTGAAACATTTGTACAATATAAATTTATTCAAAGTGTTGACCATTGTACAATGGGGCAGAATCAAAATTTTTTTGGAAATAAATCTCGGATTTCTAAACGCTAGTCCGATCGGAATAAAATTTGACGTGGGCATAGCCAAGGAGTATTCGAGTTTAAGTTATTAAAATAAACCCCACAAATGCTCCAGGCGCGGCACTATAGGGGCTCAAAATAGGGTACCTTCCACATGTAAAATTTTTAAACACTTGGCAATTTTTTGTTTCTCATCCGATTTCAAAGCGCTCGTCTATGTCTTGAAAAAACATTTTTGCATGTGTAATTTATCTCTTACAATTTCCGTGTTGTCGGCATTTCAAAATTGAAATTTTAAAATTTTGCCATCCGCTTTTTTTAAAAAATGTGGCGTACTTTTGATCCGAATGAACTCAAATTTCTTTCGTTAGCTAGACAACTAAGTTACCAATAACATGCAAAAGATATCAGAGAATATCAGTTACAGATCCAAAAATACACGATTTTCAGTTAAAAAATAGTAGATTTGTGCTGTTTTGTGTGCGAAAAGGTGACTTAACTCTTCCTTTATTAAAAAATAAACCTTCTTTAAGGACATATAACAATTTTATAATTTTCTATAAGATATCTTTATGGAGAACATTTTGGTATAAAAAACATGTCAAAATTTTTCAAAATGTCATTCGTACGCCCTTCGGAATTTGGCCTATTTCTTATAAAAATTTTAATTTTGGGCCACATGTTCTAAAATCCCAAAGCTTGGATCAGAAAACGGAAAGCAGTTTTGCCAACCTTGATGTGATCCCTATTTACCTCCATAGTACTTTCCCAGCCCTGAAGGAAATGTGGATGCTATGGGCAAAATTGTAAAAAATACCAATTTTGGATTTTTCGCTTCAATTTTGAGGAATTACGGGATTCCCTTTGACTTTTTGACAACTTTCTTTACACTTTGTTATTTAGAATGAAAAACTAAAAAAAACGTTGAAAATTTCGTTGAGTTTTGTTAATAAATAATGATTTTATTACATATTACATATTTATTGAGCTTCTAAAACTAAAATTTGTATCAAAATTTTGATAGGATTGCAAATATTAGAAACATTTTAATACACATTTTTCTGAATTATTTTGTTTAGATAACTTAATTTTTGGTCTTAATATCTCAATTAGTTTCAAAAATATACCACTTCAAGAATATTGCACTTTTTATAACTAACAAAATTTGAGGATATTTTCTTAATATTTTATTCAACTACAAGTCATGGCTCTGACTTAGTCACATTAAAATATGAAAAAGTGCAATATATTTGAAGACCTGAGTTTTAAAGTGGTATATTTTTGAAACTAATTGAGATATTAACAATAAGTGAGAATAAATGACAGATATGTACCCTTCAAAATTACATATAAGTTTTAAGTCATATACCCAATAAATAAGACGAATTTTAAATATACTTCAACTAAAACTAAAATCAATCATCTTAACATTGAGGTCCAATCACATACTAATGAGCCCTCTCACATTCAGTGAATAATGCTGATTTTTTCTTAGTAATATTAAAAAATACAACAACACACTTGGCACCAATATCTACTTTGAAAATAATTTTGGTTTAATATATAATATAATAAACTTTTTCTAGATTTGTCTTATAGTTATGCTAATAACTTTATTTCTGATTACCCGATTCTGCTGGTTTCAAATACCAAATATCTTAGATCAATAATAAATATTCTGGGTAAATATTATTAAATTCACTTTTATATTCTTGGCATGAGAGTGTTTTACACACACATGGGTGACGTTAAGTAAGGACTGAGATCAAACAATTTTTAACATACATATATGTTAATAAATATGAAACCACTAAACTTACAGTTCTGAATCTTTTTTATTTGATTGGAATTAGTGTTACATTTTACAAAAAAAAAAAAAATTATAGTTCTAATCACTAATGATGAAATTTTAAACCTTTTTCGAAAACGCTTCCATTATGGTTTTTATAGAGCTGTCACTTTGTTCGAACAAGTTGTCCATCTCCGTTTAAAATCTACCACACTTTTGGACACCTTTTTTGTGCTCTTCAATTCTCTTTTAACAAGAGCCTAATATCTCTCCACTGGTCTTAGCTCCAGGCAGTTTGGTGGAATTGCCTCTCTTGGTACAAATACCATATTATTGTTCTTGTACCACTGAAGACCTTTCTTATCATAGTGACAGGGTGCCAAATCAGGCAAAAAATAAGTGGACACACTAAGAAGTCTTATGAATGGAAACATCCTTTTTGGAAAACATTCCTTGATGTAAATTTCGGTATTCATAGAGCCCTTTGTAACAAATGTTTGGCTTTTCTGCAGCAACTGCATATTGCTTGCCATACCAAAAACTTTTTGGGAAGTTTTGTCTGCTTTTGGGTACTAAAGCATCAGCAACATAAAAAAATTCACCCAGAAGCTGCGAAAAATTTTCCATACGTACATTTCTTCATCCATTATGCAGCCGGTATATTTTTTGTATAAAATTTGATTTCCGTGCTCTGTCATTGGCCTCTAAATTTTTAGCAGAATTCCTGTGAGGTACTTTTTGAGCTTTGTATGCTTTTAGACCTTCATTGACTTTAACTTTTCGTACCAAATAGTCCGAGTACTGACCTAACCGGGTTGCTTCCTACCGGAGGTGTTGGGAGCTCTTTTGAAAATGCTTTCTATTTTTTTGGCTTTAGAAACTTCATGTGGACCATTCCTTCTACCTGAACCAGGTTTTCTATCAACGGACAAGTTCTCCCGGTACTGTTGGATAGCATTGTAAACAGTTTGACGGCAAACCTTTGATTGTTTGGCCAACTTTTTGTAGGACCAAGTTGGGTTTTGTTGAAAATATTTAATAATTTTAGTGCGACCTTTTTTCTGGTCACTCATTTTAATAAGATTAACAACAAATGAACATAATTGACATTAAATATAATAACTGACAAGCTTTACAAAGGTAATCAAATATTACTTGGGTTAAAAGTTTTAATGAAAAACGTGTGTTAAGAATTTTACGATCTCAGTCCTTAGTATTAAAATGTTATAGGGTTGAGCATGTATCTCCCACTCTGCAGTTCCGACTGAAAATCAATTATATATGAAAATCAATGATAGCATACGGCTTAAGAACCTACTTCATTTGAACATGGGGAAGCTTTAGGATTTTCGGATTTCATAACTTTAAAGAACATCTTGGTTTAAACTGTAAAATTTCTTAATTCGAAAATAATTCTGTATTACTTTATGTTTACTAATTATGTTCATTTATCTTAGCAGTGATAAATTATGAATCTTAAAGCTTTTCAGCACTAATATTAACTTATTCTGTTGGGTCTATTATGGATGGCAACCGAACTAAAGTGGATGGAAACTGGCAGCTGTCATTTTCTGTTGTTACAACGCAACTAGTGTTATTTTTCGCTAAAGTTTATTTTGGCATATTTATGAATCGAAATCGGTTAGAGATTTCGACTACTGAGCATCAACTCTTTCCCAAGATACCAACAACTGATTTACTCTCATATTAACTGAGCATGAGAAATTAACACTGTCATCAGCTTCGAAATAACTCTCCGCTTATTATTCAGAGCAGACCCTGTTATAGTCAATAGCTTATCTGCTCATTCTCAAACAACGTACTAAAAATACTTAAGATTAAACTTTTGCTTCTAAAGTGCCTATTAACTATTTAAGATTCAGTTGCAAAGAAAACTTTCTACAATCTTTGTATTTTACCCACAAATCAATTGACATAATTAGGTCATATATGTATATTAAGCAATAGAATGCTATTTAGCTCAACAAAAGTATCTATACAATTTAAATATCAAATACCTTTTACCTAACTGCCAAGCCCACATTTTATTATCTGCAACTCAGCAAACATGAAATCTTTCAAATTTATACTTTTGCAAAAAAAAAAACAAGAAAATCGTAAAATTTTCAAATATTTGTCAGACATGCAAACGATTTATTATAAACATTTTATATACTTACATATGCATGTAGCTACAATATATTGATAAACTAATTTTAACCTCAAGAATGGCAAACTTGAAGAACAATAATAACTTTAATAAATGCATTTGTGTAAAATACATGTACACATATATACCTACATATGCATGCATGTATGTATAAACACAAATGCAATTGAGCAACATTTTTGGGTATCTGTTTGTTTTGTGCGAGTGATTGTACAGACAAACAAATATTTCTATTTAAATATTGTTGTTTATATTGTCGATTAGGCAACTAACTAAACAAATTGCAACAAAAACTCTAATAAACCTAAACCAATAAACCCAAAATTCTATAGGTAAGACAGACAAACAGAGAGACTGACAATGTGTCTACTTGCCTGCCTAACTACCAATTCAGTTTTGTGTGTGTGTGTAAATAATATAATATGAATTACCTTAAAATATTTTGCAATAGTTTGAGCAAATGTCGAACAAAGTTGTAGAAAAGTAAGGGAGATGAGAAAGTAACAATTTAAGTAATTTCAATTTTGTGGTTAGCACCTGTTTCTATTACTCTGCCTATGTGTGTATGTGTGTGACTTTATTTGTTTGCTTGAGTTTATCCAAAACTATTCTTCTCTTCTAATAACATTTCATTAAAATCAAATTTAAAATATTTTCATTGCATTCCCAGCACACAGTAAACAAAACTAATTCTAACAGGGTGTTACAAATACTTTAAAATTTATTATCGTAAAGCCAAAAAAACACTATCCTTTATCAATTTTGGTAACTTCGGAATCAGTAAAAAATATTTGGGAAAATTTCGGTATATTATTTTCTGGAATAAGACCATCAAGTAGAAAATGTTTTAAAATTTAAACATACGCCTTTTTGCTGGGGAACTAAACAACTGCAGTGGGGAACTAATTTCAAAACGGATATAAATATATTGTTACGAATGTGCAGTGACTATTTGAGTTTAACGGTCTGTAACGACTGCCTGCAGCATTCATCATATTTGAGGGCACGTCCATCAGTAGCATGCGGTTGTTGGCATTGTATGTAAGTATTGCAACACTAAATGTTTGGGCTGCTGGCAATGACATCGAAAGCTCTGGAATTCGAATGTACTAGTATGTCCGTTAAAAGCATTGTAGAAGATTCCCGATAGATGGCGAGTGTATAAATAGTGGCAGAGGTGGCAGTCGTGAGTGGAGTTTATCATTGGCGCTGTTAGAGTTAACATCAACTGTTTTGTGCATTTAAGGTTGTACGTAATAGAGTGTGTGTGCATTTCTGCGAATTTATATACATGTGTATATGTATAAGGTATTTGTAGAAAAACACATGAAAACATTGTGTGCCATGTTCCAGGTCTCGCATCATACAACAGAGTGGATTTTATGTTGGAATTAAATTATTTGATTTTGATTTGTTTCGATTAAATGATTTCCAAACCGGATTTAATTGGGGAAATGCACTCTGTGCCTCATTTATGCGACTGGATATATCTGCTACTGCATAGTCAAATATCGTCCCACTGTGGGCTGGCTCAGCTGGCTTCACAGTATAAAATCCTGCGAAGTTAATTCCACAAAAACAATATATGTGCCTTAGAGTTAAGAGCGTTTCTTGATTATTAAACTAACAACGGTTTACAAATATATCCCACATAATAGTCAAATGAGATTACTCAGAAAGTTTAAATCTACAAATATTTATAATGTTTTTTCTTCGAAAGAAATTACCTAAGAATTTGAGTTTTATTAATTGTATTCCATTTTTAAAAACACCCTTTATAGACTTTGATATGGGTGTGTATGAGTTTAAGATAAATTTGTACATTAGGTATTGTGCTTAGTTGTATTAGAGTTGATATAGTCTAGAAAATAGTTGTAGGTCTTAGGAAAAATAGCAGTTGAAACAAAAAACCCAAACAAATTTCTAAGGACTGAGATCGAAAAATTTTTAACATACATATATGTTAATAAAAATGAAACCACTAAACTTACAGTTTTGAATCTTTTTTTATTTGATTGAAATTATTGTTACAATTTACAAAAAAAAATATATTTTTATAGTTCTAATCACTAATGATGAAATTTTGAACTATTTTCGAAAACCCTTCCATTATGGTTTTTATAGTGCTTTATGTCACTTTGTTCGAACAGGCTGTCTATCTCCGTTTAAAATCTACCACATTTTTGGACACCTTTTTTGTGCTCTTCAATTCTCTTTTAACAAGAGCCCAATATCTATCCACTGGACTCAGCTCCAGGCAGTTTGGAGGATTTACCTCTCTTGATACAAATACAACATTTTTGTTCTTGTACCACCCAAGACATTTCTTACCATAGTGGCAAGAAATGTCAGACCAAAAATGGACACATTAAGAAGTCTTATGAATGGAAGCATCCTTTTTTGTAAACATTTATTGATGTCAATTTTAGGTATTTATAGAGCCCTTTGTTTCAAATATTTGGCTTTTTTGCCGTAACTGCATATTGATTGGCATATCAAGAACTGTTGGGGTCCTAAACTTTTCATCAACATTCTCTCGAGCATCAGCAACATAAAAACTTTGACCCGGAAGCTGCGAAAAATCTGCCAGAACATACGTTTCGTCATCCATTATGCAGCAGGAATATTTTTATATAAAACTTTACTTCAATTTCCTTCCCCCGTGCTTGGCCCCTAAATTTTTAGCAGAGTTCCTGTTAGGAACTTTTTGAGCCTTGTATGCGTTTAAACCTGCATTGGCTTTAACTTTTCGTACCAAATACTCCGAGTGCTGAGCTAACCGGACTGCTTTCCTACCGGATGTGTTGGGAGCTCTTTTAAAATGCTTTCTATTTATTGGCTTTAGAAACATCATGTGGACCATTCCTTCTACCTGAACCAGGTTTTCTATCCACGGACAAGTTCTCCCGGTACTGCTGAATAACATTGGAAGCAGTTTGACGGCAGACCTTTGATTGTTTGTCCAAATTTTTGTAGGATCAAGTTGGGTTTTGTTGAAAATATTTAATAATTTTAGTACGCAGTTTTTTCTGGTCACGGATTTTAGTCAGATTAACAACAAATGAACATAATTGGCATGAAATATAATAACTGACATGCTATACAAAGGTAACTTGATCAAAAAAGAAAAAATTTCAAATAATTCTTGGGTTAAAAGTTTTAATGAAAAACATGTGTTAAGAATTTTTCGTTCTCAGTCCTTATTAACATTGCTGTAGAAAATACAACATTGAGTAAAAGCTTTGAACGTTAACGTTGAAAGTTCTAGAATTCGAATATTCTAGTTTAAAGATCATTGTAGATTTGTAGATGGTAATACAGTTTATATAAATTGGCCATGGGAACACCACAAGGGTGAGTCTAATTTGAAGCATAGTTAAGTAAAGGCATCAACTGCATTGCCAGTTTATACTTGTTCATTATAAAGTGTGTGTGTGTATTTCTGCGAATTGATAAACATATACAAAAACACTGAGTGACTGTTTGAACTGTTGTTGTTGTAGAGTTTTAAATAAATAAAGAGTTGTTACAATTTTAAACTACTAAACAGCTTTTATTTGCAATCAAAAGTATCCGGTTTATTTAAAGGTAATTAACCAAAGTTTTTAAAAGGTGAAAACGTAACAATATGTTGAAATTAGACTCAATAATTTCTTTAAATATTCTTAACTTCTCCTATAATTTGTTGCCAGACTGTCCCTCATACATATGTATATACAATTTGTTTCAACGCATTGGCTGCATTGTAGTCATATGCACCAGTATTAGTTTATTGTGTGATTACAAATGTTGTATAGAAAATACGTAAAAGCATACAATTGAGTTTGGTTACTTTACTTTGTGCTACGCTGCATTGCATTTCATTGGATTTGGTTTTGGATTGAATTAGATTTTAAGTTTCTATACATTTATTTTCTTGTTTTATTTTATTTTTTCTTTTGCCAATTCCATATATTATTTGAGGCTTGTTAAATACATCTATAAAGCAAATGCAGACATGCACGCACATGCAGCCATCTAATGCTGCTTGGTTCGGAGTGGTTGTTTAGTTGGTTAGAAAACATTTCTCTACCAAAACTCTACATATAAAAAAAAAAAATATAAAAATAAAAAAAAATTATAAAATGTTGCAAGTAGATTTATATGTGTAGCAAAGAAAAAGAAACCTCAAGCATTATATAAAGAAATTGAGAAAATTTATTGTTTTTTATTCCTTTTATAATGTTCTACTTGTTTAAATCCCAGAACCACATTTGCATGCACACTCTAAGACACATAAATATTTTACAGTTTTCAGTAGTACAAAAGTTAATGGGAATAGGCCTTACAAAAGGCCTTATAAGTGTGCGGCAACCATATAAATAACATCGTGTAATCATGCTAAAATGATTGTGTTTTCCATAAAAAAAATAATAACAAAATGTGTTTGTTTTACAAATAAAAGGAAGTTTGAAGAATCTCGTTTACGCAAAAAAGTTTTTACATACAAACTTTCTTTGATAACCCCTTTTTTTAACAAAACTAAGTGCAAAACTTGTCAAGAGAAAAATCCCAGTCACCGACAGAGTAAGAATCGAATCTTATACAAGAAAGGCCTTCAAGAACAGGCCTTCTGATGTCTAGTGCTGTATTGTTTTGTATATAAGTATGTGCGTACGTGTATTGTTTTCCAGTTTTGTGAATAAAATCATATACATGCCTCATATGGTTGCGGAAACAATCATTTTCATCAACTCCATCATCGTCATCATCTACATTAACAAAGGCAATCTAAGCTCTTTTTCTTGTCTTACTTCTTAGATGTTTTAAATATATTTTGTAGTTTACTTCACATGTTTGCTGGTTTCATAAGTAATAGGGTGCTTTGTTAAAGCTTACATTACCCTATTTACCGACTCTTGGGTAGAAGTTTAAAAAGAAATTAGCATAATGAAATGGTGCCACCTTATTATCATTTATTCATACATGTCTCAGTGTCTCTCAGTGTGTTGCTATTTATATCCAAGTAATTATTTGCAAAATCTGTTCATGTATGTTTTCGTATGCATAATATTTTGTATTAAATAAGGATTTGCAATTTAAAACATTATAATAAGTTTTATTTTCTGTTATAGATTAAACGTTTGAGAACAGTAGATAGATATAAATATAAAGTATACACCCAGAGAAAATAATATAGTTGTAGATGTTTTCCATAACCACTTACAAATTTGTGCAAGTTTCTTAACAATATTATGGTCACTGTAAATATGTATATGATTGCTGCAACCATAATAAATTTAAGTTACCATTTACATTATTGTGGCAAACATATATATGATTGTAGTAATTAAGCATATGTTTGAGGAAAACATTTTTATGATGTAATACCGCACCATATTGTGTTTTTCTCGGATTACTGTTGTCATAATCTTAGATCAGCATATCATGATGAACATAATTGCAATAAACATATATTTGTTTACCACAATCATATATATAATTGATACACTCATGTCAGTGGTATCATAAACATGTAATTGTTACCGAAATCATATACATAATTACAGTGAACCCAAAAATGTTTAAAAAATTTTAAACATCTTTAAATGGTTATGGAAAATATGTACAACTATATTTTTTCTCTGGATATGTATGACACAATTTACATTATATAAGGACTGATTCAAAACCTTGCTTCTGTGTTTGATTTTTGTATTTACCCAGCAGATTGAAAGGTGCGAATTGGAAACTTTACACTAGCGCTATTAATACTTGTCCATCAAACTAGTTCGCTGTGGGTGTTTAAGTGGTAGTTAAATAACTATGATTTGCACTACATTTCGCCAGCCTATTTAGAAACTTCGCCTTAAATTTTTAAAAATAAATTCAAGTAAAATAAAATTCTCTCAGATATACCACTTCGATAGCTACATGTTATGCTGAATGTGGCCATTGGAATTTTCATTCTCTCTGATGATGAAAAAAAGCTAAAATTGAGAGTAGACTAACATGTAATTCTTAATAACAAATAAATAGCATTACAAATAAGAGCTTTGAAATTCGTACTATTGAATTTAGTATTAAAGTGTTATGCTGAATGTGCAAATCGGCCACATGCAATGACGTCTACTTGATAAATTCACCAGTCAATGACGCTGCGATTGAGTTGAAAATTCACTAGTGGTAGTTCACAGTGGCTAACTAATTCGAAAAAGTGGAACTAAGGAGTGGGATAGTCAAATTCTTAATTTTTTACCTTTGTAAAACATGTCATCTGTTATGTTTAATGTCAATTATATTCATTTGTTGTTAATCTGATTAAAATGAGTGACCAGAAAAAAGTGCGTACTAAAATTTTTAAATATTTTCAACAAAACCCAACTTGGTCCTACAAAAAGTTGGCCAAGCATTCAAATGTCTGCCGTCAAACTGTGTCTAATGTTATTAAACAGTATCGGGAGAACTTGTCCGTTTATATAAAACCTGGTTCAGGTAGAAGGAATGGTCCACATGATGTTTCTAAAGCCAAAAAAATAGAAATCATTTTCAAAAGAGCTCCCAACAGATGCGGTAGGAAAGCAACCCGGTTAGCTCAGTGTTCGGACCATTTGGTACGAAAGGTTAAAGCTAATACAGGTTTAAAAACATACAAGGCTCAAAATAATCCTGACAGGAACGCTGCTAAAAATTTAGAGGCCAAAAACAGAGCATGGAAATAGATGTCAAGATTTATAAAAAAAAGTATTCATGCTGCAAAATGGATGACGAAACGTATGTTCTAGCAGATTTTTCGCAACTTCTTGGTCAAAAATTTTATGTTGCTGATGCTCAAATGAATGTTGAAGAAAAGTTTAAGACCCAAAAGCAGACAAAATTTTCCAAAAAGTTCTTGGTATGGCAGGCAATATGCAGTTGCGGCAAAAGAAGCCAATCATTTGTTACAACGGGATCTATAAATACCGAAATTTACATCAAGGAATGTTTACGAAAAAGGCTGCTGCCATTCATAAGACTTCATAATGTGTCCATATATTTTTGGCCTGACTTGGCATCCTGTCACTATGGTAAGCAAGGTCTTGAGTGGTACAAGAACAATGGTGTGGTATTTGCACCAAGAGCGTCAAATCCTCCAAACTGCCCGGAGCTAAGGCCAGTTGAGAGATATTGGGCTCTTATTAAAAGAGAATTGAAGAGCACAAAAAAGGTGTCCAAAAGTGTGGTAGATTTTAAACGGAGATGGACTATCGGTTCGAGCTCTTTGACTTCTTTTGTTTTACCAATATCTGTTAGACCAGGAATCCTTTCAATGTGCAAGTCTGACGTATAATATTTGATGTCTTTGGAAACAGTGGGACGATGAACCTTAAGTGGGTTTGCTATTTTTTTTGAAAGAGCTGACATATTTTTTAAAGTTAACGTGATTAAAACATAATTGGTCAATTCACAAAGTCTTTTAACATGTCATATTGTCATAATGTCCTAAATTTTCACGACTCGGCGGATCGGCTTAACCGGCTCTTAGGCATTAGTCGCAGGTCTCTGCTGGTTGGTTACCATAACACAATAAACATAGCATACAGAGTAAATAGTATTATTTTAGGATATTTTTTGCTTGAAAGGCATTAACAACATTTTCAAACCATTGTGAAATATTAGGACATTATGATAATATGCCATGATAGGACCCCTTGTGAATTAACCAAATAATTTCTTGGACCAAGGTTGAGTTTTGTCTGGAATAGTGTGTATAATTTTTGTTTTACTCACTTCATTATTACTTGGTATTATTAATAAATATTAAGATAACATAATTTAAAATAGAACCACATTGTGAGGTCTTTAATAAAGGTTTTGCTAGGAGTTCCCCTTCAGACTTAAGGTATTTTTATTAACATAATACCAATACTTATGTAAAAGAAGTCATAATAATAACACTGAGCAACCACTGAGCATGTTGATTAGATTTTGCTAATTACACGTAAAGAGCATTATTTACAACTTTGGTGTCTTTGGTGACCCACACTGCAATTTTCCGGCAAAAATTGTCGTGGAATATTCTAATTCTTAAATGTCCATTTTGAAAGGACCTTCTTTGATTTTCTCGAAAAAGAGGTGAAATTGACTCCTAAAGAAAGGAGATAGAGGGTTATGATCTTCCACAAAAATAATCCCCATAAAATTTCACAATATAACTCTGACAATGAGAATTCTCTCAGACATTAACTAACAACATTTTTTTCATTTAATATAATGCTCCCTTCGATCAAAAAAATTAAAATGTTGACCCACTGTGAAAAATGAACTCAGACCAGCTAAACT
The DNA here is from genome assembly GCA_942486065.2 of Calliphora vomitoria. Classification (NCBI taxonomy): domain Eukaryota; kingdom Metazoa; phylum Arthropoda; class Insecta; order Diptera; family Calliphoridae; genus Calliphora; species Calliphora vomitoria. The sequence continues at coordinate 17,984,194 of OW818029.2, forward strand.
ATAAGTTTATTCCACAAAAATCATTTACTCAACATGCCCTTTTAGAATTATAGAGTTGCTATTCTGTTTTAATCAAAAAATCTGAATTAGTTCTCAAAAATACATATAAGTTATTGTCTTTTAGTTTGCCTTTAGTAGCTCAATTTCAAGGAAATACCCATATTTCAGAAACCAACTTTTTAAAGCATTTATTTACTTACTTGCATATTCTTCATTTACTTTTTTTAAGATACAGCCTGAAACTAATTTTCCAGATTTAATTTCTAAACAGCTGAACCAGAAATATCTACATAGACATATATACACATACAAATATTCATACAAACACACACACATATGTAAATACATTCACACATACACTTGCATTGCTTTTTCCGATTATTTATTCATTTAGGTTTTTTTTACAATATTTTATTTATATCTTTTATTTTATTATTTGTTTTTACTCGCTTTCTTTATTTTTAATAATAGTATATGAGACTTTATCAATATGTGTGTATGAGTTAAATTTAATGAATTTCATTCACATGGCAAAAAGAAAAAGAGGCTCATATGTTATAAATATGTTAAACATTGCTGACTGCCAAGTAAAGAAAACAATGTAATAATGAATAAATAAGAAAAATAAATTTAATAGACGCATTTTTCATTTACATACATATGCATTCAATTACCCCCAATACATTTTTATATATTCTGTAAATATATATTTCAGTTTATATTTATATAAAGAAATTCATTTAACATTTATAGGCCTGAATTACAACTGTTTTACAACTTCTTTTCATATTGTTAGATTTTTGCAAGTAAAATGTTATAACAAAATGTTGATTAGTTTTGCTAAGTCTGTAGTTTCTATGATATTTAATTGTGAATACTTGCCAATACATATGTATGTATGTACATATAACTAGTATTTTAAAAAGTCTGTCCATAATTTTTCTATGAAAGAAAAATATTTCGAAAATTTCTTTAAAAATTAAATTAATAAAAATTAGATGAAAGTAAACATGTATAACAAATATTTGCTTGATTTTATTGAAGTAGCTACAAGCTGCGTATGAGTGTTATTTGATTATTCGCAATAAAGTATACGCGCATACTGCAAGGGAAAAATACAATCACAAACATCTTTTAAGTAATACACAGAGAAAACAGATTCGTTATTTCAACCGATTTTAGCTCCAATGCTCATGATTAAATTGCCATTACTGAATAATTCTATTAATTTTACTGCATATATGGAACACGTAACAGTTTTTAAATATTAATTCCACTAAACGAACTGAAACTATCAGTGAGAGCAAGCAAGTGAGAGAGTTTCCAAAAAAACGAAGAATTTAAAAGAAACAAGTAAGAGAGTTATTTATATTCAGTTGTGCCGAATTTTATATACCCTACATCAATTTATACTTTAAAATAAAATTAAAAAAAAAAATTAATTTTTTTAAATTTTTTTTTCGAAAATGCTTTTTAAAATTTTTTTCCAATATTTTATTTTTTTTAATTTAACAATTTTTTTTAACTTATGACAAAAAAATGTTTTTTTATGAAAAAAATATTTTTCCCGATTTTGACCTATTGTAGGTCCGACTTACTATAGCCTAATGTACATCATTGCAATGGACTTTGAAATATCTATCATTAGATATCCATATTGTCTATATTTATGACTTAGTAATCGAGATATATATCAAAAATAGGCCAACAATATGGGTTGTCTCGGATTTTTGCTCATATCTCCGTTATTTATGAACGAATTTTGCTGATTTTAAATAGGAAACTTCTCGAAAGCATGTCTGACAGATTTATTGAAGATTTGGATCACTAAGATAGCTGGGGTGTTCAGAAAATTGATTTCAACAGACAGACAGACGCACAATATTATATTTTGGGTACTCAATAATCTATGTATATGTATAAGTATAAAAGATTAACATTACCGGGTAAAAAAATCGGTACTCTTTTTAAAACATATTTTTATTTAGCACATGAACATAGATATATTAATACATTATATACATTAAAGTTGGCTAATAATCTTCTCAGAAATAATCAAGAATAGGGACCTCAATGGTATGGTAGAACTAAGCCAAATTTAGAAGTACTTTTTTATTCCTCAAATGGTACTTTTTCTATAATATTGTACATAGAATCAGGAAATTACTTTGAAATTTTAAACTTGACGGGGGTTTGTATGCGAAAAATTAGTACTTTTAATTATACTTACTTTTTTCTTACTAATAAGTAGAACTATTAAATTAGGCATTCATGGTGCCGAATGAGAATACAAAATGTGGGTCTTTATGGTATTTTTTTTATTCTAAAAACCACATTTCAATGAACCAATAAACTTGAAATTAACAACATATTATCACGAATGGTTAAGAATTCATTAAGAGATACTTAATAGTATTTAATTGAATTCTTTTTGATTTCTAAATTTTGAATTTTTCTACTGAAAATAGTTTAAATAATAAAAATCGAAAACCCAAGAATAATTGTCGGTTTTCGGTGTGTAGAATAATAGCATGTTTATAAGAAACTAGCTAAACAGGTTTTTTATTAATATCAATAAATCACTTAAAGTGGGGGTGACACGGGTTGTCTTCCATATGTATTGGGAGACGTATTCGATAAATATGGAACTCCATGTGTAAATTTTCTTTATACATAAGATTAATAAATTCCACGTTCACACGTACATATGTAATTGCGTACATATGTAATTGCGTGTGACATAACCCCTATTAGTATATAGAATAAGGACTGAGATCGAAAAATTCTTAACACACTCTTTTCATTAAACCTTTTAATCCAAGTATGTTCTGGAAAATTTTTCGCAACTTCCGTTTCAATATTTTTATGTTGCTGATGCTCGAGGGAATATTGTAGACAAATTTAGGACCCAAAAGCAGAACATTTTACCAACAAGTTCTTGCTTGTCATGTCAAGCAATATGCAGTTGCGGCAAAAGAAGCCAAATATTTGTTACAAAGGGCTCTATCAAGGAATGTTTCCAAAAGAGGATGCTTCCATTCATAAAACCTCTTAATGTGTCCACATATTTTTGGCCTGACTTGCAAGGTCTTGAGTGTTACAAGAACAATAATGTGGTATTTGTACCAAGAGAGGTAAATCCTCCAAACTGCACGGAGCTAAGGCCAGTGGAGAGATATTGGGATCTTGTTAAAAGAGAATTGAAGAGTACAAAAAAAGGTGTCCAAAAGTGTGGTAGATTTTAAATGGAGATGGACTACTTGTTCGCAAAAAGTGACAGAAATCTCAATAAAAACCTTAATGGAAGAGTTCCCGGAAAAGGTTCAATAATTCATCACTATTGATTAGAACTATAAAAATAATATTTTTGTTTTGTAAATTGTAATAATAATTTCGATCAAATAAAAAAAATCAAAACTGTAAGTTTAGTGGTTTCATTTTTATTAACATATATGTATGTTAAGAGTTTTTCGATCTAAGTCCTTAGTTGTTTTTAATTAATATTTTTAGTTTGACTCATCGTTAAACACACGAAAATAGAACATACTCTAATTGCCAAAAGACATACACATGTATTTTCCATACACAATGTTTCATATGGATTACACTGTATGTACATATTTGCATGTCACAAACTACATGCAGTAAACACCGTGTGAACCCCTATTTAAAAATAGCATATCGCGCATGGATGTCACACAAGCTATCTTTTGTTGAAAACTTTGCATAAATGTGGCTGAATTTCGTAGATGCAACGTTCCATCTTCAATGTGCGCATTGCTGAGGTCGCGTTAGCATAGGCATTTGACTTAAAAAACCCATACATTACACGATCTAGGTTACCATTTCACAGCAAAGCAGGACATTAAGGTCGATTGAGAAACAAGTGGTAATAAAGTTGAGTCTTCTAAACTATTGGTTTGATTGAAAAATGATGTATGAATTAATCGTAGAGGAGGACATAAGCTTTAGTTTGTAAAATTTCGAACTTATATCCCCGTGTTACAAAGTGTGAAATCTGATCATTTATAGTTAGAAAAACTTTATTCAGCAAGTAACTTGTACAATTATGGACACACCCAGACAAAAAATATAGCTGTACGTGTTTAATGCAACCATATAAACATTTTTACATATTTTTTAATAATATTGTGTTCGCTGTAATTATTTATATAATTTCGGTAACAACACTACCAACAAATTATTATACCATTCATGTCCATAATTAAGCCGAGAATAAAATAATGTAGTAAATTTTTGAATAAATGAATACATTTTTATGGAAATCATGTTCATGATTATGATAACCATGAGCTGAAAACAACATAATGTGGTAAATCCTTTATCATAAAAACGGCTGTAACAAACATATACTTATGGCTAACGCAATCATACAAATAATTACATTGACCATAATATTGTTACAAAAGAACTTGCATAAATGTTGAAATGGTTACATTAAACATTTACAACTATTTTTTCTTTTTAAAATCAGTAAACTATTTAACTAAGCCTAATACACAACTAAACATGAATACGTCGGCATATTCCAATAAACAATGACGATGAGGTCCTAAGTGTCCTCTATATTATCTAAACAAGCATTAGTCATTGGATCCACAGATGAGAAGCAAGACCGAAAAACTCTTTAAAGACGAGAAAGTCTAAAAAAACACCGAAATTGTAAATATTTATAGCTTAATTAACTTATATTGAGTGTATGACTTAGAAATGCGGTATTTTTTCAAATGTTAAGCTTTTATTTTGAAGCATTTGTACAATATAAATTTGTCCCAATTATTGGCCATTGTTAGCTATGACATTTTCCCATATTTCTGACAATATATAGATTCCAAGCCAAAAGAACTAATTATCCTTTGAGGCCAAATCAAGTCAATATCGGATACTCCGTTCCAAAGTAAAGTGTACCCCAGAGAGAGCGTTCTACATCGATTGAAATAAATTTTAGGACGGTGAGGCAAAACTTCCCAATCACTTCTTTGTAAATACTTTTTAACAGGTATTGAAACATGTGGCCGAACGTTGTCATGATGGAATAATTCGGTATCATGTCTGGCCGCATATTCTGGGCGTTCTTCGGCAAATGCTTGCTTTAAACGAATCAGTAGCGTTCGGTATAGGTTACCTGTTATGGTCAGACTTCTGCTGCAATAAAGCGTGGTTTTGCTCCCAACAAATACAAAGCATTACCTTAGCTTCACCGATATTTAGCTTTGGTGTCGATTCGGCTGGTTGGCCGGGCTTCAGGCTACGATCTCTTACGGTTCAGGTTATTATAAAGTATCTATTTTTCATCGCAAGTAATGATTCGGTGCAAATTTGATTTTCTTTTATAGCTTTCAAGCATAATTTTGGACATGTAAAATCGTTTTTCAAAATCACTTGGCTTCAATTAGTATGGTATCCAATTTCTCTGCTTTTGGGAGAATCTTGCTGCTCGCTAATGTTTTGAATAGCTGCTGGAGTTTTCAAACTCTTTGATTTTTCAAACTCTTGTTGAGCTTGAGTAAGGCCTACATTTTCAATGACGCTTTGTTGGCCCAAAATTCTATATTTTCGAAGCAAACAAAAACTTTGTGGTTTACACTATAAAGTTCAATAAATAAGTGAGAATAAATAACAGATATATACCCTTCAATATGACATATAAGTTATTAAAAACAAAAACCGCGTTCAAAAAATTATGCCATCCATTGTAAATCCATAATTTTTAAGCCATACACCCAATAATAAAACCTACGAAAAGGAATTATAAAACTTACTTTCATTTTCATACAACCTATTGTATAAATTTAGAGGAATAATTCTTTCTGTGTATATAATTTTCATAAAACCTTAAGCTTTTTCATAAGAAACAACCGTGTTTTTAGGAAACATTTTTTAATATAAAAATTAATTTAACTATTTAACTAGAATTTGTTTTTAAGTTATTTGCTTTAATAAATTCTAGACAAACCGTTTGTAAAGAAAAAAAACAAAACAAACATTTAAAGGATTTCCTGTTATTTTAAGTTTTTTTGTTGGCAAACGGAAAAGCAACAAAACAATAACGATTTCAAAATTATATTCATTTAAAAGTAGCAACACTAACAACAACACCTCACTTACCGGCAAAAGAAAAATAACTAAAATGTTACTTGTCCTGTAATTTAAATGAATATTTTTCCATTGTTTTGTTATAAGTATTTTTTTGTTGCTGGCTAAACAAAACATTGAAATATTTCTCCACAACCCCCGAAAATAAAGTTGAATGCTTTTGTGCTACATCTTTATAAAGTTTTCTATTCGTACACCATTTCCCAATGAATATTTATACATAATCGTTTTGCTTTTAAGCCGATTTTATATAGTTATTTTAAAAATGTTTAACATATTTATAAGATATTGTATAACAAAAAGTTTGATTATAGTTAAATTAAGGGAAACAGTATTTTATTGTAGCTTATTTAATATTTAAACAGTATAACTTTGATGGCACATATAACAATAGAGTAGAAAATGTGTTACAAAAAGAACCAGGAAAGTAACAGATTTTTACTGTGGCTGGCTTTAGAGTGGAAATGCAATTTAAATGTTTCCTGCACAATATACTTTCTTTCTCTTGTTACATTTTAAGAATGTATATACATTTGGTATATTAAGTAGCAGTAATTTAGTAGGTACTTTTTAAATCATTAAATTGGTACTTTTTATTTACATTCAGTGTATGACTTACAATATATGGCGCAACTTTTGTATGTGGTATTTGGTTTTAATAACTTACATGTAATAACTAATATTTATTCCCTCTTTTTTTGTTGAATAATAAAGTTATTTTTTTTTACACATATAGTGGAAGGATAGACTAATATTAATGGACAAAATTAGTCTCTTTTCACATATACGAATGATACAATAACAAAATACATGGCAATACATTCTCATCAATTAGGTTTTACCTATCTAGTTCAGTTACCTATCTAGTTGTCATCTATGGCTAAAGCATTAGAAAAAGTACTTTTTTTTAATATTCCAACAAGTACCCAATTAATACTCGTATTTTTGTATGTCTATTTGAAAACGTAAAATATGTTTTATTTTGTTAAATACGAATAATTTTCAAAAAGTACTTGCTGTAAAACTTCCAGCATTCAAATATATATATGAAGACTCATAAACTTTTTATTTAACATTTCCGTTGTTTAGTCTCATTTTTTGGCCAAGGATATTCTGAGTTTGTGTCTAAGTTTAGTGTTTGTATATTTGGTTTAAAAATAAAATATTTCTCCCATGAAGGCAAACAGTCAGTATTATCTGCTGCTGACATTAACAACATTGAAATGTGTTTTTTTTTTTTTTTTTTCTTTTTGCCTCATTTTGGATTTTCTTTGCCATTCTTCTCAGCCATAATAATATTATTGCTGGTGTTGCTAAAGGAAATGCTAAATATTTGTAAGAAACAAAATTTGTGTCCCCCCCCCTTAAAAAAAAGAAAAAAAGAAGTGTAATATTATGTTCAGCTTAGCTGAAAGTTATAACGCAAAACGCGTATTCAAATTGCTTTTAAGTAGGCAACAATTGAATTGGCACTCCAACTAACTTTTAGAAGGAAATACGAATAAACCAAAACAAATTTATGTGTGGCACAAAAAAGAAAAATAAATATATATATTAAAGTAAAATTCATACAAAATATTTAGCATAACTACCAACCTAAAAATATTATTATTATAATGAAATGCAAGGGCAAAAAGAAAATATAAAATCTGCTAAATAGTTTAACAAGTGAGAAAAAAATTTAACAACAAACGATTTTAGGTCAACGAATTATAAGAATTTGAAAATTTGTTTAATGCCAGCATAAATTTATATTTATAAGGGGAACAAAATATTTCAAGTAGTTTTAAATTTATTTGCTAACAATTTCAGATTAACATTTCAAATGTAATTATATGTATGTGATATGCAAAAAATATGAAATAAATTGTTAATAAAAGCGAAATTTTATAAAATTCAATTTCAATAATCTTCTCTTTATTATTTTCTTTTACTTTTAGGTAAGTGATATTTCCCTTTTAATATAATATCTACTGTGTGAAAGGCCATGAACTGAATGAAATAAGTAAGTGTTAAGTAAATTTTGCAGAAATATTGTGAAATTGTTACAATGGATAAAAATTAAGGAGGAATGAGTTATATATGTTTAATAGTGTTTTCACACCTAAAGTTAAAACCTGGTTTTAACGTTAAAACCATAATTAGCTGATTTTACGTTCACACTGTAAGTTTTCATAAATCTGGTTTTAACATTTATTGGTCAAACTCTATTTTTTTCTCCCACATTTCAATAAAACCTTTTCGTTGTGTTCTGTTCAAAAGCTTATTTTTCTCTTGTACTTTTTTATTGTTGCTGTTGCGTTCATTATTTAATTACGTTTATTAATTAGGTTTACTCTATGTCAACGGCTTTATTCGTTTTTATATTTGTTTTGTTTTCTTTTATCAGCTGTTTTCAACATTTTCATGTTGGTAGCACTGTATTTAGTACATAGAAATCAAGGTTGTATTTCATAAAACCTACTTAAAACCAATTCAAAAAAGGTTTTAAGATGGTTTTAACATAATAATTTTGTATGGTTTTAATAATGGTTTTAACGATAAAACCAACTTTTGCATTAAAACCACTCAGTGTGAAAACACTATAACATTTCAAATATAAGGATTGAGATCGAAAAAACCTTAACACACGTTTTTCATTAAAACTTTTAGTTAACCCAAGTATTATTTGATTTGATTTTTTTTGAATCATGTTGTCTTTGTAAAGCATGTCAGTTATTATGTTTAATGTCAATTATGTTAATTTATTGTTAATCTAATTAAAAGAGTGACGAGAAAAAAGTGAAAAAATTACACTATCCAACAGCATTTTTGGACGAATGTCCAACTCGTGACCCCATAATGGCGAAATAAGTGTCAAATTGACTTCTAAATATATGAGATAGAGGGTTAAGATCTTCGACAAAAATTATCCCCATAAAATTCCTCAATATAACTCTGATAATAAGAACTCTCTCAGACATTAACTTACAACATTTTTTTCACTTTGTATAATGATCCCTTCGATCAAAAAAACTAAAACTTTGACCCATTGTAAAAAAAAAACTCAGACCAGCTGGACTATAAGTTTATTCTATAAAAATAATCTACTCAACATGCCCTTTCAGAGTTATAGGGTAGCTGTGCTGATCCAACCAAAAAGTATCAATTTTTTTTCAACAAAACCTAACTTCATTAAAAGGTTATTCGGGAATACAAAATTAATATTTTAGTAAGATAGATTTCATATGCTAAATTCCCAATTCTATTCACTGAAAATTATTGTTGGGGGATAAGCTATTTCCTATGCGCATTTCACTGGTTGCTTAGGCCAGATCATTAGGAAACCTTTTCCCAAAAGGCTTTAGAAAAACTAAAGATATTATAAAAATAAAACTATAGAGTGAATGAGAATTACAGACACCCAAGCCAACAATAAACAGTGATATTATCTTTTCATTCTCTACTACAATTGGTTGGTTTCTTGCCGACACAAACTGTAGTGTGTAAGTGAGTAAAGAAAAAAAATTGGGCAAATGATCAAAGCTCTGCCGTCAAACTGATTCCAATGTTATTAAATAGTATCGGGAGAACTTGTCCCTTGATAGAAATCCTCGTTCATGTAGAAGATATGGTCCACATGATGTTTCTAAAGCCAATTTTCAAAAGAGTTCCCAACACATCCGGTAGGAAAGCAGTCCGGTTAGCTCAGTACTCGGACTATTTGGTACGAAAAGTTAAAGCCAATGCAGGTTTAAAAACATACAAGGCTCAAAAAGATCCTGATAGGAACTCTGCTAATAATTTAGAGGCCAAAAACAGAGCAAGAAATTTAAGTCAAATATTATAAAAATATATTCTTGCTGCATAGTGGATGACGAATGTACGTATGGAAAATTTTTCGCAGCTTCTGGATAAATTTTTTTATGTTGCAGATGTTCGAGGGAATGTTGTGGAAAAGTTTAGGACCCAAAAGCAGAAAATGTTCCCAAAAAGTTCTTGGTATGGCAAGCAATATGCTGTTGCGGCAAAAGAAGCCAATCATTTGTTACAAAGGACTCTATAAATACCGAGATGTACATTAAGGAATGTTTACATAAGAAGATGCTTCCATTCATAAGACTTCTTAATGTATCTTCTTATTATTTTTGATCTGTCACTATGGTAAGCAAGGTCTTGAGTAGTACAAGAGCTATAATGTGTTATTCGTACCAAAAGAGTCAAATCCTCCAAACTGCATGGAGGTAGGCCCAGTGGAGAGATATTCTGCTCTTGTTAAAAGAGAATTAAAGAGCACAAAAAATATGTCCAGAAGTGTGGTATATTTTAAACGGAGATGGACTACCTGTTTGACAGAAAGTAACAGAAAGCTTAATAAAAACCTTAATGGAAGCGTTTCTGGAAAAAGTTCATAAATTCATCACTAGTGATTAGAACTATAAAAATAATATTATTTGTAAATTTAAATAAAATAATTACAATCAATGCAAAAAGTGTCCGAAAATCATTGTACTCTGTATGCTATGTTTATTGTGTTATCGTAACCAACTAGCAAAGACCTGCACCGAAAAGCTAAGAGTCGGTTAAGCCAAGACGACAATATGACATGATAAGAGACCTTTTGAATTGACCATATATGTTTTTTCACGTATATACATTTTTATTACTCAAATAAAAAAAAAAGAATTTAAGACGATTAAACATCTCCACCCCATAATTGCCTTTATTGTGTAATAAAAAAAACCATGGAAAAAAATCGTTTAAATCTTCTTTCATTTTATTGAAAAGTAAAATGAATTATACAAAATGGTAGCAGAAAAAAAAAATAAAACTTAATAAAAATAAAACCAATATCATTCATTTGTAAACCACCAACAATATGGTGGCGATTTTTCTCTCCATATACCAGTCCCAACAAATGCAAAGATCAACCACACCCACAATTTAATGTCAGGAAAAAACAGTCTACATTAATTTCTGCATACATATAAATGTTTATACCCTGCAATACTGGGAACTAGTTACGGAAAAACCCACCATTGGGTACCCCATCTTACTTATCTCTCAGTTTTTAGGTGCGGGAATTTCATAGCTAGGGGTGTACTTAGTTGGTATTCAATGATTTCAAAGATATATTTTTTAGTAGGTTGTCTGTTTTAATACCCTCCATCAAACAAGATGGGAGGTATATTGATTTTTCCTTTTTGTAACATATCGAACTATTGGTCGTGAAAACCTAAAAGTACTCATATCATTCTAAGACAATCTTGCTTTGTTTGTTTTTAAAAAAACGATACAGCACAAACAAAAGGAACTGGCAGGCTGAAATATTCCACAAATACTGTCTGTTCATTAAGTTTGTTTCGACAATATCGGCCCATGAATTTATCTAGCCCCTATATAAATGTCCCCTCGGAATACTGTTTGAGCAGACATAAATATGTGGATTATGCGGTAATCATGATACAATTTTGCTTTAATTAGTTCTAAGTACTCTGAAATTATACTTTAAAATATAGCGAAAATCGGGAAATATTTGTCCCCCATACAAGGTCCCCCTTAGGAAACGACTGGATCATTCATAATTATCTTATAATAATTAATATCGTAATGAAATAAGACAGAAACAAGTATTTTTACTACTTGAATCTTTCTACCAACTTTTGTGAGAATTGCTTCTCACGTGTTGTTTTTGAAGTGTGCTCCGTTGTACAGCGAAAAAGTCGCACAGAAAGTGTTACCAATGTGATACCTATTTTTCCAGATCCAAAACAACTTTTACATTAGGCAGAGAATACATTCTCATACTACTTACACAGAGAAAACAGATTCGTGATAGCAACCGAATTTGTTGTCAATCGAATGAGTCCACCTTAGTAACCGAATTTTTCAGTTGTAGCTACAAAATTTTAGAAGGGATAACAAATGTTTGGTTGCTTCAACCGAAATTCTTCTTTATCAACTGACTTTCTGTTGATAGAACCGAAAAATTCGATGTGTGCAACCGAATCATTCGATTGGCAACAAATTCGGTTGTTATCACGAATCTGTTTTCTCTGTGTACCTTACAGCAGTTCTATTGATTTGGGAAAGAGTTGCACTTCTTATAAGTGAGGGCCAGATAAGTTTGGATATCCTTGAAGTGTTAATCGTTGACCGCCTTTGTCACCTCTTTTAAAGCTCCCACTTCTCGACTGCATTTGACAATCCAATTAGAGGAATATGAACGTTCGTCTATGAAGCGATGTTATCCAAATCCGTTCGGTGCCTCGAATCGTCATAGCAATTTCGTTTCCTCCCTGGCCTGAGAATATGTCACACCTATACTAACCATATAAGTGTCAACGGCCGAGGTATCCGAAACAAGTTCATCAATTCAATCCCACATGTTTGTAGTGATGAATTTGAATTCACAGTTGAATCAAAGACGGATAACAACAGACCAGTCAAATAGATTTTCCGAAACGGAAGTTTTCTATTCACTCTACAATAGACACAGTTTATAAAATCTCTTAAAATTAGTCCTTTGGATTAATTTTAAGAGATTGTTAAAACTTAACTCGAGTTTTTTAAAAGCTTAAATTACTATGTCTATCGTTGAGTGAATACAGATTTTCCATTTCGGAAAATCTGCTTGAGTGGTCTGTTGTTAACCGTGGTTGACTCAAAATGCCGATAGACTCCACAGTAAACAACATGGTAAGAGTAAAATATTGGTCCACCTCAATTTAGATGAATTTTATTTATAATTGTTTCATTTAAATTTATTATTGGCAAGGCAGACTTAGGAATTTATCCCCCAAAGTTGTGGATTACAAAAGGCTTTTGGGGACACACAACTGTGTTAGAATATTTCGAGGAAACTGCAAAAATTTACACTCTTGCATTGTCCTGGTGAAAAATAAAATAATTTCCAAATGCGGTCGTTTTTTTTAGCTTTTCATAATAAGTTAGCATAATATTTGCCATTGATTGTTTTACCCTTTTGAAGGTAGTTAAAGTGGATTTATTGGCTGACAAACCAACCTTGGTATTCTTTGGCGCCGATTCACCCCGAGAAACCCACTACTGTTTGGTCTCTGGTGTTTTGTGATGGTTTCACGGTTAAGAAACGGCTCAAAAACTCATCTATATTGCGGTTGAACAACACCAAACACTACTCCGAAGTTGTCACGCGATTGAGTTTATGGTCGATTGTGAGCAAACGTGGCAGACATCTTGCGGAAAGCTTTTTCATACCACTAAGCCATGTGAGATGCCTATGGCATCCACAGTCTATGGCATCCTCAGTCTACCTCACTTTCAATCTCCGATCGGCCAACCCCATACCGTGAATTCTTTCAATTGTTTCAAGTGTGGAACGTCCAGAACGTTTAGCAACGTTCACAACGAAATACAGTAAACCACCTTTTTATAATTGTAATTGATGGTTCAGAGTTTCAGTAGTATTTAAGCTTTGGTTTGAGTGATGGTTTTTTTTTCGCAAAAAATAATGAGCACATGAAATTTTCATTTTCCCATTATCTCCTCAAGTGAGGCGGTAGTCTGCTAACTATCAATGGCAGTCAAATGCAAACTAAGTAATGCAGCTTGTTGAAATTTTCACAGGAGTCAACTGACAGATGGCTGTTGACAAGAGCAGTGTTGCTATTTCAATTAAAATGTGCCAGATTGAAAAAGTCACGGACTTATTGACCAGTCCTCGTATTTGGTTTGCATCTTGAACATATTATGAGTACACATATCTTAACTTAAAATTTAATTGTTATGTGTTTCTTTATAAATGATTGTATTTATCATTCTCTAGTAGCTTTAAAAATTAATATTGTTACGTTTTTACCTTTTAAAAAACGGGGTTTATTTCCTTTAAATAAACCGGATACTTTTGATTGCAAATAAAATCAGTTTAAAATTGTAACAACTCTTTATTTACTTAGAATGTACAACATCAACAGTTCAAATATTCACTCAGTGTCTTCATACACGTTTATCAATTCGCAGAAATGCACACACACTTTATAATGTACAACCTGAAATGTACAAGACAGTTGATGTTAACTCTAACAGCGCCTATGATCAACTCAACTCACGACTGCCAGCTCTGTCACTATTTATACACGCGCCATCTATCTGGAATCTTCTACAATGCTCTTAACGGACATACTAGTACATTCGAATTCTAGAGCTTTCGATGTTAATGTTAGCAGTTTAAACATACAGTGCTGCCATACTTACAAACAATGCTAATAACCGAATGCTATCAACATTGTTAATAAGTAGAAGCTACTACTGATGGACGTGTTTATAAACATGATGAATGTTGCAGGCAGTCGTTGCGGACTGTTAAATTCAAATCGCTATTGCACATTCGAAACAATATGTTTCGGTGAACCAAATTTATAAATGCGATGAACATAAAAATGTTTACATTAACTAAAAAATGTCTAAAATTAAATTAAAATTACAATTATTTGTATACAACAATATATTGTTTCAAAGGCCACAGTGTAGTTGTAGTAACCATGCCGCACCATGTTTTGTCTCTACGTTTTGCGAAGGATCATAACTTTGAGAACCTATGAAGTTATGATTTGCACAGCAAGCACTGCACTCATTCTTAGAATTTAAGACAATTTCTGCGGATCACCCGAAAATCTGAGCAAATACAGTAACCAACGCAACCATAACGAACCATGTTTATTCTCTGCCTATACACAGAAAATTACAATTACACTCAGGATGTATTTGCAAAATTTTTTTTTACAAAAACAGAAGAAAATTCAATTATAAATTCTTATAATTTTAATACATTTAGAACAGTTTATAAATAGTAATAGCCATTATAGTAAGTTCGTCCTGTCAAAGTAGCGTTATAGCCAATAGAATGCTAATAATTGTTGCCTTTAAAACTACAGGGTATTTTCAGATAAACAGTGGGTAACAATATAAGAAATATAGTTCTTATAAAATCTAGTTTTCTTCTTAGTACTTAAACTATTATTTATAAACATAATTGTTGTTAAAATATTAAAAATAAATACAACATTTTTTTAATATTATAAGTTTCTAATACTGTCACTCACTGTATTATTGTTTGTTTGTTTGCAGTAACTATGGTCTCTATAAAAGCTGCACAAAAAAATTAAACTACATAATAAATGACTTAAAATAACTCATTTATCTTCTATTAAATAAATGTAATTATTTTTGCAATGAAGGAAAAAAAAAAGAAACAGGAAAAATATAAAAGCAATTATTGCATCCAAACAAACTGGCTAAAAAAATTGATTTTTTCTATGTGTATATTTTGTAATGAAGTACATTTTTTCACTTTAAAAACTACACAAAAATATAATTTATCAAATAATTTATTAAAAAAAACACACAGCAATAGCAGATATTTTAAAAAGATTTAATATGTTATACACACTTAATATAAAACAAGTTAGAAATGATGGTCGGTCAAGCCCGATGATACCCTAAACTGAGTAAATGAGCAAACACAACTTTCTTTTCCTTTTAATTTCAATAATTTATTTTCGCGAATAATTTTCGGAAGCGGAACTTATAAGGGACCTATGACTAATTATGAAACAATCGCCATGAAATAAGGTTGTGTGATTTATGCCTATATGAAGCTTATACAGGAGTTGAATAAGGAAAGTGATTCTGAGTCGATCGGTATTACAAACATCACCACTAACCTAATATACCCTCCCCACTATGGTGGTGTAGGGTATAAAAAAAGTACAAATATTTAAACCCATAAATAGTTTCATTTCATTTTAAAAGTGTTTACAAATTCACTTAATTACTACTTATTATTATTCAATTATATGTTTTATAATTAAGTATATTTGTAGCTGAAGACATGTATAATTAAGCAATAAATTTATTGGTCTACTGACACAGTTTAACAATTCTCTGGGCCATCACTCTGGATCATTCAATCAATGTCTTTTATTACAACAATAGTCAAAATAAAAATTCACATTTGCAAATACACACAAAAACTATTTCCCAATACAGCTACATTATTCTTCTGAGTATATTATTGGTATTTATTGGCATAAACTGAGTGGAAAACAAAAAAAAATATATATAAATAATAGTTGTCATTCAATAAAATTAATATAAATAAAACTCAAATGTGACAGACAATACCAAAGGGTATTGAGACAAAACTAAAAATGTCGATCAGAAAAATTGATTTAAGAATTATTCGATGTTTCTCTTGTTGCAATAAAATTAATCGAATTATTTGAATAATTTAAATTTTGTTTAAAAAAGTAAAAAATGTAGTTGTGATGTAGGTTTTTTAATAATTTATTGCTAAAGAAAAACAAAATATAACATTAAAGTTAACAATTCAAGTATTGATAATGTTAAAAAACAATCGAAAACAAAGGCCATCATTAAGTTTTCATTAGAAATATTCTGATCAGATTCCCTGCCGAACAATCTACAAAACAATTGACTAGCAAACTCTTTAGTTTCCGTTTTGGAGGTATGATTTAAACAATTTGGGCTGGTTGGACATGATCCTCTGAATTCAAGAAAAATATAAATGTACTAAGAACTTTTTTACTTCGTTCATTAATTCGGGTTTTAAAATGAGTAAATAATTCTTTAGTAACTGAATTATTCACTTTTTCTAAATTACGAATTTTTGAATTGAAAATCGTTTATTTTCGGATCCGTAATTGATATTGTTTTGGAATTTTTTGCATATTATTGGTAATTCTTATATAACAAATGTTTAAATATTGCTGTACTTGATACATATAACGAATCTTGGGAAAAATAAAAATCAAACTTGTGATAAAATTTTGAACATTGCCTAACAAGAATGGCTCAAAAAATCATCAATCTCTAAAGAATAAGGTGTATTCCCAGGTGGTAAAGGAGTTTTATTGTTGAGATCTAGTGCAGAGTAACAAACATATTGCAGTTTATTGAATTGCTTTAACCTTTATAAGGTCTTCAAATTTACTGACGTTAACGATTTTCGGGTAAAATTTGACGCTAATAGAAAACAAGTAAGAGAGCTATACTCGGGTGTGCCGAATCTCATATATCTTTCACCAAATTATATTTTAAAATAAAAATTTTAAATATTTTGAGTTAAACACAATTAATTTTTTTTTTCAAAATTGATTTTCAAAGTTTTAAAAAAAATTTTTTTTCAAAATTGTTTTCAATTTTTTTTTTTTTTTCGAAATTGAAAAAAAATTTTTCAAAATAGTTTTCAATTTTTTTTTCGAAATTGTTTTTTTTAATTTTTTCCAATTTTTTTTAAAAAATGTATTTAAATTTTTTTTTTATATTATTAGTGAGAAAAAATTATAACAAAAAATTTTTGTGGTAAAAAAAATATTCGGTTTAAAAAATAATTTTCCCGATTTTGACCCATTGTGGGTCCAAATTACCATAGCCTTATAAAAATCGTTGAAATGGACTTTGAAATATCTATGCATATTGTCTACACTAATGACTTAGTAATCCAGATATAGATCGAGGTTGTCCCGGTTTTTTCCTTATATCTCAGCCATTTGTGGGCGGATTATCTCATTTTTAAATAGCGATTGAGCCGGAAGAATTTCCGATATATTGATGTATCAATTATGTTTGTATATTATTTGGGGGCTATGGAAAGTTGACTTCAACATACAGACGGACATGGCTATATCAACTTCACTATATATAACGATCCAGAATATATATACTTTGTGAGGTTGCAAATGAAAAATGTAGAAATTACGAACGGAATGACAAACTTATATATACCCTTGCCACTCATGGTGAAGGGTATAAAAACAATAAATACGAATATTTTGGTGACGTCACCTTTTGTGCAATCAATACCAAATGCACGTTAACTTTCATTATTAGTATATTTCAAAATAATGTTGATCACAAGAGGTGGGAAAGATCTTCCGTTGTAATTTTTGAACAAGAATGGCGGGTCAATCCTGGCGTCTTGCTAATAATGTTCTCCGTTCGGAATCTTACGTGTCTACACGCAGAAAAAAAATATTGTTGTGCATTGTTACTGTAACCATTTCAACATTTTTAACAATATTATAGTCACAGTAACTATATATATGATTGTGGTAACAATAATATGGTTAATTTTGTATTGTATCAATCATATATATGGTTACAGTAAACCATATATATGTGACAACCATTTATATGATGAAGGACTTACCATATTATGTTGACCTTTTTACAAAAGGTTTAATATCTCGAGATTCTCTAATGGTCCCACTCTGAATTTTTGATGTGTTATTAAGGAAACACTTTAGAAATGTCGTTTTTGAGATATTTTTGTCCTTGAAAATTTTTTGATTCATTATTCTATATTCAAAAGATAAGGATTCTTGGGAAAATATATTGAAACGAGGGTACTTAAATAATACTATAAGAGCAATAAACAAATTCTTTATTGAAGTCCACAATTTAGTATAACGTGAAATATAAATTGCTTGGTTTAATAGAAGCCTTTTTTATGCTGATATTATATGTTAATAAAAGTGGTGTAAAATAACCAAAAAATATTTTTCATCATATCAAAAAGAGAAAATATATAAATAAACAATTTCTCATAGCAATTGTATCTAACAGGTCTTTTGGTTTCATAATAAAATGTAAAAAATTGCATACAAAAGGTTAAATTTATAAAAGGAAACGTTTATAGAAAATAATACACAAAGATACATGCACATACATATACAAAATGATACTCACATAAAACATTTCATAAATTCATAACTAACCGGCAACATCTACAACAAGTGCAATAGCAATGGCAACAACTACTGCCACAAAGAAAAACGTTACATTTTACGTTTTGATATTGTATCCGAACAACATAAAAAATTAAAAAAATAAAAATAAAAAATAATAAAATGAATGAATGAATCAAATACCTGTGCAAGAGGTAAAATGCGTGTTGCATGAATGAATGGCAGCTTCGTTTTTCATTCAGAGTTTCAGCAATAATTTAGGGTATTAAGAGAATTCGGTTATTCGAAGAAAATCCTGATTATTGCTTTAATTTTGTTATGATTATTCTTATTATTATAACACTTTTTAAAAACATTTCTACAGTAACCAAAAACGGCGATAACAAATCTTCTAGTGGGGTAAATATGCCTAGATGAGATGCAGAATTGTCAGAAGTAAAATAATGTCTTAATATACAGCCGTAACATTTGGATAATGGACCGAGGGAAACACTGCTATTGATTCACAATTTAATTTGAAAATTTTCTGTCAGAATTGCCGCATTTAGAGCGATGATAATCCTCAAGGCATTGTAGAAACACGATTAGATCCAGAAAAACTCACAGTCTAGAGTGCTTTGTGGTCTTGTGGAATCACTGGTCCATATGTCTTCACAAATATTGGTGGTCAGAATATTACAGTCAATAGAGGCATGCTTACTAACCCCTGCCTCAAGTGGATGTATTGCAGTCATGTGGCTTCAGCAGCATGTCACACATCGCGAGATTCAATCAATTTACTGAGCAGGTGGTGAACGAATAACTTCCAGAAATGGACCTGTTTACTTGCCACGTCACCATTAGATTATTTTCTCTGTGGATATATTAAGTTACAGGTCTATGCAGATAAACCAGAAACGATCGAACACTTGGAAAAGGATACTCGACATGTTATTGCCGAAATACAACCTCCTTTATTGCGAAAGGTGTGTGGATATTGGTGAAACTTGCGCCGACCACGTGCACGAAACCATATTTAAACATGCCATAAAATTATCGCATTAACAGAGCCAATTGGATGGATATTATTTCAACTTAAAGTTCTCCACCTCATCAAAAAACATACAAAAGATATCAAAAGGAAGTACATTGTGAAAATCATTAAATGATAATTTTTTTCAACGATACCATTATGATAAACAAAAACAAAATCTACATTGATGATCGCTGTCGACAAATCTACCAGCAAAGCATACGAAAGTGTTGTAGCTTTGCACTTGCGTGTATACCAGAGATGTGCGTGAATACCATTCAAATGACATATTTTTTATTTTGCAAAAATGAATACTGAGTTATCACTATACATGAACTAAACGAAAACTGTCATTGCATGATTCACCACAGCAAGTGTTTTGTTACAAACTGCATGTAATTGCTTGCATATTCTGTAAACTCTCACCATTCACAAAAGCAGCGAATCAATATGAGTGTTATGAATATAAGAAGAGCTTTTTGAGTTAATATACACATTCCTATATGAGTTTGTTTGAATTAATTTAAGACTGTATTTAGAAGGATTTTTCTTGCATATTTATATTTTTAACAATACGGAAAACACCATTTTCAATATTTTTTATTATTTCGGAGTTTATTGTATCAAAATAAGATGAAATTTAGTTCTTGAACCACGCGCGAAAAGTTGTTTAAAACAAATTAATGCACTGATTTTGTACTATGCATTCAACTTATCATCGAGCTTTTGTGAATCATTTGAATACTTTGCATACAAATCAAAACACAGTAATCATTTTTGAGTTGTTATTGCTAACGGCATTTAAAAAATGATTGAGAATATGGCAATCAATTGTGAGACCGCAAGCACTGCAAGCAATATAATTAGCACATGTTGATGATTGAAAACTCAACAAATGCAGTGATTTCATTCATATAGAAAAAAAGCGAATCAACTCATGTACATCTCTGGTGTATACAGTGAAGAACGACAAAAAAAGTAACAAGACAAAGTTGCTTGCGTAATTCATATTGCTAGTGCTGAGTGCTGTATTGAGTATAGGAACACACAGCCCATAGCTAAGAGCATTTATAAAAATAAATGAGCACCAAGAGTATAGAGCTTGGGCACCTTTGGTCTAGACTATAAGGCGGATGAGGCAAAACTTCCCAACCACTTCTTTATAAATAGTTTTTAACAGGTATTGTATAGTGTGTCTGAGCATTGTCATGATGGAATTTTACGAATCAGTACAGGTTCTCTGTGATGATCTGGTCAGATTTCAGCAGCTCATTACAGAAACGACCCTTTTGCTCCCACAAAATACAGAGAATTTCCTTAGCGCCATCGATATTTGGCTTTGGTATCGATTCGGCTGTTTGGCCGGGCTTCACATATGATCTCTTACATATGATCTCTTATCGTAATTAATCCATTTTTCATCCCAAGTAATGATTTGGTGCAAAAAATGTTTCCTTTTATTGTGTTCAAACATTATTTCGGACACGCAAAATCGTCTTTTGAGGTGTCTAGGCTTCAATTTTTATGGTACCCAAAATTCCCTGCTTTGAATGAATCCAGCTGCTCACAATCATTTTGAAATTGCTGCTTGAGTAGCTCCCAATAATCAGTCAAGCTCTTGCTGACTTATACAATAGTATCCATGTAATTCTTATTCTTCAAACTTTTTTGGCTGGCCTGGGTGATCTTTGTCTTCCGTATTAAAATCACCACTTCTGAACCACACAAACTGTCTCTCGCAGGCTGAAACCGACGTTACACATTCACCAAATAAAAGAAATAAAGCAAAACTTAAAAACAACAACAAGTAAGAGTCACCTTTGTTGTGAATGCATTAATTGCCCACTTTCAGAGTATAGCATCCTAAATACTTCTTTCAAGAAAACTTTTAAAAATTTTACATTTATTTGTGACGAACATATTATATTATGGAAATCACAAACGAAATTACAATCTTATATATACCCTTCTCACGATGGTGAAGGGTATAAAAACAATAACGCCAAACGAACACAAAAAAAAAAACAATACGCAAAGCAATGAAACCAACATACATCCAAACATACGTTTTGTTGCTTTTTGGTCAAAGCATGACATTTGATGAAATTTTCAGAGGTTGTATCGGATTTTTGCTCATAACTCTGTTATTTATGGACGGATTTTGCTGATTTTAAATAGGAAACTTCTCGAAAGCATATCTGACAGACAGACATGGCTTAATCGACTTAAGTATTCAGAATATATATACTTTATAGGGTCGGAAAATTATATTGTGGAAATTACAAACGGAATGACAAACTTATATATACCCTTCACATGAAGGAGAATGGTATAAAAAAGAAGGGTTTAAAAGATACGCCATTTATTGTAAATCCCGCATTTATAAGTCCATTTTTAACCCAATATAACACTGCCTCACGATCATGGCTTTTTTTTGAAAAAGGTAAAATTCATATCTTTCAAATAAAATAAACCATTTAAAAACCAGTTTTAACATAACATACTCATGATGTATTATATATGTAAATTTAAGAATATCGTTATTTCATTACTAATAGAAGATACTAAACGCATTAATTAAGTATTTCCGAACTCTATGAAGTCCAATAAAACAGGATTGCTAAGTATATTTAGCAATATTTTTGGTGTAGCATAGTATTATTTTAATCACGTCTGTCTCCGAGCATATGTAAAATGAAAATGTCAAACTTTGTGGTTTGGAACATAAACAATAAACGAAAACCAAAGTTGCCTACGTAACAAAATGTATTACTCTGTTTTCAAGTTAAGCGGTGTTGGCAGATGTGCCCCTATAAACAATATTCCACATTCCATGTATGACCTAGATTATTACATCGTAAAACACATTGCATATATTCCCAATTTGAAATCACTCTATCTCTCTGGCTTCTTCTAGGAAATAGTAACCGAATAACCAGCGTTTAAACTTAAAATTAAATCACACTATCGCACCTACATACATGCATGCATACTTGTATCTGTTCCTGCAATTATATGCGGTTGCATGTTCTCCCTATTTCTGATTGTTGTTGATGTTTCTGTCATTCATTTTACCGAGCAGAAGATACAAATTCATAATAAAAATGATTGCGCTTTTCATTTCTGTGTGCTGATGTGTTTTTTTCTCTGTTGCTTTTATTTTCATATTATTTTCATTTATAACATGAATTTTCATCATACAGTTTGTAATAAATTTATGTGTGTATTTATGTATATGTGTATGTGAGCATTAGGGTGGACTTATTTCGATATTCGCTGCTGCTCCTATTCCCAATTTGACATTTTCAAAATTTTTTTAAACAAAATTTAAAAAAAAAGTGCTAAATAAGGACCTAATACTAATGGGTTAGCGGATTTCGAGAAAGTTTAATTTTGCGAGCAGCAGGATTTATCCAAAAGCAGGGAAATTTGGTACCATACGAATCGAAGCTGAAAGCCCTTGAAAGACGATTTTGCTTGTCCGCAATGCTAATTGAACGCAGAACAGGATCAACAAGGCCTATGTGGCGATTTACTCCTGCAAAAAGGCAATTAGTACTAACTGGGGTATTATGCCGAAAGGTATCAATTGGATCTTCAAAGCAGTCGTTAAACCCATCTTGTTCTATGGAGTACTGGTGTGGTGGCAGTCTCTGGATAATGCTACTCACCGGAAGGCCGTTGAACGAGTTCTAAGGACTATCGCAATACTGATTACAGGCGCTATAAGGTCTACCTCCTCTAAGGCACTTTTTACTGTTCTTAACTGGTTACCAGTTGATTTGATGGTGATACAAATGGCTCTCAAATCTGCCGTGAGACTAAATGCTGGTTGTTCGTGGTCTGGTAAGGACCTTGGACACTCTAGGATACTGAATTACTATGGGCACATACATACATGGTAATGTCGATTACTGCAAGTTTTTCGATAGGCATTTCCTATCCCGAATAGGGATTTATGGCAACGCGGACTCTTCCCCCCTGCTGACGTCATACGGATATACACGGATGGCTCTAACAGGGGTAACAGGGTCGGTGGAGCTTTCTATATTAAAAACTTTGGGATAAAATCCTTCTTTAGGCTACCTAACTTCTGCACTGTTCTTCAGGCGGAAATTACTGCCATCAAACGTGCATCCAACTGGCTGAAGTGTTATCGAATATCTGGTGATATATGTATATTTACTGACAGCAAGGCTGACGTTAACGGAATATGAGATAGCGAGACATTCTAGGATAACGCTATTATGGGTCCCTGGACACGATGGAAATCAGGGTAATTGTATAGCAGATGATTTTGCCAAAAGGGGTGCGATGATGAGTGTGGAGGTGATGGACCCCTTTTCTGGTATTTCCCTTGTTAAATCCAAGATGGCTGTTCAGCAGAAACTATATGAGACTGCACAAAACAGGTGGACTAATGAACCTTCCCGTGCTACAGCGAGGTCGACTTGGCCGGTATATGATGCTAGCAGGACGAATCTACATATAGATTACCGTCGTGAGCAAATAAGGCTAATTGTCTTCTTTATTACAGGACACATGCTAGAAGAATGGGCCTACGGTACAATGATTACTGTAGAAGCTGCCATAATGAAGAAGAGAAAGAGACTGTGTATCACCTTTTCTGCCAATGTCCGGCCCTGACAAACCTGAGGAAACGTATCCTCGGATCTCCATTTCTATCATGTTTGGACGAGCTATCAAGGATGAATCTGAGACGAATCTATTCCTTCATCCGGGAATCTGGTTGGTTTAATTTGGAGTCAACGGAAGTACTGCAAATATCCTGATGACTACACCTCGGATATCACAATGGGATCAGATTTTAATGGACCCAAGTGAGCTGCTTGAGGAGCGGCTGTCCATGGACCTAACCTAACCTACTTGAACGCTATAAAAGAAAATCAGTTTTGCACCGAATCTTTACTTGCGATGAAAAATGGATTCATTACGATAACCCAAAGAGTATGTGAAGCCCATCCAACCTGCCAAATTGACACTATTATGAGCTGCTGAAATCTGGGCAGACCATCACTGGGGACCTGTACCGACTGCAACTCATTCGTTTTGTGGCCAGATACGATACAGCAATATTCCATCATGTTGCAATACCTGTTAAAAGCTATTTAAAATGAAGTGATGCGATCTTTTGCCTCACCCGCATTATGGTCCAGACCTTGCATCGTCCGACTTCTATTGCTTTCGACCGATTCACTTTGGAACAGAGTAACCAAATCCATATGTTGCAGGAAAGAAGGAAAAAGTTCGTAGCTAACAATGACCAATACTTTGAGTAAATTTATATAGTACAATACAATTTTAGATTGTTTTCTTACGTTGCTAATTTACGTGTTCGTGAATTGTTAAAAAGTTCAGAATAAGGGTCACCCTAGTATACATACATATGCTCATGTATAAGAGTTTGTGTATTTGTTCATGTAAACATTTCAGTTTTGCAGTCTCAAAGAATGAAAACATTATTTGACAGCAACTCAAAAGCAATCAAATAAGTTTTAATACTAAAAGATTTTTTGTTTTACGTTGGATGTTACGTGCTCCTTTGTGTTACGTTTTTCCTATATTCAAATAAAAAGTATCAATCAAAATTTATTAAAGGGAAATAAAACGAAAGACAAAAAAAATTTCACAAACATTTAGCTAAAAACTATTATGTAAAGCAAAGTGTTAAAATGAAAGGTTTGGCTATGATGGTGTAGGGTATAAAACCATGGTTGTTCCAGTTTTTATGAAATAACACAAATAGACAATTTTTAATTTGTGGAATGGAAATATGACACCCCCTTTCAAAAAATATTGTATTGTGTTATTCCTTTTCGAATAGTCTTAGCTCAAGTACGATACAAAAAAACAACTTATCCCTAAAGTATTTTAAAATCACTTAATTTTTCTTAAAAACCCGCAGCTTTGGCAACAAACCCTCTTAAAAAATTAATTAAACTTCTTAAAAAATTTGCTATAAAATGCTGTAGTCATTAATTGGTAAAATTAGAATTATTTAAAAACCAATATAAGTATTTTGAGCACACTTACACTCAAACACACACACACACAACTACGCCAAATGTAACAGTTGTTTTATTTCCTTTTATTTAGCTTTTAAATGTGTATGTATGTGTGTATAGAGTTGTAAAAGTTTTTGTTGATATAATTTCCTGTTTTTGTATGTATCTATGGGTGTGCTGACCCAAATTAAATAATTTCGTGTTGGAAAATGTTTTGTTTGCATAGAAATGTGTTTGTGTGTGTGTGTGTTTGTGTACAAGTGTAAGTGTAAGTCTGCTGGTTTTATTCCGCTTCTCTGCTTTTTAAATATTCATCGAAATTAGAAATTTTGTTTGAGTTTCATTTGACGTGCTCCTTGTAGTAGATGTTGCTGTTGTTGTTTGTCGTCTTTCATTTACGTTTTTACTTTTTGTGTTAATTTTTTTCTATAATTTTCTTTCTATTTATATTTGAAGTACATTTTAATTGATTTCACACTACCACTCACCCACCCTTCACCTGTTCTGTAGTCTTCATCATGGTTTTGTTTTCATTGTTGGTTACATTTTAATTTAAGCGTGTCTTTAACTACTTGTCACTCTATTACACTATTAGTGTTGCTTATAACAAATATCATGTTCACATTTACAGCAGTTCTTTGATTGTCGTTTTAATTTATGGACAGTTATTTAGTAAATTATTTGGTGTAAAATGATGGAAAGTTTTATTTAATAGACAACTGTCTCTAGTTTTTGCGGACAAATAGCATGCTCAATTATAGTGTAGTTAAATGATATATAAAATAAAAAGTTCATTTTTATAAAAACTACATTTCAATTTTGATCTTATAATATCCGTTACATCTGTGAAACATCTTTGTAACAGTTTATATTCTGAAACAGACTCATAGTAAAATACAGTTGTTTGCACTCTTGTCATTTGGGTACCCAAATGTTCTCTCATTATATATGTGCATTTCCACAGTCTCGAACGCGAGATATGCCTTTGAAGTAAAACAAAGGCATTTTTTACGTTTTTCAATAGCCTGTTTTTAGCTTAGTGCAAAAGATAGGTTGTTGTTTAAATTAGTTGTTTACAATATATTAGAAATAAATATATTTCCGACTGCCTATGGAAAAATCCAAAAATCAGCGAATTGGAACAAAACTTATTAAAGAATTTTTTCTTAACTAAAACAGAATAAAGTAGCTGTCAATTGATAGTTGTCTTGTTGAAATGTTAGCATTGGTTTTTGCAACACAACTTTTAGTGTCCCAGCAGTTTGAAAAAAGCCAATTGTACAATATTAGTTCGCTGCGGCTGCTAAACTGGTACACTCAGAAAAAAATATAGTTGTACATGTTTACTGTAACCATTTCAACTTTTTTAACAATATTATACACACAGTAACTATTTATATGATTGTGGTAACAATAATATGGTTAATTTACGATTCACATGATTGTATCAATCATATATATGGTTAAAGTAAACAAATATATGTTTGTGACAACCATTTATATGATGAAGGACATATTCACCCCTATCGTGAAAAACATGTGAAATTTATGTTCCCATGAAATATCCATTTCCCTCGAAGGGAAAGTTGCTATCGTGCCATTCCCATGAATATTCACAATAGTTGATTTTGTTCGTAACAGCTGTCTATTGTTTACAAAATTCCATCTAAAAATTTCACAACATGGCGAATTTTTTCACGTGAACAAAATTAATGAACGAAAAATGGGAAAAGGGAACACATTTCATGTGAAATATTGATTCGCAATAGGGGTGATTACGTTGCTCTCGGCTTATGGATATCATAATCTGAGAACAACATATTATGATAAGATTAGTTATCATTTAAATGGTTGTCACAAACATATACATGTTTACTGTTACCATACATATGGTTAATACAATCATGTGAATCGTAAATTAACCATATTATTGTTGCCACAATCATATATATAGTTACTGTGACTACAATATTGTTAAAAAGGTTGAAATGGTTACAGTAAACATGCACGAATGTTGAAATGGTTACAGTAAACATACACAGCTATATTTTTTTTCTGCGTGTAATTAACTGGTTATAATTTTACTCCATTTCGCCAGCGTATTCAGTAACAAACAATAGTCAGATGCCTTTAGCTTTTGAACATAAATTCCAGTAAAATAAAGTCTTCTAAAGTATGCCACTTTGATGGCCACATGTAATGCAGAATGTGGCCGTTGGTATTTCCGTTCTCTCTCATGATGAAAAAAAGCTAAAATTGAGAGTAGACTCACATGTAATTCTTAATAACAAATAGAGAGCAGAACAAATAAGAGCTCTGTGGCTTATTGTTTAGTGCATTTGACTATAAAACGAGTAGTTATGTATTCAACCCCGCTCTCTGAAAAATTATTTTTTTCTTTTTTTCTCAAATGCTTATACGTACTATTGAGTTAAACAGTGAAGTGTTATGCTGAGTGTGCCAATCGGCCACCTGCAATGACATCCCCGTGTTAAATTCACCAGTCAATAACTTTGCCAGTGGGTTGAAAATTCACTAGTGGTAGTTAGTTCTCAGTGGCTAGCTAAACTGAAGGGCTGATTTGTAACGCGACATATTTTTCCATCATGTTCGTTTTAGTCAAGTAAATTTAACACACAATTTTATAAACTGCAAGTAACTTTGTATTTGTTATTTGGTGTATGACTTAACGATGCGAGATTTACAATAGATTTTGAAAGCGGTTTTTGTTTTTAATAACTTATATGTAATTTTCAAGGGTACATATCTGTCATTTACTCTCACTTATAGTGTAAACAGCAAAGTGTTTTTTGCTTCGAATATGTCGAATTTTTTGCCAACAAAGAGTTTTATGCGCAAAGTTTTGCCTTATTTCTTTAATTTGAGAAAAAGTGCCGCTGAAGCACACCGATTTCTCATCAAAGCTTATGGTTAATGTGTTCCATCGATTTTAATGTGCGAGAGAACCAATACCAAGAATTGGAGGCATTATTCCATGAAGATTGTTTTCTAATTCAACAAGAGCTTGTAAAATCATTGGGAGCAACTCAAGCAGCAATTTCAAAACAGTTGCGAGCAGAAAGATTCATCCAAAAACAGGGAAAATGCGTACCATACGAATTTAAGCAGAGAGACATTGAAAGACGATTTTGCATGTCCAATATTATGTTTGAACGCTATAAAAGAAAATAATCATTACTTGCGATGAAAAATTTATCCATTTCGATAAGCCGAAGCGTAAGAGATTGTATGTGAAGTTCGGCTAACCAGCGGAATCAACACCAAAGCCAAATACCCATGGCGCAAAGGTAATTCTCTGTATTTGGTGAGAGCAAATCGGTGCTATCTAATGTGAGCTGCTGCCATATGACCAGGCCATTACAAAGAACCTGTACCGAATTCAACTAAATCGTTTGAAGCTACCATTTGCCGAGCAACTCCCAGAACATGAAACCTTAATATTCCATCATGACAACCCTTGGCCACATATTGCAATACCTGTTAAAAACAATTTTTGAAGGAAGTTGTGGGGAAATTTCGCCTCACACGCGAACTTTGCCCCTTCCGACTACTATTTCTTTCGATAAATGCAGAAGGCTCTCTCTGCACAGAGAAAACAGATTCGTAGTAGCAACCGAATTTGTTGCCAATCGAATGATTCTGCCTTAGTAACCGAATTAAACAGTTGTGGCTACAACATTTTACAAGTGGTAACAAAAGTGTGGTTGCTTCAACCAAAATTCTTCTTTATCCACTGATTTTCTGTTATTAGAATCGAAAAATTCTATGTGTGCAACAGAATCATTCGATTGCCAACAGATTCGGTTGCTTCTACGAATCTGTTTTCTCCGTTCTTCAAAAATATTTCACATTTTCATACTAAAAAATTTGTATAAATTTTCTTAATACTATTAATCACATTCTAACTAACCCCCTGTCTATACTTGACAAATATTTATCACAACAATTAATGACGTTTGTTGTCAAGACAAAGTTGTCTGAGCAATAGCACTAACAATTTTGTCATAACGAAGAAAAAATACTAATAAATGAAGACTATACCTAATAATTTTTTATCTTGACAACCATTTTGAAGTTTATCATGATAAAAATTTATCAGGTATAGACAGGGGGTAAAATAAGAAAATGTGAAATATTTTTGAAGAACGGAGTTTTAAAGTGATATGTTTTGAGATATTGTTTTGAATTTTTTTTTTGTAAGATCAAAAATTAACTTGTCTAAACAAAAAAAATTAGCTTGGAATGAAAAAATCCTATTAAAATTTTGAAACAATTTTTAGTTTAAGAAACTCAGTAAATATGTAATATGCCATAAAATCTTTATTTATTGACGAAACTCAATGAAATTTACAACGTCTTTTAAACTTGTCATTCTAAATAACAGAATGTAAAAAAACTTGTCAAGAGGTCAAAGGGCATCCCGCAATTCCTAAAAATTGGAGCAAAAATCCCAAAAATGGTAATTTTTACAATTTTGCCCATAGGGTCCACATTTCCTTCGGGGCTAGGAAAATACTTCGGGAATAAATAGGGATCACATCAATGTTTCCAAATCTGCTTTCCATTTTCTGATCCCAGCTTTGGGATTTTAGAACATGTGGCCCAAATTGAAATTTTGATAAAAAATAGGTAAAATTTCGAAGGTAAAATTTACGGAAAATATTCTCCGTAAAGATACCTTATGAAAATGCATAAAATTGTTATATGTTCTCAAATAAAGTTTTATATTAATAGAAAAAGAGTTATGTCACCTTTTCGTCCAAAAAACTGCAAAAATTTATGATTTTTTTATTTTTAAATTGAAAATCGTTTATTTTTGGATCCATAATTGATATTGCCCTGAAGTCTTTTTTATGTTATTGGTAATTTAGTTGTCTAACTAACAAATGAAATTCGAGTCTATTCGGTCTAAAAGTAAGCCGTATATTTTTAAAAAAGCGGACCAAGTTATGGCAAAATTTTAAAAGTTCAATTTTGAAATGCCTATAACTTGGAAATTGTAAGAGATAAATAGCACATGCAAGCATGTGTGATTGAGCATGTCAAGATCTAGCCAAGCGTTTTTCAAAAATATACAAATCTTTGAAATCAAATGGGAAACGAAAAAATGGCACGTGTTTAAAAATTTTACATGTCGAAGGTACCCTAATTTGAGCACCTATAGCGCCGCCCCTGGAGCATTTGTAGGGTCCATTTTAATAACTTAATCTCGAACACTCCTTGGCTACGCCCATGTCAAATTTTATCCCGATTGGACTAGCCATTTAGAAATGCCAGATTTATTTCCAAAAAATTTTGATTCTGCCCCACTGTGCAATGTAAGTATATATATCTCGGACTAATGTAATAATAATATAAATCAAAAATTTTTTTTTCTTAAAGCCTATGTGCTCCTCTACGATATGTTGATGGATTATTCGGACCAGATGATACCGATTTATTTTTACTTGTTTTTCGATTGACTTGATTCGTCTATTGTTGCAGTATGGGTCTTTTCATTATGAACTTTCAAATAATAATGAATAAAAATAAGATGTGAATAAAAAACAAATGAGTAAAAAGGTGAGGGTACCCTAGCTATCCGAAATAATGCCATAACATAAAATTATCTGTTAAGTGTTTTCTCGATAGTGCCGACATCATTTGCAAGGCTGACCCACAGTCTTTCGGAATGCCAACTGATTTAATTTTTAATAAGCCAAGGCATGCATATGAAGACTTTACTTTAAATCTTTATTTTCTTTTCATATATTTTAACAAAGTTAAAATTGATTGAGAAATGTCTGCGTAAGGATTCGTTAAGTTTGATCGAAAACATTACCTATACTAAGTCATTTGCTGACAGGTTTTTGCTATAAAGCCGAGTAATTTTGTAATATACTGATATTTAATTGAGCCAGTATATTAAAAGCTTCAAATTTATAAACTTGTTTTCTTAACCGGCCCCATTGTGCAGCTACACAAAACTTGTAAATGTACTTTTTCTTTGGAAAAATCTCTTTTTTTTATTTAGGAAATTTATCCTCAAACGTTTTATTTCCTAATACAAGCCATACAAGCCATTAAACATTTTCTAAACCCACAATTAGTTTAATCGTTCAACATAAATTAGGCCCTCCTCCCTTTAGACTACTTGTAAGCAGTAAAAGAAGTAATGCTAAAAAGAACAACAAAAACCCGTATTTAAGCCATGATTACTAATGAGTAAATATTGTAAATTTATATTTAGCGACAAGTTAAATGAATAAATTAAACGTTGAAGTACAAAACAAATAATGTTGCTGATGTTGATTTTCGTTAAAATTCAAATTCTTACAGAAAATACAAACACACGAACAAATTAACAACCAACCAAATAAATAAATAAACAAAAATAAAAACTACCACTATAGTTACTTATTTAAACAAACTCTTGTAAAGAAGGGGAAAGGAGAAAGGGAGTTGGCAAGTGTCTAACAGGAATAATATATAAACTAGATTTAGAAAAATAAAAAAAAAAAATAGAAACGCAAAAGAAAGAAACTTTAGTCAACACCATCATAATAAAACCAACATTTTAATTAATCATTTGCTTGTCAAAAGAATACGGAATAACTTTTTTTTTTCTCTCTACTTTTAGTTTTATTATATTTGTTCCTCCTTTTCTCTAGTTTTAGCATTCTAACAAAGTTAGTGCAAGTTTAGGTGTAGCGTTAACTGAATGCCAAGAACAAGACGAACAACAAATGACATTGTAACATTTTATTTATAAAATAAAAATAATATAGAGAGTCGTATTCTCCTTGAGATACATTTTGTTGGGAAAATGTAACCAAAAATCAAACAAAAAGTTTGAAAAAAAAAAAAAAAAAACACCAGATCAAGAATGAAAAGAAACAGCAGTAAATAAGAAAGTTTTTTTTTTTTTTTTTACAAATAGTGCTAATGATGATGTAGATAATAACGAAAGTGAGCTGACGTTGATGATAATGATGGTGGTGATAGAGTTGATAATGATGATGCTAATGATTGTTCCCTTATGGTTTCTTGAAATTTTTTTTTTTTTCTTAATATCTTTTGTTTTTATCATTTACCCCAATATTTAATCTAAAACACCCACTTTTGTGGCGGTTGGGGATTGTGTTCTAAGAACTAAGATGATTATTATATATTACTTATTCATTTTTAATTCATTCAAATCCTTTTACAGACAATTTTATTTTAATACATTACGGAAATTTACATTTTAATTATTTAATTAAAGGGAGAAAACTAGTTCGCAG
The DNA here is from genome assembly GCA_942486065.2 of Calliphora vomitoria. Lineage (NCBI taxonomy): Eukaryota > Metazoa > Arthropoda > Insecta > Diptera > Calliphoridae > Calliphora > Calliphora vomitoria. The sequence continues at coordinate 18,017,360 of OW818029.2, forward strand.
TTTAGCCGTTCCAAAGTTGCTTAAACTTACTTTTAGCTTTTGTTTTGAAACATTTGTACAATACTCACTTCAAACGAATCAGTTGCGTTTAGCAGCTCATAATAGATAGGACTCTTTGGTTCTACTAACTACAGACTACCTTACCTTAGCGCCATGGATATTTGGCTTTGCTATCGATTCGGTTGGTTGGCCAGGCTTCACGTACGATCTCTTATGCCTCCTGCATTGTAATGGATTTATTTTCATTGCAAATATTGCTTCGGTGCGAAAATGATTTTCTTTTATAACTTTCAAACATCATAACGGAAATGCAAAATCTTCTTTCAAGGTATCAGCTTCAATTCGAATAGTAAGGACTGAGATCGTTAAATTTTTAACACACGTTTTTCATTAAAACTTTTAACCCAAGTATTATTTGACTTTTTTTTTTTGATCAAGTTACTTTTGTAAAACATGTCAGTTATTATGTTTCGTGTCAATTATATTCATTTGTTGTTAAACTGATTAAAATGAGAGACCAGAAAAAAGTGCGTACTAAAATTATTAAATAAAATTATTAAACAAAACCCAACTTGGTCCTACAAAAAGTTGACCAAGCATTTAAAGGACTGTCATCAAACTGTTTTCAATGTTACTATACAGTACTAGGAGAACTTGTCCGTTGACAGAAAACCTGAAACCCATTCCTGGCAGAAGGAATGGTTCAAATGATGTTGATTAAGCCAAAAAAATAGAAAGCATTTTCAAAAGAACTCCCAAAACATCCACTAGAAAAGCAGCCTGGTTAGCTCAGTACTCGGACTATTTGGTACGAAAAGTTAAAGCCAATGCAGGCTTGAAAACATACAAGGCTCAAAAAGTTCCTGGCAGGAACGCTGCTAAAAATTTAGAGGCCAAAAACAGAACACGGAAATTGAAGTGAAATTTTATAAAAGAAATAATCCTGCTGCATAATGGATGACGAAACGTATGATCTGGCAGATTTTTCGCAACTTCCTGGTCAAACATATTATGATGCACGAGGGAATGTTGAAGAAAAGTTTAGTACCCAAAAGCAGACAAAATTTCCCAAAAAGTTCTTGGTATGGCCTGACTTGGCATCCTCTCACTATGGTAAACAAGCCCTTGAGTGGTACAAGAACAATAATGTGGTATTTGTATTAAGAAAGGCAAATCCTCCAAACTGCCCGTAGCTAAGGCCAGTGGAGGCCAGTGGAGAGCACAAAAAAGGTGTCCAAAAGTGTGGTAGATTTTAAACGGAGATGAACTACCTGTTCGAGCAAAGTGACAAAAAGCACTATAAAAACCATAATGGAAGGGTTTCCGAAAAAAGTTCAAAATTTCATCACTAGTGATTAAAACTATAAAAATATTTTTTTGTAAATTATAATAATAATTTCAATCAAATAAAAAAAATTAAAACTGTAAGTTTAGTGGTTTCGTTTTTATTAACATATTTGTATGTTAAGAATTTGTCGATCTCACTCCTTAACCAATTTGATTGCTTTGTATGAACCTTGCTGCTCGAAAACATTTTGAAATTGCTGCTTGAGTAGCTCCCAATAATTTTGCAAGCTCCCGTTGACAACAATTTTTATGGAGTAATGACTACAATTCTTGGTCTTTAAACTTTTTTGGATGGCCTGGGCGATCTTCATCTTCCTTGTTAAAATCACCACTTCTGAACCATCTCTCGCACGTTGAAACCGATGGAACACATTCACCATAAGCTTTGGTGAGCTAACCGTGTACTTAAGCGGCACTTTTTTATACCCTTCACCTTCGTGAGAAGGCTATATATAAATTTGTCATTCCGTTTGTAATTACCACAATATAATTTTCCGACCCTATAAAGTATATATATTCTGAATCCTTATAGATAGCGGAGTCGATTTAGTCATGTCCGTCTGTCTGTCTGTTGAAATCTATTTTCTGAAGACCCCAGATATCTTCGTGATCCAAATCCTCAATAATTCTGTCAGACATGCTTTCGAGAAGTTTCCTATTTAAAATCAGCAAAATGTGTCCATAAATAACGGAGATACGAGGAAAAATCCGAGACAACCTCTATTTTTGGCTTATTTTTTTTTATCTATATCTCGATTACTAAATCATAAATATAGACAATATGGATATCTAATGATAAATATTTCAAAGTCCATTGCAACGATGTATATAAATAAGGCTATACAAAGTTGGACCTACAATGGGTCAAAATCGGGAGAATATTTTTGTTAACCCGAATTTTTTTTCACAAAAAACATTCTTTTGTCATAAATTTTTTTCAGTTACAAAAAAATTTTAAAAAAATTGGAAAAAACTTAAAAAGAATTTTTAAAAAAATTAAAAAAATTTTTTTTTTAAATTTAATTTTATTTTAAAATATAATTTGGTGAAGGGTGTATAAGATTCGGCACAGCCGAATATATTTCTCATACTTGTTCAAGTTAAAGAAGTAAAGCAAAAACTTCCCGCATATGATGCTCTGTTGGCACAAAATTCGAAATTTTCGAAGCAAAAAAAAAAAAAAAAAAAAAACAAATTTTTTTACACTATAATGTTCGAATAATTGGTTTTATTAAACATTGCTGATTTTTGCCAATTTGCTTCCTTAAACTACTTTTGTTAAACAATTTCACTACATTTATATGTTGAATGTCTGTAACCCCATAGTGCAAAAGCTTTTCATTGAATGAATTCACTGAATATAATTAAATCTTGAACAATTTCTAATTTTACTACAATCACCATTAATTAAATATTGAAAATTAATTTTATGCAACATTATTTTGTACTTTACAAGTATAAATATTTTGACATTTGCCTTGATACCAACAAATACATTTTTTTTTTTTTCAATAAAACTGCAACAAAAACTGTTGGTGCGCACTCAACGAATGCATGTACATTAGGGTGGCATTATATTGGACTTTTTAGATTTTTGGTGATCCCATCAAAAATGCTTATTAAAAATAGTGTTTATATTTAATAACTAACTCATCGATGTTTAAATAATATAAAATAAAACAATTTCCATCGAAGTTTTTTTATTCGTTTGAAAGGTCTATTATTGGGGGCATTTGGCTTTCATCTTATGCGATTTGTTTCAGTAGATTTTCGCGTATTTCCCATGTTAGATTGCACTGTCCTAGTTATTGAATTATCGTGCATCTCCATGTACGATGTTGCCATTACATCTGGTCTTTTTTTATTTTGTATCATTTGTTTAACGGTTGTTGTTCCAACTAAGTAGATGATTGGTCTGCTGTGGTGGGTCCTATGTTACATTTACGATGTTACCATAAGATCCAGTCTATTGTTATTATTGCCTTGTATCAGTTTCGCTAATCGGTTGTTTTTCCAGCTAAGTAGATCATTGGTCTGCTGTAGCTGGTCTAGGATAACGGGGCTGCCATCTGTCGTTGCCTAGAAACAACGCCCTATGTCTGTGTATTTGGTTCCCCACCACACCTTGCTAATCTTTGATTACTACTTTTTCCCAGGGGGTGGTAGGCTGCCTGACATTTGCATTGATGTTATCCTCTTTTTCAGAGGGAGGGATGGTCAGAGGTCTTCTTAGGTTTATTGTTTAGAGGGGGGTTAATTTTTTAAAAACTCTAAAACCATGATGAACATTTTTCTTCTTATACCATGGATCGAACCTGGGGTGCTTGGTTTTGTAGGCAAGCACTTTAACTGCTACACCATGCCGCCACCATAAAATATAAAATCGTTCAAATTGCCGCGGCTTCGATGGGCACATAAATCAGGCTGAATTTGACCAATGACATGCGTTATGTTGGCTTTGAGGGCAGTGGCAACATAAGAAAACCATACAAGAAAAAGTTTAACGAGGTCAAATTGGCCACATCATATCAACTCTATTCCCTTAATTTTATATTTTCGTAGTTTTTTTAAACGAAAGGATTACAGATTAAAGTTTTAACGATTGTAACTATAAGGACCGATTTAAAATTTCAGATATTATCAAATTTATTTACAAATATTGCTACTTTCATCCAAAACATGATACTACAAATTAAGTTGGCATCCTCTAAATAATATTCGATTTTGCTCAAATTTGCATCACTTTGTTTTTAAATGACAAAAAATAATTTTAGACCTTGGCAGCACTGAAAATCGAAAAAATTGTCATATGAGGGCTAACCTAATGTACATAAGTATGAATCGATATTTTATAACAATGATTAAAAATGTTTAAAAATTCAATTCTCTATCGTATCCCACAGAATAAAATCATCAACAATTAGAGTCATTTACATTTTTGTCATTTACCGCAAACGTGCAGAGGCATGAACTCAGTACCTTAGTGAAAATACGAGGCACGAAATACAACATACTAAATACCTATGATGGTTATAGTTCTGACTAAAGTTTTTAGTATATAAAAATGGTTTGCACCACCAACTACATACATACATAATACATTTGTTAGATAAAACATGTAATTTAAATTACCACATTTTAATACCTGTTGTAATATTTAATGTTCAACATAAAATTTAATTTAAAATGTTCTATGTTGCTGTACTATTATTGTAATGTGTATAGGCATGTTTTTCTCTGTGATTCCATTACTTATTATCGACTACAAAAAATGGTAAATTTTAAATGAGTGGTAAATTAAATATTAAATGTTAGAAAACTATAATGTAGTAACAGTTACAAGACTATTTAATACATCCATTATAATACACTGATATATTTAATGCAATGACTAGAAATTATTAAAATTTTATGAACTCGATAAACCTCCCACATGAACTTGCTAAATCGCAATGTTTGGGGTTAATACTCAATGTGTATTTGATATAAAGGATTAAAGAAAAGAAAAAAACAACATAATGAAATTTTTAAAATGACTCCATAATCGTAATTGTGGCAAGTTTGAGAGCTTTTATTGTTGCAGCACTGCTGTTTACTAAGTATAAACATATTTATCACCATAAATATGTTAACGCAACATTTTCGTCTACAAACATATTGTTGCATTATTCTCATACACAAGCATGTTGCTGAAACATTTCTCAGTATTAACATGTTGCAGAAAAATTTGTCACTGAAACATTTCTCAGTATAAACATGTATCGTAATTATGACAAATTTTAAAATTTTTAAAATTTTCACCATGAGTATGTTGCAGCAACATTTTCGTCTACAAACATTTTGCAGAAACATTTTTCAGTATAAACATCTTGCAGCAAAATTTGTCACTAAAAAAATGTTGCTGAAACATTTGCCAGTACAAACATATTGCTGCAACATTGTTCTCTATAATGTAATCCAAAATCGTAATTATGACAAATTTTAAAGCTTTAAGGACCATTATAACAATCTGCCTTTATATTCGTAATAGTAAAAGGTAACTTTAAGTATTACAAAAAGGTAGCTTTAAAGTACCTATAACGAACATAAAAGCAAGTTGTAATAATGGCCCTAAGTATTGCAGCATTGCTGATTACTATTAACATATTTTTCACCATGAAAATGTTCCAGCAACATTTTCATCTACATACATATTGTTGCATTATTTTTGTAAACAAACATGTTGCTTCAACATTTTTCTTTGTAATTACGTTGCTGCATCAGTTTTTCCAAATCATGATCATTACCCTATATAATGCTCCAGAATATCGCAATCGAATGTTGTAGAAATTACAAACGAAATCACAAATATATAACCTTACCCGTCATAATGCACCTAAATGGTCATAAATCCTCTCGTGTGTTTTTTTTTTTTTCAAAAAACTCAAATTTATTTAAATTTTAAGATTATTTCAGCTATCCCACTATTACAGTTCCAACAAATACCACTTCGACCAACATCTCTATATAGTGTAGTATGCGAACCATTCACCCAGTTCCAAAAATGGTCACTAATCTTCTCCAGCAATATTATATTTTTCAAATCGAAATTTCTCAAATTCTAAGAATATTTCAGATATCCCACTACTACAGTTCCAACAAGTACATCTTGGACCACCATATTCATATATTGTGTAATATGCGAACCAATTCCAAAAATGGTCACAAATCCTCTACAAATCCTTTCAAAAAAATAAAATTTTTCAAATCAAATTTTCTCAAATCCCAAGACTATTTCAGATATCCCACTATAACTGTTCCAACAAGTGCTCCTTGAACCAACACTTCCATATAGTGTAGAATGCGGACTATTCTAAGTTTCCAAAATGGTCACAAATCCTCTCGAGTTTTTAACAAAAAAATTAAATTTATATAAATTCCAAGATTATGTTAGCTATCCCACTATTACAGTTCCAACAAGTACATCTTTGACCAACAGTTCTATATAGTGTTGTATGCGAACCATTCACCCAGTTCCCAAATTGGTCACTAATCCTCTCCAGCATTTGTTTTCAATAAACTCAAGTTTATGTAAATTCCAATATTACTTCCGATATCATACTATTATTTCAGTTCAGACATTTATTTTTATACCCTTCACCTTCGTGAGAAGGGTATATATAAGTTTGTCATTCCGTTTGTAATTTCCACAATATAATTTTCCGACCCTATAAAGTATATATATTCTGGATTCTTATATATAGCGGAGTCGATTAAGCCATGTCCGTCTGTCTGTCTGTTGAAATCAATTTTCTAAAGATTCCAGATATCTTCGGGATCCAAATGTTCAACAATTCTGTCAAACATGCTTTCTAGAAGTTTCCTATTTAAATCAGCAAAATCCGTCCATAAATAGCGGACATATGAGCAACCTCTATTTTTGGCCTATTTTTGATCTATATCTCGATTACTAAGTCATAAAAATTAACAAAATGGATATCTAATGATAGATATTTCAAATTACATTGCAACGTGTATATAAAGCTATAGTAAGTTGGACCTACAATGGGTCAAAATCGGGAAAAATATGTTTTTTTTTTCACAAAATATATTTTTTTGTCATAAATTTTTTTCACTAATAAATTAAAAAAAAAAAATTTAAATTTAAAAAAACTTAAAAAACAATTTAAAAAAAAAATTTAAAAAAATTAAACATTTTTTTTTTAATTTTTTTTTTTTTAAAGTATAATTTGGTGAAGGGTATATAAGGTTCGGCAAAGCCGAATATAGCTCTCTTACTTGTTTTATATATTTTTTTATTTTTTAGAGTTCCGAAATTATTTCAGATATAGTTTATGTTCTATATATATATATATATAATTCATTTATGATGACTGTTAAGTGCGTAACACGCATACCTAAATTGGAGCGGAAGGCGTTTCTTACTTGTCAAAAATTCCATACAATTTGTATGCAGCATACCGAAATAACGGGGCGGCAACGCTTTGCAATTGGAAAATCCGATTTTGACAGCGCGTTTAATAGTGAAGTTGGTTGCAAAACACAATAAATGTAAACACATACATACATAAAAAAGGAGAAACAAATATGCAAGAAACTCATTTTTTAAACTTTAATATTTAGTTTTTTTGATAAAATTTTAGTTTACAAATCACGAAACAAAAATCAGAAACACCAATACTGAAATGTACTTTATTGTTTAAATAATCCGGGTTGTTATATTTATTTTTTTTGATAACCTTGTTTTTATTGTTTCACGTAGCGTTGCCGCTTTTATTTAGGTATGACATTTCAGCGTTAAAGCTAAGCGGAAAAAAAGTTCCGCCTTACGCTTTCATTTAGGTAGGCCAGTAACAGTGCCATGTTGACTGTAACATTAAATAGTTTGATTCAATTTAAAGTTTACTTTCTTCGATTTACAACATTCAAATCAAAACGTTTTAGCTTTATTACTTTATTAAAATTCGAATTTTCGAACATATTTTAAAAAGCTTATATTCTAATACTATTTTGAATTCTGGAAGTTTTTATTAATTTTTTTCAAATGCTTAAGTTTGAAATAGAAAAATGTAAGAAACTGGCTTCAAAAAAAACTAAAATTGTTTTTGTAAGAATCCCCAAGATTTAGAGATTATTTTAACAGCTTTAAACATTTTCGAAATTAAGTTTCGAGCTATATTTCGAATTTTTGAACATAATATTGCATTGTCATAAGCTTAGAGAAAATATACATAGAGCGGAAACTCTCCTCTCAAAGACCTCACTCAGTTGTCTAGTAAATAATACTATGTGAGTTAATAAAACTATGTGAGAACAACACTTTTTTGAGTAATTTTTTTTGTTTGATTTTTTTTTTTCTAGTTTCCGCTCTATGTATTTAAGGTTTAAATATATAGATTAATTTAACAAATTTTCGAACATAACTTCAAATTTTCAAACAAAGTATTGTATGAATGCCAAATTTCAGCCTATTCGAGCTACGAAACCTGGTACGAAACTAGGTTTGCAAGTTAAATAAAGGCTTTCAATAATAATAAAAACGACACCGTTACCTCTCGTTGTATATGAAGCCATGATTTTTCAAAACATATTTTTTTCATCATGGAGGAATACCTTCAATTCTTGGTCTTCAAATTTGTTTGGCTGGCCAGGGCGATCTTTGTCTTCCGTGAACCGCTCAAACCATCTCTCGCACATTGAAACCGATGGAACACTTTCACCACAAGATTGGCGAGCAATCGGTGTGCCACAGGCAAAGCAACACCTATAAATTTTTGCTTTGTATTCAAAACAAAATTATATTTTAGATTTACAAAAATTGTAATGGAAAACTATAGTTTTTAATTATTTTCTTTTAATTCTAATAAGATCAGAAAACCATATAATATATACGAGTATTTCAGTGTGTTTTCATTAACATTTGAATTTATGAACTCTTACTCTTCTTTTTTAAATTAGTTTTATTTTATTATTTTAACTATTTTAGTTATTAAACTTAATTTACAGCCAACTATGTTGCTGCATAGTTATGAATAAACTACTATTATGTTTTTGAAATTAAATAGACGTTTATTGTAATTTGCATAATAATTATGAATTTTTTGTGTACGTCATGTTGCGAGTAAATTCTATATGGCCATCACTTTTCTAACAATTACATGCATTTCAATGTATCTCCTGATTCGCATAAAACAAATAGAATTGTAGAATGTACAAAAACAGCATTAAATCCTTTAGCATTGCAATTTCTAAATGTCAGAATTAATTACAAGCATAAAAACTGACACTCAAATAACATTTATTTAAACAATTAAATGCATTAAATGTGCACGAGTTTATAAGCGAGTCAGAGAGAGAGAGAGAACAAATACATACTTAGACCAACACAACTGCTGTTTGTGCTTCAATTTGTATTTTCATTATTTATTTTTTTTTTTCCATTCTCGGATCTCATATGAATGGTAAATGTTTACATTTCAAAATCTGTGCGATTTAATTAAGCTTTTAATATGCAAATTCAGGCGTTAAACCATGACTGTTTGTGAGGTTAGCAAGTGAAGTAGTAGTATTTGGCTTAGCAATTATTGTTGGACACAAGCAAAAAATTAGATTTTAGCTAATGTTTTTCAGAAAGTTTTTATATACTTAAAACTTAAAAATAATAATGCAGTAGTTGTGGGTTTTTGGTGATAATTGAAAGTTGTAAACATAGAAAAAACTCGTAGAACGGTAGGAGGGAAAATATCAATGGAAAAAATTACTCTCTTTTCACACATACTGGTGAGACAATGGCGAAATACATGCAATACATTCTTATGAATTAGGTTTTTGACAGCAGACTTAGATTTTTGACTCTAGTTGTCATCTATGGTTCTAAATGTATAAGAAAAGTTATTAGAATGCTGTTTCGATTTCCACCAAAGTCTCTGGTCTTCGTTAGTCTGTTGTATAGATTATATTAAAAACAAGTTATAGTGCTATATTCGGCTGTGCCGAATCTTAAATATTTCTTAAAAACGTTCGTTGCTCTCTAGGTCCACAATTGTTCTCTGTCATCCAAAAACTAAATTCTGAATATTCTAGCACAACAGGATAAAGAACAGAGGTTGCACATTTCATTTGAAGTTTTATGTCTTGGGTCAAAAGAGCAATATTTTCCATTCATTACAGAAATATAAAATTATATATGTTTAGGTTTTTTATAATGATTTTCACAAAATGAGACATATTATTGTTTCCAATAGAATATAGACATTTTTTAATAATTTTAATAAATTTTTCCACTTTGCTATATTGGAGAAATTTAACACCAGACTGAAAAGGGTTAGCAAAGTTCTAAAAATTTAAAATTACGAACACGTGACTTAGCAACAATTTGAAATAAAATATTAAACACGTAACAGAGCTGTGTCAAATCGGTTGTGTCGAAACTTATATACTCTTCACCTAATTGTACTAAAAAAAGTTAAATATTTGTTTAAATAAACAAAATTAAAAAAAATATTTTATTTTTAATTTTTTAGCGAAATTTGGGCAAAATTTTTTTTATTTATTTTCAAAATTTAAAAAAAAAATTTTTTAATTTATTTGTAAAAAAAAATTTACAACAAAATTTTTTTTTGGTGAAAAAAAAATTCGGGGTAAAAAATATTTTTCCCGATTTTGAGCAATTGTAGGTCCGACTTACTTTGGCCTTTTATACGCCGTTGCAAAGGTCTTTCAAATATCTATTATTGGATATCCATTATGTATAAGTATATTAATGACTTAGTAATCTAGATATAGATAAAAAATAGATTTCAACATACATACAGACGGACATGGCTATATCGACTTCGCTATCTATAACGATCCAGAATATATATATAATTTGTAGGGTTGCAAATGAAAAATGTAGAAATTACAAATGGAATGACAAACTTATATATACCCTTGCCACTCATGGTGAAGGTTATCAAAAAGGCTACGAAATGTATTTTTAATAAAGAATTTTAAAAAATTTCTCACCAAAAACTAAATTTCCTCGAAATCAGCCAAAAATTTTTACAGCTATTAAAATTTGCATTTCTAATTCTCATTTCGTTAAAAAAAACATTAAATGTTAAATTTGGGATTTTAAATATGCATGAAATATTAAATTTTGAACTTGGTTTTTGATTTGAATAACTTATATTTAATTGTGAAAGGTAGATATCTTTGCGGTGTGCCGCTGAAGCACACCGATAGCTCACCAAAGGTTAAGTTGAATGTGTTCAATCGGTTTCAACGTGCAAGAGATAGTTTTTGCGGTTCAAAAAAGTTTAATAATAACCCAGGCAAAAAACACTCAAATTTTACTATGTTAAGGTATTAAGAACTTATTACAGTTTAATCCGACTATCTTAAATTTTTAATTTAATTAGTGTGTAGAAGGCTGAGGTGGTGGCGAAAACTTAGCTCCTAATTAGTATGTAGTAAGAAATGAATTTGACTCTGACTGCTTTTTTGTTATTACCACCTTGTTTTAAAAAACCGAAAATATACTTTTATTTGCGATTCAGTTTTTACATACATATTCATACAGAATAAAACACTGCTCCTGTCAACAGGAATCTGTCAGTTAAATCCTGTCAAAATTTAAACAAGCTGCGTTATTTAGTTTGTGTTTGACAGCCATTGATAGCAGACTACCGCGAGACTTGTGGAGAAAATGTAAAAAAAAAATAAGTTTGTGTGCTGATTAAGCATATTAACTCAAACCAAGTCTAAGCTAGATAAATACTATGGAAACTCTGCACCATCAATTTCAATGGTAAAAATGTGGTTTACTGAATATCGTTGTGGCCGTACAAGCACGGATGATGAACGTTCAGGATGCCAAATTGAGGTCTCTACACCCGAAATAATTGAAAAAATGCAGGATATAGTGTTGGCCAATCGGAGATTTAATGTGCGAGAGATTGTAGAAGCCAGAGGCTTCGCACTTGTCTAAGTGGTTTCAGTTTTGAATGATCACTTGTGTATAAGAAAGCTTTTTTGTAAGATGGTTGCCGCGTTTGATTACAATCGGCCACAAATGCAATAGTGTGACAATATTCGCAGTAGTGATTGCCGTTGTTCAACCGCAATACGGACGAGTTTTTGCGACAAAACGTATATCCACCACAACACACCATGTGAACGTTTTCCACATGACTACCTATACAAGGGTAAAACTGAACACTGCCAACGTATTGGGTCAATTTAATGAGTATTTAGAAAAAATGTATTTGAGTATTTGGAAAGAACGATCCACAAAAAAAAGTTATTTTTCACCAGGACAATGCAAGGCTCCACACATGTGCAGTTTCTAAGGACAGAGATCGAAAAATAGTATTATTCGATTTTATCAAGTTACTTTTGTAAAGCATGTCAGTTATTATGTTTAATGTTAATTATGTTCATTTGTTGTTAATCTGATTAGAATGAGTGATCAGAAAAAAGTGCGTACTAAAATTATTAAATACTTTCAACAAAACCCAACTTGGTCCTATAAAAAGTTGGCCAAACAATAAAAAGTCTACCGTCAAACTATTTCCAATGTTACTCAACAGTACCGGGAGAACTTGTCCGTTGACAGAAAACCTGGTTCAGGTGGAAGGAATGGTCCACATGATGTTACTAAAGCCAAAAAAATAGAAAGCATTTTCAAAAGAGCTCCCAACACATCTGATAGGAAGGCAGCCCGATAATGTTTATTATTTGGTACGAAAAGTTAAAGTCAATGCAGGTTTAAAAGCATTCAAGGCTCAAAAAGTTCCGAACCGGAACTCTGTTAAAAATTAGAGGCCAAAAACAGAGCACGGAAATTGAAGTCAAAATTTATAAAAAAAATATTCCTGCTGCATAATGGATGACGAAACGTATGTTCTGGCAGATTTTTCACAGCTTCCTGGTAAAAATTTTGATGTTGAATGCTAAAGAAAAGTTTAGGACACAAAAGCAGAAAAAATGTCCCTAAAAATTCTTGGTATGACAAGCAATATGCAGTTGCGGCAAACAGGCCAATAATTTGTTACAAAGACCTCGATAAATATCGAAATTTACATCAAGGAATGTTTACAAAAAAGGCTGCTTCCATTCATAAGTCTTCATAATGTGTCCACTTATTTTTGGCATGATTTGGCATCCGTCACTATGGTTAGCAAGCCCTTGAGTGGTAAAAGAACAATAATGTGGTATTTGTACCAAGAGAGGCAAATCCTGCCTGGAGCTAAGGCCAGTGGAGAGATATTGGGCTCTTGTTAAAAGAGAATTGAAGAGCACATAAAAAGTGTCCAAAAGTGTGGAAGATTTTAAACGGAGATGGACTACCTGTTCGAGCAAGGTCACAGAAAGCACTATAAAAACCATAATGGAAGGGTTTCCGAAAAAGGTTCAAAATTTCATCACTAGTGATTGAAACTATAAAAATATTTTTTGTTTTTTTTTTGTAAATTCTAATAATAATTTCAATCAAATAAAAAAAAATCAAAACTGTAAGTTTAGTGGTTTCATATTTACTAACATATATGTATGTTAAGAATTTATCGATCTCAGTCCTTATCACAAAAATCCATGAATTGCTTCCTCATCAGCCTTTATCTCCCGATTAAGTCCCGAGGGACTATTTCCTGTTGCCAAACCTATACAACCTTGACAAATCTTATTTTTTAGAAGGCGTAAAAAAATTTATGAAACGTTGGATATAGGAGCTCAAAGGAGACATTGTTAAAAATACAATGATTTTTTATTCAAAAGCTTGTGTTTCATATAAAAAGCCATGTATATTGTATTATTATAAGAGAAAAATCTGTCACGTACGGTATGTCACGAACGATGTTATATATTTTATATAAATATTACGGATTGCAAAGAAATAAAAAAAAAATGAAATTTTTTTTTTAAAATAGGGGACATCTATCGTTATAAAGCCCCAGTAGCATTTCTAGAGCTGGATTTTTTGATTTTGTAAAATTGCTGACTTTCTACCTCTTGGTTCCCCAACAAGAACCTATATGATAACAAATTGTTTCTAAAGTCCTTCTATTCTTCCTTTATATATCCATAACACAGATTTGGGATACCTTTACTAAAATAGCTCTATTTTGGTTTTTCTACCCAATGGGTTAATCTAAGATTGACAATGTTCAATGTGACACACGAAATGAGAAACTACTATAAAAGTTAGAATAATTTTTATTTACTTTTCTTTATGAATAAAATTGTAAGTAAAGTTAAAATTTTAATAGAATTTACTAAAATTTTGTTAAATTTGAATAAAAAAAAAAACTATTTATTTAAATTTTTCCTGAAAATTTGCATTTAATTTTTAATTGAATTCTTTTTTTTTACTTCAGAAACCACAACAATCAAAATCTTTTTTAAATATGCATATGTAAAATATACCATTATACCTTTATGTAGAATTTTTTGCTAATTTACATAATTTCATTATGCTCATATCGTTCAATTTCCCCTATTTAAGATTTATTTAATTAAATTTAATTTAAAATTATACTCACATTACATTTGATATAGCCCCAAAAAAAATAAAATGAAATCCAACATTTCTCTAAACTTTATTTACTTTGAGTGTATGTGTGTGTGTGAGAGAGAGAGAGAGTTGATGAGGGGAAAAGGCAAACGAAAATATGGTAATTAAAATAAAATTGCCAGCAATTAAAGTTTTATATGCAAAACTATTTATGTGCAGCACGGTAAACTAGACAGACAGCTGTATAGACGGACATTTAGGAATTTAATGAAGCATTTTAGGTTTTTCTTTTTTTTTTTTCATATAGAGAACATACATACACCTTTAGACAAATATCACTTGTTTACACAAAGAATAGAGTGGCAAAAAAGGAATGTTTTAGTACAAAACAAACAAAATATTAAAAAAACATCAGGCATTGCAGCAAATTGTTCATTTCACTTAAATGTGGTTTAGAGAACATTTCATTTCATTCACATTTTTTTTTTCTTTCAACGTTTATTTAAAATTGAATTTATGTAGTTTTTTTTTTTTTTTTATGTATACAATATTATTTTGCCTCCATGTATTTGAGTTTTTTGTGTGCCTGGGTTTATTTATTTTAGTAAGAATATTATGTCTGGCTAAAGTTTTATTTACTTTTACAGCTATGAAATTTCCTTTTTTTCTACTTTCTTTTTAAAGTAGAAATAATAAACTTTGAAATGAAGGTATGAAATGAAAAGGCATTAAGGCATATTTTCATAAATTTTGGTTGCAAAAAAAAAAAAAAAAAAATTCACATTTTTGTAAAGTTATTGAATTTGTGTGTTACCTGGAGGCTTTCAGTGAAATGCTGTAATTAAAAATAAGAAAGAAGTTAATACAATAATAAAGATTTAAGTATTTAATATACGTTGGTTGACTCAAAATATAATAAAAAAAGTGTTATAGGAACATATTATAAAGCCAGTAGAAGCTTAAATTTAAACCGTCCAAATTTGCTAAAACTTGATACACAGGTCATCAAGTTTTATATGAAAAAAATTTTAAAATTGCTTAAAGGGGCAAGGTTTGTTGAGCTTCTGAAGTGTAAATATAGGCTTTTTATATAAGTATTTGATATTGGTGAAAATCTTACGACTTCAATATTGATATTTTTAAAATTATATATCTTATAAATTTTTTGTCGTCAATTAACTTAAAATCTAAAACAATGATAATAAAATCACCATATTATTCCCTGAAGAAAAATACAAAAATTGAATTAGTGTAAAATATTAACGGTTAAAGATATCATAATAAAATTTGAAACAAATGTAGAATTATTTTAAATATTTTTTATTTTCAAATACCGAAATTCCTAACATTTTTTTTCAAAATTACAAAATTTTAGATAAGTCTGGGGGTACTTTGTCTACATTAGTGAACCAAATTTTACTTTACATGCTCTTGCATTAAGTTATCTTTTCGGATCATGTAAAAACTGTATATAGTCCCCAAGAAAAAGGAAAAATATAAGGACTTTTTTGGAAAAAAACACGGCTCTTTTTACATGTTTCAATTTGGATGTGTAACTTTTTATATGGACGAGTTAGCTGTTAGTAAGTTGTTTTTATTTTATCACCGACATGCTTTTTAAAAAGAAATTTCAAACTTCCGTAGGCCTGCCATATCTAAGAAACCACAAAAAGATCGAGCAAAATTAAAAAAAAAAAACAAGTAACAGAGCTAAATTCGGCTGTGCCGAATCTTATATGCATTTCACCTAAGTATACATATTTACGTACATTGCCTTTACTCATGCAAAACTTTTCATATAGCAACAACAACAAGAAAAAATCATAATATTATATCAGATGCAATTGCAAAACATCCGATAATCATATTCACACGTTGAGTGCTCACTGATAACTAACCAAATACACACAACAATTATTTTGCACAATTGTATGTTGAAAAAATAACAAAAAACAACAACAAAAATTAAAATAAACGAAACGCACTCAAATTCATACAAATTATGCATGCGTGTGTTTGATTTATAATTCTTATTCATTTCATCTCATTCCACATTGCACAACAGAGGTGCGCAAAAGTAAATTCTCTCACATACACTCATACACTTTTGTAGTTGTCTTGTTGAGTGGACAACGACTACTAAATTGTAAAAGCATAAGAATACGTGTGATTTGATTTTGATATGGGCTGCGCACCATCGTTGTAGAATGTTGTTGTTGGGTGTGTGTGGTGTTTACGTATGATAGAGTTGCTCATACGAAAACTCATTATAAACAACTCTCTCTTCTCAGGGTGAAGGGTATACAAACAAAGACAAAATACGCAAAGCAATAACCAACACACATACGCTTTGTTGATTTTTAGTCGAAGCATGCAATAAATTGTCTTTTTTTGATGAAATTTTCAGAGGTTGTCTCGGATTTTTGCTCATATCTCCGTTATTTATGGACGGATTTTGATGACTTTAAATAACAAATATCTCGAAAGCATGTCTGACAGAATTATTGAAGATTTGGATCCTGAAGATAACTGGGTTCTTCAGAAAATTGATTTCAACAGACAGACGGACCGACAGACAGAAAGACATGGCTTAATCGATTCCGCTATCTATGAGGATCCAGAATATATATACTTTATAGGGTCGGAAAATTATATTATGGAAATTACAAACGGAATGACAAATTTATATATACCCTTCTCACGAAGGTGAAGCGTATAAAATGTGTTACAGGAACTTATTATAAAGCCTGTAGAAGTTCAAAATTTCCTAAAACTTGATACACAGGATACACGATTTTGTGTGCTATATCCTGTTATAATAATAAACGGATTTCTAGAAAAAAAAAAAAAAAACAATAAAATTGACTATTCATTAGCTTTGATATAAGATCAGAAGTGATAAAATCTGACAAACAGGTATTTAACTAAAATGAATTTTGTACTTATATAAAAACCAAACTAAAGGGAGTTTCAAAATTCTGGAGAACTTAAAATTTTGTATAACTTTGGAAAATATACCAAATATCATTGAATTCATGTTCAAAAATTTATTTTTTTTTTATTGAAATTTTTCGTTTCATCCCACTATTAAGGAAATGTTCAATAACAAACATAAAACTAAAAACTAGAAAAACCTTAAATTCAATCAAGCTTAAAGTTAAATAAAAACAACTCAGATTTATTTCTCAATATCTACTTTCTTAACTGACTGACCCACTGAAAAAAAAAAAATACAAACCACAAAAAATACAAACTAAACAAGGAAAAAAAATTTAATAAAAATCCTTACAAACCCCAAGTAAAGAGCACCACAGCAGAAAAATCAAACTTTCAAGGGGAGAAAACAAGAAACAAACAAACAAAAAAGAAAAAAATATATATATATAATATTAAATTATTTACATTTTAAATTTTCTGACACTCTAAAGCTTCCATCTGTCTCTCGGTGCGAGTGTATAAACAAGTGGTGCCAATAAGCCAACTACTACGACGTACTAGTGTCAGTGTAACAACTCTTGCCTGCAATGAAATGCAACAGCAAGCAAAACGTACCAAAAACTAAAGCCAACAACGACAGCATCAGTTAATACACATGTAATGAAAGTTTATACTTGTAGATACAGAAACAGACACAGCAAAAAAAATAAAAATAAAAATCTGTGAAATACAAAACAACGTACATTTGCAGCAAACGACAACATTTTCAACAACATTGAGTACAGTTAAAATGCATTTTGTTAAACGAAATGTTGCTGCTGTTGATGATGATAACTGGATTTTATAGTTTTATTTATAAGAGTACCAAACTACAAAAACTATGTACAGATAGACAGACAGATAGACGGACATATGTCCTTATAAATACATTGGCGAAATGTATAAAGATACTTACATACATAGTTAACACTTGGGTATTTTCAAATTGATAATATTGACAAATTGAATCTATATAAATAAAAATCAATTGTCGTTCGTTGGTAATTGCATCAGTTGAGAACGGCTAGACCGATTTGGACAATTTTTTTACTGAAATGTTCGTCATAGTCCAACTTAGGTTTTTACGGAAAGAAAAATTGACCACGCCCACTTTTACGCCCACTTTTTTCCATTTATCTAAAATCGGAAAACGGCTGCACCGATATGGCTAATCTTTTATTTAAATGATCGTAGTAATCTAATTTAAGTTTTTACTGAAAGAAAAATTTACCACGCCCACTTTTACGCCCACTTTTTTCGATTTATCTAAAATCGGAAAACGGCTGCACCGATTTGTCAAATTCTCCTTATTTTTCGGCTTATTTGTAAGTAAAGTTTTTGCTGGGATATTCTTATGTTGTAAATAACTCATTTGTTATTACTTTTGTATTGTTTCGCGATTTGTCCGAAAATACCGTTACTTTTTTATTTACATTCCAATTTATTTTGGTAAATGTGCAAATGTTGATTGACTGCTTATTGTCAAATTGTTGATCAAATTAATCGGTGGACGAAAAATAAAATAAGTGCAATTGTTAATTGTGAATTAAAAAAAGTTTAAAGTGTTTCTAAAAAAGTTAACTAACGGTGATAAGTTTTTTTTTGAATTAAGATTCCATTGTAAGTACATTGCAATCAATTCATTAATTGAAATAAGTTAAATCGTGTTACCTCAAACAAATTTATAGATTAACCTACTATAGACTGTGGGTTTTGAAGTTATAAACGGTTAAAAGGTAAGAGCAAAGTCAATAAATTCTATCGCATTGTAATGCCGCCAATAAGAAGGAGCAATTTAGGTCGCAGAACTCGCAATGCTTCAAATCAAGCGTATTTTCGATCTAATCAAACTGCGGAACAACTCGAAGAGCGAAATGAAATTGAACGAAATCGATTATCACAAACACGTTCTGCACGTACACAAGAAGAAAGAGAATATGCAAACGAAGTAGATATGCATCGAATGAGACACAATCGTTCTATAGAATCCAACCGAGTGATAATTAATTCAAATGTACGTGCAAGAAGAGAAACAAATGTTGCGTTAAATACTCATCGAGCTGCATTTCATTACAACAGGACAGTCGATTACAGTGCAGACCATTCCGTTGCTATTGGTTCGATGAGCGTTGTGTGCCCACATTGTAAGGCATTGAAATATAAAAATGAAACTCCTGGATTGTGTTGCGCGAGTGGCAAAGTGAAATTGACACCGTTGATTCCACCACCAGAGCCATTGCTCTCATTGGTTTCTGGAACAGGAGCTCATTCCAAGCATTTCCTAACACAAATCCAGAACTACAACAATTGTTTCCAAATGACTTCATTTGGCGCAACAAATGTGATTCGGGATAATTTCATGCCTACTTTCAAGGTAATTTCACCACTTACAGCATTTTATTTTGTTTTCTTATGTAAATTAAACATTACAGATTCAAGGTCAAATATATCATCGAGCAGGTTCGCTTTTGCCAGTTCCGGGTGCTGACTATAAATTTCTGCAGATTTACTTCATGGGCAATGCTCCACAAGAAGTAGAACAGCGTTGTGCATACAACAGTTCGGTAAAAAGACCAATTTTTGAGCAACTGCAAACTTTTTTCCATCAACACAATCAATTGATTGCATTGTTCAAAACCGCACTAGACCGCATGCCCTCTGATAATCACAAAATTGTTATCAGAGCCGATAAGACTCCTACGGGAGAACACGCAAGACGTTTCAATGCACCAACAATTGATGATGTCGCCATTGTCGTCGTTGGTGAAAATTTGGAATCACGTGATATCGTTCTACATCGACGAAATAATCAGCAGCAGCGTGTGTACGAAACTCACCGATCATATGATGCGTTACAATATCCAATCATATTTTGGCAAGGTGAAGACGGTTATCATTTCTCGATCAAAATGATAAATCCGCTTACAGGTGAATATCAAATCTATATTTTTTCTATTATAAGATCAATTAATTTTATTGACGCGAAAATTAATGTACAGGCGCTGAAACAAACAAAAAAGTAAGTTCAATGAACTATTATGCATTTCGACTGATGGTTCGTGAAAATGAGGACAATCACATATTGAAATGTCGTCGTCTTTTCCACCAATATGCTGTCGATATGTATGTAAAAATAGAAACAGAAAGATTGACATTCATTAGATTGAACCAGAAAAAACTGCGTTCCGAAGAGTACATACACCTTCGAGATGCCATAAATGTGGACGGGAACGCACACAATATCGGCCGGATGACGATTCTCCCAGCAACGTACGTCGGAAGTCCTCGCCATATGCATGAATATGCTCAGGATGCTATAACCTACGTTCGACACTACGGTACAGCAGATTTATTCATAACTTTCACTTGCAATCCACAGTGGATAGAAATTCGGCAAGAATTATTCCCTGGCCAATCACCCATCGATCGCCATGACGTCACCGCGAGAGTCTTCAAACAAAAATTAAAATCACTGATGGATTTCATTGTGAAGTATCGCGTGTTCGGCGAGACGCGCTGCTGGATGTATTCAGTAGAGTGGCAAAAACGCGGACTACCACACGCGCATATCCTCATTTGGTTGATTGAGAAGATAAGACCGAATGAAATCGATGATGTGATATCAGCTGAAATTCCTGATGAAGTAGAAGATCCAGGCTTGCACGAGGTTGTTACTAAAAACATGATTCATGGTCCCTGTGGATCATTAAATATCCTTTCTCCGTGTATGGTCGACGGCAAATGTTCGAAGCGTTATCCAAGGCCATTAGTAGCTGAAACAATTACCGGAAATGATGGTTACCCACTGTATCGTCGCCGTTCAATTGCTGACAATGGAAGATCAACAATGGTGAAAGTGAATCAGCAGGACATTCAAATTGATAACCGTTGGATTGTTCCGTATTCGCCACTACTCTCCAAAACATTCAAAGCACATATCAACGTCGAATCTTGCCATTCCGTGAAATCCATCAAATACATCTGCAAATATGTGACCAAAGGTAGTGACATGGCTGTGATTGGAGTTAGTGCGGAGAATTCCATCGATGAAGTCACTCAATTTCAAATGGGCCGCTATGTTAGTAGTAACGAAGCAATTTGGCGCATTTTTTCATTTAGCATTCATGAAAGACATCCTTCTGTTATTCATTTAGCCGTACATTTGGAAAATGGTCAAAGAGTGTACTTTACTGAGGAGAATGTATTACAACGAGTTGATCGACCGCCACCTACAACATTGACCAGATTTTTTGAAATGTGCAGGAACGATGAATTTGCCCGAACGTTACTATACTCCGAAATGCCAAGATATTATACTTGGAATCAATCGACAAAGAAATTTCAACGACGGAAACAAGGAAATCCTGTTCCAGGTTTCCCCAATTTATTTTCCACCAACGCATTAGGTCGTATTTACACAGTTCATCCAAGAAACGATGAGTGTTTCTATTTGCGTTTGCTATTAGTCAACGTTCGTGGCCCAACATCATTCCAAGATTTGAGAACTATAAATGGTGAATTGTGTGACACGTATAGAGAAGCATGTCAACGCTTGCGATTGTTGGAGAATGACGCTCATTGGGAATGCACCCTCGAAGATGCTGTGCTTTCATCAAATGCTCATCAAATACGAACACTGTTTTCGATAATTGTTTCAACATGCTGCCCATCCAAACCGACTGATTTATGGAGCAAATACAAAGATGCCATGTGTGATGATATTTTGCATCAGGTGCGTATTAGAACATCAAATCCAAATTTGCAACTGAATGAGGAAATTTACAACGACGCTTTGATTTTAATTGAGGACATGTGCTTGATGATGGCGAACAAGGTATTGTCTGAGTTAGGCATGGCAGCTACCAATCGACCGATGCACGACGTATTTAATCAAGAGTTGCGACGCGAAATACAATATGATTGCGATGCCTTGAAGGAATTAGTACGAACAAACGTTCCACTGTTGAATCGACAACAAAAATATGCATACGACACTCTTATGAAAGTTGTGAAAGATGGAACTGGAGGAATTTTTTTTTTGGATGCTCCCGGTGGAACTGGAAAAACTTTTTTGATTGCGTTGATTTTGGCCACGATACGCTCGCAGAATGATATTGCACTTGCACTTGCTTCATCAGGAATTGCAGCTACGTTGTTGGAAGGCGGTCGTACTGCCCATTCAGCACTCAAGTTGCCATTGAAGTTGCACATCAATGAAAATCCAACATGCAACATTTCCAAGAACAGTGCAATGGCCAAAGTTTTGCAGCAAAGCAAACTAATCGTTTGGGATGAGTGTACAATGGCGCATAAAAAGTCTTTGGAGGCATTAGATAAAACTTTGCAAGATTTACGAAACAATCAAAGCCGTTTTGGTGGTGCAATGATTCTGTTGGCAGGGGATTTTCGGCAAACATTGCCAGTGATTCCACGGTCAACGCCAGCCGATGAACTTAATGCATGTTTGAAGTCGTCCGTTTTGTGGAAACACTTCAAGAAACTCAAATTGACTGTGAACATGCGTGTCGAGCTGCAGAACGATCAATCTGGAGAAGCATTTTCCAAACAATTGCTGGACATTGGCAACGGCAAAATCCCGGTTGACATTTCGACCGGTTGCATTCAATTTCCCCCCGGTTTCTGTCAGTTCACCGAATCAAAATCCGAGCTAATCCGAAAGGTATTTCCAAACATTGCACAAAATTACAAAAATCATGATTGGTTGAGCGAACGTGCTATATTGGCTGCGAAAAACATTGATGTCGACGAATTGAATTTTAAGATTCAAGGTGAAATTGCTGTCGAATTGATGACGTACAAATCGGTGGATTCCGTTACTTCCCAAAATGATGTTGTCAACTATCCAACCGAGTTTTTAAACTCGCTGGAATTACCCGGATTACCGCCTCACAATCTCCAACTGAAAGTCGGATCGGTAATCATAATGTTACGAAACATAAACCAACCACGTCTTTGTAATGGCACCCGACTTGCGGTAAAAAACCTGATGAACAACGTCATCGAAGCAACAATACTTAAAGGAAAGTACAAAGGAGAAGACGTTTTGATACCACGGATCCCAATGGCTCTGACCGACATGCCATTCGATTTTAAACGATTGCAGTTTCCGGTACGGCTTGCATTCGCTATGACAATTAATAAATCTCAAGGGCAGTCATTGCGTGTTTGCGGCATTAACCTTGAAAATCCATGCTTCTCGCATGGTCAATTGTATGTCGCCTGTTCCCGTGTCGGAACACCATCAGCATTATTTATTTACGCGCCAGGCAACAAAACTAAAAATGTCGTGTATCATAAAGCATTGCAATGAAGGAAACTACGATATCACTGCAAAGCAACAGAAAAAAGTATTTCTTTATTTTAATTGGTTCCTGAACATCGATCTTTCAATCAAAATGTAAATATAACACCATATATTGTACATATTTTCAAATCAAATGTAATTTAAACACACCTCAAACCTACATAAATAAAAATTATCATTTAAAAGTACGTTGTTTGTCTCTTTTTACTATTTTTTCATAATTCAAACAGCTTCTCACAAATTCACAAATCGAACACAAACATTTTTTCTAATATATGGACAGGACAACGTCTGTCGGGTCAGCTAGTTGGAAATATAAATAAATAAAAGTAGCTTCTTGTGCTCATACACACACATGTATTTATTTTACAGCCAATAACCGAGATTGCTTGACCTTTTTTTTAGAACTTTAAGAGGGTGATTTGTAGTTCCAGTGGAGTAGTGTAAAATTATAACAATAATAATACTAATACTAATGAAACTATATACTTTGATACATAGAAAAGTGTAAGGAATTTTATAAAAAAGTATTTCATGTACTAAATATGTCTAGAGCAATGCATCCCAATGTGTATAACGAATGGACAATTTAGCTTAATGGTACCTTTTAGTGAAGTGAATAAAAATTGTAATTTTCACCAAAATCGATGAAGGACATACCTACTTCCCATACATCCTGTACTAATACAAATTAATTTTAGCTACAATTATTACTGTAATGCCTCAAATAAATAGCAATAAACAAATGTTTGTCTCAAACATATACTTGTTTACTGCAACCATATATATGATTGACATAATCATGTGAATCGTAAGTTAACCATATTATGGATAGAAAGCAGAAGAAATTCAGCTTTGGCTCAAGCCAAACTCGTACACTAGGACATTTTTTATTTATCTCTTAATTTCGGCTTACATGTTAGAGTTATATAAAAACTATGTTTGGGAGACTTGTATCTTATGGAATTCTTTATTCAATTCATATATAAGATAATAGAAAAACCATTTAAATAACACTGTAAATAAGAATTAACAAAAAATCCTTTAAAAGCCAAACTCGTACATTGAACATGGTATGCTGAAAAAGTAACAATACCATAAAAATCAATACTTTGTATGGAATCCACTTGCTTGAATAAGCATTTATGGTCTCTTAGGCATACTTTCTATGCAGCAAACAGTGGGATCAATATTTTCCCATTCCTAAGTAAGAACTCTTTTAAATTCCTATTTAGAGGAAATGTGGTGTTGTCTCACTTTATTATCGAGGTATCACCAAAGATTCTCAAAGGGGTTGATGTCAGAGCCCTGGGCAGGTGTCTCCATTACTTGAGGACAATTGTACAACAACCACGACCTGGCTTTGTAAGCTTTATGGTTCTGGTCGTTATCCTGGTTGAAGTAGTAATTGTTTGAAAGACTCCGTTTTTGCTTCCGTTTTTAAATAAATTTTTTGGTCCATTTTGCCTTCGATGAAATGAAGAGAATCTGGATCAGCTGCCAATAAAGACCCTTAAACCATCACCGATCATCCACCATGCTTTACAGTAGATTTAACATGTTTTGGTAAGAGCTCCTCATTAGCCTTTCGCCATAAATATGGTTTTCCATTAGAGTCAAAAATGTTAAATTTTCTCGAACAACACATCTTTACAAAAAGAAAAATCCTTTGATTTGTGTAGTATGTCGAAGTTTAAGCGGTCCTTGTAATATCTCTAGCTAAGCAAAGGCTTTTTTCTAGCCATTCTACCATTCAAATTCGCTCTATGGAGTATATTCCGGATGGTTTGGGCGTAAGCTTTATTTCCCATAGTGGCTTCCGTAATGGACGTAAGTTTGAAAGAGCATGCAAAGAGATCCTTTTTATACGCTCTGACAAGATTTCGGTCTTCAGCTTCACTGAATATTTTAGTCCTGTATCGTTTTAGAATGTATTGGATAGTAGAATGACTCCTTCCCAGAATTTTGCGAATTTCACGAAGAGACTTTCCATCCCCCGAATGCTTTACAGCAAGCTTTCGGTTTGTCCTTCGGTTGTTTGTCCGTTTTGGCTCATAATTGGATATTTTTTGGATAAAACTTTATAATTTAATGAAAATATTTGATGGTTTTTAATTTTGGATTACTTTACATCCAAAGGCACAAAGCAAAGATAATGTTCGCTGTACGAGTTTGGCTTTTATGTTTTTTAATAAGATATTTAATGAAACCGACCATAACTTCTTACCTTCTAACATAATTCCTGTGTTTAACTACCCATCCGATAGAGGTAAATTTACCCAATAAACCCTCCATACTTGGTTTCATCTATTATTATTTTTAAATAAGCTGCGTTTTAATATTAAAAAATAAAATGTTAGGTGTACGAGTTTGGCTTTGAACCACTGTATATAAAAGAGTAACGTTACTGACTGATTCATCATCGCACACCCCAAACTGCTGAACCTAGAATCCTAAAATTTTAACTGTGGTTTCCTCCATCCCCCAATAAGGAAGGATTTTTGGAAATTAGAACGTTTAGGGTGTCAAAAAGGATAAAAACGGGTAAATTCGGTAACCTTATATCTTCAAATCTAATAAAGATACAAAAAAACTTAAATTTACATGATACTCCATTCAAAAAATAAGCTGGTACTTTTTCAAAATTCGAACATTTTAGGCTAGAAAACGGGTAAAAACTGTATTTTAGTACTTTTTTGGCACCCCATTAATATTTTAAACCAACAAATATAGAAAAACATTTTAAATCATATTCTTTACTTATCAAAAAATAACAAATATAAATTTGGCACATTTTAGAAATTCAAACCCTTAAGGGATAAAAATTGTATTTATTTTTGGTACTTTTTTCATACAATATGTTTTTCCATAAATTGACATAGACATACGAATATTTTATTTTAAGCTCCCACTATGATACAGCAATTTATTTGAGTAAAATTTTATCACCGCAATGGGGATAAAAAAGTACCAAAAAAGGGGGTAAACACGGAGAAATACATTTTATTTCAAATTATTAAGCCAATTTTGATTAAATGTTTAACATTGGTTGCTGGATTCATACAAAAATTTAACACAGTATTATTGGGAACTTGAGTGCCAATGTGTTGTGTAACGGGCCAAATGGAGGTAAACATTTTAGTACTTTTTTAACACATGTTTTTTTCTTGAGCTTATTAACACAGTTCTTAATTGTGCGAAACATGTCAACATTTTTAGCAAATTGAAGTATTTTTTAAATTTCATACTTGAGGTGTTTTCAAGAAGGGAAAGGGAAATTGGTACTTTTCAGCTAATGGTCCTTTTTTAATATTTTGAATTATTTAACTTATCGACATTAAAGTTAGCTGATATGTATCTGAGTGAAATTAAAGTTAGCAATAGGGAATAATCTTTAGGCACCAAAATATGAGCACTGAACTATAGGTACTTTTTCGTTCTTCTAATGCTACTTTTAGAATTTTTTATAATAATGGAGCTAGATACATGAAATTAAGCATATATGGTCCTAAGTGAGTAAGAATTCGAAGGGGAGACTTTTTGGTAATTTTTCTTTATTCAAATAATACTTAATGCTTGAAATAAACCTTATATGTATGGAAATCCACAAGTGGAGACCTTATGGTACTTTTTCTTTATTCAAACGGTACTTTTGAATTTTCTATAGTAATGGAAACAGGAATTAAGCATATATGGTACTTTGTCTTTATTCTAATGGAAATTTTTAAATTGTTTATAACCAATGAACTTAGAAACATGAAATAAAGAGTATATGGACCCGATTGAATGGGAATCCACAAGTGGCTGCTTTTTTGTACTTTTTCTCTATTCCAATGGTACTTATTGAATATTCTATAATAATGGACCTAGAAACATGAAATTAAGTATATATGGTCATAAGTTAGTGAGAATTCAAGGTACTTTATGGTGCCTTTTCATTATTATAATGGTACTTTTTAAATTTTCTATAGCATTGGTCGTAAGTGATTGAGAATTTAAGAGGTGAACTTTTTCTACCTTTTCTTTATTCGAATGGTATTTTCACCAATGAACATAAGAACATGAAAGTAAAGTATATATGTAAATATAGTTTATATATAAGTTTATATGTGAGCTTGTAGGAATTCACAAGTGGGAGTTTATGGTACTTTTTATTTATTTAAAAGGTACTTTTTGAAGTTTTTATAATAATCGACCTGGAAAAATTAAATTAAATCAGATGAAGATTAAATCTTTTGAAAATTATGTATAAAAGTTATTTGCTAATCAAATAATTTGGTAAGTTAATATATTTCATGCTACATAAATAACACATTTTTTTAATTGTACATTGATATCATTTTATTTTACCCTTTATCTTCGTGAGAAGGGTATATATGAGTTTGTCACTCCGTTTGTAATTTCCACAATATAATTTTCCGACTCTATAAAGTATATATATTCTGGATCCTTATAGATAGCGGAGTCGATTAATCCATGTCCGTCTGTCCGTTTGTCTGTCTGTTGAAATCAATTTTCTGAAGACCCCAAATAACTTACAAACTTGATTTATACATCAATATATCGGGAATTCTTCCGGCTCAGTTGCTATATAAAATCGAGAAAATCGGCCCACAAATGGCTGAGATAAAAGGAAAAAACCAAGCCAACCTCGATGGACTATTTTTTATCTATGTCTGGATTACTAAGTCATTAATATAGACAATATGGATATCTAATGAGAGATATTTCAAAGTCCATTGCAACGATCTATATAAGGCTATAGTAATGTGAACCTACAATGGGTCAAAATCGGGAAAAATATTTTTTAACCCGAATTTTTTTTTTTTAACAAAAAAGTTTTTCACTAGTAAACTAAAAAAAAAAAAAAATTAAAAGAATATTTTTGAAAACTATTTTGAATAAAAATTATTTTTTTTTTAAATTTTGAAAAAAAAAAAAATTAATTTTGTTTACCTAAAAATATTTAAAATTTTTATTTAAAGTATAATAAATAAGATTCGGCACAGCAGAATATAGCTCTCTTACTTGTTTTAATATCAAAATATACGCTAACAAAGTTGCTAGTACTTAATAAATGTATATTGATGAAAATCTTTCTCTTTTACCTCTTTTGAGGTAAGTTAAACATCTCTACTAATAACTTCTTAAACATTTGAAAATGGGTAAGTAGACGCAAATGGCACTTCGATAATATAATTCGCTTCTTACTTTTCTGAAAAGTTTATCAAAACTTAATCACGATGCGAAACAACAATGAGTAAAAGTCATAAAAGTAAGAACAACTTTCAAAGAAAATCAGCAAAAGTAATTAAGTATGACAAAGTATTGTTTGGAATTTCAAGTGCTACTATTCTTTTGACATATATTCCAAAATATTCTTTAATTTAAGCAAACAAGTGTTTCTAGGGTGTTGAAACTATTTATCAAATTAAACAAACAATATAAATGATTTTTTTTTTTTGGTGTTAAAAAAGAACTGTCAATAGCAGGCGGTTCAAGTGTAAGCTTAAAAACAATTGTATGAATATTTTATATATTTTTACTCCCACAAAAAAAAAAAGCAAAGAAAAAAAGAAAAACAAAAACGAAATCAAAGGACATGCAAACTGAAAAACTGTAAAAATCTAGACCATCAAAGTCAAAATGACAGACACAAAACAAGGGAAAATAACAACTAATTATAGACCTCACATTTTAATGAGCACGAAAACTACAACGTTTATGTAGAAATTATTTTTTCCTTTTTTTGTTTGTTGATGCTCACCAAAAATCCAACATTATCCAGCTGTAACATGTTACAACAACATACACTACATGTATATTCTCACATACACATATAATTATAAAAAGAAAGCAGGAAAACTGAACGGATGAAAAAAAGAACAGAAAACAAAAAAACTAAAATAAAAAATATCAAAACGCTGCCATCATACCAAAAACAATACAGACAAAGATAGTGGCAGCTAAATGAAAACTGTGGGTGTAAATACTTATACATACAAAAACAGCGATAGCAACAGCAGTGGCAGTGGCAGTGGCAGCATTAAAAGACAAAAAGACAAGGCATCAGTAACACTACTAATTATTTCGACATTATGCAGGCTATTTCGTTTTAATTATAGAAAGAAACATTAACGTTACAATGTATCCTACCTACCAACCTACGCCCAGCCCCTGCCACCCTTGAACAATACACGAAACATTAAAATAAACCTTAACACACACACACCCACATCCATAAGTACTCTCTTCGAGCACAAAACTCTAATATAGCTACAACTCCTACCATTAAATGATCATTCATCTCCATTAGGGTAACACTTCTGCCAAGGTTTAAAATTGTCATCCGTCATCTGAAAACCAAATCAGATCGCATTAAGATTTGAGTCAAAGTAGAAATATTATTTAACCACCGATAATTCATTATAATTAGATACCAAACAAAATCTTAAAATTTCATGCTCATCTCAAATACCAAAATTTACATATTCAAAATTTTTTTGAACAAATTGTCAACAAATATTAATTTATTAGCTGATTCTTCGATTTCTGTATACCATTTTATGGTATATTTTCTTCATTTGGTTTTCAAATTATGGAGAACAAGAACTGAATAGTATAGAAAATACAAAACGTTTGTACGTTAAGTGCCACCCTAATGTTCATGTTAAAAACTACAATAACAACATTGTTGAAAGAACTACACGTACAGGAGATAACAACATCAACAACAACAGCACTAACACTAATATTATAAAAACTCGGGCAAATACCGTTAAAAAAGAGTAGTACACAACAGCAACAACAACACAAAAAACAAATGAACAAAATGAAATAAATGCACAATTTATGAGAGAAAGAAGGGACATTGTTATTTTATTTTAAAAGCTCGGTAATGGAGAAAAAAAAGTAAAAGAAAAAAGGAAATAATGATATTAAAATAACAACAACACTACGAACCAAGTTTTGTTATTTCCTTGTTACTGCTGCTGATGTTGTTGCTGTTCTTTTAATTCTACTAAAGGTAAACAAATAGCAACTACCATTATAAAATCTTTACTACATGCTGGATTGATGTAGGCAACAGAATTGCTAAAATAAATGGCACATTTATGAAGGTTTATAAGTTTTTTTGTGTGTTTTTGTTTTAACATATATTCAGTATTTAGGGGAACTTTCATTAGCGCTTAACTTCTATTAATATTATCGAAATATTTTAGCCGATTGAAAGGCCTATTGATGTCATTATGTATGAAATATAACATCGCAAAAAAGAGGGAAATAAATCCGCAACTTCTAAACCCTTAGTTCGATTTGAATGAAATTTGACATGCCCAAAGAAGAAGTGCTGTCCAGTTTAAGTTTTGAAGACCCACCAGGGATACGACCTGTGGACCCCAAAGTAGGACACCTCGAGAATGTTAAATTTTTAAAACGATCCTTTTTCTTCTTCTATGTTTTGAATTCTAAAAAATTATATATATAGAATCTTCTCGTATATAGAATCTTTTTATCTCTTATAACTTAGGAGATATTCGCATTTGAAAAAAAAATTCCCGATTTTTTTCCATTTTTATTTTGTTGGACTAACAACTATGTATATGTTAAACACAAAAATAGTTGTTTAAAAATTGTTTAAACATTAAAAAATTCGATTTTTCGCTATTTTTTGGGAAAAAAGTACTTTCTTTATTTTTAAGTTATCTAAAAAATTTCTAAGAAGATGTATTAAGAATTTATACTTTTTGAAAAGCTAACTTTATATTAAAGCTTCTAAATGCAAACAAATTTGAAAATTGTTGACAACGAGGGGACCAGGTCCATTCAAAAAAATGCCTATTTTTTATTTTAAATTCATCTTTAGGGCAATAATTCTTAAACCGCATAGTCGATACTTATCAAAATATAGTAACTCATTTTAGATGGCCAAATATTTATTTTGTTAAGGACACCGCCCCTGGTATAATAGGCAAAAAAACTAAAAAAAAAACATTTTGGGGATTTTTCAACATTTTTTGGGAATTGTGAGATTCCAGATTATTAATTTCAAAATTTGTTTTTATTTTTCCAATTTCTATGGAAATATCTATATAACTGTAAAACTTCGTTAAAAAATATTCATAAATAAAAATTTAGTTTCAATTTGAAAACTTTGTATGTTTGCAAAAACTCAATAAAAAACATTTTTTTTCATAATTTTCAAAAAAGTATTCCAAGAATTTTATATTTGAAATATAATTGGTCAATTCACAACGTCTCTTATCAATGATATTGTCATAATGTCCTAATATATCACGACTCGGCGGCTCGGCTTAACCGACTCTTAGGCATTCGATAGCGGAGTCGATTAAGCCATGTCCGTCTGTCTCTCTGTCTGTCTGTCTGTTGAAATCAATTTTCTGAAGACCCCAGATAACTTCGGGATCCAAATCTTCAATAATTCTGTCAGACATGCTTTCGAGAAGTTTCCTATTTAAAATCAGCAAAATCCGTCCATAAATAACGGAGATATGAGCAAAAATCCGAAACAACCTCTGAAAATTTCATAAAACAAAGACAATTTATTGCAGGCTTTGACAAAAAAAAACAACAAAGCGTATGTGGGGATTTGTGTTGGTTATTGCTTTGCGTATTTTGTCTTTGTTTTTATACCCTTCACCCTGAGAAGAGAGAGTTGCTTATAATGAGTTTTCATATGAGCAACTCTATCACACGTAAACACCACACACACCCAACAACAACATTCTACAACAATGGTGAGCAGCCCATAGCACAATTGTGCAAAATCAAATCACACGTATTCTTATGCTCTTACAATTTAGTAGTCGTTGTCCACTCAACGATACAACTACAAAAGTCTATGACTTTTTCTTTATTTTTTCAGTTTTTGTATTTGTTTGTTTGTAGGTCCACTGAACAAAATAAAGAATTGAATGTGTTGGTGAGAGAATTTACTTTTGCGCACCTCTGTTCTACAATGTGGAATGATATGAAATGATTAAGAATTATAAATCAAACACACGAATGCATAATTTGTATGTATTTGAGTGCGTTTCGTTTATTTTAATTTTTGTTGTTGTTTCTTGTTATTTTTTCAACATACAATTGTGCAAATTAATTGTTGTGTTTATTTGGTTAGTTATCAGTGAGCACTCAACGTGTGAATATGATTATAGGATGTTTTGCAATTGCATCTGATATAATATTATGATTTTTTCTTGCTGTTGCATGGGTAAGGGCAATGTACGTAAATATGTATACTTAGGTGAAGGGTATATAAGATTCGGCACAGCCGAATTTAGCTCTGTTTGTTGTTAAAATAATAATTGTAATTGAAACTAATTAGTGAAAAATACTATTTCAAAAATACACAGGTCGGATTATATCTACCAAAAACAGAATTAAAAAAAACTACAATTTACTGATATTCTTAATTAAATTAGCAATATTGCGACCTATCGTTGTGTTTTTCTTGGAAGTGGTACAGTTTTTACGTTATTTTTTTTATTTTATAAAACAATGAAATCTTATTCCTAGAATTTAGAAATTCCTTTTATACCTATGCATGTACATTGTTAGATCATAAAATAATAATGCTATCACAAAACTATTTTTCTTTCGTATTTTTACGAGAAATTTTGTTTTTCAGTCATATATAAGTTGTAAAACAGGTAAAAATGTATTTTTTGCCAATTAATTGGTAATATGTAAAATGGGAAAAATTCCAAGAAAATTCATGTTTGTTACATTTTAATATTTTGCATGTTAATTATCAAAGTATTTTTTCCTTTTTCAAATTCCAGTTAATTTTATTATTTTGTTGTTAAAAGGATATTTTATACATTTTCCAATAGTGCGCGGCTGTGAATCAATTTGGAAAGTGAAGAGTTGAAAATTAAAAGTGATCAAAAGAAAAGAGGTAGTAGATTAAACTGTGATAAATAATTGCTTTTGTTTAGAAATATCAAGAAAATACGACGCATTTAATTAAATTTAAACTTGTAGAGACAGATTAGACTTTTCAGTGGATTTTCTATAATTGTAGTTTTAGTGAAATCGATGAATATCCTATGAATGCATTTTCGTATTTTTTCTAATGTTTGCACCCATACACAGGAACATTTAATAACACACAAAAAAACTCGTTGTGCATTGCTTCCTTGTGACCTGAAATCATTATCCAACAAACCTATTCATAAGCAAAATGTAACTAAATTATAGAATAAGCTTATCATAAGAGATTTCCTACAACTTTTTATAAGCATACTTATTATAAGCTTATTTAAGTACAAAAAGTTAAATGTTTTTAAATAGTGTTTTAAAAATGCTTCATATGACAATTCTGTTTACAATAATACTTGCTACACACATAGTTTATATAACAATTTAATAAATATGATTGCAAATGACTTATGCTCGCAATAGTTTTGTAAGTGTTTTTGAGAATAATAACCCGTTATTTGACGCGTACCTTAATTTCGTATTATTTGTTGAAGTTTTTAGCCTTAGTGTTTTGTTCAAAGAGTGAAGTGTTTTAAAAAGTTTAAAACTTTTAAAAAAGTAATTATTAAAATAAGAATACTTAATAAACAATTTATAAATAAATTTCAGAAAAATTAAATTCTTGTGAAAAACAATATTATTTCTTTATATTTCCAAGCTTACCAAAAAATATTACGAATGTAAGCTTATTATATACTACAGACAAGTAATATTATCGCAAGGGTTCAGTTTTCATTATTAAATCATTTTTAATAAGACTTTTACAATAGTAATCACAACACTTTTGTAAGCTTGTTGCAAGTGATTTCTAAGCATGCTGTGCTGCTATCTTGAGTAGCATATGAATGTGCTTGTGCAGCCCTTTAATGTCTACCTTATGTTTTGTTTGTGGTTTTTTGTAGTGCTCCTCGAGAGTGTTGCGGCACAACACTTCTTCATTCAAATCAGGCTAAGGGTTTCGAAGTTACAGATTTATTTCCCTCTTTTTATTTCTATAACACTGTGCAACAGTGCGCAACAATTCCTTAAATTTGGCAATATTTGAGTACAGCTTAGAGTAAAGCAATTTGATGCAGCATGTTGAATTGTGGAGTCCTCTATTTAATACCAATCGAAGTAGTAGAAGGAATCCATTTTTTTAATTTGAATTCAAAACTATCATGTAGCCGAATTGGTATCACATTCTTGATGACTATCGAAATGACGCCAAATGGTGATTAGAAAGTAATGTAGTTTTATTGAAGCATTTTTGGCTGCTATTTTTATAGCCTTTAATGTTAATATTTGTATGTGTGCTAATAGAACAGTATTTAAATACGAATATTATAGAACAGTGGGTTATAAAAACAAATTGTATAGTTGGGATTTCATAGTGGAAACATTAATAGAGTTAAATAAGGAAATTATATAATGGAAGTAAAATAAAGGCAATAATAACTGAAACATATTTATGAGGGAGTTTCAAATAACCAAGACTTCACTTCTACGCTTTAAGAAAGTAACTAAATAACACATGTCATTTAGTATATACTTTAAACACATAAAGTAATATATAATTTGCCCTTGGATCCATACTTTTGAAGTACGATTACTTATGAAAAAAACTTCTCAAATATTCCATAGCAAAAATTAGATTTATTCTGTGGGTATTTTGATTTTTTTTATATTTAAATTATTTGAATTTTAAAATTGGATCACCTCTTTTTTTATTTATTCTTAATATTCCAAGCATAATTGTTGAATTTTTTCCATGTTTGTAAGGTAAAAACAAAAATGGTAGAAAAAATTGTAAATCAAATTACAATTAAGTTTTACAACAGAGAATGACACAGCAGCAGCAAAAATTTCATTTGTCATACAACTTTTTTTTTTTTTTCTTAATAAAGATAATTTTTTACTATTTAAAACATATACATACAGGAAATAATAAAATATAAATGCATACATGCTCGTACAACATCATACATATGAATGTACACTCCGGTTCACTTATTTAAAGGCACTAAAAATTCCATATTCAGCAGCCTGTATCTTCTGCAATTTTTATCCAATTGCAGAATTTTAAAATAGAAATGGAAGCTAGACATCTTGAGATATAAAAAAAAATCATGACAGTAGTGTTTTCTTAACTAAAGAACTTTTTTTGACAATTTATAAAAAAAAGTCAAAAAATTTGCTATTTTTTTTGGTTCACTTGAATAAAGGCACTTTAACTAATTTTAATGAAAAGCAGTTTTTCTTGTTCTTTTTAAATTTATTTTACTTTATTTAAGAAATTAGTAATGGGTACAACCCCCTTTGTTTTTAATAACTTCAAATATACGGGTTTTCATTGACAGATAAAGAGAATGTATGTAATCCAACGATATTTGATTCCAAGCATCCTTAATGGCCTGAATTAGTGACTGCTTGTCATCAAATTGTCTACCTCCTTCATAGACCTTACGAGATAACCAACCCCAGACATTTTCGATAATGTTTAGATCTGGCGAATAGGGTGGCCAGTCAAGAATATTAACATTTTGGCTTGCAATTAACTCCTTTACTACTCTGGCGGTGTGTATAGGGGCATTATCATGTTGCAATATCCAAGATATGGGACCAAATAGTTCACTGAACTTCGGAAAAGCTGATTCCAATAACGTTTTATAGCTTCCACCAGTCATTTTTGCACTTTGAAATTCAAGATCGATGGTGCCATAGTACGTAATAGCACCCCACACCATAACGCCGCCCTCTCGGCTGTGATGTCGGTTCAAAAATCGCTTTTCTTTGCGCAAATCATGGAAATAATAGTTGTAGCCATCAGGCCCATCCAAATTAAACTTCTTCTCATCCGTAAATACAACGGTTCTCCAGTCATTTACATGACCTCTTTGCTGCACATCCCATACCATGTAGTCTCTTGCGAATTGAAGCCGCTTTTCCTTACGAGGAGCATTAAGTGGCGGCTTTTTTTGTAATTTCAGGTATTTAATATACTCACAGCTCTTAATTACTCTACGTATTGATGACTTGCTCGCTTGCACTCCAGCTTGAGCTCTTATTTTTGACAAGGATAAGGCAGAATTAGAAGCAATTCTGACGATTTTTCTTTTCTCATACGTAGATAAAGACAATGAAACCCTTCCTTTAAAATTTTTTCCATACCCCTCGGGGTCCTTGATGTAGTTGTCGACAACTGTTGGGCTTCGTCCAATTTTTTTAGCTATTGCGCGGTTAGAATATCCTTCAGAATGGTAAACATCGATTTTAGTTTTTTCCGATAGATTTAAAATTTTTTGTTTTGCCATTTTGACTCGTAAAATGATTAAGATGTAATAAATTGTAATAAACAAACGCTCGCTACAAAAAATCATCGCTTACTTTAAAAATAATAAAAAAATAATAAAGTGCCTTTATTCAAGTGAACCAAAAAAAATAGAAAATTTTTTTACTTTTTTTTATAAATTGCTCAAAAAAATTCTTTAGTTAAGAAACCACTACTGTGATGATTTTTTTTTTATCTCAAGATGTCTAACTTCCATTTCTATTTTAAAATTCTGCAATTGGTTAAAAATTGCAGAAGATACAGGCTGCTGAATATGGAATTTTTAGTGCCTTTAAATAAGTGAACCGGAGTGTATGTAAGTATGTACATTAGGTTGGCCCTAAATAATGCTCGTAGCTGAATTGAGAGGCTAAAAAATTATTCTTAAAATGTTTATCATAGCTTTAGCTTTTGGTGAGCTGGGCCCCAAATGACGAAAAGGTAATTTTTGCATGTTTTTTTTTTTTGTAATTTGTCAATTAATTCCACGAGAATCAATCATGTTACCTTTGTCAAGTTACTTTTGTAAAGCATGTCAGTTATTATGTTTAATGCCAATTATGTTCATTTGTTGTTAATCTGATTAAAATGAGTGACTCGAGAAAAGTGCGTACTAAAATTATTAAATATTTTCAACAAAACCCAACTTGGTCCTACAAAAAGTTGGCCAAGCATTCAGATGTTCAATGTTCAATTCAATGTTATTAAACAGTACCGGGAGAACTTGTCCGTTGATATAAAACCTGGTTCAGGTAGAAGGAATGGTCCACATGATGTTTCTAAAGCCACAAAAATAGAAAGCATTTTCAAAAGAGCTCCCAACAACTCCGGTAGGAAAGCAGCCCGGTTAGGTCAGTACTCCGACTATTTGGTACGAAAAATTAAAGCCAACAAAGGTTTAAAAGCATACAAGGTTCAAAAAGTTCCTGACAGGAACTCTGCTAAAAATCTAAAGGCCAAAGACAGAACAAGGAAATTTAAGTTAAATTTT
Source organism: Calliphora vomitoria (assembly GCA_942486065.2). Taxonomy (NCBI): domain Eukaryota; kingdom Metazoa; phylum Arthropoda; class Insecta; order Diptera; family Calliphoridae; genus Calliphora; species Calliphora vomitoria. The sequence continues at coordinate 18,055,308 of OW818029.2, forward strand.
ATACAAAAAATATACCTCCTGCATAATGGATGACGAAATGTACGTATGGAAAATTTTTCGCAGCTCCTGGGTCAATTTCTTTATGTTGCGCATGCTCATAGGAATGTTGAAGAAAAGTTTAGGATCCAAAAGCAGACAAAATTTCCCAAAAAATTCTTGGTATGGCAAGCAATATGCAGTTGCGCCAAAAAAGCCAAACATTTGTTACAAAGGGCTCTAAAAATACTGAAATTTACATCAAGGAATGTTTCCATTCATAAGACTTCTTAATGTGTCCACTTATTTTTGGCCTGATTTGGCATCCTGTCACTTGAGTAAGAAAGGTCTTGAGTGGTACAAGAACAATAATGTGGTATTTGTACCACGAGAGGCAATTCCTTCAAACTGCCTGGAGCTGAGTCCAGTGGAGAGATATTGGGCTCTTGTTAAAAGAGAATTGAAGAGCATAAAAATGGTGCCCAAAAGTGTTGTAGATTTTAAACGGAGATGGACAACCTGTTCGAACAAAGTGACATAAAGCACTATAAAAACCATAATGGAAGGGTTTTCGAAAAAGGTTCAAAATTTCATAATTAGTGATAAGAACTATAAAACTATATTTTTTTTTGTAAATTGTAACAATAATTTCAATCAAATAAAAAAAGATTGAAAACTGTAAGTTTAGTGGTTTCATTTTTATTAACACATATGTATTTTAAAAATTTTTCGATCTCTGTCCTTATAGGAGAAAAATCTGTCACTTACAGTATGTTACGTACGATATTAAATTTTATTTATTATAAAATCATCCAAGGATTATTTTTATTTAAATATGGCGGATTGTAAAGGAAAAATATTTGGTTTAGAGTAAGAAATTAAAAGAAAACATAACTCCTCTCACAATTCGCAAATTTTCGCATATTTCTACATGTACCTCAAAATTACTTCCATCTTATGTCACGTACGATATGCCTTTACTTCGCTCTATATTTCGGACAACAATGTTTCGAAAGAACTTATTTTTTTTTAAATATAGAACACTCTGAATGGAACATAAAGACCTAATTATTTTTCAGCTAGTCTTACTTTTGCAAAATCTATTCCACTCTTTAGGCGTACAAATGTCACGTACGATGATATGAAATTGCCCATATATGAAATTTAGGTATGAAACGAGAAGTCCTTGAAATGATAATCGGTTGGCTTGAAGAAATCTTAAATATTTGTGAGAAATTATAATATTCCGTCTGAAGTTGGACTTTACTTTGTACTTGTATAGGAGTTGACAAATATCGCAGAGCTTTCATATGATAACTTGATTCTACATGAGTTTAAAAAACTCTAGGCTTCACTGCTGATCAGTGACTAATTAAACTTAATCCTTAATTATAAAGTCATCTTGTATAAAAGCATTTTAAAACCAATTTGGACATATGGAATACAACTGTGAGGAACGGCGAGCAATACCAGTATTGATCTTACACAGAGGGTCCAACCGGAAATTCTAAGGACCATGACGGGTGCTCCATGGTACATAATAAATTAGAACATACACAGGAACTTCAAAAGAATCACTAGTGAGGATGAGTTTAAGAAAGTACGTGACAAATATATTATAAAATTACAATGTCACCAGAACCCAATTGCTAGACTTCTCACACACAACCAAACGTCGTCAAGGCTTCGTAGTGCCAATCTACCACCCCGCTAAGATGGGACCTATTTGTCCACCAATGCACTATAGGTAATTTCAATCTTTTTTGTGACCAAAACTATAAGGAATCACTGAACAAGGATGAAAATCGATATATGGGGGTTGCTGGTTTCGAATCTGAGGTACAGTTTTCAAATATAAAATAGCGGCTCCAATATGGCGACGTCATTTTTAAAATGTCTTCTGATTTACATGAAAATCAGTATATGGGGGTTTTCAAGATTGATAATTTGGAAAAAAAAATGTCAGATTCAAAAAAGATACAAATCCAATATGGCGGCGGAAATTTTAAAATGTCTTCTGATTTGCATGAAAATCGGTATATGGGGGTATTCAAGATTGCTGATTTCGATTCTAAGATAAAATTTTTCAGATTCAAAATGGCGAATCCAACATGGCGAGAACTCTCCCATCTAACTGAGATATTCTTACAAAAAACTCGGACTTTTTTCTTTACATAATCCGATCCCTTATTCAAAACATAGCCACACTCAACTTTACCAACAATAAAATTTTAAACATCAGCATTATTCTCATCTTTCTTTTGCTCATCAAACCAAAATTCCACAAGTTCGCTATTTTGCCAAGGAAAATTTTGTTTCTCAAAAAACGCAAAAAAGAGCAACATGAAATTGACAAATTAAATACAAAAATTTTCATTTAACACTTTTCTGATTGTTTAAACCCGGCCATATTCGGCCAACTTTTAAAAGCTTATCCAAAATTCATTTTTTAGAAAAAAAAAATTATAAAATTAATGGTTATGTCGGAAGTATGAGTTTTTTCGCCAAAAACAAATTTTTTTACAAAATCTTTTTCTTAAACTTTTGATTTCTATATTTAATTAATGTTTGTTTTTTAACCAATAAAATTCAAAATTCGACAAAATTACACTGTATATGCTACTTTCAACACTTTGCTAACAAACAATGACTTTGACCACATACTAAGCAGTCGCCATTAACTTTTTTTCAAAAACAAAACTTGCCGTTTTCTTTATCAAATACCATACAAAAAATGCATTCTTGAAAATGCAAAACATGACTTTTTGCCTCAAAAATGGGTAAAATGGTAGAGATAAACGTTGTTAGAAAATTTTTATGTTTAAATATCTATGGGCAAATAAAATACAAAAACCATTTTTAATAGAGATTTTTTTCTTTTTGAAAATTCAAAACTTCAAATAAAATATGCGACCTCTAAACATTATGCAATTTTGCATCCAAAAAGTTAAAGGCCACCCTAGTGTGTTTATAAATATGCATATTTGGCCATAAATATTTTTTTCTTATATCAACAATTGTAGTTTGTAAATTGTTTAACAACAACACGAAATGGCAATATAGTAAAGAAACAAAAAATGAGAGATAAATAATACAAAAAAACATAAAAACAACCAGGAAAATATTGTAAAAACAATCCCTTTAGAGATGTCATGTTGCTGTCATCACATGTTAGTTTAAGTTTAACAGTTGAGGTAGGTTCGTTTACAAATATTTTTTTTATTACAACTTCATATACATATACACATATATTGTTTTGCTTATTTTATTTTTGGCAAATGTTTATCCATGCGTACAAATAGTTAAAATGTTAACAATATATAAAAATTTATTAAAAACAGCAAATATTGTGTTTTTTTGTAAGTATCCTTTTTGCTGAGAGTCCTGTTTTTTTAATTTTGAATATTTTTTTTTTTTGTTATTATTGTAAATATAGATTGAGTTTTTCGTGTTAAAAAGGCATCAGCAAAAAAAAAAGATGCTTGCAAGTATTAATGTTGGAAGTTAAGTGAGCGACATATTGCGACATAATCAATTTATGTTACAAACTGATTAAGTCAACATTTTAAGTGTGAGTCTTTTGATGTTTTATAAAGAAACTTTTAATGCAAATATTAACATGTTCCAACAAGATTACAAAAATATTTTTTTATTCAATATCAAAACTTTACATTAGAAAATTATAAATGCTTTGAAGCTACTTAAAAACCAAGAAGTCTCTTAATTACACATAATAATTCATTGGTACTCATTGCTCACTCATTTAGCTTATAAAGTTCCAGCCGTTTTAAAAGTAGCCGAAGTATCCTTTAATATAGTCGTTTTCACTAATATTTATATCTCTAATGTAATGTCATTGAACACGAACAAATGTAATGCAAAGGGAAGTCAATTGGTTACTTTATACATCTCTGGTAATCTAGCAAGAAGTCACTTCAAAATAATGTAGATTGTAGTCACTTTAAAAATAGTTTGTACTGCTTTTTAGAAAGTATATATAAACAATATTGTGGAGAGTCATTTCTCATTTTGTGTCCCTTTGTAATCTGAAAACTAGTCTGTTTTTTTTCTCATTTTTCCCATATTCTTCAACATTTTGAAAGTTTAATTCAATTTCTATTTGAGGACTAGAGAATTTACTCACCAGTCAAGTCAATTTCTCTATTACTTCCCATTAAAAGAGACTATAAAACCAGATAGTGGACTGTCTCTGAGTCAACTTCTAAAATCAGAATATTAAACTGTCTCCTTCGCTACATGTTAGACCCTAGTTTGAATTTTTTTTCCTGTAGCAGTCTAATGTATACAAATAAAATCAACTCTAACAAATCCATGTCTTATTTCTCTACAAACATAAACTCAAATCATCTAGCATTAGTACACTTTATCCTCCCGAAAAATCTCCAGTCATTGTTGACAATTTATATATTGAATATATTTTAACACAAAATTTGAAATTTCTGTTGTTTTTGAGCTATTCCACCGTTTTATTCATGTATTTCTTGTATTACAATTGGCTTTATCTTAAGTGATTTAAACTGTGGTAGATATTTTTATTTTTACTAAGAAATATACGATTAATAAAATGTAAAATTAAGTTATGTTCAAGTGCTATATCTTCTATACAGAATAAAATGTCTGTTGGCAATTACCTAATTTAAAGCACCTTAAAATAATTTTTAAAACACGAATAAGAAAGCACTTAAAAGATTTGAGATGATTTGCTCAAATTATCTTGTTTTAATCATACTAAGGGAAAACGTAGTATTGGTTGAGTTTATGGAACATATTTATTAACTTGAATGGCGTTTTAGGAAATCTAAAATGGACAAAAAGAAACATCATCATGATAATCCTCCAACAAAAAGAGCTAAGTGTATTTTTCAAAATTGATTTCATTCAATCATCATATTCAATTCATCTCGTCAAACCAATTTCAAATATCACAGAAGTTACGAAGGTTTGTTTCATTTTGGCCATAGTGATAAATCGTTCTAGATCAACTCTCTACCACCCTTAGTAAGAATTGACAATTTTAGACTACCATAGTTCTCGGATTTTCTAAACTCAATCTTGAGCATCATTCTCTTAAAGAAGAATTTATTGAAGCTCATCTAATATCTGCTGTTGAGCGAGAAAAATTCATAGTCGTAGAAGTAGAGTGTCCCATGAAAAACATTTGATGGTTTCCTACCAGAGAATAAATTTAGATCTCCATGATTCCCGCTTGATATCTAGGTAGAAAGGGTTGACAAAGACAAAAATTTCTTATAACTGACAAACTCAAGTTATTCAACCAAATCATTCTATCCAACTTTCTGACGTCCGTCTCCGACAGCTCAGTCTGGGAGATAACACTGTTACATCAACCAGGACTAGGCAGTGGCGGAGGATATGTTTCCTTCATCATGACAATACCACCATATTCTGTAGTCGATCGCGTATATAAAGGGATTTCCAACAAGAGGTGTTATTTTGGTATTCAAAGAAAAATTAAATTTTTTGAGATAAATGATCGGATGTTTATTTCATAATGAAGACGAAGGTATGCCATTAATAATGAAAAACAACTTCAGCCAAATAGCCACCACGACCACGCTTACAAGACCATATCCTTTTCATGAAATTTTCCATAACCAAATCGCAAAGTGGTTGCCCTATGTCCTCGATAGCCTCAAGACTTCTATCTTTGAGGTCTTGAATCGACGCTGGGCTGTTGGCGCAGACCTCATCTTTCACGTGCCCCCAAAGGAAGAAGTCACAAAGAGCAATGGTTTCGTTGCTTGTGTGACACGTAGCGCCGTCTTGTTGAAAGTAAATGTTGTCCAGATCAATATCATTCAAAATACGGTGTAATGACGTTTGTGGAATGCCCAATTCCAAAGAACGACAAGGAATGAACAAACCTGGGTTTTCTTCAACACTTTCGGCTGCAGCAGAAATATTCTCAGTTGTTCTTGAGCGACGTGCACGGGTTTTATTCTTCACATCACTAACTTGTCCCAAAAGCTAGAATTTTCCCACCAATTTCTGTATTGCGTTCCGACAAGGTGCTGCACGACGACCCACAAATGCTTTAGTTTTGCGAACTGTGACTGCAAGATTTTCACAATTTTTGTAGTGAATTTTAATAATTTCAATGCGTTGTTGAAACATGTATCATTCCATTTGCAGTAATGGGGTAGTTTCTGCTTGTTAAATGTCGAAGAATAAAAACTGGTGATTCAAAATAACACCTCTTGTTGGAAAACCCTTTAGTATATAGGTTCTGACCTATATACTGAGTTTCGTTGACAGTCATTTTTAAACCATATGGTTGAATATGATCACATGAACCAAATGTCAATATTGTAAAGTTCTATACCAGCGGCAGGAACAACGCTTCTCGTTATAAGGTCAACTAGCTTTAGATGGTGTGGCGCAAATTACTACTGTCTTTAATAGTGCTGACTTGCGTAGGATCCTTTTCAAGGACCTGCATTGAGTGAATCTGCTAAGAACCATAACAACCAAACAAGAGTTTCGTTCATTAGTATGCACAGAGAAAACAGATTCGTAACAGCAACCGAATTTATTGCCAATCGAATGATTCGGTTGCACACATTGAATTTTTCGGTTCTTTCAACAGAAATTCAGTTGCTAAAAAAGAATTTCGGATGAAGCAACCAAACTTTTGTTACTCCTTTTAAAATTTTGTAGCCACAACTGTAAAATTCGTTTACTAATGTAGAATCATTCGATTGGCTACAAACTCGGTTGCTATCACGAATCTGTTTTCTCTGTGTAGTTTTAACGACCATAGCGCATAGCAATTTGAGATGCATTCCCCAGGTTATCCCTATTCCCTTTCCACTGCTGTTCAAGTGTTCTGATTCTATAGTAACACCCCGTTATTTGACATATAAAGTTGGTTTCACAAGATTAGTTTTCACTGAAATCACTCTAAATCCAATCATGGGGTCGATTCTGTGAAACGGTGATATGAAAAGGTTTTTCATATTTTCATAGAGTTTCTGATTCTCGTTTAGAGAAAAAATGATAAATAAATTCAAGTGTCTTCATATGAAAAGAACAAGTGGAATGAAAAATCATTAAAAGAACGGGAATCGCAATTTGTGAAATGACGATATCAAAACTTCTTATGAAAAAGAAAATTAAATTTTTTTTTTATTTTAAAATTGCAAAGAACGATAATTGATCCCCTGGTGCTACAAGCAGAGTGTCCGGAGTCCCGAATCCATTCTTTGTGATATAGTGTCCAGATATTTAATAGTATCATAACCCATAGAGTCACTCTCCAAGAGAGTTGCAAGATTCCACAGAGTTTGCGCTCATAGTAACTAAAATAAGAAGTAAGAAGTCCCTTTAGGAAGTCAATAATCGACTGATCGATACTAAGACCCGGAAGAGCCGGTATTATCGCTCCCGCAGTAACATTGTTGAAAGCCGCCTTTACCTCCAAGAAAGGCACTAATACCCAATATTACCCATTCTAGAGGGTTCGCTTAATGTGACTCACAAGCATATAAAATGCCGTCTCAACAGATTTGCTTTTCAAATGAGCGTGTTGAGATAGAGATAGTGGGTCGGATCTAATCGACATTCCTACATGAACATCAATCAATCATTTTCAGATCTTCTAAAGGAATTTCTCTTACATTGTGATAGAAATGATATCTAAAGAATTCATAAAATAATGAAAATTGTTTTTAAATAATGAAGATTTACATAAATCCATATAAATAATGAAACATGTAAAAAGTATGACTATAATAACTGATATTAAACCCAAAGTTTTTGAATAGACCCACGTGCCATGGAAGTCTGAGTTTAATGAATGAACAAAATTAAACTTAATAGAGAAAACCTCGAATAACTGTTGAATAACACTGTGCAACAAGAAAATCTTTCCCGAATGAGACCAACGGGAAATGAAAGTAGATAATTAGTATACCAAAACCCCCAAAGGGTTTTTAAAAGATAGCTCGTGTTTTAAAGTTATTCGCCTTTAAAGTTCAGCTTTTTTGAGTAAAAGTTTATCATATATATTTTATCAATAATCTATTGAAGTAAGTCAATATTTATATAAAGTAATTTTAGTTGAATGTTCTAGTCCTAATATACTTAAAATTCATTAATTTTAACACTTTATTTTTTTAGTTTTTGGTACTTAGATACTCACTGAAAGTAAATTAAAAGAAGGTAAAACATTTAAAATAAGTATATTTTTCTTGATTAAAATATATATTTTTTTATAACTTTTCTTCCTTTAGGTGTTGTATATGGTCCAGACATTCGGAAGCTGGTCAAAAATCAGGAATTTGATAATATTGTTACGTTTTTACCTTTTAAAAACGTGGGTTTATTTCCTTTAAATAAACCGGATACTTTTGATTGCAAATATAAGCAGTTTTAGTAGTTTAAAATTGTAACAACTCTTTATTTATTTAGAATGTACAACAACAACAGAATTAAATAGTCACTCAATGTCTTTATACACGTTTATCAATTCGCAGAAATGCACACACACTCTATTACGTACAACCTTATATGCACAAGACAGTTGATGTTAACTCTAACAGCGCCAATGATAAACTCAACTCACGACTGCCAGCTCTGCCACTATTTATACACGCGCCATCTATCGGTAATCATCTACAATGTTCTTAACGGACATACTAGTACATTCGATTTCTAGAGCTTTTCGATGTCATTGCCAGCAGCGCAAACATTTAGTGTTGCCATACTTACAAACAATGTCAATGATGGACGTGCCTTCAAACATGATGAATGCTACAGGAAGTCGTTACAGACCGATGAATTCAAATCGTCATTGAACATTCGTAACAATATTTTAAATAAAAACGAATTGATTGCTTGGCAATCAATCAAAGAGGTTATTGGCGGGTTGTTGGGTAAAAATAGGTCTGACAGCTATCAGAGATCTGTTAACGCAATGATAAATGCTTTTTCTAAAATAGGCGTTAATATATCGCTCAAAATTCATTACCTACATCATCATCTAGACTACTTCGGTCAGCAACTAGCGACCGAATCAGATGAACAAGGTGAACAGTACCACCAAATTGCAATGCCATTTGAATACATTTTAACACAAATTTTGCAGATATCGAGGAAAAAAGTCTCCCGATGCTGTATTAGCGAAAATTTGTTGGTGGAGCAAGAACTTGCATTACGATAATGAAGGAGAAGAAAACACAGGAAGTGAACTACAAAATTTGTCTACTTCAAATTCTGGTTCTACAGAGCATCCACCAGAGCAGAAAAGACCTCGAACTATATAATGTAGTTCATTTTTATATAAACTATGTAAAAAAAAAAATACAAATTAAATTTTAAAAATTAAATATATATGAAAAATTTTTACTCAAAAAAGCTGAACTTTAAAGGCACATAACTTTAAAATACGAGCTAACTTTTTAAAACCCTTTGGGGGTTTTGGTCTACTGATGTTCGACTATCACTTCCCGTTGGTCTCATTCGGGAAAGATTTAATGACCCGAAATTTGATGCACAGTGTAATCGGACACATTATCCAAAAAATAATCTCTGAAATCTTATACATATTTTGAAGAATATTCCAAAACTTTGCTTAAAAAGTAGTCTCTAAAAAACTTAAAGTATTTTTAATCAACGTTTACTTAAATAAATATGTTTAAACACTTTAGACATGAGCAACATTTATTCACTTACCAAACAATAAATGAAATTTTTCCCAGACCCAACATGTTTTTTTTTTGCTGCTAATAAAAAATATAGTCATATGCTAATGTATGTTTATGATTATGACCCAGCAACAACTAAAATAATAATAATACTTATATGTATATATATATATATATGTAGTTGTACAGAGATACAATGTAAATAAACATATACATATGTACATTAGGATGGCCACTTTTATATGGAGTATAAAATGTAAAACTATCCCTAAATCTATTCAAAGTATTGGCAGCTATGACATTTTTCATCCTTCTGACAACATAATAAAACAATACCTAGCTTAAGGTAGTTACTCTGAAAAATCTTGTTAAATTTCATATGATTCCTCTGCGAGAAATACTAAAAAAATCATAAAAAATGAGCTTTATATCTTTGATGCAGCTCACCACAACTTACACCAAGACAAACATTTTGAGAAATTATTTAGTTGGGAACATCGACCACTTATTTTTCCTCCATACAAACGTGGACACCTTAATGTTTATGTGTATACAAATACTTGCTTTTGGCCTTGTTAATGAATGCATAACAATAAAACAAAGGTAATAATGTTAGTTAGTTAGTTGTTGTAGTTATAGCTGTTGTAATATGTAGCAGAAGCAGTAGTAGCTGTAGTAGCCAGCGTCCTTTACTCTAATAACAATTAAAATTCCCATATATGTATGTATGTATGAATGTATGTGGCAACAAAACATACACACAAATATGAAAAGGACTTTATTTGTATGTTGTTTTGTATACATATATACATATATGCAAATGTATGTGAATATGTTTGTTTATATGTATGTTAGTTTATGTTCATCCTATAGGAATTTATAAAGCATGTAATTTTATTAGATTTCATTTTAATGTAATGTTATTTTCATGGTAATTTTCTTATGTTACAAATATAAAATTACAATTAATTTGGGACTTATGACTGCCATTCTACATGTGTATGTATATATACTTTTAGTTATATGTATGTATATATGTGTATGTGTTTCTATAACAAAATAAAATTTATTGTATTTAAGGAATTTGTACTGTTAAATTTAAATCAAAATAAACTGTTGCTTAACTTTTACATAGTTTTTAGTTTCTTTTTTTTTCCTTTATTCTTTTTCTGGAGGTAATGTTTTTTAGGTCATATTTTTCTCATAATAAATATTATATATTATGAAAGTAAACTTTTGTTTTTCAAAGAAACCCAAAACTTTTAAACACATTCATTATTTAAAAGCATTAAGTAAAAAACAAAAACAAAAAAAAGTTTATTAAGGCGTATACTTATTTTTAATTTATTAATATTGCTCATACGTAGAGAGTTATTTAATATTTAATGTCTTGTACAAATTGGGGTAATTTAGATTTAAATTAAATCGTATTAAAAAGTAGTATGTAATTATAAAATTCCAGTAATTTGTGGTAAAATTAAATAAAAAAAATAAGCCCGAAAAAAACTTACAGTTGTATTAAGTTAAATAAAACTTAAACTGTCCAATATAAAAATTCTCAAGAATATTTAAATTTATTTAAATATTTTACAAATTCATTAAACAGTAAAATATTGGTATATTGCTTTTTCCGTAAATCCTCCCACACGCAGAAAAAAATATAGTTGTGCATTGTTACTGTAGCCATTTCAACATTTTTAACAATATTATAGTCACAGTTACTATATATATGACTGTGGTAACAATAGTATGGTTAATTTACGATTCACATGAATATTTCAACCATATATATGGTTACAGTAAACATGTATATGTTTGTGACAATGATGAATAATTTTATCATAGAATGTTGTTCTCAGATTATGATATAAGAGCAACATAATATGATAAATCCTTCATCATATATATGGTTGTCATAAACATACATATACATGTTTACTGTAACCATATGGTTGAAATATTCATGTGAATCGTAAATTAACCATACTATTGTTACCACAATCATATATATAGTTACTGTGACTATAATATTGTAACCATGTAACCATGCACAAATGTTGAAAGTAACAATGCACAACTATATTTTTTTTCTGCGTGCACTAAAGATTTTTTAGGTGCTACGTTGCCTTTTTGCAAGAGGTGGTCCACTTGCGCTTAAAATCGGACATGTCATGGGATACCTTTCCACAAGCCGAAGTTCTGGACAGTTGGGTGGATTTGTGTTACAAAATTGACATTATTGGTTGAATACCACATAAGGGACTTTTTCCATAGTGGCATGATGCTAAATCGTGACAGAAATATGAAGGCGTTCTGTGCTGTTTTAAAAAAGGAAAAAAAATTATGACAAAAAAAAAAAAAAAATCGGGTTAAAAAATATTTTTTCACGATTTTTACTCATTGTTGGTCCAACTTATAGCCTTATGTAAGTCGTTGCAATAATAGATAAAAATCAAGTAAGAGACCTATATTCGGCTGTGCCGAATCTTATATAACCTTCACAAAATTATACTTTAAAATAAAAATTTTAAATATTTTTAGGTAAACAAAATTTTCTTTTTTCAAAATTTAAAAGTTTAAAAAATAATAATTTTTTTTCAAAATTGTTTTCAAAAAAATTTTTGTTTTATTTTTTGATTTTTTTTTTTAATTTAGTAGTAAAAAAATTTATGACAAAAAAATTTTTTTTATTAAAAAAAATTCGGGTTAAAAAATATTTTTCCCGATAGTAGTGTCTATATTAATGATTTAGTAATCCAGATATAGATCAACAACAAGTAAGAGAGCTTATATTCAGCTGTGACGAATTTAAATATTTTTAGGTAAACAAATTTTTTTTTTTTCAAAATTGTTTTCAAAAAAATTTTTTTTTTTTAATTTACTAGTGAAAAAAAATGTATGACAATAAAATTTTTTTGGTAAAAAAAAATTCGGGTTAAAAGATATTTTTCCCGATTTTGACCCATTGTAGGTCCAAATTACAATAGCCTTATACAAATCATTGCAATGGACTTTGAAATATCTGTCATAAGATATCCATATTGTCTATATTAATGACTTAGTAATCCAGATATTGATCAAAAATAGGAAAAAAATCGAGGTTGGCCCGGTTTTTTCCTTATATCTCAGCCATTTGTGGGCCGAGTTTCTCGATTTTAAATAGGAACCGAGTCTGAAGAATTCCCGATATATTGATGTATGAATCAAGTTTGTAAGTTAGTTGGGGCCTTCAGAAAATTGATTTCAACAGACAGACAGACGGACATGGCTTAATCGACTCCGCTATCTATAAGGATCCAAAATATATATACTTTATAGGGTTGGAAAATTATATTGTGAAAATTACAAACGGATTGACAAACTTATATATACCCTTCTCACGAAGGTTTTTTCCTTATATCTCAGCCATTTGTTGGCCGACTGTCTCGAGCCGGAAGAATTCCCGATATATTAATGTATGAATCATGTATATAAGTTATTTGGAGGCTACGGAAAGTTGATTTCAACATACAGACGGACAGAAAGACATGGCTATAACGACTTCGCTATCTAAAACGATCCAGAATATATAAGTATGTATACTTTGTGGGGTCGCAAATGAAAAATATAGAAATTGCAAACAGAATGACTAACTTATTCATACCGTGGCCACTCATGGTGAAGGGTATAATAATAATTTGTTGGACCAAGGATAAGTTTTGGCTGGAAAGTTAAGTTTTTTCTGACTCACTCCTTATATTTGATATAAAAAATTCTTAAAAATATTGTTAAAGGATTTCTAAAAAAAAAAAAATAGGAATTTCTCCAGTGGTTTTATAAACAATTTTTAGCTAAATATTTGACGAATATCTCGTAAATTTGAAAGTAATTCCACGGATTTCTGCGCAAAACGGTAATATTACAGACAAAAATATATGGTGTCTCATTATTCATGCAAGATTTTACAATGTTATGGCCAATTGTGTATATGATGATATATGGTAATTGTGTATATGATTGCGGTAACTATAATATGTTGAAGTTTCGATTAACATGCCTGTTGCAATCATACATATGATTGTGGTAAATAAATATATGTTTCTGGCAAGCATATTCATGATGCATCATTATATTATAATATACTGTTCTCAGAATATGATAACCGAGAACAACATTATGTGGGTACATACAACTAAATATAGTTATACATGTTTACTATAACAATTTCAAAATTTCAAGTTTTTTAACTGAATTATGGTCACTGTAATTGTGTATATGATTGCGGTAACCATAATATGTTAAAGTTGTTATTCACATGACTGTAGCAATCATACATTCGATTGTAGTAAATTAGTGACAACCATATTTATGAAAAAGAATTTACCATATTATGTTGCTCTCGCCTTATGGTTAACATAATCTGAGAACAGCATATTATGATATAATGATTCATCATGAACGTGATTGTCAGAATCATATATTTCTTTACTACAATCACACCATATTATGGTTACCGCAATCATAAAAATAATTACAATGACCATAAAATTGTTAAAAAAATTTTAAAAATATTGAAATGGTTATAGTACACATGTACAACTATATTTTTTCTCTGTGAGTGTGTTCACAATTCACTAGTTAAATTCACTGGTGTTTCCCTCAAGATTCAACTATGTACTTCTAGTTGTCTTTCTGCAATGATATGTTGGGTATTTAAGATTCATCACAGCCGTATATATTATTCTATTTTGTTTCCTTTCAAGTCAATTGCATTCCAATAAGTAAGACAAGACAATTAAGTAATTCACAACAACTCAAATTGATGTGGCACAATAATTTCTAACACACAATAAAGCACAGGTTTCAAATATTTACTTGTCAACCACAAAAACCGAACACACATACACACCGACAAACAGACAGACAGACATAAAAATCAGCATAAAATATAAATTTGTTTTCCCAAAAAAAAAAGAAAATGTCATTTGAAGAATTTGCTGAAACATTCCAAAAATATATATATACATACATATGTATGTACATAAGTATTTCCTTTTTTTTTTCTTAATAATTTCTTTCGGCATTCGTTGTCAACAAACAAACATCTCTTTAATTTAAAGGAGTATTTGTGCAAGTTTTCTATGAATAATATTTTTTTCTTTTTTCTTTCATTATTTTTCATTTCGATTGGTTTTTGCATATTTCATTTTCATTTTATTGTGGTTTGGTTTGGTTTAGTTTCATTTGGGTTTGTTTTTGTTATTGCACTGTTCAAACTAAAAACGGTAATAAAACAATAAATTGAAAATGAAATGCATACAGGAGCCACTAAAAGTGAAGCCAAAGAGAAATCAAAGGGCGATTGAAAGGAAGAGACATTATAAAGGGTCTGATATCAAAGATGTTTTAGAGAAAACCCCGGGTTTTTACAAAATGTTGGAGTGTGGCTGTATGCCAACATAAGTAGAAGTGGTTTTGTAGTAGTAGTTGTAGTAGTTGTACTGGTAAAAGTAGACGAAGTGAATGTAAAAGTATGTCTGTGACAGTTTAAGCCAACTTTTCTATTTTTGTTCTATCCTGTTTTCCTTTAGTCTTCTCTTTTTATTTTTTTGTTTAGCAACAAAACCAAAGTGATAAATAGACTTGGCTGTAGCATAAAGTGGGTCATTTGGATAATGACACACAAATACATTAACAGTTATATATACACACACACACATATATATGCATATTTATGTATAGATACAGAATACAGAAAATAAGAAAAGGAGACGAGTCACAAGTTGAATTGTTTGTAGTTTGTATAAAACTGTCATTTACTATGGGAGTAAAACCACATAAACTCTATACATTTACAAACTTTCTTATACATACATATACATTTCAATATACATGTATATGTAGCTTTATGTATGTGTGTTTACAAACAAAAAACAATCATCTCACATACTTATATAGACAACCAGAAAAATAATAAAAAAAAAAAAAAAAAAAAAACAACTAAAAAATTGTTGGCACACATTTTCTTTCCATACTCGTAAACATTCTGGCAAAGACAGACCAAGTCATACACTTATTTATACACATACATATGTCAAAGTGCAGGCTTAAAAGTTATTTCAAAATAAAGGCTTTAATAGCACTATGCTACACCAAAAATAGGCAGGGGTTCTCATATAGCGATTCTGTTTTAAGTTCATTTAAGTTTCAAAAAACTTACTAATTTTCTCTTATTTTTGTTAGACAATACTAAAGTAGCTTTCTAAAACATGTAAGTAAATAAAAATTGAATAAAAATAAATGAGTTATGCTAATATTTGAGACAAGATGTTTTACGGTTTTTTGAGATTTTTTAAGTACCGCGAATAAACTTCCAAATAAAATAACTCCCAATGAACTCCAACATAGAAAATTAAATAAAAGAGTTTAACTTAAAAATGCGGGATTCACAACAGATGGCAATATTTTGAACTCGGATTTTTTGTTTAGTAACTTATATGTCATTTTGAAGGGTAAATTTTAATTTGCTTTTTATACCCTTCACCTTCGTGAGAATGGTATATATAAATTTGTCGTTTCGTTTGTAATTTCCACAATATAATTTTCCGACCCTATAAATTATATATATTCTGAATCCTTATAGATAGCGGAGTCGATTTAGCCATGTCCGTCTGTCTGTCTGTCTGTTGAAATCAATTTTCTGAAGACCCCAGATATCTTGAGGATCCAAATCTTCAATAACTCTGTCAGACATGCTTTCGAAAAGTTTCCGATTTAAAATCAGCAAAACCCATCCATAAATAACGGAGATATGAGCAAAAATCCGAGATAACCTCTATTTTTGGCCTATTTTTTTTATATATATCTCGATTACTAAATCATAAATATAGACAATATGGATATCAATGATAGATATTTCAAAGTCCATTGCAACGATGTATATAAGACCATACAAAGTTGGACCTACAATGGGTCAAAATCGGGAAAATATTTTTTTACTCGAATTTTTTATTTTCACAAAAAACATTGTTTTGTCATAAATTTTTTTTACTAATAAATTAAAAAAAAAAAATTTAAAAATTGGAAAAAACTTTTAAAAAATTCGGCACAGCCGAATATAGCTCTATTACTTGTTAATTTGGAAAAGTTCCGCTGAAGCACACCGAAGCTTGTGGTGAATGCGTTCCATCGGTTTCAAAGTGCGAGAGATGGTTTTTGCGGTTCAGAAGTGGTGATTTTAATGATGACAAAGATCGCCCAGGCCAGCCAAAAAAGTTTGAAAACCAAGGCATTACGCCATGAAGACAGTGGTCAAAATTGCAAAGCAGGGAAATTGGTTACCATACGAATTGAAGCCTAAAGACTGAATGTGCATATCCGAAATGCTGCTTGGACGCTATAACAGAAGATCAAATTTGCACCAAATCATTTCTTGCGATAAAAACGGATCCGTTACTATTACTCGAAGCGTAAGAGATCATATGTGAAGCCCGGTCAGACCATCACAGGTTGACTCATAGTGGACTTGAATTATTTTAGTGCAATTTTCGAGCAAAATTTAATTCATTGGCCAATGCATCTACTACAAATACGTCAAAAAACAATATATAAAAATTATCATGTTATTGGTGTTGCCACAATTGAAAAAGAAAGTTCATGTTGAAAAACCCTGTATTTATTAATGCTTACAAAAACTGTAAAACGATCAAATTCGGTTTCGCTCAGTGTAGTGTTCTTGCATTGAGCAAAGGTTGCCTCCTCTGGAGTACAACTCAGAGGAGAAAACCTTTGGGAATATCTAAAGACCGACAATGCAAGCAGTTTCTGGATACATTCGAAAGGAGAAAACTACCAAAAACAATGATTTTAAATACATATAATATTTGTAAAAAATATCAGTAAGTCTTCAAATCTGTTGCAACACAGTTTTAAATGCTTGAAAATTAAACGCTTAAAACTAACAAAATTGGTGATTTTCAATACTCAAAATGGAAATAAGAGAAACAGCTTAGAAATTCTTTAAGTACTTTAAAACGAGTTTAATAGCTTAAAATTAACA
Source organism: Calliphora vomitoria (assembly GCA_942486065.2). Classification (NCBI taxonomy): domain Eukaryota; kingdom Metazoa; phylum Arthropoda; class Insecta; order Diptera; family Calliphoridae; genus Calliphora; species Calliphora vomitoria. The sequence goes on from OW818029.2 coordinate 18,073,008, forward strand.
AAATAGTGATTTTTTAGGATTTTATTACTTCGAATTTCGAAAAATTGCTACGAAATTCATTGAATTCAGTTAGATATTGAAGAAAGTTAAATTAAAAACCCAAATCTGAAATTTAATATCCAAATTGAACATAGAAAATTATTATAAAAGAGTACATATGCCAGCAAAGCCGTGGAGATTTGACTGATGCCATATTCCATACCTATCCAGTGCTATTAAGTAGTGGTTCAGTAAAAATTAAAAGAAACAAACAAACAAACTGTGCCTTCTATTCAATTAACATTTTGCGTAATTTTTGGGACACTTTATTTTTGAGAGTTTGTTCATGCATGAAATGTCACTGTTAAAAATAGGGCAAAATTTTCATAATATGTATTCGGCATTGATTACGTATGTCACGGCAAGCATTTTTGAAGAACAGGACATGAATTGACAATTTCTGGTGTCACACCTGACGTCCAGCTAAACATTTTGATGGCTTAATGGATATTTGGTATAAAGAAGACGTTATATAACACATTTCAGAACTTTAACCATATTGTCAAGATACACGCAGAAAAAAAATGGTTGTCACAATGATCGATATGATTGAAACAATCATGTGAATTATAAGTTAACCATATTATGGTTACCACAATCACATAAGTAATTACTGTGATTATAATATTGTTAAAAATCTTGTTAAAATTTTGAAATAGTTACACTAAACATACACAACTATGTTTATTCTCTGGGTGTACTTAACTACACATCGGAAACATACTTGACTAAACTCCCTCAAAAGACTTTTCTCAACACCCTCGTTTAAAAAAACTACAAATAGACAGTTAAACAACAAACACTTACACCCGTTTATACATTTATAACTACAACAACAGCAGCAACGACAACAACTAGAAATTCAAACATACATTTGCCATTTCACATTGACACTTAATATTTATCGTTGCACACAAATACACTCAATTCTCATACACATATGGACACAAACACACACAAACAGCCACACATAGAGAAGCAAAACAGAATGAAACCAACGGTAACAACAACTACAATAGTTTTATATTGAGTGAAAGAAATTGTTTTTTTCTTATTCGTTTTATTTCCTTTCTTTACGTTGTGCTTTATTGATTGTGATTGTGTGTGACACATAAGAAAAGTTTATGCTGCTGAATAAATGTGCATGTGTGACATGCAGTTAGAGAAAATTTTGTTTGAAAATGGAATATTGACGTCACATTGTAATAGTGACAGATTTTTTCAGATGTGGGTACTAACTCATTTAAAACATTTTCAGTTTTTAGAAATCAACATCTAACTATTGCTATATTTCTATGATTAAAAGCATTTGAGACTAAAATATGGGCAAAGCGAAAGGACAGCTCGGAAGTACTTAAAAACCTACAGTGTTCGCTATATAAGAATTCAATTGTTGTCAAAAATCTTGAAAATCGCCAAATTTCGGATGACATTTATACAAGTTAATAAGATTCGCAAGAGTTAATAAGATTCGCAAATATATAGAATAAGGAAATCTTCTAAAAGCAAAAATAACTCAAGTTTACCAAAAATATATATTTTTTTGTTCATCGAATGAAACATTTATTTTTTACAACACCAAAATGTTGTAAAAAATAGTTTTTTATTTTTTATCTTAAAATGTATAATTATGTTTTAACCTAAAGTCATGCCGGCATACAAAAATTTTTGAAATTTAAATAGATTGTTATGTTTTTCATGAATAACAAAATATTTTTTAAACAGTAAAATTTTGTATAAATTTTATGCAATTCCATAAAATGATATTAAAAATTGTACTATTATTACAAAATCGGGACCTGTGTTCACCTTTATGAGGACGGGCAACAATTAAATGTCAGATTTATTCTAATAGATATATTCATTATAATTTGTAAAGAAATTTAAAAAACACGATGTTACATTATATTATTTAATGATAAACTTAGAATTTTGTTTAAAACTCAGCCATAAGTAGGCAGCTCGATAACAATTATTTAAAAGTCTATTATTAGAAATTTTTTTAGTTAGTTCTCATCAATATTGCAATTGTTTTTAAATCGTTAAAACAGTCAAGGTCAAAACAAAAATTTCAAAATTGAGACTTACCCTCTAACGCCAATTTCTAAAAAATGGCTAAAAACTTTGGTAATAATTTTTTATAGTAAATTTGGGCATCTGTTTACAAAAACAACATTTAAATGTTTGTACAATCAATGGTTTACCAGACAGGTGGGAACAACTAAATGAGTGCCTTAAGGCACCCTTGGGGCTTTAGAGATTGATACATAGTCGGGTTTTAGTTAGTATAGTTTATTAATATTTATTGAAAACAAGTTTTATAATTCTTCATCACTCAAAAGTTTGTTCACTCGACCAGCCATTTCTTAAAATTGTATGTAAGAAATTGCAAATCAAAGCAAATAAAATCAAACAACATTTTGCTATATGAGGTAAAAACTGAGGCAGAAAAACTAGTCTTAAGGCACTCATCAATTGTTCACGCCTCTAAAGAGTAGCTTAACTTCTTTTACACAAATCTTGACTCCAATATAATATATAAGTATACTTTTTAAGAAAAAAAATATGTTTGCAATCGAAAAACTTTAAAACACTTTAATCAACGTTTGATAAGACAACATGGACTTTCCATATTTTTTTGGTTGTTAATGCACTTAGTTTGTAAAAAGTGCAGTAAATAAGAAAGAAGGGAGCTTCTAAGACGTTGCAAGGCTTATCAATATATTTAAGTACGTTTTTTAAAAATCAGATATATTTGCATTTATTGGCATTTTTGGGTTGAGTGCCTTGAGGCACGCTTAAGTATTAGAGGGTTAAATATATTTTAAAGCTGTGATTCACACAACCTTTTGACTCACGGCAAAAACTACGGCCCACTTTTGCTATAAAAAACAATTTATATATTGTTATGTAAATACAGTTATACATAATACGAATTTTTATTGAGAAAATATAAAATAAAACAAGTAAGGGAGATATATTCGGCTGAATCTTTTATACCCTTCACCAAACTATACTTCAAAATAAAAATTTTAAATATTTTTAGGTAAGCTAAATTTTTTTTTTTTCTAGTTGTATTTTTTTTTTTTTTAATTTTTTGAAAAAAAAATATTTTTCGAATTTTTTTTTTTAAGTTTTTATGTAAATTTTTTTTAAATTTAAATTTAAATTTTTTTTTTTTTTTAAATTTAATTTTTTTTTTTTAATATTTAGCGCAAAAACTTTTGGTGAAAAAAAAATCTGGTTAAAAATTGTTTGCCGATTTTAACCCATTGTAGGTCCAACTTACTATGGTCTTGTATACGTCGTTGCAAAGGTCTTTGAAATATCTATCATTAGATCTCCATATTGTCTATATTAATGACTTAGTAATCCAGATATAGGTAAAAAAATAGGTAAAAAATCGAGGTAGTCCTGGTTTTTTCCTTATATCTCACCCATTTGTGGACCGATTTTGCTGATTTTAAATAGCAAACTTCTCGAAAGCATTTCTGACCGAATTATTGAATATTTGAATCCCGAAGATATCTGGGGTCTTCAGAAAATTGATTTCAACAGACAGACAGACAGACGGACATGGCTTAATCGACTCCGCTATATATAAGGATCCAGAATATATATACTTTATACGGTCGGAAAATTATATTGTGGAAATTACAAACGGAATGACAAACTTATATATACCCTTCTCACGAAGGTGAAGGGTATAATTAAGGGTCTAATTTTGGAAAACGAAACGACAAACGTTAAAATAATATTCTATGGAAAATATTCAAGTTTTAAAACCTTTTCCCAGTATTCTTTATAGAAATTGCTTACGCTTCCATACGTTTCGTTTTATAAAATGAGGCTCTAAGAAATTAATACTGAGAAATAACAAATTGAAATTCAGAAAAGGGAACAAACTGAAAATGAAAAATTCATTAATATTGTCCACGCTTTAGAGACAACAAGTGGGAAAACTTCGGAAAGTATTAATCATAGTTTTCCATATGAACTAATTCAAAATCTAACTTAGCACACGAGTTACATCTCATTTCAAATAATGAAATATATTACATATTTCATCAACAGGCAGAGGATTTCTTAATAAATTATTTTTTTTAAATATCTAGTTATAATCAATTAATTACTGGCTAAATATTTATGTAAATAAATAAATATTAAAATAAAATTTAAAGATTAATTATAATACGAGTTCTACTAAGCTTTGTAAACTTAAGGAAGTAAACAAATAATAACAAGAAGGGAAAGCTCTCATTTGTTCTACAACAACAACTTCTCTCTCTTCTCACATACAAGTACTATGTGAATTCAACACACTTGTGTGAGTCAGTTAACTTCAAAACTTTTTCTTGAAAATTGCTATAGAATTACAATTCTAACACATTCTTTCACAAACACATAATATATTAATTATTGGGATCCTAATCGGGAAAAATTTCCCGGAAATTATTTCAGCACAAATTCATTGTGATCAAATGATTCGATTATAGTATTTGTTCTGTAATAAAACATTTTGTAATCAATTTATATACTTACATAAAAGCAAGACATTTTTTAGTTGGGACACAATTCGAATTCAAGAATTTCAACCATTTTTTAATTTTTAATCTAGTGCCTTACTCACTACACCATAATCTTTCAGTTTTGTTAAGCTTTAGCAACTGTTTTTTTTAACACACAACATAATTAAAGTTTATTTAAATTGTATTGTAAATAAATTAGATATGATATAATAATTATATGATTAAAAACATTTGTAATTACAAAAAAAATGCTGCCCCCTGGAGTGAGTTTAACTCACGATCCCATATTTGAATTTATATATGATGACAGTAGTAGTAAAGTTGTTACATTTCAAATTGTAGGTGAAGTTTTTGCTACAAATACTACTGCTTCTACAAAGTAAATATGGTTAATTATGCAAATCCAATGCATTCCTTCTCCAATTTTTATTTTTTTTTCAAGTGTAAGTTTTTCTTTTATTTATTTTTTTTTAAGTTTATGTTTTTACATTCAGTGTTTAAATGTTCTGTTATAAATTTGTATCTGAATGAGTGGTTGTGTGTGTGAATTTATGTATAAATGCGAGTGAGAGTTTAAGAGCGGATGTTTATTGTCTTTTCACAGAAGTGGGAGTAAGTAGTTTTTCTTTTTCTTTTTTTTTTTGTTGCTCATGTCATTATTATAAATATATAAGCACACTTACTTAAGCTTTTGTTTTTTGTGTAAAATTGAATGCAATTTACTTTATGTTTCCCCCTTTTTTTCCATATATATAACTACATATTTATTTTGCTTTTATATTTAAGTATGTTTATATTATTTTTTTTTATTCTCTTTTTGTTTTGCTTTTTGTTAAGAAACATGTTGGTGCTTGTATGTGTATACTTATAAATGTTTTTTTTTTATGTCATCTCAAATTCATTGAACTTTGATGGACATCTCTCATAGTGTGTTAAGAAGTCATATGTGAATGACCATAAGTGAAATAATAATGTTAATATGATGTCCTTAAATGACTGAATGTATGTGTGTATTTGTTGGATTGTAATTTTATTTCTTATTTACTGAAAGGCAGTAGCGGGGAGTAATGAAAATGGGCTTGAGGACTGCAGAAAATTCAGAAATGTATTCAAAATATTATTCATGTTATTTGGTTTATCGGAAATTTGTAAATTCGTTGAACATTTCTTTACAAATTTTAAAAAAAAAAATAATAGATTTTTCTGTGGAAATTTTGCAATAAATTTATCAAAAAATATGTGAAATCCTCAAATACATATCTCTAAGAATTGCATGATTTGATTTTTCATTAAAGGTTGTTTTGTTATAAACTGCAAAAGGTCATGCTGCATTAATACATATAAGGAGTGAGAACGTAAAATTGTGAACATACGTTTTTCATTAAAACTTTTAACCCAAGTATTATTTGATTTTTCTTTTATCAAGTTACCTCTGTAAAACATGTCAGTTATTATGTTTAGTGTCAATTATATTCATTTGTTGTTAATTTTTATTTCTCTTCTTGGACCAGCACTCAGGGGATTACCCCTATTCATGCAAAGCATTGTGTTGGAACTAGGAAAATAGGTTATGGGAGGGAGGAAAAAGGGAGTAGTGTTTGTGGACATTCGATTTGAACTTTCCCACATTAGAAATGACAGGAAACACTTCGGCGGGAAGTTTGTTCCACATACGTACAGTAATGCTAAAGAACGAATTTTCCCTGCGGTCCACTGGCCAATCGACCACAAAGGGATGTGTTCTTGACGAAAAACGTGTATTACGTAAAAATCTGCGGGTATCAGGAACAAGTTCCCTAATTTCATCAGAACACATTCCATTGTTGTACCGATAGAACAGTGAAACGCAGTCCACATTGTGACGGTGCTCCAGCGAATCAATAGAGTTGGATACCCTACTGTCACCAAAAATAACCTTCGCACTCTCTTGTACGCGGTCGAGCAGCTCCAAAATAGACTTTGAAGCACAGGCCCATACATGGGAGTTGTATTCCATTTTCGGTCGGATATATGTGGTGTAAATAATGAGGAGATCAGATGGAGTGAAGTAATTCCTACACCGTTTCAAAAAACCGAGACACTTGAAGCTTCTTTCGATACTTGAAAAATGTGTTTAGACCAGCGGACATCACATTGTATTTTCATGCCCAGAACATCAAGAGCTTCTGATTCCACAATATTTACACCATCCATAAATACAGATGAAGCAACATTATTTGTGGTTCGTTTTTGTATCAACATGCAACACTGAGGCTTGCGGGCGATGAAAGCGACTCTATTCGCACGACCCCATCAGAGATTGTCAGAAGGTCCCCATTAAGGGAATCATTAATGTTTTGCCCGATTTAAAAGAACAACCAAACCAGAACGGTACCCGATTTATTGATGTATGTTTGTTTTCATGACATGTCGCGTGATAGATAATGCCATGTCACGTTACATATCATGTTATGTTACATAATCAGACATTGAATATTGGTTGTAGATCCTTCATTATATTGTAAATATATTTTGGGTTCTGTGAAACTTAAAGACTTTCTAGCTATGTCCGACGGTTTGTCTGTTTTGAAAGGAAAAAATTATTTTAGTCATGAAATTTTTATTTTTTAATTTTTTGAACTTTAATGTAACAAATAAAGATAATTTCGCAAATAAAGATAAAGTTGAAAAACAATTTATTGTTCTTCATAAAAATATATTTATTAAAAAAAATGAATTTAAAAATTCTTACTTTTGATTCTTCCTGTGTATACCCCTGCTTTTCCCCGTCATGCCATTGCACGTGATAGGACATGTCATGACTGGGGGCATTTACAATATGACTTTAAGTCATGACTTAAAATCATGAGCTTTTTTTTGTACTAGCAATTTGTGAAGTCTAAACAAAAGGCAAGTTTTCTGTTTTTCATGGCTTTTTTTGATACGATTATATGCCAATAAAAAGGCAAACATGGTTGAAAAAAAAGTCATCGTATAAATGCAAGGAGTTTTTAGGGGGTTTAAAAGAGAAACATAAAAAAGACATGACTTTAAATCAAAGGAGGACAAACAACAAAAATTGTTAGTTGAGCAAAATTTCTTCGCTGAACAATACAAGCAACTAACACCAATGAATAGGCAGCACCCTACACCACCTGGATGAAGGAGATATATTGGCATAGTAATCATCACCTTTTCCTGCTCTTTATTAATGGTACTGAAATAACTGAGAAATTGAAAGTAGATCACTGGTAAATAACGCATCTTTAATGTAGTCACTATGGTCTAACGAAAAAAGTCTTAAGATCCATAACAAGCGAATGAAGGTTCTGCAAGTCATGGATCACAATATCATGTTGATAAAGCAATTACGCCTGGAATATCATCGGAGGAGTCATCGTAACAGCAAAAGGGACATATTTAGGATTTATTTGATAAGATTTTGTACAGGACAGCTTTGAACAGCATTCGGAGATAAGCCAAAATACAGGTAATTGGCCAGCTCATATAAAAGGCACGGTTAAGAACCTACCGTTAGAGTATTACTGGCAAAACTTATGTACGGGTTGAGCACCAAGCTCAATGCCTACAGGTCCACATACAATGTCCCAAACTTATGCTCAGTTAAGGACTGAGATTAAAAAATTCTTAACACACATATATGTTAATAAAAATGAAACCACTTAACTTACAGTTTTAATTTTTTTTAAATTTGATTGATATTATTATTACAATTTACAAAAAAAAAAAAATATTTTTATAGTTCTAATCAATAGTGATGAATTTATGAACCTTTTCCGGAAACCTTTCCATTATGGTTTTTATTAAGCTTTCTGGCACTTTGTTCTCCATTTAAAATCTACCACACTTTTGGACACCTTTTTTGTGCTCTTCAATTCTGTTTTAACAAGATCCCAATATCTCTCCACTAGCCGTAGCTCCAGGCAGTTTGGAGGAATTGCCTCTCTTGCTACAAATACCACATAATTGTTCTTATACCACTCAAGATCTTGCTTACCATAGGATGCCAAATCAGGCCAAAAATAAGTGGATACAATAAGAAGTCTTATATATGGCTGCATCCTCTTTTGTAAACATTCATTGATTTAAATTTCGGTATTTATAATGCCATTTGTAAGAAATGTTTGGCTTATTTTGCAGCAATTGCCTATTGCTTGCCATGCCAAGAACTTTTTGGGAAAATTTTCTGCTTTTGGGTCCTAAACTTTTCTACAGCATTCCCTCGAGCATCAGCAACTTAAAAATATTGACCTGGAAGTTGCGATTTATTTACGTACGTTTCGTCATCCATTATGCAGCTGGAATATTTTTTGTATAAAATTTGACTTCAATTTCCGTGCTCTGTCTTTGGCCTCTAAATTTTTAGCTTAGTTCCTGTAAGCCTTGTATGTTTTTAAACCTGCATTGGATTTAACTTTTCGTACCAAATAGTCCGCATATTAAGCTAACAGGACTGTGTTGGGATCTCTTTTGAAAATGCTTTCTATTTATTAGCTTTAGAAACATCATGTTGACCATTCCTTCTACATGAACCAGGTTTTCTATCAACGAACAAGTTCTCCCGATACTGTTTAATAACATTGGAATCAGTTTGACAGCAGACCTTTGATTGTTTGGCCAACTTTTTGTAGGACCGAGTTGGGTTTTGTTGAAAATATTTAATAATTTTAGTACGCACTTTTTTCTGGTCACTCATTTTAATCAGATTAACAACAAATGAATGTTTAACAAAGGTAACTTGATAAAAAAAAAAAATCAAATAATACTTGGGTTAAAAGTTTTAATGAAAAACGTGTGTTAAGAATTTTACGATCTCACTCCTTATGCTCAGCTATTAGTAATAGTCCTCATGTTACCCCCTAAATATATTTATAGGCTAACCCCATAGAAGTAACGCAATACCATGGCCTTGATCTCACTGCAGAAGACCCGAATCAAAAAGTACTTAAGTTTTAGCTGTAACAACAACATGCTAGAAGCCATAAACTACTTAAAATTATCATATTTTTTTATATTTTATCAATAAAAAAGTATCACAGATATTTTGTATCCTCATTCCCCTTCGATTTTAGTACAAGAAAGCCACATAAATTGCGTTCCAACCATTAATCCTTTAGCCACATTCTTCACACGTCTGTGGCTCTTGCTTTCATTGGCTGTCATTCAGTTGTTCTCCACCTTTTATTTCCCTTTTTTTTTTGCCTGTCTTTGACATCTTCCTTTATTTAATGTTTGGTATTTTCTTTCAATTCTTCCATACTTTTTGATCACAATATTTTCACACACTTAAATAAAGTTGTCTTTATGAAGAGACATTTTCATTTGCCGCAAACATGTGAGTAAGTGTATTATGAATTCGTATAAGTGTATATTTGCAAGTTTGTGTAATACACAAAATTATGTGAATTGAGAAGCAAATGCTGTAATATCCATTTTATTTTTCATGAACTTCATTAAGCGCTTCATATCTTTAAATTTAAATAGAACAAAGTGTGTTTGAGATATCATCGAAATTTTTTTTATGCATTTGAAATGTCTATGGATGTTATTATATATGGATTATAACAGCGTGCAAATGTCCGCCGGGGCTTCGCTGGATGGCGCGCTTCTGAAATGTGGGGCGCATTAATCAGGCTTAATTTGACCGATGGCATGGGTTTTGTTGGCTTTGTGGGCCGCTGTGGTTTGTAGATTATTCGCATAGACCAGCAACATAAGAACAGCTCACAAGAAAAAGTCTAACGAGGTCAAATCGCACGATCTCGATGACCATGTAATGGTAGCACCGTACTGCTAAAACCATATGTTGCTGGTATCCATATCATCCAATTCAGGCCAAAAAAAGTTGTTAGTCATCAACTTAAGTTGACGATGATGGCCTGGACAACGTCGTTCATAAAGTAAAAATACAAAAATCCACACAAAACAGTGATTTTTTCATTGCATTGGAAGCTCTTGGATCTCATGTGGATTGGTATCGTCCCAAATTCCACAATTTTGTTTATTGGCATAACCATTCATCCAGAAATGGGATTCATGGCTACAGATGACTTTTTTATGAAAATTATGGTCAGTTTCCAACAGCTCCAGGGCCTATTTAGCGAACACCAGATATCGGCTGTCAAAGTTGGAAAGTCCCTATATGGAACAGAGTAACAAAAAATATAATATAATACAAATGAGAATACATATTTTCTTGATTGTATTTATTACAGAAACTGAAAAAGTGGACATTACAGTCTTTGCTTCTAAGTATACCCCACAATTGTATATATGTGAGTGTTTGTGTAAATACAGTTAGCAAATAACGCAGGAAGCAAAGGAAGAGAGAGATTGTATTTATGTTGACAATTGATTGCAGACCAAATTGTATGTGGGTCATTGATTATAACGGTAACGACACAAACAACTACCAACAACAGTACAGCTAAATACACTTGCCACACAATGATACTGCTGCTGTATTGATGTGGTGATAATACGTACAGCTAGTGTTAACATACACTTAAACATACTCTTGCTACTTGCTTCACACACATCAGCTTTGGCAACAAAGTCATTTATCCAACTATTCAGTCATTCATTTAATGTAGATGATGATGATGATGATGATGCTGATGATTGCTGTGCTGTTTTGATGTTAAATCGTTTTTATTATGGATCTTTTTATATTTTATTATTTTTATCTGCTGCTGCTGTTTTTTTATTTTTTTATTGCCAGTATGAGAAATCACTTTTCGCCAATTTTTTTTTATTTTGTTTTTGTGTTGTAGTTTTTATTTTCATTTTTTTGTTAAAACTGACTTTATTACATGTGTCATTTTAAGTAGGGATCTATTTTAGACATATGTTTGATTTATGTTGCCATTCATGCTTCAAGGTTGCTTGGTTTGGTTTGAATTCGATTGGGTTTGGTTTGGTTTGTTTGCTGCTTGTTTTGTGGTGTTAATGTGTGTGCTTGTGCACGAGTGAGTGTGAGCTTTTGTGTGCATTTGAAATGTTTGCTGTAATAAATCACTTTTAGAATAGGAAGGTTCAAACATATTAAGGGTTTGATTAGATTAGATAAATATTAAGGTTGATTTATAAACACACACACACATGCACACATAAATATAAAAACTTTAGAAAAAAGCGCTGGCAACAAAAGGATTTTAAGCGATTAAAAAAAAAAAACACACACACACTAACAAGAGTTTTGCAACACAGACGTAATTTATCATCAGCTAACTGCTTTTTGGGGTTTAATGCTTCATTCACGCATTTTTGTGTTAACAAAAAGAAAAATTTTTATAGCATTTATTTCGATTTTATAATTTATCATGTATTAACTAGGTATGTATATGGGGTAGATAGAATTTCATATCCTTTTTATATTAAATATTTCTCATTGCACATCATTGTCAAAGTTTTTAAATTTTTAAGGAAAACAATAGTGATAAAGAAGATCTTAAGACACAATGCAGAGAGTCTGTTTCCCTATCAGTTAGTTGGTTGAAATAGCTTTTCCTATGTCCCCAGAAAGCCTAAGGATCCACGTGCAACAATAAAGCTCATCTAGTCATAAGAATTTTGGTAAAGAAAAACATTTAAAACTAAATAAAATATGGCTGAGATAAAAGCAAAAACCTACCACTAGTAAGGATTGAGATCGAAAAATTCTTAACATTCATGTATGTTAATCAAAATGAAACTACTACACTTACAGCTTTGATATTATTATAATTTACAAAAAAAAAATATTTTTATAGTTCTAATCACAAGTATTGAAATTATGAACCTTTTTCGTATACCCTTCCATTATGGTTTTTATATTGCTTTATGTCACTTTGCTCGAACAGGTGTCCAACTCCGTTTAAAATCTACCACACTTTTGGACACCTTTTTTGTGCTCTTCAATTCTCTTTTAACAAGAGCCCAATATCTTTCTACTGGCCTTATCTCCAAGCAGTTTGGAGAATTTGCTTCTCTTGGTTCAAATACCACATTATTGTTCTTTTACCACTCAAGACCTTTCTTACCATAGCGACAGGGTGCCAAATTAGACCAAAAATTAGTGAACACACTAAGAAGTCTTATGAATGGTAGCATCCTTTTTTGTATAGATTTCTTGATGTAAATTTCGGTATTTATAGATCCCTTTGTAACAAATGTTTGGCTTTTGTGCCGCAACTGCATATTGCTTGACATATCAAGAACTTTTTGGGAAATTTTGTCTGCTTTGTGTCCTAAACATTTCTTTAACATTCCCTCGAGCATCAGCAATATAACAATTTTGACCCGAAAGCTGCGAAAAATCTGCCGAACATATGTTTCGTCATCCATTATGCAGCAGGAATATTTTTTTAATAAAATTTGACTTCAATATCCGTGCTCTGTTTTTGGCGTCTAAATTTTTATCAGCGTTCCTGTCAGGAACTTTTTGTTTTTAAACCTGCATTAGCTTTAAAATTTTCTTACCAAATAGTCCGAGAACTGAGCTAACCGGGCTGCTTTCCTACCGGTTGTGTTGGGAGCTCTTTTTAAAATGCTTTCTATTTATTTGGCTTAATAAACATCATGTGAACCATTCCTACTACCCGAACCTGGTTTTCTATCAACGGACAAGTTCTCCTGGTACTGTTGAATAACATTGGAAACAGTTTGACGGCAGACCTTTGATTGTTTGGCCAACTTTTTGTAGGATCAAGTTGGGTTTTGTTGAAAATATTTAATTATTTAAGTACGCACATTTTAATCAGATTAACAACAAATGAATATAATTGACATTAAACATAATAACTGACATGCTTTACAAAGGTAACTTGATAAAAAAAAAAATTAAATAATACTTGGGTTAAAAGTTTTAATGAAAAACGTGTGTTAAGCATTTTTCGATCTCAGTCCTTACATATCTCACATTTCTTTTCACTCAGTTATTGAACATCTTCATGGAGTAGTTCCTCCAATTCGTGGTCTTTAAACTTTTTCGGCTGGCCTGGTCAATATTTGTCTTCCGTGTCATAATCAACACTTCAGAACCTCACAAACCATCTCTCGCAGGTTGAAGCCGATGGAAGACATTCTTTATAAGCCTTCGGTAAGCAATCGGTGTTCATCAGCGGCACTTTTTTTAAAAATTTAAGAAATAAAGCAAAACTTCCCGCATATGACGCTTTGTTGGCACAAAATTCCACATTTTCGAAGCAAAAAAAACTTTGTTGATAGTTTACTTCCCACATATGACGCCAACAAAGCGTCATATGTGGGAAGTTTTGCTTTATTTCTTAAATTTAAAAAAAGTGCCGCTGAGGTTCAGAAGTGTTAATTTTGACACGGAAGACAAATATTGCCCAGGCCAGCTGAAAAAGTTTAAAGACCAAAAATCGGAGGAATTACTCCATGAAGATTGCTGTCAAACTCAACAAGAGTTTGAAAAATCATAGAGAGCCACTCAATCAGCAATATCAAAACGTTTGCAAGCTGCAGGATACATTCAAAAGCAGGAAAATTGGATACCATAGGAAGTGAAGCCCAGAGACCTTGAAAGATGATTTTGCATGTCCATAATGATGTTTGAAAGAACAAAAGAAAATCCTTTTAGCAGCGAATCATTACTTGCGATGATAACCCAAAGCATAAGAGATCGTATTTAGAATGAAGTGGTTGGGAAATCCGGCTACTATTTGTTTTGATAAAAAAAATTCTGCATTTTTAAGTCATACACCCAATATATATCACCTAAAAGCTATATTCCTTTCAACTACGCTAAATTAATATTATTCTCTATCTTATTATCTAGAAATCCAACAATACATTCAAAACTCATTACACATAAACTTAAGCTAATAAAAATTCATTTTCTGGGAAAATTAACATTTCGAAATCAATATCTTTAAGGAAAAAAAAAAAAAAAATAATTCATTACAATAGAGTTTTAATTTATATCATCTACAGCTCATTTTACTAAAAGCTTACCTTTACAGCGCAAATAAATACGCAGTTTAACCTTAAATCCCCTACAGCTAAAAGCTAATTCATGGAAATTAAATTCTGTTTTATTTGCCATGATGTATCTGATAACTTTTGTTTCACTCGAAGAGTTTAATTACTTAATAAATGTGTATGAAAAAAAATATGTATTTTACCTTTGTAATATCGGTTTCTTTCTATGTGAATATAATACGATTAAATGTGCCCATATTTACGTTTAAAGTGATTGAGACGAGTATAATGGGAATCATGTTTCACTTTCATTTATAAATACATTATTTTTTTTTTATATAGAATTAAATAATACAGCGAACTGATAATAAAGATACTTTTTAATTAAAGCCATAACAAGTAAGATAAAGTGAAAAAAAAAATAAATATTATTTATAGATGAAATGGAATAATTACAAAAATATAAGCTGTGAATTCTTTTCCAATTTATTATAGTACACAATACTAAGGGTGTCCAAAAATTAAAGAAATGTATTTGCCAAAATTCAAATCAGTAAACACTACAGTTTCTTTTGAACGCAGTTTTTGTTTTTTATAACTAATATGTCATTTTGAAGAGTACATACAGTGCACTCGCGGTAACGTGAACTAATTAAAACCAAGGGAGTTCATGTTAGTGAAATTGTTCACGTTAGTGATTGTCGAATTTCATGGAAAAATATAAAATTTTATAATATACACGCTTGAACGTAAAATAAAACAAAATTATTGATTAAAATGCATTACAAAACAAAACGAGATCACGAGAAACTATAAATTGAAATAAAATTACATAGCAAAAAAAAATTACTCATTCGTTCCCACTAAAAAAATTAATTTAGAGGATACAAACACATTTTTTTATAAGGGGATTCTCAAAACTTTAAAAATTGAATTTAATGTATGTATTGAAGTGTTGTCTACATGATTAGAAAACAAATGCAGTAAAAAAAAAATTGTTCACGTTATAGAGCTTTCTGAGTTTGTTCACGTTACAGAGTAGTCAATGTAAGCAAAAGCTTGTTCACGTTAGACGGTGTTCACGTTAGACGGTGTTCACGTTACCGCGAGTGCACTGTATCTATCATTTATTCTCACTTAATTATTGAACAGTTTAGTGTAAACAACAAGATTTTTTTGCTTCGAAAATGTCAAATATTGAGCCAACAAAAAAATTAAAAAAAAAAAAACAAGTAAGATAGCTATATTCGGCTGTGCCGAATTTTATATACCCTTCACTAATTATACTTTAAAATAAAAATGTTAAATATTTTTAGGTAAAAAAAAATAATTTTTTTTTTTTCAAAATTGTTTTTCAAAATTTAAAAAAAAATTAAAAGAAATTTTCAGTTGTTTTTCAAAATTTAAAAAAAAATATTTTTCACAAAATTGTTTTAAACTTTTTTTTTTTAATTTTTTCGAATTTTTTTAAAATTTAAAAAAAATTTTTTTGATTTATTAGTGAAAAAAAAAAAGAAATTATAAAAAAGTTGTTTGTGGTAAAAAAAAAAATATTCCGGTTAAAAAATAATTTTCCCGATTTTGACGCATTGTAGGTCCAAATTACTATAGCCTTATATACATCGTTGCAATGGACTTTGAAATATCTATCATTAGATATCCATATTGTCTATATTAATGACTTATTAATCCAGATATAGATACAAAATAGGCCAAAAATCGAGGTTTTCCCGGTTTTTTCTTTACATCTCAGCCATTTGTGGGCCGATTTTCTCGATTTTAAATAGCGACCGTGCCGGAAGAATTCCCGATATATTGGTGTATCAATTATGTTTGTAAGTTATTTGGGCTCTGCGGAAAGTTGATTTCAACATACAGACGGACATGGCTATATATAACGATCCTGAATATATATACTTTGTGGGATCGCAAATGAAAAATGTAGAAATTACAAACGGAATGACAAACTTATAGATACCCTTGGCACTCATGGTGAATGGTATAAAAAAGTGCCCCTGGAGCTAACCAATGTGTCTGATCGGTTACAACGTGGTGGTTTGTGCGGTTCAGAAGTGTTGATTTTGACACGAAAGACAAAGATCGCCCAGCCAGCCAATAATTGGAGGCATTATTACACGAAGATTGTTATCAAACTCAACAAGAGCTTGCAAAATGATTGGGAGCTACTAAAGCAGCAAATTCAAAATGTCTGCGACCAGCAGGATGCATTCAATAGCAGGCAAATTGAGTACCATACGAATTGTAGCAGAGAGACCTTGAAATACTTACAAACAATGCCAATAATCGCATGCTACTGATGGACGTGCCTTCAAACATGATGAATGCTACAGGCAGTCGTTACAGACCGTTGAATTCAAATCGGCATTGGACATTCGTAACAATATATCCAGCTTAAAAGTTACAGTAAATATGAATAATGCTGTCTTCATATCCATAAAAACTGAGAAAATTGCATTTAATTTTAATTTAAAAATTCGTTAAAGTCAAATAACAGTTAAGCCGAGGGATATTTTCATTTTGAAAACATACGAAATTCTCCAATTAATATAATATCACTCACTTTTGTATACATATTTAGTGGTAATAGGAATTAATTAAAAAGTAATGTGCGTTATTTAAACTTTTTTAAATTTTCATTTTAAGAATTTCCCCTTAAAAGAGAAATTATTTTCCTTCATTGAATCCATTGAAACTACTTAGTACATATGCGTATGTGGAATATTTTCATTACATATTCACAAATCGATAACACGTATACGTACAGTGGTAAAACGTAAATCAAAAATGTATAATTAAATATTTAGGTTTCTTTTAAACTGCTGATTGAATTGAGAGGAAATGTAAATCAAAATGGCAGAGAAGGATCTAAACATTTAAAAAATGTGACTAGTAACTATAGTATATGCACACAGGTAGGGCTGCAGAGTGTCAAAGTTGATCGTGTTTTTGAATGTTTACTTATTTGACTGAAAGTGTTTGATATAAAGTTAGGCTTTAAACGTCTATATGAAGACGATAACTTTAATGTCATCTTATCTAAAAGGCTACACGACCACGGTTGCCGTTGCAGCCAACTTAGACTAATTTATATTTTCGTAACCGCCAACGAACAGATCTAATACTGTCAACATAATGAGAAATATGAAAATAAATAATTTATTTAACAAAATATAACATCAAAAGCATTAAATATTACAATTGCATAACAATCAAGGGGTTTTAAACAAATTGATTTGATTTTACATTGCTAAGGTATCTAAGTACACGCAGAGAAAAATAGTATTTGTAGCAATGTATTGCTGTCGTACGCACATAATTGTTGTTTATATTTAATTTGAACAATATTCTAGTTACTGTTTATTCATTTATTTATTCAGTCTAATATGAAGTAAGATTTTTCAGATTCGAAATGGTGGATTTAATATGGAGGCGCACGGTAGCTAAGATCTCAATTTTATCGGCCAAAAGTCCAACTTTTTGTTAACTCTGATTTCACACATTGAACCTAAGGTAGCCAAAAAATTAGATAAAAATATTGTCAATTGTGTGCGTGGCATGTTGTTAAAGTCAAATATTTTATGTCATTTTATAAAAAATGTGATATTTGATCAGAAGTAAATTAGCATTGCTTGCAAACTATTATCGATAATTGGATGATTTTTTTTTGTTATGTTGGTAGGATAATAATCTTTAAGAATTGTACCGTTTATACCTGCTGTGTTACTAAATTTTTTCTCAGGTACTATATTTTATTCAAATTTGAAAGTACCAAAAAGTCTCCCCATAGAATTCTCACTCACGTAGAACCATATATGATTAATTTCATGTTTCTAGTCCATTGCTATAGAAAATTAAAAAAAGTACCATTAAAATAAAGAAAAAGTACCATGAAGTTTCCGTTTGAATTTTCACTCACTTAGGACCATATACGCTTAATTTCGTATTTCTATGTCCATTATTACACAAAAATCAAAAAGTACCATTAGAATATAGAAAAAAGCCCCCACTTGTGGTTTCCCACTCATTCGGGTCCATATAACCTTTATTTCATGTTTATAGGTTCATTGGTGAAGAAATTACAAAAAGTACCATTCGAATAAAGAAAACGTACCAAAAACTCTCCCCTCACTCACTTATTACCATATATGCTTAATTTCATGTTTCTAGGTCCATTATTATAGAAAATTCAAAAAGTACCATTAGAATAAAGAAAAAGTACCATAAGTTCCACTCTAATAAAGAAAAAGTCTCCCCCTAAAATTCTCACTCACTTATTACCATATATGCTTAATTTCATGTTTCTAGGCCCATTATTAAAGAAAATTCAAAAAGTACCATTAGAAGAACAAAAAAGTACCTATAGTTCAGTTCTCACATTTTGGTACCTAAATATTATACCCTACTCCTAACTCTAACTTCACTCAGATACATATCAGCTAACTTTAATGTCGATAAGTGAAATAATTTAAAATATTAAATAAAGTACCATTAGGAAAAAAGTAACAAATTCCCTTTTCCTCCTTGAACACCCCTCAAATTTGAAATTTAAAAATATTTCATTTTGCCAAAATTGTTTATGCGAAAGACATGCCTCAAACGATTAAAATCTGTGTTAATGTGCTCAAGAAAAATAAGAAGTACCAAACTGTTTACCCGGATTTGAACAAATACACAGCTTGGCAGTTGAGTTCCAAATAGCACTCTGTTAGTTAATTTTTACATGAATCCAGGAACCAAAATATCAAAATTGGCTTAAAATGTTAAATAAAATGTATTTTTCCGTTTTTGGTTCCGTTTTTGGTACCGTTTTTATCCCCATTGTGGTGTTAAAATTTTATTCAAATAAATTTCTGTATCGTGGTGGGAGCTTAAAAAAAATGAAAAAAGTACCAAAAATAAACACAATTTTTGTCCATTAAGGCTTCGAATTTCCAAAAAGTACCAAACTTATATTTTTTTATTTTTTGATAAGTAAAGAATACGATTTAAAATTTGTTTCTATTTTTATTAGTTTAAAAGATACATAGGGTGCCAAAAAAGTACCAAAATAGAATTTTTACCCGTTTTCTCCCCTAAAAGGTTCGAGTTTCGAAAAAGTACAAAACTTCTGTCAGCTCATATTTAAAATGGAGTATAATGCAATTTTAAGTTTTGTTGTATTTTTATTAGTTTTGAAGATATAAGGTTACCGAACTTACCCGTTTTTACCCTTTTTTACCCCCTAAACGTTCGAATTTCCAAAAATCCCTTCTTATCGGATCGTTTTGGGGAGGGAGGAGCCCACAGTTAAAATTTCATGATTCTAGCTGCAGGCGTTTGGGCTGTGCGATGATGAATCAGTCAGTCAGTAACGTTACTCTTTTATATATATAGATTATTTTATTACTTTTTTTTATTATTACTAATTTTTTGTGAGCATTTTACCAATTTTTAGGCCTTTTTAGTTTTTATCACTTTTTATTGAACTTATTTATGCTACCTAGGACATAGTATAACGTAATGTAAGAATAGGATAAAAGCCAGCGGTATTCGAATATAAACTCAGTTACTATAATATATCTAAGCAATAATAATCAAATGTTATAATCTTTATAAAACATGGAGAGCTTCAGCTATAAAGATTATTTTAAAACCCAAAAGCGAGAAGATGGTCTAAGTTAAGTTCAAAGAAAAGCAAACTTATATCCATGCAGCACCGAAATGAAATTGGATTTGGAAAATAATGTTACGGATTTCTTAAAAAACTTAACAAAGCGCAAAAAAATTGAATGGAGCAAAAAATATTTTTTACCATGTTTGAAAACTGGTTAAAGGGCGAATCAGTCAACAATCATGGCAGACCACCATAATATTTTATTGTTACTTAAGTAAATAATAAAATTATAAAAAATAAAAATGATTGGATCATAATATGATTTAATTGATTCATAATATGATTACTAGAAATACCTGACGAGATCAACATTACAAGTAGTAATGTCAGCCACGTTTAACAACATCGGTGACCTCAAGGACCTGACAACGGATATAAAAACGACAACTTAGACAGCCTATGCCCAGTATAGAGGCAGCCCGCAATCAACCTAACTACGAGCAAGGCTATACTTATATATGTAAAACAATATTTTATGATTGAAGAAATTTGGTGTGTCTCTCTGGCGATTATTGAGGATATATTGGGGATTTGAGTGGTGGACTGTATTCTAGATCGAGATTATGGAAACCTTTATGAAACACCAATTTCTCATAAGGTATATTTTTCTCAACGCATTGGGAAAAATATACGAGGGTTGGTTAAATGCAATTAGAAATAAGGTTAGGTAATTAGTGGATTTAGGTATATAAGAAAATGTGTGGATGTATGAATGTGTATGAGTGTGTGGATGTATGAGCTCACCTTGTGCTTGTGTGTGTATGTATGTGTGTAGTATAATAAAAAGATTTTATAATAATTCTTTTCAATTTTATATTACAAAATTTTATTTAGGTGTTATATTTTAATTAGATATAAGTTTTAATTAGATATAAGTTTTAAATAAAGGTAAGTTTTAATTATTTAAATATAAGTTTTATTAAATTGAAAATAGCTTTAAGTTTTAGATGTATTTTTTAGAATTGATGTTATCAATCTTAAGGTTGCAAAATAAGTGAAGTTACAATTTTTATGAGGATAGCAATTAGGTTTAGTTTCTTCATTTTAGTACAATTCTTTTTATGTTCGAAAATTAATAATTCACAATAGAAACTCGTTACAATTATTTAATTACTCGTTACAATTGTTAAGTTATTCGTTATAATTATAATAATAATTCATTTAGTACAATTCAGTTAGCAAATTATAAATACAAAAAAAATACAACTTTTTTTTTATATTTATGATTTTTTTTTTATAAAATCATTGGATTTTATACATTCCGGCCACCAGGTGCAGGAGTTGTTGGTTGAACACAAAGAACCTGATCGAATAGCTTCGGAAATGATGCGTTGGTCTGGAACTGATGAAGAAGCTGCTTGGTCCTGGCGGTGAGTTGATGTTGGTCTTGGATGATGACGTTGATTTGATGGTGTTGAACGTGTTGATCTTGCTAGTTCTCTATGCTTTGATGGCTTTTTGTCAAGACGACTACGAATGCCTGGATGGAGCAAAGTGTGGTGATAGTTGCCACATTTTCGGCAGGTATCCATTGATGGGCAAGATCGCAGTCCATGGCTCCTCGCTAGGCAATTAAGGCAATATTTATACTTGCTGACCACACGGTTTCTAGTCCTTACATCCATGTCTAAGAAGCGCCGACAGAACCTGATGGAGTGGAAGCGTTTACACAATCGGCACTGGTACACGTCAGGATCGCTTGTTCGCTCCTGATGCCTTCGGTGGTTATGTATTGGCCTGTAAATAAAGACGAAATAGAAAAAGAAAGAGAAAATCGAAAGGGTTGGATTAGAAACGGGTTTTTATGAGAGTGAATCATTGCTATAAATTTCATTAAGAGATAAAACAAATATGAGAAAAAGAGTAAATAGAGTTCAAGATAATTGATCATTAACAATAGGTAAATAGCAAAGCTTAACAATTGGTCTTTTTATTAAACCTGTTGCTGTTCTAACGTCCGCTACACGAACGTTATCATCTGAACCAATGTGAGTTGTTTCGATTCTACCCAATCTCCATTCGGATGGAGGTAACAAATCATCCATGATGACTACGAGATCACCTGATTTCAAATTTGTTGAGATATTTTTCCATTTATATCTTTTGTGCAGGGACTTCAAATAATCTTCTTTCCATCTTATAGCCATCTGCTGATGAATCGCTTTAAGTCTTTCCCAACGGTTAATGAGTCCAATTTTGTTTTCATAGTGTTCAGGGAAACTCATAATGGGTGCGCCCCTTAAAAAGTGTCCCGGAGTTAGGGCTTTAAAATCTGCTGGGTCCTCTGACATGGCCGAAATGGGACGTGAATTTAATATTCCTTCTATTTGAGTTAAAATAGTAGTGAATTCTTCGAAATTGAATTTGTGTGAACCGGCAACTCGTTTTAAATGAAACTTAAAACTCTTTACGGCTGCTTCCCATAACCCACCCATATGAGGAGCATGAGGAGGAATAAATATCCATTCGAGCCCATTTGTAACATATTTTTCAGCAATATCTGTTGAGGTAGATTTTATAAAGGAATGAAATTCACTTTTCAGTTGTCGACTGGCTCCAACGAAATTACGGCCATTGTCAGAATATATCCTGAAAGGGAGTCCCCGCCTCCCAACGAAACGAGAAAATGCTGCACGAAAAGCTGCTGTTGACAAGTTCGAACATACTTCCAGATGTATTGCTTTTGTACTAAAGCACACAAATACGCAGACATAGCCTTTTATTATAGGTGCGTTTCTAAGAGTTGAGCCTTTTAATTCAAATGGGCCGGCGAAATCTATGCCAGTTGTTTGAAAAGGAGCTGAGAGCTTGCATCTGTCGGGTGGTAAGGGTGACATTATTTGAGTACATGGCTTTTGTTTATATATTATACATGTCTTACAATTGCGTATTATTTTTTTTATACGAGGCTTTAGTCGGGATATATAAAACTCTGTTTGAACCATTCTACATATTTGATTATATTCTGCATGAGCTAGAAACAAATGCAAATGTTCCAAGTAAAGTTGACAAAATCGAGAATTACCTGGTAATATTATTGGGCAGCGTTCATTATATGATAGTGATGCATTTGCAAGACGTCCGTTTGCTCGCAGAATATTATCTGTGTCCAAAATTGGGTTAAGCGATTTCAATGAGCTTCGGTTAGAAATTGGCAGAGAATTTGAGATTTCTTTAAATTCTGCCTGATAGTGAGATTTCTGAGCTAATGCTATTAGTCGCAGTTTTACAAAATTAACCTCCTTTTGAGTAAGACATTTCTGTGAATGAGTAAACTGAGATCTAAATTTTGTAATGCTGTTGTGATAAAACCGAAATACGTAAGATAACACTCTTAGAGCTTTGTGATATGATGAGAATCTATTTAAAATATCAGTTCCATCAATAGATGTTTGTAAACATTGGACTTTTTGTTCAATTTTTGGAGTCTGAAATTGAGTGTTTTTTGGCCATTCCGATTGTGGTTTTGATAGCCAAGGTGGTCCTTGCCACCATAAAATGTTGTTCGACAGTTCTTGAGGTTTACATCCGCGAGTACCGAGATCTGCAGGATTATCATGAGTGCGTACATGACCCCAGGTTGCATTAGGTAGTGCGTTATGAATTTGTGCTGTTCTATTAGCAACATACGTTTCCCATGTCCAGGGAGGTTTAGAAAGCCATCCAATGACAATTGATGAGTCTGTCCACAGGTAGATTTCACATTGAGGTAATTTTAGGGAGTCTATGACGTATTTAACTAATGTAGCTAATAGTACAGTACCACAGAGTTCTAATCGAGGTAAACAAACTGGCTGTAGAGGAGCTACTTTACTTTTTGCTATTATTAAGTTAGAGAAAACGACTTGAGATATACTTTGACAACGTAGGTAAACTGTTGCGCAATATGCTCCTTTGGATGCATCTGAGAAACCGTGAATCTGAATGATATCCTTGGGATAGTATTGGAGCCATCTTGGTATTTTAATCTTGTCAATGTGAGAGAGATCTGTGAGCAGTTTATTCCACTTATCTAAAATTTCGGAGCTGACTTTATCGTCCCACTGTTTACCTTCCAGCCATAATTGTTGCATTAGCATTTTAGCTCTAACAACGATAGGAGTTATCCAACCTGCAGGATCGAAAATTGAAGCTATACCTGACAACATTTTACGCTTAGTAATGCTTTCAGCTTGGGGAATTGGTGAGAATGAGTAGGTAAATTCATCAGTTAGGGCATTCCATTTTATTCCTAGAGTTTTTGTAGTACTTGTTTCGTGAAATCGTAGTAAATTGGAGTCATATAGATCTTCGGTTGGTATTTGAGCCAGTAATTGGGTATCATTCGCGGTGATCTTCTTTAGGATAAATCCAGCGGACTTAAGAGTTTCTAGGATCTGAGATTGTGATTCTATTGCTTCTTCAACTGTATGCCCTCCAGACAATATGTCGTCTACATATGTTTCTTGGCGTAAAATATTAGCAGCTTTAGGGTATTTTTCTTGATAGTCATCAGCAAGTTGATGCAGAGTACGAATAGCTAGAAAGGGTGCACAGTTAACCCCAAACGTAACGGTCTTGAGTTGATAATCTTTAATTGGGCTAGTTGGATTTTGTTGATATATTATCCGCTGAAGAGGTCTATCGTCTGTGTGAACTAAAATTTGACGATACATTTTTTGTATGTCGCCGCTAAAGACATATTTGTATATTCGCCAGTTGAGAATTACAGTTATCAATTCAGTTTGCAATGTGGGACCAGTGTATAATATGTCATTAAGTGAAAAACCTGATTTTGTGCTTCGAGATGCATTAAACACTACTCTCACTTTAGTGGTTTTGTGTTCTGGGCGAACTACTGCGTGATGAGGAAGATAAAATGAGAAATATTTGCCATCTGAAACAATTTCCCGATAGGAAACTGGTTCCATGTGATTAAGAGTTAAATATTCTTCAAGTACATTATAATATTCTGTTTGCAGTTCTGGAGTTTTAGACAAAGATTGGTTTATACGTGAATATTGGACTAGAGCTAAAATTCGTGAAGGGCCGAGAAATTTTGAATAGGGAAATTCCTTTTTTAACGGAAGTCTTACAACATACCTTCCATTAGAGTCTCTAGTTGTTGTTTGCTTATAAAATGTTTCGCAATATTGATCTTCTTCTGAAACTACGGGCTTTAAGGGCAACTCTTCTTGTTCCCAAAATTTGTCCACAGATACTTTTTTGAATACCTTCAATGTTAATGAAGTGTTCTGAGTCATTTCCGATAATTAGATCAATTTGAGAAGAGCAGTTGAAATTGGGATCTGCTAGATCGAGACTTGAGAGTTGAGAAGAATTTGGAAGGTCAAAAGAAATTGTTGGAATTCTTTTGGTCAGTTTTGGTAGTACAATTGCATTCAACGTGAATTTTAAATTGCAACGTTTTGCAAATAAAGTAATATTACATTCTTTATTTGCTGATTGAACTTGACCTCCTATTCCAACAACTTCTACTTGAGCTTTCTGATAGGGTAATTTAAGAAGAGATCTAATTCTTTCAGATATAAATGTTCTTTGGGAACCTGGGTCTATTAGTGCTCTGACTGTGAACAATTCCCCAATGTGTTCTATTTGTACTAGAGCTGTACGAAGTAATATATTGACGTTATTAGATGAGAAATTAGCTTGAACTTGACAATTTGCCGAGGTTGAGGGAGTGTCATCTCTATGTTCAATTTTGTGGTTACTAGGAGAATTGCTTCTTTTCTGTGATAAATTTCTTGTATCTTTAAAGTTTTCATTATTTTGTGTGTGTTTGGGCGAGTTTTGGGATTTTTGCAAATGAAGTAGAGTATGGTGGTCAGATTTGCAAATAAAACAAGTATTTTTGCTTGAACATTTAGATTTTGTATGACCTGAGGCAAGACAATTGTTGCAAATCTTATTTTGAAAAACGTAATCAATCCTTTGTTGCACTGTGTATTTTCTGAATTTTCCACAAGATCTCAAGTGATGGTCGCCATTGCAGAGTTTGCATGAGTAATTAAGTTTTTCTTGTGAAGAATATGACTGTATCTTAGAATGAGAAAAGGTTGGGAGACTGAATCGTTCTTTTGTGGTTTTTATGGAGGATATTCTCTCAACCACTTCGAATCGGTTTACGAGAAATTCATCCATTTGTGCCCAAGTTGGCATTTCTCGTTGAGTTTTGAAAGATTGTTCCCAGAGGGCTAGAGTGTCGTCGGGCAATTTAGTTGAGACTAAATAAATGAGGATTGGGTCCCATCCTTCTACTTTCACGTTAAGTGCTTTAAGGGAAGTTAAACAATCAGTGACTGTCGAATGAATTTTTTGGATAGATTCGCTGTTTTCTGAAGTTGCGACAGGGATATTAAAGAGAACTTTTAGTTTATTGTCTACTAAAACGCGCTTATTGTCATATCGGGACTTAAGTGCATTCCATGCATGATCGAAATTCTCATCGCATAGTGTGTATCGTTTGACAATTGCTCCAGCGCTACCACTTGTTTTTACTCTTAAGTAAAATAGCTTTTGGGCCCTTGGAATTTCATTATTCTCAATGCATGCGGTAGTGAAAAGATCACGAAAAGAGGGCCATTCTTCGTAGCTACCTGTAAAAGTGTCTATTTCGCAAGGAGGGAGTTTAATGAATGAGGGTCTTGTTCCTATGGGATTTGCTTGAGGCAGAATACTTGACCGAGCCATTGAAGTTTGAATTTCACATGCTCTTGAGAGCTTAAGTAGATCCATAATGTGTGATCTACATGTGTAATATGTATCAGAGCAGGCGTTGAAATTTATCTTAGCGTTGTCTTTATATTCTTTACTATTTTCAGATCTTGGGGAAATCATTAGGGATTCGTATGAATTTTGCAATTTTAGCCATCTTTTATCAAGATCTTCCAATTTCGTTTCTAATACAGAATCTGTTTGATCTTCCAAATCAGATTTGCCGAAATTATTGCAAAACGTAAGTAAATGGTCGCAATCAAAGAGAAACTTTTCATGCTTTGCATTGGTGTCGTTTTCCTGAGAAAGACTCATTTTGAGACTGTGTTTAGAGAGATAAATGAATTTAATTTCTTTGGTATCAAGAGGATTAACTTTGAAGAATATTATGCTGCTATAGTGTAGAGATGCACTTTAAATTGACAAATAATAAAAGTTGAAAATGTGAATTCAGTTCACTATTGCGATTGCAATTTGAAGATTAGAGAGCTTTTACTAAATGTAATTTTAGAGAAGGAGAAAGTTGTGCAGTAGATTCAAGTTTGATCTTATTACCAGCTCAGAGCTTGAAATTTCTAGTAAATCTTTGTTCAGATATGATTAGCAGATGTAATTGATATAATACCAAAAATGCAATTCGATTTTGTAAAACATTTAACAAACACAGTATGTTTTCAATAAAACGGTTAGGACGTTATGTGTGTTGTTAGGCTTGTGTTTTATAGTTATTATAGAATTAAATTTTATGATACGAGTCTATTGTAATCAAATATATAACGCTGCAGCCTATATACTGTTTGTCAAATTTTCAAAAAATTGAAAGCTGTGACGTGGGCTGCACGCAACTTGAAAACAATTTTAGTAAAAATTATTCAAAGAAAATAATCAAATGTTTTCTTGATTGTAAATTGACACCAACTTGAAAGAGAAATTGAAAGCGAGTTCGTTTCAATTTTTAAAAGTGAGTGTATTAGTAAAAAAAAACATGTGTGTGTATTAAAAACTTGATCACTTGAAACTTAATCGTGTACCCCAAATAGGAATGTAGAAATTTTTACGAATTATTAGTAATTGTTATAAAACAAAGTTCATTTACCCGAAAAAAATTTCATACAATTTTAAAGTGTAGAAACAATTTAAAACTATTTAATATAAATGTTCGCTGGGATTAATTTTTTATTTGCTTGTCTTAAAACAATTTCGCAATAAAATATACATTAAAAACAAAATTTTAAAAAGAATCACGGTGGAAAAAATAAAATGTGATGTTTTCAAATGAGAAATAAGGAAAAAAACAGTATTGGTATAAAACAAATTTTATGTATTACCTTGTGATTTTTCTTTATGTTGCTTTAAATTTATTTTTGTTGTTTATTTTTATTTTTTTTTTTTTGTTTTTTATTAACGTTTGCGATTTAGTTTGTATTTTATTAACGTTTGCGAATTTGGGTTTTTATTAACGTTTGCTTTTAGTTTGTTTTTAACGTTTTCGATTTAGTATGTTTTGTGTTAAGCGGTTATTTTGTTTTACTCGTTTGTTTTACACATTTGTTTTAATAATTTATTTATTCACCACACTTTATTCTCTTATTCTTATTTTTTGGCAGATTTTTTCTTTTTCTTTTTGGTTTCGTTTACTCTTTAGTAAATTTACAAATTATGTTGTTTATCATGTATTCTTTATTTATTATTTTGTAGTTGCTTTTTATTTTATATATTATTTTTTTTAGCTTTAAGAAAACCTTTTTTTTTTTTATATATTTCTTATAAGAATAGCAAGCTGATCAGTTTTTTATTTTGGTTTTGCTTTAACTTGTTCTTAAGTAGTTATTTAGTATATATTTGAATTCACGGTGTAGAGTGAGACAGGTATATGAGTAGCAAATTTTTAAAGATAAACTGTATGTAGATATGTAAATATGTATTGTTCTTTTTTGTAAATAAAACGGTAAATTAGATTTTTTTATATTGGTTTGCAAAAATTATGTATTGAAATTTTACTTATTTTAACGGAACTTTTTATGTATATATGGAAATTTATTATTTTGTAAGAATATTAACTTTTATGGCACTTTTTTGGCAAATTTCAAGATTTTGTTTGATAACTTAACGGTTTTAATTATAACGGCACTTTTTGGTAATTTTTTTTTATTCTATTTTTGTTTGGTCTTGTATGATATTTTAACTTTTTAAGGCACGTTTTGTTTTTTGTAATTTTTAGATTCTTGTTTGATATTTTAACTTTTTTGGTATTTATTATAACGGTTTTAAATTTTACGGCACTTTTTTGTAATTTTCTTATTTCTATTTGATATTTTAATTTATGGTTTTTAAGGCACTTTTAACGACAAATTTTGATTTTATATAGGAATATATGTACTTGTTTTATTTTTTTTCTTTTTTAGCTAACGGATTTTACTTTTGTAGTTTTAAACTTTTTGCATAGATTTTTTTCCAATAGTTTTATTTACACTTTTTATATGTATTTTTTACTTTTATTTAATACTTTGAACAAAAAAATCACTGTTTTACTTGCTTTTTTATATTTTTAATATTTTTTTTATATAGTTTTTTCGTTATTTTATTTTACCGTCGCGCTCGCGTGTTTTCTTAGGTTTTCTCTACTTTTTACTAATTCTTAGGTTTACATATGTATGTATCAATGTATAAATTTTTACATTTCTTATTTACCTCATTCTTTTGTGGTGAAACAGCAATTACGATCAATGATGTCAACTGGATCTTTCTTTTTCAGCGAAAAAGGACCATGAAGAAATTTGGTGTGTCTCTCTGGCGATTATTGAGGATATATTGGGGATTTGAGTGGTGGACTGTATTCTAGATCGAGATTATGGAAACCTTTATGAAACACCAATTTCTCATAAGGTATATTTTTCTCAACGCATTGGGAAAAATATACGAGGGTTGGTTAAATGCAATTAGAAATAAGGTTAGGTAATTAGTGGATTTAGGTATATAAGAAAATGTGTGGATGTATGAATGTGTATGAGTGTGTGGATGTATGAGCTCACCTTGTGCTTGTGTGTGTATGTATGTGTGTAGTATAATAAAAAGATTTTATAATAATTCTTTTCAATTTTATATTACAAAATTTTATTTAGGTGTTATATTTTAATTAGATATAAGTTTTAATTAGATATAAGTTTTAAATAAAGGTAAGTTTTAATTATTTAAATATAAGTTTTATTAAATTGAAAATAGCTTTAAGTTTTAGATGTATTTTTTAGAATTGATGTTATCAATCTTAAGGTTGCAAAATAAGTGAAGTTACAATTTTTATGAGGATAGCAATTAGGTTTAGTTTCTTCATTTTAGTACAATTCTTTTTATGTTCGAAAATTAATAATTCACAATAGAAACTCGTTACAATTATTTAATTACTCGTTACAATTGTTAAGTTATTCGTTATAATTATAATAATAATTCATTTAGTACAATTCAGTTAGCAAATTATAAATACAAAAAAAATACAACTTTTTTTTTATATTTATGATTTTTTTTTATAAAATCATTGGATTTTATACAATGATACTAACAATGATCATAAAATATTTGGACTACATTCATAAATCTTAGCATAATATGTTGCTCTTAGATTATGTTTACCACAGTCAATTTTTTTCTCGGCGTGTATATTTTGATGTTTTATAAAAATTAAATATTTGATATTGGCACCTATAAGATAAGTATGTATTTCTACAACAATGTATGCTGTTTAAGATATAATTAAGTAGCTGACTACAAAGCGACGATTGCTACCAATGGCTTTTGTAGTCATGTAGCTGTAAAGCATGCTGTATTCTAAATTAAATTTATTAAACTATTTATTTCTCAAAAAAAAAAAAAAAAATAAAATAAAAATACAACATCATATACATATATGCCTAATATTATCATTTTTCATTTTAACTTAAATACTTTTTATTGAAAATCACAAGCAGCAGGCAACTAACGAAACACACAAATGATCTAGTATGCAACACATTTCAACACTCATAATTTGAAATTTCTCCTGCACACTAATAAAACTGTCAGAAAACTGTCAAATGAAACATTTCGAACATTGTTCGTGCCATTAATTCCTCAATCATTTTAGAGTCTGACATACTCACATAACAAATTATAAAAACAAACAAAAAAAAAAAAAAAGAACTAAAGTAAAGCATGACCAAGAGTGTGATTGAGCAACATTTGTAAATGTGTCTATATTGTATTGTCCATATATTTAATGCATGCACAAAAACTCAACCGCTCATCATGCTACTCAAATATACCCATAGATTTTTTTTTTGCCATTGCTTAAGGGGTAGTGGGATGGTCATGGTTATATAAAAAAAACAAAAGAATGAAATACTGTAACAATTTAATATGCGAATATCATCATCGTGTCACTTTCAGCTCCAATATCACAGATTTGGTTCCATGTTTCATACATAATTTTATTTTTTTTACTTAACCTGCTATGGTTTCCGTTTTTTTTTTAGGACATTTTTGGGCTAAAATTTTGGCCTTATTGTATACATGGAAAAAAATTCTATGCAAATTTTTTAGATTGTGGGTAAATGATTTTTTGCAGAGTTTATAATCAAAATCAAACAAAAATTAGGTTTGCGAGTTTGATAGTTTAAAATGGGGGAGAAAAAAATATGGATTTGAAAATAGCTGTTTAATTTTCAGTTCACATTTGGGATTTTTCTCCCAAAGCAAATTTATGATGCTAAGGACTTCAATCAGCTAATTACAATAAATGTTTTTTCTTTGGGTTTTTATTTATTTGGAACAGATAATATAAAAGCCCTCACGGCTTTGCAGGCACATCAGTGTCTTTCAGTTACATTTATGCAAAATTTAGCACAAACGTGGCTGGAATTCGTTGATATTCCTATAAATTTTCTCATAATTGTACAGCTGGTTGTGTTCAGGTTAGCATAGACCTATGACTTCAAACATCCCCATAAAAAGAAATCCAATAAAGTTAGTGCACTCTATCTAGGTAGGTAATTTTGATCGCCAAAGATATCAGATAATGTTTCGTGCAGTAATTGAAATGTATCGTTGGCATTATGTGATGAAACCTCATGTCGTCCACATCAATATCATTAAATTTTTCGCAATATCAAGTACCAATCTCTGCCTGACTAGGAGGAATATTTTGTAATTCCCCCAGCATAATTTTCGAAGAAGTATGTGAGCTGCAGCCCATAATCCGCACCAAACAGTAACTCGTTGGGGATGTTTTCAAATTAATCTATATATATAAAAGAGTAACGTTACTTACTGACTGAATGACTGATTCATCATCGCACAGCCCAAACGACTGAAGCTAGAATCATGAAATTTCAACTGTGGGTTCCTCCCTCCCCAAAACGATCCGATAAGAAGGGATTTTTGGAAATTCGAAAGTTTAGGGGGTAAAAAAGGCTAAAAACGGGTAAATTCGGTAACCTTATATCTTCAAAACTAATAAAGATACAAAAAAAAACTTAAAATTGCATGTTACTCCATTTAAAAAATAAGCTGACAAGAGTTTCGTACTTTTTCGAATTTAGAACCTTTTAGGGGAGAAAACGGGTAAAAACTCTATTTTGGTACTTTTTTGGCACCCTATGTATCTTTTAAACTAATAAACATAGAAACAAATTTTAAATCGTATTCTTTAGTTATCAAAAAATAAAAAATATAAGTTTGGTACTTTTTGGAAATTCGAACCCTTAAGGGATAAAAATTGTGTTTATTTCTGGTACTTTTTCATAAAATATGTTTTTTTATAATTTGACATAGAGATACGAATATTTTATTAACAGCTGCCACCACGATACAGAAATTTATTTGAATATAATTTTACCACCGTAATGGGGATAAAGAAGGTACCAAAAAGGGGATAAAAACGGGAAAATACATTTTATTTGAAATTATTAAGCCATTTTTGATAATTTTTTTAACATTGGATTGATACAAAAATTAACTAACAGGTTGTTATTTGGAACTCGAGTGCCAAAGTTTATATTGGGCTAAATCCGGGTAAACAGTTTGGTACTTTTATTAAAACATATTTTTTCTTGGGCACATTAACACAGATTTTAATCGTTTGAGACATGTCTTAAAACAATTTTGGCTAAATGGAATATTTTTAAATTTCAAACTTGAGGGGTGTTCAAGGAGGAAAAGGGAAATTGGTACTTTTCTCCTAATGGTACTTTTTTAATATTTTACATTATTTCACTTATCGACATTTAAGTTAGCTGATATGTATCTGAGTGAAGTTAGTGTTAGGAATAGGGGATAATATTTAGGTACCAAAATGTGAGAACTGAACTATAGGTACTTTTTTATTGTTCTGATGGTACTTTTTGAAATTTTCTATAACAATGGACTTAGAAACATGAAATTAGCATATATGGTCCTAAGTGACTGAGAACTATAGGGGGAGACTTTTTGGTACTTTTTGTAACTTCGTGACCAATAAATCTAGAAACATGAAATAAAGCTTTTACATGGGCCGAGTGTAGAAATATGAAATTAAGCGTATATGGTCCTGTGAGTAAAAATTCAAGCGGATACTTCATGGTAATTTTTTTTTATTCAAATGGTACTTTTTTAATTTCTTCACCAATGAACCTAGAAACATGAAATAAAGCTTACATGGGCCCGAGTGGGTGTGAATCCACAAGTGGGTGTGAATCAACAATGGACTTAGGAACATGAAATTAAGCAGAGTGAGAATTCTAGGGGTAGACTTTTTGTAATGAATTAATAAACATGAAACTAGAGATATGTTATCCTGAATTAGAATTAATTCACAAACGGAGACTTATTCCATTTTTATTCCATCCAATTGGGGGTGGCGAAGCGCACCGGGTCAACTAGTATATTATAATTAAATGCTGATAGTTTTTACCAATAGCCATCATGTCTGCTTCATCGCTTAGTATCTACATGTTCACGTTAAATAACTCACTCTCTTGCATGGCATATTCTTATGTCAATTAAACTTTGTAAGAATCTTTATTTAGGAGCCGCTGTAGAGAGCTTTTTGTAATTTTCAATTGTTGTCCAGAACGTTTACCAACATTATTACGCCCTGCTTTGATATATACATTAAAACAGTTTGTTTTTTACACAAGACCTGCACAGTTGAAGAAGTTAAATAAATATTACGTTTATATTTTTAGTATGCCATTTTGGAACTTGGAACTCCGCCAATCCTTCAATATTTTCGAAATATGATTCGATAATGAAGACAAGATATTCTCTCTATCAAGGATTTTTTTTTTTTTTTTTTTTTGAACCCCAAGTCCGGCAGATTTTACGATAAAAATGTGCGTCTTCGCTAAGAATGATTTTGCTCGAAAAAACTGTGGAAAAAAATCTTTTATTATCCGATTTCATTCATGCCGGCTATGAAATCGTCATATAATATTTAAAAAACTTTCCAAAATATGTATCTGGTCAAATATCAAAGAACTCATTACAACAAAACTTTTCTATAAGTGTAGTAGAGTTAAAAAACCACATCCCTCCTTATAAATATAGCAAAACAATCACAAACACTCTCACAGACATTTACACCAGCAAACTTACACTAATACCAAAATTTATACATATTTTATATGTAGATTGCAAAGATTTGTAGATGTCCCTCTATGTACCTAAGTATGAAGAGGAGGAGGCAGAGTTGTAGACACATGAAAATATTGCTATTGTTATTTTTGTTGGTATGTAGGTAACCATCTCAGGCTAACTGTCACAGCCATATGGCATAGATGATACATGGATACAGGTTATTTGATCCAATTCAAGTGCTGATGTTTATGAAACTGCAAACATTTTGAAAAAAACAAAAATTCTTTCACTTAACCATGCCATTTCAAACAGCCATTGATTTTTGTACAGCCGTAGCAGCAGCAGTAACAGCAATGACAACATGATTGTCATTGGACACGTTGTTAAACAATTTTACAATCCTTGTTATGATTTTTTTTTGTTTTGTTTTGTGTTTTGCTAGCTCTATAGCTAATGCCGTAAAATTGTTGTTATTTAGAATTTAGTTGTTTTATAAGCTTCGATATACTGCAAAAGCAACAGCAACAACTACAACAAAAATAACGAAACACCAGAAAAGCAGGACCAAATAACTTTATCACTTGCTGATGCTGCAGTATGATGTTACTGGTGCTGTTCATGTTGCTGTGGCTACTGTTGCTTTTAAAAGTTACTGGTTGTAAAAACCTGCTGTCATCATGGAATACACTTATTCACTCACTTACTCGTCCGGTCTCTGCTATACATGTCCATCTGCCTTGCTGCATTTATAAACTGTATAAATATATATATTTATGATGCAATTTTGAATAAATCCTTTTTTTTTTTTGTTTCTGTACCTACCCTACCTTTGCCTCTAAATATGTGCTGCTAAAATGAAGCATTTTAATTTTTCTCGTATTTTCTTTTTTGTTGCTGTTAATTTTTGCTGTTGTGATTTTTCAATTGAAAAATGATCAGGAAATTAAACTGGCTGTCGGATGGCCTGCTCATAAAGGGGAGGGCTATTGACCAGCTGCAATTCAGTTTGGTACACTTTAACGGTATACATTATGTTACGAGCTATTTGGATAAGGAAATTATCAAATACTGAGATTTTACAATTAAAACGTTCAATTTACTTTAGTTAGTACTAAAATGCCACTTATACTTATGCTTATGTATATTATTTTCAATATATTTTCCTTAAAAAAGTGTCCTTGTCTAACGATTTTTCTCAATTATGAGCCACTACATGGTTAACAACAAACACACCCAATTCAAAGTGGTACCATGAGGGGATCTCATAAACATTTAGTAAAAATTTCCTAATATTTCGAAGAATAATCAAAAAACATCTAGTATAATTTTAGGCATATATTT
Source organism: Calliphora vomitoria (assembly GCA_942486065.2). Taxonomy (NCBI): domain Eukaryota; kingdom Metazoa; phylum Arthropoda; class Insecta; order Diptera; family Calliphoridae; genus Calliphora; species Calliphora vomitoria. The sequence continues at coordinate 18,108,813 of OW818029.2, forward strand.
TTAATTAGTTGGACGAATTTTACTTTTTAATCCTTTCAACCCATTTCAGAATTTAAAGAATAAACAAAGTTTGTAATTCCGTTTGTAATTTCCACAATATAATTTTCCGACCCTATAAAGTATATACAGTGGTGGCCATGAGGTTAGCACACTAGCTACTTGCTATTTTTAAACGCAAATATTTCCTATATTTCTTAATTTTTTTATGATATATTTTGCATGCGTGTTACTTGTCCTTCTAAGATCACGTCCCATCATGTCCAGCATTATTCCTTTATATATATTTTGCGTTTTTCTATCCAGAATAGAATAACCTCAAAAAAACACTGGACAGTATTTTAGCACAAAATAAAAAAGTTTATTCATATTAAAAAAGTAGCAAAACAAAAAAAACTTATTTCACTAAAAACTTAGTACTTAGTTGGATACCCTTTATTTTTGATCACAGCTGCTAGTCTCCTTGGCATACTTTCTACAAGGGCCATACAGCGATCCACTGAAATATCATTCCAAGCTTTTTCTACTTCTTTCCATAAATCGGCCAAATTTTTAGGCTTTTTTCTTATTACATGCTGCTCCACATCATTCCAAAGGTTCTCAATAGGATTGAGATCCGGAGATTGGGCTGGCCATTTTAACACGTCGATATTGTTCGATTCCAAGCAACACCTCACTAAGCGTGAGGTGTGTTTTGGATCATTATCTTGCATAAATCGCCACCTAAGTGGCATGTTGTCCTCTGCATAAGGTATCATTGTATTTAGAAGTATATTCTGGTATACATACTGGTCCATACGAGTATCAATCTTTTTTATAGGACCAACACCATACCCAGAAAATGCTGCCCACACCATCACATTACCCCCACCGTGTTTTATTGTTTTACTGGTGTACTTTGGATTATGTTGCATGTTCGGAGGACGCCATACATACCTCTTACCATCCGATCCGAATCTACAAAATTTAGATTCATCACTCCAAAGGACATTTTTCCAAAAAATTAACGGCTTTTCCAAATGCTCACGAGCAAAGGACAACCGTGCTTGTATGTTCTTTTTTGAAACATGTGGCTTATGCTGAGAAATGCATCCACGTAAATTTTTTTCATTAAGTCTTCTTCTTATCGTTCTGCTGGACACGTTGATACCATATTTTCCTGAAATTTCTCTCTGGATTACGGTGGAGCTCTTAAAAGGATCTTCGACAGAGGCTCTGTATATTAAAGAGTCCTCTTTACGTGAAGTTTTTCTGGGCCGAGGAGCCTGTGTAACATTTTTAGATGTTTTATATTTCTGAATATGTCTTAATGCATTATAAACCATCTTCCTGGAGCATTCCAAAGTATAAGCAATCTCACTTATACTTGTTCCTCTCGAGTTCATTTGTTGAATAATCTTTCGTTGTTCCTCTGTACACCACTTTTTTTAGCCATATCTAAATAATGTTTATTAAGTCAGTTTGTCTTCCTCATTGATTAAATAATACCTAAACTTACCAAATAATATTTATACCCTCAAAAAACTTTTAAAAAATTTAATTATACTTATATGTGCTAAAATTGTGTCCAGCTTATTTTACATATTACTGCACTAAAATGCAAATTTGAAAGAGAATAGCGATAGAATGCAAAAAAAAAGTAACGGGACTTATTGATCACACCATAAACAACACTAATTACCAAAAACTTTAGTTTATAATTGCAATGAAATGAAATAATTTACTTTAGAAAACAGCAAGTATGAAGTGTGCTAACCTCATGGCCACCACTGTATATTCTGGATCCATATAGATAGCGGAAATAAGCCCATCTCCGTCTGTCTGTCTGTTGAAATCAATTTCTTAAGACTCCAAACAACTTACAAACTTGATCCATACATTAATATATCTGGATTTTTTCCGGCTCGGCTGCTTTTTAAAATCGAGAAAATCGGCCCACAAATGGCTGAGATATAAGGAAAAAACCGGGCCAACCTCAATTTTTGGCCTTTTTTTATCTATATCTGGATTACTAAGTCATTAATATATAGACAATATCGATATCTAATGATAGATATTTCAAAGTCCATTGCAACGATCTATATAAGACTATAGTAATGTGGACCTACAATGGGTCAAAATCGGGAAAAATATTTTTTAACCCGATTTTTTTTTTAACAAAAAATTTTTTGTCATACATTTTTTTCACTAGTAAATAAAAAAAAAAAATTGAAAAAAATTAAAAAAAAAAAAAAATTTTTGAAAACAATTTTCAAAAAAAAATTATATTTCAAATTTTGAAAAAAAAAATTTTTTAAATATTGAAAAACAATTTTGAAAAATAAAAATTACTTGTTTTTATACAAAATTATTTTATTTCTTGCATAGAGCAATATATATATATGCAACGATCTATATAAGACTATAGTAATGTGGACCTACAATGGGTCAAAATCGGGAAAAATATTTTTTAACCCGATTTTTTTTTTAACAAAAAATTTTTTGTCATACATTTTTTTCACTAGTAAATAAAAAAAAAAAATTTAAAAAAATTAAAAAAAAAAAAATTTTTGAAAACAATTTTCAAAAAAAAATTATATTTCAAATTTTGAAAAAAAAAATTTTTTAAATATTGAAAAACAATTTTGAAAAATAAAAATTACTTGTTTTTATACAAAATTATTTTATTTCTTGCATAGAGCTGCACTTTGTCCAACCTTTCTCCAATTTGTTTATCTCTACCAAAAATAAGATTTGTTGAGGCCATAAAGATAGTTATTTTTTGTGAGATGATTTCATCGATGGAGACAAATCTCTTTCCGTCCAGGCATTTCTTCTGGTTTGGAAGTAGAGTATGACAGAAGAGGCATTTCTTCTGGTTTGGAAGTAGAGTATGACAGAAGAGGCATTTCTTCTGGTTTGGAAGTAGAGTATGACGGAAGAGGGAGCATTCTGTTGCCTAATTAATGGATTTTTACCATTTAAACTGCACAATTTTTCAATTTTCAAGTGTTGTGAACTATCCACCCATGGTGATTTGCCAAAACAAACTGATTTTGGGAAGACCCTTTATAACATTAATAGCAGTTAGGGGACATGCTTTTTTATAGTAATTGGCAAAAACAATATGCAGACCTTTTAGACGTAAGACTTTTCCCTTTCTTTGTTACTGATTTGGAAAGGATTTGGTGGTCTTCGCGTAGAATCGCCTCATATTAGTCACAGACCCATATTAGTATATATATTCTGGATCCCTATGAAATACTAAAACGATATAAGGAGTGAGATCGAACAATTCTTAACATACATATATGTTAATAAAAACGAAACCACTAAACTTACAATTTTAATTTTTTTTTATTTGATTGAAATTATTATTACAATTTACAAAAAATATAAAAAAAATATTTTTATAGTTTTAATCACTAATGATGAAATTTTTAACCTTTTTAGGAAATCTTTCCATTAACGTCTTTATATTGCTTTATGTCACTTTGCTCGAACAGGTAGTCCATGTCCGTTTAAAATATACCACACTTTTGGACACCTTTTTTGTGCTCTTGGTACAAATACATTATTGTTCTTGTACCACTCAAGACCTTTCTTACCATAGTGACAGATGCCAATCAGGCCAAAAATAAGTGGACACATTAAGAAGTCTTATGAATGGAAACAACCTTTTTTGTAAACATTCCTTGATGTAAATTTCGGTATTTATAGAGCCCTTTGTAACAAATGTTTGGCTTCTTTTGCCGCAACTGCATATTGCTTGCCATACCAAGAACTTTTTGGGAAATTTTGTCTACTTTTGGGTCCTAAACATTTCTTCAACATTTCCTCGAGCATCTGCAACAAAAATTGACACAGAAGCTGCGAAAAATTTTCCATACGTACATTTCTTCATCCATTATGCAGCAGCCATATTTCTAGTATACAATTTGACTTCAATTTCCGTGCTCTGTCTTTGGCCTCTAATTTTTTAGCAGAGCTCCTGTAGGGAACTTTTTGAGCCTTGTATGTTTTTAAACCTGCATTGGCTTTAAATTTTCGTATCAAATAGTCCGAGTACTGACCTAACCGGCTGCTTTCCAACCGGATCCTTTGAATGCTTGGCCATTTTTTTGTAGGATCAAGTTGGGTTTTGTTGAAAATATTTAATAATTTTAGTACGCACTTATTTCTGGTCACTCATTTTAATCAGATTAACATCAAATGAACATAATTGACATTATACTTAATAACTGAAATGCTTTACAAAGGTAACTTGATCAAAAAAAAAAAATTAAGCAAGTAAGAAAATTATATTCGGCTGTGCCGAATTACTTTAAAATAAAAATGTTAAATATTTTTAGGTAAACAAAACTAAATTTTTTTTATTTTTCAGAATTGTTTTTCAAAATTTAAAAAAAAAAAAATTTTTCAAGTTGTTTTTCAATATTTAATTTTTTTTTTTCAAAATTATTTTCAAATTTTTTTTTTTAATTTTTTTTTTAAAAAAAATTTAGATTTATAAGTGAACAAAATTTTTTGTGGCAAAAAAAAATATTCGGGGTAAAAAATAATTTTCCCGATTTTAACCCATTGTAGGTCCAAATTACTATAGCCTTTTATAAATCGTTGCAATGGACTTTGAAATATCTATCATTAGATATCCATCCATATTGTCTATATTAATGACCAGATATAGATCAAAAACAGGACAAAAATCGAGGTTGTTCCGGTTTTTTCCTTATATCTCAGCAAATTGTGGGCCGATTTTCTAGATTTTAAATAGCGACTGAGCTGGAAGAATTCCCGATATATTGATGTATTAATTATGTTTGTTAGTTATTTGTGGGCTACGGAAAGTTGATTTCAATATTCAGACGGACTGACGGGCATGCCTATATCGACTTCGCTATCTATAACGATCCAGAATATATACACTTTGTGGGGTCGCAAATGAAAAATGTAGAAATTACAAACGGAATGACAAACTTATATATACCCTTGCCACTCATGGAGAAGGGTATAATAATACTTGGGTTAAAAGTTTTAATGAAAAACGTGTGTTAAGAATTTTACGATCTCACTCCTTAGGTATGTCCGTACGTCTGTTCGTTCGTCTGTTGAAAACATGAAAAGGTCTAACTACTTTGAAATTATATTGTAAAGTATGGCGAAAATCGGGCAACATTTGTCCCTAGGCCAATATACAAAGTAAAATGACTTGAACATTCATAATAATAATTAATATCGTCATAAAATTTAACCTAAAGCTTTCTACTAACTTTCGATCCGGAATTTAGTCTATCCTCCATATCATTTTTTTTAGCTTTTATTTCCATATATAAAGTTTTTTTCTAATCAAGCTGCTCGTGGTGTGGTCATATTTCACGAAAATATGTTGCACAATATCTTGGTCAAATAAAATGTCCATACTTTTTGTGTGCATTAGTAGACAAAACATTTTTGTTGCTAGTTTTATTGTTGATTGTTGTGTATCTAATGTCTAGATTCGCTGTGGCTGCATCGAGCAACAATCATGCCTGCAAATGAAGCTGTTTTAATGGTTTTTATTATGCTCTGGTCATAGACTCAGTGGTTAGACGGCCACCAACATTCGGCCAACGGTTAGTGAATGTGCCCCTATCTCTATTGTTTGCTTCATGAGGTCTAATGTTTACCCTCCCCCGCCCCCTATAAATATGCAACATATTTGTTTATGTAAAAACTATATACATATATGTATCTGTATTCATACATAAATGTGTAAGTTTATGTATGACTATGTGTGGCAATATGGTTTAAGATCATAAATAACATACACAAAAAAAAAATAATAATAATAAAACTAGCATAGGAGGAAAACTATAGTAACAATATTGTATGATTATATTGGAGTATGAGTAGGCATGTGCGTTGCTGTTGGATATGAAAAAAAAAAAAAATTTAAAAAGCGCTTTATATGCTTATGCACACATAATAGGCTGCTGCCTGCCTGCCTGTTTATCATCTAAATCAGTATCGGCTTCTGTTTCTATTTTTACGCCGTTTCATGCATAGAAAAGCTCTACTGCAATCAACATTAATATGACTTTATTACATGTAAAATAAAAAGCATAATTTTCAATTCAAGTGTTTTATTAATGTTTCGTTATTATGCATATTAAAATAGTTTTTCCTTTTATCTTTTGCATTTTGTAGTAGAATAAATATTTATGAAATTGTTTTAAAATACTTACTTATTTACTAAATGGAAAAAGGATGAACGCGTTTTTGAGAATTTATTAAATAATTGTTTGCAGCAAAGAATATTTTTGTGATTTAAAATTTATGTTATAAATTTAAATGAACAATCAGAAATAATTTAGAATAAATTTTAGGAATTAAAATAGCTAAAATTAATCTAGATTAGCTACAACAAAATAAATTAAAGCCAATTAGATAAATGTAGCTTCAGAAATATGGACGCTATCAACTGTTAAAGTTTGGAAGTAGCTATTGGAAGACCCTTTAGTTATGTACATGTTTGAACAGGCTTCCAATAAGAAATGCTATCTATTAAACTATAAGGATTTACATTTATATTTTATCAAATATTTTAACAGTGTGACCATACCTTGATACAGACACATGTAAGTGACATTTCTTAATTATTCAACTTTTAAATACGTATGTATTTCGTTTCATTGCCAATCTCGGTTTAACCATATTAATTTTCTGAATGTCATCAAAATAACTACATTTTTACATTTCTTTAAACAGATTTTACAAATCTGAACAACTATTTCAACTAAAATTTATTTACCAACATTGACACCCCCCAGAACACACAACATCTTTTATATAAAATATTCGAAACAACAAACAGCTTTTCAGTATTGCTGCTGGACAAGTTGGTATGCATGTATGTGTATTTTGTAATTATTGAACCAATACCAAATAACAATATGACAACAGCAGCACCATCAACAACAAATATATGTTTTTACAACAATTTATCTTTTGACACAATACAACCAGAATACGAATACAAAGCACATACACATATGAACATACACTGCCAGCTCAACAATATTTTTGTGCTGTGATAGTGATGAATTTAAATTCCAATTAACAATAAAATATTAAATGTCAAAGTATAATATGTCTGTCGGTGATGTGTATTTGAGTGTATACGTATACACAATATCTTGAGTACAAATTTATTTTTATTAGTGCATGAATGAACGCACGTACATACATATATATGTATGTATGTATGTATGTATGTATGTATGTATGTATGTATGTATGTATGTATGTATGTATGTATGTATGTATGTATGTATGTATGTATGTATGTATGTATGTATGTATGTATGTATGTATGTATGTATGTATGTATGTATGTATGTATGTATGTATGTATGTATGTATGTATGTATGTATGTATGTATGTATGTATGTATGTATGTATGTATGTATGTATGTATGTATGTATGTATGTATGTATGTATGTATGTATGTATGTATGTATGTATGTATGTATGTATGTATGTATGTATGTATGTATGTATGTATGTATGTATGTATGTATGTATGTATGTATGTATGTATGTATGTATGTATGTATGTATGTATGTATGTATGTATGTATGTATGTATGTATGTATGTATGTATAACTGTAAGTCTGTAAGTCAACAGTTAGCTGCATGAAGGATATTCAAAGCATAAACAAACAGCTGTTGCAGAAATGAAACAACAATTACAACTACTATAGCAATTTGGACATTTATGTTTAACACACACAGAACAACATACATACACCAAAATAATAACAATTTAACAATTTGTAGTTGATGTACATTCATGTATTCAAATAGTTATAGTTACACCATTCCATATGTACACAACTACCTTTTACATGTCCCTTTATACCCAACAAACCAAAACTATTTAGAAATCACTTGTAACAAGCTTACCAACATAAGCCTTAAGCTTAGAAAAGTGTTGTGATTATTATTGTAAAAGTCTTATTAAAAATTATTTAATAATGAAAACTGAACCGTTGCGATAATATTACTTGTCTGTAGTATATAATAAACTTACATTCGTAATATTTTTGAAAGCTTGGGAATATAAGAATTTAATTTTTCTGAAATTTTTTGATAAATTATTTATTACGTTTTATTATTTTAATAATTACTTTTTTAAAAGTTTTAAGCATATTAAGACACTTCACTCTTTGAACAAAACACTAACGCTAAAAACTTCAACAAATAATACGAAATTCAGGTACGTGTCAAATAACGGGATATTATTCTCAAAAACACTTACAAAACTATTGCAAGCATAAGTCATTTGCAATCATATTTGTTAATTTGTTATATAAACTAAGTGCATAGCAAGTATTATTGTAAAAAGTATTGTCATGTGAAGCATTTTCAAAACACTATTTTAAAAAGTTGTAGGAAATCTCTTATGATAAGCTTATTCTATAATTTAGTTATATTTTGCTCAAGAAATGGTTTGTTGGGTATCATTTGTTTGGGTTTGTAAATGTATAAATACATAATGGGTTTTCCAACAAGAGGTGTTATTTTGGTTGCTATCTCTTTTGAAGCTCTTATTCTTTGACATTTGATAAGTAGAAACTACTCCATTACTAAAAACGGAAAGATACACGCTTCAACAATGCATTGAAATTATTAAAATTCACTACAAAAATGGTGAAAATCTTGCAGTCACAGTTCGCAAAACTAAAGCATTTTTGGGTCGTCGTAAAGCACCTTGTCGGACCGCAATACAGAAATTGGTTGAAAATTTCGAGCTGTTGGTACAAGTTAGTGATGTGAAGAATAAAACCCATGCACGTCGCTCAACAACAACTGAGAATATTGCGCTGTAGCCCAAAGTGTTGAAGAAAACCCAAGTTTGTCCATTCCTCGTCGTTCTTTGGAATTTCGCATTCCACAAACGTCATTACACCGTATTTAGCATAAAGATCATAAGGATATTAAGGCTTATAAAGTTCAGTTAGCACAAGAACTCAAGCCGGCCGATCATCAACAATGTCGTCTCTTTACTGATTGGGTCCTTGTTATTATCTCTCAAAGAGTTGAACACAATTGGCCACCGAGATCTTGTGACTTAACACCTTGCGACTTCTTCCTTTGGTTCCACGTGAAAGATAAGATCTACGCCAACAGCCCAGCGTCGATTCAAGACCTCAGAAATAGAATTCGTGAGGCTATCGAGGACATAGGGCAGCCACTTTGCGATTTGGTTATGGAAAATTTCATGAAAATAATATGGTCCTGTAAGCGTGATCATGGTGGCCATTTGGCGGATGTTGTTTTTCATTATTAACGGCATACCTTCCTCTTTATTATGAAATAAACATCCGGTCATTTATCTCAAAAAATTCCATTTTTCTTTGAATACCAAAATAACACCTCTTGTTGGAAAACCCTGTACAAATACATAAATGTAAATGCTGAGTAAATTGCAAAAACTTGATAAATCACAAATTTAAAAATATTCAAAATACGACTACAGTTACCGTAATTTCTGCAATTACCGTTACCGCTAAAATACCGTTAACGATATGCTATAAATAATTTGAAAATATAAAAAAACCTATTTTTAATTTTAATTGAAATCTAAGAAATTTAAAATATATAATGATACTAACACCTATGGCAGCTTATTTTAAATGTTTGTATATTTACATTACGTTATCATTAAAATGCCGTTACCGATATAAGCCAAAATACCGTTACAGCTTACCGTTACCTTGTTGAATCGGTAGACAACCTTGCTTCATATATATATAAATTTTGTGTTTGAATACGAAATTTTATTTTTTCTGTGTAGCTGTAAAAATATGTTTCAGATCCTTACTGACATTTACACCTGCGGCCATGTAAAAAGACCGACAAATAATTGTTTGCCAAATATTAGTGGACAAAATATAGCAGGTTTTCAAAATAGTACTGAAAAGTTGTTGCATGATAATGTAATTAATTGATTTTAATGCACTCTTTTTATTAATTTAATTTAATTTTTAAATCTGCATTTACTTCATGCTGAGCATTACAGATTCTCGTTAATGTTGCTTTGTAGGAGTTGAGATTTTTAATGTCGTTCAAATGTAGACATAAGCTAATTTTTCGTTTTAATGAAATCGCATTAAATATTGAGAACAAATAAGGAAACTGTTCTTAAACGAGTCCAATTTAGTACCAACTTTGGAGTCGGCCAATTACGTTTAGAGAAGAGAACCATTCAGTGCTAAAGCAAACTAAAAAACACAACGAAACCTTGTCTTATGAATGCTGAAGAGAAACTGAGTGCTGTTATTCAATGTAGGCATGAGAACAAAATAAACATAAATGTCCTTTTTGGATTTCTCTTTTATATTCCAGTACAAATTTGCAGCATTGCATCTTGATTTGGGACCATTGTTAATAGTGCTGTCAAATTACATTCCCCAAATTGCGGATTTTTTCTTCGAAATTTGGGGATTTAAATAAGACATTGGGAATTTTTGGTAGAATTTGGAAAATACAATTTGTTATATAAATTTGCTACTTTATTTTACGAATTAATACAAATAATAGAAAGTATAAAAATTAGTTTTAGTTTCGAAAGGTATTAAAAGTAGCAACTGTTTCTAAATTACTTTATATTATAAAATCTAAAGATATAATACTCATCTCAAAAATTTCCTTTATTTGATGAATATAGTCCAAATATACTATTTTCTTAAAGCATGTTTACAAGTAATTAGATTTGCATAAGACTTTTGATCAAATGATTCATTACATAAGACATGCATATATTTAACTCCTTTTATTTGTACTTTATTTAATATGTTTTAACGTTTAAAAAAAAATAAACGTAATTTTAAAAAAGATAAAATTTTCATTATTCTAAATACTCCAACCAACATTTGTATATTACATAGAAAAAAATGGTAACAGTTATTAAGTAATTAAAAAAAATTGTTTGAAATGTGATTTAAATGTTTAATAATTTTTTTTATTAAATATGTGTTTTTAATACTCATATGAACAATTTATTTTAGATATCTATTAACAATTTCAGTTGTTAAAATTCAATGTGAATATCATATTGAAAGTAACAAAAATAAATGTGTCAAAAAAATAAAAATTAAAGAAAAATAAACACATTTTTTTGTTTCATAAAAAATATGTTTTCTTTTATAAATTATAAAGAAATTGGATTATTCTGCATGGTAAGTTTAATCTATCGCTATAGGCCAAACAATTTGACATCAATTTTATATACAAAACGTTTTTTCAACAGGATTTCAAGTGGACTCTTTTCGTCATCAAATCCGTCGAGGGTAAATGGAAATCATTCAAGAAGAATACAGGGGGAACAACATACATATATACATACTTTAACTATATATTTGTTATTATTATAATAATTTGTAAATTTGTTTAAAATAATTTAAAAAAACAATTAAAACCATCAAATTGCATTTTTATTAATATAAGAAAAAGCCATTGCAGATATATAATTTATAGTTTAAACTAGTAACAATATAATTATTCAATATTACAAACCTATTGTTAAAATTTTACTGTTGACTGTTAACAAATTTATTGTTTAATTTCACAAACTCGTTGTTAAAATTTTTTGTTGAGAGTTAACAATTTTAAGTAACAAAAATATTTTTTGTATCTACAAAATCGGTTGTTGGTGCCTTTTTAATTAAAAAATTAATTGTATTGACGAATTTTGTAATTAATATGACAATTGATTTGTCGTAATTTTTTTCTGTGTATATTTGAAGAATCGTTAGAAATAAAAACAATAACACAGGTCAACAGCAAAAAAAGGCTTGAAAAACCACCACGGCTACTTAAGTGCAAAAAATTGTAAAATTTTTCAATTCTATGGAGAAATTTTTGTTTTTAATTGTTAAGTAAAATTACAAATTTTGTTAGACATGTTTCCACATAATTAATGAAAACTCAAAAAGTGTTAAAAATTAACTACGCAATTTTAGGTATATCAAAAAAAAAAAAAAAATAAATTTTATGAAAATGAGTGTATTCACTTAATTATGATTAAATTCGAAAAGAACCAATCGATTATTATGATCGATATCTCATTCTGTTTCTACTACATGTGGCTTTTTGATAATGCAATAAATCAGAACGATTTCTGCCGTTTTCGATTTTTATGATTTTTTTAAAACAAAAAAATGTCCTATTTTCACATAAAAAATATTTTTTTTGCTTCAATTTGTTATTATAACTCCGAAACTACTGAGCCGATTAAAACGCAATATATATATACAAATTTGTACATAGCATGGGAAAAATGTTTTCAAAATTCAATCAATCGAAAGAAAACATTAACTACTCAATTTTATCTATATCAAACAATAAACTAAAATTTTGTGAAAGTGAGCGAATTCACTTTATTGTGAATAAATTTAAAAAGAACCCATGGATTTTTATGATCGATATCTTTCTTTCTTTCCTATTACATGTGGATTTTCGATAAAGCTATAAATCTGAACCATTTCTGTGGTTTACGATTTTTCTTGATTTCTTTGAGACAAAAAAATTAGCTTTTTTCACATAAAAAATATATTTTTTGCTTCAATTTGTTATTATAACTCCGAAACTACTGAGCCAATTAAAGCGCAATAATATATAAACATTTTTACATAGCATGGGGAAAATATTTTCAAAATTCAATCAATCAAGAAGAACATTAACTACTCAATTTTATGTATATCAAAGAAAAAACTTAAATTTTGTGAAAATGAGCAAATTCACTTAATTGTTAATAAATTCGAAAATAATGCATCGATTTTTATGAATGATATCTCATTTTTTTCCTATTACATGTGGGTTTGCGATAAAGCTATAAATCTGAACAATTTCTGTGGTTTTCGATTTTTCATGATTTTTTTAAAACGAACAAATTTGCTATTTTCACGTAAAAAATATATTTTTTGCTTCAATTTGTTATTATAACTTCAAAACTACTGAGCCGATTAAAACGAAATATATACGTGGAAATTTGTGCATAGCATGGGAAAAATGTTTTCAAAATTCAATCAATCGAAAGAAGAACATTAACTACTCAATTTAATGTATATCGAACAAAAAACTAAAATTTGTGAAAATGAGCGAATTCACTTAATTATGAATTAATTCGAATAGAATCCATCGATTTTTATGATTGATATCTCATTTTGTTCCAATTACATGAGGTTTTGCGATAAAGCAATAAATCTGAACAATTTCTGAGGTTTTAGATTTTACTATTTTTACGTAAAAAACATTTTGTTTGCTTCAATTTGTTATTATGACACCGAAACAACTGAGACGATAAAACGCAATATAAAGTTTATGTAAATCTCAACTTTTCTAAGTTTAATTTAATAACATGGGACTAATCTTTTTTGATTTATTATTATAATTATGTGGAGAAACGTGTAAAAGAATTTATAATTTTACTTCAAAATTTAAAAAAAAAACCTCCATAGAATTTAAAATTTAAAGTGGTTTAAAAAGGCCTTAACATTTTTTAGATTTAAAAAGAAAACAAACTTTTAATATTTTAAACTGTTTTGTTGGGTATAAGACACGAACATATTTGGGAACCCTGGTAATCAACAAGTGACTGTCAAGAGCAAGGCGAATTGAGATAAGTTAATGTCATTCAAACTGCTTTTCCCTTGTTTGGTTCCAGCGCCTGTCAAAGGCTGTTTTAATTTGTCAACATCGCCTTATTCTATGCTTATGAAAAATATAATTATTTTTATACATAATTACATTAATGCCAAACCATTTTAAATTTAAATACACCTTTTTAAATTGTTCCTATAAAACAATCATCTGTTTTTTAGATCTGTCCTCGCCTTGTACTAGAGAACTAAAATTAAATGCAATTGTCTACTTCGACAAACAGAAAGAGACAAAACGGAACAAATAAAAGAAAACCTTGCGATATTGCGGCCAAAAAATATATTTAAAAAAATAGCGATAATTGATCTATATATAAATTAACTTATTAAAAATAGTGGTTGTGGTCTCAATTGTAATCCAGCTATTAAACTTGATGTGAAGCCTCTTAGTTTCCATATAAAGATGCGAGTTAAGGCATCCATATAAATGTATACCAAGGTATCTATCCGTGGAATATTTTTGTTAGTCTAGTACGTAAAACCTATGTGGAAGCTCACGATATATTTAGCTCTACACACAGAGAAAACAGATTCGTTATACTTAGCCACTGAATTTGATGCCAATCGAATAATTCTACCTTAGTGACCGAATTTTACAGTTTTGCAAAAGTTTGGTTGTTTAAATCGAAATTCTTCTTTATTTACCGAATAATTCGATTGACAACAAATTCAGTTGCTGCTATGAATCTGTTGTCTCTAAGTAACATTTTATTGGTAATAATGGTAATCAAATCAACAACAATAATTTCAATTTTCTTATCCGTGTGACTTATCCAGTTATTGCACTCAACCCTTCAAATGTATTTTCCTATATTTAGAGTGTATACTAACAATTACATTTTGTTATATTTGTACTTTATAAAAGATGAACATTAAATAACTTAAACAAACTGACCATATTTCACACACTTTTCCACACATACATACATACATAGATTTATATTTGTATGAACATTAACATGATCGTAAACTTCTTAAATGGGGCAAAAGTTATATGTTATTTGGACAAGACTGTGTCACCGACATGTGTCATATCTAATATTGTTTATATACAAAATAATAAAATACATATGTACTTATATCAGCATCTGTAAGGGTTGCAAATGTTGGCCAGGGAAAAAACTCATTGTGTAGAGGGGTATTTCATAAATTTACAGAACATTAAATAGAAAATATGAGAAATTAAGGCTTCAAATGATTGAAATGAACAATTTAAGCATTTGGTGCCTCATGGCAGTCCCTATTTATCACACTAACAGATTCATAATAAAATTTTAAATTTTTCAAAGGTTTTTTTAGAATTAATTTTTTTAATGAAAAATTTATTTTATTAAACTTTGGTAAAATTTTAAATTTTTATATGAATAAGACTGTGCTGGATTTTGCTATAACATAAACCTATTAAATCATATTTCTTAACTTAAAAGAAATCCACTTTTTCTCCTTACCAATGTACTCAAATACATATTCACTCCCTTAATATTATTTACATTACATTAAATTCATTTAATAAAATATACATTCTATATTAGTTTTAGTAAGGTTTACTGCTTCACTAGTCAAGTAGCAACCATTCTAAATGAATTTATGTATGTACAAACAAACATTTTGTGATCATTTCAAAAACATAAAATATTTATAATTTTGAATAAATATTTATAAATGAATGTACATGAATGGTAGAGAAAGGCAGGGTTACGACAACTATACTGTATTCTTTGTAACAAAATATTGTTGTCGTATCCAAACATTATTTATATTCATTTAAATTCAGCAATATTTTAGTTACTGTAAATGTTTGTATGTTCATCGCAATATGGTCCAATGAAACATAATTACTTTTGAAACAACTAAAGAATAGTAACAATGCAATCATATTATAGTTTGAACATACATTTTAAACTTATTTAAACTTATAAATAACTATTAATGTTAGGTTTCTATATGTGTATTCATAGTATGGTTAAGATGCAAACAAAATATGTTTACTTTTAATAATATTTTGTTCTGTCCTTTATACTCGCAGCGAAAAAATATAGTTGTGCATGTTTACAGTAACCATTTCCACATTTTTTAAGGTTTTTTAACAATATTATGGTCACAGTAACTATTTACATGATTGTGGTGACTATAATATGGTTACAGTAAACAAGTATATGTTTGTGACAACCATTGTTATGATGAATCTTTATATCATAACCCGTTGTTCTTAGAATATGATATCAATTAGCCAAGAGAAACATAATATGGTAAAATCTTAATCATAAAAATGGTTGTCACAAACATATACTTGTTTACTGTAACCATATATATGATTGATACAATCATGCGAATCGTAAATTAACCATATTATTGTTACCACAATCATATAAATAGTTATTGTGACTTAATTTGTGTGTATGTATAAGGAGGATTTCCTATTTAATTATGTTAACTATGTTTATGTTTATATTCTTATTCTGGAACGAAATAATAAATGCGACGCATTTATTCAGTCCTCATTAGTGTACTTTATCTAACTCAGCAACGACGTTGTATTGATTGTATTTTTCTTCCTGTGTGATGGTATCTTAAAATAAAATAAACTGCCATTTAAAAGACAGTCAAACGGTGCCACCGTTATATATAAATTTACCATCACTGCACCAAGAGTGTTAGCGGCAAGTATGAAAATAAATATTTAAATCCGCTTAAAGTTGTACTTTAAATGTGTGTATACTTATGTACATTTAAACTCACCCGCAAATACAATTAACACGCACAGTGTGTCACCTAAATAGAATTATGCAAATTTGCTAAAAATAACACTCCTTCTACTTGTTTGCTACTTTTTATTTCAGCTCTCGCTTTAGACTCACTCGCTCACATAATTTGCAAATACAAACATTATAATAACCGTCATTATGATCATAATAATAATCTTTATTATACAAAAAAATGGTGTTCGGATGTGTGTTTTTTTGTTTGAGAAACACAACATTTAAAGTGTTTGTTTTAGCATACTTAAGTGTTAAGTGAAAGCAATAATTATAGGTACGGGGGAGTAAAGGGAAAATGTAAAAAACCAAATGAGAACAGTAGAATAGTGATATTTTCAACACTTTATTGACGAAATACAGCCTGATTTACTGCGAAGGGTATTTGAAAACCTCAGCTCCAGATTACATACCCGATATCATAAAATTATCTAGTTGGATAGATATTAAAAATGTTTTTCTCTGTTTTATTTCAATATAAAGTTTTCCGCCTCTATAAAAATACCCTTTATAAACGACTTTTGTTATTAGCATATAGTATTACAAAAGATGTAGTTTTGAAGACCTCTAGAGCCACAATTATATGATAATAATCAAAGCCTTTTATATATTTTTGAAAATGTTTAAGCTGAACACTTTTTTAGTAAAGATGTAATCAACCAAAATATGTTATGAAACACAGGTTTCTGCATACAAAATCATTTTATTTTTATACTTTTCACCTTCGTGAGAAGGGTATATATAAGTTTGTCATTCCGTTTATAATTTCCACAATATAATTTTCCGACCCTATAAAGTATATATATTCTGGATCCTTATAGATAGCGGAGTCGACTAAGCTATGTCCGTATGTCTGTCTGTCTGTTGAAATAAATTTTCTGAAGACCCGGAATATCTTACAAACTTGATTCATACATCAATATATCGGGAATTTTTCCGGCTCGGTTGCTATTTAAAATCGAGAAAATCGGCCCACAAATGGCTGAGATATAAGGAAAAAAACCGGGAAAACCTTGATTTTTGGACTATTTTTGATCTAAGTATATCTGGATTATTAAGTTACTAGCTTGACCCGGTGCGCTTCGATACCCCTGTCGATGTTAAAATCCGTTCAACCGTTTAGTAATTATTGTTTAAAAACTAAAGGTACCAATTTTACCCGTTTTTCCCCCTTTTTATCCCTTTCTGGTCCAAGTATTGCAAAAATTTATAGCCTATTGACGCTTCCAAGTAAGGATCTATCTACGTTCCAAATTTCAATAAAATCGGTTCAGCCGTTTAGGCGTGATGCTCAAACAAACAAACAAACAAACAAACAAACAAACAAACAAACAAACAAACAAACAAACAAACAAACAAACAAACAAACAAACAAACAAACAAACAAACAAACAAACAAACAAACAAACAAACAAACAAACAAACAAACAAACAAACAAACAAACAAACAAACAAACAAACAAACAAACAAACAAACAAACAAACAAACAAACAAACAAACAAACAAACAAACAAACAAACAAACAAACAAACAAACAAACTTACAAAGGCATTTATATATTTATATAGATTAATATAAACAATATGGATATCTAATAATAGATATTTCAAAGTCCATTGCAAAAATCTATATAAGGCTATAGTAATTTGGACCTACAATGGGTCAAAATTAAAAAAAACTATTTCGAAAAAAAAATTTTTTTTTTAAAACTATTTTGTAAAAAAATTATTATTTTTTAAAATTTGAAAAACATTTTTAAATTTTTTTTTTTAAATTTTGAAAAACAATTTTGAAAAAAAAAAAATTTGATAACTAATCATAGATATTTCAAAGTTCATTGCAACGATCTATGTATATAAGACTATAGTAATTTGGACCTACAATGGGTCAAAATCGGGAAAAATATTTTTTAACCCGAATTTTTTTTTTAAATAAAAATTTTTTTTCACTAGTAAATTTAAAAACAAACATTTAAAAATTTAAAAAAAAAACTATTTCGAAAAAAAAAAATTTTTTTGAAAACTATTTTTTAAAAAAAATTATTATTTTTTAAATTTTGAAAAACATTTCTGAAAAAATTTTTTTTTTTAAATTTTGAAAAACAATTTTGAAAAAAAAAAAAAAATTGTTTGTTTAACTAAAAATATTTAAAATTTTTATTTTAAAGTATAATTTGGCTCTTTTAGCTCTCTTATTTGTTCAACACAGTCTCCTTTGAGATCTATACACTTTCTCCAACGTTTCTCAAAATCTTGTATCCCTTTAAAAAAGTACGATTTGTCTACGTCATCAAAATAGGTATTTGTTTGTGAGATGATTTCATCGTTAAAGTCAAATTTCTATCCGCCGAGCCATTTATTCAAGTTTGAAAATAATAAATAGTCACTCGGTGAAAAATCCGGAGAATGGGGCAGATGAGAGAGCAATTCGTAGCCTAATTCATAAATTTGGTCAGATGTGGTCGTTTTTTTTTCAAATCCTCATTAAATCAACCCAATAAGATGGCATAACATCCGCCACTGATTGTTTCACGGTAACGAAATGGCGCAAAAATCATAAAGCTGTTGAACAACGCCAAACACTCTTGTTGTTGTCACACAATTGTGCTTGTGTCGATTGTGAGCAAACGCGAAATCCATCTTGCGAAAATCTTTCTCACCACCATATCGGGTGTCCAGAACGTTCAGTAACTGCCACTTATTTAACATTGAAATTGATGTCAATTGATTTTTTTCAGCAAAAATAATGCTTAATGAGTACACGAAATTCATCTTTGTTGTGTTGACTGCTATCAATGGTTGTCAAACACAACCAAAATGACGCACCTTATTCTAATTTTGACAGGAGGTATTGGACTTTCAGTTAAGAGGAGGGAATTTCAAAAAGTCACGGACCTATTGACCCGCCCTCGTATATAAAAATATCAAGATTTATACTACAATTTGGTATATAACTTCTAACCTAAAAGGGTGTCCACTTTAAAATTTTTTGAAATTTATAAAGGGATTCAGCTCATAGAATATCTCAAAAATTTAATTTTTGAAAGAAAATTTTAAAGGACGTATCTTTATGTTTTAAATAAAATCATATTTAATGTTTTACATGTTTCGTGAAGTTATGTATGAACACTAGGCTGGGTCAAATTGTATGGACAATCAATAGGTAAAAAATCGTATAGCAGAAACGCAATCTACGGAAAATTCTAAGAAAGTTTCCTCAAGAAACCATAGTTCTAAAATCAAGTCCTATCTTCCGCATATCGTATTTTATCCAATAAAAAAAAAAAAACTATTAAAAAAAAACAATAATGAAATATCATTAGAAAAAAGACGAAATGCGCAAGATAGGATTTGATTTAAGACCTATGGTTTCATGTGAAAAATTTCTTAGAATTACATATTAGTTGTGTTAAATTCCGTTAAAATCCGGGCTAACAAATCCGCCAGCTGTTCGGCCGCTTTGGGATGACTTATCCCATTACTAGTACTTACTATACTTATAATTAAATCCTACACTATTTCTTGTAAAAAACCTAGCAATATTCAAATATTCTTTAGAACTTTAAAGACTTTTCTCACTTTCTCTCTCTCTCCTATTTATTTTTCATTTCCTGGGTAATTTTTGTTCATGGTTTGTGCAAAAAAGATACACTTGGCTGAATGTCTGTGCCCTGGTGGATGGCAACATTGTTTGGTACTTGTTTACTTTCTACATCTTAGGTACTTTTTTTCTTCTTCCATTTCGCCACCATATGTTGACTTAAGTTTGATTTTAAATTTCTGTGTTCTTCTTGTGCATTTTCTTCCGGGGTTTGTGTAACCAAATCTGTTGGCCTTTAATTAACAGTTATTTAAAGTAATTAACAGTATTCTTAACAATGTTTATAAAATAAATATAAAACACAACAATAACAATAAAAATAAAAAACAACAACTACAACGACTACACAAGCAGCAGTGGCAGCATCACAAGCTTTAAGAGCTATTAAATGAAAATAATACTGGTAAAAGGCCAAATGATTTTATTAGTCCTTAAAATGTATATATGTGACAATATTTATTTAAATACTTAAATATGTTGCTGTTGTTGATTGTAATTTATAAAATTTTCAGTATATTTGAGAGAGTGTGTGTGTGTGTGTATGTGCATTTGTGTGACACGCACAAATTTATGTTGTTATAATTGTGGTTTTAAAATGTACAATTTACTATAAATTTAATTACTCTCACAAAGCAAATTTTAATAATATTAATGCATATATAATTGACATTAAAAGTTTTAATTACATATAAGTATATTTACTGAAGAAATTAACAAGTGTGAAATGTAGGATTTTTAGGGAAATTACAGGAAATTTTAAATAAATCAATAATCAACAAATGTTTATGGTTCTACACAAAATATTAGGAAATTGAGAACTCGCAAAACCAGGGTTCGAACAATTAACTATTTACAATTTATTTCATTATTTACTATGTTATTTAAAGAAATCGATTAGTCGATAAAAGTCGATATTTTATTTAAAATTTTTGTTGTAAAAATTATAAATTGCGTTTTGCTCATTAATAAATTTAGCAACCATATATTTCTATATCCACCACCAAAAAGATGGGGGTATTCTGATTTTGCAATACCGTTTGTACAACATCGAAATCATCTGTCCGCCTGTCTCTCTGTTGAAGGGCCTACATGTAGGGATTTAGGCGATGAATCTTTGTTGATCAGAAATATTTACTGTTGAAAATGGGCAAACTCGGTCAAGTAGAACCAGAGTTATGGGCCAAAACGAGGGACAACATCCAAAAAAAATTTAATTTTTCAGAAATATTTTTTGCAGTTTTGCAGTGTACATTGAAATTTTGTACATTATAAATTAACAATTGGAGTAGGAAATGGTAAGAATCGGTCCATGATTTCTACTAGCACCCATACAAATATCTTCTTGGAATAAACAAATTAAGTAAAGCTGATAAAAATAAATAAAAATATACAAAATGTACAAAATTCGGTGTCAGTTTTATAATGGTGGTGGGTATATAGGATTCGACACAGCCTTATATAATACTCTTAATTGTTTTACATTTAAATAAGATGAAAATTCGTAAAAGTGGAAAGTATCAGAAAAGTCATAAAAAGTAGACTTTTTATAAATAGCCAAAAAGTCAAAAAGTCGATTATTCAAAAATTTAAAATTGTCAAAAAGTCGTAAGTTCGAAAAGTCTTTTTGTTTGAACTATATAACTTTATAGATGAGACAAGATATTAGATATTCGTTTGTCGAATAACCCCAGTAAAAAAAATCGAATCTAGGGGGGCAATTCTGGTAACCGAAACTAGAACATTTCAAGACCTGGAAATGTACCATAAACTAACACTTTGTGGGTGGGACTGGACTGAGATTCAATCCCACTCGACTGAAAGACAATCCCACTTGGTCAATTACGGTGTTCCAGTATGCAGGTTGATACCCGTCAAATTGGAATCTTGCGTGAACTTTGGGACAACCTTTCACTTTTAACCTTTTACATTTAATACTATGACAGACTGGCTATTAGACTGGCAATCATATCTCTCCTAAGACATGTACGGTAGAAGGTGGACCATTCGCCACAAGGGCACATTCCCAAACACCGATTAACTTGAAAACAGAGTAATTGATATTGATCTATTACCAACTTTTATTTTCGTTTATCAAACATGTCATTCTAAGTGTGGTATAGCCAGTGTAGTTAGTTTTGTTCACTGTAGTGTTTATCTTTGTTTACTGTGCGGATACGCGGCTGGTGAGACGTTTGGAACCGTCTGAGTTCAAACATGCCAAGAGCTCGTTGGAAACCTCGCCAGACCAACCGATCCAGAACAATATGTTAAAGTTTCACAGTTTAAATTTTGCATATGATCGGAGATTTTGCTTTTCTAAAATCCCCGAAAATATTTTGATATAAGTATTTTTGGTGGCTTATTCGCATAGACTACTTTAAAAAAAAAAACCCACAAGAAAAAAACTAGCGGGCTCAAATCGCACTATATCTGTGTCCAGTTCACATCACCTATACGTGTGATGAACATGCCTTATATAACATGTCCAATATGGCATGACGTATATGCCACGTAACGCCGTTCTATTAAAAATACATGTCGTTGGAGTCTATGACATCCAATTGAGGCCAAAATTAGTTGGTAGTCATAGACTTTAACGGTGATTGTCTGGCCAACGTAGTTCTCAAAGACATATGCATTGATGACGCCGACAGCCCAAAATCCAAACCAAACTGTGATTTTATCGGGGTGCATTGGAAGCACTTGGATTTTATGTTTACTGGTATCGTTCCAAATTCGACACATTGGTTGGCATACCCATCCATCCAGAAGTGGGCAAATTGTGTGGAACGTTTCCCAAACAGAACACTCATTTTGATAGAATAATTTAATCATGTTGAACGCTTTATTCGTCCATTGTGATTTGACAAAACAAACTGAATAAATGGCAGTCAATTCAACAGACGTAGCTTCATCAATATGGCCGCTATCAACATTCAAAGTTCAGAAGTCCATATGGGAAGACCCTGTATATGTAGAATTAATTGACTTCTTTCAAGGACAATTTCATGTTAAAATAATTAGGGTACTCAGTAACTCAGCAGATACATCCACTAGTTCATGTAGAGTCTTCGAAACCTCAGTCAAATAAGTATATTGGGTGTATGACATAAAAAATTTAAAATGTTTAGCTTATGGATTCCGAGCCAAAAGAACGGCTCATCTTTTGAGGCCAAGAACGAATCATTCCAATATCAGATACTCAATTCCAAAGTGAAGCGTATCCCAGAGAGAGCGTTATGCATGGATCGAAACAAACTGTAGTAGGATGGGGCACGATCTGAACTATAAAACGGATGAGGCAAAACTTCCCAACCACTTCATTTTAAATAAATTTTAACAGGTATTGCAACATGTAACAGAGCGTAGTAATGATGGAATATTACGGTTTCATATCTGCGGCTTTCGGACAATGCTCGCTGCAGGATCACTGTGATAGTACGGTTAGATTTCAGCAGACCTCTATTATGGTCTGCTGCCATCAAATACACAGAATTACTTTAGCGCCACGGATATTTGGTTTTAGTGTCGATTCGGCTGGATGGCTTCATCGTATACGCTTTCAGTTATAGTAATAGATTTATTTTTCATCGCAAATAATGATTCGGTTTTATAGCGCTCAAGCATCATTTCCGACACGCAAAATCGTTTTTCAAGGTGTCTCGTCTTCAATTCGTATGGTACGTAATTTTCCGGCTTTTGCTGCTTGCAAACGTTTTCAAATTGCTGCTTGAGTAACTCCTAATGATTTTGCAAGCTCTTTTAATAATCTTCATGGAGTAATTCCTCCAATTCTTGGTCCTCAAGAGTTTTTTGGCTGGCCTGGGCGATCTTTGTCTTCCGTGTCAAAAGCACCGCTTCTGAACCGCACAAACCATCCTTCACACCATGAAGCCGATTAAATACATCCACCATAAGCTTCGGTGCGTAATCGGCGTGCTTTAGCGGCACTTTTTTGAAAATTAAGGAAGTAAAGCAAAACTTCCCGCATATGACGCTTTGTTGGTACACAAGTCGACATTTTCGAAGCAAAATAAAACTTTTGTTGTTTAAATTATAATGTACAATAACTAATTGACGATAAATGATAAATATAAGATATTAAATACAAAAAACAGCGTTCAAAAGATACGTCATCTATTGTAAATCCCGCATTTTTAAGTCATACAATGAAAAGCACATTTACTACTATCTTTGTATAACCCAATGATTGATTTGAAGGCTCTGATGATCTAAAAACTTACTCTCCATGTATTATTTTTTGAATTTAGCATGAAAATGAAACACTTAATATTTATTACACAGACAAGCAAATACTTGCTATTATTATATATGCAACCTTATGTTGCAACATATACAAACATAAATATGTATTAAAAAAAATAAAAAATCTGAAGAAGAAAAGAAAATATAAAGAACTTGACCAATGCTTGCATATACAATTTGTAATAAATTTTGAATTTCTTTTATATTTTTACTATATTTTTAACATACACTCCATGTAATGGTATTAGGGAAGAACATTTATTTTAGTTTTAAACATAAAACGTCTTTTTCATAATAAACATTTTATTTTTTTAAAATTTTTATTTTTATACAAAATTTGCTAAATCTAAAATTTTAATATGAAAAAGGATTAAATTGCTTAAAGGAAAACATTTTGTAATTTGCTAATGTTTTCATGGTAAAACGTATTGCTCTAGAAAACTTGGCAAATATCAGACATTTTATTTAAGGTCTTTAAAAGTTGAAATTTTCTTATAAATTGAGTTAGGGCTTACCCTAATTATATACTTAAAAAAACAAAAATGCATTTTGTTTCAAATCTATAGATGTTTGTAAGTATGTTTTGTGTTCAAAACAAAAACATTAGAAAAATCTCAAAACAACAGCCAGAGAAAAACTATGTTTTCTAAATCATCTCATAAAAAAACATGTTACAGAAACTAATTGAACTTTATACTCTTAAAATTTACACACACAATTACAAACATACACACTCTGTATACATGCACAAAGAATGTAATTAGGAAGTCTGTATGAAAAATACTTAAACACATGAACGAACATACAAGGCATACAGGGTATAAAAAGAATCCATTGATGAATTAAAGCTATTAATTAAATGATTGAGTGTTAAGCTCTTAGATAAATAATTGCAAATTAATTTACAAGTGTTGAATGTTTACTAAAGGCTTTAAAAGTGAAAAAACATATTCAAAATGAAAATAAAGTTGTTTGTTGGAAATTAAAATTTTATATATGTTTTTAATTATCAAATTGCTCACATTTAAGGAAAATCTTTGAAAAATTAAATATACCGAGGATGATTTTCTATGCCATATCCTGTTTTGATGAGAAAAAAATCTATGATTCAATAGCTTTCTAAAGAACTTTAAATTGTGAGTGCCCAAAGAAAATATGTCTACCACATATATTACACAAGTCACTATATAGATTTGGCTAAATTGGCTAAATTTTAAATTCTATGAAGGGTTTTTTTTTAATTTTTTAGTAAAATTATAAATTTTGTTAGACTTTCTCCACATAGTCAACGATATATCTCAAAAAGGGTCAGTCCGCTGTTATTAAAATAAACTTAGAAAAGTTGAGATTTACATAACATTTAATTGGTTTAATTTGCATTTCAATCGGCTCAGCAGTTTCGGAGTTCTAATAACAAATTTAAGCAAAAAATATATTTTTGACGTGAAAATAGAATTTTTTTTGTTTTCAAAAAATCATAAAAAACCGAAAGCGGCAGAAATTGTTCAGGTTTATTACTTTATGTTAAGATACGTAGAACAGGAAGAATATCAAATATTGAACATAAACATTTATGGGTTCTTTTCGAATATATTCACAATTAAGTGTATTCGCTCATTTTCACAAAATTTTAGTTTTTTGTTTGATATACACAAAATTGAGTAGTTAATGTTCTTCTTTCTATTGATTGAATACCGAAAACGTTTTTCTCATACTATTTACAAATTTTCTCGTATATATTGAGTTTCAATCGGCTTAACAGTTTCGGAGTTATAATAACAAATTGAAGCAAAAAATATTTTTTTTGCGTGAAAATAGCAAATTTTTTTGTTTTAAAAAAATCATGAAAAATCAAAAGCGGCAAACATTTTTAAGTTTTATTGCTTTATCGGAAAGCCACGTATAATGGGAACCAAATAAGATATCGATCCTACAAATAAATTGATTCTTTTCCAATGTATTCACAATTAGGTGAATTCGCTCATTTTCACAAAATTTTAGTTTTTTGTTTGATATACATAAAATTGAGTAGTTAATGTTCTTCTTTCGATTGATTGAATTTTGAGAGCATTTGCCCCATGCTATGTACAAATTTTCTCGTATATATTGTGTTTCAATCAGCTTAGTAATTTCGGAGTTATAATACAAAATCTAAGCAAAAAATATTTTTTTTACGTGAAAATAGCATGTTTTTTTCTTTTAAAAAAATCATGAAAAATCGAAAGCGGCAGAAATTGTTCAGGTTTATGGCTTTATCGCAAGGCCACGTAAAATGGGAACAAAATCAGATATCGATCATAAAAATCAGTTGATTTTTTTCGAATTTATTCACAATTAGGTGAATTCGCTCATTTTCACAAAATTTTGGTTTTTTTGTTTGATATACACAAAATTGAGTTTTTCTTTCTTCTTTCGATTCATTTAATTTTGAAAATATTTTTCCCATGCTATGTACAAGCTTTTACATATATATAGCGTTTCAATCGGCTCATAAGTTTTGGAGTTATAATAACAAATTGAAGCAAAAAATATTTATTTTACGTGAAAATAACAAATTTTTTTGTTTTAAAAAAATCATAAAAATTGAAGAGGGCAGAAATTGTTCAGATTTATTGCTTCCTCGCAAAGCTACATATAATAGGAACAAAATAAGATATCGATTATAAAAATCAATTGATTCTTTTCGAATTTAATCACAATTAGGTGAATTCGCTCATTTTCACAAAATTCTAGTTTTTTGTTTTATATACACAAAATTGAGCAGTTAATTTTCTTCTTTCGATTGATTAAATTTCGAAAACGTTTTTCTCATACTATCTACAAATTTTCTCTATATATTGCGTTTCAATCGGCATAGTAGTTTCGGATTTATAATAACAAATTGAAGCAAAAATATTTTTTTTACATGAAAATAGAATTTTTTTTTTTGTTTTAAAAAAATCATAAAAAATCGAAAGCGGCAGAAATTGTCAGATTTATGATTTGATCGCAAAGCCACATATAATAGGAACAAAATAAGATATCGATCATACAAATCAATTGATTCTTTTCGAATTTATTCACAATTAGGTAAATTCGCTCATTTTCACAACATTTTAGTTTTTTGTTTCATATACACAAAATTGAGTAGTTAATGTTCTTCTTTCGATTAACTGAATTTCAAAAACAATTTTTCCCATACTATGAACAAATTTTTACGTATACATTGCATTTCTATCGGCTCAATTGTTTCGGAGTTATAATAACAAATTGAAGCAAAAAATTTTTTTTTTACGTGAAAATAGCAAATTTTTTTGTTTTAAAAAAATCATGAAAAATTTATCGATCATAAAAATCGATTGATTGTATTCGAGTTTATTCACAATTAAGTGAATTCGCTCATTTTCACAAAATTTAATGTGCGTGTTTTTATATTGTAACAAAATCAAAACATATGTAAAGTTTTCACTCAAAGTACACGCTTGTAAGTACAATTTTGTGAAAATTAGCGAATTCACTTAATTGTGAATAAATTTTGAATTAGTTATCAGACAGTCTCTTTAACAATTTATGTGGCCTAATTGGCTTCCTCCTAATGAAAATGTTAAATTTTATGTTAAAAAAAATTAAAGAAACATTTGCAATAAAGTTTTATTTCAATATGTTTAAAGATATTATACAATTTCATTTTACAACAATTTTCAATTTTAATAAAGAAAATTTCATAAAGAAACACACAAAATATAAATTAAGTATATTGCAATATTCTTAAAATAAACATTTACATTGAACTTTAAACACACAAAACGTAAAAACTAATTTCTTAACTTACATTTTATATGTTTTCTGTTTGTTTCTCCTTATTTTAGATGTTACAAATTTGGAATATGAAAAAATTATAGCAGAGGCTGGTAAAAATGTAACCATACCCTGTCCGGGTGTCACCGAACATTCTCTAGTGGATACATTGGTATGGAAGACAGCCACAACAACTATAGCCCAATTTGCCAATCGTATACCCCTGTTACATAGTCCTAGAGTAAGTACCAATATATGACAACTAAATGGTATAAATCTAAAACATTTTAATAATATGTACATATAAGTAAGTGTGT
Source organism: Calliphora vomitoria (assembly GCA_942486065.2). Taxonomy (NCBI): domain Eukaryota; kingdom Metazoa; phylum Arthropoda; class Insecta; order Diptera; family Calliphoridae; genus Calliphora; species Calliphora vomitoria. Next base: position 18,137,212 of record OW818029.2, read on the forward strand.
AGGAGAATGTTAAATTGAAATCCTTAGAACGCATAAAATATTATTGGTTTCGGTTTTTAAATCTCTAAGAGACAAATTATTTGAATTTATTTCATTTTTATCTTTTATATTTTATACATTTTTTTTGTTCATTCCTTTGGTTTAAGTTTATTTTCATATGGTTCATTTAATACTAAAATACTCATGGTCTTTTATTTCATTTACTATGTGAAACATTTCTCTGCTGTTGACAAAAACTCCTGGGAGTGGTTATTCTTTCTCTGTGCCATTGAAGAAAATTAAAAACCAAAAATGAAAAAATATAAAAAAAAAAAATATTTTATATTTTAGCAAGGCAAACAATTTTTAATGTTTTAATCTATAAGACCAGAGAGAGAGCAAAAAATAGACAACAAGAATATTTATTAAATCAGAAAAATATTTAATTTATAGTAGCAATTTTATAAAGTTTTTCAATTTATTATGTTTTGATAAAAAAAAACATAAATAAATTGAATTTTATATAAACGCTGCAAAATGTATGACAAATTTATTATATTAAGTTAGAATTCTGAAATTCTAAAGAAAATCAACTGATAATCATAACTAATATCTTCAATAAAGATGTCTATAATAAAAATAGGTTTCGTTAACAAGAATATTCTGGGCGTTTTTCGGCAAATGCTCCCTTCTAACGAATCAGTCGGTACAGGTTCCTTGTGATAGCTTGGTCAGATTTTAGCAGCTCATAATAGATAGGATCCTTTTGCTCCCACCAAATACAGATAACTACCTTAGCGCAATGGATATTTAGCTTTGGTGTCGTTTCGGCTGGTTGGCCGGGCTTCACATACGATCTCTTGTACTTCGGGTTATCGTAATGGTTCCCTTTTTCGGTGCAAAACTGATTTTCTTTTATAGCGTTCAAACATCATTTCGGCCTTGCCCACGATGTCGAAAGAAAACTTAAGCGAAATAAAGTCAGTTACTCACTTTCATTCGAAACAGTGGTGCCACTACCTTATTGCTTAAATAATCAAGTCGCTATATCTGCAATTCCAGGAAACTATCGTCAATATAAACAAGTAAGAGAACTATATTCGGCTGTGCCAAATCTTATATACCCTTCACCAAATTATACTTTAAAATAAAAATGTTAAATAATTTTTCTTTTTGCAAATTTTAAAAAAATTTTTTGTTTTTAAAATTTTATATTTTTCCAAAATTTTTTTTTTAAATTTTTTTTTTTAAATTTTTTTTTAAATTTGTTAGTGAAAAAAAAAATTTAAGAAAAAATTTTTTTGTAAAAAATTCGGGTTAAAAATTATTTTTCCTGTTTTTGACCCATTGTAGGTCCAATTTACTATAGCCTTATATACATCGTTGCATTAGATGTCTATATTAATGACTTAAAGCTAGTTTCTAACTTGTCAGTTAAACTCAGCTTAACACGCTGTTATATTAAACCTGAAATATATTTAGCCGGGATTTAACCAATGATTGTGTTTCTCACTACCGGACTACCGTCTGGAAATTTTGTTAGCATTGCCATACTTTTCAGTCAAATCACATGTGCATTCCTCAATACTTTTCATATAAATAAGGAAATACTTTAAAGTTTATAAGAAAAAGCAACCGCGTACATAACTTTTTTTGTAAATTTTAACTTTGTAAAAGAAAAAGTGACATTAAATTATATAAAATGTATATATTAAAAATTATATTGATGTTAATAAAGCAAATCAAAACAAAGAGCTGCTGTGCTGAATTGTTTATTTTATTTTTCAGTTATTTGTGCTTTGGCATTTTATACCAATGATACTCAGTTAAACCTAGATTATATACAAAATAAACAATAAGTGAGAAACACAATTTTTAGTTTAATTTAGGTTTAAACGAAGAATGTAGATTATCTTTATCCCAGAAACTAGCTCTTAGTAATCCAGATATAGATCACAAATAGGCCAAAAATCTAGGTTGTCCCGGTTTTTTCCTTATATCCCAGTCATTTGTGGACCGATTTTCTTGATTTTAAATAGCGACCGCGCCGAAAGAATTCCCGATATACTGATGTATCAATAATATTTGTAAGTTATTTGGAGGCTACGAAAAGTTGATTTCAACATACAGACGGACAGACGGACATGGCTATCTCGACTTCGCTATCTATAATGATCCAGAATATATCGTTATAGATAGCGAATGAAAATGTGGAAATCACAAATGGAATGCCACTCATGGTGAAGGGTATAAAAACCATTATTTAACGCACAATCAAATAACTAAGCAGTGTTGTAGTGAATACAGCAGTTGTGTACCAGCCGCATGGTTGTTGGTTCAACTCGAGACTGGGACTTATTTATTTTTTTTTTTATGTAATTCTATAAATAACTCGACTAAAGAATATAAAGGATTTCTTTTGGGACATCTCGAACAAAAAATAAGCATTTTTTCTAGTAGAAAAATAAGTAGTCTCAAATTTGTCTATGAAAATATATGTAATTATGTCAAGTATATTGCGCAGAAATGAATAATAATAAACACGTATGTATCCGCTTTGTACTTGCACAGACGACAATTAATAAAAAGTGAATAAATTTGACATTTCAAACATCAGAAAATGTAAATTGTGAACCGCAATCTTGTATTGAGATGCTTACGTTATCATTCGTATTTGGTTACTTTCGACTAAGAATATTAGTGTGCCACAAAACAACTATTTCTCGTTTAAAACGACAACATTCGACATCATGGGCCAGGCTGTCGAAATCGTCTTTCAAGGTCTTTTGGATAAATCTTCCTGCTCGCAAACGTTTTCTAATGATTTTGCAAGGTCTTGTTGAGTTTTACAACAATCTTCATTGAGTAATGACTCCAATTCCTGCTTTTCAAAGATTTTTGGCTGATCTGGATGATATTTGTCTTCCATGTCAAAATCTACTTCTGAACCGCACAAATCATCTCTCGCACGTTGAAACTAATGAAACACATTCAGCATAAGCGTTGGTGAGCAATCAGTGTGCTTCAGCGTCATTTTTCTTCAAATTAAAGAAGTTAGGCAAAACTTCCTGCATTTGACGCTTTGTTGGACAAAATTCGACATTTTGGTACATTCGACAGTTGGTACAAAATTCAAAATTTTCGAAGTAAATAAACTTTATTGTTTAAAATATAATGTTTAATACCTAAGTGAGAATATATGACAAATATGTAGCCTTCAAAATTACATATTATTTGTTAAAAACAAAAACCGCGTTCAAAAGATACGCGTAAATCCTGCATTTTTAAGTCATACAGCCAATATAATTTGTAAGGAATTTTGAAAAAGTCCATTAGACATTTGTTTTATTTAATATGGAACTTACACTAAGGGAAAAACAGCAACTTAAAAACAATAACGTGTCATATTAATTCAATTAATATTAATTAATTCATCTATATCTATATAAATATATAAATGTCTTTGTAAGTTTGTTTGTTTATTTGTTTGTTTGTTTGTTTGTTTGAGCATCACGCCTAAACGGCTGAACCGATTTTATTGAAATTTGGAAGGTAGATAGATCCTTACTTGGAAGCGTCAATAGGCTATAAATTTTTTCAATACTTGGACCAGAAAGGGATAAAAAGGGGGAAAAACGGGTAAAATTGGTACCTTTAGTTTTTAAACAATAATTACTAAACGGATGAACCGATTTTTACATCGACAGGGGTAGCGAAGCGCACCGGGTCAAGCTAGTAAATATATAAATGTCTTTGTAAGTTTGTTTGTTTATTTGTTTGTTTGAGCATCACGCCTAAACGGCTGAACCGATTTTATTGAAATTTGGAACGTAGATAGATCCTTACTTGGAAGCGTCAATAGGCTATAAATTTTTTCAATACTTGGACCAGAAAGGGATAAAAAGGGGAAAAACGGATAAAATTGGTACCTTTAGTTTTTAAACAATAATTACTAAACGGCTGAACCGATATTTACATCGACAGGGGTAGCGAAGCGCACCGGGTCAAGCTAGTATTGAAATAAAATTTTCAACATGACTTTTGTTAATGTTTCTTATTAATTCAATATGGTTTTTATTGATTATAAATTATTTTTTCTCTGGGTGTAGAATTTTGTTGTGATTATTTTTCACGACTATGGGGATGGAGTTTTGTGGAGTTTATTAAAAATTAGAAAATGTTTTTGAAAAGATTTTGGACAAGTATTATGTAAAATATTCGCGAAAAACAAAGTCAAGGTTGAAATTTGAATTTAAAAGTACAAACTTAAATATATTTTGAATTAAGTATAAGAGATAACTTACAGAAAGAAAAAGTATTTTATTTGCTTTATAACAAAAATTTTTTTTTATATATGGGTGATTTCATGTCAATTGAACCAAATCGAAGTCTTCCGATCGCAATGAAATTTTACACCAAGGTTAGTCCTATTGGATGGTAATTCAGACATAATTTTTCAGTAAGATCGGTCAAGAAATCTCTTAGTTAGAGGGAGTCAACATTTGACATTTTTGGCTAAACAGGTTTTTATTCTCATCCATGTAATTTATGAACTTGAAGAAGGCATTTTGCTACCTAGAAAGCATCTTAACAAACACAGGTGGCTCTAGTAAAGATGTAGCGTACCGAATCTCAAAAGCCAACCAAACATTTGGTAGTCTTCGGTCAGTATGGAAATCTTCTGCCATATCCATGAACACCAAGATCGGTCTCTTTAACTCTTGTGTCAAGTCTGTGCTCCTCTATGCATGTGAGGCGTGGAACACGACTTAAACTCCTTACAAGTGTTTGATAATTGATGTCTCCAAAGATTATTAAAAGTTTTCTGGCCTAACACTATATGTAATACGGAACTCTGGAGACAAACTGCTTAGCAAAATGTGTCCCAAATAGTTAAGATAGCTATTTTTTTAATCTTTCTGAAAAAATTTAAATAAAAATAAAAAATGTTGAAATTTTTTTCCAAAATCAAAAAAAAAAACAAGACCTATGTGGTAGAAAAACTGTATAAGTATGTCCATATTTTTATTTGCAAACCAATGTAGTCGAATTTCACACAGTGTGTTTCACTTTTTACTCTAACGATTGACAAAAAAAATTCCATTTTCTAAATGCTTATGTCCTCTTGTACGATTCGTTCGTACAAAATTTTACAATTAGGCCAGTGTTAAGATATTGATTAATTACAAATTTTTTTATCACATTGCTGGGATTTATCGAGAAATAAATTTTAGTTTTGTGAAATTTCTTTAAAATTTTTTTAAAAATTTATGTACATTAGCCAAATCAACATAGTTATTTCTATTCATTATCAATTTCATCACCACTGTTCACAAAACTTATGAATAATTTTCAACATTTTAATGTTTGCCTACAAACTGCTTAATTTGAATTTGTATTTAGGCATTATTATTAATACATAATTTAAATTCCTAACACACATACATGTATCTTGTATTTTTCGGTATATTTTAATAACAAAACTTGCCCCAAAGAATACGAATATAAATTTTGCAATTTTCTAAATCAAAATCTATTGCAATAAATATGTACTAAGTGTATGTTTGTATGTAGAAACCAGTGAATGAAATCATAATGGAAAAGTTTGCGCAAATATTATGACAGTGTTATAATTTTTTGCCATAAAACACTAGAGGATACCGAATTTATGCTTTTTCCCTGTATCGCGCTTGCATATGATAAATAAAACAATTTTTACAGAAATACTACAACGACTTAAATCTTTTATGTATATAGTTATTAGGGGGGCTGCGTGTTAAGATGAGCAAACTTTGTATTTTGGAACAATTATCCGTAACAGAAATTCTATGTTGTTGGGATTTCAGTGGGGTCCACCTTAATACTCATACATAAAACCAGATGATTTGTCACCAAAATACAAACTTATTGCTAAAAATGCACATAAATGCGAGCAGTCTATACAAACATTTTATATGCGATATGTATGAGCAAAAAAAAATAATAATAATAAATGATCAAAATAATTTTCCAACAAATAGTTTTTTATCACATACATATTTGTTAAATATTCTGTGATATTTTATAAAATATTTTTTAGTGTATAACAGCAGCAGCTTTTGTAAGTTCTTTAAATGTTCGTGATTAATTGCTAATTTTTTTCTTTTCATAATAAAACAAACACATTGAAATTTGCATTTTTTTTTTTTTCTTAAATGTTAACTATGCACGAGTAATACATATAGAATTTCCGGAAATAAAATAAATAAATTTAATAAATACGCTTAAAAACAATAACATAGTTTTAACAACTAAATGGATTGATTGATTTATTGATTTAAGTGCTTATGAAAATATTATATGTTCACTAGAAATTAAAATTTTATCAAAATCAAATAACAATTAAGCTAACACACAAACTTTGTTATTAAATTAAAAAAGAAAATTAGAAATATTTCACATTGTGGCACAATTCATAAATCAATATCTATTTTCCATTGTTAATATTAAACCATACAAATTGCTAATTTAACATTTAATATTATTCACAATATGTTCCCAAAAAAAAAAAAAAAACTAATGAAATACTTTCAACATTATTTAAAATTACTTTGCCATAAAGCCCTACATATTGGATTTGCACTAGTATGACAAAATTGGAAAATTACAAACGAAAAAATAATTGAAATAAATATTGTTGAAAATGTATTTCCTACTTTATGTATATGTAAGTCTTCCTGTCATTGTTCAATATTATTTTGATTTTCTAAAATATGTACATATAACTATAAAACAAACACCCACAATAACAAAAGAAAAAATCATTTATAAATATAGTTTTACACAAAATACAATCTATTAAAAACTGAGTATAGGGTTCTTATTATGGTATTTTTTCAGGAATGCCGGGTATTTAAAACTGATGAAAATACAGAGAAAACAAAATAGAACGATAATTTGTTTGACAAAAATGTGAAAATGTATTTTTACAGTTCTATAAATACACATTCTCGGCAATAATGCACTGCTTAATATGGAGTGAGAACGAAAAATTCTTAACTTAAATTTCCATGCTCAGTTTTTGGCCTCTAAATTTTTAGCAGCGTTCCTGTCAAGAACTTTTTGAGCCTTGTATGTTTTTGAACTTACATTGGCTTTAACTTTTCGTAGCATATAGTCCGAGCACTGAGCTAACCGGGCTGCTTTCCTACCGGATGTGTTGGCAGCTCTTTTGAAAATGCTTTCTATTTTTTGGCTTTAGAAACATCATGTGGACCATTTCTTCTACCTGAACCAGGTTTTCTATCAACGGACAAGTTCTCCCGGTACTGTTTAATAACATTGAAAACAGTTAAACGGCAGACCTTTGAATGCTTGGCCAACATTGAAAATATTTAATAATTTTAGTACGCCCTTTTTTCCTGTCACTTATTTTAATCAGATTAACAACAAATGAATATAATTGACATTAAACATAATAACTGACATGTTTTACAAAGGTAACTTGATAAAAAAAAAAAAGTTTTAATGAAAATCGTGTGTTAAGAATTTTACGATCTCACTCCTTAGTTTGTTTGGTTTCAAATCTGAGAATGTAAAACAATTAAAAAACGTTTGATAAAATACAAATTTCTTTCAGAAAATTCAAAAATAAACTGACTTGTATTGGAACAAAGTTATAATTTTGATCATTTTTTTTTTTGCACCCAATAAATATGTAATGGTATAATAACAGGGCTTTAGAGTGATCAAGTAGTTCTAGGCGACGCGAGTTGTGTAGTTCATGAATGACCTAGTTTAATTGAACTATTCACTCAACTGCCTGAAGTGAATCGTTCATCGTACTGAGCGTTTTCAGCACTGAGCTGTTTTGTAGTACATATGTACACGTTTCTTTCAGTATTCATTAAATTCACAAGCACATTCAGTTTGTCGTCTTCATTAAACCACATGCTTCAATTCATTCGTCAATGCTGTAAAATTATTTTGCTTGTACTCTATATCAGTAGTAACCTAGCAGTTCTAGGAGAACTAGTGATTTTACCCATAATTTAGGGTGGGAACTAGTTACTTCAATAGCTAAGTTACTAGTTATTTTAATTGACTACAATGAGACTGTCTAATAGCTGCTCCAAAGTAGCCTACATTCTGATTAATTAACGTCAGTTACCTTACTAGCTTCCTAGCTGGTAACCTGATCAGCTACATAACTATTTATTTTAACATGTACGGGCAGTCCAATAAACGATAGCTTTGTTTACAATGACAATGAATTGCTTCTGGTGGGTAAAATAACTATTTTCTAAAGTGCAGTACAAAATAAACGTTTAAAGTGTCTTCACTATAGATTACTAAGAGACACTTAAGTGACTATTGACTTCATGCTATGTTACATGGGATATCAGTATACTTAAGCAAAAATAAAAATAAACTGTATGAGAATTATATCAACGCAATTTGTATAAAATCAGTTTGAACGAATTATCACACAAGACGTTTAAAGTGACTACACTCCAGATTACTTAGAGAAACTTAAGTGACAAATGTCTTCACGCTAGGTTATCTGGGATGTATAAAGTAACCAATTGTCTTATCTCTGCACTACAAAGAGCACAAACGTGTCAAATGACCAAATATATAAATTGTAGTCAGCCAAATAATAAGACATTTGTGATGATTACTGTCTATAAAGGATACATTCAGTACATGCCTAGTGCTGGGAAGCCAATAGAGAGAACATCATGCTACTGAATGAAATAATTGTATTTATACGCTCTATTGCGCTCTATTGTCTACATTCGGGTTGTGTACGTGTAAATTGATGAAAATCTTCGTTACCCGAACAATATGAAAGCGCACCATTGCTCTATGTCATATACAAATTGAAAAGTGAGTCTTGTACGCAACAAAAATAGAACGAATGTGAGTTTGTTATGCATACGATCGTATGCTACAAACTAAACGAGATGGTCATTCTACAACATGCTAAAATAATGAACTAAAAGAGCGACATAGTTCATTTGAGCGAGCAGAGATGAAAAGAGCTATCACTGAGCTAATTAATCCAATTGTATGCAGTTAAGCAAATATCCAATATATATATATAAATTGGAGTCAGCAAAGTGATGGGGAGTGTGTTTTGCAGACATTGTATTATGACAATTGAAAATCCTCTTGATTTTGAACACCAACTTTCGGGAATTCCCAGGGAATCAGAAAAGGTCATGAAACTAAAAACCCTAACTGAATATCAAAATGTCATACATACGAGTGCAAAACACAAAAAAGCAATTTAAATCATCTACAATTAATATTGATCTATAACTTTGTTACTAAAGTTTCCCAAACAATCACAACAAAGAATGTATGGAAAATATTGTTTAAAGTTGTATATTGTGTTTTATGTATTTATTAAATATATGTTAGTTAGACTTTATATATGGATGGTTACGAGTATATATTAGGCTGGCCTCAAAAATAGTTTGTGAATTTTTGTTTAAAAATAGCTTGACTGTTGCATTTTACATGTAAATGGAAACAACATGCTAAAATTTGTGATTCTAAAAAGATATTTGTTGGTTTTAAAATATCAATAATAGTGAACTATTAGTGATAATAATTGTGTGAAAGTAAGACAAAATATATCAGTGGATTGAAGGCTAGACTCCTGGTGGGATAGTAATGCGCCCTTAAAGGTGGCAAATGTGATGGCATCGCAGAATTCTGTTGAAATACTTCAAATATCTCAACATTTTAATTATTTCTTTCTTTGAACGCATAGGTACAGATTTTAAGAAAGACCTAATCCAGACTAATTGAAATAATATAGACGAATTAAAGATGAAACTTGCTACAGAGACGTAGTCTCTGAAAAATATAATATCAGTATATCTGCTACTGAACATGATTTAAAGCTCACCATATTGCGCCATCGATTAAATAATATGAGCACATCTAATCAGAATGCATTAGATGATACTGATCAGTCTTCTGAAGAGGAACATCAGTATTCTTTGAATCAAATTTTCACCAAAAGTCAAGAAAAAGATATATGAGAATACTTTAAAACGTGTTCAGATTAGAACCACGGGTTTTCCTCTACTCTGGCGCGAAAGTTTATATTTGAAAATGCCACAATGAATAAATATTAAGATGCCTTCTAATTGGTTAGATAGATTGGATTTAAGGATATATGAAACAAAATTAGGACCTTAGTTTGCGTAGACCTGAATATACAAGTCTCTCGCGTCTCTCTGTATTAAAAAAGGAAACGATAATGGAATATTTTTATAACGTCTAGAACTTTCTGGAAGAAACACGATTAGCTCCATGTGATATTTATAACTTGGCCGCCAAATTACTTATTTTTTATCTCTTTTATATATTATTTTTGTTTAGTGTTGTTAAATGAAAGAGAATTTTCTTTAAATATAATATTTTACTCTGACAATTCTGTCCCATCACCTTAACGGATATAGCCCATAAATGAAGCTATATTACCACTTTTGGTCACTTCAGAAATGTTAAAAAATATATATAATATGAAGAGGTAGGCAAGTTTAAAATCACTTAAACTAAAGTCAAGTACATATCTAAAACAAGAAAACCAATTAAGAGTGTTATATTCGACTGTGCGGAATTTGTGACAATAATGAACCGATCCTTACAAAAGTTGGTAAACATTTTATCACGATATTAATTATTATAAGACAATAATGAATGTTGAAGTCATCCGCATCTGTATGCATTAACCCTTTAATGCTTAAGCATGCCTCAATCCACTCATTGCAAAAATGCTAGTAAATGCAAATATAACAGATTTTTCATTTCAAAAACTGTTACAAGTTTCTCTTCTTTCTTATTTACTACACTTTTTACAAAGTAAGTGCATTAACCACCAAACAAATATGAGAAGTCCATGTTGTGTTATCAAACGTTGATTAAAGTGGTTTAAAGTTTCCCGATTGCACTTATTTTTTTTTTTTTTTTTCTTAAAAAAATGTAATTATATTTTAAATATTGGAGTCAAGATTTATGTAAAAAAAGATAAGATGCTCTTCAGAGACGTGATTAATTGATGAGTGCTTTGAGGCACTCTTGGGCATTGCAGACTAGTTTTGATGCCTCAGTTTTTCCCTCATATGTTGTTTGGTTTTCTTTGCTTTGATTTGCAATTTTTTACATACAATTTTAAGAAACGGCTGGTCGAATGAACATACGTTTAAAATTATCTGCTTTAAAAGTCGAAAAATTAGAGAAGTTGTTTTCAATAGAAATTGACAAACTATTCTATCTATACCATGTTTCCATCTCTAAAGACCCAAGGGTGCCTTTAGGCACTCATTTAGTTTTTTCCCACCTGGCAGGTAAACCATTGATTGTACAAAATTTTAAATGTTGTTTTTAAAAACAGATGTCCATTTACCATAAAAATTATTAACAACGTTTTTAGCAATTTTTTTACAAATTGATATTAGAGGGTTAACAATATATTGCAGAGTAATTAGAACTAATTTATGCAATATTAATAAGAAGAGGTAGTCAAAATTAAAATAATGTAGTAATTACTAACAAAAGTATTTGTTTATTTAATTTATCATAATCATATCGTTTTAGAGTTAGCCTCATAGACTGATAATTAAACACTTACTTTCAGAAGACTATTAACTTCATTTCTTCAAGTGGTTTTTGACTTTGTATAAATGGGCCACCGTACTGTACAGTATAAAGTATATATAAATCTGTATGTATATAGTTTATTGTAAATATGTCAATAATGACATTTACCATATGTTGTATGCAAATGACAAAACAATTTCTTTAGCTGTCCATCCGAAACACATACAACGATCATTGTATAATTGTAATTTAATAGATGTTGCAGAATTTTCCATAAAATTCTTAGAGAAATATGTGCACATATTGTTTAATTTGCTAAACCAACAAATTATTTTGAAATTTTGGGATAAAATAATGCAATTGCTGTCTTAAAAGCATTTAAACAGTATATGTACATTGTATATATATGGGAAAAATCATGTAAAAGCAACTCTAAAATAGAGGGTGACGCAAAAAAAAAAAAACAACTAAGAAAGTATGGTCGTCAAGCCCGGCCATATAATACCCTACAAGGAGTAAATTATTAAAAACATTTTTCTTTTTTCGCGAGTGATTTTCAGAATTGTACCTTAAATGACTATGACCAATTATGAACTGATCGCCATGAAATTAGGTGTGATTTAAGTCTATATGAAACTTATTTACGTTTAATTCTATGCAGATACCAACATTTTAAGAGTTTTACGCCCGTTAAAGTGATTTTCGGAAGTGGTCCTTATATGGGAGCTATGACTAAATATGGACCGATCATTATAAACTTAAGTGAAATGACTTCCGTATATATAAAACTTATTTGGAGCGAAATTAGTGTTGATACCTATAAATTAAACATTGATGGCTGATATAATCATATTTCGGTAAGAATTTTTTATGGGAGTTAGGTGAAATAATGGACCGATTCAAGCCAGATTCAATAGTCCTTGGGCCGAATTTGATTAAAATATCTTCAAAATTGTGACCTGTACTTTGCACACAAGGTTTACGTGGCCAGCCAAACGGACATCGTTTAATCGATTCTGAAATTCATTTTTATTCGATCGGTATACTTTATGATGGGTGTTAACATACGCATAATATGCCCTTCACTATGGTGGTGTAGGTTATAAAACGACTACTCCAAATTACTCGTCGCATTGAAACAAATAACAAACACAGAAAGCTGTAAGTAAATGTATCTTAAATTTAAATTAAAATATCTACTCGTATATGGTGAGTGACCAACATGTCATAACGAAATTTTAAAACGTTTTCCAGGCTAATGTCACAGTTGCCTTCTACCCGTTAAAAGCTGTCGAGTTTCAAGCTACGTTGTTCCATAGTAACTACAAATTATTGAATAATACTGTCTAAAAGTTATATCTTACCACTATCAAAACTGAAGTGGTAAACATCTTAAACAAATTCTCTGTAGCTTAAGTTTTGTATATTATAATTTGTGATGGGATATCTCTCCATACCTTGAACAGCACACAGTAAATTTCATATTAAAATTTCAATTATTTAAAAGGTTTCCACAAAAGTTGTGATTGGGTGAATAGACCTAGCAAGCCAAATATTATTTCAAATAAGTAGCAACAAATTTATAAACTTCCATGTAAGACGAACAATTGATATACAAATATGAAGATGGCTGGAGGTATCACAAAAAAAATATTTCTTTTGACATTTTTAAATCTTTTAAAAAATTCCAGGAAATTTTGTTAGAAATTATTTCCATATGTTGCTTGTTGCTGCTAGCAATTCAATTGATTTTAAATCCCATATCGTTTTGTATGCTGTTGTTAATTTCAATTCCGTTATTTATTGAAATTATTTATCTACACGCAGAGAAAAAATAGAGTACAATGTACATGTTTACCACAACCAGTTCAACATTTTTTAAAAATTTTAAACAATATAATGGTCACTGTAATTATGTATATAATTGCGGTAACCATAATATGTTTATGTTTCCATTCATATCATTAAAGCTATCATATACATGATTGTAGTCATAATGTTTATGTTTGTGACAACCATGTTTATGCGTTCCATACCAGATTGTGTTCTTCTAAGATTATGGGTATCTTAATCTGAGATTAATATATTATGATATAATGATTCAGCATGAACATAATTGCCATAAACATATATATATATTTACTACAATAATATATATGATTGTTACAATGATGTGTATATAACTGTGGTTACCACAATCATATACATAATAACAGTGACTATAATAAAGTAAAAAAATTTATTATTATTTTTTATTTTTTCTCTGGGTGTATAAATATTTGAGCCACAACGCATGCGCGTTCAAGTGAAAAGTATTTGCATTTTGTTAATAACAATATTAATACCTTTTTAATTTTTGTTGACTTAATTATTGTATAATTATACATAAAAAGGGCTTAAAAAATTGTTGTTGCGGAATTATGGTTATTTATAAAAAACGTATTTGTATATAAAAAATATATACAATTTAATATTATAGAAAAAAATGCATTAACACTTGTTGGTATAGCATAGAGCAATGGTTCTCAAATGGGGATTCGCATAAACATTCTAGAGGGAGCCGTGAAGAACTCAGGAAAACATTAAGCTTAATTTATTAATTTTCCAATTTTCATTTTACTAGCTTATCCTCCAACAATAAATTTCAGGGAATTTTTAAATAATTGGGAATTCAGCACAATTCTTACCAAGAAAACTAATTTTGTTCATTACATTAAAATTTTGACAGCACAGGATTCTATTCTAGATAACTGGAAATATAGTTTACTTCGAAATTAATTTATTATGGCTGTTGATGAAATGCCTCATACATTCCAAGAAGATTGAAATTAAATGTAACTCGAGTACATGTAACTTGATTACAAATTGTTCCCTCTTGTTGGATCTGAAGTTAAAGCTATTTAAAAAATTGTCATTGACATATTTTAGTGAAACTAGCATTTTTTGCAATTTTATCAATCAAAAGCTTGTGCATTTCTATTGCAAATTCATGCAATGGTGTATTTCTGTATACTTTCTTAGTGTAAAGTAAAAATGCAATGCATATAAAAAAATGCAAGACCATTTGCACACGATTGTGAATTGGGCTAATGAATCGATCACGTATGGAGGATGAGAATGCTATTAGATGAGACGAGATTGAAAAACAAAACCAATGCCGCAATTAATTAATAATTTGTTAACTTTTTAAGTGATTTTTTAAACTACTCATTTCAGGTTGAAATTGAGATAAAAAATTAAACTAACATATCCAAATACAATTTGAAAATAAGAAACTCAATTCAATGCTGAGAAAATAGACATTGTAATTCAGAAAAACAAGTTATTATTGACAAAATCTAAGTTAATATGTAATAAGAAAATACAATTTGAAATTCAGAATAGCAAATTAATCAATATTAAAAAATAATTGAAACTTAAAACCATAGAGAAATATACATAGAGCGGAAACTCTTCCAACACAGTTGTCAAAAACTTAAGTGCTGAAAATTAATTAGAAAAACCAAGTAAGAGAGCTATATATACAAATTATACTTAAAAATTAATTTTTTTTTTTTAAATTTTTCAAATTTTTTTTTTTTAAATTTTTCTTTTTCGAAATTTTTTTTTAAGTTTTTTCCAAATTTTTTTTTTTAAATTTTTCTTTAATTTTAATTTTTTTATTTATTTTATTAGTGAAAAAAATGTATGACAAAACAAATTTTTTTTTGTGAAAAAAATTCGGGTTAAAAATTTTTCCAGATTTTGACTCATTGTAGGACCAACTTATTATAACCTTATATAAATCGTTGCAATGGACTTTGAAATATCTATCATTAGATATCCATACTGTCTATATTTATGAATTAGTAATAGAGATATATGTACATATGGGCAATTCCATGTCATCGTACGTGACATTTGTTATAGGCGTACAGAGTGGAATAGATTTTCCAAAAATAAGAGTATCTGAAAAATAATTTGGTCTTTATGTTCCATTCAAAGGGTTCTACATTTTAAAAAAATAATAAGTCCTTTCGAAACATTATTGTCCAAAATATCGAGCGAAATAAGGGTATATCGTACGTGACATAAAACGGAAGTTATTTTGAGGTACATGTAGAAATATGCGAAAATTTGCGAATCGTGAGAGGCGTTATGTTTTCTTTTAATTTCTTACACTATATGCAATATTTTTCCTTTACAATCCGTCATATTTAAATAAAAACAATCATTGGATGATTTTATAATAAATACAATTTAATATCGTACGTGACATACCGTACGTGACAGATTTTTCTCTTATAATAAAACAATGTATATTCTGTAAATATATGTATACAAAAACTAAAAAAATTAATAGAAAATATACATTCGGTTTCAATAAACAATTTTATAATAGCAAATAAACAATCAGAGTCAAATGCATTTCACACTACATGCTAATTGGGAGCTTAGTTTTAACCGCAATTTTAGCATAAAACACACCAATTTTTGCCAATAAAATGTTGTAATAAGCTTTAAATACTGACACATAGTAATATTTTAGTGTTTTCTCCTATTCAAATCATCTTGAAAAAAAGTTTCAAGGGTTTTTGGGTTTTCAGTCGTGGTAGTCATTCTCGTGGAATTGCCCATATATCAAAAATAGGCAAAAAATGGAGGTTGTCCCTTTTTTCCTTATATCTCAGCCATTTGTGAACCGATTTTTTCGATTTTAAATAGTAACCTAGCCGAAAGAATTCGCGATATATTAATGTATGAATCAAGTATGTAAGTTATTTGGGGCCTACGGAAAGTTGATTTCAACATACAGACGAACATACGGACATGGCTATATCGTCTTCGCGATCTATAACGATCCAGATGTAGAAATTACACTCATGGTGAGCGGTATAAAAACTATATGAAAACAATAACAACACTCGTATGTGAGATAATTTTGAATAAAATTTTTGTTTGAGTTTTTTTTTTTCTAGTCTCTGCTCTTGTTGTTTCTCTATGTTTAGAACTACAAATAAATATTAAGAAAATACAAATTGAAATTGAGAAAATAAAAAATGATGACGAGAAATCAAGTTACCGGTAGCTCAAAAATATTAGTCTAACGATGTCCGTCAGGCATGTAAACTTGGCACATATTTTCACCCGTATCGCCAGTCAATATTTCACATGAAATATGTTCCTTTTTCTCATTTTTCGTTCATGAATTTTGTTCACGTGAAAAAATTTCCCATGTTGTGAAATTTTTAGACGGAATTTTGTAAACAATAAACAGCTCCTACGAACAAAATCAACTATTGTGAATGAAAAGTTCATGGGAATAAAACGATAGCACTATAGCAATTTTCCCTTCGAGGGAAATGGATATTTCATGGGAACATAAATTTCACATGTTTTTCACAATAGGGGTGATTATGTTCGACCTCGCCCCATACAAATCACTTCCCGAAATAGGTCTTTATTCGTCATACATGCATGATTTACATAGATATCCACTCAAATTTTTAATGAGTTTTATATACAAATAAATCACATCTAAAAATTTTGTACGGTCATAGCTTCGAAAAATTCAGTAATTTTAATATAGAAAGAAATCACGCTACTAAATTTCATGGCGATCGGTCCAAAATTCCGTGGTCAATACATGGACCACTTCCGAAAAACATCAATGAAAATAAATGAACAAAATTTAAAAGAAACATTTTTCTGCTCATTTACTCAGTTTAGGGTATTATATGGTCGGGCTTGACCGACCATACATTCTTGCTAGAAACAGAAACACGTATGAAAAACAATTTTAAAAATTTTCTATGAAAAACACTCAAAAGTTTTTGGAAAACAGAGTGATTTTCATATAAATTTTTAATATAAATTTGCCATCTGTTCTTTTTAATTAGGTACTAAGTTTGCTTAAACCTTAGAGAAATTTGTTATTTCTCAATATATTTTTTTATGATTAGATCAAAATAGTCTTATTGAACTTGTTTTGTCGTCAAAAAATATTAATGAAAGCAGCTATATGAAACGCACTACAGTCTGAGTTCCAAAAAAGGAAACTTTTCAATAGCACTGACAAGCAAACTACATTTATGTAATGTTAAGTACACGACAAGTTCAACATCAGTATTGCCATGGACCAAATATAAGAGAAAGTTAAGTGGATTCTGAAGAATTTCTATTAACTAGCATTTTTAATATATTTTTAAAGCACAATAAATGCACACAAAAACCGACAATAACTGCAGCTGCTAATGTTCCCCTTAATAAAAACACATAAAATATGTGAACACTTTACAGAGACTGCCTTTACAAGTGAATGCTTTTAATGGATTAATCCGAATAATATTTTAATAATGTTTAATACATCAAAATTAAAATAATAATTAAATTATTTTTATTAAAATATATAATCACTTGGCAAATATGCAGACATATTTGTAAATATGTATATTTTTTTAATAAATTTACAATACTCAAACATATGTACATTAGGGTTATAACTATTGACAATTTGCGAATATGGAAATTGGCATAGCATAGTCGAATAGAGCATTAAACGCACCAAAAGCAATAAAGTTTTTCATTTTATATTTTCAATTATTTTGAAATATAACATATTTAATTTTAGTAATAAATGCGGACATACTCCAAAAGATAATTTTTAATACACTTGCAAAAAAAAAAAAATGAAATTATTAATATAATTTTTCAGAGAAAAAAAAATTTGGTTTATCTTAGAAACTGGTGTTGGTGCGTGATGTTTTTGATTCCAAATGACCTAAAAAAATGATTTTCATTACTTATACAACATTGGCCATCACGTGGTGGTATGCCAAAAATTTCACCAAAATTAGTTATATACCTAATGTACATATGTGCGTATGCAAGTATAATTAATTTATTAACAAATACATATATGTATTAACATTAATTCAATGTGATTAATAGAGCATACTTTTGTGGCACAAAAAAAAATAATAATAAAAACTCATACCCCAGATATGGGAGTTTCATAAAAAAGCAAAATAAAAATATTTTAATTTTTGATTCATTAAAGAAATATTTAAAAAAGATTCCCATATTTACAAGTTTTGAAATCATTTATATATTTCAAGATACATATGTTGTTTAACAATTAAGTATATTTATATTGAATAAATTAACTGAAATTTATTGTATTTCTCGTATAGTTCTCTTAAGTTTCTTCTCAAAATGGGATACTTGAGCCGCGTTTTGCATTTATAATCTACTTGATATTTTTATATTTTATATCCAACAAGAGACTATAGAATTTTGTCGATCCAAGTTTAAAACTCAGAAATATTCATCTTAGAATACACAGAGTAACTTTAATGTTATACAATCCTATGTCTGTTTGTGTAAATCACGCTCACATCCAAAATACACAACGGAAATTATTGAGATTCAATTCGCTTGTTTATGGAGGTCCTAGGCTCTTTTGTAATGAAAATCAGCAGAATTGCTTCAGCGTAAATCTAAAATGAATGAGACCAAATATAAGATAATCTAGAGATGTGAAGGCTTTATTTAAAACTGAATTTATGCAGCTGCTTTGGCTGCAAGCACGTAGTTGTACTTTTTAAATTATTTAAGAATCCTTCTAGGGACGAATGTGTTAGCTACAAAATGTCTTTAATGGATACCCACTGGCCAATGTACTGGGTTTTCCAACAAGAGGTGTTATTTTGGTATTCAAAGAAAAATTGCATTTTTTGTGATAAATGATCGGTTGTTTATTTCATAATAAAGAGGAAGGTATGCCGTTAATAATGAAAAACAACATCAGCCAAATGGCCACCACGACCACGCTTACAGGACCGCATCCTTTTCATGAAATTGTCCATAACCAAATCGCAAAGTGGCTGCCCTATGTCCTCGATAGCCTCACGAATTCTATCTTTGAGGTCTTGAATCGACGCTGGGCTGTTGGCGTAGACCTTATCTTTCACGTGGCCCGCAAGGTGTTAAATCACATGATCTCGGTGGCCAATTGTGATCACCTCTTCGAGAGATAACACGGTCCGGAAACTTTTCTCGTAAAAGAGCAATGGTTTCGTTGTTTGTGTGGCACGAAGAGCCGCCTTGTTGAAAGTAAACGTTGTCCAGATCAATGTCATCCAAAATACGGTATAATGACGTTTTTGGAATGCCCAATTCCAAAGAACGACGAGGAATGAACAAACCTGGTTATTCTTCAACACTTTTGGCTACAGCAGCAATATTCTTAGTTGTTCTTGAGCGACGTTCACAGGTTTTATTCTTCACATCACTAACTTGTCCCAACAGCTCGATTGCGATCCGACAAGGTGCTTCACGATGACCCAAAAATGCTTTAGTTTTGCGAACTGCGACTGCAAGATTCTCGCCATTTTTGTAGTGAATTTTAATAATTTCAATGCGTTGTTGAAGCATGTGTCGTTCCATTTTTAGTAATGGCGTAGTTTCTACTTGTCAAATGTAAAAGAATAAACGCTTCAAAAGTGACAGCTACCGAAATATTGGGTGATTTAAAATAACACCTGTTGTTGGAAAACCATTTACAAAGCTTTTAAATGGAACATAACCTACAAAATGATATATTTGTAAATAGAATTAGAAATAACGGCAGATCTGAAGAATCGTTTCTGCTCTAAGATCGCTGCAAATGTTAACTGTGGTTCTTGTTACCACAGTTAGCACTCGTAGCTACCTAAGCTCAGTCTGCGCCCTTGAATGTGTCTTCCAGTGATTTTCCCTTGAATTTTGTCGATAAGCCTTCTCTCAACTACTATATGGCAGTTGACTAAAGAAAGGATTTGCACTGATTCTCCCATCTGGATCTTACTGCTCCTTAGCACCTAGGCTTGATGAATTCTTAGCATTCTCTTCAAAAGTTGTAGGCTTAACTTAACCACATCTAGGTCCCTTAATAACCTACAGTTGGCGCCCTCAAAAGATCAAGCTTTAGATTATTTTTCCTTATTGTTTCAGTCCAGTTCTTTGCACGGTTTCTTGGGGAATAAAGATGGTGACATAAGTGACGAGGACTAAGTTTTCTTTCATCTCTAATATTACACCCTATGACTGAGGTTGCTAACCTCTTACTCTGTTTAGTCTCTTGCTATTCCCTGAGAGAGTTTCCCCAAGTATAGCACTGATAGGGCTATACATTCCTTTAAATTTCTGACTGATTTCTCCTCTGAAGGATTTCGTTTTCAAACTATTTTATCTAGATAGGCAAGATACATACTAATGCCGTTCCTTGCTTTCTCCTCTTAACATCTGGGCAACTCTCCACGGCACCCTACCGACCTATTTGGACATATTTCATGCCGTATTGAGTTTCTGTTTCCCTTTTATTGTGAGGAGATATCACCATGACATCCTGCTCCTTGTCAGAAAGTAGGCATATTTGTGGTTTATCCAAATGAATCACCGGACAACACCAGTAACTCATACATCTCCCAAATTGTGTCATTAGCTGTCCTTCATGAGCAATGATGTTCGTCATAATTCTCACTATCCATCACTAGAGTTCGACACGTCTCCGTCCAAACCCTTGGACTCCTACTCAACAGGTCATTCCTTTCGTCAGTTCCATTGTTCTTACGATCATTTTAATTTTTATTCATCTTGTCCATATGTTGTTTCAAAGAGTATGTACGAGCGAACGAACTAAGTATATCACGCAGAGAGAGTTTGCTTGTATTTAATAACTTCTTTTACATTCAACATTTTTCCTGGCATTGGACGAGAGCTATTGCCGACTAGTTCAATATTTCGCATTCACAGTCAATAGAGGCTATGGCCCGCTCTTAACTTTAACTAACACACATACATATATCACAATAAATAGCGGGTCAGATTACTGAAGTGAAATATAATTATTTTCCCGATCACTATACTTGATTCTGTATATACTAACTAGCCATTCATTATCGGCACTGCAACCATCCACAATTAGATGACCACTTTTAGATGACGGAGAACAATTTTAGACTTTTAAACCATCGAAAATCCAAAAATTGCAACAATATAATATACACGTGTATGAGTAATATTTGTATTTGCTTACCATTTGCTGGTTTATGTTAAACAATTTTGTTTATTCATAAACAATCCCTTTTATTTTTTATTTTTTATACCAAACGAAGAGCGAACCGGGCAGTCGGTCGTATCATATATGTCTTCACAAGTAGAGAGGTAATGCGAATCTTGTTGTCCATCCCAGTTCCCATGACAAACGTTTTGTTTTGAATGCCATTATAATTTATGCTTCTAAAAACTTTAATTTGAAACCAGAAACATGGAAAACACTGAAGCTTTCTCAATGCATCAATATTGTTAACCAAGCGAAACTTGTTAGTTTGCTTGTCCTCTATTTCCACACTTTTACTTTTTTTTCTTACACAAGAAACTTCACAACAAATCTCAGTTTGAAAATTAAACATAATTTTGTATAAATTTATGCATTTGGAACTTTAGCAAAAAAAAAATTAAACCATAAACTACAGCATTCTTAAAAATTAAGGCTTAATTTGGGAAATTTTCAAAATCTCAAAAACACACCTACACATGTACACTATCATTAACTTCGTATACCACTACATACACAGGAAAATATATACATACACAACAGCATACAGATCCACTCGAAAAACATGTTCCAGGTGAATTAAGAAACTTTGGAATTTTTACCATAAATTATGCTACCAACCAGGCACAAACAACCCTCCCAACAAAATAACTCTTAAGAAGAATCCTTTTTGCTGGTTTTAGAATACAATGTTTCCATAAGCCAACCAAACACTTGTGCACCCAGCAGCTGGGTGGGCACCAAACTAAATGAATGTACGTACAAATGAAAAATATTTGTGTGGGAGTTTCAAGTACGAATATTAAGTCTAGAAAATGTATGAGTTTTCTTTTTCTTGTTTTTGCTTTTAAGAGCAGAAAGTCTTTAACTTAAAACTATTTTAATGTTGGTAATTTGGAAGTGTGGGTGTTTATGTGTCGGAGTGTAGAAGGAAGGCAGGAATGACTTTTAAAAAGTAAATGTATAGTTTTACGTAGCAAACATTAATGGCAGAATACACTCAACAAAATCATTCCCAATTGGTGGACATGTTTTAACAAACAAGACATATTTTCATGCATATGCTGAAGCAATCAAATACCCCCGTCCTTTCTTCGCTTTGTTATATCAAAGGATAATAAACCCCATTAAAATGATACTGCCAATTAAAATAATTTTTGTATGAAAACTGTCAATAGACCTTTAGGTTAAAACATAACTATGCATTGTAATAATGGGGGTAAAATATTTATTACAATACATAAAAGTAAACGGATCAGACGCTTTTACTTTTCTTTAAGTTTTGCAACTTTAACATCTATAAAAAAATAACTTTGAATTCTATTGAGTGTATAAGCTTATGATTATAAGCATATCTAATTCTGATAACATCGCCCGACATTTTTATGTATTTGATCACATATCAAATGATCCGAACAAACAAGTTTTCAAAAGTATTTAAAATTCTACATGGATGTTCTTAAATGTTGGAAGATTGGATATTATATTAAAAAAATATTTTTGTAAAAAGTCTATCAAAAATAATGTTTTCGCTCTATACAAAACCCATCATATTTCCTAACCGGCTGACCAGTTGTATTTCAACCCACTGTGCTCTATGTTTTGTATAATCTTGTTTAAAATAAATATGCTCTTAATCTAAACTATAAACTACCACTTTGACTCCTGCAATAAAAAACTATTTTCTACTTTTGGTTTAAAGTAATTTGAAACTTAAGATGGCTTTAAGAGCAGCACACATAAACACTCTACATATTCATCTTTCAACACTCTTTGATGTACAGTGGGGGTAATAATTATAAACACACTTAACATTAAACAAATACGTGATTTATTTCTATGCATGATAAACATTTTTAGGCAAATCTTTATTAAAGAAAAGCTCGGAGAGAGAGCATTTTGATAAATATTTGTTTAAAACTAAAATGAAACGGATGAAGAATCATTGTGCAGAGCAGGCTTCAAAGATTTTTTACTACAATCGGATACTTTGTAGAGAAGAATTTTACAGCAAATAGACCCTAGATTTTTTACTTATTTTCTGTTAATCAAGAAACAAATGTTAACTTTTATGTAAAACGGGTGAAGATTCCAATAGTCGCAATTTAATGCTGCAAGATGACTATTCTGAATAGCAGGAGTCTGCACTAAAATTATTCGATTCATATGCACGGTGTTATACTTTAGTGGCCTTCTTTGGAGAGAAGTACTAAGGACTAAGATTGAAAAAACCTTAACACACGTTTTTCATTCAAACTTTTAACCCAAGTATTATTTGATTTTTTTTTTTATCAAGTTACCTTTGTAAAGCATGTCAGTTATTATGCTTAATGTCAATTATGTTCATTTGTTGTTAATCTGATTAAAATGAGTGACCAGAAAAAACTGGGTACGAAAATTATTAAATATTTTCAACAAAACCCAACTTGGTCCTGCAAAAAGATAGGCAAACAATCAAAGGTACCCCGTCAAACTGATTTCAATGTTATTAAACAGTATAGGGAGAACTTGTCCGTTGATAGAAAACCTGGTTCGTGTGGAAGGAATGGGCCACAATGTTTCTTAAACCAATAAATAGAAAGCATTTTTAAAAGTGCTCCCAACACATCCAGTGGAAAGCACGAACAATTTGGTACGAAAAGTTAAAGCCAATGCTGGTTTAAAAACATGCAAGTCTCAAAAAGTTTCGGACAGGAACTCTGCTAAAAATTTAGAGGCCAAAGACAAAGCACGGAAATTGAAGTCGAATTTTATGAAAAAAAATACCTACAGCATAATGGATGACGGGTCAATATTTCTATGTTGCTGATGCTCGAGGGAATGTTGTACAACAGTTTAGGACCCAAAAGCGGATAATTTTTCATGGCAAGCAATATGCAGTTGCGGCAAAATAATACAAGAATTTGTTAAAAAGGGCTCTATAAATACTAAAATTTACGTCAAGGAATGTTTACAAAAAAGGATGCCTCCATTCATAAGACATCTTAATGTGTCCACTTATTTTTGGCCTGATTTGGCACCCTGTCACTATGGTAAGAAAGGTCTTGAGTGGTAAAAGAACACTAATGTGGTATTTGTACCAAGAGAGGCAAATCCTTCAAACTGCCTGGAGCTAAGGTCAGTGGAGAGATATTGGAAGCTTGTTAAAAGAGAATTGAAGAGCACATAAAAGGTGTCCAAAAGTGTGGTAGATTTTAAACGGAGCATTTCTAAAAACCTTAACGAAAGGGTTTCCAGAAAAGGTTCATAAATTCATCACTATTGATTAAAACTATAAAAGTAATATTTTTTGTAAATTGCAATAATAATTTCAATCAAATAAAAAGAATCAAAACTGTCAGTTAAGATTTTTTCGATCTCAGTCCTTATACTGAGATTAGGTTCCAGATCTCAACGGTAGTCTTTGTTAATCAAGTAGGCATTACTGAAATGTTTTTCCAGCTGAGATAATGACATTTCAGAAAGATAGATTAAGATGGAGTGTAAACTCTACAACATACATTTGAACATATAGTCTGAATATCTAATTTCTGTAGCGCATCTTTTTTCCTTTAAACAAAATTAGGAGTACTTTGTAATATGATTTGGATTTGAAAATATTGATTGAGAATTTTAGAATACTTATGCGGTGGATAATCAGACATGTTTACAAGATATCCAGCCATATTTGGCCACATTTAAACATGGGACATACTAACTGACGTCTAGGTGTCATGTATCAGTGCTGGTGTCTACGACAACTGCAGACTGAGTCTTGACTACAATGAATTTTATGGGTATATGCAATTCCCTAGCTTCGAAGAGAAAACGAATGATCTTCATAGGATATGTAGTCTTCGATTTACTCAGATTGGTTGTACAGTGACAGCTTTGGTTGAATAGTTAACGAGTTAATTTATCACGATCTCGGGTTGGTTGTACAATGATAGCGTTGTTTGAATAGTTGCCCTCGGTATCACTATAGAGAAATAGTTATAATATTTTAAGAATAAAAATTTTTTTATTGAAATAATTACAGATTTTCTATTTTGAATATTTCTTTTTTAAAACATAAAATTTCTACATACATAACTTCTTATAAATTCTATAAATTCGCTATAATAAAAACAAATTCAATACTTAGCTTAAGAGCAAATTTCTTTAAAGCGATAAATGCATGGAAAATGCTTTTGAATATAATACATTTTCTTAGAGAAATCCGTTCGTTAGGTTCCATGGGCAGCCACTTATCAAGCGGCTAACTTGGTTCCATTCAAAACTATTACGATTGTGATACTCAAGAAGTAAACAGTAGGATATCTATACTACATCCATTGTTTTCAAGATGACCCAACCAGACTCTCTGATGAAAGAATGGATGAGTCTCAGATTCATCCTAGAAAACTCATATAAACACGAGAAAAAGGTGGTCGGGCATTGACAGAATAGGTAGGATACAGTCTCCTCTTCTCCTTCGTTTCGACAGTTTCTACAGTAATCATTAAACCGTAGGCCCATTCTTCTAACATGAGTCCCGGCATCGTATATGGGCCAGGTCATCCTCGCGATAACACAGGTGGATACATTATTTAACCTATTCTGTGCAGTCTCATGTAGTTACTGGTGGATAACAATCTTAAATTTAGCAAGGGAAATACCAAAAATGGGATTAATCGTCTCCTCAGCCATTATCGCTCTCCTTTTGGCCACAGCAACGAAATCCATACTTACATTACAAAGTAAAGAGCTAAATGCTAATATAATATCTCTTCACTGCTTATTATTTTAACTAGTTATGTTGGAGGCAATGGTTACCACAAACGCTTACTTTTTCTGACCACGTTCTCCGCGAGTCGTATGAAATAAACATGAGCCTCACAATTTCCAAAAAAACGCAAGTTTGTTGCCGATGACATGTTCAAGGCTGAATTGAACGAGTTCTTGACTCGTGAACTCGCCGAGGATGGTTACTCCGGTGTTGAAGTACGTGTAACTCCCGTCCGTAATGAAATTATCATCATGGCCACAAAGACCCAACAGGTTTTGGGTGCAAAGGGTCGTCGCATTCGTGAATTGACCGCCATGGTTCAAAAGCTTTTCAACTTCGAAGCTGGCCGTATTGAATTGTACGCTGAAAAGGTCGCCACTCGTGGTTTGTACACCATCGCTCAAGCTAAGTCTCTCCGTTACAAGTTGACCGGAGGTTTGGCTGTCCGTCGTGCATGCTATGGTGTCTTGCGTTTTATAATGGAATCTGGTGCCAAGGGTTGCGAAGTCGTTGTATCCGACAAACGTGCTAAATCCATGATATGAGTTGATGGTCTCATGATCCACTCTGGTGATCCCGTCAACGATTACGTTGAATCTGCCATCCGTCACGTTTTGTTGCGTCAAGGTGTTTTCGGTATCAAGGTCAAGATTATGTACAGAAGCCATTGCCCGACAATGTATCTGTTGTTGAACCCAAAGATAGGCAGTTATATAAATCATTACCACGTTCTATAGGGATTTTATGTCAGCCATTACTAAACTATTTTGAAGTAATGTAGATGGTATGAATTAATCATTGAAAATAAAGTTTTTCAGAAACTATAAAAATTGTAAATATTTTTGAGGTAAAATAATATAGCAAAGAGAACATTGTTAAAAAATTTATTTTCCGTTAAAAAAATTTGTTTAAGTAAAAATTTCTAATTTTTTTTCTCCTACTGTTGTAACTTATTTAACCATTCATTCATTCATCCATCCTTATAGCCTCCATTTATTCATTCATTTCGACCAACTTTTTCTATACATTTTATAACAAAATCATACCAAATGGCAACACGTACTCCGAATTTTCGTTTTATGTATAAAAGTAAGAGAAACCTCAGTCATACCATACAAAATTTATTTTTTTATATTTTAAAACGAAATAAAAAAAAAAAAATCCTAACGGAAATGCATGATGAAAATGTGGTGTTAAACGGCATACTGGGACATTTTAAAGAAAAATAAAAAAAAAGAGTTTTATTGCAGTTTGTGTTTCTATTTCCTTAAAATGTATATTTTTTTTTCATCTACAAATTCAAGAAGCAAGTGAATTCTTAAGCTTTCTTTCCTACACTCATTAGTTAAGTCTTTCAACTAATACTTATATACATACATAGATATATATGTGTATATGTGTGTGTGTGCATGTGTGTTTATGTTACCATCCTACTGTTTATTTGTGTCGAAAAAAAAAAACTTTTCCTTAGAGCTTGTTAAGTTCTTTCCTCTTGTAGAAAATTAAGAATATGCCTTCATTAGTTATATGGTAAGAGGGAAAAAATCCTTAAATATTTTTTCTGTAAAAAGTTTTGTAGATTTTTACTACTATTACACATAGCTACATACAAACATACTATAATCCCTGCAGTCCTGGAAACAATAAAGCTTCTTTTTGTCAAGTGTGTGGAATGTAAAGCCAAAGGAACCAATTAATACTATCTGATAGAAAAGTAACTATTAGCAACCGGTAGCCTATATATCTGGCTAAATAGCAATTTAGCTAATTCCAAGTTGACACTTGCTACCTTTAAAACTGCAAGGTATATCTATAATAAACATTAGGAGCGTGAGTGTGAGTAACACATGAATTTCTGAGTATAAGGAGTGTGTATGTAATTAAATATTCCTTTAAGTGTGAGTGAGAGGGTTACTACTAATATGTTGAGAAGAAAATACAAGTTAGAAAATATTTATGGCTCCATCGTACCCCAATCAATAAATATTTCCAAGCGTTATAAATAAATGTTCGAAGCATTTATGCGTTTTAAAAAACATTTAGTTTTGATGTGCGTAAATGACAAGAAGTCATTGGTTGCCATATAAGGCTGTATGAGGAATGACCCCATCTGCCAATTCATTGCTTTAGGTTATCAAAAAATCGGAAGTTCACATTAGAGTGCTGGATATTAATATATATTTGCAGATCCTTTCCTTTATTTTTGTGATTTGTCCATAAACACATTTTGTTGGCGAACATACTCCGACTCAATCTACAAGAAATAAAAAAATATAGTTGTGCATGTTTACTATAACCATTTCAACATTTTTAACAATATTATAGTCACAGTAACTATTTAAATTATTGTGGTAACAATAATATGGTTAATATACGATTCACATGATTGTATCAACCATATATATGGTTACAGTAAACAAGTATATGTTTGCGACAACCATTCTCCAAACACAAGTAGTAACCCTCGCATGAGCTACTACTATGTTTGTGGGCAATTTACTTTCAATGTTTGTTTTATGTTGTAAAGTTATGAGATTTATTAAAAGTTTTTAAGCCTTTCATTCATCTTCCTTCCCTGTGAGCATAATGTTTTATTAAATTTATTAAAAGGATGAACACAGCTACCAAAACTATTTCCTGGCAAGAGATTTTTGTTGTTATCAATAGGTATAATATGTAATCATATTAAAGAACAACAACTACTTTATTCACAACAAAAATTGTTTAAAGTATTTCAACTTTTTAAGCACTCATATTATACTTATGGTTTTCACTTGGGAGTAGACGGTTTAATATTGTATGCTAATTAAGGTAGAACAGATTTCTTAAAGACCAGTAAAAATAGAATAGAAAATAGAAGTTAATCAGTAACTTACACTCAGAAAAATTTTACGCTATTTATTCGTGTGTGTTGTTTTCAACACATACAGGTATTTTGCACCAGCAATATAATTATTTTGTTATTAAAATCACGATTTACCATTAAACTAATAAACTAAAAAAATTATATTTTTAAACTTTTACTCTTCTGAATTCAATTCAATTATTTTATTTTATATTTATTTTGATATGAAAATTGTATACGTGTTGAATTTTATATTGATACTAATCTATGCTATATATGATAGCTAGGATCAATTATGGCTCATAATTAACAATATAATCATAAAATGAAACATTTATTTCAAAAACCAGTTAAGCAACAAAAAATCCAAAATTGAGTTAATGAGCGATTACTGTTTTGTAAAGGTAAATACATTGTTTAATACAAAACAATATAAATACAGCCCCCTATTATAGTGAAGCAAAGTCGAGAAATCCGTGTGTTGAGCAGAAAGAAGCCAAGTGACAGTGCTTGACTGGTTTCTGCATATGTAATACTAGGCTTTTTTTCATAAATGTTGTAGGTCTTAATATATGTATGTGAAAAAAATATATGAGTTCCAAGCATTAAAACCCCTTTGTTGGATATGAAGAGCTTTATGGGAATATTTGTTAATGGCCTACAAAGGAATCAGAATACACTGTAGAACGAGTGTATGATGATGAATAGTTATTTCAGAACAAATATGTATATATGAATATGATGCTAAACTCTTTAAAAAGTTTATTTGTCATTTTACATTTGAAGTTCCTAATAAAATTAAAATATTTCTTATAAAATTTAAATAGTGATGGTTGTTTGTTTCAGAAACCAGTCAAGTGCAAACTTTATATTATTTTTTAAAACATATGTTAATATAGATGTTTAGCAAACATTTACACAAATGGATAACTTTCATAGGAATTTAGTAAAAGTAATTTTTAAGTTGATTTAATCAAAATCAAAAATTTGTTGCTTGACTGCTACTTGAAATAAACAATTCAAATGTAGATAACCCTGACAAAATGTGTATTTAACATACTAATGTGCTTTGTAGTAAAGTCCCGAATAGATAAAAAACAAATACCACTTTCAGAAGGCTTTCTCCTTGGGAAAAATTCAAAATTTCATCATGTTATCTGTAAAATTTCATCAAGGTTTTCATGTATTAGTTAAGATTAACAACAACATGGAATGAAGTAGAAATACCTGAAAAGTGGTACTAAGAACTGAGGTCGAACAATTCTTAACGCTTACAGTTTTGATTGAAATTATTATTACAATTTACAAAAAAAAAAATATTTTTATAGTTCTAATCACTAGTGATGAAATTTTGAACCTTTTTCTGAAACTCTTCCATTATGGTTTTTATAGTGATTTCTGTCACTTTGTTCGAACAGGTTGTCCATCTCCGTTTAAAATCTGCCACACTTTTGGACACCTTTTATGTGCTTTTCAATTCTCTTTAAACAAGAGCTCAAGATCTCTCCACTGGCATTAGCTCCAGAATTTGCCTCTCTTGGTACAAATACCACATTATTGATCTTGTACCTCTCAAGACCTTTCTTACCATAGTGACAGGGTGCAAAGTCAGGCCAAAAATAAGTGGACACACTAAGAAGTCTTATGAATGGAAGCAGCCTATTTGGTAAACATTCCTTGATGTAAATTTAAGTATTTATAGAGCCTTTGTAACGAATATTTGGCTTTTTTGCCGCAACACAATCTTGTCTCAATTTTGTCTGCTTTTGGGGTCCTAAAGGTTTCTTCAGCATTCCCTCGAGCATCAGCAATATCAAGATTTTGACCCAAAAGCTGCGAAAAATCTGCCAGAACATATGTTTCGTCTTCCATTATGCAGCAGGAATATTTTATTTTTTTTTAAATTTGACTTCAATTTCCGTGCTCTGTTTTTGGCCTCTAAATTTTTAGCAGCGTTCCTGTGAGTATGTTTTTGAGCCTTGTATGTTTTTGAACCTGCATTGGCTTTAACTTTTCGTACCAAATAGTTTGAGCACTGAGCTAACCGGGCTGCTTTCCTACGGGATGTTTTGGGAGCTCTTTTGAAAATGCTTTCTATTTTTTTGGCTTAATAAACATCATGTGAACCATTCCTTCTACCTTAACCAGGTTTTCTATCAACGGACAAGCTCTCCCGGTACTGTTGAATAAGCTTTGAAACAGTTTGACGGCAGACTTTTGATTGTTTGGCCAACTTTTTGTAGAACCAAGTTGGGTTTTGTTGAAAATATTTAATAATTTTAGTACGCACTGGTCACTCATTTTAATAAGATTAACATCAAATGAACATAATTGACATTAAACATAATAACTGACATGCTTTACAAAGGTAACTTGATAAAAAAAATCAAATAATACTTGAGTTAAAAGTTTTAATGAAAAAGATTTCAGATAGGTTTTGTGAAGTACAACAAGAATCTGTTTTTTTAAATCTTGAGTTACGGGTAAAAACGGGTTTTAATATCGTTATGCACTTCTCTGCGCCTATACTTAGTTGAATATCAACTGCTTTTAAGTTTCTCAGAGAATTCTGTTTTTGTACCATTTTTCGAATTTGGAGATGTCTTTAAAAAGTTTTGCTTTGCATATAAAATTTTTATTTTTTTTGTGAAAAATCTAGCTGGACGAAATTAAAATAAAGATATCCTTCTGATCATTTAATGAACTTCTCATTACATTAGGTAACTGTAATTCATATTTTGTTTTTAGCTCTGATTAGGAAAAAGTAAGCTTTGAAGTCAGTTGTTGTCAAAAAATACATTTAGATTTCAAAGAGAAGTGTATTTTTTTGTGACTTTGATATATGATTATAAAGGCTATGGTGATTTTACTGTCATAGTTTTTGTTATTATTACTAAGCTTTATCACAAGGAAATATAGTACAATTTTCATTTAATAATTTCCATTGTAAGTATTAAACGAATAAGTTTTTTGTGAAAAGTTCAAAAAGTGAAACAAATAAATTATTTCCTTTTTTTCAAGTAGAGTTAAAGCTGATTATTCCGAATAGTTTCGCTGTAAAACTATATTCGGGTTAATCCTTCAAGTGTTCACTTTAAGGTAAATCAAAAACATCTTGCGCATTTTTGCGACCGCCATACATTTTTTTTCACTTTTCCAGTATAACCTCCAAAAAGTAAAAAAAGTGCTAAAATTGAAATATTTCCTATTTTCAAGTAGAGTTAAAGCTATTTATTTCGGATAGTTCTGGTGAAAAACAATATTTGCGTTAATCTTTCAAGTGTTCACTTTAAGGTAAATCAAAAACATCTTGCGCATTTTTACGACCACCATACATTTTTTGTCACTTTTTCGTTATGACCTCTTTACCGAAATTTTTGAAGAATGGGTAAAAACTCCCCAAATACATCGCAAAAAAAAAAGTTGACTTTTTATAATCCTTTACATATTTGAACACGTTTTTTATTTAATTCATAAGTGAGAAGTGAACCCAACGTAATTTATTAATTTTGTTCAGTTAGATTTGCGATCTACCACACTGTGCGGTGTACCAAATTTTAACAAAATATGGAACGCGTAAGGTCTAAAATTGTTTGTTTGCTCCCCTTTATATTTTGATATCTTAACTTAATTTCATATAATTCAATTTATTTTCAACACATTTTACACAATTTGGCAAAAACATATGTGTGGAAAACTACACACAAGGGTAAGCAACGCCACTTTTACAATTTTTTTTTTTAAATTTATAAAAAAAAAAGTTATTTTGGACGGATTCCCATACAAGGGTGAAATAAGGATTTTTTAAACATAATTTTTAAAATATTTTTTAAATTAAAAAATATATATATATTTGAGAGGTTTCCCAGGATTATTTGTTTAATTTTTCCTATTAATAATGTATTGTATTGATAAAATATTTAGGCTGACAGCCAAAATATATTTTCTACATGATTTTATATCTTTTCAGAAACATGCAAAAACAAGAAATAGTTCTATTAAATCCCTGCTTAATTTACTTACTAACACACCTTACACAAATATTTAAACTATTTATACCCAAATTCATAGTTGTGTGTAAGTATGTATCGTGCTAATAAAAGGGTTTTAAATCTAATTTGTTTCGAAAATATCCTAAAAACTTTTTAAAACCGACAACTATTTAAATTATTAATGGCAATTAATCAAGATTTAATTAGTAGCAACAACATACAACCCCAAACAAGAAAGAAATGGTTTACATTAAATTAGTTATTAACAAAATGATGGAAAACCATAAAAATGTCTTATTTACACAAAATATTTCATTATGTTGAGGTTAAGTATGTGAGGTTAGGAAATGAAAAGAAAACTTTTAAGACTTTGTTAAACGAAATTAAATCCTTAAACAAAAGTTTGGTATTTGAAACTACCTAAATTAGGTTTTGCTAGTAAATTAACAAATAATAATGTCTAATGGGAATTGATTTAATTTAAGCTGTAAGATATTTAAAATATTTTGTTGTTTTATTTATCTTTTAAATTAGTTATGTTTGATAAAGTTTATTTTCCTGTAGTTTTTATATTTTTTGTTATACTTTTTTTTTATAACAACATCTTTTTATTGATCCATTTAAGAGCTTTATAAAAAAACAAACAAAGTAAAGTTCCATTTTTGTCTGTATCATGCAACAATTTTATTTCCTCACAGTTCTTTTCATGCCTCTCTTTTATTTATATTTCTTTTTTTGATATTTTACAGATACAACTTTTGTCGGAAAATTTTGCATTACATTTTGCCCCAGCCTTAGCTATAGATACAGCAGAATATATATGCCTAGTAAATGACCGTCATATACCAGAAGCAATTGTTGATTTACTGGTGCAAGGTAAGTTACAATACCATGCTACATTTACACACATTTACCCTACTATACATGCATAAAACATCAACCTTCTACACAAAATACAATATTTAAAGTAAAGTAAAGTGCAGTGCTGTAGCTTGTGTATCTAGTATTTGTTAATAACTTTAGCAAGTTAAACTTTTTCTTTTTTTTTTTTTGTATTTTGTTTTTTTATTAATTTTCATTTTTTTTTCCTTAGATGTACCAGATCCACCTGAAAGACCACTACTGATAAGTTTTACATCACGTTCCGTTAACTTATCATGGGCCCATTCACAACATCCACGAAATGCTCCTGTAACGCATTTTATTATTGAAACCAGGTAAGTGTAAGGGAATTTCTACGGAAATTGTAGTAAATTATAGAAATTGTTGCTGCATATTTATTACTCTGTAGTCATGTTAAGTTTGCTGTATGTTTCATAGGCTTTTCTCACTTGTAAGTGGCAACTGGAAAAGGAATTCTTAATGTGTATTACAGACTATGATGTATAAGTATGGCTACGTCTACATTTTCTTTTTTTTATTTTCATTTCGTACTCATGCTCATGCATTTGTTATTTATGTAAAGTAATTGTTACTTTTTCTGGGCTTATGTAGTGAAAAAAGGTGTGCAGCATGAATGTTTAATAATTTCAAAAATATATGAAACACATGCTATGATTTATTAAGGTCACTAAAGGTAGATATTTTGTACGGCGCTCCCTAATGAACTAACGTTGAATACTGTATATAAGTTTTGAAATACTTCAGAAAACCTTTTTTGGCAAGGCAATGCAAGAAATCTTTACTAAACGAGAAAACCTTTGGGGCAAAACCGCTTTGAGATACATACAAGAGGAGAAATCTGAAAAATGTTTGTGGATTTATTTCTATTTTAGAAATTGGGGAGTTATTTCATTATGAACTAGGTTCATAATTCTGGAAATGAAATAATTCCTCAAAAAAAAGATTACTAAGTCCCTAAATTTCGTTGTTGTTTTTTATACAAATTTGTGGCTTTAGTTAATTTTCGGTTAGAGGACTAAGTTAATAGCGCCATTTTGTACACCAAATGTCTATTAATGCTTTTTTTTGCATATAAGGACTGAGATCGAAAAGATATAAGGACGAATTTGCAATAGCGATTTGAATTTAACGGTCTGTAGCATTCATCATGTTTATAAACACGCAAGTATGGCAACACTAACTGTTTAAGCTGCTAACATTGACATCGAAAGCTCTAGAATTCGAACATACTAGTTTGTCCGTTAAGAGCAATGTAGAAGATTCCCGAAAGATGGTGTGTGTTTAAATTGTGGCAGAGGTTGAAGTCGTGAGTGAATTCATCATTATCAACTGTCGTGTACATTTGAGTTTCTACATTATAAAGTGTGTGTTCATTTCTGCGGATTGATAAACGTGTATAAAGACACTGAGTGACTATTTGAACTGTTGTTGTTGTACATTTTAAATAAATAAAGAGTTGTTACACATTTTAAACTACTAAAACTGCTTTTATTTGCAATCAAAAGTATCCGGTTTATTTAAAGGAAATAAACCAACGTTTTTAAAAGGTTAAAACGTAAGAATATATATATGTTAATAAAAATGAAACCATTAAAATTACAGTATTGATTTTTTTATTTGATTGAAATTAGTTCTAGTAAATAGTGATGAATTTATGAACCTTTTCCGGAAACCCTTCCATTAAGGTTTTTATTGATCTACCATACTTTTGGACAGCTTTTTTGTGCTCTTCAATTCTCTTTTAACAAGAGCCCCATATCTCTCCACTGACCTTAACTCCAGGCAGTTTGGAGGATTTGACTCTCTTGGTACAAATACCACATTATTGTTCTTGTGCCACTCAAGACCTTTCTAACCATAGTAACAGGATGCCAAATCAGTCCAAAAATAAGTGGACACATTAAGAAGTCTTATGAATGGAAACATCCTTTTTTGTAAACATTCCTTGATGTAAATTTCCGTATTTATAGAGCACTTTGTAACAAATGTTTGGCTTCTTTTGATGCAACTGCATATTGCTTGCCATGACAAGAACTTTTTGGGAAATTTTTCTGCTTTTGGATCCTAAACTTTTCTACAAAATTCACTCGAGCATCAGCAACATAAAAATATTAACCCGGACGCTGTGGAAAATTTGTGTTTCTTCACCCATTATATAGCAGGTATATTTTTTGTATGAAATTTGACTTACATTTTCATGCTCTGTCTTTGTCCTCTAAATTTTTAGCAGAGTTCCTGTCAAGAACTTTTTGAGCTTTGTATGTTTTTAAGCCTGCATTGGCTTTAACTTTTCGTACCAAATAGTCCGAGTACTGAGCTAACCGGACTGGTTTCCTACTGGATGTGTTGGTAGCTCTGCTTAAAATACTTTCTATTTTTTTGGCTTTAAAATCATCATGTGGACCATTCTTCTACATGAACTAGGTTTTCTATCAACGAAAAAGTTCTCCCGATACTCTTTAATAATATTGGAATAAGTTTCAAGGCAGACCTTTGATTGTTTGGCCAACTTTTTGTAGGACAAAGTTGGGTTTTGTTGAAAATATTTAATAATTTTAGTACGCACTTTTTTCTTGGCACTCATTCTAATCAGATTAACAACAAATGAACATAATTGACATTAAATATAACAACAGACATGCTTTACAAAGGCAGCTTGATCAAAAAAATCAAATAATTCTTAGGATAAAAGTTTTTTCGATGACCATTTTGGCCGAAATAACAGTGGAAAATTAATGATTTAGAAACTATAATATCTGACATATTTTTAAAACCTAACGTGATAACTTTTGGCTGAAATAGTGTGTATACTTTTTTCTCACTCTTTAATATTTTCAAAATATTAAACAAATATCACGATAAGAAAATATAATAGAGTCAGTTGTTATCAAAGCTTTTGTGTCTTTCAGTTTTTCATGATCAATATGTATTCTTGCGAAAAATGCAAATAAGTATTTTGAACAATACTACTACTCATACCACACGTAGTTGAAATATTACTTTGTAAATTAATATATTCTTTAAAAGATCTGTTTGCTATTTTCATTTATAACACTATATTAGTAAAGGTTAAATAAGAAGGGGTTTCACAATAATTTCATGGCACGTTTAAATGCTAGTGCAGTGACAAGTAAAATTATATCGCTGTTTTGATTGCAAAAAAGCCTGAAAAATATATTCTTTCTCTAAATATTTTATAGCCTAATTTATTTGTTTATATTATTTATACACTATTTCCTATAGAAAAGGACATTTTACACTATATTTTCTGTAGAAAATGCTGTTAAATTTGGTATATGACTTAAAAATGCGGGATTTACAATATAGCGTATCTTTTGAAAGAGGTTTTTGTTTTAAATAACTTATATGTAATTTTGAATGGTACATATCTGTCATTTATATTTTCCTTAATTAGAAAATGTCGAATTTTATACCAACAAAGCGTCATATGCCTGAAGTTGTGCTTTACTTGTTTAAATTGAAAAAAAGGTGCAGCTGAAGCATGCCGATTGCTCACCAAAGTTTATGGTGAATGTGTTCCATCGGTGAGAGAGATGGTTTGTTCGATTCAGAAGTGGTGATTCTGACACGGAAGACAAATTTCACCCAGGCCAGCTCAAAATGTTTGAAGACCAAGATTTGGAGGTATTACTCAATGGAAATTGTTGTCAAACTCAACAAGAACTTGCAAAATCATTGGGAGCTACTCAAGCAGCAATTTCAGGACATGATACCGTAATAAGTACTCAATCATGACAACACACGCCCACATTATGCAACCCTTTTAAAAAACTATTTAGAATGAAGTGGTTGGGAAGTTTCGCCTCACCAGCATTATAGTCCAGACTTTGCCCCGTCCAATTACTATTCCTTTCGATCGATGCAGAACGCACTCTCTGCAATACGCTTCACCGTAGAACAGCCTATCCGAATTGGCTTCATTCGTTCTTTTGGCTCGGAATCCATATGTTGTCAGAAAGATGATAAACGGTAAAACGCTCTTTTTTTAGTAATTCAGTTGAAAGGTTATACTACGCCTACAAAACAATTACAAATATGATGTGCCGCCCTCTAGCCCCCATTTCACCTACGGACCCATGTAAATAGAAAACAACTCAGAAACACCTGAGCACTGACTATGTGAAATTTCATCTCCAATAGTTCATAGCTGCTGAATTATTTCCTTAAGATCCTGATTTTCTAATGCGATTCCCTACAAATAAAATTTTTCTTTTAAAGAATATTTAGATGAAGCAAAAGCCAAAGTTAGTATTTCTTCAATTTTTATATTGAAAAAATCCAATGGTGTTAAATCACACAATCTATGGGTTCAATGAGACTAGAGAGTACACGACCAGGAAATGTCACATAAAATTACTGAAACGTTTCGCGGGCTCTAGACCCCCAAATGCAGCAATTTCGTCTATTAATAAAGCATTTACTAAGAATAATTTGGCTCAACAAAATTTATTTATTTTTTAAATATTTTTGGGCAATCAAAAATTATGGTCTGCCATACTAAACTTTTATTTTCCACTGTATTCACATTAAAACAAATAAGTATGTATTAATAGGGTGATGTTTATGATTGGTAAGAGTAATGAAAAGGAAATGTAAAGGAAAACTAGGAAACACACACACATACAGAAGCAACAAAAAAAAAACTTTTAAGTGCTTAGTTGAAGTAAAAATTGTGACAACAAAGTTGAATATTCCTCTACACAAATGTACATTTATTATAGAGTGTGTGTGTGTGTTTGCATGTTTCTAATAAAAACAGAGGAGTAATTGTGGGTGGGATTGTAAAGGTGTTTCAACGACTGCGTGCAAGTAAATACCTGTTTAATAGTGACAATGTACTTATTCATGCTGAAGCAAAGTAGGAATATTAAAGATTTTAAACCTAATAAACTTTTTCCTATTTTTATTTTCTTCCATTAAATATTTATTATCATACGAAAACAATTTTAAAATATAAAGTAGGAATTAATTAAAAAAAGTGTGTGTGTGTTCTTCATTTACAAAATGAACTACATATTAAATAATTAAAAGAAGTAAAAACATAAAGAAAATGTATGTTAATATCATGTAGTATTTAATGGCCTAGAAAGAAAAGTGATAAAAATTTAACATAAGAAACAAAACATTCTGATTCAATAAACATTTAGTACACTTTTAGTTAATTACGTAGACACTTAGTGAATTTTAAAGTTTATTAATTGATAATTTAAATATTTAAAGACATATTAATGAACATATGAAAAAAGAAAGTTGAATTGGTGGCGATAAATAACATTGTCATGCTTATTGTATTTCTGTTTTTCCTAAAATTTTTAATAACACAGCAGTTATTAGGGTGGGACCAAAAAATGTTGTTAATTCAAATATTAAAGTTTAATTCATTCTAAGATATAATTAATTATCAAAATGTTTGTTTTGGCGTCAGCATTTGGTGAGCTGAAACAAATACATCAGATGGGGAAAAAATAGCGTTCTAAAAATTCAAATAAAGTTCAAACTACAATATTTCCAATTTCCAATCGCATTTAAGAAGTTTCTAATTATGTTTCAGAAAATTCGAATTGAATTTAATTAATTTCCAATTATATTTCAGAATTGTATTTCAGATACTATCAGATATTTATTTCATAATATTTCAATTATATTTCTCAATAGAAATGGTGTAAATTGAATTTCGAAAAATATAATAAACCCGCTTCGGTGAATTTGTATGAGGTTTCTAATGGATTATTGGATATATGACTTAAAAATGCAGAGTTTTCTAAAATTTTCAGCTTTTGAAACATTTGTACAATATAAGATAGGTCAAAGTCTTGGCCAATGTTAGCTATGACCTCTTCCCATCTTGCTGGTAGCATATGGATTCCGAGCCAAAAGAACTGCTCATCTTTTGAGGCCAAGAACAAATCAAGCAATTATCGGATAATCTGTCCCAAGCGTTCTGCATCACCTGAAACATATAGTAGTCGGACGGTGCAAGGTCTTGAAAATAAGGCAGGTGAGGCAAGACTTTCCAACCACTTCATTCTAAATATTTTTAACAGGTGTAGCTACACGCAGAAAAAAATATAGTTGTGCATGGTTACTGTAACCATTTCAACATTTGTGCATGTTTACTGTAACCATTTCAACATTTCTAACAATATTATAGTCCTAGTAACTATATATATGATATGGTTAATTTACGATTCACATGATTGTATCAATATTTTTTTGATAACCATTTATATGATGAGGGACTTACCATATTATGTTGCTCTCGGCTTATGAATATCATAATCTGAGAACAACATATTATGATAAAATTATTCATCATAAAAATGGTTGTCACAAACATATACTTGTTTACTGTAAACATATATGTATGTTGATACAATCATGTGAGTCGTAAATTAACCATATTATTGTTACCACAATCATATATATAGATACTGTGACTATAATATTGTTAAAAATGTTGAAATGGTTACAGTAACCAAGCAGAACTATATTTTTTTTCTGCGTGTAAGCGTAGTCGTGATGGAATATTACGGAATCATGTATGGCCGCATATTCTGGTATTTTTTCGGCCTGTGCTCACTTCAATCTAATCAGTTGCGTTCGGTAGAGGTTCCCTGTGATGGTATAGTCAGATTTTAGCAGCTCATAATAGATAAGACCCTTTTGCTACCATCAAATAGAAAAGAATTACCTTGGCGCCATTAATATTTGGCTTTGGTATCGATTCGGCTGGTTGGCCGGTCTTCACATACAACCTCTTACGCTTCGCGTTATTATAAGGAAACTTCTTCGCAGCATTTTCAGACATACAAAATCGTATTTCAAGGTATCTCAGCTTCAACTCATATTGTACCCAATTTAACTGCTTCTGGATGAATCCTGCTGCTTGCAAAAGATTTGGAACTGTTGTTTGAGTAACTCGCAATGATTTTGCAAGCACTTCTGAACCGAACAAAAGATATCTTGCACATTGAAACCGATGGAACACATTCACCATTAGTTTTGGTGAGCAATCGGTGTGCTTCAGCGCCGCTTTTATTCAAATTAATGAAATAAGGCTAAATTTCCCGAATATGACACTTTTTTGGTACAAAATTCGACATTTTCAAAGCAAAAAAATTTTGTAGTGTAAATCATAGAGAAAGTAGAGATAGAGCGGAAACTAGAAAAAACTCAAACAAAAAAATAACTCAAAAAAGTTACACACGAGTGTTGTTCTTGTGACATCGTAAAATTCTTAACACACGTTTTTCATTAATACTTTTAACCTAATTATTATTTGATTTGATATTTTTTTATAAAGTTACCTTTGTAAAACATGTCAGTTATTATGTTTAATGTCAGTTATGTCCATTTGTTGTTAATCTGATTAAAATGAGTGACCAGAACAAAGTGCGTACTAAAATTATTAAATATTTTCAACAAAACCCAACTTGGTTCTACCTAAAGTTGGCAAACAATCAAAGGTCTGTCGTCAAACTGATTCCAATGTTATTAAACTGTACCGGGAGAACTTGTCCGTTGATAGAAAACCTGGTTCAGGTAGAAGGAATGGTTCATATGATATTTATTAAGCCAAAAAAATAGAAAGCATTTTCAAAAGAGCTGCCAACGCATCCGGTAGGAAAGCAGCCCAGTTAGTTCATTGTTCGGACTATTTGGTACGAAAAGATAAAGCCAATGCAGGTTTAAAAACATACAAGGATCAAAAAGTTCCTCACAAGAACGCCGCTAAAAGTTTAGAGGCCAAAAACAGAGCACAGAACTTGAAGTCAAGTTTTATCAAACAAATATTCTTGCTGCATAATGATGACGAAACGTATGTTCTGGCAGATTTTTCCCAACTTCCTGGTCAAAAAAAAGTTTAGGACCCATGAAAAGTTTATGACCCAAATCAGACATAATGTCTCAAAATGTTCTTGGTATGGCAAGCAATATGCAGTTGTGGCAAAAGAATCCAATCATTTGTTACAACGGGCTCTATAAATACCGAAATTTACATAAAGGAATGTTTAAAAAAAGGCTGCTTTCATTCATAAGACTTCATTATGTGTCCACTTATTTTTCGCCTGATTTGGCATCTGTCGCTTTGGTAAAAACTGCCTGGAGCTGAGTCCAGTGGAGAGATATTGGGCTCTTGTTAAATGAGAATTGAAGAGCACAAAAAATGTGTCCAATAGTGTGGTAGACTTTAAACGGAGATGGACTACCTGTTCGAGCAAAGTGACAGAAAACAGTGTAAAAAGGTTAATGGAAGGGTTGTCGAAAAAGGTTCAAAATTTCATCACTAGTGAATAAAACTATAAAAATATATATATTTTTTTGGTAAATTGTAATAATTTCAATCAAATAAAAAATATTAAAACTCAAAACCGCGTGCAAAAGACACGCCATCTATTGTACTCCTATACAATTTTTCCCAAAAATTAAAAATTTTCTAACTATCGCGAGAACTCGGTTAGGGTGTTGGAAAATCAGCTAAAAATCAGAAAAAACTCTCTTTATCCTTTGATGCATCTCACCAAGGACTGATGCCATATCAACAATTTTAGTTAAGAACATTGACATCTTATGTCTCCTCTATATAAACGGGGCCAGCCTAATGTAGAAATATGAACATACATATGTATTGTATATATATTATTGTCATATTTTTAAACAATATAGACAGAAAAACAGCTCAACCCCTAGCAGCAGCAGCGGCAACATCAGCATTTACATACATAAAATTGAGACATGTGTGTCAGGAAGTGTCGTTTTTATGTCAAACCAAAAATACATTAGGGAAAAATATTTAATATTGATGATGAAGATTATGATCTCAAAACAAACAAACAAACAACAAAAAAAAAAAAGAAATACAAGAAAAATTGATGAAATTTTCTGAAAACCACAGAATACACTTTATGAAAAAAAAGATATGAAAAATGCTTATACATTTCCATAGAAAAGTAGAGAAAGAAAAATTGACATATTATTGCAAAAAAATAAAAAAACAAACATATTTAAAGACAAATGGAGAAAAGTATTCCCCAAAATTTATGTATTGAAGACAATTTCTATAGAAAAATTTTATAACACAAATAAAATACCTAGAACTTTTCTAATGAAACATCAACAACAAAGCAATACAAATATGAATGAGGATTTTTGACATTAATTTGAAAAAAAAAGAAAAGGAAAACTCAAATTGAAATGAAAATGAAAACCAACCCTGAACAATTTGATTAAAAACATTTCTCAATAACAGCAAAACAAACAAATGCGATTTAAGCTAAAATTTAAAATAATATTTTTGCATCAATTAAATACCTAAGCAGTGATTTTGTTTAAGCATTCATTGTTGTTAACAAAAAAGTTTAGTTTAAAAATACTACTACACAAACATACATAGGTATTTATACCCTACACCACCATAGTGGGGAGGGTATAATGGATTTGTGCAGATGTTTGTAACGCCCAAAAATATTAGTCTAACACCCACCTTAAAGTATACCGATCGACTCAGAATCACTTTCTGAGTCGATTAAACGATGTCCGTCCGTCCGTCCGTCTGGCTGGCTGGCTGGTTGGCTGTCCATGTAAACCTTGTGCGCAGAGTACAGGTCGCATTTTTGAAGATACTTCGATAAAATTTGGTCCATATCATTTTTTCTGCCCCAGAACGAACCCTATTGAAACTGGCTGAAATCGGTCCATTATTTCACCTAGCCCCCATACAAATGTCCTACCAAAATTGGACTTTATCGGTCATAAATGTTTAATTTATATATGTATCTACACAAGTTTTTCTCTAAATAAGTTTTATATATACAGAATTCATGCCACCAAATTTTATGATGATCGGTTCATAATTAGTCATAGCTCCCATATAAGGCCTGCTTCCGATAATCACTTCAACGATCATAAATCTCCTAAAAATGTTGGTATGCACATAAAATGCAACATAAATAACTTTCATATAGACATTAACCTAATTTCATGGTGATCGGTTCATAATTGGTCATAGCTCCCATATAAGGCCCACTTCCGAAAATCGCTCACGAATATAAATTATTGAAATTTTGAAAGAAAAATGTTTTTGCTCATTTCTTAGTGTAGGGTATTATATGGTCGGGCTTGACCGACCATACTTTCTTACTTGTTTTTATTGTGTTATTATAGTTATTAGTTAAGGGCATAGATAAATTGGACTTTATCGGT
Organism: Calliphora vomitoria; assembly: GCA_942486065.2. Lineage (NCBI taxonomy): Eukaryota > Metazoa > Arthropoda > Insecta > Diptera > Calliphoridae > Calliphora > Calliphora vomitoria. The sequence continues at coordinate 18,181,578 of OW818029.2, forward strand.
CATAAATGTTTAATTTATATATGTATCTACACAAGTTTTTCTCTAAATAAGTTTTATATATACAGAATTCATGCCACCAAATTTTATGATGATCGGTTCATAGATCGGAAATTCTCCTGTCAAAGACCTAACTCAGTTGTCAAAAACCTAAGTGGTGAGAATGTATTAGTAAAAAAAGTATGTGGAAACAAAAACAACACTCGTATGTGTAACATTTTTGAGTAATTTTTTTTTTTTGTTTGAGTTTTTTTCCAGTTTCCGCTCTATGTTTCTCTATGGTTAACTCTCTTTGACAGGAGAGTTTCCGATCTATGTGTATTTATCTATAATTAAGGGTTAGTACTCGAGAAAACCACTCATTTTCATTATTGAACAATAATGATAAAGCACATTTTCACTTTGAGGGCTTTGTTAATCGACCAAATTGCAGCATTTGGTGTTCGGCTGGAGACAATAAACGGACATACTTCTTTAAAAAAGAAACTGGTCAAGCAGTGACTTATTTATCGTTTTTTCAACACGATAAGAGAGTTCTTTCCTTCAAAATGGACATATGTGGATGATATGTTGTTGTAACAAAACTTTTCCACATGCCATACAGACCGTAAAACAATTCAATAATTGCATGGGACATCTGATCATGTACTCTCTCTTTTCTACGATCAGAGTTTCCCATGATTTAACACCATTGGATATGTTTTTATGCTATTGGTATTCATTATTGTTTTATAATTTATCACACAGAGTAAACAGATTCGTGATAGCAACCGAATTTATTGCCAATCGAATAATTCGGTTTCACACATAGAATTTTTCGGTCCTATCAACAGAAAGTCAATTGATAAAGAAGAATTTCGATTGAAGCAACCAAACTTTTGTTACCTCTTCCAAAATTTTGTAGCCACATCTATAAAATTCGGTTACTAAGATAGAATCATTCGATTGACAACAAATTCGGTCACACCACAACAACTTTTTTACATTATTCAGCTGTATTACGAAAATCAGCATACTATGAGAACTGTTTTTCATTCACTTCGAGCATCAATGGCTTTATTGAAAGCTCACATCAATGGCTTGTCACATAATACATATTCTGTCTCCAAATTGCAGCTGGTTTCAGTCCAATTACTCCCACAAAAAAATTATAGTCTGAAGATTCGTTTTTTTTTTAACAAACACAAACTGCAAAGCCTGTATCACCTTGAGCCTTTGGCGGGAATCAAACCCGCAACCCTCAGATTGTCAGTTTGGATCTATCAACTTACCGCTTAGATCCCGTGATATCACAACTCAGGATTTTTATCTTTGCAATTATGTGAAGTCAGAAGTCTTAATTCGCAAGATATCGATATAGTGACATAAAATTGGTCCTTCAGAATGGACAGCGCAGTCGCCGCCAAAATTTTTAACAAAATTGTATTTAAAAAATAAATGTCAGACATATTTCTTTCCGGTCAGAATAATGATTCTGTCATCTAATTCTATTTTAAGTGTGTTTATTTAAAATTAAAAATCCCAAATTTAATCACCCTTTTCAACGAATATTCGAATAATTTGTCCAGAATACTATCAAATTAAAACACGAAGGGGAAAGGAAGAAGGATCCAAGATATCAATTGTCATTATTTAATAGTTAATGCAATTTAGATTTCAAATTACTTAATTGAACTATTTTCTATTGCAAACGTAACAGAGACAAATATGTCGCGTGCTAAATCAAACTGAATGTAAATGATTTTCAACATGAGTCCTATCAACAGAAAGGCATATAATTATATTTTAGTTAAAAACAAATCGTTTAAAAATAATGTTCTAAACGACATTTATTGCTAATATACAGAGTTTTCCAACAAGAGGAAAACCCAAAGAAAAATTTAATTTTTTTTAGATAAATGATCGGATGTTTATTTCATAATAAAGAGGAAGGCATGCCGTTAACAATGAAAAACAACATCAGCCAAATGGCCACCACGATCACACTTACAGGACCATTTCCTTTTCATGAAATTTTCTATAACCAAATCCCAAAGTGGCTGAACTATGTCCTCGATAGCTTCACGAATTCTATCTTTGAGGTCTTGAATCGACGCTGTGCTGTTGGTGTAGACCTTATCTTACACGTGGCCCCAAAGGAAGAAGTCGCAAGGTGTTAAATCACAAGATCTCGGTGGTCAATTGTGATCACCTCTTCGAGAGAGTAAAGACACGACGTTGTTGATAATCGGTCGGCTTGAGTTCTTGTGTTAACTGAACTTTATAAGCCTTAAGACCCTTATGACCTTTATGCTAAATACGTTGTTATGACGTTTGTGGAATGCCCTTGGAATTGGGCAGAACGACGAGGAATGGACAAACCTCGATTTTCTTCAACACTTTTGGCTACAGCAGCAATATTCTCAGTTGTTCTTGAGCGACGTGCATGCATTTTATTCTTCACACCACTAACTTGTCCCAACAGCTCGAATTTGTCCACCAATTCCTGTATTGCGGTCCGACAAGGTGCTTCACGACGACCCAAAAATGCTTTAGTTTTGTGAAATGTGACTGCAAGATTTTCACCATTTTTGTATTGAATTTTAGAATATCAATGCGTTGTTGAAGTGTGCATCGTTCCAGTTTTAGTAATGGCATAGTTTCTACTTGTCAAATGTCAAAGAATAAAAGCTTCAAAAGTGACAGCTACCGAAATACCGGGTGTTTCAAAATAACACCACTTGTTGGAAAACCTTTTATTAGCAAAACCAACGCCATAAAACCTACCGTTTGTACTTAAAAGTTGTAACGAAATATAGAACATTTAAGATTTCTTTATTTTTTTAAGTTGAAAAGAGTAGTACTGCCGCGTTCTTGACTGTTAGTAACTAACAGCACTTTCCGTTTCTATTATAATTCCATTTTAAGTGCTTACAGATAGTATTTAGTGATATCTAAATAATGGCTTATTTAAGGTAACTAGTGGCCGCCAATGACATCACCAGGTTAAAAAATTATTTTAAATACCAAAGTTATAGTAAGTAGTTAGTCATTACATTAAAAGTTTAAACCATTGCTACATAATTAAAACTTTTGCTGGAAATCTAACTTTCAAGGGAAGAATTATTAAGCAATATTTACAGCACATAACAGTGTCCAGAATGTACATCTGTACATAAATATTCAACAATAAATACTTCCATAAGAATTTGTAATACGAGTGCATTAAGTTTTACTAAGAAAAATATTTCCCAGTAAACATTTTAAACATTTTTGAAAGCACCTATAAAAAAAGTGATGAAACACTCTTTTTCATACACTGCCACAAAAGCGCATGCTAATTAACTTACACTAATACTACTAGTAGAGTAAGTTAATTAACCTAGCCTTTACACATGCAAGTAACAGTTCGAAAAACACGACACATTGATACTTTTGCACTAACACAATCACACAAACGCCAGGTAACGATCAATTGTGAGAGAGAAAAGCTATGATTTAAACCAGCGAAAGGCAGACTGACACCACTACATTTTTTAGATATTGTAGTTGTATGAGTTGAGTAAAAAGTTGAACAAGCATAAAAAGCGAAAAGCGTAAAACAACCTGCTTCTATCAATGCTCATGCGAGACTGACTGGTTTTGATTGTTTTTATACAATGTATGTGCTTGCGTACATGTGAAAACAAAAACAAGAGAGCTCATTTGAGAGCTCAATGCCTTTCGCTGATTTAAACAGAACAAAACACATACAAATGGGAACCTAACCTACAAAAATAATGTATTCTATAATATTCTCCATCTTCGGCAGGGCTCTAGCTCTCCTTTACAAAGTGGTGCTAAGAAGCGCCTCTTTCAAAGTGTACAAAAAAAATAAATTTTTTTTTTATTTAAGTGCTTCGAAAAGAAGTAAAATTTTTTAATGGCTTTGCATTCCTTGTTCTTCTTCCTTTATCACAAACAGCGCCAAACCTGAATAACTTTTTTACACCTTTTTTATGTTTTTGAACAACCACGAGTATGTAAATTTATGCCATTGAGAAACAAGTGAATGATCTTTGCTCAAAATAATATAAATACCGGCTGCTTTCATTCCTTTGCTGTTACCTTTTGTACAAGAAAATTTATTGAAAAACTTTTAAGTTTTGTTCACGATGTTCATCAACATCATCAGTAACGCTGCTTGAGATGTAGGATGCTGAATTGTGTGGTGTTCTATGTTCATCAGCATTGTATTGAGGCATGTTGGGAATGTGGGATGCGTGAACATAAGAAGACCAACTAAATAAGTGTCATATCTTCTATATCTACCTATATAACGCGATTTTCGTATGGCTTGGAAGTGAAAAAAAAAGAACTTAATCTGCCAAAAACAGATATATTTGTTTTCAATATATTAGCAATAAACCTGTCATCAAGAACGCTACAAAAAATACTCTAGAAAAATGCAAAATAATAAAGAAATTAAAGTGTTTTTTTGTTTTGGTTTAGTGCAAAAAGCTGGGTTGGTTCTATTGTTGTTTCCAATATATTACATGACATCCAGAACGCTACAAAAAATAGCTCTCGTTATCGACTGCAGCTAGAACAATGTACAAATCTGCAAAAAGTTCTGGATTTACAGTAGATGGCGTATCTGCTAAACGCGATTGTTTTTTAACATAGTCTGCTTTTACACACAGCAAGTTTACTTGAAGGAAATCTCTTCGATTCTCTTTTAAACTTGATCGTCTGTTTACACACAGCAATTTTGTATGTCAAAACCTAATAGACGCCATAGTGCTAATGCGAAAACAAAAGACAATTTAAGAGACCAGTGCAAGCAAGTGTGTTCCCCTCTTCTTTCTTCTTGCCTTTTTCTCCTATACACTCAGACTTGCGGCAAGAAAACTTGTTTAGATAAAAGCAGACTTTTGAAATGCCATTTAGTTATTGAAAGTTATAGTGTAACATCATTTTTCTTGTTTCAAAAATGTCGAGTTTTGTACCATCAAGGCGTCATATGGGGGAAGTTTTGCTTTACTTCTTTAATTTTAAAAAATGTGCCGCTGAAACACACCGATTGCTCATCGAAGCTTATGGTGAATGTGTTTCATATGTTCCAACGTGCGAGATATGGTTTCTGCGGTTCAGAAGTATTGATGTTTACACGAAAGACAAATATCGCCAGGTCAGCCCAAAAAGTTTGAAGATTAAAAATTGGAGTTGGTTCTCCATGAAGATTGTCGCAAGAGCTTGCAAAATCATTGGAAGCTAATCAAGCAGCTGTTTCAAAACGTTTCCAAAAGCAGGAAATTTGCAGTGCTGAAATCTGACCATATTAGCACAGGACACCTGGATTAAATGTAACTGGTTCGTTTGAAGCGAGCATTGGCCGTAATATTCCATCATGACGCTCGGCCACATGTTGCAATTCCTATTAAAAAGTATTTATAATGAAGTGGTAGGAAAGTTTTGCCTCACCCGCTTTAAAGTCCAAACCGTGCTCCGTCCGACTAATATTTGATTCGATCGATGGAGAACGCTGTCTCTGGGGTACGCTTGAATTTGGCGCTGAGTATCCGATATTGGCTTGATTTGTTTTTGGCCTCAAGAGATGAGCAGTTCTTTTGTCTCGGAATCCATATGTTGTCAGAAAGATGAGAAAAGTTCATAGCTAACAATGGTCAATACTTTTAATATACTTATATTGTACAAATGTTTCTTTTGCCACAGGTTTTACTCATCTAAATATGCATGTTAAAATGATACAAACATTTGTTTTTGATAAATATACACTTACGATAGCGTACGTGACACATTTTAGATTACTATATGCTGAAATTTGTTTTCTATGTAAATCCACGTTATTTTATTATGAATTTAATTTGTTAAACACTTGATAAGAACAATCGTGGGGGACTGACAACTAGATACCAGAACGCGACATTGAACTATGAACATTTGTTCCTTTTTCATTTGTTTGTATTAATTTTTTGATAGTAAGATTTCATAAGATGTGTGCAATGGGGTTTTAATGAGCAGCCTCTGAATTGTTCAGTATTTGGGAGAACAATTTTAGACAATGGAGCAGAGAAAATGTAATAAAAAATTAATATATTTTCAGTTTTCTGACAAATTTTGTCATTATAACAACCGTTAGCTGCAAACATTTTTGGTCCGGGTGGACAAATAGCCATCTGTGAAAATGGCCATATATAACATCCTAAGAACTTGTTTATATGTTTCGACCATCCAGCAAGGACTTAGAAAATTCATCCTTTAATCTTTTGAAATAATTACAACAGAAGCTTCTATTCAAATATTTAACAGTAGTATAGGATATGGTGACAGAGCTATTATTTAAGTTATTTATATATAGGAGTATTATTGTGTTGCAATCGGTCACTTTATTATTTTATTTGCTTATTTGAAGAATTTCTTTTCTTACCTATTTATTTGCAATTCAATGTGAATTTAAGTATTTTTACATTCAAATTGCTCAAGTGCCACAAACAACAGAAATACGTTGTTGAGCAGACAAAAGTGATGTTGAAAAACTAAAAAAAAAAAAAAACTCAACAGCTAGTCCACCAACACAGTGAAACACTTTTACACACACATAAACCTGAATGTATTTACAACTTTTTACAATGCACCTTTTTACAAAGTGAAAATAACGACAGTTACGCCAAGTTTTAATGGAACTGAAGAGAAAAAAAATGAGAGTCAAATAAAATGAGTATGAATGAGCGAATGAGTGCAAAGAATAGAAGGACGAAATTTCAGTGTTACTTAAAGCTTACATGTATGGATTGGCATGTGTATGTGTGTGTTCTACTAACATATGTGTGTTTGTGTAAAAGTGTTTAAGTAAGGATATGTTCTTTTTTTATATATCAGAGTATCTGAATAACACTAAAGTGGTTTCTGGGGAAATCGCCAGGTTAACCAAGTATAAAGGACAAAAACACATACACATATGAATATTTGTGTAGATGCGAGTGTGTATGTAGTATGTGCGTGTTTGTGTGTTAAATTGTGATTGGTTTTTTATATCCCTTTTCTGTGTTAATATTCCAGCAACAAAAAATTAACAACAGCACCAACATGAACAAATACCAAATGAAAACATATACGAACAGTAAACGCATTCAATATATTGGACACTGTCTTAGTAAAAGGCGATAAATACCATATTTTTCAAACTTTTCCAAAGTTTTCTTTATATATTGCTCCAGAACTTTGTTTCTGCTTAACCGATTTGGCGGAATTTCAAAACCTAGGACATTAGCAAATATTTTTGAGAGAATCTTATTCATTTCGATAGAGTACTTAGGAAGTTTTACAAAAGTGATTTTTTTATATAAATTGACTATTGAAACGGAATGGCAAAATCATCCCATAATTTTGGACAAAGCAATCTCGATTAAAAAGTCGCGTTTTTGTAAATAAAAAACATTTTGTTATTAGTACTCCAATATCGTCATAGTCAAGTGGTTGAATACTTCTCTTCACATCAGAATTAAGAGGATTCCACTAGAAAAATTTAGTGCCTACAACTAACATACTAAACATTTTATTTTGATTTCCAAAGCTTGCAGATATTCTGGGACTTCATAAGATTTAAAGGCGATCTTATTTTAAAAAAAAAAATGTTTGATTATGTTTTGAACGAACGCTGATTACTGGTGACAAACGATGATTTAGGTAGAAGAACGCGACATTAAATTACGAACCGATTTGCCGTATAACTTTAGCAAACTTATGAAGTCCCAGAATATCGCTATAGTTATACGGCAAATCGGTTCATGTTTCAATGTCGCGTTCTTGTACCTAAATCATCGTTTGTTATCAGTACTCAGCGTTCGTTCTAATCAAATGAATGAAATACATATTATGATCACAAGAAAATTATACTGATTTTGAAAGTGAGTCGCGTTCGCTATCGTTAGTGTATTTTATTTAATAACAATTTTATTGGTAAAAATTAGATCGTCTTTGAATCTTATGAAGTCCCTGTCTGCAAGCAAATAGAGGGCTTTATTTAAGAGTTATACTAGTTAAAAAGTGTGTCGAGCAAATAAATAATAAAAACAACGCTTCTATTGAAATTACTTGAACAAATCCGTATTACAAAAGCGAATGGGAGGGAGAAAAAGCAAGTATTTCATTCTATTTTAGTTTAAAAAAAAGTTTTAAACAATGATGCAGATTTTCGCAATCGAAAAATCTGACCTTTTACTCTCTAAATTGTTTTATAACGATAAAATGCAATTGAAAAATGGAAACAAGAATAAACAGATTTTAAGATTCCATTGTTTTTGCACTTCAGAAAGGTACGAATGTCGCGTTATTGACCACGGAAAAGCCAAAACCTACCATTTGTACTAATGATTGTGCCACTAAAATGCTATAGGAAAATGGAATCAAGAAAAAACAATTGTTAATATTTCTTTACTTTTTGTTCTCTTTAAAGACAAACGTATGTCGCGTTCTAGACAGATCTAGCATATGCAATTTCAGAAATGATTAAGAGTGGCACATGTATGTATGCATGTCAGCCATATGTATGCACGTCAGTTGAAAGTCAAGAATAAACTTCAAAAAGATACGAATGTCGCGTTATTGACCATGGAAAAGCCAAAACCTACCATTTGTACTAATTATTGTGCCACTAAATTGTTATCGGAAAATGGAATCAAGAAAAAACCATTGTTAAGATTTCTTTACTTTTTGTTCAATTTAAGGGCGAACGTATGTCGCGTTCTAGATAGATCTAGCAAATACAATTTCAGAAATGACTAAGAATGGCACATGTACCCCCTTCAATATGTATGCATGTCAGTTGAAAGTCAAGGTCTACTTTAAGGCTTTTTCAAAGTGAAACATTTTTATTATTCACAAATGGTTAATAGGTATTTTTGCTTATAATAAAAATCTCCTTAAATGGTTCATGTATGAACAGCACCACCCGCAATAATTTCAATAAGAGCAGGAAAAAATAAAAATAAAAAAAATTGCCGGCTACCAAATGCGTGAGAGATTTTGGTATTCAGGCATTTCAGGATTAAAATCAGATTTTTATACCAATTTATTTCGTTGATTTTTTGTTTTTTTATATTTTTACTACGTACATTTTTTTTCATTTATTTTTCCCAGCTTTTTGTTTTAACTGTTTTCCATTTTTATTATACATTCGAAAATGATTAAAATAAATGTTCAGTGCACGCATATCAGAATTACATTTAACATCAATTTGATCATATGATGAGGAATATTTTTGGTTGAAAAATATTAAAAAATAAAGAAGGAAAAATAAATACGAGAAAAACAATTATAAGAACGTATGTATGTACTTGTATGCTTGGTAGCGAGATGGTTGGTTATTGTTTATGGTTTATTATGATGGGATTTTATAAACATGTATGTATATACGTATGTGTATTGCCACCACTACATACTTATGCCATGCAAAAATAGATATAAGGATTCTTATGTATTAGGATTGCCCTCAAAAAAGTTGTTGTTGTGAACATAAATGAAAGTTAAGTCTGTTTTAAGATAAGACTGTTTATTAACTGTATCAAAAAATCATTCAATACTGATTTTTCTTTTATGGAAGACGTTTTAGTTTTCCATGACAGAATCATATATATATCCATTCCAATTATTTAGAAGAGGACTGCATAAATACTTTTGAATGAAAAATTACAATAAAAACAACCTTTCACCAAATTATACTTTAAAATTAAAAAATTGAAAATTTTTAGGTAATTAAAATTAAAAAAAAAAATTTAAAATTTTAAAAAAAAAATTTTATTAAAATTTAAAAAAAAATGTTTGATTAAAAAAAAAAATTTTTTTTTTAAATTTATTTGTGAAAAAATTTTATAAAAAACTATTTTTTTATGAAAAAAAAAATTCAGGGTAAAAGTTATTTTTCCTGATTTTGACCAATTGTAGGTCCGACTTACTTAGGAATTATATACGCAGTTGCAAAGGTATTTGAAATATCTATTTTTGGATATTCATATTGTCTATATTAATAACTTAGTAACCCAGATAAAGATCAAAAATAGGTCGAAAATTGAGGTTGTCCTGGTTTTTTCCTTATATCTCAGGAATTTGTGGGCTGATTGGTTCGCTTTTAAATAGTAATCAAGCCGGTACATGTAGAAATATGCGATAATTTGCGAATTGTGAGAGGCGTTATGGTTTCTTTTAATTTCTTACATTAAAACTAATATTTTTCATTTACAATCCGTCACATTGAAATAAAAATAATCTGTGGATGATTTTATAATAAATAAAATTTAATATCGTACGTGACATGTCGTAGGTGACAGATTTTTCTCTTATAACAAAACATTTTACATTTTTTTTCCTCCCATTCAAATTATCTTGAAAAAAAGATTCCAGGTTTTTTGTTTTTTCAGTCGAGGTTGTCATTCTCGTGGAATTGCCCAAATGGATTCTGAGTCAAAAGAACTGCTCATCTTTTGAGGCCAAGAACGAATAAAGTCAATATCAGATACTATGTTACAAAGTGAAGCGTATCGATCAAAGCAAATAGTACTACGCAAATAGGGGCACGGTGCAGACTATATAGTGGTACAGGTTTCCTGTGATGGTCTGATCAGATTTCAGTAGCTCATAATAGATAGGACCTTTTTGCTTTCACCAAACAAAGATAATTATCTTAGCGACATGGATATTGGGTTTTGGAATAGATTCATCTGGTTAGACGTGCTTTACACATATGATATTTTACGATTCGAATATACTGATTCGGTGAAAAAAGGTTCAAACATCATTTCGGTCATGCGAAATCTTCTTTTTAGTTATTTCAACATTAATTCGTATGGTTCCCAATTTCCTTGCTTTTGGATGAATCCTGCTGCTCGGAAACATTTTGAAATTGCTGCTTCAGTATGCTGCTTCAGCCTTTGTAACAATCTTCATGGTATAGTGCCTTAAATTCTTGGTCTTCAAACACATATACACACACTTCCAGTCAAAATTTATCCTTGGTCTAATAAATTATTATTTATTTAATAACGTTAGCTTTTAAACATATGCCAGATATTTGGTCACTTCACAAGGTCTCTTATCAGTCATATTGTCATAATGTCCTAATATATCAAGACTCGGCGGCTCGGCTTAACCGTCTCTTAGGCATTCGTCGTTGGTCTCTGCTGGTTCGTTACGATAACACAGCACAGAAAGTAGTATTATTTTAGGACATCTTTTTCTTGTCAAATATTAGGACATTACGACAATATGACATGATAAGATCCATTGTAAATTGACCAATTATATTTTCAAAATCATTCATTTAGATCTGTTATTTCGTTCAAAATGGTCACCGAAAAAAAGTATGTGAAAAAATAATTAAAACTTTTCTAAAACATCAAATAAATAGCGAAATACTTCATACTTAGTTCATCGCTACACTGTTTCAACAACCATTAAACAGTATAAGGAAGACTTGAGCATTAAATGAAAACCTGGATCAGAAAGAAAAAGAGATCAAACAGGTATTGATAAGGCAAAAGAAGCCGAACAACTATTTCCAAGAGCACCGAACACTTCTATAGGAAAAACATAAAGTTAAATTCCGTGATTCTTTAGTGCGCATAGCCAATGCTAATGCTGGGTTGATGTCGTATAAAGTTCAGAATGCAAAAGAACAAGCGAACAAATTTAGGAAAAATTTTATGAAAAAAGACATCTGTTGTGTAATGGATGATGAAACTTATGTACTGGCAGAGTTTTCACAACTGCCGAGTCAAGATATGTATATGAATGATGGACACGGATATGTTCAAGAACAATACCAGACAAAAAAACAAACAAAATTCCCCAATAAGTTTCTTGTGTGGCTAGCAATTTGCAGTTGTGGCAAAAGAAGCCAATCATTTGTGACATCAGGCACGACAAACACAGGCCCGACTTGGCATCATGCCACTATGGAAAAAAGACCCTTGAGTGGTATTGAAACAATAATGTCAATTTTGTATCACGGGAGGCAAATCCACCAAACCGTCCAGAACTTCGGGCTGTGGAAAATTATTGGGCTTAAAGGATTAAATAACAGGACATGTCCGATTTTAAGGGTAAATTTGCCACCTCGTCCAAAGCAATTATAACATTTTTAATGAGAGGATTTCCGGAAAAAGTGGTTAAATTTATAAATACCGAGTAATATGCCAATATTTAAACACCCCTATCGTGAAAAACATGTGAAATTTATGTTCCTAGAAGGGAAAATTGCTATCGTGCTATTCCCATGAACTTTTCATTCACAATAGTTGATTTTGTTCGTAACACCTGTTTATTGTTTACAAAATTCCATCTAAAAATTTCACAACATGGGACATTTTTTCACATGAATAAAATTCATGAACGAAAAATGGGAAAAGGGAACATATTTCATGTGAAATAGTGACTCGCGATAGGGGTGAATAATTAATTCATTTGTACAATATTTGAGTAAATTTATGTATTTTTGAGAATTTTAGTATTGAACGAGAGAAGTTTTATTTAATTAATACAAGTATAAGTTTTTTCTTACTGACTCTTTACCTCAATAAATTTCAAATCAAAGCGAAAGCAGCATCAAATTTTATAAGACTACAAAGAACCAAGTTTTAACAAATCTGGAATGCTTAAAGATAATGGAAATGTATTTTTGAATAAAAAAAGGAATACTGTTTAAATGGTAATATTGACAACATTTCTTTTGGCCATACTATTAAACAAGTATATTAATAACTGCGTGGTTGAATCTATAGGTTTTATTTCATTTTTACAATATGGAATTTAAGCTACACTTAAATGTATTTTTTTACAATTGCGCATACAAAAACTTTATGAAGAGAAACTGCAATTAATTGAAATCCTATTACATTGTGTTTAAGAACGATTCTTTAAAAAAAAAAAAAAAAAAATCATAAAAATTCAACCAACAAATAAATGCAATAATAAGAGAAGGTAAATAATTTTTAAAATATGAATGTACCTTAAGCTATACATAAAACAAAAATTATTAAATAGCAGGCAAGTAGAAGAAGCTGCAGGCATTGAAGCGAAATGGGGCCACAAATTTAATTGCTTTCGCTACTTAATAATAAAGAATAAAAGGTCGCTTTAATAAACAATTATTTGAAGTGTATTTTAATGAATCAACAACAACCACAGTGATTAAGAAATAAGTAAAGCAATGTTAAGTTATAGACTGATGAAAATAAACAATAGAGAAAAATAACATTTATGATAAAATGCTCGCTGCGCTAAAGCCCACATTTATATCGAAAATAAAGTAAACTTTTAAATTGTCAATAGCTATCCAATGATTAGTAATCTATAATCTTCCATAGTTAAAATATTGATTAAAAGTCTTTCCTAGAACCTTGTTTAAATTCACGAAACCGAAATAGAACAGATATGAGTTTACTATAAATTTAAGGTCAGTAAAAATGGAGCACTATACTAGAGAACAATGCTTGTTAATTGTTGAAGAATATTTCAAAAATAATGAAATTTTTGCGGTCACAGTCTCGTGTATAACTATTCTAAGACCATTGTACCGAACATTGAAAGATCACCATACCAAACCATACACAATGGCAACCTTCCTAGATAAAAAACGCAACAACTATCGTAATTCAACGATATCTAGAAGACCACTTACCACAAAGGGTAAAGAATACTGTACCGTGAGTAAGCTCCAAAAGTAATTAAGATTTATTTTACTGCAGATATGTTATGAAATACATCAGAAAACTTTTTCGCGTTTGATACGTTCACTTCGAATCTCTACTTTGGAGGTCTGCACCGGAAAAAAATATGTCAGGATCACGGTCGCCCTAGTCCTTCGGAGGCTCTGAACACTATATTGAATATAACCCGAATGTGCCTCTGGATGCTGAAGATGCAGAAAGTATGGACGGAAATAGTGGATATACCGAAAAGTTTGCTCTGTGAGAAACTCGGGTTAAGGTTATCAGTACGTCTTCCAGATAAACCAAACCAAATGTATTTCAGGCTGAGATATTAGTGATCAAGGCGACATGTAGAACTTAAAGCGAAAAGAAAATCCTTAGGGTTACTGTGATTTTTGTCAGTAGTAAGGTGAGGAGCAGGGAAAAAACTGTCAAGGTTTGGACGTCTAACAGATGTCGTCCCAGAGGATAGAGACTGGTTGGTTGATTGGTTGGTTGGTTTACGTGGTATTTCACTGCGTGCGAACAATCAAGTAGAGTCAAAGGAACCCCGTTTTGACAAGACCACACCACTCGTCAGATGTAATGTTGTGTACATCGTAAAGTATTTAAAAAGTCTAGTTTACTAGACCCAACCTGTAGCCGTAAAATATCTCAGTAGGTCGTTTAGTTTAGACCCGGCTACCTCACTAAGGTTGGTCAATGTGTAGTTGCCCCTGAATTTATGCCTCCTGACACTCAGGGCTGGGCATTCGCTGAGAATGTCCAGAGGAAAATCGTTTCCTCTTTTTTCCTTATCCTTACAGCTACGACAATGGTCGTTAAAAGAGAGTTCCAGACGATACCCATGCTTGCCTAACGTCCAATGTCCCGTTAATATTGCCAACAACCTTGATATATACCTTCTATTCCGGGTTATCAGTTGCATATTACGTTTTTCTTTAAAAAAAAGGGCCACATAAACTTGGCCACCCTACATGTGTCTAAATTACGCCATGTATTCTCAGCCTTTTTAAGAAAGTGTCTGAAGATAATACCTTTAATAATCTCCAGTGGAATTGCTACTGAGACCGTATTGGAGATCCTATTCTAGTTAGTTCGTTGCCACAGTGGTCTCTGTGCGTAGGGACCCAAACCAAAGTAATATCAGATAGACGACCTAGCCATGACAGAGAGTTCTTACATTGCCTGACTAATGAAGATGAGGTTGTGTAGGCCTTCAGTGAAAGAAGTGCCACCTGACTATCGACACAAATACTTATATTGCCGCGAGTATTATGATCATATAGTGTATTGCAAGGAACCATGATTGCAAAAATTTCCGCCTGGAAAACACTACACTCATTCGGAAGACGGTATGAGATGCTTAATCCAAGTTCGTCACAGAAGACGCCAGAACCAATACCACAGCTCATTTTTGAACTGTCTGTATATATCCTGATGTCATATTCGTACACTAGATTACCCCTACTAAGGGGGATTTTGCAGTTTTTCATCCGCGGAAGTTTGAAGCTTGGAATCTTGGTCTTTGTCGTGAAGAGTACAAGTTCTGTTTTGCTTGGATTTACCCCAAGGCCAATTACCGTGGCCCAATTGTCCAGAAACAATCCTGATACGAGTATCACCACATTGTCCGCATAAGCGACAACTTTTATGTCTTTTCTGTCTAGAGACTACTACACACAGAAAAAAATTATAGTTGTGCATGGTGACTGTAACCATTTAAAAATTTTTAACAATATTATAGTCACAGTAACTATTTATATGATTGTGGTAACAATAATATGGTTAATTTACCATTCACATGATTGTAGCAACCATATATATGGTTACAGTAAACATGTATATGTTTGTGACAACCATTTATATGATGAATTTTTTTATCATAATATTTATAGGCTAATTGAAATGTTACCAGATCATTGGGCTATCGGTTAACATTTAAGCGTGGAAAAGATTAAACAGTTTTCATCTATTTTGTGAATGTTCGTCTCTTGACTTGTTAAGATACAGATTTGTATACATTAAACAACCTATTTAAAATCTCGGCTACCAGATTGTGTATCCTGATTGGATAGCTGAATGCAACAGGTTGTATCTACTACACATTTTTCTACCATATAGTCTTGGTATAGCTTCACCGAGTTCATTGAGTAATAAGGTATTGTCAAAACGAACAAATGTCGATTTCACTTGACTGCTTGATTAATCAACCAACCAACAAAACCCATCGTAAAATGTGTCCGATATTTTTGAAAAATTTTGAGCAATTTTGCGTATAACTCGCTAACTACAAGACACTATAGTTCTAGACAAGCGCATTAAAAATATGTTAAAATATGGGTGAAACAGAAACCTATTTTGAGACTTCATAGTACCACTTCTGAAGCCTTTATGGGTTCCATATACAAACATAAGCTATAATAGAAACTCATCTCCTACGCACATGTGCAATTTCATATGAAAATAATTTGATTCTGCACCACTGCGTAGGTAGATGAGATTGTCCATCCATCCAGTTTTGTATAAAGTAGTTTATGATTCTTTTCACAAATATTAATTGAACACCTGATTTAAAGGACACACATTTGACGCTTTGCACGTAACAAAATTATACACTGGATTCCTTATAATTTAGTTGACATAAGAAAATAAATTCATTTTAAATCAATTAAAATACAGATTTCAAGAGAATAATGCTATCAACGCTAATATGTTGTATACAAATTACAAAGTTAATCAAAATACCAACTGTAGCTTAAAAAATAAAGTAAAACTAATTCACAACAACCAAATTATGATATTCTAATCATCTATTATCCAGCTGACACCTGCATATGGCCTCCCATCAATTGTAACATATTCCACCCACCTGTTGAGTCAAAAACTCGCATTAAATATTCCCAAAGTTAATATTAACCTCAAAAACTTTTAACAAGAAATCACACCAGACAAAAACCGCCCAAAAAAGCAATACGTTTTATTGAAAGAAAATTGGCCAACAAAGAAAATTATTAATCATGTGTCAAAAAGAAATCGACAACTCCATAAAAGAGAAAACTTTCCACATAAAAGTCCTTGAAATAAACACCAAACAACCCACCCACCAACCAGTCAGTCAGCCATCCTTAAACACTAACGTACAGCAAATATTCAAATAACACACGCACAAAATAAGTGTGTGTTTGTTCAACTTTGTTCTTTACTGCCACGGAGAATACACACTTAAAGCCATAAAAACAAAGTTTTATGAAGACATTGACATTTTATGCCTCCTTAAAAAATTTTAATATATATTTCTCATAAAGATGTTGATTTCTTTTTCGTTTTTTTTTTAAGGATTATTTACATAAATAAATTTAAAAAAAAAGAGCCCACAAATATTTCGCAACAACTTAAGACAAATACAAGCAGAAAACACAAACGGTTTTCAAAACTTTTAAAGAAAATCATGTGAAACTGAAAATGTGAAACAAAAAGTTATGCAGCCATAAATAAGATAGTTAGGAATGCAAAACACAAAACAGATAAAGTATAAAAGGATAAAAGGGTTTGGCCACAGAAAAGGGTTGGCTGGTTCAAGAATTTCCTAAATAAATACATCATCAAAAAGATTTTATGCGTGGGCAAAAAATGAAAAAATGAAAAAAAAGAGTTTAACTAAATTAAATGTTAACGAAAAAGTTTTCGAAATTATTAAGTATGAGTTGTTGGCTAAATTTTTTAAATAATTTATTTAAGCTATTTATTTAGTGCTTTTATTTTCTATTTCAAATGTGTTATGTGAACATTTTGTCCTTTGGCTGTTCTAAAAATAGCAACAGTTTTTATGGATTATGTGAAGCTTTTGGCTTAAAATGGTGTTTCTTGGAAACTTTTTTCAAAAAACTTTGCCATTTCTCTCTATAGTCGGTTTTGCCTGTAGTACAAATTAGAGATTTTTTGGAAGAGATAGAATATTAATTAAGTTACTTATTTTAATCTTTTTGACATATAAACTTCATTAGTATTTTAACCCTTATGTGTGATAAAAAAAAAACACATTTAATAGAATGACAGGGTACCCGGGTACCACATACAGAACATATCGTTATCTTAATATAGAAAGGCCTTGACTCGTGTTTTTTTTAAGTCGAGATTTTTTGGCTAAATATGATATATGAGCGGAGCATTTATCGAAATAAACGAAAATCTTGACTTAAAAAAAAACACGAGTTAGGGCCTTTCTATATTAAGGTAACGATATGAAGTTTCATATTATTGCGCAATATATACGAATGCTCTATATTGGCTATGAAATTTGTTCAAAGAAATACATTGAACAAATTTGTTACTAAAAACTTAAATCCGGTAATTTAAAATTGATCCCCACGTTAACCCTTAGTAGGTTCATATTCGCTTATCTCAAGTTCGCTGTTAACAGGATCAGGCTTTGTATTCGGGATCGCTGTTAACAGGTTCGTGTTTAGATTCATATTCGCTTAACACAGGTTCGGGTTTTGAAATCAGGATCGCTGTTAATAGGGTCGGGTTTAGATTCAGGATAGGATTAACGCAGGTTCGGGTTTTGCAATTGGGATCGCTGTTAACAGGTTCCAGTTTAGATGTAGGACCAGCTTAACCCAGGTTCGGCGTTATGTATTCAGGATACTATAATCTTTAATTCTTAATGTCTAAATATGAAAATGATTCCTTATGCTATGGAAACAGACAGTCATAACAACTGTAAGAACAGACAGCCGAATCCACTATGAAAACAGCCAGCCGAAACCACTGTGAGAACAAACAACCGAAGTCACTGTGTCGACAATGTATTTATCCAATACTTTACCGAATATTTCGTATTGTTTCAAGGTTAGGTTTCGTAATGTTCTGATAGTTGTGTATTACTTAATCTAAAGTCGATTGGAAAGTAAATGTAGAAAGTCGTTTCTAATAAAATGTTCAATGTAATACAACTTGGAATAAAATTATAAACTTCAGGGTGTTACAGCGAAAAAAAGGTCTTGCTGAGTACATTACAAATTGTATCAAAAAATTTCAGAAACTCTCACAAATTAAGAAGTTATCGACCTGTAAGTTTTTGTCCGACTATAAATATTTTAACGGTTTCGGAAAGAAATCTGATTACACTTTAAAATGTCATGCATTTTTTGATACATTTTAGTAGCTTTTCATAGATGATTTTGATATGAAATCTTATACAAATTTTTGCCAATCCATAAAGAAAATTTTTCAAAAAGGATGAAAATTGTAAAAGTTATTCAACTTTTCATTAACACTTTTTTAGTATTTTCTTCTTCAGCGCATATGAATAGAAAAAGCAATTAACTATACAAACAAAATATTTGTACAGTTTTTAATTTACAAGGTACATTTCTTTGAACCTTTTTCGCAAAAGTTTAATAACTATTGTAAATTAAACCTATTTTAACAAATAATGTTTTTCTATATAAAATTGTCTTTAAAAAACTTTGCAAAAAAATGGGTTTTCACAGAAAAAAATTTAAATCAATATTGTTGAATTTATCGGAATATACATTGTATGCATAGAGGCATTCTTTGCCTCTCCATAATTGTTTAAAATTTAGAAATCAGTCTAAAAATGTTTGAGCTAGAGGAACTAAAGTCCTACGACCTTAATGCAGGTCGTTTTTTCGAAATAACTCAAAATTTTAGTATGTCCTCACCTAGGCCTACAACCACCATTAGGTAAAGTTCTGACATAAAGTGTTATATTGTAGCAGAGTTCAATTATACAATTATTCATTGAAATACTTTTTCCAATAAACCACTTTTTATACTTTAACTTAAAAATTAATTTAATCGACAATTATTAATTGAATATTCTTTTATTATAAATTGAAAAATATTATTCATTCGATTAAAAAATTAATTTTTTATTCGATTATTCGAATCATTACACAGGTCAACATAAAAAAGGCTTGACTGACCACTATATAGATTTGATGCATCATGGCTACCTAAGTACAAAAATGGTAAAATTTGTCAATCCTATGGACAGAAAATTTTAGTTTTTTGTTTGATATACATAAATTTGAGTAGTTAATGTTCGTCTTTCGATTTATTGAATTTTGAAAATATTTTCCCCATACTATGTACAAATTTTTATGTATATATATTGCGTTTCAATTGACTCAGTCGTTTCGGAGTTATAATAACAAATTGAAGCAAAAACTATTTTTTTATGTGAAAATAGCACTTTTTTTTGTTTAAAAAAAATCATGAAAAATCGAAAACGGCAAAAATTTTTCAGATTTATGGCTTTATCGCAATGCCACATGTAATAGAAACAAAATGATATATTGATCATAAAAATCGATGGAAGTCTTTTCGAATTTATTCACAATTAAGTGAATTCGCTCATTTTCACAAAATATTAGTTTTTTGTTTGATAAACATAAAATTGATTAATTAATGTTCTTCTTTCGATTGATTGTGTTTTAAAAACATTTTCCCCATGCTATGTACAAATTTTCACATATATATTGCGTTTCAATCGGCTCAGTTGTTTCGGAGTTATAACAACAAAATGAAGCAAGCAGAAAATATATTTTTTACGTAAAAATAGCAAATATTTTTGTTTAAAAAAAATCATGAAAAATCGAAAACGGCAAAAATTGTTCAGACTTAAGGCTTTATCGCAAAGCCACATGCAATAGAAACAAAACAAGGTATCGATCATTAATATAGATTAATTCATTTCGAATTTATTCACAATTATGTGAATTAGCTAATTTTCACAAAATTTTAGTTTTTTGTTTGATATACATAAAATTGAGTATTTAATGTTCTTCTTTCGATTGATTGAATTTTGAAAAAAAAATTCCCCATGATATGTATATATTTTCACATATTTATTGCGTTTTAATCGGCCCAATAACTTCGGAGTTATAATAACAAATTGAAGCAATAAATATATTGTTTCGTTAAAATAGATAAAATAGTTAAAATCTTGAAAAATCGAATACGGCAAACAAATTTTCAGATTCATTATTTTATCGCAAAGCCCCATGTAATAGGAACAAAATGATATATCGATCATAAAAATCGATGGATTGGTTTCGAATTTATTCACAATTAAGTGAATTCGCCCATTTTCACAAAATTTTATTTTGACCGAAAACTCGAAAATTTAAATAAAAATATGCAACCTTTAAAACGTTATCCAAATTGTTTACATGATCAGCTTTTGGCTTTTCAGCTTTTAGATGACGGATGACCAGATTAGACCTTGAAATACTCCAATCTAAGGGCCACGATAATGTCCATACAAAAATATTAACTAAGAAATCTGAGTAAATGTATTTGAGTGGAAAGTAATTTACAAGTACAAATTTTAGGTCTGTAACTTCAAAAATTTTGTCTGATGATGAACTATACTATTTTACCGTATATTATTTAAAGTACATAACGACTACAACTATTCCTCTAGATCACTCAATAATTCTGAAACATTGCACAAAACAATTGCTTTTATATATACCTAAGACTTATCAATTTAAACTTTTCTAGGCATTTTATTAAAACTTACTTATACTCCGAGAGAGCAAAGCCCCTGCCCTTAAATTATTTATTTCAATTGAAAACATTTCCTGCTAAAAAACACTTAAAAGTTCAAAATAAAATCATCTTAAATAAAACTTGTCAAAAATAATTCCCGGCCCAAAAAAAAAAATTTCACACAATCCCACAAGTAATTGAAAAACACACAAAAAAAAAAAAACAATTGCCTTAAATCAATTCCCATTGATGATTAAGAAGAATGAACAAAATTTTAATACATTTGCTATTGTTTAAGTGAAATGAGAATTGCCATTGCTGTTATTAAATTTCTCATGCACGGTTGAAACAAAATATAAATATAAAATAAGAAGTAAAAAAATATATAAATAAAAATAAAATAGAAAGAAATATAAATTTTAGAAAAAACACATACTACATGTGGAGCGTAAAATTCTTTTTACGCTTAACTTAAACATAAAGCAACGTATTATTGTTGTTTGTAGGTCTGGAAGAAAGGAAAAATAAATAGAAAATATAGAGAAAAAAAAAAAACAGTTTTTATTTTGTGGGCCAAAAATAATAACAAAAAAAAAAAAATAGAAAGCTAAATGTTGGTATTTGTTCACTGTTAGAGTGGCTAGACTATGTACATATGTTGATGTGCCTACATTAGGGTGGCCCTTATTTTAGACAAATTGAAATTTATATAACCTTTAAGCCGTTTATATATTGCGTTTCAATCGGCTTAGTAGTTTCGAAGTTATAATAACAAATTGAAACAAAAAATATTTTTTTTCAAGTGAAAATACCAATTTGTTTGTTTTAAAAAAATCATGAAAAATCGAAAACCACAGAAATGGTTCAGATTTGTTGCTTTATCGCAAAGCCAAATGTAATGGGGAAAAAATTAGATATCGAACATAAAAATCGATGGATTCTTTTTTAGTTTATTCACAATTAAGTGAATTCGCTCCATTTTCACAAAATTTTAGTTTTTTGTTTGATATTCATAAAATTGAGTAGTTAATGTTCTTCTTTCGATTGATTGAATTCTGAAAACATTTTCTCCATGCTATGTGCCAATTTTTACATATATATTGCGTTTCAATCGGCTCAGTAGTTTCAGAGTTATGATGACAAATTTAAGCAAAAAATATTTCTTTTACGTGAAAATGGCTAATTTTTTTGTTTTATAAAAATCACGAAAAATCGAATTCTGCAGAAATTTTAAAAATTATTACCTTATCGCAAAGCCACATGTAATAGAAACAAAATGATATATTGATTATAAAAATTTATGGATTATTTTCAAAATTATTTACACTTTAGTGAATTCGTTCCATTTTCACAAAATATTAGTTTTTTGTTTGATATACATAAAATTGATTAATTAATGTTCTTCTTTCGATTTATTGAATTCTGAAAACTTTTTCCCCATGCTATGTACAAATTTTCACATATACATTGCGTTTTAATCGGCTCAGTAGTTTCGGAGTTATAATAACAAGATAAACCAAAAAATATTTTTTTTATTTGAAATTAGCAAATATTTTTGTTTTAAAAAAATCATGAAAAATCGAAAACCACAGAAATGGTTCAGATTTGTTACTTTATCGCTAAGCCACATATAATGGGGAAAAAACGAGATATCGAACATAAAAATCGATG
Source organism: Calliphora vomitoria (assembly GCA_942486065.2). Classification (NCBI taxonomy): domain Eukaryota; kingdom Metazoa; phylum Arthropoda; class Insecta; order Diptera; family Calliphoridae; genus Calliphora; species Calliphora vomitoria. The sequence continues at coordinate 18,204,455 of OW818029.2, forward strand.
GATTCTTTTCGAATTTATTCACATTTAAGTGAATTCGCTCAATTTCACAAAATTTTATTTTTTTTGTTTGATAAACATAAAATTCATTAATCAATGTTCTTCTTTCGATTAATTGAATTTTAAGTAGACTTTCCTCACGCTATGTTATTGTATATTGTGTTTCAATCGGGTCAGTAGTTTCGGATTTATAATAACAAATTGAAGCAAAAAAAATTGTTTATGAGAAAATTACAAATATTTTTGTATTAAAAAAACCATGAAAAATCAAAATCGGCTGAAATTGTTTAGATTTATTGTTTTACAGCAAAGTCACATGTAATAGAAACAAAATAAGGTATCGATGGTAAATATCGATTGATTTTTTTCGAATTTATTCACAATTAAGTGAATTCGCTCCATTTTCACAAAATTTTTGTTTTTTGTTTGATATTTATAAAATTGAGTAGTTAATGTTCTTCTTTCAATTGATTGAATTCTGAAAACATTTTCTCCATGCTATGTGCAAATTTTTACATATATATATTGCGTTTCAATCGGCTCAGTAGTTTCGGAGTTATAATAACAAAATTAAGCAAAAAATATTTTTTTTATGTGAAAATACCAAATATTTTTGTTTTAAAAAATCATGAAAAATCGCAAATGGCAAAAATTGTTCAGATTTATTACTTTAAAGCCAAGCACCATGTAATAGGAACAAAACGATATATTGATCATACAAATTTATGGAATTTTTTCAAAATTATTTACACTTAAGTGAATTCGCTTCATTTTCACAAAATATTAGTTTTTTGTTTGATATACATAAAATTGAGTAGTTAATGTTCTTCTTTCGATTGATTGCATTTTAAAAACATTTTCTCCATGCTATGTACAAATTTTCACATATATATTGCGTTTCAATCGGCTCAGTAGTTTCGGAGTTATAATAACAAATTGAAGCAACAAATATTTTTTTTATGTAAAAATACCAAAATCTTTTGTTTTAAAAAAATCATGAAAAATCGAAAACCACAGAAATGGTTCAGATTTCTTGCTTTATCGCAAAGCCAAATGTAATGGGGAAAAAATTAGATATCGATTATAAAAATCGATGGATTCTTTTTGAGTTTATTCACAATTAAGTGAATTCGCTCCATTTTCACAAAATTTTAGTTTTTTGTTTGATATTTATAAAATTGAGTAGTTAATGTTCTTCTTTCGATTGATTGAATTCTGAAAACATTTTTCCCATACTATGTACAAATTTTCACATATATATTGCGTTTCAATCGGCTCAGTAGTTTTGGAGTTATAATAACAAATTGAAGCATAAAACATATTTTTAAGGTGAAAATAGCAAATTTTTTGTTTTAAAAAAATCATGAAAAATCGAAAACGGCAGAAATTGTTCACATTTATTGCTTTAAAGCAAAGCCACATGCAATAGGAACAAAATTAAATATTGATCATAAAAATACATGGGTCTTTTTTTGAATTTATTAACAATTAAGTGAATTCGCTCCATTTTCACAAAATTTTAGTTTTTTGTTTGATATTCATAAAATTGAGTAGTTAATGTTCTTCTTTCGATTGATTGAATTCTGAAAACATTTTCTCCATGCTATGTGCCAATTTTTACATATATATTGCGTTTCAATCGGCTCAGTAGTTTCAGAGTTATGATGACAAATTGAAGCATAAAACATATTTTTTAGGTGAAAATATCAAATTTTTTGTTTTAAAAAAATCATGAAAAATCGAAAACTTCTGAAACTGTTCACTTCATTACTTTATCGCAAAGCCACATGTAATAGGAACCAAATACGGTATCGATGGTAAATATCGATTGATTTTTTTCGAATTTATTCACAATTAAGTGAATTCGCTCATTTTCACAAAATTTTAGTTTTTTTTGTTTGATATACATAAAATTGATTAATCAATGTTCTTCTCTCAATTGATTGAATTTTGAAAACATTTTCACCATGCTATGTACAAATTATCACATATATATTGCGTTTCATTTGGCTCAGTAGTATCGGAGTTATAATAACAAATTGAAGCATAAAACATATTTTTTAGGTGAAAATATAAAATTTTTTGTTTTAAAAAAATCACGAAAATTCGCAAATAGCAGAAATTGTTCAGATTTATTACTTTAAAGCAAAGCCACATGTAATAGGAATAAAATAAAATATCGATCATAAATATAGATCAATTCTTTTCAAATTTATTCACAATTAAGTGAATTCGCTCCATTTTCACAATATATTAGTTTTTTGGTTGATATACATAAAATTGATTAATTAACGTTCTTCTCTCGATTGATTGAATTCTGAAAACATTTTCCCTATGCTATGTACAAATTTTCACATATATATTGCGTTTTAATCGGCTCAGTAGTTTCGGAGTTACAATAACAAATTGAAGCAAGAAATATTTTTTTTACGTGAAAATAGCAAATATTTTTGTTTTAAAAAAATTATGAAAAATCGAAAACGGCTGAAATTGCTCAGATTTATTGCTTTACAGCAGAGCCACATGTAATGGGAACAAAATATGGTATCGATCATAAATATCGATAGAATATTTGTGAATTTATTCACAATTAAGTGAATTCGCTCCATTTTCACAGAATATTAGTTTTTTGTTTGATATACATAAAATTAAGCAGTTATTGGTTTAATTTTGAAATCATTTTCTCCATGCTATGTATACCACTTTTCGAAGTTTATTTTGTTACTATAACTCCAAAACATCGGACGAGCATCGAAAATCCAAAATCCAAAGCATTATAAGGCCCACCCTAGTGTATATGTGTGAAAGTATGTGTATATGTATTTAAGTAGTTTTCTAAAGAACTGAACAAACACAACTTTCTTTCATTATTTCATTCATTCCACTAAAGTCCTACCATTGAATTGAATTGTAATGTAATGGTATGTGTTAGTTTGTTTGTGTGTGAGCAAGAATTTCTTGCTCTCTGTCCAAACATTTGAAGAAAATAAAGCACTAAAAAAAACCAATTGAATTAAAATACATTTAAACTATAAGATATAAGTAAATATTATTTTTTATTTCTCATCAACATCTTCTCTTCTTTTCAAAAATATATATTTTTTTTCTGTTTTATTTATTTTGCAGAGTGGGCGAGAATGGTCAATGGGATCAAGTACCACAAATACAAACAAAATCGAATGTGACATCGTATCAAGTAACTGGCCTCGTACCATTTACAGTGTATAGTTTTCGTTTGAAAGCAGTCAATAAATTGGGCATAAGTCCACCCTCCAAAGAATCCTACTACATAGTGACCTTGCGTGAGGGTAAGTATTGAATAGTTTGTAAACAAATAAGTATGTACTTACTTACTTATTTACTTACTTATGTATAAATAAATCATTTTTATTTATTGATATTTTTTTTTTTTAAAGTACTTAAAATAACGAGATATAATTGTACATAAGTAATATAAAATATTTAAGAAGAATTGTAAACACTTGGAAATTCTTCAAGGGAAGTTGCTTATAACTTCATTACTTTAACAACATTTTTTAGTAACTTATTAATTACCCTGAGTTGAGCTTCTCCATAAACATCACACCTGCCATTAAAATGATAACAAAAAAAAGTTGCTACAAAAAAAAAAAACTTCAACAAATTTAATGTGGCACAGCAAGACAAAGTTTCTTTTATCACAAAACCTTTTAGGAAGAAAGAAAAACTTTAATAACAGCAAAATAAAGAACAGAATGTTTTTAAAAATAAAAGTATACAAAAAACGAAAACTTTTAACAACTTATTTACCTACAAAAACCCCACTGGAAATTCAATAAAACACCCCGGTGCCTGTGTACCACAAATTACGAGGCGAGTTCCTTTATTATATCGAGTGATACCCGGCAGTAAAAGAATATAAATAGAGTTGGAGACAAATGTAGGCCTTACTCGTATAATTTACACTGGTCTCGTAAAAACACACATCCTTAAGCCTTTTAAAGTTTATCACATCACAACATTTAATGGCACACATCTACTAGCTCTTGTCTACACATATACAAATCCCAGCAGTTCTTGGTGATAGTCCCGAACTAGCAATTTTTTTTAACACTTAGGGAAAGAACATAAGTAGTTACTTGACTAGTTATGTAATTAGTTGTTTCCCTAAGCAGGAGTTGGGCCAAAGTTGTCAACGCATTGGATTCACATACCGGTTTGAAGTACCTACACTCTAGGATACTTAGAGACACAAAAGTGACAATTGACTTCACGTTAGGTTACATGGCATGTCAGTATACTTAAGCAAATTATATTAACACAATTTGTATAAAACCAGTTTGTATGAATTACTCACAAGAAGTTGGAGTATAAAATAAACGTTTAAAGTGACTACGATCTACACTACGTAGGGACACTTAAGTGACAATTCTCTTTACGCTAGATTACAATGGATGTATAAAGTAACCAATTGACTTCTCTCTGCACTACAAAGAAAATGGCCCAAAATATAATAATTGGAGTCAGCCAAGTGATCAGAAATTAATGACAATTACTGTTTCTAAGGGATACCTTGGCTACTTGCTTAACTGCTGGGATGTGTGTGTGTGTGTGAATAAATACTGAGAACCCACCCAACCAGCTGCCATGTGGCTGAGTGCTCGTTAGTTGTCAGTTGTTCCCTTTTTTAATTATTCGTAACCAACAAACAATGTATGATGTTTTGTCTGTAAATGGGTGTTTATAGTCATCCATATCACTCTCATATGTTACCTAAAGGCTGCTCTGTATTTCTTCTATAAACACTTTATTACATGGTGCGCTATAGTGCCAGTTAAGGTATTTCAGAATAGTTGGTATAAACGTTTGCCGATAACAACGCCACAAAAATTTTGATGCTGGTCAATGAAAAAATACTTGAGCTATCGGTGGTGAGGGCTCAATTTGAATTACGTTATGCTTTGTCATTGTAATTTAAAAAAAAAAAAAAAAAAAAACATATAAAAATCTAGCATTTAGTTATTTCGAAATGTTACAAAAGACGAAGTACAATATTTGTGTTGCCAATTAAAGATAGGGAAAGGGATTTATTTGAACAGAATTTACAGGAAAGGGAGAAAACCTACTATAGAAAATAATATGTTTGAGAAGGGACCCTCGTGTGATATATCGTTTTTACTTAATTTGGGCAAAACATGGACAGTTTTCGAGATATTTGCACTTTAAATTTTTACAAAACAACTTACTATTTTAATAGATTTACCCCAAGAACGTAAATGTTTTAAAAACTGTTTATGAATATTAAATCTATGGAAGTTAAACTCTTAAGCTATTAACACTCGGATGCCAGATACTACAACGTTGGCAGAAAAATGTTCAGTAACTGGTTAACAACCATATTGTTACGAATGTGCAATAGCGATTTGAATTTAACGGTCTGTAACGACTGCCTACAGCATTCGTCATGTTTATAAACACGTCCATCAGTAGAAGCTTCTACTTATCAACAATGCTGATAGCATGCGGTTATTAGCATTGTTCGTAAGTATAGCAACACTAAATGTTTTAGCTTCTAACATTAACATCGAAAGCTCTAGAATTCTAACATAATAGTTTGTCCGTTAACAGCATTGTAGAAGATTCCCGAAAGATGGCGTGTGTATAAAAAGTGGTAGAGGTTCCAGTCGTGAGTGAGTTTATCATAGGCGCTGTTAGAGTTAACATCAACTGTCCTGTACATTTAAGTTTGTACATTATAAAGTGTGTGTGCATTTATGCGAATTGATAAGCATGTATAAAGACACTGAGTGACTATTTGAACTGTTGTTGCTGTTGTACATTTTAAATAAATAAAGAGTTGTTACAATTTTAAGCAACTAAACCACTTTTATTTGCAATCAAAAGTATCCGGATTATTTAAAAAAAAAATAAGCCAACGTTTTAAAAAGGTTAAAACGTAACAATATGTTTCAACATAAGTTCACATGGTTGGTTAATCATTTACTCAACATTTTTCTGACAATGTTGTAAGATCTGGCATCCGTAAATACATAGTTGAAAACCATTTGTTGTTTTAATATTTAAGGATGTTTGCAAGATTGTGCAAGGAATTGCAAGATTTTAATTGTTCATTTATATGCCAGCAGTTTCTATAGCAGCTAATACTCGTATAGTATAGTTTTGATGAGACCACATAAGGTAGACAATTTTGTAATTAATATTTTGCATCATCAAGAACTATTTATATTTAAAATTTTAGACGCAACTTCGTGGGGCCACCGCCTACGAAGCTAAACAACTGTAAGTCAACTCGAAAATACCTCAGCTCCAACCTTTCATTATGATATCTCCAATAGTTCCCGTGATACCGAATTATTTCTTAAATAAAAACGTTTCTAAACCACTGTGTGCATCGTCATGTAATTATATTGTGATAATTGTTTTTCGTTAAGAAGTAAACTACGTTCCTTTTGAGAAGCTTTTAGTTTTAACTATGTTTAACTCAATATTTATATTTCCTGGTAACATAATTTTCCATTGAAATTTTCTCATATTCAAATTGGTATCAGAAGTGGAATTGTAAAATAATAAGTATGAAGTTTGAAGAACTAAAAGTTGAACAACTCAAGATAGATTTGAGTTAGTTGGAGTTACCTACTGCTGGCAATAAAGGCTGATAGATGAATTCAAGCGGCGTGATATTGACATCTGAACTTACAAATTTGTGTATAAAAACGAAGTGGAAGTCTGTAGCCGTGCAACAACAAGCAGCATGAATTTAAGCACAATGTTTGCTGCTATGATGGAAAAATTTAAAGAAACAAACGAAAAATTTGCTGAACTTCAAGAATTTTCTAAAGTAAACAACGAGAAACTTCTAGCCGAAGTTAAAGAATTTTTAAAGTAAACAACGAGAAGCTGTTAGCTGAAGTTAAAGAAACTTCCAGAGTAAACAACGATAAACTTCTAGTTGAAGTTCAAGAAACTTCTAGAGTCAACAACGAGAAACTGCTTGCCGATAACGAGAAACTTCGTGCTGAGGTTAAAGCTGAAGTCAAAGAAACAATTAAAGACTTAGCTTAAATGGAAGCGAAACTTCAAGAATCTTCTAGAGCCACAGATAAGAAAATTCAGAAAGTGTGTGATGTTATAAACAACTGATTGGATGGCATTGATAAAAAGGTGTCGGACTTAGAAACAAAATTGAATAATATTTCAATGTCAAAAAGTGGTAGTTTTAGAGGCTTTAAATGAGAAACAAGGTAAAGCCAAAATTTAATGTTATAACTGTGGTAAAATTTTTCACATTCAGGGAACCAGATATGTTTCACCGCTAAGAAACAACCAGCAGTCGAATCAATAACCATTACAAGAACCACCTTTAAAAAGAGCTAGGACTGAGGGAGAGGATTTGATATGGACCCGTGAGGAAGAGGAGGATTGTGCAGTCAATGGTTTATGGGTGTTGTAACGATGGAGGCCCTCGTTGAACAGTGCAACGAAGAAATGGTTCCTGTTGGAGTGCTTGCTCTCTCCCGAGGTGAAAAGTTTATCAGGCCGGGTTCCAGGTTGGGTGAATGTGCTTCAACAGAGGCAGTGCAAAATTGTGAGGAAGATACTGCCAATGAATTTGCCAAAGAAATGCATGAAATGAAAACCAGGGCTATATAAGGGTTTGTCTTTCAAACTACAGAATCACTGGAAAGAACCACATAGGGTAGTTAAGAAATTGGATGACATGGTCTATGCTAAAGCGGGAGACCTTGATACGAATTTGCAATAGCGATTTGAATTTAATAGTCTGTAACGACTGCATACATCATTCATCATGTTTATAAACACGTCCATCAGTAGAAGCTTCTACTTATCAACAATGTTGATAGAATGCGGTTATTAGCATTGTTTATAAGTATGGCAACACTAAATGTTTAAACAGCTAAAATCGACATCGAAAGCTCTAGAATTCGAACATACTAGTTTGTCCGTTAAGAGCATTGCAGAAAATTCACGAAAGATGGCGCGTGTATAAATAGCGGCAGAGGTTTCAGTCGTGAGTGAGTTTATCATAGGTGCTGTTAGAGTTAACATCAACTGTCTTGTACATTTAAGTTTGTACATAATAAAGTGTGTGTGCATTTCTGCGAATTGATAAACGTGTTTAAAGACACTGAGTGACTATTTGAACTGTTGTTGTTGTACATCTTAAAAAAATAAATAATTGTTATAATTTAAACTACTAAAACTGCTTTTATTTCCAATCAAAAGTATCCGGACTATTTAAAGAAAATAAACCAACGTTTTAAAAAGGTTAAAACGTAACAATATGTACATAATCCTCATTTCTGATTAACCAATGTTTATTTGTAAATCATACCACTAATTACTTTTGGTTAGAAATTGTATTAAATCTAAATTGTACCACTCTAACCCAGTCGTTACAACTCCAACTCAACAACAAATTTCGTTTGAATATCTCATGCAATTTCTCTATTTTTAATTTCGAATCGTAAACAAATGTCAGATAAAATGCATGCATGTATGTATTTACATCATATAAATATTTGTATGAGAGTTAGTACGTGAATGTACGTACCAGTATTAAATGCCTTTATTACTATTAAAAATTGCAGTTTTAAAGGTTCAACTTCCACTTTAATATTGCCTCAACACAGGACGAGTGAGTTAATAGTTTGTTGTTCGCTACTTCTACTTTTCTTGTTTCTCTCATACTGTATTCGTAATTTATATTACAACTACCAACAGTCAGCCAACAACTAAGAGAGAAAAACTCATAAAAAAAATTTTTTGTTGATGTTGTCGTCGTTATTATTGCTTTTTACTCACATTGTTGTTGTTAGTTTTTGCTGTGATGTTTTAACAGCTGCTTTATCATTATTTCGGTGTATGTACTGTTGTAGTTGTAGTTGTAATTGTAATTGTATTCTGTGTGAAAATATCAAATATTTTCTATTTTTTGAACTTAAATAGGTTGCCTACTTTAGAGAGCAGCAAATGAAAAACAAAAAATAAATAGTTAACATTTTCGTACATACACAAACAAAAACACTTAATCAGACAGCCATAAACAAAGCAGCAACAATTATATGTAGACAACGAAAAACTTAACAACTTTTGGAGTAGAGCTTTACAAGTACTTATACATAGCTAAAATCAGAGGGCGGCATCCATAGCCACAGGGTTCCGGAAGCAATTTGGAATTAACAACAACATAACAAGAGTGTAAACAGATACTTTTGAAAAATTTGTTAATATTTATAAGCAAAAGTTCGTCATTGAAAATACATAAATCCATTCTCAAATCTGGAATTTTCTCTTTGTGCCGAGCACTGCATTAACTAAATGTACATTAGGGTAGCCCAAACAAAATGCTGTGGAAGCTCTCAACTATTTCTAAAAATTTTTGTTCTGGGTAGTATTTGATGAGTTGGATCAAAGGATAAAAAGGACGTTTATGACTTATTTCATATTTCTCGCAACAGGATACATATGAAATATTGGATCCATATGACAGGTCTTTGAAATCACCCTTAAAAACATTTGTATTCTTTGATCCAGCTCCCCAGAACAAATCTTTATTTTTAAATTGTCTTTCTAAACAAACTAAATTATCATTTTAGTTATATATCGACACCTTATAGCTACTCCATACAAACGGGCCCACCCTAATGTGTATATATGTATGTTTATGTAATATTTTTAGATTGTTTAGTTTCGTAATGTTCGCGTATATATTGGTGCCTTTATTTGTGATTATACACGAAAAACAACCAAAGAAATAAGTATGCAATAAAAACCGTGTTTGAACTATTTTTTTTTTATTTCATTTTCATTACGAAAGTTTGCTATGCAACTATGACAACATCAAAATGTGGTTGACAGTGAGCCGTTAGCATTGAAAATGTTGCTATTTTGATTTTGAGCAAAATTATTGTTATTCTTAAAAATATTTTATAAAAATGTACTAATTATTCACCTTAAAGGAGGTCATCAAATGTTTCTATCATATTTTGACTTACCTGTATGCAATTGGCTGAAAGAAAAGGAAAATAATTGATGAGTATAGACATTTTGTGAAATAAATTACATCAAATACTGAAATTGTGCAATTAAATTTATTGTTACGTTTTAACCTTTTTAAAACGTTGGTTTATTTCCTTTAAATAAACCGGATACTTTTGATTGCAAAAACAAGCAGTTTAAAATTGTATTAACACTTTATTTATTTTAAATGCACAACACAGTTGATGTTAACTCTAACAGCGCCTATGATAAACTCACTGACTACTGCGACCACAGTCTCTATTTATACACACTGCCATCTTCATTCGATTAGTTTAGATTGTTCTTAACGGTCAAAACTTGTATGTTCGAATTCTAGAGCTTTCGATGTTAATGTTAGCAGCTTAAACATTTAGTGGTGCCATACTTACAAACAATGCTAATAACCGCATCCTACTGATGGACATGTTTATAAACATGATTAATGTTGCAAGCAGTCGTTACAGACCGTTAAATTCAAATCAATTCGTAACATTATTTAGATAAATTGAAAAGCAAGTAAGACAGCATGGTCGGTTAAGCCCGATCACATAATACCCTACCCTAAAGTAAATGAGCAAAAATATTTTACTTTTCAAATTTCAATAACTTATTTTTTGATTGTTTTTTGGAATAGGGCCTTATATGGGAGCTATGACTCATTATAGACCGCTCATCAAAAAATTAGGTGACATGAATTATATATATGTATATAAAACTTATTTGTGGCGAAATTTGTGTAGATACCTGTAAAAATAAACATTTAGGAGGACATTTGTATGGGAACTAGGTGAAATAATGACAATGAAGTTTCAATAGGCTTCATCCTTGAGCTGAAACAAAGGTATATACCATTTTTGATCGAAAAATTTTCAAAATTGTGATCTGTACATTGCTCACAAAGTTGATATGGACAGAGAGCCAGCCAGCCAGACGGATGGACGGACGGACGGACATCGTTTAATCGACTCAGAAAGTAATTAAACGATGTCCGCAATGGCTGAAATGTGTTTTTTAACATTTGAGGTGAACACACACTTAAAAGTTTAGAAAACCTATAATAGACTGAGTCTCATTTTCTCAATCTCTGGTTATTTTTTATCGTGACAATATTCTGACAGTACTCATAATATTTTTACATTTTAACCTTTTAAAAACTTTGGTTTATTTCCTTTAAATAAACCGGATACTTTCGATTGCAAATAAAAAGCAGTTTTAGTAGTTTAAAATTGTAACAACTCTTTATTTATTTAAAATGTACAGAAACAACTGAATTAAATAGTCACTCAGTGCTTTATACACGTTTATCAATTCGCAGAAATATCCACACACTTTATAATGTATAAACTCAAATGTACACGACAGTTGATGTTAACTCTAATAGCGCCACTACTGCAACCTCCGGCACTATTTATACATGTGTCATCTTTCGTGAATCTGCTCTCATGATGTGAATGTCAGCAGCTCAATCATTCAGCAGCTCAAAGCTTTAATATATTCATTGGATGTAAATATATCGTTACGAAAAACGATAACCAGAGATTGAGAAAAAGGGACTTAGTGTGAAATAAGTATTTCAATTACTTTTATATGGAGATTAAGGCTCAGAATTAGACTAAGTGGGATCTAAGCGTTGTATGTAAAGTGTGTAGTGAACATTTAAGACAGTGGGAAAGCCCTAAACGTAGTCATTTGAAGTAAGGTGTACTTATGATTTGAACAGAAAAACCATCAATTTGACTGCTATTTTTGTTTTGTTTAGTTACATGGTATGAATAAGAGCAAACTGGCATATACTGATTTACCGTCACCTAAAAGACCTCCACTGTACTCAGACGTTGTACCATCTCCTAAGAATCAACATCCAACAGATTTGTGGGACAGAGAGTTGGTGGAAGTTGTTTCTCGATTTGGATCGATTTTCATAAGATGTCTTAAGTGGCTTGATAAGAGACATTCACCATTCGGAAGTGAGATATCTGAGCTGCTAGTATCTAGACTCAAAGATAGAAATATTTGAACTCAAGGTACGAAAGTCTCATAATATCGCGGTCGCGAAATACAATATCTTAACTTTTTTAGTTCAGAAAAGCTCTAAAGCTACAAAGCTGATGAATGTATATTGTTTATGGACAGCTCCAAGATAAGTTTAAAATGATTTTCACTAGATATTGGTAGTAAGCATGCAGCTGTGCCTATTGCCCATTAAAGGAGCAGTATCAAAACGAAGACCTTGTTTTAAAAAAAAACTTGGGTCCAATGGGCTATATGCATCAATATAAAAATGTTTAATTTCTTGTTCGGTAAGCAAAGTGCACGCAGAGAAAAAACATGGTTGTGCATGTTTACAGTAACCATTTCCACATTTTTAAAAGTTTTTTAGCAATATTATAGTCACAGTATTTATAAGATTGTGGTAACCATAATATGGTTAACATACGATTCACATGATTGTATCAATCATATATATGGTTACAGTAAACAAGTATATGTTTGTGACAACCATTTTTATGATTAAGGTTTTACCATATTCTGTTGCTCAAGGCTAATTGAGATCATAATCTGAGAACAACAGATTATGATATAAAGATTCATCATAACAATGATTGTCACAAACAGAAAATCTAAAAGTTGGTATTTTTGGTGGCCTACAAATAAGTTTTTTTGGTGAATGATAATGCTTTCATACGCTCAATGAATGATTGAGAGATTGCGGCTTGGAAATCTTTTGTTGCCAGGCTGACAATTACGAAGAATTAGTTATAGACCTTTTAATTAGCTTTAAAAATCTTGTATGTAATATTAGTAGATAGTGCACAGTCATTTGTACAAGTTTCCTTAAAATCTTGGATCGTATAGTGAGTAACTAGGAGAACGCTTCCATCAAGATTGAAAAGTGATGAAAGCTAAATACCAAAGTCGCTGGAATGAACATGTGATGGCAGATTACTGTTGGGTTATCACACAATGTTATAAAATCGTTTTTTTTACGCCTGTAATTTCTCGAAAACTACATGTAGCTTTGAAAAAATAAGTATATAGGTAGAATCAGAGTATCGAATATAAAGAGTGAGTCAGAAAAAACTTATGCACAGTATTCCAGCCACAACTTAGCCTGGGTCAAAAAAATTAATATTTTTTTAAGCACTTTTCCAAATCATTAATTTTTAAATCTAATTTCAGTCAAAATGGTTAAACATATTTTAAACTTTTCAAAAAAATCCAATATGATCTTTCAAAAATATAGCAAAAGATGTGAAGGATCATTTGAATGCAACACTTTTGAAGTGCACCCGAACACTTCTTTCAGAAAAACAGCTCGTAAGGTTAAATGTTCTGAATCTTTCATGCGCAGAGCCAAAGCTAATGCTTGGTTGAAGTCGTATCAAGTTCAGAAAATTTCATATCGGAATGCGGTAAAGAACTTAGAAGCAAAAGAACGAGACCTCGTCCAAAAATGTAACGAAAGCAATTTTAAAAGGTTTAATGGGAAGTTTCAGGAAAAAGAGGATAAATTTATAAATACTGAGTAATATGACAATATTGTAATCTATATATCTATATCTATATAAATATATAAATGTCTTTGTAAGTTTGTTTGTTTATTTGTTTGTTTGTTTGTTTGTTTGAGCATCACGCCTAAACGGCTGAATCGATTTTATTGAAATTTGGAACGTAGATAGATCCTTACTTGGAAGCGTCAATAGGCTATAACTTTATACTTGGACCAGAAAGGGGTACACAGGGGGAAAACCGGTAAATTTGGTACCTTTAGTTCTTAAACAATAAATACTAACCGGCCGAAACGATTTTATTGAAATTTCCAACATAGACTACGACAGGGGTAGCGAAGCGCACCAGGTCAAGCTAGTGTTTAATAAATTTGTACAATATTTGAATAAATTTACGTTTTTTGAGAATTTTTATATTGAACGGTTTAAATTTTATTTAGCTTAATTTTTGGCTCACCCTTTATATGTACTTTTGTGGGTTATATACTTATATACTTATAGCTCATTTTAATATTTAAAAACTAGAATTGTTTTGCTGTATCGCAGATATATTTGGCGATACTGATTTTAATTTCAGCTTTGTAAGAGATGCCAAAACCTTGCTATTGTTAACGAAATTTTGGATAACAAATTGATCAGTAACACTGTAAATTAAGATAAAATCACTGTTTATTGTTGGTGTTTTGTTTAAGCTTTGATATTTTTACAAATAAAGCTTGAGTGTCTGTAATTCTCATTCACTCTATCGTTTTATTTGTATAATATCTTTAGTTTTTCTAAAGCCTTTTGGGAAAAGGTTTCCTGATGATCTGGCCTAAGCAACCAGTGAAATGCGCATAGGAACTAGCTTATCCCCCAACAATAAATTTCAGTGAATTTATCAAATAAAAATTGGGAATTTAGCATAAGAAGCTCTTACTAAAGTACACATTTGATTTAGCAAAAATCAAACATTTTGCAGAATTTGACTAAAAATATTTTTCAACATTTACTTTCTTATGACACGAATGAAATTGCCAATTATGAATATAAGTTTTAGTATCTATTTTGCAATATAAAAATGATAAATTATTTTCTTCGCTGGCTAATATTACAAATAACCTTCTATATACAACATCATTTATATAAATGTTGGTTTAAAACTTGCCCATTATTTTGTATTACATACAAGTATCTGTCTAAACTATAAAACCTTCTAGAAAATTCAAACATTTATTTTCTTTCTAGTATATTTAAAAAAAAAACATTTAAGTGCAAACAATTATTCTTCAGCAAACCACATTAAGTATTAATATTAAACATAAAGTCATATTCAAATCTATTAATATTCCAAGTGCTTTTGCTTAGGCAAACCTTAAGTAATTTTAAAGTGAAGTTATTTTAATGGAATTTAAAATGATTTCTCTAGTGTTTATTATTACTTTTTTTTTTGTTACGTACATATAAAACTTGTATACAACCAGCATTATGGATAATTCAAATTGTCTTCGTCACTCTGTTGGTGACAATTTTAGGACAATATAATTAAACACGTAAGCATGCTGTTAAAAAGCCAACATAATAAGGCTGAATGTGTGGTATTTCACAAAGAGACACAGTTATTAACGTTAACAACGAGTCGCAGACCTCAAATCACACCAGCCATAAATCATTTAGACAATTTAAGTGATATTTTAAGGTGTGAAAATGACATTAATTTTCAAGACAAGAAAGTTCATTATAGCACGTTTTTTTTATCACATAAATATCAAGTATATTCTCACAAAAAAAAAAAAAAAAAAACATTAAAATATTTAAAGCCAAGAAATTTGATACTAAAATTAAAAATTTAAATTTTTTATCTTTATAATAAGCTTTTAAGAAAATTACCTTCCTTAACAACTAATTATCTAAAGCATTTAGCACAAATTCCTAAAATAATTTTAAATAATATTTAGCTTTTTCTAATTAGAAAAGCCTCATTTTCGTAATTTATTTTTAATGTCTATATTTTGTTCGTGTAAGATTCGTTTAAATGTTTTTATCCTTACCACTGTAACATTTAACCCTGTTTTCTGGGAAACAGCAACAATAACTACAACAATTTAAAGTGGTAAGGAAAACCTAAAATGTTTGCCAATTTTGCAATAAAAATATACACTATCTATCTATCTATCTCTCTCTGTCTCTCTTAAACACCAATACATATGTTGAAAACACTCTCATAATCAAGTACATGTGTAGTTTGGTTGTGTTAATTTTAAAACCGCCGTGTGTGTTTTTTTAGGTGTGTTGGTTGGTGTTTGTGTTTCTGTAAAACACTGTGTAGAAAAAAAAAAAAGAAAACCTAAACTCAAAACTTGTATAAATAGATATTTTAATTTAAACAAAAGTGTAAGTAAAACTAAAAATGTTTTCGATTAACCCGAATAATGCCACATACAAACGTACGTACGTACACATGCCTCAAACATGAAAACCTTTAAGCCGTCAATTGAACATGGCCGTGTTATGAATGGAAATTTTGGTGGGCTAATTGAAAAGGGTTTAAAAGAAATTGTACTAAAATGTGGTACCATAAAAGTTTTCAAAGGGTTCTTGGGTTAATTGTTACAGAGAAGTAAATAATACCCTTTATAGGAAAGACCTTTTCATGTGAGACTTAACAATATAATTTTTAAACTCTTAGAAAACTATTTTTTAAAAGGAGGTATAAAGTGTTTTTGAAGAAAAACTGTAACACAAAAAATGTCGAAGGTAATGTCAAATACTACTTCATTAAATTCCAGCCTCTTTTAAAATATTTAAAAAATTTCTAAGAATGTAGTGGCGCAAAAACTCTTCCATATTCAGTGTAAGCAAATACTGCAGTCATCTTGAGGAATGCATTCTCATACCCAATTAATCATTCACAACTTAAACCACTGAGCCATGTGAGATGCCTGTATCTCACATGGCTCTATACACCGATCGGGTGTATAGACCTCAACTGGGCGTCCAGAACATTCGGCATCGTCCGTGAGTGTACGGCCACAATGAAATTTAGTAAACCACTTTTTTACCATTGAAATTGATGGTGCAGAGTTCCCTTAGTAAAGGATTTTCCAACAAGAGGTGTTATTTTGGTATTCAAAGAAAAATGGAATTTTTTGAGATAAATGATCGGATGTTTATTTCATAATAAAGAGGAAGGTATGCCGGTAATAATAAAATACAACATCAGCCAAATGGCCACCACGACCACGCTTACAGGACCATATACTTTTCATGATATTTTCCATAACCAAATCGCAAAGTGACTGTTCTATGTTCTCGATAGCCTCACGAATTCTATCTTTGAGGTCTTGAATCGACGCTGGGCAGTTGGCGAAGACTTTATCTTTCACGTGGGCCCAAATGAAGAAGTCGCAAGGTGTTAAATCACAAGAACTCGGTGGCCAATTGTGATCACCTCTTCAAGAGATAACACGGTCCTGAAACATCTCCCGTAAACGAGCAATGGTTTCGTTGCTTGTGTGGCATGTAGCGCCGTCTTGTTGAAAGTAAACGTTGTCCAGATCAATATCATTCAAAATACGTTGTAATGACGTTTGTGGAATGCCCAATTCCCAAGAACGACGAAGAATGGACAAACCTGGGTTAGCTTAAACACTTCTCAGTTGTTCTTCAGCGAAGTGCATGGGTTTTATTCTTCACATCACTAACTTGTCCCAGCAGCTCGAATTTGTTCACTAATTTCTGTACCGCGGTCCGACAAGGTGCTTCACGACGACCCAAAAATGCTTTTGTTTTGCGAACTGTAACTGCAAGATTTTCATCATTTTTGTAGTGAACTTTAATAATTTCATTGCGTTGTTGAAGTGTATATCGTTCCATTTTTAGTAAGGGCGTAGTGTCTACTTGTCAAATGTCAAAGAATAAAAGCTTCAAAAGTGACAGCTACCGAAATACTGGTAGATTCAAAATAACACCTCTTGTTGGAAAACCATTTATTTTTGAAGCTTAGCCTGTATGTGAATGATGTTTTTTTTTTCCGCAAAAAATAATACTTAATGAGCACACGAAACTCAGATAAATACTGACAGATGCCTGTTGACAGGAGCACTGTTGCCCTTTCAGTTAAGATGCGGGAAATTCAGAAAGTCACAGTCTTATTGAATCACTCTTGTACATTGTGTATTCTATTAAACATGTTTTTTCACCGTAAAGCCGTGTGTCCACTACCAACTTTTCTTGTGGAATTTGTTTCCAGAAGTAACTTCCAGAAGTTTTTTTCCTGAAGTCACGACTTGCAGAAGTTACTTGCAGCAATTATGTGGAAACACCTGTTTGTTGCTTGCTGAAAGTAACTTGAACGACTTGCTGTGAACTGCAAGTGTTTTGAAGACTTGCAGAAGAAGTCGGGTAAACGGTTTGTGGTATTCTCTTCTGTTTTCAGTTTTGTTTGGTGTTTTCTTGGAAGAGTAACCAAAAGCCGGTATGTTTGAGGTATAGTAAATCTCATTTTAGTAAGGACTGAGATAGAAAACTTTAAACCCATTTTTTTTTTTTTTGATCAAGTTACCTTTGTAAAGCATGTCAGTTAGTATGTTTAATGTCAATTATGTTAATTTGTTGTTAATCTGATTAAAATGCGTGACCAGAAAAAAGTGCGTACTAAAATTATTAAATATTTTCAACAAAACCCAACTCGTTCCTACAAAAAGTTGCCCAAACAATCAAAGGTCTGCCATCAAACAGTTTCCAATGTTATTAAACAGTATCGGGAGAACTTGTCCGTTGATAGAAAACCTGGTTCAGGTAGAACGAATGGTTCACATGATGTCTATTAAGCCAAAAAATAGAAATCATTTTTAAAAGAGCTCCCAACACATCCGGTAGGAAAGCAGTCCGGTTAGCTCAGTGCTCGGACTATTTGGTACAAAAAGTTAAAGCCAATGCAGGTTCAAAAACATACAAGGCTCAAAAAGTTCCTGACAGGAACACTGCTAAAAATTTAGAGGCCAAAAACAGAGCACGGAAATTGAAGTCAAATTTTATAACGAATCGTATGTTCTGGCAGATTTTTAGCAGCTTCCGGGTCAAAATTTTGATGCTCGAGAGAATGTTGAAGAAAAGTTTAGGACCTAAAAAAAGACAAAATTTCCCAAAAAGTTCTTGGTATGGCAAGCAATATGCAGTTGCGGCAAAAAAGCCAAACATTTGTTACAAAGAGCTCTATAAATACCGAAATGTACATCATGGAATGCTTACAGAAAAGGATGCTTCCATTCATAAGACTTCTTAGTGTTTGAAATTATTTTTGGCCTGATTTGGCACCCTGTCACTATGGTAAAGAAGGTCTTGAGTGGTAAAAGAACAATAATGTGGTATTTGTACCAAGAGGGACAAATTCTCCAAACTGCCTGGAGCTAAAACCAGTGGAGAGAGATTGGGCTCTTGTTTAAAGAGAATAGATTTTAAACGGAGATGGACAACCTGTTTAAACAAAGTGAAAGAAAGCACTATAAAAACCACAATGGAAGGGTTTCCGAAAAATGTTCAAAATTTCATCACTATTGATTAGAAGTATAAAAATATTTTATTTTTTGGAAATTGTAATAATAATTTCAATCAAATAAAAAAAATCAAAACTGTAAGTTTAGTGGTTTCATTTTTATTAACATATATGTATGTTATGAATTTTTCGATCTCAGTCCTAATCCTGCTTTTGAATACTTGTTTGAATTAAAGATAAAATGTATTCAAAATCATCATTAGACATTTTTCAGCTGCATGACAATTTTCAGATACGGTAAAATTTTTCCCAAAAATCACATTGGTATTAGGTCGATTTTTGGCCGTAGTCCGAATGCAGTATTTAACAGCTTTTGGAAAGCATATAATTAAGTAACGACAAGTCATTACCAAGTTTTTGCTGGATTACTTATCAAACAATACAGAAGAAGATACAAAGTCATGTGTTTGTAAAATACTAAAATAAATCTATGTATGTGTTTCTTAGTGTTACATAAGTAAGTTTGTACAAAAGCATTTTTGCCAATACAAACACACTCAAAATTATTCAATCAATGTAAACATGAAATATAACACACCATCACCTATTACCAAACACCCACATACACCCACCAACAACAATAACAGCATGTATCTATGAGTAAAAATGAAGATCATTCATGGGATTTATACACGCAGATATTAAAGGGGCCTTAGAAAAAGATTGATACAAAAAGTAAAAGGAAAGCTGTACAGTTCTCTTCGCCCAACCAAGTACAAGTACATGTAAATTGTTTATTCATTGTGTGGATATATACATGTGTGTGTTTTTGTGTGTTTACTTTTCTTTGTTTGTATTAAGAACGAGTGTATTCAAAGATTTCAAGTGGGAAGGAAGCCTACTAACCTAATAACCTTCTTCAACATTTTCTTTGTTAAACTAATATAATCATAGAGGTGTATGTGAGCATGTTCAACACAATACATGAATATTTATACATGTTCGTTTATGTAAGAATGTACTTTACAACAGTAGGTGTGTGTGTGTGTGTTTGTTAGTGTTTATACAACATAAAGGCAAAATAAGCGAACATTGTAATGTTTACATTAAATGTAAATATTACATACCAAAAACAAACACACACATACTCACATTATATATTTCGAACATATAAAGTACATGTTACTTTGTGTTGTACCGCCATCATCATCAGAAGACAAACAAAACAATACTGCCATATCCACCATATTCATACACAAACACATACGCACACATTTTACGCTTAAAATGATAACGAGTAAAGGATGTATATATTTGAGATTTTTGTACAATAATAAGATAGAGCTAAGTTTTGAAGTGTGCAAAAACTAAATTTAAAAATTCAACTATATTCATGAATGTGGACACCGCGTTTTTCAGAGGACAAAATAGTTAATATTTCTTAAAATATTGTTACGAATTTGCAATAGCGATTTGAATTTAACGGTCTGTAACGACTGTCTGCAGCAATCATCATGTTTATAAACACGACCATCAGTGTTTATAAACATGATGGACAACAATGTTGATAGCATGGGGTTATGCATTGTTTGTAAGTATGGCAACACTGCTGACATTGACATCGAAAGCTCTAGAATTCGAGCATACTAGTTTGTCCGTTAAGAGCATTGTAGAAGATTCCCGAAAGATGGCGTGTGTATAAATTGTGGCAGAGGTTGCAGTCGTCAGTGAGTTTATCATAGGCACTATTAGAGTTAACATCAACTGTCTTGTACATTTAAGTTTGTACATTAAAAAGTGTGAGTGCATTTCTGCGAATTGTTAAAAGTGTAAATAGTGACTATTTGAACTCTTGTTGTTGTACATTTTAAATAAATGATTTTATTTGCAATCAAAATTATCCGGTTTATTAAAACGTAACAATATGTTTATATTTGGCTGTGACGAATCTAGCACACCCACCATCAATATGTAGTTTTGGCCTTCTATGGGGAATTGAATCAGTTATGGTCCGAACTGTTCAGAATTTACTTAAATCTTTAAATGATATAGCTAGGATCAATTATGTACCGATCCTCACAAAATTTGGTAGACAAAGTTACGTTCATATAAAACATATTTATGTCCAATTAAATCTCGATATTAATTATTATAAGACAATTATGAACATTCAAGTAATTTTCTGAGGGGGATCTTGTATGAAGAGTAGTGTCAAATATTGACCGGTTTTTCCCATACTTTAAAGTATAATTTTAGATTACTTAGAGCAATATTCCGTATAGTCATCATATTTATGACTGCTCAAACAGTCAACAAACAAACAAGACAAACCTTATCAAGAGAGGGTATTTGTGAAAAATGTCAGCTAACTAGCTCCATTATTTTGGGCCCTATCATGTATCCAACAGACAGACAGATGGATCGACACAGCTAGATAGTCTTACAATCTTATGAGGACCCAGAATATATAGACTGATGTGGGTTCGCAATAAATACTTTGATGTGTTACAAACGGAATGACAAAATCAATATACCCTCTATCTATTTCGATGGTGGATATAAAATTTAAATATATAATTTTGATTCTATTCTTTGCCAAGTTTCAATATATTTTCAAAAAATCAAAGAACAAAGGATATTTCAAAGAATGTATCATCTATTTTCTAAATATATTCTTCAAATGGCACCATTAGAGCATCTGGAGATAATAAACAAAAACTTTAAGCCTATTTTCTGTAAAAATAATTTTTGTATGAAAACTGTCGGAATAACTTTAGATTCAACAAGTAAGAGAGCTATATTCGGCTGTGCCGAATCTTATATACCCTTCACCAAATTATACCTCAAAGTAAAAATTTTAAATATTTTTAGGTAAACAAAATTAATTTTTTTTTTTTAAATTTAAAAAAATTTTTTTTTCAAAATTGTTTTTCAAAATAATAATTTTTTTTCAAAATTGTTTTAAAAAAAATTTTTTTGGAAATATTTTTTTTTTAATTTTTTCAAACTATTTTTTTTTAAATTTAGTGATAAAAAATTTATGACAAAAAAATTTTTTCGGAGAAAAAAATCGGGTCAAAAAATATTTTTCCCGATTTGACCCATTGTAGGTCCAAATATAGATCGTTGCAATGGACTTTGAAATATCTATATTAAGGACTCAGTAATCTAGATATAGATAAAAAATAGGCCAAAAATAGAGGTTGGCCCGGTTTTTTCCTTATATCTCAGCCATTTGTGTGCCGATTTTTTTGTAAGTTATATGGGGTCTTCAGAAAATTTATTTCAACAGACAGACGGACATGGCTTAATCGACTCTACTATCTATAAGGATCCAGAATATATATACTTTATAGGGTCGGAAAATTATATTATGGAAATTACAAACGGAATGACAAACGGAAATACCCTTCTCACGTAGGTGAAGGGTATACAAATAACTAAACAATTGTTCAATTAACAACTGACGTTGTACGGTCGCATAAGTTATATGAATTTACAATAGCTGTACAAATGTTGTTGATTATTTCTAACTTACAACTTGGAGAAATTTGTGTTCACAACCACAAACGTTGTGAATTGAGCAATTATGAAAATCTATATCTATATCTATCTATATAAATATATAAATGTCTTTGTAAGTTTGTTTGTTTATTTGTTTGTTTGTTTGTTTGTTTGAGCATCACGCCTAAACGGCTGAATCGATTTTATTGAAATTTGGAACGTAGATAGATCCCTACTTGGAAGCGTCAATAGGCTATAACTTTTTTCAATACTTGGACCAGAAAGGGGTAAACAGGGGGAAAACCCGTAAAATTGGTACCATTAGTTCTTAAACAATAAATACTAAACGGCCGAAACGATTTTATTGAAATTTCCAACATAGACTACGACAGGGGTAGCGAAGCGCACCGGGTCAAGCTAGTATAAATATATAAATGTCTTTGTAAGTTTGTTTGTTTATTTGTTTGTTTGTTTGTTTGAGCATCACGCCTAAACGGCTGAATCGATTTTATTGAAATTTGGAACGTAGATAGATCCTTACTTGGAAGCGTCAATAGGCTATAACTTTTTTCACAATAAATACTTAACGGCCGAAACGATTTTATTGAAATTTCCAACATAGACTACGACAGGGGTAGCGAAGCGCACCGGGTCAAGCTAGTAAATATATAAATGTCTTTGTATGTTTGTTTGTTTGTTTGTTTGAGCATCACGCCTAAACGGCTGAATCGATTTCATTGAAATTTGGAACGTAGATAGATCCTTTCTTGGAATAGGCTATAACTTTTTTCAATACTTGGACCAGAAAGGGGTAAACAGGGGGAAAACCGGTAAAATTGGTACCTTTATTTCTTAAACAATAAATACTAAACGGCCGAAACGATTTTATTGAAATTTCCAACATAGACTACGACAGGGGTAGCGAAGCGCACCGGGTCAAGCTAGTGAGTCTTATATAATTCACAAAGATTTAAACTTTCTGAGTATATCAACAAAATTAATTTTTTCAAAGAAAAAGAATACAACAAATAAAAACATATCCTTTAAGCAAGCATATTAGAAAATACATATACCAATATGTTTTAGGTTATTATTGAGTGTATGACTTAAAAATGCGGGATTTTTTTAAATATTTAGATTTTTTTGAAACATTTGTACAATATAAATATTATCAAAGTATTGGCCATTGTTAGCAATGACCTTCTGCCATCTTTCTAGCAACATATGGATTCGGAGCCAAATGAACTGCTCATCAATCAAGACAATATCCGATACTCTATTACAAAGTTATGCCGGAGAGAGTATTCTGTATCGATCGGACGGGGCAAGGTCTGGACTGTAACCGGGTGAGGCAAAACTTCCCAACCACATCATTAACATACAATTTCATATAATGTAGAGCATTATAGTTTGCATGTTAGTAGTAATTTTAAATAATTCTGCGCCACCCTATTACTGCTACAGATAAAATAAAGAATATGCGATATTATTCAATAGATAGGCGTATGCCTCCATGTATGGATGTGTTAGTGAGTAGTGTGTAGTTTGGTGTAAATAGGTTGGTTGTATACAATTTAGACTGCCTTAGGCACCGTTGTGTCTCATTAGCGTAACGCTCCACATGACAATTTTTTTTTTCTAGTTTTTTTTTCAGCGTTTGCGTTTCTATTTCCTTTTGTTCAGAATATTTCACTCTCCACTGATACAGTCACTCATACATACGTCTCTTACTGTGAATGTGTGTGTGGTGATGCCACACCTGTTGTTACTTTGAACAATACTTATTGCCTTCATACACTGTTTTTCAAGTACCAAAGCAAACACACACTCACATATTTATACTCAGGTGTACTACTACATACAAGAACATTGTATGTAGTTGAATACTATTATTATTTTGTAAGAGTATATTTTAGTAAAACTCATACACTTATATGGACATACAAACATACGTGTACTAAATGCTTATTGCTTCTGTATAAATATATGATAGAAAGGGCGGGATGAGAAGTTCTTTAACAGCTAATATTTTTATTTCACTCCTTTTATAACGCCAAATATATATAAACTAAGTCTTAGAGGATTAAACCTAAATCCTATTGCGACGAAATGAAAAATTTTAAATTCCTAAATTCATTAAAAAATATTCAAAATATTCCAAAAATATTTTTAATCTATATTGATCTGAGCCAGATGTATTTTGTATCGCATTTCTATGTTTATTTATCTAGGAGCTATAGATGCTAACAGAGGGATATACAGGGGACTATTTTTACCACTTAAGGCCACCTGAGTTTCGAATTTCTGAAAAGTACCAGACGGTTGTCGCCCCTTTTTTGATTAATGGCGGACACATTTATGTGTTCCTTAAATTCTTAAAATATGAGTCACAAAAGTACATGTATGAACAATAAAGCAGCTTTAAGTTTTCTAAACATCTTTTCAAATGACCCTCTTATACATATGATCAAGCCTCCATTTAGCGTTAAGGGGTTTTCCATCTTCTCTTTTTTATTTTTGGCGTACAGCTATATGTGTTCTGTTTGCTGGGAAAAAAAAAACCCATCTCCTGTTGTTTGATGTTAGATTTGCCACTTTGCCATGTTATTATCTACATACATTTACTCTGTTGATTGTATGTATGGCATGCTATATTAGACTATGATTGTAAGTTTATACTTACATGTATACATATGTACGTGCGTATGTGTGTATGCAGCAAGTGTGTGATTGTGTAAACAGAACAACATCTCGTTGTTGGTTTCTGCATCATGTATTAATGTGGCACGACTACATTAGTAGTTGTACTTTGTGAGAACAACTTTCGTTAAAAGAATTTCAATAAAATTTAATAACACGGAACAAATTCAAAAGGTCGTTTTCCTCATCAGAATATTTTGTGTTTTTTTTTTTTCTATTTGTTCAAAATTGACTATGATGCTGTTGCTGCTGGCATAAAATTATGAAAATTAAAGAATTTTACTGTTTGAACAAATACGTTGCGTATTATTTTTCAAATTGTTGATTAGCATTTAAAATAGCTTCCTTAATTTTGTTTATAACAGAATTTTCTGAACCATTAACATCAAAGTAAATATTGTTGATTAATTTTTGTTCATAATTTCAATTCTAATGGGTTTTTTATTATTATAAATTATATTTTTAGCGCCTACGGGTAAACCCATACCTACAGCTGCCCACAATACATCATCCACCTCTGTATATATATCATGGAAACCACCACCTCCGGATACGATATTGGGAGAATTTCTTGGTTATCGTATTACCTATAGACCCCGAGATCGTAATCCTAATGACACCAAAGAAATCTATATACGAGATTCAACAATTGAGGTAAGTTTTGCTTGTATGAATGTTTGATATAGATATCTCTGATAGAATAAGCTCTATAGAAGAGACTGTAAAAAATAGAGCGTATAAAATTAATCGTCGTCTGCTTTAAAAATCAGATCAGTATAAAATAAACTTTCGCCTATTCTATAGAAGATATATACAATATACCATCATCTGCTGTACAGAATATAGCATCATCTACTTTATATAATATATCATCGTCTACTTTATAGAATATACCATCGTCTATCCTATATAATAGACCATCGTCTACTCTGTAGAATAGACCATCGTCTACTATATAGAATATAGCATCGTCTATCCTATATAATAGACCATCGTCTGCTCTGTAGAATAGACAATCATCTACTCTATAGAATAGACCATCGTCAACTCTGTAGTATAGACCATCGTCTACTCTATAGTATAAACCATCATCTACTCTATGGAATAGACCATCGTCTACTCTATATGTAGAATACACCATTGACTACTCTATAGAATATACCATCGTCTACTGTATAGAATAGACCATCGTCTACTATTTTTAAAAGACCATCGACTACTCTATAGAATAGACCATCGTCTACTCTGTAGAATAGACTATCGTCTACTGTATAGAATAGACCATCGTCTACTCTGTAGAATAGACCATCGTCTACTCTATAGAATAGATCATGGTCTACTCTATTGAATAGATCATCGTAAACTACGTTGAAAACACCATGGTCTACTCCATAGAATATACCATTGACCGCTCCATAAAATAGACCATCGTCAACTGTATAGAATAGACCATCGTCTACTATTTTGAAAAGACCATCGTTTACTCTATAGAATAGACCATCGTCTACTCTATAGAATAGACCATCTTCTGCTCTATAGAATAGACCATCGTCTACTCTATAGAATAGACCATCGTCTACTCTATAGAATAGACCATCGTCTACTCCATAGAATAGACCATCATCTACTCTATAGAATAGACCATCGTCTACTCTATAGAATAGACCATCGACTACTCTATAGAATAGACCATCGTCTACTCTATAGAATAGACCATCGTCTGCTCTATAGAATATACCATCTTCTACTCTATAGAATAGACCATCGTCTACTCTATAGAATAGACCATCGTCTGCTCTATAGAATAGACCATCGCCTACTCTATAGAACAGACTATTGTCTACTCTATAGACTAGACCATCGTCTACTCTATAGAATAGACCATCGTCTACTCTGTAGAATAGACCATCGTCTACTATATAGCATAGACCATCGTCTACTCTATAGAATAGACCATCGTCTACTCTATAGAATAGACCATCGTCTACTCTATAGAATAGACCATCGTCTACTCTATAGAATAGACCATCGTCTACTCTATAGAATAGACCATCGTCTACTCTGTAGAATAGACCATCGTCTACTATGTAGAATAGACCATCCTCTACTCTATAGAATATACCATCGTCTGCTCCATAGAATAGACCATCGTCTACTCCATAGAATAGACCAGCGTCTACTCTGTAGAATAGACCATCGTCTACTCTATAGAAGAGACCATCGTCTACTCTATAGAAGAGACCATCGTCTACTCTATAGAATAGACCATCGTCTACTCTATAGAATAGACCATCGTCTACTCTATAGAACAGACTATTGTCTACTCTATAGACTAGACCATCGTCTACTCTGTAGAATAGACCATTGACTACTCTATAGAATATACCATCGTCTACTCTATAGAATAGACCATCGTCTACTCTGTAGAATAGACCATCGTCTACTCTGTAGAATAGACCATCGTCTACTCTGTAGAATAGACGATTGACTACTCTATAGAATAGACCATGGTCTACTCTATAGAATAGACCATGGTCTACTCTATAGAATAGACCATCGTCTACTCTATAGAATAGACCATCGTCTACTCTATAGAATAGACCATCGTCTACTCTATAGAATAGACCATCGTCTACTCTATAGAATAGACCATCGTCTACTCTATAGAATAGACCATCGTCTACTCTATAGAATAGACCATCGTCTACTCTATAGAATAGACCATCGTCTACTCTATAGAATAGACCATCGTCTACTCTATAGAATAGACCATTGTCTACTCTATAGAATAGACCATCATCTACTATATAGAATAGACCATCGTCTACTCTATAGAATAGACCATCGTCTACTCTATAGAACAGACCATCGTCTACTCTATAGAACAGACCATCGTCTACTCTATAGAACAGACCATCGTCTACTCTATAGAATAGACCATCGTCTACTCTATAGAATAGACCATTGTCTACTCTATAGAATAGACCATTGTCTACTCTATAGAATAGACCATCGTCTACTATATAGAATAGACCATCGTCTACTCTCTAGAATAGACCATCACCTACTCTATGGAATAGACCACTAACTACTCTCTAGAATAGACCATCATCTACTCTATGGAATAGACCATCGTCTACTCTGTTGAATAGACCATCGTCTACTCTATACAATAGACCATCGTCTACTCTGTTGAATAGACCATCGTCTACTCTATAGAATAGACCATCGTCTACTCTATGAAATAGACCATCGTCTACTCTATCGAATAGACCATCGTCTACTCTATAGAATAGACCATCGTCTACTCTATAGAATAGACCATCGTCTACTCTATAGAACAGACCATCGTATACTCTGTTGAATAGACCATCGTCTACTCTATACAATAGACCATCGTTTACTCTATTGAATAGACCATCGTCTACTCTATAGAATAGACCATCGTCTACTGCTGCTTTATAAAATCGATCATCGTCTACCCTGTAGAATAGACCTTACCCATTTGCATTTAAACATTTTACCTACAAACCCCAGTTAACATCACTATCTGACACCATATTTCATCTTATAGTTTGCCTCTATATTTCTATATCTGTCTGACTTTAAATAAATCTCTTATTTCATAAACAACTATTCTGTTAAATAACGAGCAAAAATACTATATCCCTTTAAAAAGCTTTAATAGTAAAGTACACAAGATGCATCTAATTAAAATTTTTATTTCAAAAATGCACCAACCTTCTACCCTACCCCACACCATATATAAAAAATACTTTCTTCAAATTAAACCAACATTATAAACTATTTTTAATTTGAGTTTTAACACAAAACTTTTAACTTCTTGCTCTCTGTAGAAAATCAAATAAAAATTTGAGAAAGTATATAATACACTAAATACAAAAAAAAAGATAAAAAAAAATATATTTTAAGTTAAACATGCTTGAAAGTTTTAGGCACTTAACATTAATGACTGCATACGGAACGTATACTTTATATTACACAATGTGTACAGAGAATATTTCACATACTTACAGGGGTAAGCAAACTATTAAATAACTGTATGGATGCATGTTAGTTAGTGTAGGTGTGTAAATGTATGTGAATAAAACATGGAGTTTAAATGTCTATGTATAGGGCAAGGTATGTATTAGTGAGTGTGGTGTGTGTGTGTGAATGTTTAAGTGTTTGTTTGTATGCTTGAATACTTACTATCTCTGGTGAATTATTAAAAATTATATAATTTCATTTTTACTTAAAAAGTCATGCCAGTTAATCCATAAGTGTTTTCAACAAAAATTCCTAAAAGCATCACTAAAATTACACAACCACACAGACATATCCACTCACACATATACTATCTCTGTAACACTAACACATACAAATATATACATACATATGTACATGCATACATATTATAAAAGTAGTAGACACATACAAGCAAAATAACAACTTAAGTCCACAAGATTTATGCATTAAAAGTGAAAAATACAGGAAAAAACAACTCAGTAATATGTAGAAAAAAACTGAAGAGAGAAAAAAAAAGAAAAGCCATTACAAGTGGTTAGAAAACCAAGCTGCAAAAAAATAAACATAAATAAAAAGAAGTAAATGTGAAACAAAATAAAAGCAAGATGAATAAACAAATGTATGTAAAATGGAACAAAGTCATACATACATATGCATATTTACAAATGTTTATGCATATTCATGTTGTACAATTTATGCAAATATTAGCAAATATAATTTGGTATAAAACTGAAACGATACAGGTAATAAACTACAAACAAAAACCCCCAACAACTACATAAACGTAACAGAAAATTGGAACTAAAATCCACAATTAAGCAACAAATAAATTTAAAAATACTGGAATAAATCTTTGAGTATTTATACAGTTTAAGCCTAAAGCATTTGTTTAAGCAAATGATGTATTAGTTTAGCTCGAATCTTGGTTTATAGTTTATGTTTATCAATTGGTTATAATACCATTCACCATGAGTATACATGAGTTTGTCAGTTCGCTTGTAATGTACACATTTTTGCTTCGCGACCTCATTTTTATGGATAGTCTGCTGCTGAAATCAAATTTGCGCATCCTAAAAAAATTACTTACAAACGTGACCAATATATCGGGTCTTGGTTCGGCTTCTTTATATTGCCTCTAGGATTAAGACTTTTGAATTTGGTTATAATTGATCCATTATTTCTCGGTCAATAATTATTCGATCGGTCAATAATTATTCATAATCGTAACGCAAAAAATCAGTAATTTGGAAACATGTGTTGAAATCGGTAAGTCTGTATGTTTCGAAGATGTCTATATTAAACAATCTGAATACGGTTCGAAGGACCAAATGTTAATCCACCAAATGTGTGATTAAAAGTTTTGTGGGAGCTGCAAATTTGTCCACCAAGCATCAAAACAACTTGGTTTTGTTTTATACAATGGAATTGTTTTCAATGAAAACAAAAAAAAAAACACTTTCCTTTAAATGTTTTCTTATTTCTTTGTTGTACAAAATTGATGTTTTATTTAAACCAAATTAAAATAGGGCTCGATACAAATTCAAAAAGGTTTAAGAAATTGGTTAACAAAACTGTTACAAAGTTAAAGTACAATTTAACGAAAAAACTTACATAAAGCTAAATATATATAAGTAATAGCAGCGCTCTATAGATGGGAGTTGTTTCTTATTGTTGATGGCAACATCATCCCCAACAGAACAGAGATGGGTAAACCAATACCATCACACATGAACATTGATTACACCGGTCAAGAAAAAAAAATAAAAATTCTTGAGTTTCTATTATAATGCATAAATTCTATTGATAGACACTGAAAAACACCTAAATATCAATTCATAGCTTTTAAAGTTTGTTTTTGTATGTTTTGAAGATTTCTATAGAATTTGCGATCAGCAGTTGGCAGGACTTAAATTTCAAGTGTTGCTAAGTGCATATTTCTTGCATAAAGCGTAGTAAAGGGTGTTTAAATTGCAGCTGTTATAAATTTCATTGTGTATTACTGAATTAAAAAATGGCGACAAGACGGTGTAAAAATGACGTGATTCATTTTGTTTTGTTTGAGGCGAGTTTATGAAAAAAAGAAGCAAAAAAAAGTTCATCATATTTAAAGCATATTGTTAGGAATTTGCAATTACAGTGCACTCGCGGTAACGTGAACTAATTAAAACCAATGGAGTTCATGTTAGTGAAATTGTTCACGTTAGCGATTGTCGAATTTAATAGAAAAAAATATAAAATTTTATAATATAAACCTGTGCTTTACACGCTTGAACGTGAAATAAAACAAAATTATTGATTAAAATGCATTACAAAACAAAACGAGATCACGAGAAACTATAAATTGAAACAAAATTACATAGCAAATAAAATTACTCATTCGTTGCCACTAAAAAACATTAATTTAGAGGATAAAACACATTTTTTTAACAAGGGGATTCTCAAAACTTTAAAAATTTAATTTAATGTATGTATTGAAGTGTTGTCTACATGATTAGAAAACAAATGCAGTGAAAAAAAATTGTTCACGTTATAGAGCTTTCTGAGTTTGTTCACGGAGTAGTCAATGTAAGCAAAAGCTTGTTCACGTTAGGCGGTGTTCACGTTAGACGGTGTTCACGTTACCGCGAGTGCACTGTACGATTTAAATTTAACAGTCTGTAACGGCTGCCTGCAGCATTCATCATGTTTATGGATATTTCCATCAGTAGAGGCTTCTACTTATTAACAATGTTGATGGCATGCGGTTATAAGCATTGTTTATAAGTATGGCAACACTAAATGTTTAAGCTGCTAACATTAACATCGACAGCTCTAGAATTCGAATGTTCTAGTTTGTCCGTTAAAATCATTGTAGGTGATTATTGAAAGATGGCGTGTGTATAAATAGTGGCAGAGGTTGCAGCGGCGAGTGAGTTCATCATTGGCGCGGTTAGAGTTAACATCAACTGTCATTTACATTTGAGTTCGTACATTATAAAGTGTATGTGGATTTCTGCAAATTGATAAACGTGTATAAAGACACTGAGTGACTATTTGAACTGCTGTTGTTGTACGTTTTAAATAAATAAAGAGTTGTTACAATTTTAAACTACTAAAACTGCTTTTATTAGCAATCAAATGTATGCGGTTTATTTAAAAGAAATAAACCAACATTTTGAAAAGGTTAAAACGTAACAATATTTTAAACTTCTGTTTCTTACCATAGAAGGTAAAATAATTTCTTTAGTTATGCGTAAAGATTAAATTACACTAGTTACTTTCATAACTTCTAGAATGGTATCGAGGAGAAAAACGACACATGAAATTTGAAGTGCCAAGACTATAAAGGGAACCTCGTGATCATTTGGAGGATTGTTATTTTTGCATCGTGAACCCATGTAAGCGTCGAGCTGGTAAGAATTCATAAAAGATTTTTTACCCTGACCTTCCTTCAATGTCGGCTCCAATACCTCAAAGTGATATGGTATAGTTGAGCGGATTCAGCACACTATCAGCAGCGTACATGGCCTGATCGAGTCAAGTTTGATATAGGAAAACATAAGGTCAAATAAGAACCTTTTGTAGATCCAAATAGTATCTTAATGCCGCCATTGCATATCAAATTAGGCCTAATGAAACAATTTGTGAAAGCATTGGATCAAAATTCTGAAGCTTACGAATATTTAAAAGAATTCTTTCCCAAATTATCCGAAGCGAAGAT
Organism: Calliphora vomitoria; assembly: GCA_942486065.2. Taxonomy (NCBI): domain Eukaryota; kingdom Metazoa; phylum Arthropoda; class Insecta; order Diptera; family Calliphoridae; genus Calliphora; species Calliphora vomitoria. The sequence continues at coordinate 18,237,411 of OW818029.2, forward strand.
AGGACCATAAATTAAAAAAACAAGTAAGAGAGCTATATTCGGCTGTGCCAAATCTTATATACCCTTCACCAAATTATACTTAAAAAAAAATCCTAATATTTTTTTTCAAGTTGTTTTTCAAAATTTAAAAAAAAAATAGTTTTCAAAATTTAAAAAGTAATAATTTTTTTTTCAAATAGTTTTAAAAAAAATTTTTTTTTCGAAATAGTTTTTTTTTAAATTTTTTTTAAAATTTTTTTTTTTAATTTACTAGTGAAAAAAAAAATTCATGACAAAAAAAAATTTCCTTATATCTCTGCCATTTGTGGGCCGGTTTTCTCGATGGGTGCCCCGATAGACCAGTCGATAGTGTGCTGGACTATTAATCTAAGGGTTGTGGGTTCGATTCCCGCCAGAGACTCTAGGTGTATCTGCAGACAAGCAAAACGCTTCGCAGTTTGTGTTTGTTTAAAAAAAATTAAATAGCAACCGAAACGGAAGAATTCCCGATATATTGATGTATGAATCATGTTTGTAAGTTATTTGGGGTCTTCAGAAAATTGATTTCAACAGACAGACAAACGGACATGGCTTAATCGACTCCGCTATCTATAAGGATCAAGAATATATAAACTTTATAGGGTCAGAAAATTATATTGTGGAAATTACAAACGGAATGACAAACTTATATATACCCTTCTCACGAAGGTAAAGGGTATAATAATGAACAGTGATGAATTCACAATATTACTCAATACCATAGACATAAACAAGCCTGGAACTGTTCTAAAGAGATAGTTAATGGTTTTCTCGGAAACAACAAAGCAGATAATTATAAAGATTTAATTGCAACAATGCTTGAAAACTTTAAAGTTTTAGGCTGCCGAATGTCCCATAAAGTTCATATGCTACATACTCATCTGGAACAATTTAATATATGATAATATATAATATATGTGCATACTCAGTAGAGCAAGGAGAGCGTTTTCACCAAGATATGATGGACTTTGAACGGCATTACCGTGGGCAGTATAATGAAATTATGATGGCAGAATACATTTGGGGTTTACCACGAGAAAGTCCATACAAACATAGGAAAATGAATAAAAATATTCATGTTTGAACTTGATTTTAGTTTAGTTGCAATCTCTAATCTATTATTTATAATTAAGGAGTGAGTTCGTAAAATTCTTAACACAGGTTTTTCATTAAAACTTTTAACCCAAGTATTATTTGATTTTTTTGTTTGATCAAGTTACCTTTGTAAACCATGTCAGTTATTATGTTTAATGTCAATTATGTTCATTTGTTGTTAATCTGATTAAAATGAGTGACCAGAAAACAGTGCGTACTAAAATTATTAAATATTTTCAACAAAACCCAACTTGGTCCTGCAAAAAGTTGGCCAAACAATCAAAGGTCTGCTATCAAACTGTTTCCAATGTTATTAAACAGTACCGGGAGAACTTGTCCGTTGATATACAATATGGTACAGGTAGAAGGAATGGTTTACATGAAAAAAAAATAGAAAGCATTTTCAAAAGAGCTCCCAACGCATCCGATAGGAAAGCAGCCCGCTTAACTCAGTGCTCAGACTATTTGGTACGAAAAGTTAAAGCCAATGCAGGTTTAAAAACATGCAAGGCTTAAAAAGTGCCTGACAGGAACGCTGCTAAAATTTAGAGGCCAAAAACAGAGCACGGAAATTGAAGTCAAGTTTTATAAAAAAATATTCTTGCTGCATAATGGATGATGAAACGTGTGTTCTGGCAGATTTTTCGCAACTTCCTGGTCAAAAATTGTATGTTGCTCATGCTCGAGGGAAAGTTGTAGAAAAGTTTAGGACCCAAAAGCAGACAAAATTTCCCAAAAATTTCTTGGTATGGCAAGCAATATGCAATTGCGGCAAAAGAAGCCAATCATTTGTTACAAAGGGCTCTATAAATTTACTTCAAGGAATATTTACAGAAAAGGCTACTTCCATTCATAAGACTTCATAATGTGTCCACTTATTTTTGGCCTGATTTGGCATCCTGTCACTATGGTAAGGAAGGTCTTGAGTGGTAAAAGAACAATAATATGGTATTTGTACCAAGAGAGGCAAATTCTCCAAACTGCCTGGAGCTAAGGCCACTGGAGAGATATTGGGCTCTTGTTAAAAGAGAATTGAAGAGCACAAAAAAGGTGTCCAAAAGTGTGGTAGATCTTAAACGGCGATGGACTACCTGTTCGAGCAAAGAGACAGATAGCACTATAAAAACGCTAATGGAAAGGTTTCCGAAAAAGGTTCAATATTTCATCACTAGTGATTAAAACTATAAAATATTTTTTTTTTGTAAATTGTAATAATAATTTCAATCAAATAAAAAAAGTATAGTGGTTTCGTTTTTATTAACATATATGTGTGTTAAGAATTTTTCGATCTCACTCCTTATTCTTGAAAAAAAAATACTAAGAAGTTAGGAAAAATTTGTTGTCTTCGTAATATATAATAAAATTTTGAGAAAATCAATAATTATTCTTTAAAATCGAAAAGGTTCTATTTCCACAAAAACAAACTTAATTTTTTCCTTTATTTGCAACATAAAATAAACTAAAAAATGACATTTAGAAGTCAGACCCAAAAGTCGTGTCGACCGCTGTTATGGTTTTTAGTTCAGATCAAGTTCCTGATACCTTTAATGCCTTATTATTAAAGGTATAATGAACTTGAGCTGAACTAAAAACCACATCAAAGTACTAAACAATTGCTAAAACATTTTAGTATTAAAGAACTAAACACTTAAGCACACAAATTACTCAAGTGCTGGCTAAAGTATAAAATTCCCAAAAAACATTCACAAACAACATGTGTCACATATGAAATTGCATATACAAACCACCCTCGCATACGCATACATAAGTTAAAAGACTTAATTTACCTATAAGCCAGGGTTTTACAAACAGCTTTGTTGCCATCGTTAGGTATTCATTACTCATACATACAATATTAGAAGAAAAACGAACAATGAAACAAAAAAAAAAAAAAAAAAAACGCAACAATACTAATAAAAATCTCTAATAAAAACAACAAAGTGAAAAGAATAGAGAGACCACAAAAGGGAAACATTAATTTTTTTCTGCAAACAGGAGAGACATTTACATACAACCAGACATTGGACCACATCACCCTCAAATAAATGGATACACCAACTAGTACACGTGCTCAGGTATAAATATTCCATAGTTGGCTTTCATAACAGCAACTACACATATACATAGAATAGAATAGTAGGTGTATGTGTATATGTGTGTGTCTTTGATTATATGGATGTGTGTAACATAAGTGGTGCTCTTGTAACCTCCTGGCTGTATGCCAATGTTGCTTTTTTCATCTTTATTATTTTCTTTTTTTTTTAGATTTTTGTTCCTTTTTTAAGGATTATCATGCAATTTTCATAACTTTAGAGATTTACGTAGGCATTAGTTACAATTCTTCTTCATTTTCATTTTTACTCTCGCATAATGTATAGACTTTGTTACCATAAGCCTGTGTTTGTGCGGCGTTTGCTGATGAAGGTGGTGGTGTTGGTGTTGGTGTTCCTGCCATATGAAATCATAAAAAATTGCACAAAAAACTCATCTTTTTCTTTTGCAAAAAAAAATCTAGTTTTCATATTAATTTTCGCTAAAGCTACCCAAAAACACACAAAAAATAGCACCAATAAAATTGTTTGGGAAAATTAAAAATAAAAAAAAACTCATACATGATCTAAATGCTTAGAGAAAATAGGAAAAAAAATTGTGTATAAAAGAAATAATATAATTTTGGCGCCACATATCATGCACATACTCGTTGCAAGTTAAATACGTGGCACACATTTAAAAATAGAATAAAATTGCTGCAAAATATATAAAAATTGTCAGTTTGTATAGCAGAGCAACAAAAAGAAACTAAACTAAACGTATAGCTAAATTGAAGATTTAATATGAAACCATTTTATCACAATTTAGTGGCAACACATTTCTTTTCTGTTTTCTTCTTATTTTTTATATATGTTTTGGGGGTTTTTCTTTTGGATACCACGAAAAAAGTGCATGTAAATGTTTCTGCATATTTGGGGAAATAGTATAGCAGGGCATATTGTGTAGCAAACATCCTTTCCACAAACACGCACACACACACACACACACACTTCCAAACATATTTTAAACATTTCAAGAAAAATAGCAGCAATTTGACTCTAAGTAGCTAAGAAAAAATGTCTGCTGTATGAGCATTATTACCATGGATACTAAACATACATAAATGTGTTCTATATAGTAGAATTTCTTAAGCATTGACATATTTAGTACTTTTCATGGTACCAAATTCAATAGTTTGGTATTTTTGGTACAAAATTCTTTACGCTGCACAGTGGGGTCAATCACAAACAAAAGCTTTAATAAATCTGAATCTTCTAAACTAATGTTGTGCGATAGAAGCGTAGAGGAGCACATAGGCTTTAGGAAAATTAAATTTGGGGCCAAAATTTATCTTCTGTGGTTAGGAAAACTTTACACACCTTGCATCAAATATGAGAAGATTTCAGTGAATGAAGCTCTGTAGTAGTAAGGTAAATAAATGCCTGTTTTTTTCACTAAGTTCTCATATGCAATAGTTTAAAATATTGTTACGTTTTAACCTTTTTAAAACGTGGGGTTATTTCCTTTAAATAAAACGGATGCATTTGATTGCAAATAAAAAGCAGTTTTAGTAGTTTAAAATTGTAACAACTCTGTATTTATTCAAAATGTACAGCAACATCAGAATTCCGTAGTCACTTAGTGTCTTTATGCACGTTTATCAATTCGCAGAAATACACACTCAAGTGTACAAACTTAAATGTACATGACAGTTGATGTTAACTCTAACAGCGCCAATGATAAAGTCAACTCACGACTGCAACCTCTGCCACTATTTATACACACGCCATATTTCGTTAAACTTCTACAATGATCTTAATGGACAACTAGAACATTCGAATTCAAGAGCTTTCGATGTTAGTGTTAACAGCTTAAACATTTAGTGTTGCCACACTTATAAACAATGCTAGTAACCGCATGCTACCAACATTGTTGATTAGTAGAAGCTTCTACTAATGGACGTGTTTATAAACATGATGACTGTTGCAGGCAGTAGTTACAGACCGTTAAATTCTAATCGCTATTGCACATTCGTAAAAATATATTAAAGTTTCAGTTTTGAAATTTTCGTTTTTTTGCAAATAAATTCGGCAAGGGATGTCCAAGTATTTATTCTAAAAACATGCTGTTTTTTCAATATCTCAATTCGCCTAGTCATGAAAAATAATTCAAGTCAACATTAGAAAATGAGTTTGAAAAATTTAAAAATGCTCATTTTTGAGGCCAATAACGAATTAAGGCAGTAACGGGTACTCTGCTTTAAAGTAAAGCGCATCCCAGAGAGAAGGTTCGGCAGCGATCAAAATAAATAGTAGTCGGACGGGGCCAGGTCTGGATTATAAGGTGGGTAAGGCAAAACTTACCAACCACTTCTTTCTAAAAACTCTTTAACAGGTATTGCAACATGTGGCCGAGCGTTGTAATGATGGAAAATTACGATTTCATGTCTGGCCGCATATTCTGGGCGTTCTTCGGTCAATGCTCGCTTCAAACGAATCAATTGCATTCGGTACAAGTTCCTTGTGATGGTCTGGCCAGATTTCAGCAGCTCATAATTTGCTCCCTTTTGCTCCCACCAAATACAGAGCATTACCTAAGTACAGCCGCGAATCCAGAGGGGGCGAAATATGAATTCCCTCTCCATAACTGAAAAGTTTTCATATAAAAAAAGGAAAAAAAGAAAAATGCTCACAAAATTTTCGGCTGGTTAGTAGGGCTTCACATACGATTTCTTATTCTTCGGGTTATCGTAATGGCTTCATTTTTCATCACAAGTAATGATTCGGTGCAAAAATGATTTTTTTTTTTTAAGCTCTCAAACATCATTCGGACAAGCAAAATCGTCTTTCAAGCTCAATTGGCTTCAATTCGTATACAGAGAAAACAGATTCGTGATAGCAACCGAATTTGTTGCCAATTGAATAATTCGGTTGCACACATATAATTTTTCCATTCTATCAACAGAAAATTGGTTGATAAAGAAGAATTTCGGTTAAAGCAACCAAACTTTTGTTACCCCTTTTAAAATTTTGTAGCCACAACTGTAAAATTCGGTAACTAAGGTAGAATCATGCGATTGGCAACATATTTGGTTACTATAACGAATCTGTTTTTTGTGTGTATGATACCCAATTTCCCTGCTTTTGGATGAATCCTGCTACTCCCGCTCCCTTGCTGCTTGAGTAGCTCCCAATGATTTTACAAGCTCTTGTTGAGTTTTACAACATTCTTCCTGAAGTAATGCCTCCAATTCTTGGTGTTCAAACTTTTTGTGGTGGCATGGGCGATCTTTGTCTTTCCTGACAAAGTCACCACTTCTGAACCAGAAACCATCTCACGCAATTTGAAACCAATGAAATACAATCCTCATAAGCTTTGGTGAGCAATGGGTGTGCTTCAGCGGCACTTTTTTCAAATTAAAATAAAGCAAATCTTCCCGCTTTGCTGACACAAAATTCCACATTTTCGATGCAAAAAAAAACCTTTAATTTGAGATCACATAAAGAATATATACACAGAAAAAACAGATTCCTGATAGCAAACGAATTTGTTGCAAATCGAATGATTCGGTTGCGCACATACAATTTTTCGGTTCTATTCACAGAAAGTCAGTTGACAAAGACGAATTTCGGTCAAAGCAACCAAACTTTTGTTACCCCTTTTCAAATATTGTAGCAACAACTGTAAAATTCGGTCACCAAGTTAGAATCATTCGATAGGCAACAAATTCGGTTGCAATCACGAATCTGTTTTCTCTGTGTAGGTACACATTCTGGATCCTTATGTATACCTATATACTGGTGACCATCTTCCTCTTGTAATTTCTTTGAAACATGATTGATACATCAGCATGTCGACTATAATCCTGTTACGGTTGCTATTTCAATTCGGGAAAATGGGGCTACATATGGCTGAGATGTAAGCAAAAAACCACCACTACCTCGATAAGTTTACCTATATCTCCATTACTAAGGATTGAGATCGAACAATTCTTAACATACATATATATTAATAAAAACGAAACCACTTAACTTACAGTTTTAATGTTTTTTATTTTATTGAAATTATTATTACAATTTACAAAAAAATATAATTTTTTTTATAGATTTAATCACTAGTGATGAAATTTTGAACCTTTTTCGGAAAAATCTTCCATTAAGGCTTTTATAGAGCTTTCTATCACTTTGTTTAAACAGGAAGTCCATCTCCGTTTAAAATCTACCACACTTTTGGACACCTTTTTTGTGCTCTTCAATTCTCTTTTAACAACAGCCCAATATCTCTCCACTGGCCTTAGCTCCAGGCAGTTTGGATAATTTGCCTCTCTTGGTACAAATACCATATTATTGTACTTGTACCACTCAAAGGCTTGTTTACCATAGTAACAGGATGCCAAGTCAGGCCAAAAATAAGTGGACACATTATGAAGTCTTATAAATGAAATAAGCCTTTTTGGTAAATATTCCTTGATGTAAATTTCGGTATTTAAAGAGCCCGTTGTAACAAATGATCGGCTTCTTTTACCGCAACTGCATATTGATTGCCATACCAAGAATTTTTTGGGAAATTTTGTCTGCTTTAGAGTCCTAAACTGTTCTTCAACATTCCCTCGAGCATCAGCAACATAAAATTTTTGACCAGGAAGTTGCGAAAAATCTGCCAGAGCATATGTTTCGTCATCCATTATGCAGCAAGAATATTTTTTTATAAAACTTGACTTCAATTTCCGTGCTTTGTTTTTGGCCTCTAAATTTTTAGCAGCGTTCCTGTCTGGAACTTTTTCAACCCTTGTATGTTTTTAAACCTGCATTAGCTTTAATTTTTCGTACCAAATAGTCCGAGCACTGAGCTAACCGGGCTGCTTTCCTATCGGATGTGTTGGGAGCTCTTTTGAAAATGCTTTCTATTTTTTCATGTGGACCATTCCTTCTACCTGAACCAGGTTTTCTATCAACGAACAAGTTCTCTCAGTACTGTTTAATAATATTGGAAACAGTTTGACGGCAGACCTTTGATTGTTTGGCCAACTTTTTGTAGGACCAAGTTGGGTTTTGTTGACAATATTTAATCATTTTAGTACGCACTTTTTTCTAATCACTCAATTTAATCAGATTAACAACAAATGAATACAATTGACATTAAACATAATAACTGACATATTTTACAAAGGTAACTTGATAAAAAAAAAAAATCAAATAATACTTGGGTTAAAACTTTTAATAAAAAACGTGTGTTAAGAATTTTAGGATCTCACTCCTTAAGTCATTAACATAGACAATATGGATATCAAATGAACGACATTTCAATGACCTTACCACTTTTTTGATATCCACTATTAAGCAAATCCTTATTTTAATTCGAAATGCAAAAAAAAAAAAGAAACGTTTAAAACGGAAAAATTGCAAAATGAACAAACATTTTGTTAAACTTGAATACAAAATCCTTCTCACTTAAGAGTTAAAATAAATAGTTACTGCTGCTTCAAGAAGATTTTTAGCTTGTTTTACTCAAGCTTTTTTCTTTTATCATGCGTGATGGGTGTGTAAGTATAAAGAAACACACACAAAACTAACAGTACAACCACAATTCAAACCAACAGCGGGCAGTACAACCGAAATATGATCATATGTGTGTATAAACTACTATTTTTTCGCCTTTAAAACTCAAATAATGTTACCAGCTATTTTTATTGAAATTTTTTTTCCCTACTCACAGTAATGTTTTGTGTTTTTTTTTTTTTTTCTTTTGTTACTACTTCTCAGTTATGTTGGAAACTGATATAGTTTCAAAAACTCATATTCACATATTTACTCAAATGCAAAATAGTTGTGTTTTTGTATGAATTACATACGTACGTGTTGTGTAAAGACATAAACTTGGAGAAAACTTACTGCCACTAAAATATGGCTGCGCTAGTTACTCGCAGTTCACTATCACAGTTACTAACGCTACCACTGCAACTGCTGAAACTACTTCATATAACTGGTGCAATCATTTTTCTTGTATATTTGGAAAAAAGTAAACAGGGTTGGGAAGTAGTTGGATTTGGATATTTTTTTTTTTTTTTTTTTTTGATATCAGTACAAACAAATTTCTCTTGAATAAGGGGATTAAAGTGGTTTAAACTTTTTAGAATATTTTAATAGAGGTATTCGTTTCGTATATTGTTGTGATTAACTTTCAACTAAAGTTAGTAAAGTTACTTAGGTTTTCAATTATGGTAATCTCCATCACTTCGACAATTCATCCATCCATCTGTTAGCTACGTAATTTTGTATTGCTGAGTGGTGTTTTATGAGGAATTAGTTCATGGTCCACCTACTAAAATAGTTTTAAACACTCGAAAAACAAGTAAAATTTACTATTCGGTAAATCTACAAAATATTATTTGAAATAATGAGTTTAACACTGCAGTTTTTTATATAATTTTTGAAACCCAATAATATTGTTTTCGGTTTTGAGCTATTTTATTAAATACTAGCTGACCCGGTGCGCTTCGCCACCCCAATTGGATGAAATAGAACTATAGTAGTACTATTAAGTCTCCCTTTGTGAATTAATACTAATTCAGGATAACATGTCTCTAGTTTCATGTTTATTAATTCATTACAAAAAGTACCATTCGAATAAAGAAAAAGTACCAAAAAGTCTCCTCCTGGAATTCAAACTCACTTAGGACCATATATGCTTAATTTCAAGTTTCTAGGTCCATTTTTATAAAACATTTGAAAAGTACCTTTAGAATAAAGAAAAAGTACCATATTGTCCCCACCTTCAATTCTCTCTCACTTATGACCATATATGCTTTATTTCGTGTTTCTACGTCCATTATTATAGAAAATTCAAAAAGTACCAAGAGAATAAAGAAAAAGTACCATAAGTCCCCCATTTGTGGATTCCCACTCACTCGGGTCCATATAACATTTATTTCATGTTTCTAGGTTTATTGGTGAAGAAATTACAAAAAGTACCATTCGAATAAAGAAAAAGTACCGAAAAGACTCCCCCTAGAGTTCTCACTCACTTATGACCACGTATGCTTAATTTCATGTTTCTAAGTGCATTGTTATAGAAAATTCAAAAAGTACGACTAGAAGAATAAGAAAGTACCAAAAAGCAGGCACTTGTCGTTTCACACTCACTCAGGCCCATATAAGCTATATTTCATGTTTCTAGGTCCATTATTAAAGAAAATTCAAAAAGTACCATTAGAATAAAGAAAAAATACCACCACTCTAATAAAGAAAAACTGCGATAAAGTCCCCCCCTAAAATTCTCACTCACTTATTACCATATATGCTTAATTTCATGTTAAGTTCAGTTCTCACATTTTGGTACCTAAATATTATCCCCTATTCCTAACACTAACTTCACTCAGATACATATCAGCTAACTTTAATGTCGATAAGTGAAATAATTTAAAAGATTAAAAAAGTACCATTATGACCAATTTCCCTTTTCCTCCTTGAAACACCACAAGTTTGAAATTTAAAAATATTCCATTTTGCCAAATTTGCTTATACTACAGACATGTCTCAAGCGATTAAAATCTGTGTTAATTTGCCCAAGAAAAAATATGTTTTAATAAAAGCACCAAACTGTTTACCCGGATTTGGCCCAATATAAACCTTGGCACTCGAGTTCCAAATAACAAATAATGTTAAAAAAATTAATAAATTCAAATATGTATTTTCCCGATTTTATTCCCTTTTTGGTACCTTTTTTTATCCCCATTGCAGTGGTAAAGTTATATTCAAATAATTTTCTGTATCGTGGTGAGAGCTCATATTAAAATATTCGTATCTCAATGTCACATTTTAAAAAAAAAAACATATCTTATGAAAAAGTACCAAAAATAAACACATTTTTATCCCTTAAGGGTCCGAATTTCCAAAAAGTACCAAACTTATATTTTTTTTTCTCTCCAAGTAAAGAATACGATTTAAAATTTGTTTCTATGTTTATTAGTTTAAAAGATACCTAGGGTGCCAAAAAAGTACCAAAATAGAGTTTTTACCTGTTTTCTCCCCTAAAAGGTTCAAATTTGGAAAAAGTACAAAACACCTGTCAGCTTATTTTTTAAATGGAATAACATGCTATTTTAAGATTTCTTTGTATCTTTATTAGTTTTGAAGATATAAAGTTACCGAATTTACCCGGTTTTACCATTTTTTTATCCCCTAAACGTTCGAATTTCCAAAAATTCCTTCTTATCGGATCGTTTTGGGGAGGGAGGAACCCACAGTTAAATTTTCATGATTCTAGCTTCAGTCGTTTGGGCTGTGCGATGATGAATCAGTCAGTCAGTAACGTTACTCTTTTATATATCGCACTGGTTCCTCTAAAGAGAGTCAACTCAAAATTTAAAACTTTTCAGTAGAGGCAAAAAACTGTTTTCCTTTCTAAAACATTACTTTGAAAGTTGTATTTTTTGGCGAAAGTGTAGAGAAAATGATGTAAGATTTTTACAGTGAGTAGATATGACCACTGTACGTCGATTTCTTGCAAAAGGTGAAAATGTAAAAATTTCGAGTTGACTCTCTTTAGAGGACCAGTGCGATATATAGATTATGATAATAAAGAAACTAAAAACATTTGTTAATATACAACAAAAGCTATAAAAACTGAGTTCATATGTTGGTTTCTTTTTAAGGATAGGGATAGGTAATATTCTTTATTGAAAGGATTCCAAATTTGGATTAGAAGTTCTTCAACTCCCATACGAGTGGCATGTTGATAATGTAATACAAGTATTATTATAAAGGCATCCATCGAATAGAATTTTACATCGATTTGCAATATTTTCTCAAAAAAAAAAAAAAAAAAAAAAAAAAAAAAAAAAAAAACATTTTTAAAAATCTTTTTAATAAACGCTATGGCGAATCTTTTGAACGCGGTTTTTTTCGTAAATAAAGGATACATATCTGTCATTTATTCTCACTTAGTTATTGAACATTAGTGTAAACAACAATGTTTTTTGCTTCAAAAATGTCGAATTTTGTGACAACAAAGCGTCATGTGCGGGAAGTTTTGCTTTACTTCCTTAGTTTGAATAAAATTGATCCTGAAGCACACTAATGCTCACCAAATCATATGTTGAATATATTTAACCGGTTTCAATGTGCGGGAGATGGTTTGTGCGGTTTAAGCCGTGTTTCCACTACTAAGTTTTCTTCCGGAAGTTGCTTCCAGAAATGACTTCCAGAAGTTTTTTGTCGTGAAATCTCGTATTAGAATTCGACTTCAGGAAGTCACGACTTTCAGAAGTTACTTGCAGTAATTATGTGGAAACAAGTGATTGTTGCTTGCTGGAACTAACTTGAACGACTTGCTGTGAACTGCAAGTGTTTTGAAGACTTGCAGAAGAAGTCGGGTAAACGGTTTTGTTTTGTGTTTTCTTGGAAGAGTAACTAAAAGCCGGTCTGTTGGAGGTATAGCCAATCCCATTTTAGTATCCTGTTTTTGAGTACTTGTTTTAAAGATAAAATGTATTTAAAAACATCATTAGACATTCTCGGGAAATTTTTCAGCTGCATGGAATCTTCGGTCCGCAATTCTTTAAGTAATGTATTTTGGAAACTAAAATCAACACGCCGCAGCACCCAATTTCTCACCCAATTACTTATTTTTGTTTCTTTTTTTAATTTGCTTCTTTTTAATTAAATGCAGCATATTTCGATACAAGACATTTTTATATTATCATTCGTAAAAAAGGCAAACTCTAATGCAAGCTGTATTCACTTTGTGTGGAATAACATCTGCAATTTCTTGCAGCAATTTCACCATAATAACTTCTACAAACTACTTCTGGAAGCAAATTTCCGCAAGTTTCGGTTTTAGTGGAAACTCTTCAGCAACTACTTGCAAAACTTCTTCCGCAAGTGACTTGGTAGTGGACACAAGACCAACCACACAAATTTAATGTCCAAGAATTGAAGGAATTACTCCATGCAGATTATTGTCAAACTCAACAAGAGCTTGCAAAATCATTGGAAGAGACATTGAAAGCCGATTATGATAAACCGAATTGTAACAGATCGTATGTGAAGCTCGGACATCGAGCCGAATCGACACCAAAACCAAATATCAATGGCGCTAAGGTAATGAGCCATGGATATGAGCACTGAAATAGGGGATCTGCATCGACCGCAACAGATTCCTTTGAAGCAAGCATGTGTGACCAGAATATGCAGCCAGACATGAAACCGTGACAACGCTCAGCCACTTGATGCAATAACTGTTTAAAAGTATTTAGGCCGAAGTGGTTTAGAAGTTTTGCCTCACCCGCTTTATAGTTCAGACCTTGCCCCGTCCGACTACTATTTGTTTCGATCGATGCAGAATGCTTTCCCTGGGATAACTTCACTTCAGAACAGAGTGTCCAAAGTTGGCCTTAAAAGATGAACAGTTCTTTTGGCTCGGAATCCATGCGTTGTCAGAAATATTGAAAAAGTTCATAGCTAACAATTGCCAATATATAGTACATATATTGTACAAATGTTTCAAAATAAAAGCTAAACATTTTCAAAAATCCCGCATTTTTGAGTTAAATAAAAATAAACTTTAACATTTTCATTATCTGAGATTGATTTATTTTGAAACAAAAGCTGCCATAGATGGTTATGTTGTGAATATTTTTAAACACTCAGTTCACAGATATTGTAGAGATAACGAACATGCAACATAATATAATGAAGATAAAGAAATTTATGAAAAAAATAAAACGAAAAAAAGCTGCTGCTAAAGTAAATAAAGATCAATTATAGTCTACAGTATTCTCTACTTCCACCTTAAAAGTGATTAAAAAAAAATATTTTTCATAAATCCTGTGGCCTCCAGTAACAGTTTTTATACACAATAACCAACAAAAATTTAATCATATTAAAGTTATGAGTTGCTTACTACTAATATCCATACCCCTCCCTAGTCCTTTGTTTTAACAGCGGTCTTGCTGTCTTTTCGATTACAACGTCAAACATACATAAATGCCACATACTGTGGCAGTGTGGGTGTACGAAACAAATAACAAAAAAATGTTCCTCAATACAATACACTTCAAGTCAAGTCTACTCGACTCTATTACAAATACAATTACTTCATTTTCAGTAAATATACACATGTGTATGGATGCGTCTATGTATGTATGTGAGTATATGTAAAACTATGTGTGTTACATGTGTGTAAATGAAAGGAAACCAAAAAAAAAAAAAAATAAGAAAAAAAATGCCATGAAAAATAAAGAAACTTTAACGAAACGAAATATTCAAAATGAATCTCACGTTTTACGCCTCATAGGATAATATTTCAGCGTATTTCGTCCTTGTTATTGTTGTATTGTAGCAGTAGCTGGTAGCACGAGAAAAACAACACGAAATAGCATCAACGTATTATGCAAAATATATCTAAGGGAACAATAAAAAAAAAATGAAGAAAGAAAGAAACTCTAAAGGGAAGGAGTGCATTTTTTAAAGGTTTCATTTTTTTCGGTACTTTTTTGTTTTATTTTTAAGAACAAAACTGATACAACTAAAAAAAAAAGTTCAGTGATAACAGAAAAATATGCACTTGGGATAAAAAAAAAACACATAAACATTCGCACACATTACATAGATATGTACATGCAGACATTTATATGCATGAGTGTTTGGTTAGATACATATGTCTATATATGAAAGTGTATGCACAAGTGTGTATTTGTGGATTTGTGTTTACCACATATTTATTTGTATGCTTGTGTAAATGCTACATTGTGTACGTGAGTATTATCACAGATAATATTTAAATAAATGTCTCGATATTAATGCCACAGCAGCCGGAGAGTATTCAAATACATACACACAAATTCCATACATACATGATTACTAGGGTGGCCCTTATAGTGGACTTTTTCGATTTTCTGTACTTCCAACGTTTAAAACTATTCTCTGACATCTAAACACCAAGTGCAGAAAATTTTAGCAAAATCGGATAACGTTTAGAGGTTGCATATTTTATTTACAATAAAATAACAATATTTTAAAACAATATATTGGTGTATGATTTAAAACTGAGGAATTTACAATAGATGTCGCATCTTTTGAATGTGGTTTTTGTTTTTAATAACTTTTAAGTCATTTTGAAGGGTACATGTCTGTCATTTTTCTCACTTAGTTATTGAACATTGTTAAGCAAAAAGCTTTTTTCTTTTCCTTCGAAAATGTTGAATTTTGTGCCAAGAGAGCGTTATATTCGGGAAGTTTTTCTTCACTTCTGTAGCTGAAGCACAACGATTGCTCTTCGAAGCTTATGGTGAATGTGTTTTTAATCAGTTACAATATGCGATAGATTGTTTGCAGTTCAGATTCAGCGGTGATTTTATCACCAACATAGCTTGAAGACCAACAATGGCATCACTCCATGAAGATTGTTGTGAAACTAAACAAGAGCTTGCAAAATCATAGAGAGCTACTCAATCGGCAATTTCAAAGCAGCTGGATACATCCAAAAGCAGAAAAAGTGGGTACCATTCGAATTGAAGCTGAGAGATCTTGAAAACGATTTTGGATGTCTGAAATATTGTTTAAACGCTACAAAATAAAATTATTTTTGCACAAAATGAATCCATTACAATAGCACAAAGCGTAAGAGATGGTATGTGAAGCCCGGCCGACCAACCGAAAAGACAACAAAGGAAAATATCCACGACATACCCGCGTACCCCGTTTCCTTAGAATAATGCAGAACGCTCCACAGTGGGGCAGAATCAACATTTTTTGGAAATAAATCTGGCATTTCTAAACGGCTTATCCGATTGAGATGAAATTTGATATTGGAGTAGCCAAGCAGTATTCAAGTTTAAGTTATTAAAATGGACCCTACAATTGCTCCACGCGCGGTGCAATGGTCACTCAAAGTATGGTACCTTTGACATGTAATTTTTTTTACTATTTTACCCATAGAGTCAACATTTTCTTCGGAGCTGGAAAAATGCTTTGGGAATGAATAAAAATTACATCAAGGTTTTCAAAACTGCATTCCATTTTCTGATCCTAGCTTTGGGATTTTAGAACATGTGGCCCAAAATTGAAATTTTGATAAAAAAAAAAAATAGGTCAAATTCAAAAAGGCGTAGGGACGACATAATCGAAAGCTATGACAAGTTTTTTTATACCAAAATATTCTCCGTAAAGATGTTTTACTGAAAAATATAAAATTGTTATATGTCCTTAAAGAAAGTTTTTTTTTTTAATAAAAAAAGAGTTAAGTCACCTTTTCGCCCAAAAAACAGCACAAATCTTCTTTTTTTTAATTTTTAAATTGATATTGATATTGCTCTGAAAACTTTTGATTATTATTGGTAGCTTAGTTGTCTCACTAACGAAAAAAAATTTGACTTCATTCGGTTCAAAAGTAGGCCGTATATTTAAAAAAAAGCGGATCCAGGTATGGCAAAATTTTAAAATTTCAATTTTGAAATGCCTATAACTGGGAAACTACAAGAGATAAATAGCACACGCAAGCATGTTTTTTCAAGACCTAGTCGATCGCTTTCCAAAAATATAAAAATCTTTGAAATCGGATGAGAAACAAAAAATTTCACAAAATGGCAATTGTATAGTCCATTTTAATAAATTAAACTCGAATACTCCTTTGCTACTCTAATATCAAATTTTATCCCGATCGGACTAGCCGTTTAGAAATGCCAGATTTATTTCCAAAAAGTTTTGATTTTGCCCCACTGTGCGCTCTCTCTCTAGAATATGCTTAACTTTGGCACAGAGTATCTAATATTGGCTTGATTCGTTCTTGGCCTCAAAAGATGAGCAGTTCTTTTGGCTAGGAATCCATATGTTGCCAGAAATATGGGAAAAGTTTATAGCTAACAATGGCCAATACGTTGAATAAATTAATATTTTACAAGTTTTTCAAAATAAAAGCTAAAAATTTTAAAACATTCCGCATTTCCCAATACATTTAAACATCTATGGGTAAATTTTTTTATCGAATTTTCTTTTTTTTTTCAATATATAATTTTTATTTAAAACTAGTTGACCCGGTAGCTCGGTAGCTATTTACTAATGTTAGTTCTTCAAGTGTCTCCAAAAAATGTTTCTTATTACGAAAAATGAGAAGTGAAAAAAGGCAATATATTAAAATCAGCCAAATCGCTTATTTTTATATATATAGATTTTACTTTGACCCAAAATTCTAAAACTCAAAATATCGATAAAGTCTATATAAGGGTCACCCTAATAATAAATTATTGTTTATAACCAACAGTTGGTGGTAGTAGTTTTTCTTATTAATGTCCTTAAGTGCTTGATGTGTGTGTGTTAGAGTTTTTGTTTTATTTTTTGCATTAAAAATAAAAGTTAAATTTATAAATGTCTCTGATTTAGATTTAAAGAATACGTTAGTTATTTTAAACTAGTTATAGCCAAACTAGACCACATTTGTAAAAGTTACCAGCTCTAATACCTGTTTCTTACTCAAGAGAGACAACTTTTCTGTTTACCCTGTTTTTCAGCAGAATGAATAAAGTTTGTAAGGGTATAAAAAATGAAAAATTTTACACTGGCCAAAGAAAAAAATATATGAGCTATTAGTGTTTCAGGGCTTATTTTGAATTACGTTAAGTTTCCCTTAATACTTTAAAATCCCATTTGAAAATCTGGCTTTTAGTTATTTCAAAATGTTAACAAAAAAAGAACTACCTTGAAAAAATATTTGTAATTTTTTCCATATTTTATCTATTTTCATCGGGAATAATTTATTATATTTTACATCAAGTGGCAGAGAAAGGCAGAGAAATGGACTTTTTTGAAAGTAAATAAATCTATTATTGATAAGATGTGCAAAATAGAACATAATCTTTTTTCTAAAAAATATATATGGATCTTAATCAATCAGATGAAAATTGAAAATTTTGACTTTTTTGGAATATGATTTGACCATCAATTCTAATAAATATATTATAAAATATGTACACAAAATTAATCAGTTCATAAAAATAAACATCAGAGATTATTTTTTTTAAAAGAAAGTTCTTCTTAACTGTTCCATCATCCAACTGCCACGCCCTGATGATTATGGTGTTTTCCAACACCCTTCAAATTCCAAACTTTCTAAAGTGAAAAAATGTTACAATTTCTTTAAATTAAAAATAATTTGAGAGTTTTTAGACCTTTTTAAATAGAAGAGTTTTTGTAGATTATTTAAAATAAAAATCGAGAAAAATAAGACCATTTAACTCAAATAGAAGCTCAGAAAAGTGCAAACATCGGTATTTTCAACAGCTGTATATAAATTTCTTCATAACTGCCACTAAAGTACATGAATATAATACATTTTTTGGTCACATTAAATCAATACAATGGGCTTATTTTATAAAGGTTTTATATATTATTTGGTTTAACGTTGGAATAAAATATAGCGTTTTCTGTTTTGTTGCAATTTCATTCCGCATACGTTATATAAGTTTGTCATTGCGTTTGTAATTTAAAATTTTTTATTTTCGACACCATAAAATTAGTTAAACTTTCATAAATACCTTAGCTATATAGATATCCAAACCCAATTTATCAAAAATAAGTTTTATATAAGCCGAATTCACACCCCTAAATATTGTCACCAGTGATCGGTCCATAATTAGTTATAGCTCCCATATAAGGTCCACTTCCGAAAATCATTTTAACGTGTATAGTTTCTTAAAAATATTGGTATTCAAATGAAATTCAACAAAAATATGTTTCATATATACAGAAGACACACCACCTAATTGTATGGCAATTGGTTCATAATTAGTCATAGCTCCCTTATACATTTTAGAAGAAAACTGTTTATAATCATCTTCTTGTGACTATTTAAACCGTTGTTGCTGTACATTTGAATAAGTAAAGAGTTGTTACAATTTTAAACTACCAAAACTGCTGTTATTTGCAATCAAAAGTATTCCGGTTTATTTAAAGGAAATAAACCATCGCTTTTAAAAGGTGAAAACGTAACAATATTAATTGATTTTATGTGCTAATTTAATTACCTAAAACAAAGATATTTTCTTTAATTTCTTATACATATGTGAGGAAGATCAAATTTTTTGGAGAATTAGATCAAAAATATTTTTCAAAATTTGTTTCTTATGACATGAACGCCATTTTGAAGTTGTATATGCAGCGGGAAAAATATGCTGTAAAGAGGCTTTCCTAAAGGATTTATTTTACAGACACAAGGACACCGAGCCGCATTGTAAAATCGTTCCAATTTTACATGGCGTGTCATTGGGAGGTAAGGCCTTGTATACTCGCTTTTGTTAGAGCGCTGATATAAGGCCTACTTAAAAAGGCATATTAGTAAGTCTTCCGTTGAAGGGCTGTAAGGAGCCCTGGGATTTGAAGTACATATATATACATTGTTTTTCAATTCAATTAGTTAGTTTAGTATAACGTTTTCTAAGCACTTAATTTTATTAAACACAAATAGTCCATAGTAAACTAAACTCATGTCCTTAGCAGACTAAATTACAACATAATTAATGATAGTCATGTATATTATGTAAAAATGATGCATGTTTATCATGTATAAAAGTGAATTTCCAACTAATCATTATTTTATCGCTAGCTGTTCGATATAAATTGTGTTAATAAATCATTAATATATTACATGAAATAGCATTTGACATAATCATTGATAATATTTAGTAAATTTTAAACGTAACTACTACATAGATACATACATACTCATTTAGCCAACTGACAAGTCTGACACACATCCATACATACATGCATAATGTGTTATATGTCATTATATAGTTTATCACTTTATCAAGATCCTATAGCATGAGTCACGAATATAATAATCGTCATGGAACGAAAACACAAAAAAAAAAAAAAAAACAAAACGGCAACATAAAATATTTACAAAAGATACAAGAGTTCGACAATAGATAGACAGATAGATGAAAATAAATGCCAAAAGGGTTTTGTCAAGTGGAAATGAGAACAAGAATGAACAAAGCACAAACAAAAAAAAATGCTTCGTTTTCTTCCATAAATAACTCACGCGTGATAAAAGAGAAACATTTTTTGTTAAATATTCTTGGTCTTTTTGTTGTAGAACACTTTTTGCTTTTATTTTAAATATCACGACTGAGAACTATAAGATGGATATTAGTTTTATAAATATCAAACGTGACTGTTTCCATTTTTTATTTTTCAATATTTTTTACGTTCTTTTTTTATGTGCAGCGAAATCAAATGATATATTGAAAATCATAAGTCATAGACATTTGACATACATTAGCAGCGCAACAAAAATATCCATAAAATATGTTGGAGTACAGACGTAAAGTAAAAACAACATAAATAAATTGCAAAAAAACAAAAAAAAAACACAAAAATAATAGTGAAATGATAATATTTTTATATGCAGTTCTCTGCTAAAAACGAATTTATCGTGCGACTAAAAATAAAACAAAAACAAACATACATACATAGATATCTACCCGCATATAAACATACACGTTCATTTGAAATGTTTAGTACGAGTAGTATCTTTACGAGTATCTAAAGTTTAAACACATACTCAGGCATATGCACACTTACACTAAAACGCATAAGTCAGTTAGGAATATACTATATGATTGTACTTGCACATACATCCATGTGCATACATATAAATGTGAGATAAATGAATCCCTATAAACATTTATTTGTATGCGTGTGCAAGGATATGTATGTATGTGTGTACATGTTTCAGTTCTTATAGTAACTAGTGGATTTATAGACAAAACTGTGTGCAACCAAACAACTGTTTTAATACTACTTGAAAGAGTCCTTTTTGCCATGGTACTCAGATTATTAAAAAGAATTGAATCTTTAATTGCTAACAAATTTCAAAACGTGTTGAAATTTAAACAAATGTCAGCAAATCATGCCAGTTCATAGAATGACCCATTCACATAAACAAATGATAAAAAAGTTAAAAATTTCATAGTTTTAAAGTTTATCGAGATTGCTTTATACTATGATCTGTAACTATTTGACTACTACACTGTTGTAGTTAATTTTGCATACCAAATTAACTAGTATATTGATAATCATTTAAAGTGATTGTTATTCAAATGCCTTTTATATTTTGGACGAGAGGATGATTTACACCGACTATGTCTATCTATTAGCTAAATCGGCTAAAAAATTGCACAGGGCTCATGAATATTGAGGAGAGGCCTCACATAAATATTTTTAAGTTTTGCACTACTGATATTCATCATAGTATTGTCAATGGAATACCAATTAAAAAAAAATAATTTATGACTGACAAACATTTACTTATAAAAGTTTTACAAGATGCTTTTATATGGTGCCTTTTAGCTATCAAACGAAAGATACACCTTTATTTGCATGACATTGATACGAAATTGTATTTGAAGTCAAATATAACGGTTTTAGTTTCTGGTTTAAAATTTAATAATGTTTCTCAACCTTTCGATTTTATGTTAACAGCAGTTAACATATCTGTGGCAAATATAACATTGAATAAAAGCTTTGAATTGAGCATTGTTTGTAAGTATGGCAACACTAAATGATTATGCTGCTAATATTAACATCGAAAGGTCTAGAATTCGAATATACTAGAAACATCTAGATGGTAATGCAGTGTATATAAATTGGCCGTGTGAACACCAGACAGTCAGTCTAATTTGAAGCATCGTTAAATAAAAACAAATTAACTGGCATAAAGTGTGTTGTATGAGTAGTGAGTTTATTATAGGCGTTGCTACAGATAACATCAACTGCATTCTTGTACATTGTAAAGTGTAATTTAAGTGTGTGTGCGTATTAAAAACACACAGTGACTTTTTAAACAGTTGTTGTTGTACATTTGAATAAATAAGGAGTTGCTTCAATTTTAAACAACTAAAACTGCTTTTATTTGTAATCAAAAGTATCCGCTTTATTTAAAGGAAGTAAACCATCAAATTCATACCCTTCACCTTCGTGAGAAGGATATATATAAGTTTGTCATTCCCTTTGTAATTTCCACAATATAATTTTCCTACCCTATAAAGTATATATAGATAGCGGAGTCGATTAAGCCATGTCCGTCTGTCTGTCTGTCTGTCTGTTGAAATCAATTTTCTGAAGACCGTAAATATCTTCGGGATCCAAATCTTCAATAATTCTGTCTGACATGCTTTCGAGAAGTTTCCTATTTAAAATCAGCAAAATCCGTCCATGAATAATGGAGGTATGAGCAAAAATCCGAGACAACATATAAAAATTTCATCAAAAAAAGACAATTTATTGCATGCTTTAACAAAAAAGCAACAAAACGTATGTTTGGATGTGTGTTGGTTTCATTGCTTTGCGTATTTTGTTTTTTTTCTGGTTTTTCGTTTCGTTTGGCGTTGTTGTTTTTATACTCTTCAGATTGTCATTTCGTTTGTAACTTCTACAATATAATCTGTTCGTCAGCAATTAAATGTAAAATGTTTAGAAGTTTTCTTAATATATTTAGGATGCTATACCCTGAAAGTGTACATTGAATGCATCCACAACAAAGGTGAAGGGTATATAAGATTCGGCATAGCCGAACATAGCACTCTTACTTGCTAAAAGGTAAGAACGTAACAATATTAATAAAAAGAATTTGCGCCAGTCCGAATTCGAAAACTGATTTTATGTGTTAATTTTATTACTATTTATATCTTAGTCACCTAAAACAAAAATATTTTCTTTAAAAAAATATTTTTCAAAATTTGTTTTTTATGACATGAACACTATTTTGAAGTTGTATACGTAGATACTTAACCATGCTATAAAGAGGCCTTTCTAAAGACACAAGGACAACGAGCCGATTGTAAAATCGTTTCAATTTTACACGGCATGTCATTGGGAGGTAAGGCCTTGTATACTTGCTTCTGTTAGAGCGCTGATAGAACGCCTACTTAAGAATGCATATTAGAAGGTATTTCGTCGAATGCCTGTATGGAGACCTGTCGCGTAATGCCTCACAGATTGTCTACATAGGAAGTTCAACTCAAAAAACTTGAAGGTCTACTGAAGCAATCCTTTAAAGAGGGTTATTAGGGAAAATATTTTTAATGAATTCAGCATAAATCCTAAATAAGGTATACACAAAAAACCCCTTCAAGCAAACTTCACAACATCAAATGTTACATGCTGAAAAAAAATATAGTTGTGCATGTTTACTGTAACCATTTCAACATTTTTACAAGTTTTTAACAATATTATAGTCACAGTTACTATGTATATGATTGTGGTAACAATTATATGGTTAATTTAAGATTCACATGATTGTATCAACCATATATATGGTTACAGAAAACAAGTATATGTTTTGTAACCTTGATATATAGCTAGACGTAGAAATTCATAAGGAACACTAACATATAGTCTATATTTTATATATTATTGAAGAATATTTTCAAGTGTATAATATTGGTAATGGTGAGGTAACTTTTTCACAGAGACCCACTGAAACAAGTTGAATTATGTGATAGGAACCCTACCTATACAACTTGTTTGAAAAGTGTCTCTCCATTGGACCAAACTGCTGGTTTGGTTAATTTTTATAAAACTTGCTAATTAAGAAGTAAGAGAGCTATATTCAGCCGTGCCGAATCTTACATACCCTTCACCAAATTATACTGTAAAATAAAAATTTTCAATATTTTTAGGTAAACAAAATTATTATTTTATTTTTTAAATTATTTTCCAAAACTTAAAAATTTTTTAAATTTTTTTTTTCAAAATTTAAAAAAAAAATAATTTTTTTCAAAATTGTTTTCAAAAAAATTAGTTTTTTTCGAAATATTTTTTTTTTTAAATTTTTTCAAAACTTTTTTTTAATTTTATAATTTACTAGTGAAAAAAAATTTATGACGAACAAATTTTTTTGGTAAAAAAAAATTCGGGTTAAAAAATATTTTTCCGATTTTGACCCATTGTAGGTCCAAATTACTATAGCCTTATATACAACGTTGCAATGAAATTTGAAATATCTATCATTAGATATCCATATTGTCTATATTAATGACTTAGTGATCCAGATATAGATCAAAACTAGACCAAAAATCGAGGTTGTCGAGGTTTTTTCCTTATATCTCAGCCATTTGTGAGCCGATTTTCTCGATTTTAAATAGCGATCGAGCCGTAAGAATTCCCGATATACTGATGTATCAAATAGGTTTGTAAGTTATTTGGTTGCTACGGAAAGTTGATTTCAAAATAAAGACGGACAGACGGTCATGGCTATATCCACTTCGCTTTCTATAACGATCCAGAATATATATACTTTGTATAATAAAAAATTTAGAAATTAAAAACGGAATGACAAACTTATATATACCCTTCTCACGAAAGTGAAGAGTATATAAAAAGACTACACTATTTTAAGTTTTTTGCTTAAACGAAAGTTGCCATGGTATGAGTATTTATGTGTATTAGCATTAGTATGTGATGTATATGCAAATTGCTAGAAAAATACTAAAGAAGATAAATAACACCAGATGTCTGAGCTCTGTTGGTACTTATGGATGTGTGTGAGACATACACAAATACTCACACTCATACAAACACTCATACATACATACATGAATACATGCATATAAACATTGTGGTTTTGGCTGAATATTGATGCGGGTATATGAAATGTATTTGCATACACTTTTCAAGAAAATACTTACTTGTGTTTGTATTTGTTATAGGGGTGAGAGAAGTTATGGTTACAATTTACGAGTAATATTTCTTAAAAAAAAGTATTGGTATTATAAACATTTTTCTATAAATGTGTATTTGTAAGTTTAATTTTACAAAATAATAATATTTTATGGAGGAAATATTTTGTTACATTTGAATATTTTTCAAATAAAATATTGAATATTAAATGTTGGTAAAACAAATTTGCAAATTAAGCAAAAGTGAAAGACTATGTAGAGAATAAAAAACGGGAATTTTATAACTTAAAAGTATTGATTTTATTTAATAATTTTGAAATATCTGCTTTCCATTAATGTAACTTTTGTGTTTCCTAAGATGTATTAAAAAGTTTTTCTAAGTCCGTGAGTATGTTTGCCAATAATTATAACTTAGCTATATTCAAAACTCCAAAACATAAAAATTCATTGCAGACAAGTAAAACCATTTGACCTACTTTAATTTTCTTTAGGAATCTTTAAGGCTGCTTTACAATGTTATTAAAAACAGCAGCCATAAGAAATACGGAAAATTTTACAGACAAACATGATTTCATTTTAACATAACTCTGTCAGTTTTAGCAATGTTTAATAACAATATTTTCCCAACCATAAATGACACAGACTTACATATACAAATTCTTAAAATTGTCTTCCGCTAAATCGAAATCTCTAAATAGTGAATGTATACAAATTAGTGTCTTTGAACAGACCCAAATTAGTTACAAATGAAATAACAAACTTCTGTATACCCTTGTCAGCTGTGGCGAGGTCTGGAATGGGAAGGAATCGCTAACAAAACCAGAACATTTCAATTTCAAGTTGCATCCTTGTTTATCCTTGTAATATCACTAATTGTCACTATCTGTCTGGCTGCTTAAACAAACAACAACAGGCAACATCAATAACGGCACATGAAAAACTCTGTATATCTCTGTATGATATTTTAAAAAGAAATTCTCAAACAGCAAAAAAGAAAATTAAAAAAAAAATACAAAATCTAGACTAAACTCAATTTCCGATTAATGTTTTTGTCATATTAGACTTGAGCAAAAAAAAAGCAAAGAAAAACAGATAAACTGGAAGAAGAAACTAAATGCTAAAGAATGGCAACTACACAAGATGCTGCATACAGACACAACCAACCAACCAACTGTGTGCAAAAAGTTTTGTACGTTAAAGGAAAATCAAATCGATTTTGTGTAGTTTTTTTTTTTTATTTTTTTGGTTTGTATTAAATAGATAAAGAAATTTGTTTTTTTTTTTTGCGCGCAATTTCCGTTTTCTTTTCAAACTCTTTTTTATGTTTAGCTTTTCTTATATTTTATACTCTCTTTATTTAAAGAAAAATTCAGTTTGAGCATAAATTTGTAGAAATTGTGTTGGCAACAAAAACAAAGTTGTGTATTGGTTAAAAATATAATAAAATAATTAAAAGTTGTATATTAGACTGAACAATGTGGGAGGGAAAATAGAAATATGCAATAAATACAGCTTTTTATTAATGCACTTGACTGTTTACCAGTGACCAGTGTGCTTCAAATGGGCTCTATCGAGAGTAATAAAATATCACACTCTCTTTGTGATATTTTATGCGCCTTTAATTTTATACATTGTAAAAATTTCAATAACTATAGTCACATTTACATTAATAAATCCCATTTCTATTTAATCTCTTTGCAGAGTCATGAAATTCTCAATTTGGAACCCTATACCCAGTATAAGGTTACCGTGCAGGTTTTCAATCCCGAAGGATTGGGACCTGAAACTACCATTTTGGTAATGACAGATGAAGGCGGTAAGTTTTATTTAATGTTTAATATAAATTTTTAACTTTAAACTTTAAAATAAAAGATTTTTAATTTATTCTTTATGAATATTAACTAGCATTAAGTGAAATATTTTAATTAAACACAATTAGGTCATTAAATATAATTTAAATTGTTGAATTATAAATAAGTTCTAAATGGTTACTTAAATGAAAAACAAAAATAGAAAAACAAAACACACGTTTATGATAAAAAATATAATAAATGAAATAAAATTAAAAATTAATAACAATATATTAAGGCCATATATTAACATACATAGATCGGAAACTCTCACGTCAAAGAACTAACACCTAAGTTATGACAATGCCCAGCAGTTCAGCAAGTAGTTAATGTATCCCTTATAGACAGTAATCGTCACAAATGTCTTATCACTTGGTTGACTCCAATTTATATATATTTTGGTCATTTGACATGTATATGCTCTTTGTGGTGCAGATAGAAGACAATTGATTACTTTATACACCCCAGGTAATCTAGCATGAAGACAATAGTCACTTAAGTGTCTCTAAGTAATCTGGAGTGTAGTCACTTCAAACGTTTTGTGAGTAATTCCTTCAAACTGGTTTTATACAAATTGTGTTGATATAATTCTCATACAGTTAATTTTTATTTTTGCTTAACCCATTTTTCGCCGACCGGTGATTTTTTATTATTCATAACTGACAAATAAAAAGTTTTTTATTCAATACAATGTTATTTATCAATTATTTAGGGTCTTATTTATTTATTATATACTCATTTTATTTCCTTACGTAGCATAAACTATTTATATTGCGGCTTTTAGAAATTGGTAAATAAAGGTCATCAAATATATAGAAATAATTTAACCAAGATCCTATAAAATCTAACAACTATGTTTATATTTATAAAATTAAATCTTTACTTTTCTGTTTTGAGCCCTATTCACGATATTTAATGTACACGTATCATATAAAATTGCATGATGAATATTGTGGTGATTATAGTAACCATTGGCGAAAAACGTATGTCTTTAATGTGGTTTATGAACATGCGTTTACAATGTAAACTTTACATATGTTTGTCATCAAAAACAGAAGCAACCGAGACAAAATAACGGTTTGGACAATATATGCACAGTTCGATCGATGAGGCGCGCCGCGGCGTTTGATTGGATTTTGGATATTGAATGGCTATCTATTCCACAATATGAAAACTATTGGAGCCAAAGTGTTCCAATTGTGTAAAAGCCATGACAATTGAAGAACGGTGCCATTTTTTGGAAGGCATTCGAGCAAAATATATATAAGCAATAAGTCCATTTGTTTCGGCTTCAATTCGTCGGTGGCTTCATCAGATGGAAATATGATTTGCTGTATGCCTTATCCTAGTTCTCAGGAACTGTATAGCATAGAAATTGAACTCACGGAGCTCACGTGGTCTTCAGTTTGCTAAAAAAATGTGCAGCAGCCAAAAATTTTAGTATTTCGACAATGTAATATCAAATTACCGTATAAGTGTTATAGGCAAAATATTTTTTGATGGACTATTTTTCTAATGCTATAGACTCAGCTGTTGTAAATGTCTGGAAGTTGCACAGTCTTTTGTGCAGAATTGCAAAAGCTACAGGAAAAATGCAACTGGAATTTCGGTCAGAAATTGCTAGAGTTCTTCTTTGCGAGAATACAGACGTGCAGGAAATGAAAGCAGAGTGGCCAAGAAAAAGCCTCACAAAAGACATGCAACACACCATTCTAAAGCATGAATAAGGTTTAAAGAATATGATGCAAGCAATGTCAAAGCCACACTCTATTTATTGTGTAAGAAGTGGTACGTGCACTTACATACAAAATGTTTTAAAGTTTGCCATAAGTAATTTATATCATTAAAAAAATCTTTTTTAGGTACCTTTAAGAAATACCATTCTTGCATATATATTCCGCCGATGGTGACTATAATTACCACCAATTTTCTAAAAAACTAGAAAACCCACTGACTCCAAAGTTTGGAATTTTCTTAATTAGCATAAAAATAGGTTCAATATAAAATTTTAGGAAAATCGGTCAACGGGAACTGGGTGCGGCGAAAAATGGGTTAAGTATACTGATATCCCATGTAATATAACATAAAGTCAATAGTCACTTTAGTGTCTCTTAGTAACCTATAGTGAAGTCACTTTAAACGTTTATCTTGTACTGCACTTTAGAAAGTAGTTATTTTCCCCCCAGCAGCAATCCATTGGAGAGTTGTCGAAGAAAGGTTTGCTTACAAGCTATCGTTTATTGGTATACCTATGATATGTCTTTAAGCTGACTATTTAAGGTCAATTAGCACTCGTACATGTTAAAATAACTAGTTATGTAGCTGATCAAGTTACCACTTAGGAAGCTAGTAAGGTAACTGAAGTTTTTTATCCAGTATGTGAATCCAATGCGTTGACTGCTTTGGACCAGCTATTAGACAGTCTCATTGTAGTCAATAGGGGTCAATTGACCCCCTGCTTAGGACAAGCACGTGTTAAAATAACTAGTCACTTAGCTATTGAAGTAACTAGTTCCCACCTTAAATGATGGGTAAAATCACTAGTTCGGGACTGTCTCCTACAACTGCTGGGTGTATTAGTCAGAAAACCTTATTCGAATGTGTAATTTTTTGAGTAACGTTTTCTGTTTGAGTTTCTTTCTAGTTTCCGCTCTATTTCTATTTCTCTATGATTCAGGGCAAATATAAACTTCCCTATGTATGTGATTCATTTAAAGGTTTCTGTTTTTAATTTTAAATAAAACACTAAAGGGTTTTCCAACAAGAAGTGTTATTTTGAATCACCCGGTATTTCGGTAGCTGTCACTTTTGAAGCTTTTTTTCCTTGACATTTGACAAGTAGAAACTAAGCCATTACTAAAAATGGAACGATACACGCTTCAACAACGCATTGAAATTATTAAAATTCACTACAAAAGTGGTGAAAATCTTGCAGTCACAGTTCGCAAAACTAAAGCATTTTTGGGTCATCGTGAAGCACTTTGTCGAACTGCAATACAGAAATTGGTGGAAAAATTCGAGCTATTGGGTCACGTTAGTGATGTGAGGAATAAAACTCGTGCACGCCGCTCAAGAACAACTGAGAATATTGCTGCTGTAGCCCAAAGTGTTGAAGAAAACCCAGGTTTGTTCATTCCTCGTCGTTCTTTTTGGAATTGGGTATTCCACAAACGTCATTACACCGTATGTTATGGTCGTAGTTGGATGATATTGATCTGGACAACGTTTACTTTCCACAAGTCGGCGCTACGTGCCCCACAAGTAAACAAACCGTTGCTCTTTTACGGGAAAAGTTTCCGGACCGTGTTATCTCTCGAAGAGGTGATCACAATTGGCCACCGAGATCTTGTGATTCAACACCTTGCGACTTCTTTCTTTGGGGCCACGTGAAAGATAAGGTCTACGCCAACAGCCTAGCGTCGATTCAAGACCTCAAAGATAGAATTCGTGATGCTATCGAGGACATAGGGCAGCCACTTTGCGATTTGGTTATGGAAAATTTCATGAAAAGGATATGGTCCTGTAAGCGTGGTCGTGATGGCCATTTGGCTGATGTCGTTTTTCATTATTAACGGCATACTTTCCTCTTTATTATGAAATAAACATCGAATAATTTGTCTCAAAAAATGAAATTTTTCTTTGAATACCAAAATAACACCTCTTGTTGGAAAACATGATTGTATCAACCATTTATATGGTTACAGTAACCAAGTATATGTTTGTGACAACCATTTATATGATGAAGGACTTACCATATTATGTTGCTCTCGGCTTATGGATATCATAATCTGAGAACAACATAAAATGGTTGTCACAAACATATACTTGTTTACTATAACCATATATATGGTTGATACAATCATATTAATCGTAAATTAACTGTGACTATAATATTGTTGAAAATGTTGAAATGGTTACAGTAAACATGCGTGTAGGTGGTCCATTCGGAAGCGTAGTTGCGGCCAACATTTAAATGCTACTATCTTCAAAAACTAAATGTCAGAAAATGTTCTTTCGGATCATAATAACGATTTCGTGTTTTATTTAAAATCAAACATTAAAACCTTTAAAATGATAAAGCTATACATAAATTTATGAAAATCATTTTACAAATTTGACTTATTTATTATTCTTCAGCAAATATTTACTAAAGACTTGATTTAAGAATTTTGTAAATATTTGTTAACTGAAAAGCTAAATGACCTTCAACCTTAAGCCTACTAAGTGGCACAAAAATGCTACAGCTTTATTGGATTAAATATTGGCATTAATGCCATACTTATATATATATTCTTTTTTTTTTCTCAAACATTTCACAGTCAATAAGCAACGTATTAAAGAAGATATAAAAATAAAAAGATAATTCATAACTTAATGCAACAACACAGAATACTTGAATGTCGTTGCCACACTTTAAAATGTGCTTTATATTTAAGGAATTTTTGCTCAACGTAAGAAAATTTTATAGTTTTTTTTTTTTCTTCTTCTTTTGCAAGCAGAAGATGAATGAATGTTTTGGGCCAGTAGATGTTACAACACAACAGAGAAAAACAGAAAAAGACAAGCACAAGGGCATATTTAAGATATTTTTTTTTTTTTTTTTTCAAGATGGTTGTGTTTGATTTAAAATATTTTTATTGCGTTCTTTTTTTTTGGTATAGACTTACAATATAAACTCAGATATGCATTTATAACTTATGCTTACCTTCATCAATGGAAACCAAGGAAATTCTTTCAATTTTTCTAAAAAAAAAAAACAAAAAAAAAACAGAAAAAAAAGTAAAAAGGCTGTGTGTTGAGATAGAGCATATAAATGTGTTTGACTGTCTCTCTGTGTATATGAGAGAAATCAAAAATGTTGGAAAATCGTTGCAAATGAATTTAGATTGCATGTATTCCTATTGGGTTTCGAAATGACAAAAATCTGTGACATATCGGTAGCTCATAGGAAAACAAACCTGTGAATCCTTAATCTTAGGTTACTAATTTTTCTACATTGTTTTTAAATTTATGGTTATTTAAAAGTTGAAAATTTAACAAGTAAGAATGTTATATTCGCCTGTACCATAGACAAATACACATAGACCTAACTCAGTTGTCAAAAATCTAAGCAATAAGAATGTATTATTGTAGTAAAAAAAACTTACACAGAGAAAACAGATTTGTTATAGTTTTGCCATGCTTAAACAAACAACTTTTTAAAAATATAATCAAACTCTCCAATATTTTTGATATTCCTCATATGTCTATTTGACTGGATGTGTGTGTGTGCTTTAGTATGCTATGCTGTGAACAAATATTGCAAAAGCTGTATAGCTTTTCGCGCTGTAAGCAGTTTTGCTTCCGTTTCCGTTTTAGAACACAAAAGTGGAAAAATGCAAAAAAAAAAAACTAACAGCAAAAAAAATTACAATATATCTAGCAACACATACAAGAAAAACAGACAGAAATAAATGGCAAAAGCAACAGCTTTAACAACAAATACAACCTCACCACCAACAACATCAGAAACAAAAAAAAAAAAAACCCATAGAGCGAGCAAAAAGAAAGCTTTGTAAAAAAGAAACTGACTATGAATACAAAGGTTAAGAGTTGCTGGTTTACAAGTAACTCAAAAAGAAACAACAGCGTCCTTTTGGTCATAAGGAAAAAGGAAGGTAACAACACAAGCATTATACTGGAAAAACCAGCTCTGTTCTGTGTTCGTTATTCAAAAATCAACCGAGAAAAAAAAAACCTTCAAAAAGAAAACTAAAAATATTAAAGGAAAATATACTTAAAAACGACCAATGTCAGCATTATACTAAAGAAACCAAACAAAAAAAAGAAAAAAAACTAACAAAAATATATAAATAACAAGAACAAAGAAAAATGAAACGCCACAAATAAAGAATCTTTCTTTCATGCATTTACAAATATGTTCATATTATCCCTACATACTATATTCAGTTTTCATATAGTTCATACATACATCCAAATAATATATTTTTTATGCGGTTCTTATGTTACATTTTACCAAGAAAAGGATTATTTTAACATGTTACATATTTCTCTTTTTTTGCATTTGTGTTTTTTTTTTTTTTTTTCTTCTTAACAGCAAAAAACAACAATAATATTGAGTAAAAAGGGAAGCTTAACATTTTAAAGAACATTATACAGAAGAAAAAACAAGAGTATGAAGAACTTCAACACACAATATGTTTGTGAATATTTTTGTTACAAATAATACATGTATTAGTTATTAAAGTAAAGTTATACAATTTAAAACAAAATATTTCAACAAACATTATTTTACTGCATAAATAGCAAAAAAACAGTGCATGTTTCAGTAATCAAACACATAGAAAAATATCCGAAAAAACTCAGAAACCACATAGCTTTAAGAAAGTAAAAAAGGATCAAAAAATTATTTTTATTTTTTTACTCCTCAAATTCTCAAATTCTGATATTACAAATTTGAACACAAAAGAACAAAAAATATTAAAAGAAAAAAACATTTCTGTCTTGTCTGATAATGACTTTAATAACTCAATAATCGTAAGAACTCAGAGAAGCCGTGTACTTAAGGAGTGAGGTCGAAAAAATCTTAACACATATAAATGTTAATAAAAAGAAACCACTAAAATAACAGTTTTAATTTTTTTTTTTTTTATTTGAATGAAATTATTGTTACAATTTACAAAAAATTTTATTTTTTAGTTCTAATCAATAGTGATGAATTTATGAATCTTTTCAAGAATCCCTTCCATTAAGGTTTTTATAGTGCTTTCTGTCACTTTGTTCAAACACGTAGTCCATCTCCGTTTAAAATCGACCACACTTTTGGACACCTTTTTATGCTTTTCAATTCTCTTTTAACAAAAGCCCAATATCTCTCCACTGACCATAGCTCCAGGCAGTTTGGACGATTTACCTCTCTTGGTACACATTATTGTTCTTACCATAGTGACAGAATGCCAAATCAGGCCAAAAATAAGTGGACACATTAAGAAGTCTTATGAATGGAAGCATCCTTTTTTGTAAACATTCCTTGATGTAAATTTCGGTATGTAACAAATAGTTGGCTTCTTTAGCCGCAACTGCATATTGCCTGCCATGCCAAGAACTTTTTGGGAAAATTTTCTGATTTTGAGTACAACATTCTACAACATTCCCTCGAGCATAAGCAACATAATTTTCCAGAACATATATTTTTTGTATAAAATTTTACTTAAATTTCCGTGCTCTGTCTTTGGCCTCTAAATTTTTAGCAGAATTCCTGCCAGGAACTTTTTGAGTCTTGTATGTTTTTAAACCTGCATTGACTTTAACTTTCAGTACCAAATAGTCAGAGTACTGAGCTAACTGGAATGCATTCCTACCGGATGCGTTGGGAGCTCTTTTGAAAACGCTTTCTATTTATGCCTTCTACCTGAACCAGGTTTTCTATCAACGAACAAGTTCTCCCGATACTGTTTAATAATATTGGAAACAGTTTAACGGCAGACCTTTGATTGTTTGGCCAACTTTTTGTTGGACCAAGTAGGGATTTGTTGAAAATATTTAATAATTTTAGTACGTACTTTTATCTCGTCACTCATTTTAATCAGCTTAACAACAAATGAACATAATTGACATTAAACATAATAACTGACATACTTTTCAAAGGTAACATGATAAAAAAATTAAATAATGCTTGGGTTAAAAGTTTTAAGGAAAAACGTGTGTTAAGGTTTTTTCGATCCTACTCCTTATATATCAGACAATAAACAAGTCATCATTTGACTACTTCTAGCTAGTCTACATTAGCTAGAAGTATGTAGTAAACATTGAAAAGTAATTTACTTAGCAATTGCAAGTCATTACTAAAGATAGGGTCACACATGGCAAATATTTGACCAAAAAGACGTAACCACTAAATAAAATATATTTTTTTGTAAGTCTTTTATTTCATAAGCTCCTTTTAGTTAGGACAATTCAAAACAAATAATTAGTTTTATTTTTTTTGACGCTGTGTGATCCTACAAATCACTTTCAAGAGCAAACAACTTCAAAAAAATTTGTGCTAAAAAAAGGGGTTATGCTTTTTTGAGTAAATATTTGCCATGTGTGACCATACCTTAAG
The DNA here is from genome assembly GCA_942486065.2 of Calliphora vomitoria. NCBI lineage: Eukaryota > Metazoa > Arthropoda > Insecta > Diptera > Calliphoridae > Calliphora > Calliphora vomitoria. The sequence continues at coordinate 18,272,185 of OW818029.2, forward strand.
TTTTTGTTTTTGGCAAATTATACATTACAATTTTACCTCATTATACCAACACAGTGATGTCATTGCAGACAATGTTATTTAAAGAAAAAAATATTTTTCTGATAAAAAATTCTTGGCGTTAAAAAACCCAAAAAAAAAAATGCAAAGAATAAACGTAGTCGAAGCTTTTCATCATATTGCAGTCTTTAATGAATAGATTTTGTTGATTTTAAATACTATCGAACAGAAAATTCATTTCAACCAACATACGGATGAATGGACATCGTCATATGAACTTCCCTAGCAACCACAACATTATTTTATGTTTATGTTTACAGAAATTAATATTGCAGCAATATGTTTCTACATAATAATGTTGCAGCAACATGTTTATATAAATGATTAATGCAGCAACATATTAATAAATAACAAGTAATAGAGCTATATTCGGCTGTGCCGAATCTTATATACCCTTCACAAATTATACTTTATAATACAAATTTTAAATAGTTTTAGGTAAAATTTTTTTTTTTAAATTGTTTTCCAAAATTTAAAAAAAAAAAATTTAACTTTTTTTCGAAATAGTTTTCTTTAAATTTTTTTTTTTTTTAATTTTTTTAAAAAAAAGGTTATATTTGTTAGTGAAAAAAATGTATGACAAAAAAATTTTTTTGGTAAAAAAAAAATTAGGGTTATAAAATATTAGTTTGACCCATTAAAGGTCCAAATTACTGTTTCTTCTATACATCGTTCTAATGGACTTTAAAATATCTATCATAAAATATCCATATTGTCTATATTAATGGCGTAGTAATCCAGATATAGATCAAAAATGGGCCCAAAATTGGTATTTTCCTTATATCTCTGCCATTTTTGGGCCGATCGAAAGAATTCCCTGATGTGGGGTCGAAAATGAAAAATGTAGAAACTACGAACGAAATGACCAATTTATATATACCCTTGCCACTCAGGGTGAAGGGTATAATAATGTTGCTGCAACATGTTTTTAGACAAAACCAATATTTATAAGAACTGATGTTGTAGCTACATGTTTACAGACAAAATTTAAAGCAACAAGTTTACAGAAAATAATGTTACAGTAACATGTTAAATGTTGCAGCAACATGTTTATAAAAAAATGTTTCTGCAACATGTTCTTAGCTATAGAAAAAAACTTTTTTATATAATGTAAAGTAATGTTGCAGCAACATGTATATAGAAAATAGCAACATGTTTATAAAAAATAATGTTGCAGCAACATGTTAATAAAAATAATGTTGTAGTAATATGTTTATAGAAAAGATTTTGAAGCAACATGTTTATAGAAAATAATGTTGCAGCTACATGTTTATAGAAAAAATATAGCTGTAACACGTGTATAGATAAAATGTTATTGTTCGTAGAAAAAGATGTAGCAGCAACATGTTAATACATGCTCAGTAAATAAAAATTTCTTGTATTTTTACCGGAAAACATAAGTAGCTATTAAAGGCATTTATGTTTAAATCCGACATTCAAGGCGATAATGTTGTCCAATTTATCCATATTATGCTCTTGAGATCAAAATTTGTCAAAATCCCCATTTTAAATTAAGTTGTCAGTCAACAACTTCACAAAATACTTGTTGTGTTTTTACTTTTTAAAACGTTAGCTTATTAAGGGTTTTCCAACAAGAGGTGTTACTTTTAATCACCCAGTATTTCGGTAGCTGTCACTTTTGAACATTTACTTCAACAAGACGGCGCTACGTGCCACACAAACAACGAAACCATTGCTCTTTTACGGGAAAAGTTTCCGTAAAAGAAGAGGTGATCACAATTGGCCACCGAGATCTTGTGATTGAACACCTTGTGACTTCTTCCTTTGGGGCCACGTGAAAGATAAGGTCTAAGCCAACAGCCCAGCGGCGATTCAAGACCTCAAAGATAGAATTCGTGAGGCTATCGAGGACATAGGCCAGCCACTTTGCGATTTGGTTATGGAAAATTTCATGAAAAGGATATGGTCCTGTAAGCGTGGTCTTGGTGGCCATTTGGCTGATGTTGTTTTTCATTATTAACGGCATACCTTTTACTCTTTATTATGAAATAAACATCCGAGCATTTATCTCAAAAAATGCCATTTTTGTTTGAATACCAAAATAACACCCCTTGTTGGAAAGCCTGTATATTTTCGTAAAGCAAAGTCCTTTAAATTAGCAATTTAAAGCGCAATTTACACAGCAAACGTTTGAGTAATAACAAGGTGTTTTTATACAAATACAATTTTTTTTAAATCTACAATGAACACACATCAAATACGGTTTAAGAACACACTTTAAGTGTTTTGCTGTTGACTCAATCACAACTCACAATAAACTGACTGTGGTTCTGATTTGTGCTGCCACTATTTCTATACCAGCGGCATCTTCTACAAATTTCCAGTATTATCTAGCGAATGCTATATTTCTATTGAAACCTTTATTTGTTTTGTTCATACCTAAAAGTTGTCCTGGTAAGACAACAATTCATTGGCTTTCTTTAGCAAACTAACAAAATTAGTTTTAACTAATTATTAAGCAAACATAAAGATCAGGGGAATTTGTAATAACTTGTTTACTTTCCAAAGGATTTTATTTTTTACAGATTATGATTTCTTTATAATTCAATGAGAAAACAAATAAAACAAATGTTGTCCTTTAGATGCAATGCAACAGGTGCAAGCACTAGCCAATAACTTAAATTTTGAATTCATAACTCGTATATATCTACCATAAAAGCAATAATATGGGGATAAAGCAGTAGCTTTACACCCATACCATGGTAAGGCCAGTATAATGTAAATGTGTTCGAATGTTTTATATAACCGCATGCATAATTAATTAGCAAAAACTTTAAAAGGTATTTTCAAAACCATCTTCTTTTCAATATTGTATATTATTTAGTTTATATTCAGCATTATACACATTTCAATAAGTAGACTACTTATCAAGAAAGAAAAAAAAACACATTTTCATAATCTGTTGTGAAAATTATGCTTTAAATAAATATTAACTCTAGCTGACAGAAATGAAATAAACAATGAATAAATGAAATATTTTAAAAGAAGAATTTCCTTCCAACCAACAAATTACAATAAAACAGATCAAAAACGCTGAATGAATATGTTTTTTTTTTTTTTTTTTTTTTTTTTAAAAAAAAAAGTATTATAAAGTATTAAATAATAAAGTTTGTATTATTGTTATTATTATTTTTGAAAAAATTATGCAAAAAAGAAAAAAAAAAGAATCCACTTAAAACCATAACAACTCTATAGTTATAAAAACATTTTTGCCACGTTACTATTAAGTAGCTGTGGAGTTTGGTTGCAAGTAGTGTTGTGGATGACAATGATACTTTCTCCAGCTACTTTTAGTAGTTCTCTCTTTTATTTTTTTTTTTTTTTTTAGTTGCTGGTGTGACATTAATGCCATTGCATTAATATAATAAGCAGCATTTCATTTCAACTTCAATTTCATTATTACGAAAACTGAAGAAAACTTGAAATGAAAACAATATAAAGCAGTAGGTAGTGGCTGAATGCCTGGCTGTTGCATGAGTATTTTATATACTTTTGCAACTGGACCGCATAAGTATGCAAATAATTTTTGCAGATCTTAACAATTGTTTAATGCTTAAAGATTAACACAACTTCTGTGTTGTGTATTTTCCCCTTATTTTCTCTTTTTTTTATATTTTTTAAATATTTTTTGTATTTTTTTTTTTGTTTTATAACAATACCCAGCCACAACAAAAGTTGTATTTCTTTTAACAGAACCCAACACCTGCTGTTTTTTTGCGACAACACTTTACCATACTTTTCTTTTCATTACAAAACTGCAGAGAAATGTTGGCAAAAAAAAAAAAAAAAAATTAAATGAAATACATTCTTCTCTTAAGTACAAAATGGTGTATGTACATTTTTTGGCGAACTTTTGTAAAAATTTATTTCACAGAACTGTTGTTCTGTTTCCACATTAAAGTAGTATTTATTGGGAATTTGTTTGTGAATGAACGCGAGACAAAATATAATGGTATGAGAGGCTTATTTTGCTTTGTTTTAATTTCAACAAAAATAAAAACATTTTTTAAATAAATATTTATTTACCCCCTTATTCATAATCAATTTTTAATTTTATAAAAGGTTTTTAAAACAAAATTTGCATATAAAATTTAAAAATTTATTATGGAAAATGCCTTTAAAATACAAACCAACATTTAAATAAAGTTTTGCCATTTTATCTTTTAATATTCCAAAATGTAGTTCAAATGTAAAATTTAAAAAATATTTGAAATTTGCCTTGTAAATATTCCGAAATATTTTGTATTTTTTAACTTATTTTGATAAGATTCCAGATTCCTGGCATTTAAAGATGATATTTCAGTTGAAAATGTCAATTATTTCAAATATTCAAATTTGATTTATAGAGAATACTAACTTATTAAGTCCAATATTGCTACAAAATTAATTATAAGACAATAATAAAGAAAAACAAATTTGTATTAAATTTTTTTCGTTGTAAAAACTAAAACATACAAAGAACAAAGAAAAAACTACATACTTCTGTTAACGATACCATACTCCAGCAGTTCCTGGAGACAGTCCCGAACTACCATAATTTAAGGTGGAAACTGGTTACCCGAATTTTTTTTTTATCAAACAAATTTTTTTCTTACATCTTTTTTCACTAATAAAGTAAAAAAAAAATTTTAAAAATTAAAAAAAAATTGGAAAAAAATTAAAGAAACCAATTTCCAAAAAAAAAATTTTTTTTTTAAATTTTGAAAAAAAAATACATTATTTTGTTTATCTAAAAATATTTAAAATTTTTATTTTAAAGCACATTTTGGTGAAGGGTATTTAAGATTCGGCACACCCGAATATAGATCTCTTACTCGTTTTTTGACTACAACGATACTGTCTAATAGCTGGTCCAAAGTAGTCAACGCATTGGTTAAATAGCGTCAGTTACCTTATTAGCTATCTAACTGGTAACTTGATCAGCTACATAACTAGTTATTTTATCATGTACGGGTGCTAACTGACCTCAAATAGTCAGCTAAAAAAAAGACATATCATAGGCAGTCCAATAAACTTTTCTTTGACAACTCTCCAATGTATTGCTTCTGGTGGGTAAAATAACTTTCTAAGGTGCAGTACAAGATAAACGTTTAAAGTGAGTTCACTATAGGTTTCTGAGAAACACTAAAGTGACTATTAACTTCATGCTATTTTATCTGGGATATCAGCATACTTCAGCAAAAATAAAAATTAACTCTATGAGAATTATATCAAGACAATTTGTATAAAACCAGTTGGAACGAATTACTCCCAAAACGTTCAAAGTGACTACACTCCAGATTACTAAGAGACACTTAGGTGACAATTGTCTTCTCGCTAGATTACCTGGCATGTATAAAGTAACCAATTGTGTTCTCTCTGCACTACAAAGAGCACATACGTGTCAAATGTCCCAAAATATATAAATTGGAGTCAGACAAGTGATAAGACATTTGTGGGATACATTGACTACTTACTTAACTGCTGGGACGATAAACAAAAACAAAATCTACATTGATGATCGCTGTCGTCAATGTTTATTAGCTAACCATACGAAAGTGTTGTTGCTTTGCACTTGCGTGTATACAGTGAAGAACGACAAAGACTGTGCTGAGTGCTCTATTGAGTATTGAAACACACAGCCTATAGCTAAGAGCATTTACAAAAACAAATGAGCACCAAGAGTATACGGCTTGGGCACCATTGCTTTACAGTATAATTTCAGAGTATTTAGAACTATTTGTGCAACATTTTATCAGGATTGGCGCACAATCAACATATTTATGACTGCTCAAACAATATTCCGGGGGACAGGTGAAATAATGGACAGGGAGTATTTGTGGTGATAACAACAGAGAGTATTAGTGGGAAATGTCAACTAAACGATAAGCTAACTTTTGTTAGGGCACTATCGTGTTTTCAACACTCAGATAGAAAGACGGACCCATAATATATACAATTTTTTATATACTTCTTTATTAGCTACCACTGCATAATTGAAAAGAATTTTATTTACATGTTTTATATTTTTATTTGTAGATATTGTTTAAGAAAGTATTTTAAAGTTGGAAATTAAAGATTGAAAGTTGCTTAAAAATGTTTAACCCTACCTGGGCTGTTGCAAATCTAATTCAAGTAGTTTGTGATATCTACACCCCGAGAAAAAATATAGTTGTACATACATATATTGTAATCATTTCAAAATTTGTACAAGTTTTTTAACAATGTTATGGTCACTGTAATAATTTATATGATTGCGGTAACCATAATATAATAAAGTTATGATTCATATAATTGTCGCATTCATATATATGATTGTAGTAAATAATTATATGTTTATGGCAATCATGTACATGATGAATCATTATATCATAATATGTTGTTCTCAGAGTATGATAACCATAATCATAGAACAACATAATATCTTAAATCATTCATCCTAAAAATCGTTGTCACAAACATATACTTATTTACTGCAATCATATATATAACTGCTACAATCATGTGAATCGTATGGTTACCGCAATCATATAAATAGTTACAGTGGCCATAACATTGTAAAAAAACTTTTGAAATGGTTCCAATAAGTATGTACAAACAGATTCTCTGATGTAGGAATGGATGCGTCTCAGATTTATTCTTGATAACTCATCTATACGCAGAGAAAAAATATAGTTGTGCTTGTTTACAGTAACTATTTCAAAATTTTTTAAAGAATTATACAATCTTATAGTCACAGTAACTGTTTAGATGATTGTCGTAACCATAATATGGTTAACTTAAGATTCACATGATTGTATCAATCATATATATGGTTACAGTAAACAAGTATATGTTTGTGACAACCATTGTTATGATGAATCTTTATATGTTGTTCTCAGATTATGATATAAATTAGCAGAGACCAACATAATATGGTAAAACCTTAACAAACATATAGTTGTTTACTGTAACCATATACAGTTGCGAACAAGAAAATAGCGGTACCACAAAATTTTGAATTATTTTAACTTTTTCAATGTGTTCTGTGTTTGGCTTGCAGAAGAGAGTGGAAGTCGAGTATATTGCCTACAGCCTGAACTCCCAAATAAAACTAGTTTAGACCCGTCAGTTCACAAAAAATTGCAATATTTGCTTGCAAACCAGTAGGCATTCAGCGTACTACAAACGAGTACCACTATGTATTTTTTGTTTTTAATAGTGGCTTTTTCCATGGACTTCGTTCTGTTAAATTTGCATCTAGATATCATCTAGATTTGTTTTTATTTGCTTGGCAGATTTAATTGATTGCATTTGACGACTCTGACGATATTTCGATCATCCTGAGGTGCAGTTTTTCGTTTACAGTCCCTATTATCTATTTTTTTCTTTCTATTCAATATAGAATTGAATATATGGAAAAGATTTTCCTTATCTTTTTAACTTTAAAACAAATCTTCGGTAAGCAATGGTGCAATTTATTGCGCGACCGACTTAAACAGTTATTATAGAGAAAAGAACGATATTTAACATTAAATATACAATACATTCAACATATTTAACTGAATTGTACTTTACTCTTAAAAAATATTTGACTTCTTAAAACACAAATTAAAACAAATGAATTCAATAATCCAGCACTGCTATTTCAATGTTGATAAAAAAATACATATTGTCATATATAAGTGTCTTTATTTCTGCAGTTATCATTAGTTTTACAAAAGGATTACGCCTCAAAAAATGTACAGGCTTGAACGATTATTGATATAAACAAAATTTAAAGTTTAAAATTTTTAAAGACGTTGTACGCCATTTCCATCAAATTTCCTAGTGGTACTGCTATTGTCTTGTTCGTAACTGTATATGATTGATACAATCATGTGAATCGTAAGCTAACCATATTATGCACAACCATATTTCTTCTCTCCGTGTAAACACAAGAGGAAGGAGGTTGCTAGAATACGTTCTCTCAAGTTTGTCAGAGCCGTGTATGGGCAGAATAGGTGGAACACAGTCTCCTCCTCTTCTTCGTTTCGATAGTTTCTAAAGTTGTCGTTTCTACCATGTGTTCCAATTTGTTGTCGTTTCTACCATGTGTTCCAATTTCAACATCTATCATTCGCTATATGATGGGCAGTTTTGCAAAGTTAATGTAGGGTAACTTGGAAAACTACGCCAGTATTTAAAAAATGTACCTTGGATACCGGTGGTGGAAGAATCAGTTATCCACAAATTGTTAAATTGCAAGGAATTCACAGATCTTTTATCACCTAGAAATAAATAGTTGAAGGAGTTTAAATGACATAATTGACATAATAGGATTTGACAAGCTAGATTCACTGAATCACATGAACGATTTTTTCTCTATCTTGCTTCTTCACTATTGTGGTATTCGGCTCAGTTTGGTAAAATTAGGACGAATCTCAAGAAAAATATACAAATAACAAGTAAGAGAGCTATATTCGGCTTTGTCGAATTAAAATTTTTTTTTCCAATTTTTTTTTTAATTTTTTTAAAATTATTAGTGAAAAATAATGTATGAGAAAAATTAATGAGAAACTATTTTTTTTTGTTAAAAAAATTTCGGTTTAAAAAATATTTTTCCCGATTCTGTCCCATTGTAGGTCCACATTACTTTAGCCTTATATACATCGTTGCAATGGACTTTGAAATATCTATCATTCCATATTGTCTATATTAATGACTTAGTAATCCAGATATAGATAAAAAAAATAAGCCAAAAATCGAGGTTGTCCCGGTTTTTTTCCTTATATCTCAGCTATTTGTGGACCGGTTTTCTCGATTTTAAATAGCCGGAGAATTCTTTCTGATTTTGCTAAAAAAAAATCAAATCTTTTTTGTTAATACTATATTAATATGGGAATCCTTCCCCAATAAAGTTTTTACAATCCTTTAATGGAAATAATTCCTTTTAATCTTCAAACATATCACAAAGTATCTTTGCATTTGTGATTACTTTTATGTTTAATATCAAACTGTGTATTTTTTCTTTCTTTTTTTTCCAACCTTAATAACGTTATTAACCTAAACATGATGTCTGCGGCATGCTTTCATTATGACAAAGTTATTTAATTATTTGTGCTCATTCATAAAAACCAAAATCAGCAGCCACATACTGGCAAAAAAAGAAGGGAATTGACAAAAAGTATGTGTTAAAAAAAAAGATTACTAATATTTTGTAAGTGAAAAAAGTCTTGCTTAGCATTTATTCACAAAATTCATTACAAATCGCAATTATTATGCCTACACTGGCAGCTTTATAAAACACAAAGACTAAATATTTTGCGAAAAACTAAACCAAACCAAACCATACTCAGCAGCCAAACAAGCACGATTTTAGCTGAACTTTGTCTTTGTCTGCAACAAAAATATCCATAACTAGCAAAGGGAAAAAACGTTTTTTTTTTTTTTTACTTCCATGTGCTGCTTTTATTTTGTAAATTTCCTTTAATATGTAACCAGTTGTTTTATGATCAATGATGGTAGTGTTCTGTGGTTGTATACTTTCTTTTCTAAGTGTTGGATTGATTACAAAATGTGCACTGTAATCAGCGCCATTGATTTGCTAGAAATAATTTCTGTTTTTGTAAAGATTTCTCTTATTTCCAGCATCTCCTTTGTTGTTTAAAATTCTTGAAAGCATTCATTCAAGCTTAAAATTCTATTTTATTAGTTTCACAACCATTCTTTATGTTTGTGATGTGTTGTTATTAATCTAAAGTAGTATTTCTGTTTTTTTTTTTTGGCGTTTCCTCCATTCCAGCCTGCCACCATGTGTTTAATACAACCATACAAGTGTGGATGTGTTGTGCTGCTTTTACTCTTACACTAACACATTCATTTAAAAAAATTCATATGTTTTCTTTTCTCTTATTTCATTTACTTTTTCCTGTTTTTGTTCTTTATGTGTTATTTTTGTTTTCTTCTGCTTATTCTCTACATATTTTCTTGTCTGTCAATAGCAATCGTGTAAAATTGATTTCATTTAACAATTTGCTCCTTCCCTCTCTCTTCTTATAAGTATTATATTCTTTTTACTTGTTTTCTTTTCTATTTAATTTTTGAATGGTAAATAATGATTTTTGGTTTTTCTTATGAGTATTTTGTTGATAGATGTCATATGGTTTATTAAATTTTGTATTTCACATTATTTGTTTAAGGTATAAATGAATATAAAAGTTTGAAGAACCAGAATTAGAGGCATTACTCCATGAAGATTATTGTAAAACTCAATCAGAGCGTGCAAAATCAAGGGGAGCTACTCAAGCAGCAATTTTACTATGTTTGGTTTCATCCAAAACCAGGAAAATTTTGTACGAACTGAAGCCGAAAGACAATGAAAGATGATTTTGCATGTCAGACATGATGCTTAAAGGCAATTAAAGAAAATCATTTTTACACCGAACCATAAGAGCGTAAGAGATCGTATGTGAAGCCCGACCAACCAGCTGAATCGACGTCACCAAAGCCAAATATCCATTTCGCTAAGGTAATTTTCTGTATTTGGTGGAACCAAGAGAGTCCTATCTATTATGAGCTTCTGAAAACTGATCAGACCATCACAGAGCACCTGTACTGAACGCAACTGATTCGTTTGAATCAAGCATTGGCCGAAAATCGCCCAGAATAAGCGGTCAGAATATGCAAACCAACATGAAACCGTAATATCCATCATGAAAACGCTCGGCTACATGTAGCAATACCTGTTAAAATCTATTTAGCCGCCCTATAGTCAAGATCTTGCCCCGGCCGAACGCTCACTCTGGGATACGCTTCACTTTGGAACAGAGTATCCGAAATTGTGTCTGATTCGTTTTTGGCTTCTAAAGATGAGCAGTTCTTTTGGCGCGGAATCCACATGTAGCCAGAAAGAAGGTTCTAAATTTGGCTTGCTTTTTCCACAAAAAGTTTTATTTTTCCTCAAGCTCTATGTTTCCAAATTGTATTTTGACAAAAAAAGAAGCTTTTCTCACAAAATCTTAGATTTGCAAAAAAGAGCATTACAAGAGTAAAGTGCCATTATAAGCAAAAAGTCCTATTTGACTCAAAAAATACTAAAGGGTTTTCCAACAACAGGTGTTATTTTTTATTTTTTGTATTATATTGTATTTTTTGAGATAAATCAATGTAAGCGTGGTCGTGGTGGTCATTTGGCTGATGTTGTTTTTCATTATTAACGGCATACCTTCCTCTTTATTATGAAATAAACATCTGATTATTTCATAATAAAGAGTTTGGCCAACTTTTTGTAGGAGCAAGTTGGGTTTTGTTGAAATCATATTTAATCATTTTGGTATGCACTTTTTTCTCGTCACTCATTTTAATCAGATTACCAACAAATTAACATAATTGACATTAAACATAATAACTGACATGCCTTACAAAGGTAACTTGATAAAAAAAAGTTAAATAATACTTGGGTTTTTAGGTTTTTTCGATCTCAGTCCTTAATTTTTAATAAAAAAAAAGCTTTTCCCACAAAAATAAAATTTTAAAAAACTTTTTCAGAAATTCATTATTCGTTATGCAGCATTAAACAAGTCTTTCATTGCTATCTCGTTGTATGAATTCTGAATAATTCTAGAATCAACTTTTATAGCACATTTAAAATTGAATTTTCAAAAACAATAAAAACAAAAGCCACCAAAAATATCACAAGATTTAAAAAAAAAAAAAAAAAAAATTGCAACAAAAAATATGCAAACAAAAAAAAGAACACACTATTTTACTTAAACAAATTGTTTATAGTTGCAACAATTTATCAACAACTCTGCATGAAGACAGCATACAATCATTCACTCAACCATCGAAGTTATTGTTTTTTTTTTTCGTATTTTTCTTTATACAAACTGGAAACAAATAAAGAGAAAGAGAGAAAACAAAAAAATTGCCAAAAAAAATAAAACAAAATGAAACCGCAGTTTCAGCACCAAAATGAACATGAAGATACAAAAAAAAAAAAACGATGCACACTTACCCAAAACCGAAAAACAAAGAAAGAAATTTCAACAAAATAAATTCAAGTAAATGCAGGTGGAAAGGAACAAAAAAAAAGTAAGAGCACACAACACAACTGAAGAACTTTAATGAAGAACTGTGGTTTTCGGTTACACTCACTCACTCATTCATTCCTTATACACCTACTCTCACCCACAATTTTAATGAGCAAATAATTTTTGTTTTTCTGTACACAAGCATCGAAATCAAGTAAAAGAAAACTTACAACAAAAAAAAAAAAATAATAACAAGTTATAAGATGATGAAACTGCTGCATCCACTGCCACAGTAGTGTTGAGACAGACAGTGTGGAGAGAGGCAGCATAATTAGTTAAAAGTATCAATAGTAACCAGTACAAAATCGTTTATTAATAAAGCTGCTCGGAATGCTTACTGTGTATGTACTGCTTCAGTAAACTAAAGTTTTTTCTTTTAACAGAAGTTTTACAAGAATTTGTAGGTAAAAGAAAACTGTCTTTGTATATAGGAAAATCCATTTCCGTTTCCGCCGCAATTATGTTTGAAAGCTTGTTTATTTCTCTTACATTTCTTTAACTTAGTACTTGCCAAAGTTTATGTGAGTATGGGAGGATGTTTATGTGCAGTTCTTTTATTTATTATTTCACTTTTTAACATCATACAATACATATTTATTGTATAAATACTCTTGCTTAAGGAAGTTGGGCTAGTGTTGGGACCAAATGAATAGGGAGACAATTTTTGAGAGATTTTTTTTTAGCAAAATGTAAATTTTATGAAAATTTCAGGTTCTTAAAGCTGAAAATGTTGTAGCTCAGAAGTGCAATTAAATCAAGCTATTATAACATGTTGCTTTTATTCAGCTCACATTTGGAAAAATGTATGAGATATTCAGGAGGTGTCAGCGGATTTTTTATGGGCCCAGCTGAAATATTTAGATTTTTTCGCATACATGATTTCAATATAAAAAAACTTTTGAAACAAAATTGTTTTTTCACAAACAAATCATCAAAACCAAAAGCTATACTCTGAGAAAAAAAGGTAAAAAAATTCAGGTACTTAGTCGTCGTTTGTTTTACCATCCATGTGTTGCTGCAGATCGTTTAATACCATACAAGTGTTGTAGTGAAAAAAATTAATTGAAAAATAGGAAAAATATCGAGCAATTGATTATATCTCAGATATTTTTTTATTTTAAATAGCATCCTAATCAGGACTACAATGGATGTATCAATCAAGGGCTTCGGAATGTTCGGAAAAACAAAAAAGCAAACCTATATACATACATATATGCATTATGGTGTACTTATAAGGCATTCCACAAACGTCATTATACCGTATTTTGGTCGGAGTTGGATTATATTGATCAGGACAACATTTACTTTTAACAAGACGCCGCTACGTGCCACACAAACTACGAAACCACTGCTCTGTTACGGGAAAAGTTTCCGGACCGTGTTATCTCACGAAGAGGTGATCACAATTGGCCACCGAGATCTTGTGATTTAACACCTTGCGACTTCTTCCTTTGGGCCACGTGAAAGATAAGATCAACGCCAACAGCCCAGCGTCGATTCAAGACCTCAGAAATAGAATTCGTGAGACTATCGAGGACATAGGGCAGCCACTTTGCGATTTGGTTATGGAAAATTTCATGAAAAGGATATGCTCCTGTAAGCGTGGCCGTGGTAGCCATTTGGCTGATGTTGTTTTTCATTATCAACGGCACAGCTTCCTCCTTATTCTGAAATAAACATCCGATCATTTATCTTAAAAAATGCAATTTTTCTTTGAATACCAAAATAACACATCTTGTTGGAAACCCCTATGCAAGGGGAAACAAATTTTTCAGTTTTTGTAAAAATTTTGCATTAAATAATTACTTTTGCAATTTAATTTAAAAGAATCGAAATCTGTACGTAATTGTCGTTCGAAACGAGATATAAAAGACAAAAATTGGTTGAAAAATGTTAAATTTATTAAAAATTTCCCAGGCCATTAATGTGTCTCAGGCCTCAAGGTAGAAACAAAATTAATATATTTTGAGAAATATTTTATAATAAAAGCTTATTTTTACTTAAAATATATCCATATTTATTTGTATATGAGTTTTTGTCACGTTTGACAAAAACAAATTAATTTTTTTAACTGCAGTTTCAAAACTCCAATTTCAAATATTTTGAAATTTTGTTAAACTAATTTCAGAATTTTTTGATAATCACGTTGGGTTTTATTGAAAACATAATAGGAAAGAAAAATATGAAAAAAGTATGGCAATACCACTTACAGTTTTTCCGTACCTGGGATTTACATTTAGCAATTTTCGAGAAAAACTAAATTTTTGGGCATATTTAGGCGAATGTGCCGAATTTCTTTATTGTTATGAATTGTAAGTAAAACCTATTCAGCATATTATAATCCAGGTAATAATAAATGTAGTCTGAAAGTTTTACTAAAATCGGAAAACGTTAAGCCTTAAATCGTGAAGGTCAAAGGTGGAATTTTTCAATATTTAGAATTTCTCATGGAAAGACAGCGAAATGTTATACACTTTTGGGCCGATTTTGATGAAACTTAAGAAACGTATAACACCAAATTTAAAATTAAGTGCTATTAACTTGGGGTGAAAAATAGCATTTTTCCCCTTGCAAATGTACCTCAAAACTAAATCGCAAGTCGGCACGGGCTGCCCTTTTTAGGACAAGCTTAAAATTTGGTGGTATTTTAGGTCATTGTGAAAGTATTCAAAATAAGGAACACCCAAATATGCATATATCCTTACTACACATGGTGCAGGATTGAAAATACATTTGCTTTAAAAAACAATATTTTTAATTATTAAAAGCTTTTATTTAACATGCAATGCTAGTTCATATGTTAGTTTAGATCAATATTTGTAACTGAATTCTGAACCAGTTCTCGTAGCACGATTGGAATGAAATTGGAGAATTCGAACTTAAATCATATTCGAGAATTCGAATTTGTAATCCAAAAATGTTTGAATGCTGTTAAAATAATCTCTCGATCATGCATAAACCTGATAACGCAATATTATGTTCGAAATGAAATTCGAAAATTCGAACTTGAAAGCCGTTAATATAATATCTAAATCATGGGGATTCTAAAAAAATAATATTTGCTTTATTTCGTGCCAATTTCTTATAATTTTTTAATTTCGAACTTAAAACTTTTATTAAAAAAAAAAAAATTTCAAGAATTTGAAAATATTTCCAATGTAGTTTCTGAATTTAAGCTTTTTAACATATGTCCAATAATTGGAACTTAAATTCAAATAATAAAAAAAAATGTTTAAAAGAAGATAATATACTTTAAATTAAATCAAAATATCAAAGCTTGTAGCCCCATAATCAGGAAAATATTGCATAAGATAATAAATTGATTTAATCAAAAGTTTTTTTTTTTTTTTTTTTTTTTTTTTTTTTGAGCCTTTGAATTTTTTTCCTATGGTGAAAAAATTTTATATTTTTGTTCGCCAAATGAAATATTTTGTTAGAGTTTCAAAAAAAACCGAAGAATTTTAAAACCACGGTTTTGGTTTTAAACAATTGATAACCGATCGGTTACGGTTTTGTGATAAATTTTTAAATATTAAGTTGATAATATAGGAAAGTCTATACAAATATAAAGTTCAAACTTGACGGATGTTCAAGAGGATAAAGGAAAACTGGTACTTTTTCTCTTAATATATTAAAATATTTAGATTTGTATACATTAAAGTTGGCTAATATGCTTCACAGTAAAGAAATTATCAAGACTAGGGTGCTCAATGGTATTACGATACCAAAAATGGAGAACTTAACCATACTAAGGAGAACTATTTCCTTCTTTAAATAGCACTTTTTGAATTTTCTACAATAAAGAACCTAGAATCAGGAAATTACTTTGAAATTTCAAACATGACGGGGGTTCAATTATGGAAAATTGGTACTTTATCTTCTAATGGTACTTCTTATTATATTAAATTAGTTTACTTATTGTATATACATAATAGTTGGCTGATATGCTTCTGAGTAAACAAAGAATCAAGGGTAGAGAGCTTAATGATATTGAGGTAATAACAACTATTAGTAGTTATTCGTTCTACAAATGGTATTTTTTTAAATGTCTATAATAATGATTATAGGCTGGAAATTAAACACACACTTGATACTGACTAAGTTAGAATATAAAAAGGGACTTGCAGGTACTTTTTTCCAACTAATAATACTTTTTGAATATTTTATAACGATGGACCCATAAACGCGACATTAAGCATCCATGGTTTAGTGAATTGTAAAGGTACTTTTTGAATATTTTATAATAATAAACCTAAGAATTAAAAATTAGGCACACGTGATCCTGTATGAGTTAGAATTTACAAAAAGTAATTTTATAGGCACCTTTCTTTTGAATTTTCTATAATAATGGACACAGAAATATGAAATTAGAC
Organism: Calliphora vomitoria; assembly: GCA_942486065.2. Lineage (NCBI taxonomy): Eukaryota > Metazoa > Arthropoda > Insecta > Diptera > Calliphoridae > Calliphora > Calliphora vomitoria. Next base: position 18,288,668 of record OW818029.2, read on the forward strand.
ACTTATAATGCTGAGTAAGAATATCAAATGTGGGTCTTTATGGTACCTTTTTATTCTAATACTATTTTTCGAATTCGCTAGAATCCACGTTGCAATGAACCAACTAACATGAAACTAGAGACATGTTATCCTGAATTAGTATTAAAGGTTATTTTCCAACACAAAGGTAGACTTATTAGTACCATTTCTAATTGGGTGGCGAAGCGCACAGGGTCAGCTAATACTCCATACACAAATATTTGCAAATAACTAAGTTTTTGTTACAAACATTTTGCATTCTTTTTTTTATATTAAATAAATAAACAGTCATATGAAGTTTAATTGTCAGGAAATACTCGTATGATCAATATTTTTATACCCTTCACCATGAGTGGCAAGGGCATATAATTTTGTCATTCCGTTTGTAATTTCTACATTTTTCAGTTGCGACCCCACAAAGTATATATGTATATTCTGGATCGTTGTAGATAGCGAAGTCGATATAGCCATGTCCGTATCTCCGTGTGTATGTTGAAATCAACTTTCTGTAGCCCACAAATAACTTACGAACATAATTGATACATTAATATATCGGAAATTCTTCCGGCTCGGTCGCTATTTAAAATCGAGAAAATCGGCCCACAAATGACTGAGATATAAGGAAAAAACCGGGACAAAGTCGATTTTTGGCCTATTTTGTATTAGTCATTAATATGGACAATATGGATATCTATAGATAGATATTTTAAAGTCCATTGCAACAATGTACATAAGGCTATAGTAATTTGGACCTACAATAGGTCAAAATAAGGACAAATATTTTTTAAACCGAATTTTTTTTTACAAAAAATTTTTGTTGTTATAGATATGTTTTCAATAATAAATTAAAAAAAAAAAAAAATTCGAAAAATTTAAAAAAAAATAATTTGGAAAAAAATTTAAAAATTTTTTTTGTCAAAATTTAAAAAAAAAAATTGTTTAAATTTTTTTTTTTCGAAATTATTTTTTTTTAAATTTTTCCAATTTTTTATGACAACAAAAATTTTTTGTAAAAAAAAATTCGGTTTAAAAAATATTTGTCCAGATTTTGACCTATTGTAGGTCCAAATTACTATAGCCTTATGTACATTGTTGCAATGGACTTTAAAATATCTAAAAATTGGAAAAATTTAAAAAAAATATAATTTCGAAAATTAAAAAAATTTTTTTTTTTTAAATTTTGAAAAAAAAAAATTAAATTTAAAAAAAAAATTGAATGTTGTTTACCTAAAAATATTTAAAATTTTTATTTTAAAGTAAAATTTGGTGAAGGGTATAGATTCCGAATAGCTCTCTTACTTGTTTCTTAATGAGTTTGTGTCATTTGGTCTGGCCTGCTACATTCTTTGCTACCATTTGGCATACACTCCTTAAATAAAAGCTTGTTTTAAAAATATTTTTATTATTTATTAATGATAACAAAAAAGTGTTCACTAAGAGTAAAGACATTTTATTTCCCAACAAATTCTTTCAACAAAAATTAACAAAAAAGCTTTTTTTGTTAAGGTTTTTTCAAAAATGTGTAAATACAAAAATCAAACATTCTAACCCTAAAAAATTTTTTTGAGAAATAAACTTTTTTAAAACAGTTTTAAAAAAAAACTTAATTTTTCACAAAGCCTTTTTTCAAAATCCTTTTGATATCAATGCAAAGCTTTTCTTATCAAAATCTTAATAAAAAGCTTACTTACAATATTCATATGATGTTTTACATAAAAGCTTTTTACTTAGAATTTAAAGAATTTTTACTCATTTTCCCTACCACCTCTAGGAACAGACAGTTAATCTACACTCTGTCGTCTTTGCTGTTTTACTTTTCAAAATATGAAATTTATTAATTTCTCATGAAAATGTTAACCCTCTGCCAACAGTTTAACAGTTTCTTCCAAATTGCATTTACTATTTTTCTGCAATATTTCACTTCCCCCATTTCAATTGCAACGAGTGTATTTCTACTGCTAACTGCAATTTCAAAATTGTTTCTTTAACAAATTGCACGCATACATACAAGCATATAAAAACTATACATAAATACATTCTTACAAGAAAATTAATTACCTTTGGCTACAATTTCGTTTACTTTGGAAGTCTAAAAAAAAGCATGTTTTTTATACTCATGTTTGTGTTGGAAAAATATATTTATAAAAAAAAAACTTCTTAACGAAGAAACCAAAACGGAAATAATGCTTAAGATGAACACGATGTAGAAGACATGATGATGGGGAATAATACAAAAAGAAGCTCCCACAAACACATACACACCCACATATACACATACATATACATACTTATACAAAAATAAAAAGATAGATGATAAATATACCAGGATGATGGATAATACTTACAGTAGTAAAAGCAGCAATAGTAACAAGGAGAAAAATACTTTTAAGACTTTACTAAGGCAGGCAATATAAAGCTAAAGTTGTGTGGTTTCTCTTTTTAAATAGTCGTAAATGTTATGGAACTTTACTTTACTTTCTTACTAAAACTCTAGATTGATTATTTTCCAACGCAAAAACAGTATAACACAACATACATCTTGCTAAATTATACTTTAAATTAAATAAACCAATTTTTAACAAAATTATGAAAACAGTTGTTTCTTTGCCAAACAGCCACCCTGTCTGTGTCTACTTGATAAAAATTGCCATAAAAGCAAACAAAACAAAATAAAAAAAATAAAGTTAAACTCTTAGAAAACAATATGTTAAAACATTTATTTTATAAAAGAAAATAAAATACAACTCAACACAACACAAGTTAAATAATAGAAAAAAAATATATAAAACTCCTGCTATTCCTGCCACTGTTTGTTTGCTCTCCTCCATACCAACATTGCAGTTCCATTAAATTAAAATTACTGCAAATCCAAAAGCTGCCAAGGTAACCACAAAAACAAAATACAAAAAAAAAATAAATAAAAAAACAACCTGGAAGAAAAACAACTGGAACACTTTGTGTAAGCGTACAAAAGTGAAATAAAATAACAGCAACTTTTATTTATACTTATATATTTGTTGAGGGTTCCTTTTTTTATATTTACTCTTCATTGCTTTTTCCATTAATGAAATGAATTTTTTTTTTAACTTAAATGCTTTTTTTTAAACATTGATGTAAGAAACTTTATGCTAAATGTTATTAAATCTAGCAAAACTCAGCTAAATCAATTTTACTACTTTTTCCAAATGCTAGAAAGGGGAAGAGAATTTTTTGATTTTGTTTAAATAATTGAAAAGAAATATTTAAATTGCTCGTAAAATGTTAAAATGCTGAACAGAAGAATGATTATATAAAAACTTAAACAAAATTTGAAACTTAAAGAAATATATAAAACTTTTGTTAAATTTGTAATAAATTCTACCAACTAATACTCTAATGATAGATAAAATCTTTAAATTCTAGTAATCTCCTATCAATATATAAAGGGTTTTTAACAAGAGGTGTTATTTTGAATCACCCGGTATTTCGGTAGCTGTCACTTTTGAAGCTTTTATTCTTTGACATTTTACAAGTAGAAACTACACCATTACTAAAAATGGAATGATACACACTTCAACAACACACTGAAGTTATTAAAATTCACTACAAATATGGTGAAAATCTTGCAGTCACAGTTCGCAAAACTAAAGCATTTTTGGGTCGTCGTGAAGCACCTTGTCGGACCGCAATACAGAAATTGGTAGAAAAATTCGAGCGGTTGGGACAAGTTAGTGATGTGAAGAATAAAACCCGTTCGCGTCGCTCAAGAACAACTGAGAATATTGCTGCTGTAGCCCAAAGTGTTGAAGAAAACCCAAGTTTGTTCATTCCTTACACCGTATTTTGCATAAAGACTTGGGTCTTAAGGCTTACAAAGTTCAGTTAACACAAGAATTCAAGCCGGCCGATCATCAACAACGTCGTGTCTTTGCTGATTGGGTCCTTGTTATTATCTCTCGAAGAGGTGATCACAATTGGCCACCGAGATCTTGTGATTTAACACCTTGCGACTTCTTCCTTTGGTGCTAAATGAAAGATAAGGTCTAGGCCAACAGCCCAGCGTCGATTCAAGACTTCAAAGATAGAATTCGTGAGGCTATCGAAGACATAGGGCAGCCAATTTGCGATTTGGTTATGGAAAATTTCATGAAAAGGATTTGGTCCTGTAAGTGTGGCCGTGGTGGCCATTTGGCTGATGTTGTTTTTCATTATTAACGGCATACCTTCCTCTTTATTATGAAATAAACATCCGATCATTTATCTAAAAAAATGCTATTTTTTTTTTTTAATACCAAAATAACACCTCTTGTTGGAAAACCCTGTATATAAAAATTGATGTTTGTATGTATGTTCCGCATGAACTCAAAAACGGCTGTGCCGATTTTGATGTGATTCTCAGGGAATTTTCAGAATAGCCTAGCGACCAACACTGTAAAGTCAGATTTTTGGTTTGTAGCCGGAGGGGCGTGTAATTTTTACATTATACCACTATTGCCATCAAAAAAAGTATATATTTTCTCCAAAAAATAATTGTTGATCGACCTTTTCTTCAATTCTTATCGATAGTTTCCTATATTAAAGATTTCGAGGCCAGTGATTGTTGCTAAATAAAAATTTTTTGGCGAAAAAAAAATTGTCCAAAAACTTAATTGTAACTTCAAGGAAAACCTGCAACTTAAAAATAAGAACGCCTCATATTATTTCAATAATGTTCAGAAAAACTATATTTATATACGATAAATCAATAATTTTCAACTTTAAATCAATATTTTTCCATATTGAAATAAAAAGATTCAAATTACTAGACATTCGTTAATGTTTCCTATTGATTAAATATGGGTTTTATTGATAAAACTTCTTCTATATTATCAATCGATGATAAACAATATTGTTTACTCTTGCATATTAAGTGCATTAATAAGAAATTTTCATGTGAAATCTATTTAAAAACAAGTAAGAGAGCTATATTCGGCTTTGCCGAATCCTATATACCCTTCACCAATTTATACTATAAAATAAAAATTTTAAATATTTTTAGGTAAACTAAATTAATTTTTTTTTTTCAAAATTTAAAACCATAATTTTTTTCTAAAATGTTTTTCAAAATTTAAAAATTTTTTTTTTTTAAATTGTTTTAAAATTTTTTTTTCGAAATTATTTTTTAAAATTTTTTTTTAAATTCTCTAAATTTTTTTTTTTTAAATTTATTAGTAAAAAAAAAATTAAAAAAAAAAAAAATTCGGGTTAACAAATATTTTTCCCGATTTTGACCCATTGTAGGTCCAAATTATTATAGCCTTATATACATCGTTTATTGAGCCACCTGAGCCGTTTCTAAGTTACATTTCCGGAGTCACTCCGATTCCCAAGCACTTCCTTCAAAATATCTAAAAGTACAACTCATGCTTTCAAATAACGTCCTTCGGGATAACTAATATCGTAAACGCCGTCGGCTACATGCTCACTTTTAAAGTGCAATGCCCAATGTACCACAGAATTGGATCATTGCTCCCGTTTCCCAATGAAGATGCGAAGTTCCTTTAAATTTATTCCACTGGCAATGTGCATTTGCTGCAAGACCCTTCTGCCGAAACATTCTCAAAACAATTGTTGGACATCGGGAAATGGAATAATATAAATTGATCCCGCCACAAATGAGATTTCGTTCCCGAACTTCTGCAAATGAATATTCAAGCCGTTGTATTCCCAAGTCTTACAACCAACTACAATAATTCGGATTAGCTGTGAGAACGTGCAATTTTGGCACTAAAAAATGATTGCCATAATGCTTCTTCGCAACATAATAAAATTGACCAATCGAATGATTTTAGAAGTGGTAACAAATGTTTGGTTACTTCAACCGAAATTCTTCTTTGTCAACTGACTATCTGTTGATAGAACCGAAAAATTCTATATGTGCAACCAAATCATTCGATTGGCAACAAATTCGGTTGCTATCACGAATCTGTTTTCTCTGTGTATGAAAGGTCCTCCTCAGAAAATGACTTGAACATTCATAATTGTCATATAAGAGTTAATATCATGATGAAATTGTACATGAATATGTTTCCTATGAAGCTAAATCTTTCTACCAACTTTCGGTCCATAATTGTCCCTATAATACCAATATTAGAAAAATATTTTATTGTCATATAAAATATTCTTGTCAGTATAATTTCGGACTACTTAGAACTAATTAGCGCAAAATTTTTGCATGATTGCCGGTGGACATTTGGTGGCATCCAGGTCTAGGTAATCATGGACTGATATTGTCCATTTTCAATGCCAAACAAATGTTAGCTTTTTCATTTGGGCCCTATCGTGTTTTCAACAGACAGACTGCCGGACAGATGGCTGGACATAGCTAGATCGTCTTAAAATCTTATGAGGTCTGCGATGAATATTTCGAAGTGTTACAATCGGAATGATTGTATTTTTTTTTTTTTTTTCTTTTTTTAATATTTATTTACATTTATAATTATAAATCTGCATTTTTTACTACTATTCCGATTGTAGAATGATTTATGAATGAATCGTAGATGAGAACATAGACTTTAAGAAAATGGAATTTGTGACCACCCTGTTGGAATGCAAGGTGAGATATGGGAAACCAAAGTTGGTTTCAATGAGTGAAACTTTGTAATAAAGCAAGTGGGAAGATAAATAAATTTTTCTTTATTTCACTCAAGTTTAAAATTTTAAATTGTTGTTTTTTATCTTGTCTTCTGTAATGGATGTTATACGATATAACGTACAACCACATTTTTAACATTAACTTCCTCATATAACAAACGTTGTTGTAACTTTGTACTTGATTTAACGAAAAATAAAACAAAATCAAACGAACAATCAAATTTGTAATATTGACAAGTATATGAATCTATTAAGAATGGTTCACATAATCATCTATCTCTAAAGGATGATGTGTATCCCCTTGTGGAAAAGAAGTTTAATTGTTGATTACTTGACCAGAGGTAAAAACACATTCCAGTTAATAGAATTGCTTTAATATCTAGAGCCATAGAAATACAAAAAGGCTTTATTATGGTAGATTTCATGCAAGTGATATTTGAATTCAAAAAAATAGGGTAAAAGACTTCTTAAAGACTCGGCATACAATTATAGTTGAGCACAATCTAACTCCTGATGTTATTCTCAATGTGAATAAAACTGATATCTATTGAAAAATGATATGAGATAAAACGTTTGTTTAAGCTAGAGAAACCAGTGCTCCTGGAAGAAATTTATAGAAGGATAGACTAACGATTTTGGTTCGCTGTTGTGAAAGGCAAATAAACGCCACTTGTTTCGTAACAAAGTGTTGTTGTAAATTATCTTCAGTGAAATAATGGATACTTTTAATTGTAAAATCATTTTTAGAACCGAAATCCGTTACAGTGAATGCTTTATTAATCGTTGGTAATGCTACAAATCAACCTACCGAAGAACAATGAATAAAAACTACAAATTATGTAAAAAAAAGACGATAGTCATGTCTCCTATTGTCACACCGCTTAAAATTTATTCAAAAAATAAATCTCGATATAACGAATTTTCTGATTTAACGAATGGATCTGACGTTATACCAAGATTTGACAGTATATTTTATATTTTAAGTAAAAATATGTTGGATTTTTTATAAAAAATGTTCAACTTTAATGGCATTTATTTAAATAGTTTGGTTGAAATGTCTATTATTAAAATATAGTATAGTTTGAAAGTCTGAATTGTTCTGAATAATATAAGCTATATCTCATTTAAATTGATTGTTAAATATCAAAGTTGTGGTTCTTTTTCTGAGTAGTGAATATATATTTTTTTATTCATTATTTGAGTATGAGTAATTTAGTCAACAATCACATCATGTATATTACGCATACGTACCCATTACCATTACCTTACAAAATTGTAGTATACTTAAGGGGTTTAACTAAAAAGGTAAACTGTGTGTATGATTAATATATAAAAAGTGAATGCTTTATTTTATTTTATTAATCATACGCACTGCTTAACATATTTTTTGAATACGACTAAAATAAAAAAAAGAGATGCTGTTGGTTATTGTTATTTTGCGAATTTCGAAATTTTGAAGAACTTTTAATTTTGTATGGTCATAGACAACTTGTATAATAAATATAATAGAATTCAGAAGAGTTAAGGTTTAAAGATGCATTTTTTTTTTTTTTTTTGTTAAAAATTTTTTTTCGTAAAATAAAAAAATTTAAATTTCATAAGAATTTTTATTAGATTTTGAGCTATTTTTTAAATATTCTAAAAATTTTCCATTGCATTGCCAACAACTGTCTGTTCTATGGAATGTGACGAGTAAAAGTTTTGTTTTTTCCAATAAATAGTCTACTTTTAATTATTCAGTCATCTTTTATACCACTTTTTACGTTACCTTTTTTATTATACACTTTTTGTATTGTAGTTTAAAATTCATCTAATGCTAAATACAATGATAACTATGATCTATTTTGCATTATGTCGTGTAAAAAAAATGGACATTAACATTTTTTGTACTGACTTAGAAGTTGTTAAGTAATTGCAGGCTCAACTCACACAATAAGTGTAACGCATCATTACAAAATATCAATATTTTAAGCATAAGTTGTATTAATTTCGTTATAGTAGAGGCAGCAGTTTCTGATTTGTCTATATTGTTCTGTAATTCTCTGTAATTTTTCTTACGTTATGTGTCACGTACTGTTATAATGGTCATCAAAATAATAACTTATTTAAGTTCCTATTTGTAAGTATGCGTGATAAGTTAAGATGCCAATGTAGTCATTGTATTAGAATTTTAAGCTATTACATGCTAACAACACATTTTTCCGGGCCTTTTTTTTCCATAAACTTTATTAAAGCTTAAGTACTGTCGACAATTTACCCAGTTTCTTAAGTATAAAAATCTTTGGCCTTTCTTTGTTTAATTAAATTGAAAGCAAGTTCTTTAAAAAAACATAAAAAAATAACAACAATCTCAGTAAAACTTTTAATACAGTTCAAGGTTTTCCTTAGAACTAGCTTTTAGCATAAAACCAAATAAAGAGAAAAAAAAAAAAAAAACAAGAAATGCTAGAAACAATATTAAAAACTCTACTCAAAATTACTACTTGACATAAAAACGTAACACTACTTACCATCAACACCAACAACAAAATCATCATCACTAACAATGGTTTAAATAAAACACCCAGATTTATGCACTTCTCTATGCATTTGTGGTGGACACCCCATTTTGAGTGGCATACAAATCGAGAGTGTGCAGCATAAACACATCAATGCCACACAGAGAAGACAACAAAAGTAAAGAAAAATTATTACTTTTCACCAGTTGTGACATTTCATATGGAAATAATAAAAATAAAAAAAAATCACACACAAAAAAAAGAAAGTAAATGTAATGATTCTGTTGTCATGACCCATAAAACTTTTTAAAAGAAGATCATAAACATCATCTTTAGCATAACATACCATACAATACAATACAGGTGCAGTACAGGTAATAACAATAAGTAGAGTAAAGGTAAAAGCTTTAGTCTCATCATAGTTCTTAAGAAAAATGTACAAATGTACAAAACACACAATTTAAACACTACATGTAAACATCTAGCAAAATAATGATGCTGGGACGTATCAAACAATTTTAAGAACAAAATCTAAGATTTGATCTTTTATTCTTGTGAATTCTATAATCTTTGAGGGTTATAGAAAGCAGCAAAGGCTGAAATGTCCATTTTTTTGTGAACTTTTCTAGTAATGCCATCTTATCACATTCATTGAATGTTTCTTAGGAAAAGCTTTGCTTCTAAACCCCTCACAGATTATCGAATTCACAAGATTTAAAAATCAAAATTTAATTTTATTTTCAAAATTTTTCGATTCGTCCCAGCAACTGGCAATACCAAATTCACTTTTAAACTTGTAAATCAATGGTCAAAAACTAACGATTGAAGCAAAGACATATCCATTGGACATAGTAACTTTTGCTTTACAATATTACAAAACTAAGTACCATAATTTTCGAAATATTCCATCAATATTTATACCCTTCACCATTAGTGGCAAGGGTATATAGAAGTTTGTCCTTCCGTTTGTAATTTCTACATTTTTCGTTTGCAACCCCACAAAGTATATATATTCCGGATCGTTATAGATAGCGAAGTCAATATAGCCATGTCCGTGTGTATGTTGAAATCAACTTTCCGTAGACCCCAAATAACTTACAAACATAATTGATACATCAATATAAAGAGAATTCTTCCGGTTCGGTCGCTATTTAAAATCGGGAAAATCGGTTCACAAATGGCTGAGATATAGGGACAAAAACCGGGATGACCTCGATTTTTGGCCTATTTTTTATCTATATCTGGATTACTAAGTCATTAATATAGACAATATAGATATCTAATGATAGATATTTCAAAGTCCATAGCAACGATGTATATAAGGCCGTTTTTGACCCATTGTAGATCCAAATTACTATAGGACCTACAATGGGTCAAAAACGGGAAAAATATTTTTTAACCCGAATTTAGTTTTTACCAAAAAAATATTTTTATTAATAAATTTAAGAAAAAAAATTTTTAAAAATTAAAAAAAAAATTGGAAAAAAAAATTTAAAACAAATATCGAAAAAAAAAAATTTTATTTTAAATTTTGAAAAAAAATTTAATTTTGTTTACCTAAAAATATTTTAAATTTTTATTTTAAAGTATAATTTGGTGAAGGGTATATAAGATTCGGCACAGCCGAATATAGCTCTATTACTTGTTTTTTTAATAATATAGTTAATACGAGGGTGTTGCAATAAGTACGTGACTTTTTGAATTTCTCGCCTTTTAAGTGCAAAAGCAACACAGCACCTGTCCACGGACACTTTTCATATAACTCCTGTCAAAATTTGAACAAGCTATGTCATTTAGTTTGTGTTTGACAGCCATTGATAGCAGACTACCTCGCTACTTGAGGAAAAATTGGAAAAAAAAGAATCTCATCTGCTTGTTAAGCATTTCTATGAAATACTTAGTACGTGAACTCAGCTCCAATAATTTCAATAGTAAAAAAGTGATTTACTGTGGCCGTACAATCACGGAAGATGCCGAACGTTGTGGACACCTAGATGAGCTCTCTACTACCAAAACACTTGAAAAAATTCACGATATGGTATTGGCCGATTGGATATTGAAAGTGCAAGTGATTGTGGAAGCCATAGCCATCTCATATGACTCAGTGACTTCAATTTTCAATGATCACTTGTGTATGAAAAAGCTTTCAGCCAGATGAGTGCCTCATTATCTCACGAATCGACGACAAATGCAATCGTGTGACAACTTTGCTGGAGTTTTTGGCATTGTTTAACCGCAATATGGATGAGTTTAGTAACCGCGGACAATAAGTGTGTCTTCCACAACACTATCTCTTGTTTCCAAACCGGAAGAAGTGATTCGGCAGAAAGAGATTTGATATTTTTGTTTAATAAAATATTTGTCATTTATTCTTACTTAGTTATTGAATATTATAGTGTAAACCATAGATAAAAACTAGATAGGTAACTGAGAGCCAAAAGTCTAAGAATGTTATCAAAAACCAAATTCATGAGAATGTATTGCATGTATTTTGATATTGTATTGCACCCGTATGTGTGAAAAAATAGTAATTTTTTTCCATTGATATTTCTCTCTCCTTCCGTTTTATGTGTTTATTGTTCAAAAATGTGGAATTGTCATATGCGGGAAGTTTCGCTTTACTTCTTTAATTTGAAAAAAGTACCGCTGCAGCACTACGATTGCTCACCAAAGCTTATAGTAAAGGTGCTCCATCGGTTTCAAGAGCTTGCAAATTCATTGGGGGCAGCAATTTCAAAACGTTTGCTGGCAGCAGAATTCGTCCAAAAACATGGAAATTTGGTATCATACGAATTGAAGCCGACAGACCTTGAAATACGATTTCTGCACCGAAACATTACTTGTGATGAAAAATTTTAATAACCTCGCCAACCAGCCGAATTAACACCAAAGCCAAATATTCATGGCGCTAAGGTAATGCTCTGTATTCGGTGGTACCTAAAGGGTCTTATCTGTTATGAGCTGCTGAAATCTGACCAAACCATCACAGGGAACCTGCACGCAAGTGATTCGTTTGAAGTAAGCATTTGCCCAAAATCGCCCTGAATATGTGGCCAGACATGAAACCGTAAAATTCCATCATGTCAACGCACGGCCACATGTTGCAATACCTGCTAAAAAATACTTAGAATGAAATGGTTGGGAATACGTTTCACTTTGGAACAGAGTAACCGATATTGGTTTGATTCATTCTTGGTCTCAAAAGATGAGCAGTTCTTTTGGCTCAGAATCCACATGTTGCCAGAACGATGGGAAAAGGTCATAGCCTTTCAAAATAAAAGACACAAATTTGAAAAAAGCAATCTTCACCCAATAGATTAAGAACAAATCAAAGGGAATATTTAAATAACTATCATTTTTGTATCACCATAATGAACCTGCGTACTAAAGGTAACGATTTCAGTTTGAACAAGTGAGAAAGTATGGTCGGTCAAGCCCTACAATATAATAACCTTCACTAAGTTAATAACCAAAATCATTTTGCATTTAAAATTTCAATAATTCATGTTCGTGAATGATTCTCGGAAGAGTGCCTTATATGGGAGCTATGACTAACTCTTGACCGATCGCCATGAAATTATATCGTGTTATTTAAGTCTATGTGAAAGTTCTTTGTGTTGAATTGTATGTGTATATCGACATTTTTAAGAGATTTATGCTCGTTAAAGTGATTTTCGCAAGCCTCCCTTATATGGGAGCTATGACTAATTATGGACCGATCATCAAAAAATTAGGTGACATGATTTCCGTATATAAAAAACTTATTTGGAGCGAAATTTGTGTAGATAGCTATATGAAATAAATATTTATGACTGATAAAGTCCAATTTCGGCAGGACATTTGTATGGGGGCTAGGAGAAATAATGAATCGATTTCAGCGAGTTTCAATAGGCTTTGTTCTTGGGCCGAAATAATTGTATGTACCAAATTTTGTCGAAATATCTTCAAAATTGCGACCTGTACTTTGCGCACAAGGTTTATATGGACAGACGGACGGACGGACGGACGCACATTGTTTAATCAACTCAGAAAGTGATTGTGAGTCGATCGGTGGGTGTTAACACTAATATTTTTGGGCGTTACAAACATCTGTACAAACACATAATACCCTGCCCACTATGGTGGTGTAGGGAATAAAAACTGGTCATTATTTATGTTAAGTTATACATATGTGCTTTAAAGAAACGATTCTTAACTCACAGGATAATCGTGTAAGATAGAGGAAATCTTGTATGTAACCTGAACATTTATATTTCTGTTTTTGTTCATGTTACTCTTTCAAATCACAAATGTCATTTTTAATTCAAAATACATACCTGCTATTCTTTTGTAGATTGCTGTATGTTGTTGGGATAGCATCAGTATGAGACAACGAAGTAGTCTTCTTTAGAAGTAAACTGTAGTAAAAATCATTTTTATTTTTTACATGAGAGTATTTTGTTGCTGGTTTTATGCAAAAAATGCATAAAATTCTAGGATTCATATGCATGATAAGAAATGAACAAAAAAACACTGTAAAAAGCATTGTAAAATTTTAAAATTTTATTTTTGATTTAAATTTTCAAACGTGTGTCAGAGTGTGAGAGTGTAACACGACTGACACAATGCATGTAAACAGCAGCTCACAGTATGATTACGAGACCATAAGTACAGTGGGTCAAAGCTCTGTAGCAGTAGCATAGCATAGTAACGAAACCGACATTCACTTTATGTCACGAGGAATTTTCTGCAGGTCCTTGCAAGCAATGTGGTATTACAGTACCCATATTTTTGCAACTAGTTAGTGTGGTGGCATGAAACTTGCCCCACTGTGTCAGCTAGAAAAATGAGGAAATAAAAGATCTACAAAAGCAAACGTAAATGTATAGCAAAATGTATAAACCTTTTAGTAGCATGTAATAGTAAAAAATGTACATGTACTTATACTTATACAAACATACAAGCATGTAAAAACATGGTTTTTTCTCATAATTTTTACATAAACATCTTTTGAGTCCTTGTGACATTTGTTAAGAAAATATTCTTAGAAGAAAAAAAACAAAACAAAACTTTTGTCAAGCAATAACAAATGAAGACAACATCAACCCACAACTTGGACAGTTATAGTATTTTTCCTACTAGTAGCAGTACTCATACAGACACTCATACCAAATGTATTTCAATTTCCGATGTACCATAGAGAGATTCCTATAAAAAACTAAATGCCACATTTGTTTAGTTTATTTTTAAAATAATATCTACTAAATTTCTTTAGAAACCCAACCAGGTTGAGGTTTCCAAACCAACCCAGTTAAAATCATTCATTTTTAGTTTTAAGAAAAACTTACAACAGAAAAAAAAAAACCAGCTAAAGAAAAGAAAACATGACACTATTTTATGCAAATGTATCAAGTATTTATGCCTGTTTAGGACTAAAAAGTATTTATTTTGTTTTCTGAAAAACCCACAGAACAGAAACAAGGTGTATACTAGAGTATTTCTGAGCAGCAATACTGTCACTATGTTTATTTATATACCCGGGATTTGTTATGTTTTCTGCTCCTTTTTCAAGTTTAAAATAAAATAATAAAAAAAAATCGAAAGGAAAGCAAGATTCCAAAACAGGAAATAAGAAGAAAAAAAACACAAACTGATTTACATTTAAAATGTTTAGAGCTTTAGAGATTCCTGTTATGTGTCGCCGTTGTTGTCGTGGTCCGTTGTCTGTTGCAATGGGAATGTGGTTAAAATTTTAATTTTTTTTTCTTCGAATTTTCCTGAAGTTACACGTATGCCAAGCAATTTTCTTAAGTGCGGCTTTTGTAGTTTTGTTATTTTTATTGTTGCTGATGTTGTTGTTCAATCGTATATGGATTAAATTACAGGAATTTCTAACATTCTCCGTACATGACAAATAATATTTATTTAAGAAAATAACAACAAAATGCTTGCTAAAAGACATGTAAATATTTCATCTCTTGAGACCATTTGGATTAAGACTAGAATTAATTTTAATTAATTCATATAAATAGTTGTCACAAACATATACTTGTTTACTGTAACCATACATATGATTGATACAATCATTTGAAACGTAAGTTAACCATATTATTGTTACCATAATCATATAAATAGTTACTGTGACTATAATATTGTGAGAAGACTTATAAAAACGTTGAAATGGTTACAGTAAACATGCACAACTATATTTTTTCTCTGCGTGTACATTCTTTAAAATAACACTTTCTGTAATTTGTTTGTATCCTATTGATTAAATATTTTGTCAAGCTTTTCATACAAATTTCTTTAAAACACTTCTTATTACTAAAGCTTTCTTAAAGTAAAACCAGTGTTTAATTACAAAAGTTTTAATGAAAAATCTATAATTACAAAAGCTTTCTTCTAACTACGATTTTATTACTAAAGCTTTCTTACAAACGTTTTATAAATGATTTTTTTTTTTGTAAAACTATTCTTAGAAAATCTAACAAATGCATTCTGTTAAAAACTATTTTATTAATAAAAAGTTTTAGAAGCCAATTTAAAACAGTTTAAAATAAGCTTTCTTAAAAAGAAATTTTTACATAAACTTTTACTACAAAGGCTTTGCTAAAAAAGCTTTACTAATAAAAGACTGCAATAAAAAAAATCCATGAAATTAAATTGATTTCAAATTTAAACTTCTAAATTGAACTGCAAGGTTTGCAGGGGTAGTTTGCAACGAAGAGAGATTTTCCCTATTGTGTCTCTGAGATTTTTACACTCTGCTACCTTTGAAACTGTAAACTTCACAATTCCATTATTATTTCGAAACATCACTACACGAGCAACATTATCGTTACCAAGTATGACGTCAGCAACACGTACTATTTGCCACTTTAAAGAGGATTGATTTTCATATTTTAATAAAACCAAGTCCTGTTTGCAGTTTGTTGGCGCCACTTTGTGCGCTCTTACAGTAATAAGAAATTTGTTTCATATGGCAGGCTCTTTGCCATCAGGTCAGACGATTAATGTCCAAACCGATTATATTTGGTTCGACTATAGAAATAGAAGGCCACCAACTAAAAAATGACCCCATGTCAACATCTCAAGATCTTTGGGATCTTCCGAAAAGGAGCATAACGGGAGAGAGTTTAAAATTGTTGATAAGTATTTCACATACTCATCAAACGTTATCTTATTGAGGGCAAATGTGCGATAAAAGTGAATTTTTGAGGACTTAACACCAGCCTCCCATAATCTACCAAAGTCGGCGACATAGGCTACTCTATTCCATCTTCAATGCATTGCTGCTATAGCCATTTCTAATGTGACAGGCTGAAAAACGACGCAAGGCAAACAAAAACAATGACGAGGATAAGTCTTGAACGACATCCAAATGGTAAGCTTTTGTCGAAAAACACATACAAATTTATGTGCATAACATTTCTCACTACACACAAAAAAATCCATAGGTTATATTTCCTAAGAATATAGTATAAATTTAACTAAGCGCAAGGGTAGAATGGCATTTACAAAGTTTCTTAGTTAATATGACTAAAATTTTAGATAATTTCAATGTTCGAAAAATCAACTAAAATGTTTTGTTAAAATTCCTTTTAATTTACCAATGAAAGCAAAGTAAATTTATAGTTTAATTTTTGATAATTTAACTATGGAATAATTGTAAATTAAAATGAATTTATTTACAAATTATATTTAACAATTTATATTTTATTTAAACAAATTTATTTACAAAATGAATTTTATGTGTATTTAAATGAAATTGGATCTGAATCACTCAGACCCTTGAACTCAATCCTTTGAGCCAATTCCGCCACCGCATTGGCCGTCGACATACCGGTTAGTCCCAAATAATTACAAACCTCATGATGATAGACACCAGCTAAATCAACATTATCTGTTTGTTTTTCTCACTTTTCGGGGCTGCTATCATTTTTAACTCATCCGTTGACTTTATTGATGAATTCAGAAGTTGAAGACTTACCATGTAGGTGGATTTGACGGAAGTTGAGCTTATTGTGAGCAGCTTGAGACGATGTCTGTTGTGGTATTGTGGAATTTTGATTTCTTTTTGGGACTTTTCTCACCAAGCGTTTCATAGGTTCTCCCGTTTCCAAATTTATTTGAAGTTTTGAACGCCTTTACTCTAATTGTTGTTTTGCCACTGCTGAAGTTGAATAACACTTTTACTTGATTCACTACCCGATGATTCCATATATTAGCCACCAGAAACATCAAATCCACTTCCACCACTCTGACCACTGACATTATATTTATACCCTTCACCTTCGTGAGAAGGGTATATATAAATTTGTCATTCCGTTTGTAATTTAAACAATATAATTTTCCGACCCTATAAAGTATATATATTCTGGATCCTTATAGATAGCGGAGTCGATTAAGCCATGTCCGTCTGTCTGTCTGTCCGTCTGTCCGTCTGTCTGTCTGTCTGTTGAAATCAATTTTCTGAAGACCCCAGATATCTTCGGGATCCAAATCTTCAATAATTCTGTCAGACATGCTTTCGAGAAGTTTGCTATTTAAAATCAGCAAAATCGGTCCACAAATGGCTGAGATATAAGGAAAAAACCAGGACAACCTCGATTTTTTACCTATTTTTTGACCTATATCTGGATTACTAAGTCATTAATATAGACAATATGGATATCAAATGATAGATATTTCAAAGACCTTTGCAACGACGTATATAAGACCATAGTAAGTTGGACCTACAATGGGTAAAAATCGGGAAAAATTTTGAACCAGTTTTTTTTTTCACCAAAAGTTTTTTTCGCTAAATATTAAAAAAAAAATAAAAAATTTAAATTTAAAAAAAAAAAAAAAATTAAAATTTAAAAAAAATTTGACATAAAAACTTTAAAAAAAAATTCGAAAAATATTTTTTTTCCAAAAAATTATTATATTACTAAAAATAGAATTTATTTAAATTTTTATATTTTTTAAAGTTAATTTAATATATACATACCCATTCGCACCAAAAATATTTTCAATTGACAATTAAATAAACAAACAACTTCGAAGAAGATGTTACTAATTCCAATAGTTATATTAACAAAGTTTTTAGGTATAGTGTATTGTTTGAATAACCTATTGGCATAGATAATAAAACTTAGTTTTTCATTTTCATACAAAAAGAAATTAACTATGCAAGCTTAGTTAATATAGCCTCGATTATTTTTTTGTGTGTACGGACTTATAATAAAATAGTTCATTACCGTTCAGGTAATTCAGATAGAAATTTCACACCATCTGACCACTATGATGGTCCAAGACAAACAATTCGTTAAACTACTCTATAGAGAAGAATGAAGCAGTTGTTCAGGCGAAGGACCTCTTGATAAGATGTTAGCTGGGTTTAGCCTGGTAGGGACATAATGCCAAGACGTTTTGCTAGTGAGTGTTTGAATACTGGAAACACGATTTGAAACAAAAACGTTGAAATTTTATGGTTACTCTTGAAGCCACGACAGCACAAATATACATCATAATTCAATGAAATAGTCTTAACAACCACGTCCACCAGTTCAGCTAGTAATATAATATAAAATTGTGGAAATATAAAATTATGAAGAGAATCAAATTGTGAAATATATTGAACCATGACGAATATAATGACTGTGGCAGAATTTCGTTCCACTTTCTATAAGTACCACGCTTTTTTAAATAAGTCTTTCTTTAAAATAAAAATCTTTATTATACCCTTTACCATCAATGGCAACGGTATATACAAATAAGTCCGTCATTCCATTTGTAATTTCTACATTTTTCATTTGCGACCTCTGGATCGTTATAAGAAGTTAGATCGAAAAAATTTTAACATACATACATGTATGTTAATAAAAATGAAACCACTAAACTTACAGTTTTCTTTTATTTGATTGAAATTATTATTACAATTTACAAAAAATATTATTTTCATAGTTCTAATCAATAGTGATGAATTTATGAACGTTTTCTGGACACCCTTTAATTAAGGTTTTTATAGAGCTTTCTGTCACTTTGTTTAAAATCTACCACACTTTTGGACACTTTTTTTGTGCTCCTCAATGCTTGTTTAACAAGTGCAAAATAACTCTCCACCGTCCGTAGCTCCAGGCAGTTTGAAGGATTTGTCTCTCTTGGTACAAATACCACATTATTTTCTTTTACCACTCAAGACCTTTCTTATCATAGTGACAGGATACCAAATCAGGCTAAAAATAAGTGGACACATTAAACATTCCTTGATGTAAATTTCGATATTTATAGAGCCCTTTGTAACAAATGTTTGGCTTCTTTTGCCGCAACTGCATATTGCTTGCTTTTTGGAAAAATGTACTGCTTTTGGGTTCTAAACTTTTCTACAACATTCCCACGAGCATCAGCAACATAAAACAAGTAAGAAAGTATGGTCGGTCAAGCCCGACCAGATAATACCCTACACTAAGTAAATGAGCAAAAACATTTTTCTTTCAAAATTTCAATAATTTATGTTCGTGAGCGATTTTCGGAAGTGGGCCTTATATAAGAGCTATGACAAATTATGGACCGATCACCACGAAATTTGGTCACGTGATTAATGTTTATATGAAAGTTATTTATGTTGAATTTTATGTGTATACCAACATTTGTAGGAGATTTATGCTCGTTAAAGTGATTATCGGAAGCAGGCCTTATATGGGAGCTATGACTAAATATGGACCGATCATAATAAAATTTGGTGACATGAATTCCCTATATATAAAACTTATTTGGACAAAAACTTGTGTAGATACCTATATAAATTAAACATTTGTGACGGATAAAATCCACTTTCGGGAGGACATTTGTATGGGGGCTAGGTCAAATAATGGATCGATTTCAGCCAGTTTCAATAGGGATCGTCCTTGGGTAGAAAAAATGATATGTACCAAATTTTATCGAAATATCTTTAAAATTGCGACCTGTACTCTGCGCACAAGCTTTACATGGACAGCCAGCCAGCCAACCAACCAGCCAGCCAGCCAGCCAGCCAGACGGACGGACGGACGGACATCGTTTAATCGACTCAGAAAGTGATTCTGAGTCGATCGGTATACTTTAAGGTGGGTGTTAGACTAATATTTTTGGGCGTTACAAACATCTGCACAAATCCATTATACCCTCCCCACTATGGTGGTGTAGGGTATAAATATTGACCCGGAAGGAAGCTGTGACAAATTTTGCAGAACATACTGTTTCATTTTAACCTTTTCAAAACGTTGGTTTATTTCCTTTAAATAAACCGGATACTTTTGATTGCAAATAAAAAGCCGTTTAGTAGTTTTAAATTATAACAACTCTATATTTATTTCAAATGTACAACAATAACATTCAAATATTCACTCAGTGTCTTTATTCGCAGAAATGCACACACACTCTATTACGTACAACCTCAAATGCACAAGACAGTTGATGTTAGCTCTAACAGCGCCAATGATAAACTCAACTCACGACTGCCAACTCTGTCACTATTTATATACACTCCAACTTTCGTGAATCTTCTACAATGATCTCAATGGACAACTAGTACATTCGAATTCTAGAGCTTTCAATGTTAATGTTATCAGCTTAAACATTTAGTGTTGCCATACTTACAAACAATGCTAATAAACGCATGCTACTGGACGTGTTTATAAACATGATGAATGCTGCAGGCAGTCGTTACAGAATGTTAAATTCAAATCGCTATTGCAAGTATATTTTTTGTATAAAATATAATTTAAATTTCCGTGCTCTGTCTTTGCTCTCTAAATTTTTAGCAGAGTTCCTGTCAGGAACTTTTTGAGCCTTGGACGTTTTTAAACCTTCATTAGCTTTAACTTTTCGTACCAAATAGTTCGAACACTGAGCTAAGCGGGCTGCTTACCTACTGGATGTGTTGGGAACTCTTTTGAAAATGCTTTCTATTTATTGGCTTTAGAATCATCATGTGAACCATTCCTTCTACATGAACGAGGATTTCTATCAATGGACAAGTTTTCCCCATACTGTTTAATAACATTGGAATCAGTTTGACGGCAGACCTTTGATTGTTTCACCAACTTTTTGTAGGATAAAGTTGGGTCTTGTTGAAAATATTTAATAATTTTAGTACACACTTAATCACCGACATGCTTTACAAAGGTAACTTGATCAAAAAAATCAAATAATTTCTGGTTTAAAAGTTTTAAGAAAAAAACGTGAGTTAAGGTTTTTTCGCTCTCAGTCCTTAGATAGTGGAGTCGATATAGCCATGTCTGTCCGCCTGTATGTTCCGCATAGGAAATAGCTTCACCTTTAACAATAAATTTCAGTGAATTTAAAACTTAATTTTGTATTTCCGTATAACTTTTTAATGATAATTTTCTTTTCTATTCATAATATCAATGAAATTTCTAAAAAAAAAATTTAATTGTTTTGGGTTTTTACTAAAATTTGCTAAAGATAAATATTTACATCAATTAAATTATATTTTCTTTTTTAATTTGTGGGTTTGACGCTACAAAATTAATTGTTTTCCTGAAGTAAACACATCAAATTTATTTAAGTCTTAAAAATTTAATTAAAATGCATAATTTTAATTGTTTATTCAAAAGTTGACATAATGAAAACAATGAAATTAAAAGCTTGACCATTCCCAATAAAAATTTTGCAATATTTTGAATATTTATGTCTTAAAAAAATTTACTTTTAATTGTTTACCTGTTTTGGTTTACTGGAACTAATTAAAAAAATTGCTTATATTTCAGCCATTAATGCATGGAGTTTAATTATTATTCAAGTATAAAGCAAAACAATTGGGGGATTCACACGGTCTGCTATTATATGATATTGTCATAATGTCTTAATAGCCTAAACAAATTTTTGTTGAGTTTCAAACAAAAAAGTTCTAAACTAATAAGACTTTTTGAACTATGTTTATTGATTTGTCATACAACACAACAATGACTTGTTCAAGCTATCATAATATATTAGGATATTATGACAATATGACCTAATAGCAGACCGTGTGAATTCAACAAATGTGTTTGTTTATTAAAAAACAAAATTATAAATCATTCTTAAACTTTTTTCAGTGTTAAATCAAGTGTTAAAAATTGTACAACACTTTTACATAACTTTTGTAACTGTATATATATGACTGTCACTTGTTTTTTTTTTTAAATTGAATTTGCTTTTCTAGTATAGTTTATTATCTTTATTTTCTGAAATAAATAAATATTTACATTAAAAATATTTTTCAATAAAACGTTGTAAATAAACTAAACATGCATTTTTTAAATGAAATTTAGCAGAAATAAAATACAATCAACACGTGAATCTATTTAATCTTTTTTTTATATGCAAATACATGTATTTCTATGCACATATTTAACTACATGCTATAAATACATTTGTATATAGTTTTAGAAACTCATGGTTCTATTTAAAAATCGTGTGATTTAAAAAAACAAAAAAACCAAATGCACTTTACACAAAATAATAAATCATAACAAGAGAGCATAATATTTATGGGAAACTGTCGTGCTTTTCTAAATATTTAAATTTAAATAATTTACAATTAACAACAACTGCAATAAAATTAGTAAGAAAATATAGTCGGTGAAGCTCGACCATATAATATCCTCTACTGGGTATATGAGCAAAAACATTTTTCTTTTAAAATTAAAAAAAAAAAATGTTTCTAGTGAGTGAATTTTGCAAGTTGGCCTTAAGCTATGTATCCACTACCAAGTTTTCTTGCGGAAGTTGCTTCCAGAGTGACTTCCTGAAGTTTTTGTCGTGTAAACACGTATTAGAAGTCGACTTCTAGAAGTAAGGGCTTGCAGAAGTTACTTGCAGCTGGAAGTAACTTGCTGTGAACTGCAAGTGTTTTAAGGACTTGCAGAAGAAGTCGGGTGAACGTAGAGTAAACGGTTTGTGGAATTTTTCAAATTTATAAAAATGGTCAAAAATAAATTCGTTTGGAGTAGTGAAAAACACATTTGGTAATTAAAATTCTTAATATGCTCGGAAGTGGACTATGTTTGGGAGCTATGTCCATTTATGTATCGAACCGCATAAAATTTAAAGGTATGATTTATTATACTCTATAGTCCCGGCTCGCTTGCTATTTAAAATCGAGAAAATCGGCTAATAAATGGTTGAGATATATGCAAAAAACCACGACTACCTCGATTTTGTACTTACTTTTTATACCCTTCACCATGTATGGCAAGGGTATATATAAGTTTGACATTCCGTTTGTAATTTCTACATTTTTCATTTGCGACCCCAAAAAGTATATATATTCTAGATCGTTATAGATAGCAAAGTCGATATAGCCATGTCTGTCTGTCGGCTGAAATCTACTTTCCAAATCCCCTAAATAACTTAAAAACACGATTGATGCATCAATATATAGGGAATTCTTTCAATTCGGTTACTTTTTGAAATCGAGAAAATCGGCCCACAAATGGCTGAGATGTATGGAAAAAACCGGGACAACCTCGATTTATGTCTATTTTTTATCTACATATATCTGGATTACTAAGTCATTAATATAGACAACATGGATAGCTAATGTCCATTGCAACGATGTATAGAAAGCTACAGTAATTTGGACCTAATCAAAATCGGGAAAAATATTTTTTAACCCGAATTTTTTTTTTTCCTAAAAAAATTAGTTTGTCATACATTTTTTTCAGTAATAAATTTAAAAAAAAAAATAATTTAAAAAAACAATTTTGAAATTTTTTTTTTTTTAAATTTCGAAAAAAAATTTTTTTTTAATTTTGAAATTTTTTTTTTTTAATTTTGCTTAACTAAAAATTTTGTTACTTTTTAAAACTTTGGTTTATTTTCTTTAAATAAACCCGATACTTTTGATTGCTAATAAAAGCCGTTTAGTAGTTTAAAATTGTAACAACTCTTTATTTATTTAAAATGTACAACAACAACAGTTCAAATAGTCACTCAGTGTCTTTATACACGTTTATCAATTCGCAGAAATTCACACACACTTTATAATGTACAAACTAAAATGTACAAGGCAGTTGATGTTAACTCTAACAGCGCCTATGATAAACTCAACTCACTACTACAACCTCTGCCACTATTTATAAACGCGCCATCTTTCGTGAATCTTCTACAATACCCTTAACGGACAAACTAGTATGTTCGAAGTCTAGAGCTTTCGATGTCAATGTTAGCAGCTTAAACATTTAGTGTTCCCATACTTATAAACAATGCTAATAACCGCATGCTATCAGCATTGTTGATAAGTAGAAGCTTCTACTGATGGACGTGTTTATAAACATGATGAATACTGCATGCAGTCGTTACAGACTGTTAAATTCAAATCGCTATTGCAAATTTGTATTTTAAAATATAATTTGGTGAAGGGTATATAAGATTCGCCAGAGACGAGTATAGCTATCTTTATTGTTTTTATCTATATCTGGATTATT
Source organism: Calliphora vomitoria (assembly GCA_942486065.2). Classification (NCBI taxonomy): domain Eukaryota; kingdom Metazoa; phylum Arthropoda; class Insecta; order Diptera; family Calliphoridae; genus Calliphora; species Calliphora vomitoria. The sequence goes on from OW818029.2 coordinate 18,313,230, forward strand.
AATTTATTAATATAGACAATTTAGATATCTATAGATAGATAGATACTTCAAAAACCTTTAAACGACATAGTAAATCGGACCTACAATGAACCAAAATCGGGAAAAATATTTTTTAACCCTTCTCACGAAGGTGAAGGGTATAAAAACAACAACGCCAAACGAAAGACCAAAAAAAATACGCAAAGCAATGAAACCAACACACATCCAAACATACGATTTGTTGCTTTTTTGTCAAAGCATTTTTAGAGGTTGTATCGGATTTTTACTCATATCTCCGTTATTTATGTATGGATTTTGCTAATTTTAATTAGAAAACTTATCGAAAGCATGTCAAACAGAATTATTGAAGATTTGGATCCCGAAGATATCTGGGGTCTTCAGAAAATTGATTTCAACAGACAGACGAGCATGGTTTAGTCGACTCCGATATCTATAAGGATCCAGAATATATATACTTTATTGGGTCAGAAAATTATATTGTGGAAATTACAAACGGAATGACAAACTTATATACCCTTGCCACTCATGGTGAAGAGTATAAAAAACAGGTGGCTTATTTCAACTTTTAAAAATCGTGCAAACATTTCAAACTAAATACAATCATATAACATACATCATCACCATCATTATCATACTTTACCATCAAATTCAAAGAAATATGACAAAATAAAAAAATGTCAAACAAATTTTTACAACAAAAGAAACTTACAAAAATTCTACATGATTTATGATATTTTAAAAGAAATACTAAGAAGAGATGAAAAAAATAAATAACTTAAAAAGTCTACATATTTTTCTTTTTTTCATAAAATTTTAATTTAAGTTAAACATAATTTCAGTGTCCATTGACGCACTTTATTAAATGTCAAAGAGTTGAAGTTGTATTAAAACATCTGGTGCTGGTCTCAAGCAAAAAAAAAAGAAAGAAATAAGCCACCCTTTCCTTAACTGCTCTCGATGATGATGATTATGATGTCGTCTTCCCATGAAATATCTATAGTCTACTAGCTTTTGTAAGGACTTAAAGACTTTTTTTATTTCCAGTTTTATAGTCCTTGAATTCATTTATGGTTCAATGTCTCTGTGTGAATAGTGAGAGAGACTGCAATGGAATTCCTTTTTTATGGTATCTATCTTTCAAGTCAAATTAAAAAGTTTTCTGCCAAACTAATATTCTTCTGCTTAAAGAAAAACAAACAAAAAAAAATATACAAAAATTTATACAAATTTTAGGGTAAGTTTTAAGTTTTTTTTTTTTTTTTTTTTTGTTTGCTTTCTACTGTCCAAAATGGTAAATTTTTTAAGAGGATGAACTGCAAGTGAGTATGGGAATTATTTCTAAAGGAAAAACCTCAATTTTAAAACTGCTAGAAAGACTTATTGAACTTTTTTCTTTATTGCTGTTTTCTTTTTGTCATGGCGGCAAAACTTTCAATCAAAGAGCATTTACCGAAACTATTTAATGTTGTAAAATTGTTTTGGTGGTTAATACTTTTCAAAGATAATTTTGAAATTCAATTTAAGTAATCAGTTTGAAAGTCTTTTTTATGCTTTTAATCTAATTGAGGTGCAATTTGGTTTAAATTTAGAGTAGCCTAATTATAAACCATATTCTATTTATTTTGAAAATAAAAACTTTGTGAAAAACAATTTAATTGTTTCAAAACTAATTTTGTGTTTAAATGCTTTCTTATGGAAATAATAAAAATCAATAAGATCATCAATGATTCGTTGCCTATAACGATCTTTAAGACTTCCATTAACGCACCGCCATCAAACAATATTTATGCCATTTAAATGGTTATTAAGTGTTATTGAGTTAAACTAATTTCCAAATATGCTCCGATTTCACGATGAGTTCAGGAGGGATTATTCCGATACAAATCTTCCATTTTGTAATATTTTTTTATGCAAACCAACATCAAAAGTATAAATGTATACTGTTTGTGTAATTTTATACAAAACGTTTAATTGAATACAAAGGAATTTATACCAAATATGTAAGTTATACAAAAATTGTTTAAATTTAACTAAATAGAAAATGTTTATTTCTAAATAAAAGCGTAATTTTACACAAAATATGTAATTTTACATAAAATATGTAATTTTACATTAATTGTGTTTAAAAAACAAAACATGAAATTTTACAAAAATTGTAAGTAAAACACAAAACGTGAAATTTTACAGAAATTTAAGGCAAAATAAATAATTTTCCAAAAATCTAAATTTAGATTAAAAATGCGAAATTTGACATAATTGTGTAATTTTACACACAAAAAGAAAATTTACACAAAATGTGTTATCTCACACAAATTGTACAAACTGTGAAATTTTACAAAAAATTTGCAATTTTACACAAAATGTGTTACTTTACACAAAACATATTGTGTAATTTAACACGAAGTAAATACCTAATTTTTCACAAAACAAATATTTTTTTACATAATGTTAAATTTTACCTAAAATGTGAAATTTTACACAAAATGTGTAATTTTACACAAAATGTGTAATTTTACACAAACTATGCAATTTTACACAATCTGTTGTTTAACACAAAGTAAGAAATCATACTTTGTGTAATTATACGCAAATTTTACAATTATACATAAAATGTGTAATTTTACACGAAAGTTTCTGTGATATGTTTACTTTGTGTTAAAAGTGTCAAAAAAAAAAATGTATTTTATAAAATAATTTAAATATACGCAAAATAGTGTAATTTGCATAAAGCGTGAAATTTAGCACAAGATGTATAGTTCTTAAGAAGTTTTGAAAATGTACACAAACTATGTTATTTTACACAAAATGTGCAATTCCAAACTTTATATATTACGTAAAAATGTAATTTTAGAAAATTTAGAAATCTGAAATTAGAAATTTGTCAGAAATTGTGTAATTTAACACAAGCTGTAAAAATTTACGCCAAATATGTAATTTTGCTTAAATTCACACAAAGCGTGAAATTATGTAATTTTACACACAGTGACCACAAAATACCAAACTTAATACAAAATCTGATTTTTACACAAATTGAAATTGTGTAATTCAACACTAAATGCAAAAATAGGTAATTTTATACATATTTTTGCACATTTTTTTTATAAAAAAAATCTTAATCTTAGTGTGTTCAAACACTGTGTTAATTATTTAAACAAATTGACTAATTAAACACAAAGGTCCATAATCATAGTCTTAAAACATTAAGAGAAGTCTACATTACTTAAGAGTAGATTTTAGATCTATCATAGACAAGTTAAAGTATACTTTTGACATCAGCTCTAAATATAAAACTACCTGTACCGCAATTCCGTAACTTTTTATACTTTCCTACCGATGTCGTTAAGTAACGATAAATATCGGTTGTCTTAACGAATTTAATATTCACTGTTTGAAGTTAACGATTTCTCGTTATGGCTTAACTAGAACATATTATTTGTCGTTAACCTACCGACAAATTTCGTTATCTACCGACTATTTTTAACGAAAATAATCGGTAAAATTTAACTCGGAATATCTCTAAACGATAAATATTGTTAACTAACGAATTTTGATTATTTAATTTGCTTTCAGTTGGCCTATAATTCTGAGAACTGATTCTATCCATTATTCCCCTTTGTTTTCGACATTGTATCAGAATTCGTAGAAAAAGAATCTTGAAAATCAAAGAAAACACGCATTTAGTGAAGAGCGTACAGTATTGGCCATAACTAAAGCACCCCCTCAGTGAATTTTTTTTCATATTATATTTTTTTGTATAAAAACTAAGTTTTAAATTTTTATTATGTATTATTTTCAATTGTTAATATATTTACTATTGATAAACAAATTCTTTTAAAGTTAATCTTTCTATAAGAGGTAACATTAAATCAAAAGATATTTAAAGCTGGAAAATAAAACGGACAAAACTAAAGCACCCCCTTCATGGATATAATATAAACATTTTTTTAATTTATATTTTGTTGCAAATCCTTTGTTTTGGATGACACAATCACATCTCTTAGGCATAGAAGATATTAAGTTTTTTATGGTGTCTTGCGATATTCCTTCCCAGGCTATAATAACGCCTTGAAATTAATCGTGAAAATTGCCGATCCTTATTTCTGCAATTTTCACGATTTATTTTCATATTATCAATATCCCACAAGTTCTCAATAGGATTGAAATCGGGAGATTGAGCAGGCCAATGAAGAACTTGAATCTTATTGCTCTGTAGCCAAGTCATTCAAAATTTGGAGGTGGGCTTAGGATCGTTATCCTGTTGCAACCTCCCTATAAGTGGCATTTCTTCACTGGCATAAGGCACCATTACATCTTTCCATATATCACGGAACATGAACCGATCTATAATCCTATTAATTTTATGAATTGGCCCCATTCTTTGACCAAAAAAGGAACCCCAGACCATTACATTGCCCCCTCCATGTTTTATTGTTCCTTTGAAATACTTAGGATTCAGTCCTAAGTATTTCAATAAGGCGTACACGCCTTATTCCAACGCAACTTACTAATTTGTATTTGGATTCATCAGAGAACAGTACTGTCTTCCATTTTTGGACACTCCAGTCGATGTGGGCTTGGCAAACTCCAGTCTAGCTTTCTTGTTCTTAGCTGATATAAACGGTTTTTTTGCTGGTCATCGGCTGAATAATCATGCTTCTACTGCTCTTCTACGGATTGTTTTTTCGCTAACGTATAATCTTAAACTTGTTCTTACTTGAGTAGCAGATGCTGTAGGATCGTCTTGCATTGCTCCTTTGATAAAGAAATCATCATATCGTGTGGTTTTACGAGGACGTCCTCCAGAATGCCCCGGTGATATACGACCAGTCTGCTAAAACTTTGGAATCAGCCGGGAAATAACTGATCTGTCAATTGAATGTTATTTATTCAATTCATGCCATGATAAGCCCGCCTTCCAGTCTTCAATAAATTTAATTTTAAATTCACTGGAGTACATGTTCCTTGCCATCCATTGTTTTTTCACAATAAACTGTATAGAACTTAAATTATACAGACTACGCCTTCCTTTATTTTTATCTTCTGGAATTTTTAAATGCATCCGTTATGAGTCCCGTTAACTGACATTGCAAATATGCAGTAGCATAGTCATATTTTTAAACATCTTATAAGGGGGTGCTTTTGTTTTGTCCGTCGCGTTTTGTGCTTTTGTATGTTTTATCATTTTAAATTAGTTGTTCATACAATTATCCTTTCCTAAATGAACACAATGTGAACATTAACAATATAAGCTAATAAAATATATACTAATACATCCCAAAAAAACCTTTTTTATCCAAAAAATTATGATATGAAAAAAATCCATCGAGGGGGTGCTTTAGTTATGGCCAATACTGTACATATGAACCATTTTAGTTCATAGTTCAATAATGAACTAATTGAGCAAACGATTTGAACTAGTTCATTTAGTACAAATAATGGAAACGTTCAGTTGAACTAGTTCGTTCATGAACTACCCAAGTCTATAAAGAAGCCTAAGATAAATAAAAGGAGGTTTAATAATTTTCCAGGTTACTTTTAGTTTTTTTTTTTAATTTCAATATTAGATGCTCGCACCGCTAAGATGCTCGCACCGTATATTGTATATTGTATGAAAACATTTTTTATATTTGAGGTGGCAACCAGTAAAAGTCGGTTTAATTTAAAACATACTTTAATTTAGACTATAGTTGCAAAATAATTAAAAGTTGGTTTTTATTTTAAACTGTTTTTTTAAAAAAACCGTCTTTGCAAGTTTAAACAAATTGCGATAAGACATTATGCTGGATTGGTCTAGTTTGGAAAGGTCTTTACAGCCCACTAAGAATTAAAAAAAAAAAAAAGTTAAACTCAAACTTTTACAATCATTTTTCACAAAATAAATATTTTTTTACAATAATCTTAATTTTACACAAAATGTGGAATTTTACACGAAATGTGTAATTTACATAAACTGTGCAATTTTACAAAAAGTGTGTAACGATTCAGAGAATTGTGTAATTTAACACAAAATTAAAAAATTGTATATAAAAAATGTCCAATTTTACACAAACTGTATAATTTAACACAAGTCGTGTAGTTTTACACAAAATGTTCCATTTTACACAAAAAATGTGTAATTTTACATAAGATGTGTAATTTTACACAAAATTTTTAATATACACAAAATGTGTAAAATTACACAAAATGTGTAATTTTACACAAAATAAGTAATATTACATAAGATGAGTAATTTTACACAAAATTTGTAATTTATACAAAATGTGTAATTTTACACAAAATGTGTAAGTTTACAAAAGATGTGTAATTTTACACAAAATGTGTAATTTTACACAAAATGTGTAATTTTACACAAAATGTGTAATTTTACACAAAATGTGTAATTTTACACAAACTGTGTAATTTTACACAAAATGTGTAATTTTACACAAAATGTGTAATTTACGCAAACAGTGAAATTGTGTAATTTTACACAAAATTAAATTTCGTACAAATTGTAACACAAAGGTTCAAAATAGGTAACCTTGTACAACATTTATAATTTAACACAAAATGTTTAATTTATAAAATGTGTAATCTTAAAAATAATTCTTAATAAAACACAATGTCTTAATTTTTAAACAAAATGCCTAATTAAACATAAAAGTTCAAGTTTACACAAAGACATTTTGCTGGATTTGTCTAGTTTGAAAAGATCTATACAGCCAACTGAGAATTAAAAGCTTACTGAGTTCCTAAACTCAAATTTATACAATAAATATATGGGTCCCGACCCTTTAATATAATTTTTAATAAATTTAATGTCTTTAAAAAATTACTTTTTAATACAACCCTTTAATTTCTAACAGTTCAAACTTCTTGTTCTTTGAATGAACAACACATCCATGACAGAAACAAAGAACTATAATTTCATTTTGTCAATTATTCGCAGCTCTAAATATATATTATTTTTAACTTATAATTTTCAGCAAATTTTTAAAATTAACTTTTTTTATTGTTGCCTGTGTGTTCATTGTGTTTCGATCAATTTTTCCCCATTTTACTGCTTTTATGAATTTAAAACCAACCAACTAAATACAAAGATATTTGTGAATGCACTAAACTCTAAGATTGTGGAAGCAGTTGAGGCAAGAATTCAATTTGTCTAGTTTAGCAGTTGTATTTCTTAAGAAAAATTGTTCCCTTGTTTTAAAGAAATTTGCAGATAAAGTATGTATTTTTTTTAAGGAAATTTTTCGTTACGGTTAAAACTGCATAATAATACTGCTGCTTTTTTTTGGATTTTCTACTACAAATTAGTTTGTCAGATAGTTTGTCATTCAGTGAGTTGGATAGTATTATTTGGTTGTTCTAATATATTTTTTTTTTAGTTTTTGATGGCTGGTGTGTTGGTGGGTTCCTAGGTTGCTTGGTTAGTTAGTTTGGACGACTTTTCATATTTGCATAGTTAAGCAGTTTCGTAAAGCATTATAATGAAATAATTGAATAAAGCATAATGGGGGAGGCATAATTGGTTTCATTCACATCATTCTCATTTTCAACATCATCCTGCCACAAAAATGAAATTTTCTCTGAAAGCGTATAATACAGTTTTAACCAAAACAAAAAAAAAAACTTCTTATTCAAAATATAAAAGAATATTTCTACAGAAATACTAAGATAAAACAGATAAGTCATATTTTCTTTTTTTTTTCATTTATTTTAATACTGGTTTGAATTAAGAGATTCTGTTAAACTAAAAATAGAGAAAACCAAATTAAATGAAAAACTAAATGTTGTTAGGAATAAATTAGTTTGTGAATTACTCAAATAAAATAATTGCTGGTTTTCAGCAAATTCTTTTTTTTTAATATTTGAGGTGCTGCTAGTTAAATTTATAAGTTGGCTTTTATTTGGACATGGTGATTTTTTAATTAAAATTATTTTGTAAAATGGTTTTTAAATCCTGTACCAGCATTCATGGTGACTTAGGGTGTATATGTAAAAGTTTGTCGTTTCGTGTGTTATCCCAGCAGTTAAGCAAGTGGTAATCGGAAACCTGTAATGACATACTCGTGTTAAATGCACCTGTTAATAACGTTGCGAGTGGTTTGAAAATTCATTAGTTGTAGTTCTCAGTTCCTAACTAATTGGACGTGGCGGAACTAGTTCTACGAACTGCAGGGAATTAATTAAGCTTATTCAAGCCTAAAATATAATAACAAATTTAATGAGATTTATTTAAAATGTTTATCACTTATCTAAGCAGTTTGGTATTAAAAATCAACCTAATCAATTCAGTAGAATACTATTTATGAACTCAAAAGTTTAAGCATAACAAAATTTGTAATCTTTTCCCTTTGTGAAAAATACAGCTTCCTTAAAAGTTCAGCAATGTATTTATTCAAGCCAAAAAACGTTGACATCTTCAAGGAAGATGTTAGTTTATTTTGAAATTTATGTATTGTACATAGAGGCCGACACAATATTTGGTTTCGACTGAATATAAAAATCAGTCAGTATTCTAAATGCCACAAATTTGATTCAAACAAGTTAGAGAGCTAAATATAGCTGTGTAAAAATTTTAAATATTTTTATGTAAACAAAATTAAAATTTGTTTTTCAAATTTTAAAACTGAATTATTTCTTTTTTTCAAATTGTTTTTTTTAAATTTAAAATTTTTTTTTTTAATTTTTTTCCAATATTTTTCAAAATTTTTTTTTTTAAATTTTATAAAATTTTTAAAAAAAAATTTTTTTAATTTTTAAAATTTTTTTTTTTTTTTTTGAATTTAAAATTTTTTTTTTAAATTTATTAGTGTAAAAAATGATAAACAATTTTTTTTTTGTTAAAAAAAATGTTCGGGTTAAAAAATAATTTTCCCGATTTTGGCCCACTGTATGTCCAAATTATTATAGCCTTATATAAATCGTTGCAATGGACTTTTAAAAATCTATCATTAGATATCCATATTGTCTTAGTAATCCAGATATAGATCAAAAATAGACCAAAATCGAGGTTGTCCCGGTTTTTTCCTTATATCTCAGCCATTTGTGGGCCGATTTTCTCGTTTTTAAATAGCGACCGAGCCGGAAGAATTCGCGATATATTTTTGTATCAATTATGTTTGTAAGTTATTTGGGGGCTATGGAAACTTGATTTCAACATACAGACGGACAGACAGACATGGCTATATCGACTTCGCTATATATAACGATCCAGAATATATATACTTTGTGGGGTCGCAAATGAAAAATGTAGAAATTACAAACGGAATGACAAAATTATATATAGACTTGGTGAAGGGTATAAAAATATATGTTATGGAATTTTAAAGGAGAAACAGGACTTACAATGTTATAAAATAATGGAGTCCAAAATGTAAAGTGACTGCTGTTACCCTGCTGTTATTTCAGAAATTAATAGTGCAATCGAAAAGTTTTGCTTTGTTTCCGATTAGACCGACTATTACGTTCGGTTGGGTTTCGGCTTGAAAAATCTGGTTGCGGGGAGCCTCTACTATAAACAAAATAAGTTCATATGCATGAGTTTAAAATATAGACATAAATACATATATTTAAAAAAAAAAATTTAAAAATAATCCTAAAAAAGTATAAAGTCAAATTAAGGATCTATTCCAGGCTAACTGGTGAACAGTTGCATCAGCATATCAGTAGATCCCAACACCCATGCAGTTGCATAACTGCTACATGTTGCTTTTAAAACAAGTGTTTATGTTTTTTATAAAAAAAAAAAAATTAAACAATATAAGAATAAAAACTTATATGTTCATTTAGGTTTAAACAAAAATGTGCCCAAGAGTTTAGTATAGAAAATAAGGAAAGGGAGAGAAAAGCAAAAAAAATCACCAAAAACAATAACACATGTACATTAAACCGAAATGCATCAAACTACATTAGACAGCCACATAATTGTAGGAAGAAAAGACTAATTACTTCTAAGGAGATTACTATGAAGTAGTTTAGTAATGGGTAATTTAAAAGATAATTTAATGACTTCGAAAGTGAATAGTAAGTATATTTGAAAAGTTTCGGTTTGTCTAGGAAAAAGCGGCATAATGAATATTTGACTTTGTTCGTTCCCGCTCTGAAAATCATGTTTCGGTAGGGCTCAAATATCTATAGTAACTACAAAATAAGTAAGTGAGCAATATTCATCTGCGTCGAGTCTTATATACCCTTCACAATGCCAAACGAAACGAAACACCAAACAAAACAGACTACGCAAAGCAATGAAACCAACAAACATTCAAACATACGCTTTGTTGCTTTTTTCTCAAAGCATGCAATAAATTGTCTTTTTTTCAGAGGTTGTCTCGGATTTTTGCTCATATCTCCTTTATTTATAGACGGATTTTGCTGATTTTAAATAGGAAACATCTCGAAAGCATGTATGACAGAACTATTGAAGATTTGGGTCCTGAAGATATCTAGGGTCTTCAGAAAATTGATTTCAATAGACAGACAGACGGACATGGCTTAATCGACTCCGCTATCTATAAGGATCCAGAATATATATACTTTATAGGGTCGGAAAATTATATTGTGGAAATTACAAACGGAATGACAAACTTATATATACCCTTCTCACGAAGGTGAAGGGTATAAAAACAAGTAAGAAATAAAATAAAAAATAAAAATAATTTTTTTATTTAAAATTTAAACAAACATTTTTCTAATTAAAAAAAATAATATATTTTTTTGGTTCCCTGCAGGAAATGTCAATAGTGAAACTGTACTGACTTGCTATTGACATAGTCACCAGTACTAGTGACTTATTGTACTCCAGACAATGATATTTACTATAGACATTTAACATGTGGGTATCATTGGCAGTGTATTACTGACGGTAGCACTATTGACTAGGTACTTCTTTTGGGACTATATGTAGACATTGGAACCAGAGACTTACTAGTACATTTTAGAAATTCTAGTCTACACTTTTGGTACTTTTCTGAAGTACCTTTGACGTTGTATTAAAAAAAAATAAAAAAACGAAAAAGGTACGATTTCATAACAGTTGGAGGAATCGTCTTCAAATCCACGTTTTTCTCTTCTTTTTTTTTTTGTCTCTCGTCAAAGACAAATATACAAACGTAGACGCTTCGTTGACAATGTCCCCAAAAAGTCACCAAAATAGTCGACAAAACTGGAAACTTGGAAAAATTTGTCCTCCTTCAGGGTTACAACATGGTTGCGGCAAATATACAATTCATTAGTGAAAATAACTTTATGACAAACAAAATAGTTTAATGAAAAAACTCGGGTTAATAAATATTTTTCCCGATTTTTGTCCATTGTAGGTCCGAGTTACTATCGCGTAATACACATGGTTAGAAAGTTCTTTGAAATATCTATCATTAAATATCCAAATTTACTATATTAATGACGTAAAAATTCAGATATGTATAGATAAAAAAATAAGTCAAATATCGAGGTTGTTAGTCGTGGTTTTTGCTTATATCTCAGCCATTTGTAGGCCGATTTTCTCGATTTTTAATAGCTACCGAAAGCCGAGCGCTTTCCAAAATCGGATGGGAAACAAAGAAATGACACGTGTTTAAAAATGTTACATGTCAAAGGTATCCTACCTTGAGCCCCCATAGCGGCGCCCCTGGAGAATTTGTAGCGTTCATGTTAATAACTTAAACTCATATACTCCTTGGCTACGCCCATGTCAAATTTTATCCCGATGCCGTTTAGAAATGCCAGATTTATTTCCAAAAAATCTTGATTCTGCCCCACTGTACAGTGCCACGTTGATGAACCCTAAATGCAACAATTTTCACGATTAAAAATCAAACCAACGGCCGCCGAACTTCATTATTTTTAAAATATGGTTCAAAATTGATACAGTATAGTGATAAATTAAATCTTAGATTCATTTTGGTAACTTCCTTGCATACAAAAAAGTTAGGCTTTATTTCAAAATCCAAAATATTCCGGATTCTAGAAATGTTTTTATTCCCCTAAACTTGTTACTTGTAGCAGTCTAATGGGTATACTTTCTTAATGCATTCTGATGGATTTCTTTAACAACATTGTCATGCTATTGCATTAAGTTTTACAACCTCTCAAAGTGTTGTTGCTGCTACTGTTGTTGCCTCCTCTTATTGTTATTGTTGCCATTTTTATGTTCCTACTTTTCTTGCAGCAAGTATTTCATGTTGTCATTGTCCTCGTCGCTGTTGACGATTTTTTCTTTCTATTTTCTTCAATGTTGTTCCCATTGTTGTTGCTGTTTTGTTGTGTCCTTCATATGGGTTTATATGTAAAAGTGTGTGTGTTTGTGTTGCATGGGAGGGTGTGTGTGTTAGTGTATGTGGAACAATATTTTCTCAATATCAAAATTTTTTGGTTATTCTTGTTAAGTAAAGCTATGCTTTGTTAAATTGTTTTTCCACTTTGTAAATGGCAGTATGTGTGTCTCTGCCAAAGTATAGATGTTTGGCTGTTTATGTGTGTCGGTGTTTTACACATACATACATATTTAAATAATAACACTCATACTCATAGTTATGTGTGTTTATTTGCATATGACAGGATGTATGGGTACAGGAGACATTTGCACTTTTCCATGACTATATATAAAATTGTCATTTCGTTTGTAGTTTCCATAAAGTCGAAATTAAGTGTAAAAATTCACTCTAAAATAAAAATACATCTTAGTTATTATTAACAACGAATTCTAATTTCACTATTAAGTCAACCATAATATGGTTAACTTCCGATTCACATGATTGTATCAACCATATATATGGTTACAGTAAACAAGTATATGATTGTGACAACCATTTTCATGATGAATAATTTTATCATAATATGTTGTTCTCAGATTATGATAGCAATTAGCCGAGAGCAACATAATATGGTAAAACCTTAATCATAAAAATGGTTGTCACAAACAAGTAATTGATACAATAATGTGAGACAAAATTTAAGCATATTATGGTGACCACAATCATGTAATTAGTTTCTGTGATTGTTAAAAAACTTTCAAAAATGTGGAAATGGTTACTGCAACATGCACAACTATATTTTTTCTCTACGTGTATACGAATAAATCATATTGTGAAACTTCAGAGAGACCCTGATTTATAAGATGTTCTTATAAATTCTAATAAAACAACTAACAGAGCTAAATTCGGCTGTGCCGAATCTTATATACCCTTCACCAAAGAATACATATTTACGTATATTGCCTTTACCCATGCAAAACTCTTCATATAGCAACTACAACAAGAAAAAATCATAATATCATATCAGTTGCAATTGCAAAACATCCGATAATCATACTCACACGTTGAGTGCTCACTGATAACAAAGAACAAAAAAATTAAAATAAACGAAACGCACTCAAATACATACAATTTATGCATGCGTGTGTTCGATTTATAATTCTTATTCATTTCATCTCATTCCACATTGTAGAACAGAGGTGCGCAAAAGTAAATTCTCTCACCAACACATTCAATTCTTTGTTCAAACAAACAAATACAAAAACTGAAAAAATAAAGAAAACGTCATACACCAGTGCTCATGCGCATTCCTAGTTGTCTCGTTGAGTGGACAACGACTACTAAAATGTAAGAGCATAAGAATACGTGTGATTTGATTTTGCACAATTGTGCTATGGGCTGCGCACCATTGGTATAAAAACAAAATACGCAAAGCAATAACCAACACACATCCAAACATACGTTTTGTTGCTTTTTTGTCAAAGCATGCAATAAATTGTTTTTTTTTTTTTTTTTTTGATGAAATTTTCAGAGGTTGTCTCGGATTTTTGCTCATATCTCCGTTATTTATGGAAGGATTTTGCTGATTTTAAATAGCAAACTTCTCGAAAGCATGTCTGTTAGAAGTATTGAAGACTTGGATCCCGAAAATATCTGGGGTCTTCAGAAAATCGATTTCAACATACAGACAGACGGACATGGCTTAATCGACTCCGCTATCTATAAGGATCCAGAATATATATACTTTATAAAGTCGGAAAATTATATTGTGGAAATTACAAACGGAATGACAAACTTATATATACCCTTCTCACGAAGGTGAAGGGTATTAAAAGGGGTTCCCATTGTGCACTTATTATTCCCAGTTTATTCTTTACATGGAATAATGATTCAGATTTTCACGAAATGCTTTACTAAAAAAGAAATTGCAACTTTACTGAATTGATTTTTAAAACGGTTCTCCAGAGTGTTCCTTTTAAGCCTGCTATATTCTTAAATACTGGTAATGCCACCGTAAGTAATACTTGTACCCTCTATCTACATATACTATACACAGATGTATACACGCAAAGAAAAAATATAGTTGTAGATGTTTACAGTAACCATTTCAACAAGTTTTTTAACAATATTAAAGTCACAGTAATTATTTATAAGATTGTAATAACCATAACATGATTAACATACGATTGACATGTTTGTGTCAATCATATATATGGTTGCAGTAAACAAGTATATGTTTGTAACAACCATTTTTATGATGAAGGATTTACCATATTATGTTGTTCTCCTCTTATGGATATCATAAAGAAATGGTTGTCACAAATATATACTTGTTTGCAGTAACCATATATATGATTGACACAAACATGTAAATCGTAAGTTAACTATATTATGGTTACCACAATCATATAAATAATGATTGGGAGTTTAATATTGTTAAAAAACTTTAAAAAAAAAAAAATGTTGAAAAATGTACAACTTTATTTTTTCTCTGGGTGTATATGTAAAGGGCTTGTTTTAGTTCCTCGATGGTTTGTTGCATGTATGCAATTCTTTTTTTTTTTCTTTCTTGCTTGCTTGCTTGTTTTGTTTTTTTCATATACAAAATATATTGTTATTGTTTTTGCTTTTCATTGAAAATCCATCTGAAGAACATTTGGGAATTTCAGGGTGTTTACCAACTCATTCTCTTTCAATGGAAATACTTATCAGTTTATGTGCAAGTGTGTTATGTCAGCTCACATGTACATTTAGTAACTGTGTGTGTGTGTGTATTAGGGTAGCACTTATTTGGCACTTTTTGTAATCACCATCCAAAAAGATGATATTGATTTTGTCATTCTGTTTGTAACACATCAAACTATATGTATATTCTAGATCCTCGTAACATTCTAAGACGATCTAAGATGTCTGTTAAAAATACCATTTTCCACAAATCTCTGTTGATAAGGTTTATTTGATATAGAAAATTGTCAATATCTGTCCCTGTTTGAGCAGTCATAATTAGTCGTTTGCGGCAACGCTGATAAAATAGAGCACGAAATAGTGTATGGCGAAAATTGGGAAACATTTGTCCTTAGGCCCCATGCAAGATCATCCCCAGAAAATAGCTTGAACATTCATAATTGTTTTGTAATAATTAATTTCATTATGAAATTGAACATAAACTAGTTTTTTGAGGATCTGTCCAGTATGTCCCCCATATAATATCAGAAAAATATTTTTTTTTTTTTTGTCAATAAATAAAAAATATCTACATATTTATGGTGGATATACAAGATTCGGCCTACCTCGGGTATAAAAAGAACAAAATAAGGGCCATCCTAATATGCATGTATATGTGTGTGTTATGTCAGCTCATATATGCATTTAATAAGTATGTTTGTATGTGTGTGTGTGTAGTATATTTTTATTACTTGTGGCTGTAGTTATATAAAACATGTTAAAATATATTTTATATACTATATAGTTTACTAGTATGTAGTTTAACTACAAGAATTCTTCCTTTTTTCTGTTATTTTATTTTTTATTTTGTCCATCATGTTTAGAAACATGTTTTTGAGATTATGTATGTCTAGTATATATATTTTTTTAAACTCTTTCTTGTATGTTCTAAATAGAACAAGAACATTTTCTTTAATAAATTTTTAAATATTTTTTTCGAATGCTACTTGGTTGGGGGGTTGCTTGTATAGAAATAAATTAATTTATTTAATAAAATTAAACTATTATGGCCCTGGGGCCAAATATGCTATGGCATGGTAAATTATTAAAATACAATTTCTATGATAAACATTGGGAAAGAAAATCGAGATGAATTTTTATTAGAAAAATTTAATAATAAAATGAATGTTGAGGAAGAAAAGTATCAGGAGAGTGGAAAAGAAAGTTGTGTAAAAAAGTTCCAGAAATGAAAAAAATATATTTAAGAATATAGATTCATAGAGTCCAAACATAAATTATTATTTTTAGCACTAAAAATGAACCCGATGCAATATGGGGCCTATTATTCCAGGGCACTACTGTCCATTATCGTAAGCATAATATTGATTAGATCAGTATTTATTTTTTGTTAGGACTGCTTCCGATTAAGATAGCGGAGTCGATACAGCCATTCCATCTGTCCATCTGTGCGGCTGTATGTTGAAATCAACTTTCCGTAGCCCCCAAATAACTTACAAACATGATTGATATATCAATATTTCGGGAATTCTTGCGGCTCGGTTGCTATTTAAAATCGATAAAATCGGCCTAGAAATGGCTAACATATAAAGAAAAAACCGGAACAACCCCGATTTTTGGCCTATTTTTTAACAATATCTGGATTATTAAGTCATTAATAAAGACAATATTGATATCTAATAATAGTTATTTCAAAGTCCATAGAAACGATGTATATAAGACTATAGTAAGTCGGACCTACAATTGATCAAAATCCGGAAAAATATTAAGAGGAAGGAAATTAAAAAAGTCACAGTTTTATAGACCCTCCTCGTATATATATAAATAAATGGTATCAAGAAAGGTATGAAAAAAGTACTTTTGTAATAATTGATTAAAAGTACCAGATTTGTGAGTGTTTTCAAATAGAAAAATAGAGTTTAAAATTATATAATTTTGTTGGACGAAAAACTTTCCAAAGAGAATACTGATAATAACTACTTCTGTAAAGAATACTGTAATACACAAACTTTTCTATAGAAAATTCTTCAACTTTTCCTGAACACAAGTAGGCATTAAAAAGTACTAGAATTTTTGTATCCAACCTATTATTACTGATATTCCCCACCAACCATTTCTCTTCCATATCTTTCTTTAATGTTCAGAGCCTTCTCAGTTTACTTAAATTTTTAATGAAAGCCCTTAAATTAATTTCTTCCTCAAACAAATTTATTATCTCCCACAAATTGTCCCCAATAAAAAAAAAAAAAAATCGTTCATAAAATTTCCATACATTTTAAATCCTTTTCTCTCTACATCCTTTTTAATGTTCTTGTTTATAAACTTACACAGTCACAGAGCAAAAACAAAACAGGAGCCCAACAATACGTATGTAAATATATAAACAACTACAGCAGCAAAATTACAAGCATAAAATTCTGGAAAAAAAAAAAAACTTACTAAATTTTCCATAAAATATTTGAAAGTGACAATGAATATGGGGGAGTGTGGGTGTGTGTGTGTGTGTGTGTGTGTGCAGCAAATTTGGTTTGTAAATATTTTTACAAGTACTTTCCTATAAAATTACTTTGGTTCAGTTATTTTTAAATTGTAAGAGAAACAACATTTACAGAAAATAGAGAACAAAAAGCAAAGTAAAGGGTCATTGTGACAATCATCAATTAAGTCTTAAATGTATCCTTTTTCTTTTACTTATTTGCCATACGAAAGGATAAATTGTACTCAAATATATATTTTTGTGTTTTTCCTATGGCCATTACAAGTTAGTTACACATTTTTTTTTGTTGTTATTTTGCCTCAATATGGGTTTACGGAAGTGAAAAACAAAATGTTTATCTATTGCTATACAAACAAGATGGAGACGTGGATACAGTACAGCAGACAGACAGCCTCATGAAGTTTTAAGCATTAACAATTTCCAGAGATTTATTTAAATGTAAACAAGTTGCACAATATGGCCATGACACAAAGATGTGGAATGGTAGCTAACATGTGGAAGGGTAGCTAACATTTAAACAGAATGTAGAAAATTATGAAAAATTATTTGTAATAGAAATGTACAATAAATGGAAACGAATTTAAATAAAAATTTATTAAAAAATAATTATGTTTAGTTTGAAACAATTATATACAAAATAAACACAATTTTATTTGTGTATTGCATTTTTTTAATTCATATTAAATAATAATTATACGTCTTGTTGAACTTTTCTTAATAAAATTAATATCAATCATACGTCACAGTGTACTATATATAAGGTTTTAAAATGGAATGGAATTTCTTAGAGAAATTTAAAACTACTGCAGGAATCTATACAAAACTTAATAAATTTATAGAGCAGATGTTGGTATTTCATACTATTGTTTAAGGAGATGTCGAATTTAAACACAAAGTCTGAAACAAGAGGCCAAAGTTGTATGTTTTAAGCTTGATTTAAAGTCTATTCATTAAAGTCTATTCAAACTATCACAAGACAAATCATAAATTCCACTAAGGAGTGAAATCGTAAAATTCTTAACACACGTTTTTCAGTAACACTTTTAACCTAATTATTATTTGATTTTATTTTTGATCAAGTTACCTTTGTAAAGCATGTTTAACGTCAATTATGTTAATTTGTTGTTAATCTGATTAACATGAGTGACCAGAAAAAAGTGCGTACTAAAATTATTAAATATTTTCAACAAAACCCAACTTGGTCCTACAAAAAGTTGGCCACACAATCAAAGGTCTGCCGTCAAACTGTTTCCAATGTTATTAAACAGTACCGAGAGAACTTGTCCGTTGATATAAAACCTGGTTCAGGTAAAAGGTATGGACCACATGTTTGATGTTTCTAAAGCCAAAAAAATTGAAAGCATTTTCAAAAGAGTTCCCAACACATCCGGTAGGAAAGCTCGGACTATTTGGTACGAAAATTTAAAGCTAATGCAGGTTTAAAAACATAAAAAAAGTTCCTGACAGGAACGCTGCTAAAAATTTAGAGGCCAAAAAGAAAGCACGGAAATTGAAGTTAAGAATTTTTCGATCTCACTCCTTATTAGGTAAAACTAATTTAATTTGCAGTTGCCAGACAACATATATAATTAAATTTGTGTCTGAACATATTTTCAAACATAATTATCTTATAACTTTATAAATAGGCCACACGTTTCTTTTTTTTTGTGGTACACTTTTAATTAAGTTATTCTCCACCAATATTGATAAAACATATATGGTTTAAAAGGTTATTATCTCTAGATATGCACAATATAAAAAATTGTTTCTAAATTCTTTCCATAAAATTGGTAAAAATCGTTTTAAAAGTGGTTAAATATCGACCACCGGGAAATCCTAGTAATATGTATATAAATACACTGTCCAACAAATTTATACTTTTTGATTGGAACAGAAAAGCGACCCTATAATTCAGAAAGGGCATGCTGAGTTTTGTAGAATAAACTTATAGTTCAGCTGGTCTATATTTTTATTTTTTTTTTTTTTACAGTTGGTCAAAAATTTCATTTTTTTCCAGCATTATACTAACTGAAAAATATATTGTAAGTTAATGCCTGAGAGAATTCTTATTGTCAGAGTTATATTGCCGATCTTTATGGGGATCATTTTTGTGGAAGATCGTAACCCTCTATCTCCTCTCCTTAAAGGTCAATTTGACCCTTATTTCGACAAAATCAAAAAAAGTCCTTTAAAAGAGGACATTTAAGGATTAAAATATGCTACGAAAATTTTAGCCGGAAATTTTCAGTGGGGGTCACCAAAGATACAAAAGTTGCAAATAAAGCTCCTTACGCTTAATTAGCAAAATTACACGCCACATTTTTAGAAAGAATCGCTAAAAATCCAAGTATCATCCGAATGAGCTGAAATTTAAAGTAAAAAAAAGTCCTTAAGGAGATCTACAAGAAACATGGATACATATGTAAGTTATCTCTTTTAGTTCAAGAGATATTTAGGTTTATATATTTATATTTCTTTATTTTGATCGATTTTTTTGGTTTTTTAGATTGGTTGAAATTCATTTTTTTCATGTCGCCGATTTGGATAATTTTTTGGTATTTTATTGTCAGATAACTGAATATTATGATTCCGTAATATTAGGCTGATATATTTATTATTTGTTTGGACAGACACGCTCGAATTTCATATATGTTCGCTTGTTTAATATGGCATGCAAATTTACTGTATATTCAATCTTTTGGTACAATCACAGTACACTTACTATTTGACTTTGTTGTATATTTTCGTAAATGACAATTGTCATAGATGAGATTAGCATTAAAAAAAGTTAGATAAAGTGCCATATAAAAAATTTTGTAGAACAAAATATAAACAACAACAAAATTTCAATGTTCATCAACTTCAGTGGACTGCATCTTTTCAGCGCTGTGGAGCGCTGTTTAACGAAAGATGTCAAATTACAGCTTGAAGTCTCAGCTAAAAGTTAAAACAAAATTCAGCTGTTCCTACCTACTCCTTTCCAAAAAAAAAAAAAAAAAACAGTAAAAACTATAAAGTGTTGTTGCCATCTTTACTGTTTAAAATTTGTACATAATATAATATACATACTAGTCAAAAAGCTATTCTGCTATTCAATGATTTCAGTTTTATTTTTTACATTTTAATTGGTTATTTGTAGCAGGTATTCTGTCCGAGGAAGCTCAGAAAGCGAGGAATAACGACTATAGAGCCTATAGATTACATCATTCGCAAAGAATTTGACGTTTAGCCACAAATGGAGATGTAATGCATAATCATTTATTGTCTTCAGACCCATTTATAAATAGATTTCGCTCAAAGCTGCAAATCAAAAAATTGGAGTACGATATTGATGTTAAAAAATTATTAAAAGACTATGGGAGATGGGCCTAAAAGTGGGCGGATCAGGTATATATTTTCAGGAGCCCATTCTACAGTTATAATATTTGTTTTTGGTGAAAATTGAGTTGATGCATTAAAAATCAAGGGAGTTATGCCACTTTTTCAATACAAATTGTATGAAAAGTGGGCGTAAAAGTGGGCGGATATTTTTAAAATTTCACACATATGATTCTGAGAGTTTAAAAATGGTATGTGCCAAAAAACAATGGCGTAGGTCAAAATTTAATTTTCACTTTGTATGGGAGGTGGGCGTAAAAGTAGGCGGATCATTTTGATTTTTCCATTTTTTTCTTAACTCAAACAAAAAATGCCTATGTGCCAAGTTTCATTGTCCTTCAATAACTTCTTCTATTTTTAGCCGCTCGTTCTATGAACCTCAACCAATGTGTGGCGGGCCTATGGATATTTTTCCAAAAATATCAGCTATTTTTGTTATGAAATTCTGAATAAAATCAAACCAACTTGCTAATAGCTATCTCGAACCTGTAAAAAGTTACATGCATCAAAATTTGGAACATGTAAAAGGCCGTATTTTCCATATTGACCCCTAAAGAGAGGAGATTGAGGGTTAAGATCTTCCACAAAAATTATCCCCATCAAGTTCGCAATATAACTGTGACAATAAGAATTCTCTCAGACATTAACTTACAACATTTTTTTCAGTTAGTATAATGATCCCTTCGATCAAAAAATTAAAAATTTTACCCATTGAAAAAAAAAATTCAGACCAGCTGGACTATAAGTTTGTTCTACAAAAATTATCTACTAATTCTATTCTGTTCCAAAAATGCTGTTGGACAGTGTAATTTGTTCTCTTCCTTTCTAATTATAAAGGGTTTCCAACAAGGGGTGTTATTTTGAATCACCCGGTATTTCGGTAGCTGTCACTTTTGAAGCTTTTATTCTTTGACATTTGACAAGTAGAAACTACGGCATTACTAACAGGTAAGAGAGCTATATTCGGCTGTACTGAATCTTATATACCCTTCACCAAATTATACTTTAAAATAAAATTTAAAAAAAAAAAATTTAATATTTTAAATTTAAAAATTTTTTTTTTTCGAAATTGTTTTTAAAAGGTTTTTTCCAATTTTTTAAAAAAACAATTTTTTAATTTAAAATTTTATTTTTTTTACTTTAAAAGTGAAAAAAATTTATGACAAAAAAGGTTTTTTGTGAAAAAAAAATTCGGGTTAAAAAATATTTTTCCCAATTTTGACCCATTGTAGGTACAACTTATTATAGCCTTATATACATCGTTGCAATGGACCTTGAAATATCTATCATTAGATATCCATATTGTCTATATTTATGACTTAGTAATCGAGATATAGATCAAAAAAAATAAGCCAAAAATAGAGGTTGTCTCGGATTTTTGCTCATATCTCCGTTATTTATAGACGGATTTTGCTGGTTTTTGAATAGGAAACTTCTAGAAAGTATGTCTGACAGAATTATTGAAGATTTGCATCCCGAAGATATCTGGGGTCTTCAGAAAATTAATTTCAACAGACAGACAGACAGACGGACATGGCTAAATCGACTCCGCTATCTATGAGGCTCCAGAATATACATACTTTATAGGGTCGGAAAATTATATTGTGGAAATTACAAACGGAATGACATACTTATATATACCCTTCTCACGAAGGTGAAGGATATACAAATGAACGATGCACGCTTCAACAACGCATTAAAATTCACTACAAAAATTGTGAAAATCTTACAGTCACATTTCGCAAAACTAAAGCATTTTTGGGTCATGGTGAAGCACCTTGTCGGACCGCAATACAGAAATTGGTGGAAAAATTCGAGCTGTTGGGACAAGTTAGTGATGTGAGAATAAAACCCGTGCATGTCGCTCAAGAACAACTGAGAATATTGCTGCTGTAGCCCAAAGTGTTGAAGAAACCCCAGGTTTGTTCATTCCTCGTAGTTCTTTGGAAGTGGGTATTCCACAAACGTCACTACACCGTATCTTATAGTCGGAATTGGATGATATTGATCTGGACAATGTTTGCTTTCAACAAGACGGCGCTACGTGCCACACAAGCAACGAAACCATTGCTCTTTTACGGGAAAAGTTTCCGGACCGTGCTATCTCTCGAAGAGGTAATCACAATTGGCCACCGAGATCTTGTGATTTAACACCTTAAGACTTCTTCCTTTGGGGCCACATGAAAGATAAGGTCTAGGCCAACAACCCAGCATCAATTCAAGACCTCAAAGATAGAATTCGTGAGGCTATCGAGGACATAGAGCAGCCACTTTGCGATTTGATTATGGAAAATTTCATGAAAAGGACATAGTCCTGTAAGCGTGATCGTGGTGGCCATTTGGCTGATGTTGTTTTTCATTATTAACGGCATACCTTCCTCTTTATTATGAAATAAACATCCGATCATTTATCTCAAAAAATGCCATTTTTCTTTGAATACCAAATTAATACCTCTTGTTGAACAACTCTATATTTACGTTTATTTAAGAACTGGCATTTTATTGTTACCTACTCAATGGTGATATCGAGCTAGCGATGTGGTTGATTAATGTAATGCACATATCGATGTAGCGATTTTTTAGGTTACTTGTAATGTACAGGTGGCGATCATAGCCAGTTCGATATGTAGACCTCTATGAATAGCTTTATAGCTAGTGAAAAGTTGACTACAGTTGCCCTTATAAATTTAGGAACATAATTAATGTAATTCAGGTTTTAAGTAAAGGATATTTTACAGTTAAAATATCCGAATTAACTTATTTCTCTTGCTATTAACTACAATCAACTCCTGCAACTGATGTACTTTCCCCTCTCCAAGAATGCATGTACATAAATCATACATGTCATATCATATTTAAATGTATTAAAAAGTTTCAATTAATAAAATGAAATACATACAAACATATAAAAAAAAAGAAAAGAAAACAAGATATGACTTCATGTTCCTACATGTTGTATACAAATGTTAATAATCAAAAAATAAAAAGTTAAGAAATGAAATGAGATAAAAAAAAATGAAAAAAAAAACTGGGAAAAAAATATTAAATAAATTAAAACAAATAACTTTTTTGTCGTTTCCACATGAACATCAACAATTCTGTTGAACATATGAACGAACAGCAGTTTTTTTTTTTTTTCTTTTTTCTAACTCCCCTAGAAGGGAAGAAAGGCAATCATCTCGTTCTATGTCACCTCTGGGATATGATGCTGCTATACACAAAAATTTATAGATACATATGTAGATATTGTGTGCAAAACATTTTCGTTATAATAAACGAGGGAAGAAGACAAAGCTAAAAAAAAATTTTTTAAATTTTTGTGAAAAATTTTGAAAAAGTTAAATGCGACTTAATGGGGTACTACTGGACAAATGTAAATAAAACTAGTTTTTCTTGAAATATACATTTCTTAAGAATATAATACACAATAAAAAAAACTAACGGAGTCAAATTGTACGATGTAGGGGGCCCGTTTACATTACCTCCTTATAACATGACCATGCCCTCAAATCGCTCGTGCAGAATTTCTAATGTCTAGTGTAGCATTAGATGACCATGCCCTCAAATTGCTCGTGCAGAATGTCTAATGCATAGTGTAGCATAAGCTTTGTTCGACGTATCGCCGTCCTGTTGAACCCCCTGAAAGATATTGATAGTCATCGAAGATGACGATGATAGCCAAATTCGTACTCTAAGAAATATGAACTCATGACGCCGCCAGCCCAAAATCCACATCACAGTGACAGTGACTTTTTCGGGATGCATTTGACGCTCTTAGATCTCATATGAATTGGTATCGTGCCAAATCCAACAATTTTGTTTGTTGACTTACCCATTCATCTAGAAATGGGCCTCATAATTGAGGTCCATTTGATAAAACAATTTCATAATTTTTACGTTTTTTTGAACTCTGCATCCGTTCATGATGATTTGGCAAAGTAAACTGAATAAAGGACAGCCAATTTAAAAGATGTAGCTTCAATCATTAAACTTCGGAAGTTCCTTTACTAGAAATTAAATCTCCTTCCATCTAATGTAGCGTATCAACCATCTTCGATACCACAAGAAAACATATACACACACAAATAAAAGTTTAACTTTCATATATGATTGCAAAACCCCTAAAATAAATTTTCAAAAAACCAAACAAAAAATAAAAAACAATAGAAATCCTAAAAATCCTACAAACCAAATAATGTTTAAAGAAATCAACACAAGAGCTGCAAATAGAAGTCGTAGAGTAGCTTTCAATTTATTTTGCAAGCTCTTACTGTTAGATTATTAGATTTTCTATACTTTTGCCAAACAAATAAAAGCCAAAAATACATTTAAAATTTAAATTAAACAACTACAAAATGTCATAAGATATGTACTTAAATAAATTTATTCCAGACATCAGCGCTAAAGCAAATATTATCAAATAATGTTTAAGTTAAAAGAAAGTAATTTAATTCATATTTAACTGCCAAAGAAGTTATTTGGGAAGTGGTTTAGTTATAAACACGAAAAACCTATTGCCTTATATAAATTTCTTAATTTTGTAAAGGAATTTTCTAATAAACTTGAAAATAGCACAAAACTTCTAAACGAATACAGCTATTTGAATAATACATTACATGTCTGTAGCCTCAAAACCTTCGAGTGTGTGTGTAAAACACTCTCACGTCCGTAAAATACAACCGAAATTAATAAGATTAGCCGGGACTGTGTACCATTGCCCTAAGTATTGTGGTATTGAAAATCAATAAAATCGGTTAAGTAACAAAAAAGTTATAAACCAAAATATTAGACAACCTGACAAACATTGATGTTTTAAGGAAGTTAATTTCCAACATAGCTGTTAATGATTATCTTGTTGTTGTAATGAGTATAAGAGTTTAAATTGTTGTTGTAATTTCAACTGTTGTTGTCAGATACTGCTACATATGACTCTTAAACAGGGAATAGGGTTTAAACGATAAGGAATAAAATCCTAGTTTAGGCTAGACTTTAGACTTTCTGCTCTACATTCAGAAATTTGGAATCTAAAACCCAGTTTAGATTCCAAAGTTTTTCTCTGCACTAAATTCTGCATCACTCTATTGTATATATACTTGCTTTATGCTTAAAACTAATAGTATTAAAATAATTTCTCAATAAATTTTAAATAACACTTTCCACAAAATTCTAATTTTAATCTAAACACAAAAATTTAAATTAAATGTCAGTTTACAGACACCCAACCAGATATGAATCCAATATGCAAGCAAAGTAATTTGTGGTCTGGTTTATATATATATATATATATATTTTTACTACTGTTATCCTTTTAATAAGATTTACAATTTAAAATAATATTAAGAAAATAAAAGACATTATTTTTATTTCAAGAGAATTTGTTACGTATAGAAACAAAAAAGTGATAAATTCATGTCTTACAACTGCTTAAGATATATCAACAATATTATGTATGTTAGTATTAAGAAAAATCGGATTTCCTTTAATTATCATTTTGTTTAAGATTTTATTTAGAAAAGACAAACAATTTTAATAAGCTGGAGATAAAATTTAAAAAAAAAAATTATCAATTTATTGAGTGTAAGATTGTTTTTAATAACTTAGTCTGCTTTTATACAGGGCAAGTTTTCTTGCCGTAAATCTAAGTTTATAGGAGAGAGGGGCAAGAAGAAAGAAGAGGGCTACACACTTGCTTGTAATGGCAAGTCTCTTCAATTCTCTGTAGTTTTTAATTTTTACTATGGCGTCTATTAGGTTTTGATATACAAAACTGAACACAGACCTGCTGTGTGTTAACAGACGATCAAGTTTAAAAGATAATTGAAGAGAGACTTGCTTCAAGTAAACTTGCTGTGTATAAAAGCAGATTTAGTTATTGAAAATTATAGTCATAGATTAACATAGAGTCGAGACGCAATTGTCAAAAACCTAAGTCTGTTGTCAACAACAAAATACATGTTAGTCATTGTATTTTGTTGTTATATCAGACATATGATTCGTGTTATTTTCGTTTGACAAATGGAGTGTCTCGTCTCTATAATTCTCTATCATTATAATGTAAACAACAATGTTTTCCTTTTTGCTTTGAAAATGTCGAGTTTTGTGCCAATAAAGTGCCGCTGAAGCACACCAAACCTTATGTGTTTTATCGGCTTTAACGTGCCAGAGATGCTTTTTTCGGTTCAGAATTGGTGATTTTGCATGTCCGTAATGATGCTTGAACGCTACAGAAAAAAAACAATTTTTACACCGATACATCCGGTAGGAAAATAGGTTATGGGAGGGAGGATAGAGGGAATAGTGTTTGTGGACATTTGCTTTGAATTTTCCTATATTGAAAGTGACAGGAAAGACTTCAGGAGGAAGCTTATTCCACATACGAACAGTACGGCTAAAGAACGAATTTACCCTGTAATGTGTTGTGCGATCCACTGTCCAGTCGACAACGAATTGGTGAGCCCTTGCTGAAGAACGTGTGTTGCGTAAAAAACTACGGGTTTCGGGAACAAGTTCCCTAATTTCAGCAAAGCACATACCACATTGCGACGATGTTCCAGTGAGTCAATGGAGCTGGATACCCTACAGTCACCGATAAGCACCTTCGCCCTCTCCTTAACACGGTCGAGTAACTCCAAAATAGACTTTGAAGCACCGGCCCACTCAAGAGAGTTGTGTTCTTTTTTGGGTTTTATAAGTGGTGTAAATAGTAAGGAGATCAGATGGAGTGAAGTATGTCTTACACCAGTTTAGAAAACCAAGGCACTTGAATGAATCTTTCGACACTCAAAAAATGTGTTCTATCCCACTGAATACTCATGCCTCGAACATCAAGAGCTTCTGATTCCTTAATATATACACCACCCATAAAAACAGATGGAGCAACATGGTCTGTTGTGCGTTTATGTGTTAACATACAACATTGAGTCTTGCGTGCATTGAAATCGACTCTATTCCCACAACCCCATTCAGAGATTGTCACAAGATCTTGGTTAAGCGTATCATTAATGCTTTGCCTCACTGCTCCAATCTCAGACAGGCTTGGTCTATAATTGAATGCATAGGAATGGCAAATGTTGCTGTCATCTGCGAAAGAGTACACAGAGAAAACATATTCGTGATAAGAACCGAAGTTGTTGCCAATCGATTGATTCTACCTTAGTGACCGAATTTTACATTGGTGGCTACAAAATTTTAAAAGGGGTAACAAAAGTTTGATTGCTTCAACCGAAATTCTTCTTTATGAACTGACTTTCTGATGATAGAACTGAAAAATTCTATGTGTACAACCGAATCATTCGATTGGCAACAAATTCGGTTGCTACTACGAATCTGTTTCTCTGTGTAGATAGAGTTTGACATAGAAGGTCGTTTATAAAGATAAGAAATAGAGTAGGAGAAAGGACGGAGCCTTGCGCTACCCGTGAATTGATCTTGAACTCGTTTAACAACTTTTATAGTGCGATCTCTGAGAAAGCTCAATATAAATCGAGAGAAGTTATTATTGACACAAAAAGCAATAAGTTTTGCTAAAAGCGCACCATGCCATACTCTAGTAAACACTTTAGAAATATCTAGAACCAAACGGTGTATGGAACGACACCATTTTTCCGATAGGAAGGCTAGCAAGTCTCCCGTAGAGCGTCCTCTGCGAAAGTCATACTGCAGGTCGCTGAGTAAATTTTTGGACTCCAAATATTTCACAAGATGTTAGTTAACCATACTCTCCATAACTTTGGAAAGTGCAGAACAGATTGATATAGGGCGATAATTATCAGGGTTGTTATCCTCTCTCTTTTAACATACAGGAAATTTGCCTGTAATAAAGCATTTGGTGGAAAACTTCGAGCTGTTGGTACAAGTTAGTGATCTGAAGAATAAAACACGTGCACGTCTCTCAAGAACAACTGAGAATATTGCTGCTGTAGCCCAAAGTGTTAAAGAACACCCAGGTTTGTCCATTCCTCGTCGTTATTTGGAATTGGGCATTCCACAAACGTCATTACACCGTATCTTAGGAACGGAGTTGGATGATATTGATCTGGACAACGTTTACTTTCAACAAAACGGCACACGTGGCACACAAGCGTGGCACACACGCAACGAAACCATTGCTCTTTTACGGGAAAAGTTTCCGGACCGTGTTATCTCTCGAAGAGGTGATCACAATTGCCACCGAGATCTTGTGATTTAACACCTTGCGACTTCTACTTTTGGGGCCAGTTGATTCAAGATCCCAAAGACAGAATTCGTGTGGCTATCGAGGACATAGGGCAGCCACTTTGCGATTTGGTTATGGAAAATTTCATGAAAGGATATGATCCTGTAAGCGTGGTCGTGGTGGCCATTTGACTGATGTTGTTTTTCATTATTAACGGCATACCTTCCTCTTTATTATAAAATAAACATCCGATCATTTATCTCAAAAAATTTAATTTTTCTTTGAATACCAAAGTAATACCTCTTGTTGGAAAACCCTTTATTTGTTTCGATGGATACAGAACGCTCTCTCTGAGAAACGCTTCACTTTGGAACAGAGTATCCGATATTGGCTGGATTCGTTCTTGAGATGAGCAGTTCTTTTAGACGAGCAGTTCTTTCAGCTCGGAATCCATATGTTGCCAGAAAGATGGGAAAAAGTCATAGCTAGCAATGACAATATTTTGAATAAATTTATATTGTTCAAACGTTTCAAAATAAAGGCTAAACATTTTAAAAATAGTAACTACAAACGGAGTGACAAATCCTACCGCCAGTGATAAAGGGTTTAATATTGGCAAACAAAATATATAGGAAATTTTTCAGTTACCTTTCAAAGAAAAATTCTGATTAATAATAAAGATGCCTTTATTTTAGGAAATTTCAAATATTATAAGGATATTGCTATTAGAAACAACATTTAACTATTCAAGCCTAAACAAAATTAAATATTAATTTTCATTTTAAGAAAATGATGTCATAGATTTATTGTATCTCTACCATTTCTCCTTAACAAACACAAGTTCTAGTTTAAATACAAATTTCATCTCAAATACAATTCACATTTCGTTTTTTTTTAATAAATCTCCCTAGATTTCAAAGAAATAATCTACCAAAGAACGAATGTAAAATAAGGTTTTTTTTTTTTGTTCTTTATTACAGAAAGATTTATGAGATAAAACTCATAAAAAATACCTTAAATCATTTATTTTTTAATACTTACTTAGAAATAAAAGGTAGAAGAAAAGCAAAAAAACGCGTGATATCATAAATATTAATTATTTTAAAACCGCAAATCATGCGAAAATATTTATTTTGATATTAAATAAAATATAAGTGCAAATGTCTAAGTATGAAAAAAAGGTAGTTTATTACTTGCAACGTCTAATGTATTTCCGCACAAACACTTTAGCAAGTAAATGAAATGGTGGGATTTCTGTTTTATCAAAAAAGGTCAAAGGAAATTTCGTTGTTGTTTTTGTTTTGTTTCCATAATACAAAAATCTTCAACAAACAACAGTCATGTTTTATATTATTTTCTTTTTTGGTTTCATAACAGGAAAAGGAAATATGAAATTGGGAGTTTTCCTTTTCAAAGTAATGAGAAAAATATTTCTGCGACAATACAATCAAAGAACAATAACACCAATATCTATACATAGACATGCTCATGTACATTTTTAAGCCTTGGTTGGCAATTAGATTAACTCACAAAAAGTATATAATTTTTAGATTCATTAATGAAAAAAAACTACGAAAATTACCATAAGAAGATATTATTAGACATTTATGGGCTTGATTTTTAAGAAAGCATTTTGTCGAATGTTTAATGTTACAAAGAAACGACTCAAACTGTTCTCGAATATGATTTTGTGATTCGAATAGTACTTTTTGCTTCTAATAGTAATTTTTGCATGTTATGGTACTTTTTGAGTAGAATTGGAGTTTTCGCTTCTAATTGCTCTTTATTCTTCAATAGTACTTTTTGCTTCCAATGGCTCTTTATGTTTACATTAATATTTTCAAATTTATTTTTATTAAAAAACAGAAAAAAAGTACCAATCTCCCATATATGTTTTTATGGGCTTAATTTTTAAAAAAGCATTTTGTTGAAAGTTTAATTTTACAATGAAACGATTTAAACTGTTCCAATTTACAAGAAATAGTTTATTTTTAAAAAGTACAAAATATTTTTCCCGATGTTTACGAACGTATTTATAGTTTTTGAACCGTTGGGCTAGAATTTTCAAATTAGGGTAGAAGGGGGACATCTGCCAACACCGAATAACTTAAAAACCGAGTAATCGATTTTGTTACATTATCAAGTTATGTTTTCGTTTATCGATTGTTTACCTTTCATGAAAGTTGGAAAGTTTAATTTTAACTTTTTGCTTCTAATGGTACTTTATTCTTGTTATGGTCCTTTTTGTATCTAATAATACTTTTTGCTTTCAATAGCACCTTTCGCTTCAATCTAAATATTAGAATTTTAAACAAAAAGTATAGTTAAACTGTTTACCAAATAAACCAGCCACCATGTATATACATATAAAATCATTAAGCTGTACAAGTATAAGCAGTATAAAATTGAAATTATTTGTTGTTGATTTTTCAGTTTTATTTTGATATTTTTTCTATTTCATTTAAAAGCCAAAGGGACTTTTATGCGAAAAAAAAAATACAGAAATGTAATAAGAAAATCACAACAGTTTAAGATTTATTGCCATTTCTTTCCACTTTATTATTATTATTTTTTATTTTTTTTCATTTTATAGCAAAACCAAACTAAAGCAATGAAATTTTTGAGTCAAATAGCAAAGGAATTGGTATTTTATACTTAAGTTTTGTTAAAATGTAGACTTAGAAGCACAACAATGTAACCAATTTCAAATTGTATACGTTTTTTTTTTTTTCTTTTTCAGAGAAAACAAAAATATTGTACTTTTGTTGTATTTACAGCCAGCATACATATATGTACAATATGATGAACAAAATACCAGTTTTATAATGCCTGAGAAGCACATGGCTTTTATTTGTGTACTTATGTATTTTTAGAAAAAAGAAAGTGGCTGGAAATATAAAATATTAATGAAAAAGTGATATACAATACATAGACTGAAAATATAGACTTTGTAGGGTACAACAATTATCGTGTATAAACACTTATGCAGGACATACATAAATTCTTACGTTTCCTTGCTAGTCACTAGTGAGAAATATTATTTCGCCTGACTTTCAAATGTCTGAAGTATACAAGTCATCCGATTAAAATTTCCAACTGGGCATCTGAGCTGGTAACAATGGAAGTTTTAAACTGTGTTTGCAATAATATTGTCATAAATACCACGGCATATATAAGACATGAAAATAGTATTTTTATTGTACTTAGTTCTTATTGTTATTGTTGCAAGTTTCTTAAATGGATTTTCTATTAACAGAAGAATATGGATTGGTTTGTCAGCAGCTGGCTTTAAGTTAAAACTTAAGATTAAAAAACTTAAATTGTTTCTAAATGAATTAACAACAAGCAATATATTTAGATGTATTCGTGGTTTTTCGCCAAACCAGGACTCTATGATGTATCAATCATGTTTTTAAGTTATTCGGTTTTCGTAAAGTTGATTTCAATAGATATACTCAAATGTCTATATCGCGCCAGCTATCTATAATGATCCAAAATATATATAAATATATTTTTATTAAAACTCGCAGCTGACCAGAGTCTTTACCTGGTTCTTTAAGGGTTACAATTACACGCAGAGAAAAAATATAGTTGTGCATGTTTACAGTAACCATTTCCACATTTTTAAAAGATTTTTAACAATATTTTAATCACAGTAACTATTTACATGATTGTGGTAACCATAATATGGTTAACCTACGATTCACATGATTGTATCAATCATATATACGATTACAGTTTGGTTATATGTTTGTGACAACCATTGTGATGATGAATCTTTATATCAATTAGTCGAGAGCAACATAATATGGTAAAACCTTAATCATAAAAATGGTTGCCACAAACATATACTTGTTTATTGTATCAGTATATATGATTTATAAAATCAAGTGAATCGTAAGTTAACCATATTATGGTTACCACAAATACTGTTAAAAAGCTTTTAAAAATGTTGAAATGGTTACTGTAAACATGCACAACTATATTTTTTCTCCGCGTGTAGCTACAGTATTTCTCCTGACTGCATCATTGGTGAGATCACTTCGGTGAGCACGCAGTGGCTGTGGTTAAAATCAAAAGCGGGTAGAAGATCGTTGGTTAAATGCCTGATAATTGTACTAGTGGCAAACATCGGGCAATCAAAAGCATCTTACTAAGGGCTGATGGTGACTCGACAGAGCCATTAATTAATAGCGAAATGCTATTGGCTCTGTGTTTAGCAAGTGTATTGGAGTGGTGTTGTTCGTGTCATAATTTAATTTTCAGTTTTATTTTAAGGTAGTTGCGATATACTACCTTCCTATGTCTGTTAGAAACAGGAATAGGAAGGTATTATCCTTATGCCTTTCTTTATGGCCTTGAGATATTTTCCGGCATTTCTCTACATAATCTAGCCAAACTATGCTTTAATCGAGTTAGTAAGTATATTTGCAATCTTAAGTTTTGAGAACATATTTCAGTATAATGGGTTTTTCTTATCAATTTACGATTAACCATGCAATTTTATAAAATTGTTAAGCCTCCATATCTGGTTGAGAAATTCAACTTTAGCAGATCTTCTAGGATGGACAAACTGTCCAAATCCCTAATCTCTGTATATGAATACATCTTTTCTGTTCGAGTCACAAGATTATAGAACAACTGTCTTTCCAATGAAGATCGAAGGCTTACAATCTATTGAATTCTTAAATAAAATAAGAAACAGCTCATATGTCTGACTGGATTATAAGGCCAGATGATGCAGTTTTGATAATTGTATTGTAGGGCCCATACACAACACCGTCATAATTGACTGTGTATGAGCTTGTGATTGCACTAGCTGCTGGTGCTTTATCAAAACTAGTTTGATATTTTTTCGATTGTACTAGCATGATTGAATCGTGTGTTGTAAAATTAGCTCATAAAAGTTAAATAAAACCTAGTTCTCCTTTATTTTATAGCCATTTCTTCATCCAAATACGTTTTTTTTTACTAATTTTCCGTTTTCGTTTTAGGATAATATCATCAATATGTATAGCACAAATGTTATCGTTATTCATTATAATTTTTGGTAAACAATGAATTTTATACCTCAACCATTCATGATTATGCTTGGTGTTGTGTTTGGGCCCTATTAGGCCTTTTGGATTGACTAGCTATGGTTGGCAGGGAATAGGTAGTTCGAGCTCTTGAATAAGATGCATGTGCATTGATCCAAATTTAACACATCTAAGCTAAATATTAAAATACTAAATTTGCTATTAATTAGGGAAAATTGGCTACATATGTAACACCATTAAAACACCAATTAACTAATTAAATGCTATTTAAGTACAACTCCATTCAGAGGGGATAGAAAAAGAAAAGCTCGGGTATTTTAAAATACTTCTTAAGCAAATTAATGTAGTTTAGAGCCTCTTAACACCTAGATGTATCAAATAAACTCTCAACAAAATGCCATTTGCAAATTCAAAACAGACGAAAGAAATCATTAAGATAAATTGATACTTTTTCTTTATTTGTAATGCACTTTTAACAAAGCTGGAATCAAAGAAGTTAAAATACTCTTACAGGGACGACAAACAATTTTCTAATAGTACTTTTATAATGCAACCTTTTGATTCGAATATTACTTTATGCGTCTAATACAACATTTTGCAACTAATATTAATTATACCCTTCACCATGAGTGGCAAGGATATATATAAGTTTGTCATTCCGTTTGTAATTTCTACATTTTTTATTTGCGACCCCACAAATTATATATATTCTGGATCGTTATAGATAGCGAAGTCGATATAGCCATGTCCGTCTGTATGTTGAAATCAACTTTCCGTAGCCCCCAAATAACTTACAAACATAATTGATACATCAATATATCGGGAATTCTTCCGGCTCGGTGGCTATTTAAAAACGAGAAAATCGGCCCACAAATGTCCGAGATATACGGAAAAAACCGGGACAACCTCGATTTTTGGCCTATTTTTGATCAATATCTGGATTATTAAGTCATTAATATAGACAATATGGATATCAAATGATAGATATTTTAAAGTCCATTGCAACGATGTATGTATATAAGGCTATATATAGTAATTTGGACCTACAATGGGTCAAAATCGGGAAAATTATTTTTTAAACCGAATTTTTTTTACCAACTAATTTTTTTGTCATACATTTTTTTCACTAATAAATATAAAAAAAATAAAAAATGTTGAAAAAAAATTAAAAAAAGTATTTTGAAAAACAATTTTGAAAAAAAAAATAATTTTGTTTACCTAAAAATATTTAAAATTATTATTTTAAAGTATAATTTGTTGTATCAGATTTGACACAGCCGAATAATAGCTCTTTTACTTGTTTTTTTTATACCCTTCACCATCGTGAGAAGGGTATATATGTATAGGTTTGTCATTCCGTTTGTAATTTCCACAATATAATTTTCTGACCCTATAAAGTATATATATTCTCGATCCTTGTAGACAGCGGAGTCGATTAAGCCATGTCCGTCTGTCTGTCTGTTGAAATCAGTTTTCTGAAGACCCCAGATATCTTCGGCATCCAAATCTTCAATAATTCTGTCAGACATGCTTTCGAGAAGTTTCCTATTTAAAATCAGCAAAATCCGTTCATAAATAACGAAGATATAAGCAAAAATCCGAAACAACCTCTGAAAATTTCATAAAAAAAAGACAATTTATTGCATGCTTTAACAAAAAAGCAACAAAACGTATGTTTGGATGTGTGTTGGCTTCATTGCTTTGCGTATATTATTTTTTTTTTGGTGTTTGACAAAAAAGCAACAAAATCGTATGTTTGGATGTGTGTTTGTTTTATTGCTTTGCGTATTTTTTTTTTTTTTTGGTATTTCGTTTCTTTTGACGTTGTTTTTATACCCTTCACCTTCGTGACAAGGGTATATATAAGATTGTCATTTCGTTTGTAACTTCTACAATATAATCTGTTCGTCAGCAATTAAAAGTAAAATTTTGAAAAGTTTTCTTGATATATTTAGGATGCTATACGCTGAAGACGGGCAATTAATGCATTCACAACAAAGGTGAAGGGTATATAAGATTCGACATAGCCGAATATAGCACTCTTACTTGTTTCTCTTAAAAGTTTTGTATGCTTTTCAAGGTGCATTTTTTTAATGGTATTTTTTACTTTAACAGTACTTTTTGCTTCTAAAGATACTTGTTTGCTTTTAGTTGTAATTTTGACTTCTATTAGTACTTTTTATGATACTTTTTTCTTCGTGTTTTTTGCTGGTTCTTTTGGAATAAATTTCCAGAATATCCAATATTAAAGTAATTTTAAAGAACTTACTGTTTTCATGTTAGAAAACCTGTGAGGAGATACTAATTATACCCTGCACCACCATAGTGGGGAGGTCTAGTTTAACATCCACCTTCGACTCAGAATCACTTTCTGAGTCGATTAAACGATGTCCGTCCGTCCGTCCCTCTGGCTGGCTGGTTGTCCATGTAAACCTTGTGCGCAGAGTACAGGTCGCATTTTTGAAGATATTTCAATAAAATTTGGTACATATAATTTGTTCGGCCCAAGGACTAAGCGTATTGAAACTGGCTGAAATCGGTCCATTATTTCACCTAGCCCCCATACAAATGTCCTCCCGAAAGTGGACTTTATCGGTCATAAATGTTTAATTTATATATGTGTCTACACACGTTTTTCTCCAAATAAGTTTTATATATACGGAATTCATGTCATAAAATTTTATTATGATCGGCCCATAATTAGTCATAGCTCCCATATAAGGCCTATATCCAATAATCACTTTAACGAGCATAAATCTACTAAAAATGTTGATATGCACATAAAATACATTAATCACACCACCTAATTTCATGGTGATCGGTCCATAATTGGTCATAGCTCCTATATAAGGCCCACAACTAAAAAACCCCTAACGAATATAAATTATTGAAATTTTTGAAAGAAAAATGTTTTTGCTCATTTACTAGGGTATTAAATGGTCGGGATTGACCGACCATACTTTCTTACTTATTTTCAGATATAAATATGTAGAATATAAATTTGGTCAATACACAATCGGTGTCGTAGCGTAGTATCGTTGTATGTCGTAATTTTTTTGTTAATGTTTTTAAAAAATTTAGTTTGAAAAACATTTATGACATACAACTTACAACGCTACGACACCGATTGTGAATCGGACAATTGTATATTAATATTATTGTTCAAATCATAATTAAATATTGAAAGTTATGTTAAATAGCTTTAATACAGTTCTATTTCAACAACTTTGCTAACAATGTCGCGGGATAAATCCTAATAAATATTCTTCTAACAAAAAACTTTAAAGTTTTAAACCACATTACGAGCAATTCTCTATGGAGTTTTAGACAAACATATAGTATTGTACCGGTATTTTCTTTTAACGTTATCAATAGATTTGTTTGTTGTTTAGATATTGTAACTGCTATATATACTTTTTTTTCTTTGGCTTCAAAACCCTCTTTCACAAATTATTGCAACAATCAGTAAAGCATATTGAATCTCATACAAAGCAACTGTATAAGATACGTAATTTAAGGATATTAAGGATATTATTTTTACGCTCCAATACATTACAACAATCTGTTTATGTTGTAATGTATTGGTGTGTGTGTGTGTGTGTGTGAGGATATAGAAAAAAAAAACACTGATGAATGTATGTTTTTCTTAAAAATTAATTTATTTTCTTTCAATTACGACACTCTGTCTCTATTTTTATAAAATTCCAATTCATTGTAAAGCTAAAAAAAAAAAAAATTAATATAAAAAAAGAGAGAAACAAAAGTTAGCAGGAGGTTTAATATTAGGTGTTATTACAGACATTTTAAACATTTTGTTCTGTAATTTATTATGATCGTTCCATATAAAAGTACGAACCAAGCTTATGGGCAACAATGTATTTGATTATTGGTGACATGCCATAACGCCATAACTATAACAGTAAAATGCTTATGATATGTTTATGGTTACGGCTATGGCGAACCTTATGGCTCCTTAGGAAAATCAGTTTAATGTTCATAATTAACTAAAAACATTAGTACCGCTATGAAATTCGACATGAAAAACAAGTGGGCAAACTTGTGCAAACTTTTTTTCTTGTTCTTGAAAATAGAAATTTAAAATCTTATTGCGGATATAACAGTTTTTGTACATTTGCTAACTTTAAAAAGCTTATCTCTTTATTTTTTGGTAAATAAAAATTTTAAATTTTCTTATTAAGAAAAAGCTGCTGATCATGTATTTTAGACAAAAACAAATCAATGTAGAACCTCCATTCGTTTACCCACATAAAATATTATATAAACCTCGGATAACTCATTGTAGTCGAGTGGTCTTTTTACTAACCACATTTTTTATAGTCCTTAAAACATAGTTTATTGGCATATATTGCCATTTTTTTATGATTTTTTGCAAAACTTTGCCGTCAGGATGCTCTGGTTAGATAAACATATTAATTTGAAAATATTTTAAAAATCAGTTTTTTTTAAAGACTTTCAAGCATTCAATAAAAAAAGCACAGAGTGTTTATTGTTCATCGAATTCAGTGTAATTTAATATTTCTTTTGTTTAGTCAGAAAATTTTGTCCAAAAATATTCGATTTCAAAAAGATTTATAGGAAACAAAAGAGGTGGTTAGTAAACTAACCACTTCACTCCACAAAAAAACCTTGGAATGGGGTGGTTTTTTATGTTTTGATTTATTTTTTCTTACGTTTTATAATAAACTAACCTTGATTAAAGTAAAAATGCATTTGTTTTGATTTTAAGCTTAAGTATATACAAAAAAGTGTGACTGATAGAGTTAATGAAAAGAGTGTGATGAGTAAAAATAGAAAAAAGCTGAAATTTCCAAAAAATATCTTTAACAACAATATTTTGTTCTTGTTCCTGAATATAAAGAAGAACTTCACCTTTAAAAACCTTATTTTTGAACGAATTGTCATAGTGTTTATTTGCATTCAACGTCTACCTTTGTTAATACTTTCATGTTGGGAACATAATGTGAAAGACAAGACGGCACATTCTATTTGGAAAGATTTAAATGACTTTCAGACACTGGACTGTCATCACGTACTAAAGAGTTTAAGTCTGCTGACCAGGAAGTTTTCTTCATTCTGAAGATATTTCTTCTACGAGTATTTCATGTATTTTATGCCCATTATGCAACTGTCGTCGATTTAAGAATCTTTAAATTTCTGATCGAATTTCTGCTGTTAATTGTCTTTCGAGAACTTACATTGTCAACACTCGTAATTGCTTGATTTTTAATGACCACCATCATACATTGCTGTATAAGGATTTTCCTATTTTACACAATGCAACCAATATATTGCCTACTACTTCTAATAATTCTAGTGCGGTTCTACGATACTCTTAAAATAAAATAAAAACAATTAAGAGTGCAATACTCGGTTATGTCGAATCTTATATATCCTTCACTTTTGTTGTGGATGCATTAATTTCCCACTTTCAGCGTATAGCATCCTAAATATATCAAGAAAACTTTTAAAAATTTTACATTTAATTGCTAACAAACAGTTTATAATGTAGAAGATACAAACGAAATGACAATCTTGTTGTTTTTATACCCTTCATGCCAAATAAAACGAAACACCAAAAAAACAAAAACAAACTACGCAAAGCAATGAAACCAACACACATCCAAACATACGTTTTGTTGCTTTTTTGTCAAACACCAACGAAAAACAAACTACGCAAAGCAATGAAACCAACACACATCCAAACATACGTTTTGTTGCTTTTTTGTCAAAGCATGCAATAAATTGTATTTTTTTGATGAAATTTTCAGAGGTTGTCTCGGATTTTTGCTCATATCTCCATTATTTATGGGCAGATTTTGCTGATTTTAAATAGCGAACTTCTCGAAAGCATGTCTGACAGAATTATTGAAGATTTGGATCCCGAAGATATCTGGGGTCTTCAGAAAATTGATTTCAACAGACAGACAGACGGACATAGCATAATCGACTCCACTATCTATAAGGATCCAGAATATATATACTTTATAGGTTCGGAAAATTATATTGTGGAAATTATAAACGAAATGACAAACTTAAATATACCCTTCTCACGAAGGTGAAGGGTATAAAAACTCATTTAATTTTCTTCACTTTCCTGGCTTTGACAACGTCTCAAAACTAAAAATTTTAACTTAAAGTAATGACAATTCACAGTATGATGCAGAATTTTGTTGCTTATCGAGCTGCATACTTAGTTTTTTTAAATTAATTTTTTGCTCTTTTGGTCAGGTTTTCTGCCTAATTGCTCCTTAGTAGGACATAGCTAGACTTTCGTAATAAGGTGTAATTTATCCTTTTAAATTCACTAAAGCTACATTTATAATATCTGAATTTTCATGTAAGTCTAGAGACCCAAATAAGGGAACCACCTATTTTCAAAAGGCTATTAGTTGCTTTTTTCAGCGGTAATTTAAAACACTTGAATATTTGTAAAGGTTTCCAGGTTTCCATATATTTTGTTCCCAAATTTAATTACTTTACTTTACAACCATTAAAAACACCTCATTTTACATTATTACGTATTGCTGTATGGTACATTGTACATCTTGTAGTACAACTCAAACACATTACAATGATGTTAAATTTTTAATACGGTATAAGTGTAAAACATCCATTAAAGACATACAACAAGAACAAAACAAACACTGCAACAGCAAGAGTGTGTGTATGTATGTATGTTTGTATATGAAAAGAAAATTTAAAAATAATTTTATACACAGACACATATACACATACATACTTTTATAAAACATGTTGTAAAACATTCAATAATACATACCAATAAACAATTTAAGGTGATTTCAAAGATGCAGTGAAATGCATTAAAAAAAAAAAATCCTGCTAAAAAAAAAAAACAAAAACAAAAAAGAAATTTTTCTTCATAGAAAAATGTGGAGAATTTCCTTTCTTACAGGTGAACAGCGTAAAAATGGCGCTGAGAAACAAGCCAAAGATGAAACGAAAGGAAGGAAGAAAAGAAAAGAAAAAAACTATTAACGACAAATTGCAATCATTGTTTCTGTGATGAATTTCCGACATTTTTTTCTTAACACTCAAATACAATAAACACTGAGACAAGAAGTAGGAGCTATAACATACAGTAAGACCTTGATAACATGCTATAAACACTTGGAATTCGGAGTTTTTTTAAATTCTGTTCATCATTTTATTACTTAAATAGCTTACATTTTATGTATTTATATAACAAGTAGCTGCTATAAAGGTTTTACTATTTATGTCATCCTATTTTAGCTTTAAAATCAATACCAACTATAGCACAAAAAAAACATCTTGTTTTCTCTCTTTGTTTTCCTCTTAAAGTGGCTACATTGTATTATTGTTGCATTAAAAAAAAAAACGTTACTTCTTTTCTTAGGTTCTTTGCTACAGCTAAAAAAAAACAAAAAAACTACTACTATTATTTACTAAGTGTCCTTGTTTTATGTTCCTCATTAGTAGCAGTCGTATAGCAGTGATGTTAGTTTAGTGGTGGTGTTAGCATTGGTATTGTTTCGATGTTGCTAGTATACCATTTTACTTTTTCTGTTGACTGTTACACTTGTACCAACACAAAAATTTATTACCAAATTCAAGTGTTATTTGTTTAATGATGAAACTTCAAAACTGCAACAAATCATTTATTTAACTATTGTACAGCATCCTATAGTATTAGTTGCCAGTATGTTTTATGACCATAAAACATTGTGTGCTGCTACATGGCGTAAAGAATGTTGTAAAATGTTTAACATGTTATAAATACCTACAATGCCAGCTATAAATTAGAGTTAGTATTTAATAAAATTGGAATTTTAAGGTAAAAAAACATAGAGGATTATAAAATGATGTATTGGGTGGAACTAAAAAAATAGAATGACAAAGAATTTTTTTTATCAATTAAAAGATTTAACATTATTCAAGAAATAAGTTACAAAATAAATTTAACATTTTAAATAGTATTGGGGAAGGAGTTAAATTTTCAAAATATTAATTTCTAGATCCTAAAATAGAAATTTTCATTCAATCATTAATCAGACTAAAGTTCAAAATTTTAACTGCAGTTGCCTCTTAATTAGTCATAGCTCCCATATATGGCCCACTTCCGAAAATCACTTTAAAGAGCATAAGTCTTTTAAAAACGCTGGTATTCACATAGAATTCAACAGAACTAAGATTCATATATATATAAATCATAGAACCTATTGGGTGTATGACTTAAAAATGCGGGATTTTTTAAAATGTTTAGCTTTTATTTTAAAACTTTTTGTACAATATAAATCCATCCAAAGTATTGGCCATTGTTATCACATCTTTCTGGCAACATATGGATTCCAAAACAATAGAACACTATTTGGGCCAAGAAGTAATCAAGCCAATATTGGATACTCTTTATCAAAGAGAAGCGTATTCCAAGGAGAACATTCTGAATCGACGGGCATGGACCATAAGGCGAATTAGGCAAAACTTCCCAAACACTTCTATCTTAATAGTTTTCAACAGAAATTGCAACATTAGGAGAGTTTCTCGGCCAATGCTCGCTTCAAACGAATCAGTTGCATTTGGCACAGGTTCCCTGTGATGTTCTTACCAGATTTCAGCAGCTCATAATAGATACGACCCTCTTGCTACCACCAAATACAGAGAATAACCTTAGCGCCATAGATATTAGGCTTTGGTGTCGATTCGGCTAGTTGGCCGGGCTTCACATACGTTCTCTTACGCTTCTGTTTAACGTAATGGATCAGTTTTGAATAGCAAGTAATGATTCGATGGAGATTTATTTTATTTTATAGCGTTCAATCAGCATTACAGACATACAAAATCAAGGTCTCTCAACTTTAATTCGTATGATGAGATGAATCCTGCTGCTAGCTGATCGAGTAGCTCCCTAGCTCTTGTTGAGATTGACAACAATCTTTGCGGCATTAGCCTCCAATTCCTGGTCTTCAAACTTGTTTGGCTGGCCTGGGCGATCTTTGTCTTCCGCACTAAAATCACCACTTCTGTAACGCACAAACCATCTCTCGCCCGTTGAAACCTATAAAACACATTCACCATAAGCTTCGGTAAGCTATCGATGTGCTTCAGAGGCACATTTTTTAAACTATCGAAGTAAACTACAAAATTCTACATTTTCGAATCAAACAAAAACTTTGTTATTCCTATCTACATATTGTAGATTCCGCATTTTTAAGTCAAACGCAAAGGCGCAGATCCGGGGGGGAGTGAAATCGGAATTCCCCCCCAAAACCGAAAAGTTTTCAAATAAAAAAGAAGAAAAAAAGAAAAATTTAGAACAAATTTTGACGTGGTTGACGTGGATCCGCGCCTGCAAATACCCAATAGTATATATCATCTAAACTACTTCACTTAAGATGCAGTGTATGCAAATATTATTCAGGATAATCCAGTCATTCAAAAACATTTGGTTGTAATCAACGTGGTTACATAAAGGGTTTTCCAATAAGAGGTGTTGTTTTTGAATCACCCGGTATTTCGGTAGCTGTCACTTTTGAAGCTTTTATTATTTGACATTTGACAAATAGAAACTAAGCCATTACTAAAAATGGAACGATACACGCTTCAACAGTGCATTGAAATTATTAACAATTCACTACAAAAATGCTGAAAATCTTGCAGTCACAGTTCGCAAAACTAAAGCATTTTTGGGTCGTCGTGAAGCACCTTGTCGGACCGCAATACAGAAATTGGTGGACAA
Organism: Calliphora vomitoria; assembly: GCA_942486065.2. NCBI lineage: Eukaryota > Metazoa > Arthropoda > Insecta > Diptera > Calliphoridae > Calliphora > Calliphora vomitoria. Next base: position 18,356,953 of record OW818029.2, read on the forward strand.
ATTCGAGCTGTTGGACAAGTTAGTGATGTAAAGAATAAAACCCGTGCACGTCGCTCAAGAACAACTGAGAATATTGCTGCTGTAGCCCAAAGTGTTGAAGAAAACCCAGGTTTGTCCATTCCTCGTCGTTCTTTGGAATTGGGCATTCCACAAAAGTCATAATACCGTACCTTGTGGTCGGAGGTGGATGATATTGATCTGGACTACATTTACTTTGAACAAGACAGCGCTATATGCCACACAATCAACGAAACCATTGGGAAAGTTTCCGGACCGTGTTATCTCTCGAAGAGGTGATCACAATTCGCCACCGAGATAATGTAATTTAACACCTTGCGACTTCTTCCTTTGGGGCCACGTGAAAGATAAGGTCTACGCCTCAAAGATAGAATTCGTGAGGCTATCGAATACATAGGGCAACCACTTTACGATATGGTTATGGAAAATTACATAAAAGGATATGGTCCTGCAAGCGTGGTCGTGGTGGCCATTTGGCTAATGTTTTTGTTCATTACTAACGGCATACCTTTCTCTTTATTATGAAATAAACATCCAATCGTTTATCTCAAAAAATGCAATTTTCCTTTGAATACCAAAATAACACCTCTTGTTGGAAAACCCTGTACAAGGTGAGTTACAGGGTGCCATAAATTGCGATACTTATAAATACTGTGAGATATGAAAGGAAAAATCCACAAAAAATATGCACTAACTAAGAATTCTAGAATTTAGAATGTTTAGAATGTAAGGTAAAAATTAGCATAAAAGCGAATAAAGTAAAACACTTTATCATCTAATTTATAAAGTCAAATAATTAGCATAGAGTTGTTGGTACTTTTCTTATTGCCACATAGATTTCAGTACGACATACACGCAGAAAAAAAAATATAGTTGTACATTGTTACTGTAACCATTTCAACATTTGTGCATGTTTACTGTAACCATTTCAACATTTTTAACAATATTATAGTCACAGTAATTATATATATGATTGTCGTAACAATAATATGGTTAACTTACGATTCACATGATTGTATCAACCATATATATGGTTACAGTAAACATGTATATGTTTGTGACAACCATTTTTATGATGAAGGATTTACCATATTATGTTGCTCTCGGCTAATGATATCATAATCTGTGAACAACATATGATAAAATTATTCATTATGACAATGGTTGTCACAAACATATACATGATTACTGTAACCTTACCATAAATTAATAAGTTCATAATATGATAAACTCACTCATATGTACCAGAATGAAGTAAAAATAAACGAAGAAGATGGTAAAGTTACTTTTTTCCTTTAGGAACAGAAACGAGAAATTGTCACTTTTTCTTTGTTTGTGGTACTTTTTGATTTGTATACATAAATTAAGCTAGAATCATGAAAGTAGTCAAATATTTTTCTTATAAGTATTTATGGTTCTTTTATATTTGTTTATGTTAATGAACCTAGAAACAGAGGCTTAAATATATAGTAAAAATCAGCAAAGGAGAACAATAATCTCCATCCAAAAGGTACGTTTTCTTTACTTTAAAGCTACTTTTCAATTTATCTAAATAAATGCTTCTAGCTACATATTCATATTGTTACGTTTTAACAACAACAACAACAACAACAGTTCAAATAGTCACTCAGTGTCTATATACACGTTTATCAATTCACAAAAATGCACACACACTTTATAATGTACAAACTTAAATGTACAAGGCAGTTGATATTAACTCTAACAGCGCCTATGATCAACTCAACTCACTACTGCAACCTCTGCCACTTTCGTGAATCTTCTACAATGCTCTTAACGGACATTCGAATTCTACAGCTTTCGATGTCAATGCTAGCAGCTTAAACATTTAGTGTTGCCATACTTATAAACAATGCTTATAACCGCATGCTATCAACATTGTTGATAAGTAGAAGCTTCTACTGATGTACGTGTTTATAAACATAATGAATGCTGCAGGCAATCGTTACAGACTGTTAAATTCAAATCGCTATTGCAATTTCGTAACAATATGTACTTATATTTCTAGGTGAGGTAGATGTCAGCCAAAGGTGCATATGTTCTTGAGTCAGGTGCGGAACCAGGTCAACCATTTGGGGGAGGGAGGAAATCAAAATTTGTTAAACATTTTTCTTTTTTTCTTCTACTTTATATGAAAACTTATCAGTTTTGTGGGGGGAGAGGGTAATTCCAATTTCATCCCTCTGGGTACGCGCCTGTCCTGAGTGAAGTACCCCTGCTACTTTTAGATTTTTCTATATTTAGAAACCCAGAAACTTAAAATTAAATGCATATTAAAGTAAAAGTACTTAAAATTCAAAAATTCTAAATAAATGAAAAATCTGTACAAAAAATTCAACACTTAATAATTTTACTTTCTTTCTGATGCTGCAGTCATTCATATTTTATTCAACTATTTACAGGATAACTTTTTTGCAACAATAAACTACTTATTAAATTTAAAAATTAAATACAATATGGAAATGTGTTATATTTTAAAACTTCTGAACAAAATATTTTTTCTCACTAAAAAAAGCAACATTTTGGAAGAGTGTGTTGAGGTCAACTGTATAAAAATTACACCATTTCACAAGACAATATTTTTGTGGTCATAGGGAAGAGTAGCTTAAGACGACATAACAGCGAATTGATAATGAAAAACATTTTTAGCAGAAATTGTGTCAAATCTTCTCAATTTGTCAATACCTTTTTTTAAAACTTGTTTGATGTCTTTAAAGTTACATATTTTTTGAAAGAAACAATAAAAATTTGGAATATTTCAAAACTTGTTTTTTCGACTTAAGCTATTCTTCCCTAAAGACACAGATTTGTTATAGCTTGAGCCAAATGTCTATCTAACAAAATACTTATTATCACTGCTTTCCCCCCATTTGTTTAACTCCAATACCAAACTTCTAAATGTTAGGTGCTTTTATGCAATTTCAGAATGTCAATTTTGAAACATAATTTATCAATTTTTGAAATGAAATTTTCTTTTCTGACCAACTGCAACAATATAACACAAATGCAACAAATATGTAGCAATAAATAAACGAATGATTGAGTGAGTGAGTGAGTGAGTGAGCGAGTGCATAATGTTTGTCAGACAGTTGTTGGTTTTATTGAATCGAGTTGTTTATTTGTTTTTTTTTTTTTTTTTTTTTTCAAAGGAAAACTTAATATCCTGTAAGTTATGTATGCCAATATAAGTACTTACACATAAGGATTCTTTACCTTTATATGACTACAAAAACCAAAACACACATAAAAATGGCATGCAAAATTCAAATGAGTTTGTAAAATAAGCTCATATAAATACTATTAAAAGGGGTGCTCTCAGTATCAAGTATTTGATTCCTTTTATTTAGACGATTTATTGTGGCATAAAATATTTAAGCAAAAAAAAAAAAACAATTTCATATTTGACTTTAAATGTAAATGTATTTAAAATGAAACAACTGAAGCAAATAATTTAAGAAGACTTAAAATTTTGATAACATTAAACAAAGAAGCTTAAGTTTAAGTAGAAAGAAATTGAATTAGAATAAATATATATAGAATAGAAACTGAGAGCGATGTCAGAGTTAGGTGTGGTGGAATATAATTCCGGTCATCACCTCTTTGGTATGACACAGAGTCTGAAAACTAGAATAATCTACTGTTTAGTTGAGGTCATTATAAAGACCATACTCCGCAAAGCGACAAAGGCTGGGAACATTCACTACAAAGTATTCACTGGGTAAACCCTATCGCTTTACATGTCCATAACTGAGGCAATGAGCACCTGTCCTACATAGGTCATTGAGCCTACTTGGCACTTTCCACCTTTGCATATTTAGTAAAGGATGAGGCTTGTAAATATGCAAGTCTCTTACCTTGTCCTTGTGCCTCACGGAAGGCTATCAGTTCTAGAATTGCACAGGATCTTCTTTGTCCATATACAGAATAGGTATACAGTGGTACAATCGGTAGTTAAAGATGTATGGTTCACAGTTAGGATCAAAATAGGTATATGGTGAAACAGGAGCAGAAATTTGTTTAACAACATTTAAAAAAGGAAAATATTCTTCAATATTTAAATCGGAAATTTGTATTTATTATTTCATTTGATCTAAGAGTGTTTGAAGAGTGGAAATTTTGCATTATCTTCATTTGAACTAGAGAGTGTTTTAAGAGTGGTACATGTATTCTTGAGACGTCGAATAACCGAGCTTCGCTCATGTCCTTAGCACCGTATAAGATTAACTCTGTTGGTGTCATGTACTGCAACATTGTGCTGGATACCAAGCCACGAGGTCCACTTTTGTAATGAACGGGCTTATTGTTTCACCAAAATGATGACCGACAGCCTAATGGACATGTCTGAGAAAGGACCAGGATTCTTATTCTCGCATTCGAATACGAACAAATACAAATACATTTGAACGTGCGAGTTTTTTTATTTTTGGAATTCTTTTATTTGATATCGAATAAAATGTATTGACGTTTATAATTATTGTGCTCAATAGCGAGCGAGTTTCTACTCGAATGCTAATAAACGTTCGAAATTTATTTCGATTACAAATGCGAGAATTTGCCCTCACATACTGGGTTTATTAGCCAATGGCTAGCTATGTATGGAATCAAACAACAAAACCAATTAATCTTACTGTCGAGTAGTTAAGAACAGTTAAAACATGCATGCAGAAAAAAAATGGTTGTGGTAAACATAAACATAATTTATGATTGTAGTCCAATCATATTATGGTAATTATTAGTATCATAAAATAAAATATTATGATCAAATATAATCGTAATATCATTGTCATGCATGATGCAGTAATCACATTTATGATTCAATGAAATCATATTATGATCCAAAGTAATCATATTTCAACATAAATTACTATTTAAAATCAAGTACATCGGCTCACAAATGGCTGAGATATAGGGAAAAAACAGCGAATACATCGACTTTTGTTTACCTTTTTCTTATCAAAATGTGTTGGCTATGAGAGCCTATCACTGCTTTGCCTATGCCTAGAGCCTATCACTGCTCTACTATGCATCTGAAAAATTACTTTTCAATGTATTTTTCTAAATTATTACAACTGATGTGAAATTTGATGTGACATTTATAGTCATCGATGCACAGTGTCGCCATTTGAATTTTTTCGTTGCAAAAATCATAACTTTTGAACCAAATGATAGATACACAGGGCAACAAAATTTAAAAAAAAATTTAGAGGCTTTTTAAACCACTACACAATTTTGTTATATTGTCGGTCCAGTAGTACAAATATGGTCCAAATTTTAAATTTTATGGAGAGATTTTTTTTTGTTGAATTTTTAAGTAAAATTGTGAATTTTTTTAGACGTTTCTCCACATAATTAACGACATCTCAAAAAGGGCCAGTCCGATGTTATTAAAATAAACTCAGAAAAATTAAAATTTACATAACCTTTAATCCGTTTATACATTGCGCTTTAATCGGCTCAGTAGTTTTGGAGTTATAATAACAAATTTAAGCAAAAAATATTTTTTTTACGTGAAAATAGCAAATTTTTTTGTTTTATAAAAATCATGAAAAATCTAAAATGGCAAAAATTGTTGAGATTTATGACTCTATCGCAAAGCCACGTGTAATAGCAATAAAATGAGATATCAATCATAAATATAGATCGATTATTTTCGAATTTATTCACAATTAAGTGAATTCGCTCTATTTTCACACAATATTAGTTTTTTGTTTGAGAAATATAAAATTGAGTAGTTAATGTTCTTCTTTCAATTGTTTAAATTATGAAAACATTTTCCCCATACTATGTACAAATTTTCTTATATATATTGGGTTTCAATCGGCTCAGTAGTTTTGGAGTTATAATAACAAATTTAAGCAAAAAATATTTTTTTACGTGAAAATAGCAAATTTTTTGTTTTAAAAAAATCATGAAAAATCTAAAATGGCAGAAATTGTTCAGATTCATGGCTTTATCGCAAAGCCACGTAGAATAGGAAGAAAACGATATATTGAACTTAAACATTTATGGATTCTTTTCAAAACTATTCGCACTTAAGTGAATTCGCTCCATTTTCACACAATTTTTGTTTTTTGTTTGAGATACATAAAATTGATTAATTAATGTTTTTCTTTCGATTTATTGAATTGTGAAAACATTTTCCCCATGCTATATACTAATTTTCTTATATATATTGGGTTTAAATCGGCTCAGTAGTTTAGGAGTTATAATAACAAATTGAAGCAAAAAATATTTTTTTTACGTGAAAATAGCAAATTTTTTGTTTTAAAAAAATCATGAAAAATCGAAAGTGGCAGAAATTGTTTACAATAATGGCTTTATCGCAAAGCCACGTGTAAGAGGAATAAAATGAGGTATCGACCATAAAAATCGATGGATTTTTTTTCGAATTTATTCACAATTAAGTGAATTCGGTCCATTTTCACACAATATTAGTTTTTTGTTTGAGAAATATAAAATTGAGTAGTTAATGTTCTTCTTTCAATTGTTTAAATTATGAAAACATTTTCCCCATACTATGTACAAATTTTCTTATATATATTGGGTTTCAATCGGCTCAGTAGTTTTGGAGTTATAATAACAAATTTAAGCAAAAAATATTTTTTTACGTGAAAATAGCAAATTTTTTTGTTTTAAAAAAATCATGAAAAATCTAAAATGGCAGAAATTGTTCAGATTCATGGCTTTATCGCAAAGCCACGTAGAATAGGAAGAAAACGATATATTGATCTTAAACATTTATGGATTCTTTTCAAAACTATTCGCACTTAAGTGAATTCGCTTCATTTTCACACAATTTTTGTTTTTTGTTTGAGATACATAAAATTGAGTAGTTAATGTTATTCTTTCAATTGTTTAAATTTTGAAATCATTTTCCCCATACTATGTACAAATTTTCTTATATATATTGGGATTCAATCAGATCAGTAGTTTCCGAGTTGTAATAACAAATTGAAGCAAAAAATATATTTTTTATGTGAAAATAGCTAACTTTTTTGTTTTATAAAAATCATGAAAAATCGAAAGTGTCAGAAATTGTTTAGAATAATAACTTTATCGCAAAGCCACGTGTAATAGCAATAAAATAAGATATCGATCATAAAAATCGATTGATTCTTTTCGAATTTATTTACAATTAGGTGAATTCGCCTATTTTTACAAAAAAAAATTATTTTTTTTAATCCGTAAAAGAAGTTATATCAAAAAGACTAATCATAACTCTTTTGATGTGCCGCAGTGATGAAATAAATGGATCGGAAGATGCTGCTAACATGTTGAGGAGGTCCTCATTTTGTCTCACCCTTGATAATTTGAAAGTGTTCAGCAATTTGTTTAGGAACTCCTGTGTTTCTTAAGAAAGCTCTCGTATTAGCAAAGTCTGATATTCATTTATATCTTTGCCATGCGCCAATATATTTTATGAACTGTCGCAGTCAACTTTTTCTGTGGATATAATTATGTTAAAAGTGATGCAGCATATTCTCGATATTTTTTTAGAATCAACTTTTTCCTTGCAGTTTAAAATATTCAAGATCGTTCCCAATCTGTTAAGGATTTCATTGTTTATTCCACTGATTCGAGTTGCAGGTTCATCATTTTCAAAAGATCTCCTCAAACTGTTTCCATTGTTTGAGTTTCCGTATCCATACTTGGGGCAGTCTAGTTTAAGTGCAACTTGTTTGAAAAACGCTTCCTATAATCGATTCTTTCTGATCCTTAGTTATAGTTCCACCTCTTGTGGAAGCGTATACGCTAATTTTAACAAGAACTCCTGAATTTAGGGAGCAGAATTTAACAATAACGAACGAAATAATAACAATAAGAATGGAATGTCATGCATTTTTTGACAATTTATAACATATAAAATTACCCAAAAATGCATGCAACACAGTTTTGGAACCACAGGCTGAACATTTTTGCATTAGGTAAAGAAATAATCAAAGAACTTATTTAGAAAATCTGGCAAATACTTATAAAAATTTTTAGTTTTTTTTTTTTAATTTCCATCAAAGTTGAGAAATATTGAAAAAATGCTAAAGCAAACAGTACTATTTTATTTTGTTCTTTTCTTAATTAATAGATCTATCAATAGAATCAAAAATAATGACAATCCGTTACCTAGTTTTCGAGATATTGTGTCTGAAAGCGAACTAAATTACCTAAAAATTTACTGAAAATCAGTCAACTTTGAAGGGCTATATCTTCTGAACCAAAAATCTGATTAAAATAAGAGTAGCATATTTGAAATCGTTGGACAATTTCTTGTAAAACAGGTTTATTCATTATTTTGTAGGGACACATGAAATTTTTGCAACCTCACTTGTTCTACAAGCGCTACTGTGCAACGCCTCAACTCTACTCAAATGTGTTAAACTACAGACTCAATATAGCTGGTCTAATTTAGAAGATATTTAGCGAAAAGACTAACAATTAATAGTAGTAAATGTGCCAAAACAACTTTCTGAATTTTCCTAGCAGAAACTTTGATTTGCAAGTAATAAGGTAAAATTCTAAATTCTGGCACATCACTGCTTACACAATAGCATTTTAACTTATAATTTTAACACGGTGATGAAACTGAAGGCTAGTACCTACCACATCCACTAAAACTAGTTAGAAGTAATGACATTACTTAGGTCTTACAGAAGCTGTTATCAGTAAAAACAGAATGTGCCCAGTTATATAACAGATAATTAATAAATCATTACACGACTACTTCTTTGTAATACAGACGGTATGTAGTAGGCATTAAAAAGTAAGTTATTAAGTAATTGCAAGTTATTACCTAGTTTTTACCAACTATATTCAGCTATTTATCAATTAAACCACTCAACAGAATATGTACGTACGATACCGTACTCTCCGTAACTCTCCAATAAAAAGTTACACAATTATAAGTGCATATTGCATACAGATATGTAATACATATGTATGTACATATATTGAACCAACAAAGAATCGAAAAAATAAACTGAACTTTTACATTTAGTCGAGTATTAGTAGACGTATGTTGGCATATTAGAGTCAAAATCTGTAAAGAGGTTTAATTGAAAAAACAACAACACAAGCATGAAAAATTTAAAGCAACCAGCACACACATCTAACATACAACCATAATACATACACCAGCAAGAAAATATGCCAACAAACCAGCTAACAAATCTACAAAGATACAAGACATAAAGACTCCGAGATATTTCACACCATAAAGAAGCTTTAAAATTGGAATAAACTCAAACGCAACGCAACGCATCTGCATAATGCGTTCGAAAACCAACTGTCAGTCTTAGATATATACTGTACATACAAACATACATACTTATGTAGTACATATGTAGGTATGTTTGTCAGTTTGTGTATTTTAGTTTTCATCATTGTCAACTTCATTTGCTTGTTACATCTACACATTAAGGATTCTAAAAATTTTGTGTGTTGCACCATTGCAACAGCTACTGGAGCAACACTTGCTTGCCACTGCTGGTGTACACTGATAACTGATTTAACAACACAACATACACACAAAATACTACAAAAAAAAAAAAAAAAAAGAACCCCAACTTATGGGCTTTAAAATTCTAGTCCCCAAACAAATATTCATTCACTCATTCACTCATACGCAGACACTTCAAGGACTAACTAACACATGAGACAGCAGACAATAGAGTGTGTTGATAAAAAAAAAAGAAAATAGAAATAGATTTGTACCAAAGATGTCAAACCAAACCGAAACGAACCAATGCATTTAGTGGAATACAAGTGAGCATAAGACAGCCACACAGACAATCCATTTTAATTAAAGTTGATGCTTCTGATGACGCAGACACTGGCTACAACGGCTATGTTGATGGAGATGAAGACATGGGTTTGTAAACATTTTTAAAGAGAAACTAGTTTTCAAACTCCACTATTCAAATTATTTCGAATAATTTCCGTTAGGCACATTTGAGATTAAATTTAAAAGCTACTGCTTTTCTTACTTAAAAAATTAAAAAATAATTACAAGATAGACAATAAGAGCAAATTTAATATTTAAGGGGAAGTAAAGTAAGAGTAGTGCAATAATAAGCCATTAAATATTTTTTTTATTTAGAAAAAACAAATGAACTGTTGTAAATGTTAACTTGAGTTTTAATCGTAGTTTTTACTAAAAACAATGCGAAAGGATTTCTATGTTCAAAAGCTTATTTGTTTGTCCTTTTTGAAAAAGTCTTCAAAGCTTTATTTGAAATAACTTATTTTAAAGAGACCCCTTTTTTTGCTAAAACTTTGTATTTTTTATGAAAAATATAAATTTTTTAATAAACTGTTGTTTATTTAAAAACTGCTTTATGTAAAAAGCTTTTTCAATTTAAGAATTTCGTGATATACAACTTTTATAAAAAGCTGTTTTAATAAAAAATATTTTATTTAATCAAAAAGCTTTATTTTCAATTAATTGCTTTGTGATATAAAACTTCTTTAAAACGCTTTTAGTGAACTTTTTTATTTAACGAAAAAAACTTTTTACATGAAAAGCTTATTATTTTAAAAAAATTATTAAAACGTTTTTTTTTTATCTACCAATTTTGTGTCAAAAAGCTTTAATAGTTTTTTTTTAAATACCAATTTGGTGTAAAAAGCTTTTTTCAAAAAATCTGTATTTGTAAAAAATGCTTAATTTTGTAAAGGAAAGTGTGTAGGGAAAAAACTGGAAAAAAGCTTATTATTTTTTATGAAAAAGCTTCTTGCACTTTTTAGCTTTATTTAATCTAGGTGAAATAATTTTTTAGTGTAAAGACTTAAAGCTTATGTTTTTTTCAAGCTTACTTTAGATTAAAAGCTTTTCTATAAAACAGGTTTTTAGTTAAAAAAAAACATTGTACTAAAAAAGTTAGAAATAAAGCTTTTTAATATTGATAACTATTTTTCTTAATGAATATTGTGAAGTAAGCTTTTTTACTAAAAAACTATTTTTTGTGATGAAGCTTTTTTAATGAAAACGTTTTCTAGGTGCAGAGAAACAATAAGCTGTATGTGAAAAATGCTTCCTCTTAAGCTTTATTAGCTTATAAGCTTTTTTTTTTTTTGAAAAATAAACTTAAAAAAAATACTTTTTTTGATTACAAAATGCTGTATAAAATAAACTTATTATTTGTTATGGAAAAGCTTCTGTACATTTTTTAGCTTTATGAACTTAAAGTTTTTTTTTATAATCAAGATTTTTAGTGAAACTTATGTATTTTTCAAGCTTACTTTAGATTAAAGCTTTTCTATTAAACAGCTTTTTAGTGAAAAAAACATTCTACTAAAAAAGTAAGAAATAAAGCTTTTAAATATTGATAAACATTTTTCTTAATGAATATTGTGAAAAAAAGCTTTTTACTAAAAAAACTATTTTACGTGATGAAGCTTTTTTAATGATAACGTTTTCTAGGTGCAGAGAAACAGTAAGCTGTATGCGAAAAATGTTTCCTGTTAAGCTTTATTAGCTTATATGCTTTTTTTGGAAAAATAAACTTTAAAAAAAAAAAACATTTTTAAATTGAAAATTTTAAAATGTTATTTAGTTTAAAAGCTTTTAACTCTCTAATGACAATTTCTAAAAAAAAAATAGCTAAAAATGTTGCTAATAATTGTTTTTATGGTAAATTTGGGCATATGATTTCAAAAACAACATTCAAAAGTTTGTACAGTCAGTGGTTTACCAGCCAGGTGGCAAAAACTAAATGAGTGCCTTATGGCACCCTTAGGGCTTTAGAGATTGAAACATAATCGGGTTTTAGTTAGAATAGTTTGTAAATTTTTATTGAAAACAACTTCTTAGTGGTTCATCATTCAAATTTCTTAAGATTTCAAATCAAAGCAAAGAAAACCAAACAACATTTTGCTATATGAGGGAAAAACTAGTAGGCAATATATAATTCATCGTCTATTTGAATAAAATATTCCATTATCTACTTGAATAGAATAGCCCATCGTCTACTTGGAGAGAGTAAACCATCGCACAGTGGGGGAAATTAAAAAAAAAAGTGGAAATAAATCTGTAACTTCTAAATGAATCGCCCGCTCTTAATAAAATTTCCCATGGCTATAGAGGAGGTGTTGATATGTTTTGATCGAAATACAAAAGTGAAAAATAAATTAGTGAATTGTTTTTGACAATCCTACAATTCCCAAAAAACTTTTAAAAAATCCCAAAAAGGCACCAAGATCGGGTCTATAAAATCCCTTTGCACAATATTGAAGAACATATTGGGACATACAAAGCAGGTCTTAGTCTTTTGAAAGCAGCTATGCGATTTGAGAAAATGTTGTCTTAAGTTGAAATTTACATAGAAAATAGGTCTACTTCGGAAGGCTCTGGACGACGCAATAATATGAATTTTGGTATTATTTTACATTTATAATACTTCGCGTAATGTTATCTTTCAGAAAACTATAAATACATTAATTATCTTTTTCTTATTTTCTGTATAATTTAAAATGATTGTAAGTACTTTTTTCGAAAAAAAAATTGCGAAAATACTACTTTCTTATTTTTTGTAAGTAAGCACATAACTTTTGACTCAGTAAAGGTTTTTAAATAATTTTTTCTTACTATAATTAATAAATTTGTTGTTAATTCAAAAAAAAAATATTTCAAGAAAATCGAGATCCGTTATTAGCAAAAACGCAGACAAAGGTAGGTTAAAAAAATAAAATTTGACTTTTCAAATGCGAATAACTCGTAAACTATAAGATATGACTAATATATGACTAAAGCAAGGTTTTTTTGTAGATCTCTACGAGTAGATTTCATATGTATTAAAATCTATCAAATCGGATCTCAAACAAAAATTTGGCATCATTTTGAATTCTGAAGCACAGTGGCTCGGACCCCACTTGGTGTTATAAGCCCAATTTCAAAACTTAAACATACCAACACCTCCTCTATATCCGTGGGAAATTTTATTAAAATCTGACCATTGGTTTAGAAGTTACAGATTTATTTCCACTTTTTTTTCATTTCCCCCACTGTGCATCGTCTACTATCGACTATTTGGATGGACTAGACCATTGTCAACTTGGAAATACTAAAACAGCGTCTACGTGTATAGCGTAGACTACCTACTTGTATAAACAAGACCATCGTTTACTTTGATATAACACACTATCTTGTATTTGGATAGAGTAGACCATCCTCTATTTAGACCTATATCTTATTGTTGGATAGTGTAGACCACCATCTACTTGGATAGAGTAAACCACCATCTACTAGGATAGTGTATACTATCGTCTACTTGTATAAAGTAGATCGTCGGCTACTTGGATAGATTATACCATCCAGCACTTGAATAGATTAGAATATTGTCTACTTGGCTAGAGTAGACCATCCTCTACTTCGATAGAATAAACCATCGTCTACTTCGATAGAGTAAAATATTTTATATTTGGATAGAGTAGACCATCTTACTTGAATATAATATATCATCGCCTACTAGTATGAAAAACTAGTATGCAATGCACAAGAGTGCCTGAAGGCACTCATCAATTAATCACGTCTCTAAAGATTAGCTTAGCTTTTTTGCATAACTCTTGACTCCAATATATAAAATAAAAAATATGATTGCAATCGTGAAACTTTAAAACACTTTAATCAACGTTTGATAACACAACATGGATATCCCATATTTTTTTGGTTCTTAATGCCCTTAGTTTGTAGAAGTGCAGTAAATAAGAAAGAAGAGATATCTTAAGACGTTTCCAGGCTTATTGAAATATGTTTTTAATTTTTTTTATAAACAGCTGCAAGAGTTTTTTAAATGAAAAATCAGTTATATTTGCATTTTTGCGATGAGTGCCTTGAGGCATGCTTAAGCATTAGAGGTTTGATGAACGTTTTCATTCATGAAAACGTTTTCTCTCCTTTTGTTGATCAAATTGCTAAGAAAAAAAGCTTTTGTTTTAATGTGTATACTTTTAAATATAAAAATTCAATTTACTAAAAAAATCTTATTTTTGTTAAAAAAAAAAAATAATTTTTTGAATAAAATTTCTTTTGTTAAAAAAGTATCTTAATATACTTAGTATAAATTACATTTTTAATTCGCTTAAAAGCACACATCGGTATTTCAAATCTATATCTTTGATTAATATGAATTACAGTACAACACATATCTATGTGAGTTGTACATACATATTGAACATGGATAATAAAAACACCATGACAAAAATTATACCCTGTTTCCTTAACATCCATCTATCTTCATTACGTACCTGTATGTACTGTATATCTATACATATATTTCAACTTTATTATATTAAAACAGATTCACTTTAATTTGTATCCTATCATTATTTTATATATGATAAATACTCACAAAAATAATCTTAATCCCAAAAACCATGTTATTTTTATTATTCAAACAATATTCCCAATACTTAATTTCGTTTTTCTGTTTTGTTTTTATTTTATATATTTTATTTTTTTTAAATTCTACATATGGATACAACAAATGTCTGTTGTGTTGTACCACAAATTTGGCGCACAACATAAAAATAAAACCAACATCAGCTCAACCGAACACTAAATGAACAAGCGTGAACCGAAATGAAAAACCAATGAACAGCAACAATAACAATAACACCGAACCGAGTGTTTTTTGCGGGATTGTATTTTTATAAATGTATAGAGTCTACAGTTTTATGAATAATGCTCTTTAACACCCTACACACAACCCTACAACAACAACAACAACAACATGATCACAGGAATCATAAAAATCTATGCAACGGATATCCGTTTTTGGTTTTTGCGCTACATGAAGCATAAAGTTCAACACAACGAACGAAAACAAAACACCAAAATATTAAACAGACAAAACAAAAAAAAATATTGAAATAAAAAAAAAATAAATTGTATTTATTATAGTTACAGGGTGCTAAATATAAAAAGAGACAAACATAACATAAAAATGCGGGATTTTTTTTTTTCAAATTTTTAGCTTTCATTTTGCAACATTTGAGCAATATAAATTTATTCAAAGTATTAAACATTGTTAGCTATGACCTTTTGTCATCTTTCTGGCAACATATGGACTCCGTGCCAAAAGAACATGTTATCATTTAAGGCCAATATCGAATACTCGAATCCAAAGTGAAGAGTAACTTAGATAGAGAGTTCTGGATTGATCAAAACATATAGCAGTCGGACGTGTCGCGTTCTGGACGTTCAACCACTTCATTCTAAATACTTTTTAACAGGTATTGCTACATGTGGCCGAGCGTTGTTATGATGGAATATTACGGTTTCATGTCTGGCCGCATATTCTGGGCTTTTGTCCGCCTATGATCAGTTGTTCTGGTCAGATTTCAGCAGCTCATAATAGATAGCATCCTTTTGGTCCCATCAAATACAAAGAATTACCTTAGCCCCATGAATATTTGGCTTTGATGTCGATTCGTCTGGTTGGCCGGGCTTCACATACGATCTCTTACGCTTCAGGTTATAGTGATGTATCTGTACTTTATCGCAAGTAATGATTCGCTGCAAAAATTACTTTCATTTCTGACATGCAAAATCGTCGTTCAAGGTCTCTCGGCTTCAATTCATATGGTACCCAATTTCCTTGCTTTTGGATGAATCCTGGAGCTCGCAAACGTTTTGACATTGCTGCTTAAGTAGCTCTCAATGATTTTCCAAGCTCTTGTTGAATGTTAACACAAAATTCATGAAGTAATGCCACCAATTCTTAGTCTTCAAACTGTTTTGGTTGGCATGGGCGATCTTTGTCTTTCGTGTTAAAATCAGCTCTTCTGAACCGCACAAACTACTTTGAAACCGATTAAATACATTCACCAAAAAACTTGGGGAGCAATCGGTGTGCTTCAGCGGAACTTTTTTATACCCCTTCACCTTCGTGAGAAGGGTATATATAAGTTTGTCATACCGTTTGTAATTTTCACAATATAATTTTCCGACCCTATAAAGTATATATATTCTGGATCCTTATAGATAGCGGAGTCGAATAAGCCATGTCCGTTTGTCTGTCTGTTGAAATCAATTTTCTGAAGATCCTAAATAACTTACAAACTTAATTCGTACATCAATATATCGAGAATTCTACCGGCTCGGTTGCTATTTAAAATCGAGAAAATCAGCCCACAAATGGCTGAGATATAAAGAAAAAACCCGGCCAACCTCGATTTTTTGCCTATTTTTGATCTATATCTGGATTACTATGTCATTAATATAGATATGGATATCTAATGATAGATATTTCAAAGTCCATTGCAGCAATCTATATAAGGCAATAGTAATTTGGACCTACAATGGGTCAAAATCGGGAAAAATATTTTTGAACCCGAATTTTTTTTTTACCAAAAAAATTTGTTGTCATACATTTTTTTTTTTTTTTTTCAATAGTAAATTTTAAAAAAAAAAAATCTTTTTTCGAAACAAAAAATTTTTGAAAAAAATTTAAAACAAAAATTTTTTTTAATCATAAATTTACTATTGAAAAAAAATTAAAAAAAACTTTTTTCGAAACAAAAAATTTTTGAAAAAAATTTAAAAAAAAATATTTTTAAAATTTAAAAAATAATTTTGTTTACCTAAAAATATTAAAAATTTTTATTTTAATGTATAGTTTGGTGAAGGGTATATAAGATTCGGCACAGCCGAATATAGCTCTCTTACTTGTTCAAATTAAAGAAGTTAAGCAAAACTTCCCGCATATGACGCTTTGTTGCTTTCAAATTCTTCATTTTCAAAGCAAAAAAAAAACTTAGTTGTTTACCTTTTACTGTTCAATAACTAAGTGAGAATAAATGACAGATATGTAGCCTTCAAAATGACATATAAGTTATTAAAAACAAAAACCTGCATCTATTGTAAATCCGATATTTTTAAGTAATATATTAGTTGTAATTCCCTAAAGTGTTGTTTGACTAATTTCATGCCAACCTGTTATTATGCATTAGTGCATTGTGCAGTATTTTTATACCATAATAAATCTCCATACATATTTCCATAGAATACAACAAACAGGATTAATGTCAACTTAGTAAACATCAACAGTCTTTTCACACAAATGCTAGTTGTTAAAGGTGTTTAATTTATAGTTTCTTTCGATTTATAATAACTTTACATTAAAGGTTTTATTTAATATTTAATATTTAATTAAAATAAAATGTAAACATTTTCTGATATCTACAGAAAATCTTTTGCATAACAGTATTTTCCATAGAAACTCTTGTGTATAACAGTATTTTCTAAAGAGAAATTTTCAAAATCATTAAAATTGTTAAATCTTTATAATGAGAACCTCATTATTTGTATTTTTAACTCAAATTTGTTTGAAACTCTCTTATATTTGAATTATTATAAAAAATGTAATGCACAAATATACAGATGCTTACCAAAAAACACATAGATAATCACCCACACATCCACTTCTAATCCTTATTATTGATTATATTTTTTTTTATTTGTTTTTCCCCTGTTCCCCTATAAATTTCTCATCCGTTTAAGAGATCACAAAAATAAAGAAATATAAAATTAAATTGCCGATTTTAATGGGATTTTATGTTTTTTAATTTAGTTTAAGAAAATTTAAAAGCTGTTTTTATGTGTCTAGCACATAACATTAAAGCAGCAGCTCTTAAATAGCTTAACAACATAAAGTACACATCATCAGGCTCATCATCGCAATCATCATAGGATCCATAAGGGAAAAAATGGAAACTTCTTAATGCTATTTAAAACAAAATGCTCTTTGTACTACTTATTTTGTTTACAACAAAGAAAAAATTTAAATAAATGAAAATAAAATACAGAAAAAATATATATATTTAATGGTTACAAACAAAAGAAAATGCCATAAATTTAGGAGAAACGTATATAAAAATAGAAAGAAATACATCACAGCTTTAACACTTGCTGCAACAAATACATCAATTCAATGTATAATTTACACAAAAACGCACACTCACCAACACTAATACTCTAAAATAAACCGAGTGCGTATGAGTGTTATTATTTCAATAGGGCGCCTTAAGGTAGGCTACATAGAAGTAAAAAAATGAGTGATTTTCATACTTGTATATTTTTCTATATTGTCTGCAGGCATTAAATGTGTAACAAACACACATTTTTACGCGTTTTTTTTTTTTCTATAATTCTTTTGTGGCGCGCGTTCGTTTTTATGAAACAAACGTGAGCTACTGCTTCTCTTTTATTTTATTTTGTAATGTAATGTAATGTTTTTGGTTTTATTTTTTTATGTGGGTTTTTTTTTTTATTATTTAAGATATGTACTTGAATCATTTGGCATTATTTCTTTTTACGACCCAATAAATTACTTTTACATAAACGCACAACCACACAATAACCATAAGTAATAAGGAAAACAGCTAAAACACTAACAAATATTTTCTAGTAAAATTTATTGGGAGAAAAAATAAATTTAACAAAAAAGAAACTGTGCATGATTTTTCTTGGGAAATGTGACAGGCAGTATAGCCTGACATCTAGTTAGTCAAGCATGTCATATTCATTCATTCATTTACTTGTTTTTGCACCAACAAGACAGCATTTTTATAATATTGGGAATATAAACAACGAACAATTTAAATATAATGAAAATATTGCAGTAAACACTGTTTCCTTGGGGGAAATTGTAGCAATTAAAAATTTATTTCGTTACTTTAAGGAGATTTAAAAAGGGAAGCTTAGTGTTATGAATTTGGAGGCATATTTCAAAGTAATAACCTGAGGCTAATAATAAGGGGTCCACTTGTTTTCCGAATATTATTGGTTAACAGTAAACACTTACCCCCATATTCATAATCAAATTTTAAATTTATAAAAGGTTTATAAAACAAAATTTTCTCTTTTTTAATAAAACTTTGATAAATTTAAAAATTTATTATAAATAAGGCCTTTTAAATTTAGATTACTGAGAGAAACCTTTCCGTAAGAACTTCTATGATATGAAAGTAAATATTAGCTGACATATAAAGGGTGTCCCCAAATGTATGCAAGTTTTGAATTAAATGGATATCCCTGGTTTTTTTTATTAGGCTGTTTATTGAATCAAATAGAAGCTGATGATACCCCGATAGACTAGACGATAGTGTGATGGAATATCAATCTGAGGGATGTGGCCCCTTTGGATATATGCTTCTGATTTTTGTTATTGCAACGTAGAATTTCCTCTTTCAATACACGAGTAATATGCTGGCTTATCGGTCTATGACATTTAATTGCATAACCTTATAAAAATGAATCCAATAGCATTAAATCACACGATATATATGGCCAATTGTTATCACCAAAAAGAAAGAGTGAAAGACTAACATAAAACTTTAAACATATTAAAATAGCCAAATTTTTTGTATTGAAATTCATATTGTTACGAAATTGTACTTGAATTTAAATATAACTGTGACAACATTGATAAAAAAGCCTTGAGTTGATCAATGTTTGTAAGTATGGCAACGCCAAATGATTTATGATTAACACCGAAAGCTCTAGAATTCGAATGTACTAGTTTGTAGAACATTCACGAATGATGGCGTGCGTATAAACTGTGGTAGTTGAGATTGCAGTCGTGAGAGAGTCTAATTTAAAGCATCGTTAAGCAGAGACATGAACTGCATTACCAGTGTATACTTGTACATTATAAAGTGTGTGTGGATATCTGAGAATTTATAAACATATATATATATATATGGCGCAAAAGTAAACTTCCGATGTCTTTTGGCTGTAATTAAAAAAAAAAATGAAAAACTTTAATTCTTCTTGTGGATTATTTTTATTTGGTCTTTTAATTTTCTTTACATCAAGTCGAGAATATGATGTCATGTAAATGGCCGCCGGCACAGTTGATTGTCATTTGAGCCCTTTTTATGGCATTTTCCATCACTTTGGCCAAAACTTCCGGCGATAGGTCCTCACATTCTTGACGGATATTGTCTGAGCTGCAAGAGTCTGATGACCCACAAAAAGAAGTCTGGAGCGGTCAAATCAGACGATCTTGCTGGCCAGTGCAAATCGCCAAAACGGGAGATTAGGCGCCCGGGAAATGCATCCTTCAGCATATCGGTTGTGGCACGTGCAGTGTGTGCCGTTGCACCGTCCTGTTGGAACCACATGTTTTCCAATCCCAATTCATCAAGTTGCGGCAATTGCTCTATAGCGCTCACCATTCACAGTAACCGTTTGGCCCGCGATGTCTTCGAAGAAAAAAGGTGCGATGACTCCTCCAGCGAAAACAGCACACCATACAGTGACTTTGAGCGGGTGTAATGGCTCTTCGTGGGTTACACGCGGATTTTCAGTGCCCCAGAAGCGTAAATTTTGCTTATTTACGTACCCGCTAAGATGGAAATTGGCCTCATCACTAATGATTATTTTTGATGAAAAATCATCTTCCTCTTGGTGGTGATTAAGGATGGCTTGAGTGTATGTTAGACGCGACTGGCGGTCAGCAGCTAACAGCTGATGCACCGTCTGGACTTTGTACGGAAACATCTTCAAATCTCGTACCAAAATTCGATGTAAAGACCTTTGACTGATACCCATTTGTGTGGCACATCGTCTGGTCGATGTCGACGGCGCTTCCATGACATCCTCGGCTACAGCAGCAATATTCTCTGCAGAACGGCTACTCCGGGGTCTGCCACGCCTGGCAGCATCTCGTGTTGTGCCAGTCTCTTCGAGGCGAGCGGCTAAACGTCGCAGTGTTTCACCATTAGGCGTTGGACGGCCAGGAAATCTGCGACGAAACGTTAAGTTGTGCCAAAGTCACCGACCGATTATTGGTCAAATAAATAGTCAGCAATATTCCGCGTTCTGGAGCAGTGTAGCGTAACATTGTTTATTAACGTGTATTTCGCATGTGTTTACTACACAAATGTCAAAACAGAACTGACATTAGGGGCCAATTGCAAAATTTATAGCATTTTCTGATAGGAGGATTACTTTTGCGCCACCTTGTACCATTCAAGACCTTGACAGGATGCCAAATCTGGCCAACAATAAATGGACACCTTAAGATGTCTTATATAAATTTCCGTATTTGTAGAGCCCTTTGTAACAAATGTTTGGCTTCTTTTGGCGCAACTGCATATTGCTTTCAATGCCAAGAACTTTTTGGGAAAATTTTCTGCTTTTGGGTCCTAAACTTTTGTACAACATTACCTCGAGTATCAGCGACGTTTTGGAATTGCTGCTTGAGTAGCTACCAATGATTTGTCAAGCTCTTGTTGAGTTTGACAACAATCTTCATGCAGTAATGCCTCTAATTCTGGCGATCTTTGTCTCTCGCCCGTTGAAACCGATGGAACACATTCACCATAAACTTCGGTGAGCAATCAGTGTATTTCAGCTGCCCTTTTTTCAAATTAAAGAAGTAAAGCAAAACTTCCCGTATATGACGCTTTGTTGGTACAAAATTCTACATTTTCGAAGCAAAATAAACTTTTATGTTTACGCTATAATATTCAATAACTATGTGAGAACAAATAACAGATATGTACCCTTTAAAATGACATATAAGTTATTGAAAACAAAAACTGCATTCAAATGATACGCCATGTAAATCCCACATTTTTAAGTCATACACCCAATAGTTTATAATGTTTAATTTCAATTAAGTGCCGCTTTGGACTCATTTGGACCCAATAAGAGAAGTAGAAGAAAAATGTGCCACAATGTTGATATGTATTTGCAAAGATATTTAAAATTGTTTAAAAAAAAATCCACTCATTCTCCTGGGAAACAGTGTTTAATTAACACAACAACTTATTTAAGCCTCAAAGTAAAGAAAACATTGTTTATTATCTTAACGAACTTTCCCCAAACTCCAACCCCAACAATCAGTTAGTGTTGGTATTAACTTTATGTCATAATCATAATGTTATGTTCACTGTACTTTACAAGTATTTTTGGTTTGAATACTTATAAAACACAAAAATAATAATAATAAAAAAAAAAACACACAAAAATATTTGTTGTGAATATTGGCAGGTGTAAACAATAATAATTAACACTTGAGCACAAAACCTAAGCTCCCTACACAGAGAAAACAAGCTGCTGAAAAGCAAATAAAAAAACCAACCCACCCACCCACATCATACATCAGTACATTTGTATTTTATTCTCTCCCTCTTTATGATTATGAATAATTGAACTGATGTTTATGGTGGCGTAGCATGAGTGGGTGCCAGAAGACCCCAGATACTAAATGCAGGTATTGGTGCTGGTGGGGGCACATCAAATTTTATAACATCTAATCGTTTAATGAGTTTTCATGATGACACCTTTTATTACTCCTACCACCAAGTTGGATGTTTGAATTTTTACTTCCCTATTTCCTGTTCTCTCTCGTTCATGTTCTTGTTGTTATTATTATTATTTTTATGTTCTTGTTTTTGTTGTTGTTCCGCATGTTTAAACAAATGTTGTTTTTTTATGTTAGAGGTACTACGAGTACATTCATAGATATAAAAAAAAATGTAGTAAAATTGGAATTTATTGAAAATCAGCTGAAATAGATTATCAAATACAACAAAAACAAGTAGAAATGTGTTAAAATTCCAGGGAAATTTATTTCGTAAATATGTTAATGGCAAATTGTGTTCTAGAACGTGACGTTGTAGAACTGAGCTTGAATGTTTAAGTTTATTGAAATTATGAGCAGCATTTTAATGAAGATAATTTCACATGAAAATGGAATTAGTTTCTGCTAGAATTATTTAATTAGTTATTTAGAAAATGTTCTTTTATGGGACTCATTAAACGAAATATGTAGCGATTTTGAATAATATGGTTGCAGTATTGAAATTAAACAGGTTTACAGTTTTATTAAAATCTTCAATTTGTTGCAAAAGTAATATTTTAAGTAGGTTCACTTTAAAGTAGTTTTTTAAAAGAAAAAACTTTTTTGAGTACATATTTGAAAAAAATATATTTTTTTTATAAAAGTATAATTTAAAAATTGTCTTTTACAAAGTACCTATTAAAGAGTATCTTTTAAAAATGATCCTTTAAGCAGAATCTTTGCAAAAAGTTTATTTTTAAAAGTATCTTTTTAAAAAGTACCTATACAGAGAAGCACATTTTAAAAAAATAAAAACTTTATTTAAAAACATTCTTTTTGATCTTTTTAAAAAAGCACTTTTTAATACCTTTTTTTAAAAGGTATCTTTCAATGATTATTTCTATCGTAATACAATAAAAATTACTTTTTAAAATTTTAAAAATGTTGGTTTTTAGTACCTTTAAAATAAATACTTTTTAGTACCTTTTTAAAAAAAAGTACTTTTTAGTAACTTTTTTTAAAGAAAGTACTTTTTAGTACGTTTTTCAATGAAAGTACTTTTTAGTACCTTTTTTAAAGAAATTACTTTTTAGTACCTTTAAAAAAAAAGTACTTTTAGTACCTTTTTTTAAAAAAAGTACTTTTTAATATCTTTTTAAAAAAGTACTTTTTAAAAAAATTATCTTTTTAAAAAAAGTACTTTTTAGCACATTTTTTAAAAAAGTAGTACTTTTTTTAGTATCTATTAAAAAAAAGTACTTTTTGTACCTTTCTTAAAAAGAAATTTTAGTACCTTTTTTTAAAGCAAATATTTTTTAGTACGCTTTTTAAACAAAGTACTTTTTTAAAGAAAGTATTTTTTAGTACCTTTTTTAAAAAAAGTATTTTAGTACCTTTTTATAAAAAAAGTACTTTTTAGTACCTTTTTTAAAAAAATGTACTTTTAGTACCTTTTTAAAAAAACTACTTTTTAGTACCTTTTTTAAAAATGACTTTTAGTACCTTTTTTTAAAAAAGTACTTTTTAGTACATTTTTAAAAAACTAACTTTTACAAAAAAATACTTTTTATTACCTTTTTAAAAAAAGTATTTTTTAGTACCTTTTAAAAAAAGTACTTTAAGTACCTTTTAAAAAAAGTACTTTAAGTACCTTTTTTAAAGAAAGTACTCTTTAGTACCTTTTTTAAAAAAAGTATTTTTAGAACCTTTTTATAAAAAAGTACTTTTAGTACCTTTTTAAAAATAACTACCTTTTAGTACCTTTTTTAAAAAAGTACTTTAGTACATTTTTAAAAAATGTAAAAATTTTTAACATAATGTACTTTTTAGTAACTTTTACCAAAAAAATACTTCTTATTACCTTTTTAAAAAAATTATTTTTTAGTACCTTTTAAAAAAAGTACTTTAAGTACCTTTTTTAAAGAAAGTACTTCTTGGTACCTCTTTCTAAAAAATACCTTTAAAAAAAAAAGTACTTTAGTTACATTTTTAAAAAGTAATTTTTAGAAACTTTTAAATAATTATCTTCTTTAAAAAACATTCAAATATTATTTACATCGGAAAGGCATTTTATTGATGTCCTGGAGGCCAAAATTCAGTTTCACCTTGATGAGGTTATGAGTTGAATGAGTTGTAATGTGATGAGTTTGAAATTAACCCTAGTAAGACAAGGGCAAGATCGGGTTTCACACCGATGAGTTAAATATAAATGTGGGTAGTGTTAGGCTTAACTATGACTCTGAGATGAAGTGTTTAGGAGTTTTTATTAATGAAATGTTGAATGTTTCACGACACATAAGCATGTAAATTTTACTTTGAGACTAACCAACTAGTATAAGGAAACGTATTGCTAGTTCTATATTAATGTCGATTTTGTTTTATGGTATGGAGGTATGTAGTGGAACTTACTCTGCGATACTGAAACGTCTACATCTAACGTTTAATCTTATTGTTAGATATGTATATAGGTTGCGGGTTAGGGAGCATGTTTATTGGTTTCACATTTGGAAACTTGATCGACTCAAGAATTTTGTTACTCTTTTACAAGATTATTAGGAGAATTTGTCCGAAATACATTGCTGATGTATTCTAGATCATTGAGGAATCCTTAGAAAATAATTTTACCGATTGCCTCTGCCGTATATGAAAGGTCATTCCAAGTGAGAGTATCTAGAGTATAGAAAACGCTTCCTAGGCAATGGAAATCTTTTTCTTATTCTGATGAGACATTTGAAAGAACGTAATTCTTAATTAATGTAATCTTTGATGGATATGTATCTTTGTTATCGCTACATTTTAAAAGCATTATTATTATTATTTTGTATTAATTTTTGTACATACATATATTAAAAATGTCATAATAAAATTATTTCTATAATTTAAAAGTATTATTGTTGTTGAGTAAAATATAAGTTTTATTTGGCCATTTTAAAAAAATATACTTTTAAGTACTTTTTTAAACAAATATTTTTTTTACAAATGCACTTTTTATGAAGTACTTTAAGTACCTTTTTAAAAAAAATACTTTTTATAAAATTACTTTTTAGTGCTCCTTTTAATAAAGTATATTTAAAAAAATAACACTTTTAGTATCTTTTTAAAAAAAGTACTTTTAGTAACTTTTAAAAAAATAATTTGTAGTACCTTATTAAAAAAAGTATTTTTTAGTACATTTTTCAAAAGAGTACTTTTAGTACCTTTTAAAAAAATAATTTTTAGTACCTTATAAAAAAACACTTTTTAGAACATTTTAAAAAAGTACTTTCTAGTACCTTTTAAAAGAAGAACTTTTTAGTACCTTTTTTTAAAAAACCACATTTTGGTACCTTTTAACAAAATAAATTTTAGTACCTTTTTAAAAAGTACTTTTTAGTACCTTTTTAAAAAGTACTTTTTAGTACCTTTTTTAAAAAAGTACTTTTGAGTACCTTTTTAAAAAAGCACTTTTTAGAACCTTTTCAAAAAGTACTTTTTAGTACCTTTTAAAAAAATTACTTTTTAGTACTATTTTAAAAAAAGTATGTACTTTCAGTACCTTTTAAAAAAAATAATTTTTAGTATCTTTTAAAAAAAAGAACTATTAGTACCTTTTTAAAATTAATACTTTTTGTAATATCTTTTTAAAATAAGTACTTTTGAGTACTTTAAAAAAAAACACTTTTTAGTACCTTTTTAAAAGAAGTACTTTTTTGTACCTTCTAAAAAAATAACTTTTAAACCTTTTTAAAAAAAGTACTTTTTTGTACTTTTTAAAAAAAATAATTTTTAGTACCTTTTTAAAAAAAGTACTTTTTAATGTCTTTATAAAAAATGTACTTTTTGTGCACTTTAAAAAAGTACTTTTTAATACCTTTTAAAAAATTACTTTTTAATACCTTTTTAAAAAAAGTACTATTTTGTCCCTATTCAAAGATGCCCTTTAGGTGCCTAGGTGTATTTTTAATATTATCCTCTTTAAAAACGTTCCTTTTTCAAAGAGAACCTTAGTAAATATAAATAAGACACTTTTAAACAAATCTTCTTAGTAAACAGTACTTTTATTAGGAATTTAGTTCCTATCGAACGTTAGGACCAGCAATAGTAAATTTAGTATTTAATTGGAAAATGTCTGACCAATTAAATACTTTTTTGTGAGAGATTAGCAGATTCATAGAATTAAGTTGAATTTATACCAAATTTGACACTACTCCAATACCACACTTCTAGAAATTCAGGAAAAAAGTAAACTAGTTTTTTTTTTGAGTATTTCATACAAATAAGGATTAATTCAACAATAATTTTAATGAAGTTGAATTACTTCTCTTTTGGAACTTAGTTAGAAATTTATGTAAAATATTGTTTTTATCAATTATTATTTTCGTAATAATATATTAGTATTTCATATTATTTTTATTGGCTTTACTGCTAAACATTTTGTTTAAAATTACAGCTTATTTCAGCACTTGAAATAATTGTGTATTTTTTAATGTGAAAATATAATTTATAAGTAATATTGCTGTTATTAAATACATAAGCAACTAATATAAGTTGTTACAAATATTTATTATGAATATAAAATATAAGTATTTTTATAATCTTTTTAATATAAATTTGTTATATGTCAGCAATTTATTTTTTTTTATAATTTTTTGTTCCCCCTTGAAAGTTACGGGGAAAACACTCAAGTGTATTTTTCCAATAAAGATTAAATTGAGTAGAATAATATCAAAAGCATCCTGGTTGCTTGGCTTGGTCATGCTTTACACCAAAGGTCAATATAAAATTTAATCGTTTTTCTTTTTAACAATATGTTTTTGATTTCCTAAAACATTATACATATAGAAAAAGATTTACAAATACCTACAAGTAAGTCTCATATAGAAAGAAAAGTTTCAATAAAAGACATAAAATCCTAAATTTACTATGTAACACACACGTTTGTATGTTCAAGTATAAAAACATAATCGTATAAAAAAGAAAGTTAGTTCCTACTTAAATTAGTTTCCCATCAACCAATATGTTACATTTAATGTGACCCCATACACTTTTTCTCCTTCTGCTCCTGCTCCTTTTACTTTTTCAGTTTCTAATACTTTTTCTTCTATATACCTAAAGTATTTTTGTCATATACTTTTGTTGTGTGTTTTTTTATAAATTTTTTTCACATGCTTTCTTATTATCAAAAATATGACTTGTATGGTTGCACTGGGATTTCAATTTTAGTATTTTCTATGAAAAATATAAAAAGATGATGAACAAATATTTTGTATAACGAAAAAATTGTGTTATTTCCCAAGCAGTCAATGTATCCCTTAGACCGTAATTGTCACTAAAGTCTGATCACTTCGCTGACTCAAATTTATATATTTTGGTACATTTGGCACGTATGTGCTCTTTGTAGTTCAGAGAGAAATCAATTGGTTACTTTATACCTCCCAGGTAATCTAACGAGAAGACAATTGTCACTTAAGTGTCTCTAAGTAATCTAGAGTCTAGTCACTTTAAACGTTTATTTTGTACTCCACTTTTTTGTGACTGGTTTTATACAAATTGTCTTATTTTCTTTTTGCTTAAGTTACTGACATTACATGTAATCTAGCGTGAAGTCAATTGTCACTTTAATGTATCTAAGTAACCTAGAGTGTAGACACTTTGTTATCCACCAGTTGACAGTCCAATAATCGATTGGTGGTAAACATTCGGTTGGAAATGTCTTTTTAACGGACTATTTGAGATCAATTAGCATCCATATATGTTAAAACAAATAGTTGTGAAGCTGATCAAGTAACCAGTTAGGTAGCTGGTAAGGTAGCTGACTCTATGTAACCGGTATGTGAATCCTATGCGTTGACTACTTTAAACCAGCTCTCAGACAGTCTCATTGTAATCAGAAAGAGTCAATTGACCATGCACAGTTAAAATAACAAGTCGCGTAACTACTTATGTAACTAGTAGTCACCCCAAGTGCTAGGTAAAATTACTAGTTCAGGACAGTCTCCTAGAACTGCTGGGTATTTATTCATTCACTCATACCTTACGCAAAAATTGTATTATTTGTTAGAAAAGGTTGTAAAAACAAAATTATATGTATAAAGAAATGTTTTAATTTTTGTTAGGAATGCTGAAATGTAAACGTCAGGGTTAAGATGGAGAGAAAATAAACAATTCGTTAAATATTTTTGAGAAATTCTCAAACATTATGTTGGAACCATTTGTATCCTGTAATAAAAGATATTAGTAAGGGAAACATACCATGATAATGATGTGCATTTACTGTAATTACCCTGAAATCAGCTTAGAAGCATATGTCTCTATGTCAACACTCTTTCTTTATTGACAATTGCACTTTCCTTTAAGCTTCAGTAGAGATAGACAACAGTTCTAGTGTATTTCTGGTGACATTGTCAACGAAAGCGTCAATGGTTTTATTGTTTAAATAAGTTAAGTTATCATCTTAGAAATGGATTAGAAACCTAGTACTTTTGTTCTAATATTTATACTTATATGTACTTATATGTACGCTTTACCAAATATTTAAAAAAAAATAAAAAATTGTTTTAAAATTAATTTGTAAAATAAAATTTATGACAAAAAAAATTTTTTTGTAAAAAAAAAAAACCGATTAAAAAATATTTTTCCCCATTTTTACCTATTGTAGGACGTAATTTATATTACCTCGTATACGCCGTTGCAAAGGTCCTTGGAATGTCTATCATTAGTTATCCATATTATCTATATTAATGACTTAGTAATCTAGATATAGATCTCCTGGTTTTTTCCATATATCCATTTGCGGGCCGATTTTCTCGATTTTTTATAAATTATTTGTAGAATGTAGAAATTACAAACGGAATGACAAACTTATATATACCATTGCCACTCATGGTGAAGGGTATACAAACATGCAAAAATTAGAAATGGGTTTCTAAGGATGTCATCTGGTAAAGCTAACTTTTGCAAACTTCATAGTATATTTTTTAATATATTTTTACTTAAGAATAATATTTTTATTCAATAAAAAAAATGGCCAGGGTGGTGTCAAATCATCACTTCTGAACCGCACAAACCATAACTTTTTAGCAAATTAAAGACGTAAAGCTAAACTTCCCGCATATGACGTGTTGTTGGTAGAACATTCGACATTTTAGAAGCAAAAAAAAAAAAAAAACTTTGACAATGATCACCCAGGCCAGCCAAAAAAGTTGTCAAACTCAACAAGAGCTTGCAAAATCATTGGAAGGGAAATTGGATACCATACGAATTGAAGCCGCAGACCTTGAATGACGATTTTGCATGTCCGAAATGATGCTGGAATGCTACAAAACTAAACAGTTTTTGGACCGAATCATTACTTGCGATGAATAATTGATTTATTACGATAACCCGAAGCGTACTTATGAGAAGCCCGCCAACCAGCCGAATCGACACCAAAGCCAAATATCCATGCCGCTAAGACAATTCTCTGTATTTGGTAGGAGCAACACGGCTCTATCTATTATGAGCTGCTGAAATCTAACCAGACCATCGCAACTGATTCGTTTGAAGCGAGCATTGGCCGAAAAACACGCAGAATATGTGGCCACCAGACATGAAACCGTAATAAGGAGTGAGGTCGAAAATTTCCTAACATACATATATGTTAATAAAAACAAAACCACTAAACTTACAGTTTAAATTTTTTTATTTGATTGAAATTATTATTACAATTTACAATTTACAGTGATGAAATTTTTGATCTTTTTCGGAAACCCTTCCATTATGGTTTTTATAGTGATTCTGTCACTTTGTTCGAACAGGTTGGCCATCTCCGTTTAAAATCTACAACACTTTTGGACACCTTTTTTGTGCTCTTCAATTCCCTTTTAAAAAGAGCCCAATATATCTCCACTGGCCTTAGCTTCAGGCAGTTTGGAGGATTTGCCTCACTTGGGACAAATACCACATTATTGTTCTTTTACCACTCAAGACCTTTCTTATCATAGTGACATGATGCCAAATCTGGCCAAAAATAAATTGACACATTAAGAAGTCTTATGAATGAAAAATTTCGGTATTTATAGATCCCTTTGTAACGAATGATTGGCTTCTTTTGCCGCAACTGCATATTGCTTGCCATACCAAGAACTTTTTGGCAAATTTTGTCTGCTTTTGGGTCCTAAACTTTTCTTCAACATTCCCTCGAGCATCAGTAATATAAAATTTTTGACCAGGAAGTTGCGAAAAACCTGCCAGAACATACGTTTCATCATCATTCATTATGCAGCAGGTATATTTATAAAATTTTACTTCAATTACCGTGCTCTGTATTTGGTCTCTAAATTTTTAGTATAGTTCCTTTTAGGAACTCTTTGAGCCTTGTGTGTTTTTAAACTTGCATTGGCTACAACTTTTCGTAACAAATAGTCCGACTACTAAGCTAACCGGACTGCTTTCCTGCCGGATGTGTTGGGAGCTCTTTTGAAAATGCTTTCTATTTATAGGCTTTAGAAACATCATGTGAACCATTCCTTCTACCTGAACCAGGTTTTCTATCAACGGACAAGTTCTCCCGGTACTGTTTAAAAACATTGGAAAAAGTTTGATAGCAGACCTTTGATTTTTTGGCCAACTTTTTGTAGGACCAAGTTGGGTTTTGTTGAAAATATTTAATAATTTTAGAACGCACTTTTTTTGGTCACTCATTTTAATCAGACTAACAACAAATAAACATAATTGACATTAAACATAATAACTGACATACTTTACAAAGGTAACTGATAAAAAAAAAATCAAATAATACTTGGGTTAAAAGTTTTATTGAAAAACGAGTGTTAATAATTTTTCGATTTCAGTCCTTAGTTCAATCGCTCTTTTTTGATTTGAAACGACTTACGAGAACTACATACAGCTTCATTCAATTGATCTTTGGTCTGCAGGAATAACAGAAATCGTTAGGTGTCAAATGTGGAATGTACGGAAATTAGGTTATTGTGCTGTTTTTATAATACAGGCGAGTAATTTAAGTAATTTTACATGTACATATTTTGTTTTTGTTACAATAACAAAACACATGAAAAATTTCCACTCAAAGTACTCGCTTGTATGTCAACAAGCTACAGCGAAACCACTAATGTTACTTACTAGCAATGATGCCAAAATTAAAATTTTTGATAATTTCTTTGATAAAATAAATTATGTATTGGACTGTTGCATGGTAACATTACACTACTGCACAGTGGGGCAGAATCAACGTTTTTTTGGAAATAAATCTGGCATTTCTAAACGGCGGTTCCGATCAGGATAAAAAGGAGCATTCGAGTTTAAGTTATTATAATGTACCCTACAAGGGGCGGCGCTATGGGTGCTCAAAGTAGGGTACCTTCAACATGTAAATTTTTAAACACGTGCCATTTTTGTTTCCCATCCGATTTAAAAGATTTGTATATTTTTAGAAACCTCATACTTGCGTGTGTTATTTATCTCCTATAATTTCTGAGTTATAGGCATTTCAAAATTGAACTTTTTAAATTTTGCCATACCTTGGTCCGATTTTTTAAAAATATAGGGCTTACTTCGGGACCGAATGAACTCGAATTTCTTTTGTTAGTTAGACAACTAAATTACCAATAACATTTTAGGGCAAAATCAGTTATTGATCCAAAATCAAACGATTTTCAATTTAAAAATTCCAAAAATAGTAGTTTTTTGCAGTTTTTTGGACGAAAAGGTGACTTAACCCTTTTTTTATTAAAAAAAAACTTTATTCAAGAACATATAACAATTTTATATGTTTCTGTAAGGTATCTTTGCGGGGAACATTTTGGTATAAAAGACATGTCCTATTTTTCGAATATGTTGGCCCTACGTCCTTCGGATTTTGACCTATTTTTTTATCAAAATTTCAACTTTGGGCCACATGTTCTAAAATCCCAAAGCTGGGATCAGAAAACGGAAAGCAGCTTTGGAAACCTTGTTATGTTCTCTATTTATCTCCAAAGTATTTTCCCAGCCGCGAAGCAAATGTGGACCCTATGGGTGAAATTGTAAAAATTACCATTTTTGGGATTTTCGCTCCAATTTTTAGGAGTTGCGGGATCCCCTTTGAAATTTTGACAAGTTTTTTTACACTTTGTGATTTAGAATGAGAAATTTAAAAAACGTTGAAAATTTCATTGAATTTTGTTAATAAATAAAGATTTTATTACATATTACATATTTACTGAGTTTCTAAAACTAAAAATTGTATCAAAATTTTAATAGAATTGCAAATATTATGAACAATTTGATCCATATTTATTCCGAACTAATTTTTTTCTGTTTAGACAAGTTAATTTTTTGACTTACAAAAAAATGTCAAGTCAATATCTCAATTAGATTAAAAAATATCCCACTTTAAAACTCCGTTCTTCAAAAATATTTTACATTTTCATATTTTAGTAGGTATAAAATGTGATTAAGTCGGAACCATTGAATTGTTGCTGAATAAAATAGTATTAAGAAAATTTATACAAATTTGTTAGTAAAGGTTTTAAAATAAAAACCCATCCAAACATTTCCACAAAACGACTCTCAATTGAGTCTATTTTAATTAAAAAAAAGATTTTTGCATTTTTCTAGAGGCAGTCAGAAAACAAGTTCTATTTTTTTAATCTTTTTTGCAAGAAAATTTTCATTTAAAAAATCTAATAATTTTAAATTTAAATTTTCAAATAAATTCGCCCATTTAATGTTTACTAAACACAGCTTCACGTGTTATTCTCTACTCTTGCATCACACAGTTTTATGCTGTTGTTGTTTATGTTTTTGTTACTGTTATTATCAGCAAATCTTTACTCAAATTACCTACATTCTCCCAAAACAAAAAAACAACAATATGCAGGCTAATATGGCATGAAAGAGAAACAACAAACAATGAAAGCAAGAAGTAAAATGCCGATAAGAAGACATAGAGACAGACAGACAGCCAGACTGACAACAACACAAACAAAACAACAAAAGCAAAACAAAAAAAATAAAACACAACAGACAGATAAATTCGCCGTAGAGCAAAACAAAACAAAAAACAAAAAAATAAAACCTACCTAAAAATGCAACCCTGTATACTTACAGATACAAACACACGGCAAAAAGATACGAACAAACGAAGACGAAGATAGACACAAAGCAGAGACAGAAAGAAAATAAATTCATTTTACAAATACTAAATTCGCTTCAATAGTTTACGTCGAGAGACTCAGACTAACAGCAAAAAAAAGGAAGGCAAAAAAGTCTACAATAAAAAAAACCGAAAATATAGGTTTATTATACTAGAAATTAAGTTAATTAAATAAAATTGACAATAAATATTCAACAATTGAACAATAAACGGTGAAATTAAACGAAAAAGTCATGGAAAAAGTTTAATACAGAAAAGAAAAACGAATCCAGTGCAAAGGTTTTCGAGACAAACACTCATCGGGCAAAAAAACAAAAAAAAAAAAAAAGAGGCAGCAAGCAGCGGCAGCAGCAAAAAAAGGCATTCGAAATTGAATCATGGATACAGGAGTTTAAAAATGTATGAAATCAAGTGTTAAATATGGTTCTAAAATAAAGTGGAAATTATAAAAATCGAATTTTTTTCGTGTTAAATACAAAAGAAATTGTGTAAAATGTTTAAAAAATCATAATTAATGTAAAATGTTTAAAAATTACTAAGAAAAAAAGTGCAAGAAAAAATTTTATTTAGGCTGTGCCTTATTTTGGTATATGCTCATAAGTTTTTTTTTTTTTGTATGTGTGCTGCTATTGTTGTTGTTTTTCTCATATTCAATTTTTTTTTTTTTTGAGTGTGTGTTATATTGTTGTTGTATCTTCTTGCAACAAATCAATAAAAAGTGCTGCCAGCCAGCAAGTGTTGACAATTTGGCGTGTTTTTTTGTTTAAGTGTGTAAGAGTTTTCTTAATAATTTCAAGTTTAAACAAATAAAAGTAAAGCTAAAACAAGTTATAATTTAACAAAATTAAACTTTAAAAGTATCTGACTTAAATGAAACATTTTAGTTAGAGAATATAAACAAAAAATTAAGTAAATATGTGATAAATTGTCTTATTATTAAATGCAAATTATTATTTAAATGTTTTTTTTTTTCTGGGAATAGCATATTCTGCGAATCGAAATGTGCTTTAAAACGTCAATTCTTGATATTCTAATTGATTTGAAATTCCATTGAATAGAAGATTGAGTGAGTCTGCGTGTAATTTAAATTCCAGACAAGATTTGAGAATCATCCTTAACGCTAAATTCAATCAAACTAATTTTTATTCAAAAATCGTGTGTTAAAATGGTTGTAAATATTATGTTTATTTGAATAAATTAAATAAAAAACAAAAAAACCATACCCTTCGTCTGAGCCGAATCTTAGACCCCTTTCACATTAGGTTATTAGTTGCGCAAGTCTTCTGCGCAAGTTTTGGGTTTGTAGTTGTCAGAGGTAAGGTCGAGTTAAAGAGAATACAGACTTGCGTGTACACTGCAAGTTGGCTTGTTTTATCATTCATATTTTTGAAAATAATAAACACACTTGCTCAACTAAATTGCCTAGTGTGAAATGGGGTCTTACATACCCCTTACTTTAGTATAGTTTTTTGTAAAAAAAAAATTAAATTTGTTTTTGTTAAAAGCAAAATTTTATTTTAAAAACTAGTTTTATGTTTAAAAAAAATGATTTTCGAACTAAATTGTTTAAATAAAAAAAATTCTCCCGAAAATGTCCCATTAACGATCCAAATTCCAAGATCTTGGTTACGTCACTGATAAGACATATGAAAACCTTTAATTTGTTTTAAACCTGTTGTCTATTTCCGAGATATAGGCAAAAATACACCCAGAAAGAAATATAGTTGCACATGTTTACTGTAACCGTTTCAACATGTTTACAAGTTTTTTTTTTTAAATTTATGGTTGCTGTAATTATTTACATAACTGCGATAATAATAATATTGTAAATTCAGTATCCATATGATTATCTCAATCTTAAGCCGTGTATCCACTACCAAAACACGTATTAGAAGTCGACCAAAAGTCACGGCTTGCAGAAGTTACTTGCAGCAATTATGTGGAAACACGAGTTTGTTTCTTGCTGGAAGTAACTTGAACGACTTGCTGTGTATTCAAAATCATCATTAGAAATGTTTCACTAAAATCTACGCGCCGCAGCACCCAATTTCCCACCCAAACACTTCTTTTTGCTTCTTTCTATTAATTCGTTGCTTCTATTTAATTAAATACGCCACAAGACATTTTTATACTGTCATTCGTACAAAAATTAAACTCTACTGCAAGCTGTACTCACTTTGTGTGGAAACAGGTCTGCAATTCCTTGCAGCAAGTTTGTCATAATAACTTCTTCAAACTACTTCTAGATGTTTCGATTTGAGTGAAAGTACTTCAGCAAATACTTGCAGAAATTTTTCCGCAAGTGACTTGCTAATATAATTGTAGTAAATATGTTTATGGAGATCATGTTCATGACATATCATTATATTACAATATGTTGTTCTCAGACTATGATAACCATAAGCCGAGAACAACATAATGTGATAAATCCTCCATCATACAAGTGATTGTCACAAGCATATACTTATTTACTACAATCATATATATGATTGCTACAAGCATGTGAATCGTTTCATTTACATTTCATGGTTACCACAATCATATAAATAATTAAAGTGATCATAATACATATTGTTACAAAAAAACTTGTAAAATTTGTTAAATGGTTACAATAAACATGTACAACTATATTTTTTCTGTGCGTGTATGTATATAAAAAAATTGAGGTAGTCTTTCTTTTTTGTGTATATCTCAGATTTGGCTCTTTCTCATGACAATATCTGATATATTGGTTCACATGTGTGACCTTAGGACATATAATGCCTTCGGAAAATGTATTTCAACCATTGGATAGACAGTCGGACATCGTTATATCGATTTCACTACATATGTATACAGATCTAGATTGTGTACACTTCATAGGGTAGCAAATATATATTGTAGAAATTATAAACGGAATGCGAAACCAATAAATATGTAACCCAATAACTTATTGTTAAGGTTTTAATAAATTTCGTTAAAAAATTACTAGATTCAAAATTTGAAAAAAAAAAAAAAAATTTTTGTTGAACGAAAAATTCTCACCTTTAGTATGTTCTAAAAAATATCGTAATTAAAACATAAATTTGTATCCAAATATGCATGCTTATCTATGAAAGATATTTAGTGTAATGTATACAATTATAATAAATACGCATCATTAAGCGAATTATTGCGTAGTTAAATTTTCATGCAGAATATGCTTATTATTCAAAATATGCAATTTTATGCAAAATATAAATTTTTTCACAAAAATAATTTTTTACAATTTTATTCTTTTTAAATAATCACTTTTTAATTAAATTACTTTACATAATTTCCACTTGCAAATTATGTTTTCTTACTAATTTGGAAATGCTGATCTCGAATCTGTCCTAATATTTTAAATTTACTAAAACGTTTTCGTGATATCGCCCATTCAAGTACTGTGTATAAACATCATATTAAAAGCATATAAGAGAGCTATATTCGGCTGTGCCGAATCTTATAAACCCATCACCAAATTATACTTTAAAATAAAAATTTTAAAGTTATTTTTAGGTAAACAAAATAATTTTTTTTTTTTCAAAATTGTTTTTCAAAATTTAAAAAATAATAATTTTTTTCAAAAAAAAATTTTTTTTTTTTTCGAAATTGTTTTTTTAATTTTTCAAAATTTTTATTTATATTTAAATTTTTTTTAAAATTTGCTAGTGCAAAAAATTTATGACAAAAAATTTGTGTTAAAAAATATTTTTCCCGATTTTGACCCATTGTAGGTCCAAATTATTATATTGTCTATATTAATGACTTAGTAATCCAGACATAGATCAAAAATAGGCCAAAAATCGAGGTTGTCCCGGTTTTTTCCTTATATCTCAGCAAGTTGATTTCAACAGACAGACGGACATGGCTTAATCGACTCCGCTATCTATAAGGATCCAGAATATATATACTTTATAGGGTCGGAAAATTATATTGTGGGAATTACAAACGGAATGACAAACTTATATATACCCTTCTCATGAAGGTAAAGAGTATAAAATAATCCTAAAGTATCTGAACCAAGGTCACCCTTATATCTTCCAAAATGTAGAGTAAAGTATTAAATAATTTTCTATTCGAATAAACCCTATACAAGTCATAATGAACCAGAACCCTTTTATTCTAGTCTATTATCAATACATACCTCGAAAAAAATTTACCGTAATATCATAGTAGAATTTGAACTAGTCAAAATCCAGGGAAGCTTAATTACACTTAAAAACATTATTTTACAATACGGAATAGACCTGTTGTTTTGTTATATACTTTAAATAATACCAATAAAATAAGCTAGTATTGACCGAAGCCTCAAATTAAATCCAAATTAAAATGTAATTCTTACAATGCAAGACCCTCTATTCATAGAGAAATACACTTAGAGCGGAAACATAATTTGTTTACTAATACATTCGCACTACTTAGGTCTTTGACAGGAGAGTTTTATTTTTGTAGAAGAAAATCATCAATATATAATAAATTTGCCAATAATGCAAAATTTTAGGAATAAATTATATGTAGAATTTATTAATGACCTTAAAAATATATTGTAAAAGAAAGAATTCAATATGCCTCATGCATAAGCGAAATAAACATGAATTATGCTCTCCTGAAAACTTGAGTTTTCTAAGAAAAAAGGTTTTAAATTTTGTATAATATATTCTTTTTTATATATAAATCGTTTTAAATTTAAAGAAATTTATACATTTTTAAGAAAAATAAGCTTTTTTTTCTAAAATAAGCTTTTTTATGCAAAATAAGCATTTTGTCGAAAATATGCTTTTTATGTGCAGCACTTTGTAATTGACGATTAATCATTTTTTAAGTCTCTGATAACAAATTAGAGATTAATAAGGACAAAAGTTGTTGTTTTGAATTCGTGTTTATCAGCTATCTCTTGTTAGAACCGAAAAAACTGACCACACAATCAAACCACAACGAATCTGTTTTCTAATTGTAATAAATAAATCAAATTGCTTGATATACGAAACATGGGATGTTTATCATCGTCATCCATCTCAGAAAAATAAATTTCAGGCTCAATCCATTACAAGTCAAAATAAATCATCAGCTGATAATATAGTAGATCAACTGACAAATCTTTAATGGATTTTTTTAACTTTGTTCAAATTAAATGTTAAGGGGCTCCTAAGGCAAAAAAGTAAACTATGGCTAAAAAGTAATAAACATAGATGACAACTAGATAGGTAACTGAGAGCCAAAAGCCTATGTCTGTTGTCAAAAACCTAATTCATGAGAATGTATTGCATGTATTTTGTTATTATATCACCCGTATGTGTGAAAAGAGAGTAATTTTTTCCATTTTATTGCTCTCTCCTTCCGTCTATATTGTTAAACTAATCGAAATGAACTTTATTGAAATATATTTTGTTAATATAAATTTTATAATAAATATATTCTCAAAATATTAATGACATTTTTGTATTCTATTCCAAACAATTTTACAAAATCCTTTAGGCATTTTCTTTGCCCACTAGTATAGTTTCATTTCACGTTTGAATCTTTTTCAGGCTAAACAAGATGTTCCGAAGTTCGTAGCACAGTATTAGTGTTTGCCCAAGACTTTCATTCACTGTTTTGGCTTTCAAATTCCTTATAGTTCTGATGACTAATTCTCTCCTTCGTTGTCGAAATAAATTTCGAAAGCATCTTAGCTATTGAATGAAAACTCTCGTGTTACCAAATGCCATCATTATAAATTTAAATGCATTTTATTTGATATCAAATAAGGAAATCCCAAAACATTAAAAAGACTAGCACATTCGAATGAATATTTGCTCGTAAATGGATGCACGAATTAGCTCTCTGTACTCTTCTATAGTTTCGATTAAAGTGTTTTTATAATCGCCCAATATTCTTATAGTGTTTATAATTCTGGATAATTAGTTTGTTTGTTTGTTTTCTTTCGGTACTAATGACTTTTGAAAACTTCCGTATGAAAGAAGCAACAATGAGAAAAACCTGTATCCCCTGTCAAAGACCTAACTCGGTTGTCAAAAACCTAAGTGGTGAGAATGTATTAGTAAAAAAAACTATGTGAAAACAAAAACTCGTATGTGTAACTTTTTTGAGTAATGTTTATATCCTCACGTTAGTGAGAAGGGTATATATAAGTTTGATATATATTGTGGATCCTTACAGATCGGAGTCGATTAAGCCATGTCCGTCTGTCTGTTGCAATCAATTTTCTGAAGACCCCAGATATCTTTGGGATCCAAATCTTCAATAATTCTGTCAGACATCCTTTCGAGAAGTTTCCTATTTAAAATCAGCAAAATCTGTCCATAAATAACGGAGATATGAGCAAAAATTCTAGACAACCTCTGAAAAAAAGACAATTTATTGCATGTTTTGACAAAAAAGCAACAGAACGCAACGTATGCGGAATGAAATTGCAACAAAACAGCAAACGCTATATTTGTTTCCAACGGTAAAACAAATAATATATAAAACCTTTATACAATAGCCCATTGTATTGATTTAATGTAAGCAACAAATTTATTATATTCATGTACTTTTGTGGCAGTTATGAAGAAATTTATATACAGGTGTTGAAAATACCGATGTTAGCACTTTTCTGAGCTCCTATTTGAGTTTCATGGTCTTATTTTTCTCGATTTTTATTTTAAATAATCTACAAAATCTCTTCTATTTAAAAAGTTCCTAAAACGCTCTTATTTTTAATTTAAAAAAATTGGGAGAATTTTTCACTTTAGAAAGTCTGGAATTTGAAGGGTGTTGGAAAACACCAAAATCATCAGGGCGGGACAGTTGGATGATGGTACAGTTAAGAAGAGCTTTCTTTTTAAAAAAAATAATCTCTGATGTTTTTTTTTATGAAATGATTAATTTTGTGTAAAGATTGCATAATATATTAATTAGAATTGATGGTCAAATCAAATTCCAAAAAAGTCTAAATTTTTTTTGATTAAGATCCATATATAATTTTTTAGAAAAACGATTATGTTCTACTTTGCACATCATATCAATAATAGGATTATTGACTTCCAAAAAAGTCCACTTCTCTGTCTTTCTCTGCACTTGATGTAAAATATAAAAAATTGTTCCCGATTAAAATATAGAAAAAATTACAAATGTTTTTTCAAGGTACATTCGAGCAAAAATTCGAGACAACCTCTGAAAATTTCATCAAAAAAAGACAATTTATTGCATGCTTTGACAAAAAAGCAACAAAACGTATGTTCGGATGTGTGTTGGTTTCATTGCTTTGCTTATTTTGTTTTTGTTGTTTTTTTGGTGTTTCGTTTCGTTTGGCTTTGTTGTTTTTATACCCTTCACCTTCGTGAGATGGGTATATATAACTTCTACAATTAAATGTAAAATTTTTAAAAGTTTTCTTGATATATTTAGGATGCTATACGCTGAAAGTGGGCAATTAATCCATCCACAACAAAGCTGAAGGGTATATAAGATTCGGCATAGCCGAATATAGCACTCTTTCTTGTTTTGTTTGAGTTTTTTCTATTTTCCACTCTATGTATATTTTCTCTATGCCTCTAACCATAGGGTGACATAAAGACGAGGCATAATTGTTAAAAAACCTAAGTCAGTTGTTAAAAACCTAACTCTTACAACAACAAAATATATCTTAGTCAATGTAATTTGTTGTTGTATCAGACATAAGAATTGTTGTATTTTTGTTAACGAAACGGAGTGTGTCGTCTCTATGTATAATTCTATATACATACCTCAAACTTTGTCAAAGTTCTGGCATATTTTGTTTCAGAACTCAGATTCTATCGAACTGATTTTGCTTATTTTCAAATCCATACTACTTGCTCTAACATTATGTATGAAACTAGGTAGTTTATTTTGAAAGGAAGAGTGATTTCCACAGTCATACTTGGCTGGAATAATTAAGAAAAAGGTTTTAGATGAATATTTCTACATATAATGCAACTATTTCTTTTATTCAAAAAAAATATTTTAATCAATTTCAGCGATTTTTGTTTAATTCTAGCGTTTATTTCTACCACCTTTAAGTAAATTTTTTCTTATTAGCATCTCTGTTTATGCATTAAATTCACTTTCCTACCCATCATCTCCGCTCTCCATATATGTGTTGCTGAATCGTACTGACTTGATTGCTTGCCTCACTGCCAGGCAGTCGGCCTAGCCGTCCGTCTGTCTGTCTTTCGGTCTTGTATCTTGTGTGCTGGTTCGTTCGGCTACTCTAACGCGCAAAAAGTGGTTGTTCAATGTGTCATTGCCTTTAAAAGCAAGTACAAACACGTGTTGTCTCTTTCTCTCCTGTACCCTTAACAAACCCCTAAATAAAGCGGCATAATTTCTGTTGCTATCGTTGTTGTTTTTGTTGTTTTTATTTTGCTGTCGACAAATTCGCTTCAAGTGTTTACATCTGGTTTTCCAACAAAATTCTACAATAAGAGAGCGAATCCCGATTATTACTGTTGATGTTCTTGTTCTTGTTTTTGTTGTTTTCATTTTTGTTGCTGCTGTAACGCACCCGGTTGCCCTTAGAATGTGTATTTTGAATACGAGATTTTTTATTGTTGCAAAAAATTAAATAATTTTTTTTTTTTTTTTGTATAAAAAACTAAATTATGGAGATAAATAAATTAAACACATGATTCATGGAAATTGTTGTCATTTAGATATAAACTAAAGAGGGGTATATAGACTGCAATTGTCAATAAAGTGTTAGTGTATGTCATATGTGTGTGTGTGTGTGTGTTTCATTTTGCTCTCTTCAGAGTGTTTTATATATTTTTGCAAGTTGCCTTTAATTTCGTTATCCTGGCATACTAAACTGATGTGATGTGTTCAGTTTTCTGTATGTTATTTTCTTGCTTTTGACATTTTGGGATGCATGACCTTTGATATCTTGAGAAAATTGCATAAAATATAAATTGAATATAAAGAATTATGGAAATATTCTAATAAAATACAGACAATTTCAAAATTTTTATTTAAAAAATGTAGGTAACACATATACATATTTTCTTTAATTAATACCAGTTCTCCTTTCTCTCTAACAATTAACAATAGCTGTCAGTTTCAACCCACAATTTTAATTATGAAACTGTATCCCTTGTTGTGTAGTGAAATTCATTAACCCAGTTTTTGGAAAATTTTGCAGAGAATTGAATTTATAATGCCGCACCCAAATGAATAATTAGAGCAAATTTAATATTCAATTATTAATATTCATTGATACAGTAACAGTTCAATTAGAATTAGGAGAAATACACACATTTGCTTGTTTGCTCGTTTGTTTGTTTGTTATGCAAACAATTATACATTTAATAACATTCTAAATAGTTTATAAATTAAAGCAATACCCTTTGCTCATAATCAAAATTAATATTTAAATTTGATTTTGTTCAAACAGTACGAAATAAACCATAAGTGATGAGAAATATATTTCAAATATAAGATATAATTCACCTTGAACATTTCTCCTTCACATCACCCTACTCAGGGTTATTCCTGTTCTTTCTTTTAACATACTCCCATGGATGGTGTAGGTACAGCAAACTAAGAATTAAGTATTTTGCTTAATAATGAAAAACATCAGCCAAATGGCCACCACGACCACGCTTACAGGAACATATCCTTTTCATGAAATGTTTCCATAACCAAATCGCAAAGTGGCTGCCCTATGTCCTCGATAGCCTCACGAATTCTATCATTGAGGTCTTGAATCGACGCTGGGCTGTTGGCGTATACCTTATCTTTCACGTGGTCCCAAAGGAAGAAGTCGCAAGGTGTTGAAACACAAGATCTCAGTGACCAATTGTGATCACCTCTTCGAGAGATAACATTTTCATGCATTTCAAGGACCCTATCAGCAAAGACACGACGTTGTTGATGATCGGCCGGCTTGAGTTCTTGTGTTAACTGAACTTTATAAACCTTAAGACCCAAGTCTTTATGCAAAATACGGTGTAATGATGTATGTGGAATGTCCAATTCCAAAGAACGACGAGGAATGAACAAACCTGGCTTTTCTTCAACGCTTTGGGCTGCAGCAGCAATATTCTCAGTTGTTCTTGAGCGACGTGCACGGGTTTTGTTCTTCACATCACTAACTTGTCCCAACAACTAGAATTTTTCCACCAATTTCTGTATTGCGACAAGGTGCTTCACTACGACCCAAAAATGCTTTAGTTTTGCGAACTGTGACTGCAAGATTTTCACCATTTTTTTTTTTTTGGTGAATTTTAAAAATTTCAATGCGTTGTTGAAGCTTTTATCGTTTCATTTTTAGTAAAGGCTTAGTTTCTATTTGTCAAATGTCAAAGAATAAAAGCTTCAAAAGTGACAGCTATCGAAATACCGGGTGATTCAAAATAACACCTCTTGTTGGAAACTCCTTTAGAAGGGTATTATTCTGTGCAAATCCAAACAAGCCCATTTATATAAGCGATTTATACCAGGAAATTAC
The DNA here is from genome assembly GCA_942486065.2 of Calliphora vomitoria. Lineage (NCBI taxonomy): Eukaryota > Metazoa > Arthropoda > Insecta > Diptera > Calliphoridae > Calliphora > Calliphora vomitoria. The sequence goes on from OW818029.2 coordinate 18,400,835, forward strand.
TCCATCGTGTTATTGTGCATCATCGCACGCTGTCTGTCCAATTTATCAGCTATACAGTTGCGCTAACATCTTCCATGGCCTCGCTCATTCAGATACACTCAGTTGATGTTCTTTAGAGCACTTTTGAAAGCACAAAAGCTGTACAAAATTAGTGAAGAGCACTATAATGGTCTGGTATGCTGAAAATTGATTTCATTTCATTGCCTTCAATGAACAAATCACCACCAAACCTTTTCACCCTTTAGCTGCGATCTGCATACACAAACATTCCCACGACCCAAGTTCACTCGAGCAAAGGGCTGTCAACTTAACAACAAGAGCCTTCTTGACAACTGCAGGTGGATAGATTCCACATAGCCACATATCCCTATTCCGGATAATTGCATGCCAAAGAAAGGTCTCGTTATGCAGCAGCATTCCAAGATCCTAGAGTGCATAGTGTCCTAAACAGCCTCAATGTTAAGTTGTTAGGCAATTGTATCGCCATCAAATCCATCGGCAACCAGTTATATGATAGCCTAGACCTTACCGCTCCTGTTATCAGAATGACAGAAGTTCCAAAAACACTTTAAACGGCCTTCCGGTGGGAATCCAGCTCCATGACATGTTGTCACCACACTGTTGCTTCATAAAACAAGATGTGTTTCATTAATACTTTAAAGATCCAATTGATATCCCCTTATATATAGGACGTATTTATGTTATGCTGGATGTTGAGATTCCGGTATAGTAGTTTTCAGTCTGAATTCATTCAGTTTCGGGGGAAAAAAGTTATCAATCCTCTATATACCTCTTTGTGAAAAAACATTTCAACTACTAGGCCACATATTCCTCGTCTACCTCTTTGTGGAAATAGATGTTTCTCTTTCAAGAGGAACTGCTTTTTTTGGCTGCGGCATCTGGCTTCCAATTTTCCAAGACTTTATCGAGGGTTTCCGGTTTTATCTCACGAATGGCTAGGTTGATATTAGCCTAGATCGTTTCTGGATTATCCGCATATCATCGGTCTTTAACGTGACGGTCAAAACGGCTGATAACTCTATTGCCGGACATGTGTAACATGTTGCACCATCCTACTGAAACCGAAGATTATCCAAATTTATTTCAGCCTATAAAAACTCTATAGAGCTTGGCGTTTCCAGAAGTTGCACACTTTCTACCACATCATTCTCGTCAGCACACACCGTCCAAAGACGACGGGGGACCATGTGTATTGTAAACTAACAACTCAGCAGTTAAGCAAGTAGTCAATGTATCCCTTATAGACAGTAATCGTCACAAATGTCTTATCACTTGGCTGACTCCAATTTATATATTTTGGTCATTTCACACGTATGTGCTCTTTGTAGTGCAGAGAGAAGATAATTGGTTACTTTATACATCCCAGGTAATCTACCGAGAACACAATTGTCCCTTAAGTGTCCCTAAGTAATCTGGAGTGAAGTCGCTTTAAACGTTTTGTGAGTAATTCGTTAAAACTGGTTTTATACAACTTACCCAGCAGTTAAGAAAGTAGTCAATGTATCCCTTATAGACAGTAATCGTCACAATTGTCTTATCACTTTGCTGACTCCAATTTATATATTTTGGTCATTTGACACGTATGTGCTCTTTGTAGTGCAGAAAGAAAACAATTGGTTACTTTATACATCCCAGGTAATCTAGCGTGAAGACAATTATCACTTTAGTGTCTCTTAGTAACCTATAATGAAGTCACTTTAAACGTTTATTTTATAGTGCACTTTGGAAAGTAGTTATTTTACACACAAGCTTTGTTTACAAGCTATACATTATTGAACTGTCTATGATATGTCTTTATAGCTGACTATTTGAGGTCAATTAGCACTCGTACATGTTAAAATACCTAGTTGTGTAGCTGATCAAGTTACTAGTTAGGTAGTTAGTAAGGTAACTAACGCTATTTAACCAGTATGTGAATCCAATGCGATGACTACTTTGAACCAGCTATTAGAAAGTCTCATTGTAGTCAAAAAGGTTCAGAAATTAGGACATGTTGTTTTAAAATAACTAGTCATGTAGCCATTGAAGTAACTAGTTCCCACCCTAAAGGATGGGTAAAATTACTAGTTCGGGACTGTCTCCTAGAACTGCTGGGAAGCCAGTCTCACAAATACAAACTTGCGTGCAAGACTCGCAGTGGGTGCTTCATTTTGGGCAAAACTTATTTTCAACAAACGCACAGTTTGGGCAACACAGTACTCACTTTGGAACTAAGTTTGCAATATTTCTCAACGTTGTTCAAGCGTAAAGCGACTCATGTTGTTCTGCAGAGGCATGATACTGACTGATAGTAAATATTTCGATTAGAAAATGGAAGTGTCAAAATGACATATTAAGAAGGTCTGAAGGATTATCCTCGTTTATCGGAATGAAATTAATACAATAGGACAACATTAACTTTAAATCTGCGTATATTGGGTTATAAAAAGTCGTTCCCATATTTAGTCGATTGAGTTCTCTAAAGTTTTTCTTTAAGTGCTGATAATATATACAAATTTGAAAACCATAAAATTTGTTCAAGGTTATTTTTATTGACAAAGTTCCTAGTAAAATTAATTTGATTTAGTTACATAAAATGGACATGAAAGTGTTTCGCACTGACAGACATAACAAGATTATCTAAAAATACATATATTTTATGAAAACTAAGATATTCACTATGTATTCATACCTAAATTCGTGGTAAAGGGTATCTATTAACAAGAAACTACACGCAGAAAAAAAATATAGTTGGGCATTGTTACTGTAACCATTTCAACATTTGCGCATTGTTACATTTCAACATTTTTAACAATATTATAGTCACAGTAACTATATATATGATTGTGGTAACAATAATATGGTTAATTTACGATTCACATGAATATTTCAACCATATATATGGTTATAGTAAACATGTATATGTTTGTGACAACCATTTATATGATAAATAATTTTATCATAATATGTTGTTCTCAGATTATGATATAAGAGCAACATAATATGATAAATCCTTCATCATATAAATGGTTGCCAGAAACATATACATGTTTACTATAACCATATATATGGTTGAAATATTCATGTGAATCGTAAATTAACCATATTATTGTTACCACAATCATATATATAGTTACTGTGACTATAATATTGTTAAAAATGTTGAAATGGTTGCAGAAACAATGCACAAATGTTGAAATGGTTACAGTAGCAATGCCCAACTATATTTTTTTTCTGCGTGTATGTAATTGAATTGTTCATTTTAAGCACATTTTAGCACTTATACACAATTTTCAAAAAGAAAATCTCCAAACAGCAATGAAAAAATATAGCAATTCCTAAAGTAAAAACTAAAGAATATACAAAACATAAATAAAAATATTAAACAAAAATTCTTAAAATAAGAATATCTTTTTAAAAATAAATTCTCTGGAAATACAAATAATTCGTTTAACTCAGATAAATTCACAGAACAAAGAATAAAAGGTTTATACCAGTAACTATGTACTTAGTTAAATTGAAATGTTTTATTGATAAACAAAGTGATTAACATTTCGACAGGTAGTGAGTGAGATTATGTTGTGGACAAGGGCTGGTAGTAGGGGAATGTTGACTTGACTTGACTGACTGACTGACTGCTTGATTGATTGTATTACGCTTGTGAAGGGTGAGCAATTGTGATTTTTAAGGGGAAAACATTCACTCCTAAATTACTGTTAATTGACATTTGAGCAAGGTAAATAATGAGTAGAAGACACATTAAGGTGAATGATTTGGGTAACTAAACTGGTAATTAACAAGTGTTCTTTTTTCCCACAAGTTAATCTTTATTCTCTTCTGTTTTGGTTTATATTTAGACGTGAGAATGATCAGGTATGGTGTTTTAGTAGTTTTAGTAGAATGCCAGGATAATTGAGTTTTGATAGAAATGTTAAGATTTTATATTGAAATTTTAATATATGATAAGAGAAAAGGAACTTGTTAAATTTGTGCTTAATTTGTATATAAAAAATGGTATTTTTGTTGTATCTTTTGCATTGAATGACATTTGAAATAATGAGTTATTTATCGATATCATTTATCAAAAACAAAATTATACCTACTTATGACTAATTTATTTATAACAGCTCAATTATAAAATATATTATATAGAAATCATTGCTTTTATAGAAAACTTACCTGTTTCAATGTGGATTGTCTTATTGCTGTAGGTAAGAATATAGGTGTTCTCATGATATTTTTGATTTTCTTGAATTGAAAGTAGCCCTAGAAAGATATTAAAAAAAAATTATTATGAAAATCTTTCAGTTTTAGAAATTATCATACATAGTAAAAGGTTATGTTATCTGACATTTGTCATTCTAACAAAACATAAGTAAGATGAAATTATTAGATCGTTAACCCTTTAACAATCACAAGGACACCGGTGTCCCAACACAAAAATATAGAATAACTAAATAAAGAAAAAAAGAATGGGTGCCATTTTAATTAGTTCGAAAACGGGCTAAAACAAGTTCGGTTACAGCATTTATTATACCCATCACCATGAGTAGCAAGGGTATATATAAGTATGTCATTCCGTTTGTAATTTCTAAATTTTTAATTTGCGACCCTACAAAGTATATAGTCGATATAGCCATGTCCGTCTGTATGTTGAAATTAACTTTCCATAGCCCCCAAATAACTTACAAACATAATTGATACATTAATATATCTGGAATTTATCCAGCTCGGCCGCTATTTAAAATCGAGAAATGGCCAAGAAATGGCTGAAATATAAGGAAAAAACCGGGACAACCTCGATTTTTGGCCTATTTTTGATCTATGTCTTGATTACTAAGTCATTAATATAGACAATATGGATATCCAATAATAGATATTTCAAAGTCCATTGCAACGATGTATATAAGGCTATTGTAATTTGGACCCACAATGGGTCAAAATCGGGAAAAATAATTTTTAACCCGAATTTCTTTTTTTCAACAAAAAATTTTTTGTCATACATTTTTTTCACTAGTAAATTTAAAAAAAAATTTTAAAAAAATTATTTGGAAAAAAATTTTTTTTTGTAAACAATTTTGAAAAAAAATATTTTTTAATTTTTGAAAAAAAAAAAAATTAATGTTGTTTACCTAAAAATATTTAAAATTTTTATTTTAAAGTATAATTTGTACTTGTTTTTAATGTCTTTAAAAAATCGAGAAAATCGGCCAACAAATGGCTGAGATATAAGGAAAAAACCGGGACAATCTCTATTTTTTATCTATATCAGGATTACTAAGTCATTAATCCAAATTTAGTTTTACCAAAAAATTATCTTTTTAGAATTTAATAAAAAAAAATTTCGAAAAAAATTTAAAAAAACAAATTTGAAAAAAAATAAAGTAAAACAATTTAAAAAACAAATAAAACATTTTAAAAATGTTTAAAACCAATTCTGAAATTTTTTTTTTTTAAATTTTGAAAAATTTTTTTTTACTTTTGTATTTTAAAGTATAATTTAGTGAAGGTTATATAAGATTCGGCACAGCCGAATATAGCTTTCTTACATGTTAAGTGTAAAACTGATTTTTTTTAATTTTATATTCCGCTATATATTTGGGCCGTAAGTGCATTTTTGTTACATACAGTTATAAAATCGTTATTCATTTGCAATGAATAAATATAAAAAAAAACATGAGTATGTGTATGTACCTCGATACTTTATATGTACCAAAGTACTTTATATGTACCAAGGTACTTTATATGTACCAAGGTACTTTATATGTACCAAGGTACTTTATATGTACCAAGGTACTTTATATGTACCAAAGTACTTTATATGTACCCTTGGTACTTTATATGTTCCTTGGTACTTTATATGTACCTTGGTACTTTATATGTTCCTTGGTACTTTATATGTACCTTGGTACTTTGCAATGAATAAATATAAAAAAAATGAGTATGTGTATGTACCTTGATACTTTATATGTACATTGGTACTTTATATGTACCTTGGTACTTTATATGTACCAAAGTACTTTATATGTACCCTTGGTACTTTATATGTACATTGGTACTTTATATGTCCCTTGGTACTTTATATGTTCCTTGGTACTTTATATGTACCTTGGTACTTTATATGTTCCTTGGTACTTTATATGTACCTTGGTACTTTGCAATGAATAAATATAAAAAAAATGAGTATGTGTATGTACCTTGATACTTTATATGTACATTGGTACTTTATATGTACCTTGGTACTTTATATGTACCAAAGTACTTTATATGTACCAAGGTACTTTATATGTACCATGGTACTTTATATGTACCAAGGTACTTTATATGTTCCTTGGTACTTTATATGTACCAAGGTACTTTGTATGTACCTTGGTACTTTATATGTACCTTGGTACTTTATATGTACCTTGGTACTTTATATGTTCCTTGGTACTTTATATGTACCAAGTTACCTTGGTACTTTATATGTACCAAGGTACTTTATATGTACCTTGGAACTTTATATCTACCTTGGTACTTTATATGTACCTTGGTACTTTATATGTTCCTTGGTACTTTATATGTACCTTGGTACTTTATATGTACCAAGGTACTTTATATGTACCTTGGTACTTTATATGTACCAAGGTACTTTATATGTACCTTGGTACTTTATATGTACCAAGGTACTTTATATGTACCAAGGTACTTTATATAAGCAAAAGTACCTTTTGTAATTTTTAATGACTTATCGATGCCTATAATATATTATTATAGCTTTTAAATTAATAATTTATTTTTATATTTTATTTAATGTTTATGGTCTTACATATAAAGCTTCAGAAGCTCTAAAAGCCGGCTTTATTTGTTTAAAGAAATAATAAGAAACACACCAAATAAAACCTGCCTTAAACGGGCAAAACAATAACAAAAGAAATTAAGAACAGGTCAATAACATATAATACGATATATTTGGCATAATTTTATTTACAAAAAAAAATAATAAAATTGTGCTACCAAAACAAAATCAACAATGAAGAAAAAAGTAAACAAAAAATAAAATTAATAACAATAAAAAAATAAACAAAAAAACAGCACTAACAAGCAAAAAAAAAAAAAAAATGAGAATAAAATATTTGGTTACACTTTTACAAATTCGCTTTCAATCACATTCATTCATTATGCAGCGAAAAAAAAAACTCAACACAAAGCGCGCATTTGTAATTGAAATTTCAAAAATATATATATAAAATAAACAAGTTTTACACAAGTTTTTTTGGAATTTAACACAAAAAAAAAATTGAAAATGTTATTTATTATTAATTTCAAACATTACAGATGTATTTAAAAGAATACTTTAACTTAGACAATAAATAAATAAGAAAGAAAGAGAGAAAAAAAACTGACAAAAACAACAAATAAATTAAGTGAATAATTATTAATGACTAGCAAGTGTTGAAAATCTTAAGTGAACAACAACAAACAAACCGAACAATGTCTTCATTATTATAGACTGTTAACAATTTTGCCCTATTGCTTGCTTGATTTATTTATCAGGCACAGTGGGCCTAAGCACGCACAAAGCAACAACTACAAATTCACAAACACCCCTCCCCCCCAAAGGAATAAACGCACATTGCACTACAAAAGCAACTAGCACTTTAAACACAATATAAAACGAATAACTTCGTAACTAAAACGAAAAAAACGCACAACGAAATTGAATAAGCAGAAAAAACTCAAACTCAAAACTCGCTTGGAAAACTCTGTATTGGAAGAGCAAAAAAAAATCATATAAAAATGACTAGATCCAAATATCACACTACGTTGTTACGTTTATTGTATAAATTATTAATATTTGTGGCCATAATCCAGCAAAATTATGGCAATCCCACAGCCTCAAATATGCCCTCAATACCACCACCCTTCGACATGGAATTATCCTCACCAGTGCCATTTACCACACGCAAACCAGAGATCACAGCCATGCAGGATAATGAGAAACCAATTGAGATTTTATCAAATGATAGCAGCACTACTACTCTAAAGACTATTGAAACGAATTTAAAGGATTTGAAGAAGGAGCCGACTTTAAACAATAATACCCCCATTAATGCTAATAATAACAACAATGATAATAATAATAACAACAATAATGCTGATGATGATAATAATAGTTATGATGATTATATAGAGACTGATCTTAAAGTGGAAAAAACCACGCCCACTTCCATGGAACAACAAGATGATCCTGTCATTCCACCCACTACCATTACATTTAGTAATGTGGCAGCTGCTGGTATTTTAGGCAATTCCAATTCAAATATTGATGGTGTTGTTATGGGTGGTGGCATGGATGGTGGCAATGGCGCTGGTACAGTTATCAATTATAACGATGCCACCCCACCCTATGCTGCTGTCGATAATAAATATGGTAAGATTAATTGATTCAATTTGTTGATAGAAGATTTTTGGAAATTTTCTTTATTAACTTTAAGTTTAAGATTTTGAAATTTCTTATATAAAAATACTAAAAAGCTAAACCTTAAAAATATTAAAATTACTTCGACTTCGCACCCTACCCCTTCACAAATTTGTTAAAACTTGGTACACAGATTCTTTATGGTGATACAAAGTTTAAATTTGTTAAAAAATTTTAAATTCGCTTTTCGATGTTCATCTTTTATTGATGTTAAAGGTTCAAAATTTATTGGGGAAAATGCGGGATTTTTTCAAATTTTTAGTTTTCATTTTGAAACATTTATTCATTATAAACTTATTCAAGGTATTGGCCATTGCACAGTGGGGTAGATTCAAAATTTTTTGGAAATAAATCTGGCATTTCTAAACGCCTCGTCCGATCAGGATAAAATTTGACATGGACGTAGCCAAATTAATTTATTGAAATGGACCCCATAAATGCTCCAGGGGCGGCACTATGCGGGCTCAAATTAGGGTAACTTCGACATGTAAAATTTTTAAACATGTGCCATTTTTATGTTTCCCATCCGATTTCAAAGATTTGTATATTTTTGGAAAGTGCTTGGCTAGGTCTTAACAAAACATGATTGCGTGTGCTATTTATCTCTCATATTTTCCGAGTTATAGGCATTTCAAAATTGAACTTTAAAAATTTTGCCATATCTTGGTCCGCTTTTTTTAAAATATAGTGCTTAGTTTTAGACCAAATGGACTCGAATTTCTTTTGTTAGTTAGACAACTAAATTACCAATAATATACAAAAGATTTCAGCGCAATATCAATTATGGATCCAAAAATAAACGATTTGCAATTTAAAAATTAAAAAAATAGTAAATTTTTGCAGTTTTTTAGACGAAAAGGTGACTTAACACTTTTTTTATAAAAAAAAAAAACTTTCTTTAAGGACATATACAAATTTTATGTGTTTCCGTAAGATATCTTTACGGAGAACATTTTGGTATAAAAGATATGTCTTGTTTTTCGAATATGTCGGCCCTACGCCCTTCGGAATTTGACCTATTTTTTATCAAAATTTCAACTTTGGGCCACATGTTCTAAAATCTCAAAGCTGGGATCAGAAAACGGAAAGCAGCTTTAAAAACCTTGATGTGATCCCTATTTATTCCCAAAGTATTTTCCCAGCCCCGAAGGAAATGTGGACCCTATGGGCAAAATTGTTAAAAAAATACCATTTTTGGGATTTTCGCTCCAATTTTTAGGAATTGCGGGATGCGTTTTGACCTTTTGACAAGTTTTTTTACACTTTGTTATTTAGAATGAGAAATTTAAAAAACGTTGAAAATTTCTTTGAGTTTTGTTAATAAATAAAGATTTTATTGCATATTACATATTTACTGAGTTTCTAAAACTAAAAATTGTATCAAAATTTTAATAGGATGGCAAATATTAGCAACAATTTGATCCACATTTATTCCGCACTATTTTTTTTTTTTTTTTTTGTTTAGACAAGTTAATTTTTGTTCCTACAAAAAAAAATTTAAGTCAATATCTCAATTAGATTCAAAAGTATTCCACTTTAAAACTCCGTTCTTCATTCATAATACTATTTTATTCAGCAACAATTCAATGGTTCTGACTTAATCACATTCTATACTAAAATATAAAAATGTGAAATATTTTTGAAGAACGGAGTTTTAAAATGGAATATTTTTGAATCTAATTGAGATATTGAAAGATTTAGAAATGTCAGATTTATTTCCAAAAAAATTTGATTCTGCCCCACTGTGCATTGTTAGCAATGACCTTTTTCCTACTTCCTGGCAACGTATGAATTCCGAGCCAAAAGAACTGCGAATCAAGCCAGATGTATCCAAATGTTCTGAATTGAAGCGTTCCAGATAGAGCGTTCTGCATTGATCGAAACAAATAGTAGTCAGACGTGGCAAGGTCTGGACTATAAAGCGGCTGAGGTTAAATTTCCTAACCACTTTTTCTAAATACTTTTTAAGAGGTATTCCAACATGTGGCCGAGCTTTGTCATGTTGGAATATTACGGTTTCATCACTGGCCTCATATTCTAGGCGTTTATCGGCCAATGCTAGCATCAAACGAATCTGTTGCGTTCGGTACTGGTTCCCTGTGATGCTCTGGTCAGATTTCAGTAGTTGATAAAAGACCCTTTTGCTTCCACCAAATATAGAGAATTACCTTAGAGACATGGATATTTGGCTTTGGATATCCCGTACCATCTCTTATCCTTCTGGTTATCGTAATGGATCCATTTTTCATTGCAAGTAATGATTCGGTGCAAAACTGATTTTCTTTTATATCGCTCAAATATCATTTTGGACTTGCAAAATCGTCTTTGAAGGTATTTCGGCTTCAATTCGTATGGTATCCAATTTAACTGCTTTTGGATGAATCCTGCTGCTCGCAAACATTTTGAACATGCTGCTTGAATAGCTCCCAATGATTTTGCAAGCTCTTGTTGCGTTTTACAACATTCTTCATGGAGTAATGACTTTAATTCTTGGTCATCAAAATGTTTTAGCAGGCTTGGGCCAACTTTGTCACCGCACAAAGCATCTCTTGCATGGGTCAAAATCGAGAAAATTATTTTTTAACCTGAATTTTTTTTCCACAAAACATTTTTTTTTTTAATTTTTTTTTCACTAATAAATTTAAAAAAACTTAAAAAAACAATTTCGAAAAAAAAAAAAAATTTAAAACAATTTTGAAACAAATTTTAATTTTTGAAAAACAATTTGAAAAAAAAAAATTTTTTTTTAAGTTTTGAAAAAAAATTAATTTGAAAAAATTTTTTTTTTAAATTTTGAAAAAAAAAATTTAATTTTGAAAAAAAAAAATTATTTTGTTTACCTAAAAATATTTCAAATTTTTATTATAAAGTATAATTTGATGAAGGGTATATACGATAATTGTTTTAAATTAAAGAAGTATTGCAAAAGTTCCTGTATATGACGCTTTGTTGGACAAAATTCGACATTTTCGAAGCAAATAAAACCTTGTTGTTTACACTACAATGTTCAATGACTAAGTGATAATGAATGACAGATATGTACCCTTCAAAATAACATATACGTTATTCAAAACAAATACCACGTTCAAAAGATACGTCATTTTCAAGTCATGTGCCCAATAATTATCCCTTATCTAATAATTTTGTTTTTAGTTATACATTGCAATAAAAAGCATTCAAGGATTAAGATAAGACTAAAAACCCCCATGGCCTTATTCTGAATTTTATATATGTTTTTAATAGAACAACAAACATTCAAACAAACTTCAGCAAGCAATATTAAAAATAATGAATTTAATCACTTTAAATATTACTAATTTTTAAGATTTTTCATTTTCTGTTTCCTTTTAAAAACAAAGAATTTTGAGAAAGAGTAGTTTGTATATGCAAATACGTGCCTATAATCAATTAATTTTCTCTACCATAAAATATTTATAATAAAATTTCATTAAACAAACATTGAAAATATCCATATTTATAAATACAAAATCATGGAAAAATTTTTGCCTAGACATGCAAAACGTGTTAAAGATGTTGAAATTTGTTTCAGCTTCTACACACAAACTGACACATTAGCCAGCCAGACAGACTGGCATTGTTAAAGGACTCGGTGACTTTAACCCCTTTCCACGTAAACAAAATTAGCAGGAAAAAATCAAAAGACTAACATAGGGACACTCCACTCGAAGGTACACTAAAGTGGCTTGTTTGATATTTTAAAAGCTACAAGAACAACTCAACATCCCTAAAAAAAGATAAGGAGAAAAATACTTAAACAGATACAAAAAAACAAGACTTGTACTTGTGTATTGAACTTAGTTAGGCTTTTTTTTAAGGATTTAAAGAAATAACAAGTGAATTATGTGAAATTTAGGGGAGATCAGGTTTAATAAGAGTTTAAACTAGTTTAAGAATTTAAACACATAAGAATAAATTGGTTTTATTGAATTTAGCACCAAAATTTTGTTTATTATTTAAACTTGTATTTTTGTAGCTTAAACTGAGTTTATTTAGAAGCAGCTTTTAAAATTGTAAGTCTTTATTTGTTATAAATTATTATAAACCAAAAGCACCTTGCTATTTAAACTAGTGTAAACTCAAGTTTAAACCAAGTTTAAGAGATTTTAAAATCATATGATTAGGTACTTTGACTTGAGTGAATTTTTGTGGTATTTTTGTTATCTAAACTAGTAATTTTAGTTTAAACTAAGTTTAAATTTTTAAACTAGTTGCGTTAAAACATTTTTTCAAAAAAACTTTTGAAAATTCTAAATTGAATATATTCTGTTACTTAAACTACATTAAACTTAAGCTTAATCAGAGTTTAAACTACATAAAATCAAGTTATCAAATTTGTTATCTTCTAACAGTTTATATACATAAGTAATATTGTGGTTTAATAAACAAAAGTTTTTATAGTTTAAACTTCAAATTATTACTAAAAAATGTTTCACTGTACGATAAACTTTACACATTTTTTATATTAAACCTAGCTTAAATAAACTGCATTAAACTTAAGTTTAATCAGAGTTTAAACTAGATAAAACCAAGTTATCAAATTTGGTATCTTCCATATACATACAGCAGTAGTATTGTGGTTAAATAAACAAAAGTTTTCATATCTTAAACTGAGTTTAAACTTTAAATTATATATAACTAAAACAAAATTCACTGTACGTTAAACTTTATCCCTTTTTTTATATTAAACCTAGCTTAAATTTGAGTTTAAACTAACATAAATCAATTTTAAATTGTAATATGTAATTCGTTCATCTACGATGAATATTTTATATTGATTGGAAGAAGTTTCTTAGTTTAAACTAAGTTTAAAGTTTTAAATAGTTCTACAGTAAAATTTTATTAGATAAACTATTAAAAATTTCATCCCATTTTAAGCCTACACAAACTAGCTTAAATTGAAGTTTAAACTAGAATAATCTAAATTTAAGGCTTATTGCTTATAAGAGCCCTCAGTGATTATCTTCATTTAAACTGAGTTTAATATTTTATGGGTAAGACTATTTTGTGAGTTGCAAAACTTTGAAGTTTTCATTCTACATTCAATTATATACAATTTGCAACTTAAACTAATTTACACACAGTTTATCTTGAGTTTAAACTATAAAAAACCAAGTTTAAAACATACTAAGCTAATTATTTGTCCAATTTTTATATTCTATATTGATTTATAGGTATTCGTCTTAATAAACAAACATTTTTTTAAACTAAACTAAGTTTAAACTTTGAAATAGTTTTATAAGAACGTTTTATTAGAGACACATTTTTCTATTTTTCAGTTCTAATTTAAATTGTAAAATGTTTTCTTACTTAAACTAACTTAAGCTTTAAATTAATCTGAGTTTAAACTAACTAAAATCAAGATTAAGCTAAACTACATAATCTATTTTGTATATATGAATATTTTATATTGATTAGTAGTATTCGGAATAATTAAACTACCATTCTTTTTATTTACACTAAGTTTAAACTTTGAAATATCTACATGAAACAAGATTTTACTAGAGATTGTACAAATTGTACAACTTTTATACCCTTCATTATGAGTGGCAAGGGTATATAAGTTTGTCATTCCGTTTGTAATTTCTACATTTTTCATTTGCGACCCTACAAAGTATATATATTCTGGATCGTTATATATAGCGAAGTCGATATAGCCATGTCCGTCTGTATGTTGAAATCAATTTTCTGAAGACGCCAAATAACTTACAAACATAACTGATACTTCAATATATCGAGAATTCTTTCGGCTCGGACGCTATTTAAAATCGAGAAAATCGGTCCACAAATGGCTGAGATACATATAAGGAAAAAACTTTGAAAACCTTGATATTTAGCCTATTTTTTGATCTATATCTGGATTACTAAGTCATTAATATAAACAATATGGATATCTAATGATAGATATTTCAAAGTTCATTGAACGATGTATATACAGCTATAGTAATTTGGACCTACAATGGGTCAAAATCGGAAAAAATATTTTTTAACCCGAATTTTTTTTTTCCAAAAAAATTTCATACATTTTTTTTCACTAATAAATTTTTTTTTGTTAAGTTTTGAAAAAAAAAAATTTAATTTTGTTTACCTAACAATATTTAAAATTTTTATTTTAAAGTTTAATTTGGTGAAGGGATATAAAATTCGGCACAGCCGAATATAGCTCTCTTACTTGTTTTACTTCAACTAACTTAAGCTTTAAATTAATCTGAGTTTAAACTATAATATGAATATTTTATATGTACTGGTAGAATTTTGATTTCTTAAACAACTGTAAACTAAGTTTTATCTTTAAAATAGTTGAGCAAGAGCATTTATTACAACTTCAAAAAGATAAATTTTTGTTCGTTATTTGGGTAAACCAAACCTTGTTACTTAAATCAACAAAAATTTAAGTTTAAACTTTCTTTAAGCTAGTTTAAGGTAAACAAGATAATTTATGTACCATATTGATATATCTTGTATTGTTATTGATATATCTTGTATTATTATTCCTTTAGAGAAACTATTAAAAAAAATAAAAATTTGTATTTCTTTTCCACTTTTAATTATAAATGTCTCTTTACTTAAACCTACAAAAATTTAAGTTTATCTTGAATTTAAACTATCTTTAAGGTAAACAAGATAATTTATGTGCCATATTGATATATTTTATATTGTTATTATTGCATTAGAGAAACTATTAAAAAAATTAAATTTTTATTTCTTTTCCACTTTTAATTATAAATGTCTCTTTTCGTAAACATGAGTTTAAGCTGTCTTCAATGAAGTTTAAGATATACAAATGTAATTTCTTTGTTATTTTTTTATATTTTAAATTGATTTATATTTTTGTAGCTTAAACCGAGTTTAATTTTTAAGATAATTGTTAAAAACATTTTATTAGAGATTTAGCTTGAACTGTTTTCAGAATAACTTTTGCATTCAATTTTAATTTAATGGCCTTAGTTGGAATATCCTTTCCATTTTTAGTTATAAATAACTTTTTACTTAAACTTGAGTTTAAGCTGTCTTCAATGAAGTTTAAGATATACAAATGTAATTTCTTTGTTATTTTTTATATTTTAAATTGATTCATAGTTTTCTTAGCTTAAACTGAGTTTAATTTTTTAAATAATTCTTAAGAACTTTGTACGCAAGAAATTTTAACTAGAATTGTTTTGAGCATAACGTTACATCAAATTTTACTACGATGGCCTTAGTTGGAATATCATTGCTCATAGTCTGGAATACTACTTGCTGGTTAATTTTAACTTTTTTAAATAAAGTTAGAAATTTAAAAGAAAACCAAATATGTACAAAAACAATAGGCAGGAGGAGTATATTAAAAATGTATGTTTGATTGAGGACATAAAAATGCTCTCAAAAGGCATCTCATATACCATTACGCGCCCCAGGTATTTCATACGCAACCTCCATATTATGTTTTGTCTTTAAATAACTTTTTGTTTACCCTCATAATTGATCGACCCCTTCGCCACAACTACAAGCTTCACAAAAACAGATAAAGTATTTGAGACAGTAACCGTTTTAACACCACTCTTACTTGTGCGTATGTAATTTAAACCTGTGTCATTTGCAGTTGTGGCCAACCAAACAGTGTTTAGTTTTGTGGTTATACTTTTTATTGTTCTTGTTGCTGATTTTAAATTAAATTTACAATGACAAAACAAAATGTTTAAAAGCCACCCTCCTTCTCCTCCTCATCCTGCTCTTGTGTTAAAAACATTTGTTTTATTGTTGAAAGACTTGTGCTGTTCATTTCAATTCAGTAGCTACACCAACCGATAAAGTCTCAAGTCTCAAGTGTGTATTAAAATCTTTATTCTTGCTCAAGTTCGGAAGAGGAGTTTTGTTGTGGTTTTACACACTTGTGGTCTTGGTTTGATAGTTTTGTAGTGATTGTGATTGGGTGCATGTAAATGATTTATATTTAGTGATTTCCTTAGGTGTGTGCGTGTGTGTGTGTGACAGAGAGATTTTATTTTAAAAGGGCCAGGTGGGGAAATAAATTTCGTTGTGTTTAAAATTAAATTTATCTAATTGCCAAATAACAGTAAAGTTAAACAAATAACAAACAAGTGTAGAGGTTTTTTGAAAAAATTTTAAATTCTGCAGAGAAACTTCTCAATTAACATTAATTTAAAAAAACGAAGCCTAATTTAAGGCGCTACTTAAAATGAACGAAGGAAAATTTAACAAATCAGGAATAATATCTTTTAAATTCAGCTTTTAAATGTTTTCTTAAGATTCACATTTATAAACCTTGATAAAGCTGAAAGAAGGTGTGAGTAATTTGGAAACCATTTATTAATTGCTACTGATACTGTTTGACCAATACCTCTATACGAGTAAGTAAATGGAATTTCAATAAATTGTCATTGTTTATTAAAACCATTTAAAATTGTAGACACTTAGTTTTAGTCGTTATATTATGCAATACAATACAAAATGAAATAAAATAAAAAATAAAAACATTAATTTAAATGGCACAAAACCAACTAAAGGACAACCAACATAGACACACAAAAGATGAAAAAACAATTACCGATCAAAAGTCACATGCCAAGTCCTAATACAGATGGCTACCAAGAAGTCACCAGTAGTGATAGGACAACCAACAGCAGACCAGACCATCAGGCCACGTATGCTTGAATGTATGAATTTGTATAAATATTCAGACAAGTGAAATTCCACTTCACTTAATATTTATACTTCAGGTTACAATAGAATAGATGAATGACTATAAAATAGAAGAATGGTAGTTGTACACGCCGTAGTCAATGGAAAGGGAGTAGAAATGTTAAAACGATGTACAATACCATAAACTATGTATGTTATCTTAGTGGCAAAACCTTGTTGTTCATTCCATATTCTATTAATTCAATTCACTTGAATTGAATTGAATTTTCATTCAATTGTATACTAAATACATGTATATATAGCTTGTACTTACATACATATAAAATACATTTGCAACTATGGAAATGTTTGAAGGTATCTATGCATCAGTAGTGGTAACAAATAACGGAAAACTTGAATGGGAAACATAAAACGGAAACTCAAATTTATAGCATCAACAGGAAACCAGATCAGGAGAAACGACTGTTTAACTATAATAAATCGCTTTTTATTTAAATAACTGTGCTTGTAAGTGTGAATGTAAATTTAGGAAAAGGACAACAACAAAACACTTTATACATTTACATTCTACATATTGTAGTTGCAAAATATAATATAGACAAGAATAAAAATCAATTAAATTACAAAAATTGTTTCATACAGAGAATAAAAACGATTTTAAAAAGATAATATAAAACAGTAAAACAAAGAGAACGAAGTGAAGAGTGTTGGCAGACAGCAGAACTTACAATGTTTTAGACAGATTTGAAAATTACTACAGGGCAATGAATATTTTAACATGCTAACTAAATGCAAAGAAAATATTATTTTTCTTTATTCATTCCACTTGGAAATATATGTCTTCTACAAGAAAATTCTTACTTATTCTATCAATAGATTCTACTTTTATTATACCCTTCACCTTCGTGAGAAGGGTATATATAAATTTGTCACTCCGTTTGTAATTTCCACAATATAATTTTTCGACTCTATAAAGTATATATATTCTGAATCCTTATAGATAGCGGAGTCGATTTAGCCATGTCCGTCTGTCTGTCTGTTGAAATCAATTTTCTGAAGACCCCAGATATCTTCGGGATCCAAATCCTCAATAATTCTGTCAGACATGCTTTCGAAAAGTTTCCTATTTAAAATCAGCAAAATCCGTTCATAAATAACGGAGATATGAGCAAAAATCCGAGACAACCTCAATTTTTGGCCTATTTTTTATCTATATCTCGATTACTAAGTCATAAATATAGACAATATGGATATTGTAGGACTGGTATAAGCCAGGTGTTCTTAGGGCGGACTGAGCGTCGACTACCTTGGGGATTCCATTTTAATGCAGTCCTTGTGATGTTGCCAATTGGTCTTCGCAATGTGTGACTTATCCATTTTCACCTTCGTCTTGCTATTTAGCGAACTATGGACTCTTTGTTTGTTAGGCGCCAGAGTTCAATGCGGTTAGGCCAAAAGATGCGACATTTGTTTATGAAATCTTGCAGTATTCTCGCTATAGTATTCGTCATAAGCCATGTTTCCCTTCCCTACAGCAGTTTGGATTTCATACAGACATTGAAAATATTGATCTTTGTATTTTTCGGGATTTGGCTCTACGCCTTTTATTTAATCGACCAAAAGCTTGCCTTGCCTTATTTAGCCTGAGTGGCATGTCTTCCTCCACTCCTCCTTCTATCGACATCATGGATCCTAGATCTTGTACTACAAAGTGTTTGTCAGTAGTATTATTTATACGCATTGCTTGTGTTTTGGCAATATGTATTAACTTTCAGCCCAACTCTATTTGCCAACACAACCAAATCTTTTACTTTGATCTGCATATCGTTACAAATATCGCCAGTAAAATCCAAATCTTCTACATGGTTTTGGAGATCCCAGGCAATGCCTTTTCTTTTACTGCATAAGGACTGAGATCGAAAAATTCTTAACATATACAAGGCGGCGCAAAAGTAAACTTCCGATGTTTTATGGCTGTAATTAAAAAAAAATAAATAAAATGAAAAATTTTGATTCTTCTTGTGGATTATTTTTATTTGGTCTTTTAATTTTTTTTACATCAAGTCGTGAATATGATGTCATGTAAATGGCCGCCGCCACAGTTGATTGTCATTTGAGTCCTTTTTATGGTCTTTTTATATAACTTTGGCCAAAACTTCTGGCGATAGTTCCTCACATTCTTGACGGATATTGTCTTTAAGAGCTGCAAGAGTCTGAGGCTTGTTGACATAAACCCGCGACTTTAAAAAGAAGGCTGGAGCGGTCAAATCAGGCGATCTTTCTGGCCAGTGCAAATCGCCAAAACGGGAGATTAGGCGCCCGGGAAATGCATCCTTCAGCATATCGGTTGTGGCACGTGCAGTGTGCGCCGTTGCACCGTCCTGTTGGAACCACATGTTTTCCAATCCCAATTCATCAAGTTGCGGCAAATAGAACTCGTTGATCATTGCTCTGTAGCGCTCACCATTCACAGTAACCGTTTGGCCCGCGACGTTTTCGAAGAAAAAAGTTCCGATGACTCCTTCAGCGAAAACAGCACACCATACAGTGACTTTCAGCGGGTGTAATGGCTCTTCGTGGGTTACACGCGGATTTTAAGTGCCCCAGAAGCGTAAATTTTGCTTATTTACGTACCCGCTAAGATGGAAATGGAAATCATCACTCATGATTATTTTTGATGAAAAATCATCTTCCTCTTGGTGGTGATTAAGGATGGCTTGAGCGTATGTTAGATGCGATTGGCGGTCAGCAGCTAACAGCTGATGCACCGTCTGTAAAGACCGTCGACTGATACCCATTTGCGTAGCACGTCGTCTGGTCGATGTCGACGGCGCTTCCATGACATCCTCGGCTACAGCAGCAATATTCTAGGCAGAACGGCTACTCCGGGGTCTGCCACGCCTGGCAGCATCTCGTGTTGTGCCAGTCTCTTCGAGGCGAGCGGCTAAACATCGCAGTGTTTCACCAGTAGGCGTTGGACGGCCAAGAAATCTGCGAAGAAATTAACGTTGTGCCAAAGTCACCGACCGATTATTGGTCAAATAAATAGTCAGCAATATTCCGCGTTCTGGAGCAGTGTAGCGTAACATTGTTTATTAACGTGTATTTCGCATGTGTTTACTACACAAATGTCAAAACAGAACTGACACTAGGGGCGAATCGCAAAATTTATAGCATTTTCTGATAGGAGGATTACTTTTGCGCCACCTTGTATATGAGTATAAAAATGAAACCACTAAACTTACAGTTTAGATTTTTTTTATTTGATTGCAATTATTATTACAATTTACAAAAAAAAAAAAATATTTTTATAGTTCTAATCACTAGTGATGAAGTTTTAAACCTTTTTCAGAAACCCTTCCATTAACGTTTTTATAGTGCTTTCTTTTACTTTGTTCGAACACGTAATCCATCTCCGTTTAAAATCTACCACACTTGAGGACACCTTTTATGTGCTCTTCAATTCTCTTTTAACAAGAGCCCAATATCTCTTCACTGTTCTTAGCTCCAGGCAGTTTGGAGAATTTGCCTCTCTTGGTACAAATAATTGTTCTTGTACCACTCAAGACCTTTCAACATTCCCTCGAGCATCACCAACATCAAAATTTTGACCCGGAAGTTGCGAAAAATCTGCCAGAACATACATTTCGTCATCCATTATGCAGCAGAAATATTTGTTTTATAAAATATGACTTCAATTTCCATGCTCTGTTTTTGGCCTCTAAATTTTTAGCAGCGTTCCTGTCAGGAACTTTTTGAGCCTTGTATGTTTTTGAACCTGCATTGGCTTAAACTTTTCATACCAAATAGTCCGAGTACTGAGCTAACCGGGCTGTTTTCCTACCGGATGTGTTGGGAGCTCTTTTGAAAATGTTTTCTATTTTTTTTTAGCTTTAGAAACATCATGTGAACCATTCCTTCTTCCAGAACCAGGGTTTCTATCAACGGACAAGTTCTCCCGATACTGTTGAATAACATTGGAATCAGTTTGACGGCAGACCTTTGATTGTGTAACCAACGTTTTGTAGGGTTTTGTTGAAAATATTTAAGGACTTTTTTCTGGTCACTCATTCAGATTAACAACAAATGAATATAATTGACATTAAACATGGTTTACAAAGGTAACTTGATAAAAAAAAAAAAATCAAATAATACTTGGGTTAAAAGTTTTAATGAAAAACGTGTGTTAAGAATTTTTCGACCTCAGTCCTTACTTGTATCATAACCTCGTCCAAAACAACAGCGAACATTAATAGAAATAGAGGTCAACCTTGTTTAACTCCAGCGTTTGTCAATTTTGGTGGTATACCTTTTGCTTTTAATGCATCCCATATTGCACTATGTTTTATTGAGTTAAATGCCTTTCTAAAGTCTATAAATACTACATGAAGCGGTGTTTGCCATTATTACACGGAGCGTATTGGCTTGATCTCCACAGTTGCTGTGCGCACGGAAACATGGAAAATATATGTAATCATAATATTTTTATTAAATATCTAGGTTGACTCGACTGCTGTTACCGAAATAACAGCAATTACCATTACCTTTAACGTATGCTGAAAGAAATACGAACAAGTATAAAATTAACGAAAACAGTTGAAATAAAATTTATTAAAATTCAAATTGTAATTAATATTTAAGCTCACATACTAAAATATATATACAAAAAAAATTAGCTCCTTCGCGATTTGCTTTTCTTATTTTTTTGGGAAGATTACTCATTGAAGCCTGAATTCCTTCTGCATTTATACTTTTCAGCTCCTTTTTTATTTTCAGAATTAGGGAATCAACATTTTTGGCTCTGTATCCTCTTTAATAAACTTTTCGTTTCAAATTAGCCCAAAAAGTTTCAATAGGTCGCAATTGTGGAACATTTGGAGGGTTCATTTCCTTTGGAACAAATTCAATTTTTTGATTTTTCAAGTTTTCTATTGTGGATTTCGCATAGTGAGAGGAAGCCAAATCTGGCCAAAAAATAATTTTTTGTTTTTGATGATATTTTTCGATAAAATTTGTAAGTACTGGCACACATTTTTCATTGTAAACTTGGGCATTCACAGCTAATCCACCTTTAAAAAAAAACAGGTTCACTGATACCACTTTCACTTATGGCTAACCATAACAAAACTTTTCCTGGGAACTTTGTCTTACGAATAAATTTAACTTTTTCGGTGGCGGCGTGACTAGAAGACTCAAAATAATGTTTTGGTTGCCATTCATTTCCTTCAACGGTAAAATATGTCTCGTCGTCCATTACACATTTGTACTCTGATGAGCAAGAAAAGTAATTTCTGGAAAGCTCCCGTAGTCTATGTTTAATTACCTTTTGTTGAGCTTCGGTGGTAAATGGTGCTGTTCTTTTCATCCTCTTCTGTACTCCCACGGATTTTAAATATTTATTAATTGTGTTTTTGTCACAATTATATTTTCTACCCAATTGACGATACGATTTTGCACTGGCACCTAATACTTCATTTTTTAATTTGAAGCGTAGTTTGGAGTCTTGTAAACTGCATTTTCGACCAGATCCACTTTTTCTTTCAATTGGCATATTGTTCTCATATAAGTTTACTGTCTTGTAGATAAAGGTTTTTTTGAATTCCATGTCCTTAAAATGCAAAAAATTTCATTTTTGGTATTATTTGGGTTTTCTTCACAAAATTTAACAATTAATTTTCGACGGTTCAGTTCGTTTAGTGCCATTTTCGAAACAAATATTAAATTGATCCGAACAATTTTATGTTTGATAAATAAAAAGACAGTACTCTTGAATTTACCGTATGTAATTTTTTTTGTTAATGTCATGTGTCATTTTTAAATAGAGTGTTTTACTTGTTCGTATTTTATTCACCATACGTTATTCTATAGATAATTTTAAATTATGAAAACCTTTACCTTTAAGAATTGAGTTTATTAGAATCCACATAATTTGTTAGTACCACCTATGGCAGCCTATGTTAGTAGAATATTTATAGGAATTCTGGTGTGGTGGAAGAATTTTTGTTGGTGGAGAATTTGCATTGATTTTCCAGAAAAGTTTTTAAAAATCGAAAAATGAATTACAATTCAAATTACAGTCTTTTTGTTTCGACAGACAGTTTTGTTTCGAAGTTATGTGACTAAAGCCATAGAGAAATACACATAAAGCGGAAACTAGAAAAACAAAAACTCAAACCAAAAAATTACTGGAAAAATTCACACATACAATAGGCGAACAATCTGTTGAATGGCGTTCACCGCTTTATCTTACCTTTACAGATTTTGAAAAAGAGTTTGATAATTTGCAACACCAGGCTATTTGGTGCGCACTCGAGTGTAAGGGAGTGCCGCACAAAACCATAAAGTTAATTAGGGAAATGTATCGAAGTGCAAGCTGTCTTATCAACTACGACCGAACCCTAAGCAATAGGGTTACCGTGTTAAATGGTGTTAGACAAGCATGTGACCTCTCTACCTTATTATTCCCCATTGTATTGAACAACGTATTGATCAACGCAATCCCAACAAACACTGGCATTGCATGGGGTCTTCATGGAAAGCTTTCATTATGCGGACGACATTTGGCTTTTCGCTCATAAAATTTCCCATATGTCATCTAAGCATTATCGAATACGCCTTTTACTCTGTACGGAGCTCAAATCAGAATAGTTCTGGCGGTTCCAGTGAAGGCAATAGGGTTAACGTTTTAGACAAGCATGTGTCCTCTCTACCTTATTATTCCACATTGTATTGGACAACGTACTGATCAACGCAATCCCAACAAACACTGGTATTTCATGCGGTCTTCATGGAATGCTAGATGACTATGCTGCAAACATTGTCGAATACGCCTTTTACGGCGCTAAAATAGTATAAGTAACCTACTTCACATACCTCAGGAGTATTATCTCCAGTTCTGGGGGTTCCAGTGTTTTTGTTTTCACAAAGTTTTTCTTACTAATACATTCGCACCACTTAGGTTTATGACAACTGAGTTAGGTCTTTGACAGCAGACTTTTCGCTCTATGTATATTTTCTCTCTGGCGAAAACCATAGAGCAATACACATAGAGCGGAAACTAGAAAAAAACTCAAACCAAAAAATTACTGAAAAGAATAATACATTCTCAAAACTCAGATTTTTGACAACTGAGTTGGGTCTTTGACAGGAGAGTTTTCGATCTATGTGTATTTATCTATAGCTAAAACCTACAGAAATAAACTTCTGAGAAATTCCTGGAATTTTGTTTTATTAACGATAAATCGTATTATGGAAACCAAAAGAATATAATGTGTTAAATTCAATATGCATTTCTATATTAAGTTGCTTCAATATTTGTATGTAAACTTTTCTTATCCTATCCATTATGTAGAGTATATTTCCTTGTTTCATTTAATACTTGTCACATTCTCTCCATCTCGTTGAAGGAAAAAAAAAACAAATACTGTAATAAACTAACATCATTTTATTATCATTTAAATGAAACAAGCAAACCAAGCTATTATTCCTTTGCTTCCTTGCTTCATATCTTCATTTATGCCTCTACCTCCTCATGCTCTCATTCATTATCCAACCGAACCATTCATCCAGTCAACCATCTATAATGAACTTTATTATTGTGTGTCGTCTATCTTACATCTATATTTGAAATCAACTGCAATTCTATGGAAATTTGCAACAAAAAAAAATATATATAATCATTTGAAGAAAGAAAAAAAAAATTAAATGAAAAAATCAAAAAGGAAAGAATTACTAAAATAACAAAACATTCGAAACTAATGACACTCTTGTAAAGGAACGTATATCAATAGGGTGTATAAAAAAGAGAAGTGTTATTTAGAAAATGAAGGAAATTTGGAAAATTTACAAACAATTTAGCAAATCAACAAACACATATTGTTTCGTTTTAACCTTTTTAAAACGTTGATTTATTTCCTTTAAATAAACCGAATACTTTTGATTGCAAGTAAAAGCCATTTAGAAGTTTAAAATTTGTAACAACTCTTGATTTATTTAAAATGTACAACAACAACTGTTCAAATAGTCACCCAGTGTTTTTATAGACGTTTATCAATTCATGTACAAATTTAAATGTACAAGGCAGTTGATGTTAACTCTAACAGCGCCTATGATAAACTCACTCACGCCTGCAACCTCTGCCACTATTTATACACGCGCTATCTTTCGTGAATCTTCTACAATGCTCTTGACGAACAAACTAGTACATTCGAATTCTAGAGCTTTCGATGTCAATGTTAGCAGCTTAAACATTTAGTGTTGCCATACTTATAAACAATGCTAATAACCGCATGCTATTAACATTGTTGATAAGTAGAAGCTTCTACTGATGGACGTGTTTATAAACATGATGTATGTTGCAGGCAGTCGTTACAGACCGTTAAATTCAAATCGCTATTGCACATTCGTAACAATGTATTCAACATATAAATATGCAATATATAAAGAGCAAATATTAATTTCTTTGAATTAGAACTAAGTGTACATTCTGCCCTTTTTATCATTTCAAGTTAGAATCATAGAGAACTAGGCATAGAGCGGAAACTAGAAAAAAAGTCCAACAAAAAAATTATTTAAAATAATCATATATAGGAGGAGTGTTGTTTTTGTTTTCACATAGTTTTTTTTACTAATATACTCCCAACACTTAGGTTTTTAACAACTGAGTTAGGTCTATGACAGCAGAGTTTTCAATCTATCTATTGTTATAATCTTGACATTTTCTTTCAAAAACACTTCTTTTCAAACTCCTCTCTTTTATAATATTCCAGCTTCAGCAGTGGTGGGGCTAATAGTTTTGGGTGCTGTAATGCCACCTAATCTATGTTTGTTTGTTTGTTTTTTCTTACCCTAACTCTATTAAAACTTTTTATGCTTAAATTATAGTTTTCCTATTCTCTCCCTTGTTATTATATTTTTTAATTTTTTGAACATCAATTTTATTTTTGCAAAATATTTCTTACCTAATGGTATTCGTAAAAATATGAAAAAAAAAAAAACTATACATTATTTTCATTTAGTTATACAGTTTCTTTAGTCATACATACATTAATGTTTTCAGCTGCAAGTGTTTTCAAACTAAATACACAAGATTACAAAAAAAAAACAAGTAAAGTATTTTTGCTATTTGAGTTTTGGAATTAGTAGCGAGGAAAAAAACCTTTTTAATTTGATTGGAATATTAATGAAGTTGTATCTTACATCACAGTTACAGATACATACTTCACTGCAATAGATGGATTTTTTGGAAACAACTAACTCTGTATGTTATTAAGAGTAACAAAAGGAGTTGAGTTTTAAATTATGGAAACAAGTACCGATGAGAACAACTGTTGCTAAGTTTTTGGATTTCTTAAATACCTTTCAGGATAATTAAGTAATTTGTTTTATAAAAAAAAGAAAATAGAAATACTAGACAATACTTTATAGCATGTATTTGCATAATTACTTAGGAAAGTTAAGTACACGTATCTGGTATATACATATATGAGAGCACAAATAACCATAAGGATTATTCAAATGGAAAATTTAAAGGAAGATATATTTCATATTCGGTTGAAGAGATTTAACATATTTATTATCAAATAAGGAAATCTTATGTTTTGAATTGCAGAAATAAAATCTTGATTTTGAAGAAGAATTAATTTTGAAACTTGTTTAAAACTTTTCAAGCATATAGAGCGCAAATTTTCAAACAAAAGTACATACTTGCAATTGATAACAACTGCCTAAAAGTGTACATGTTATGTGTTTTTAGGTTACCATTTAAAGGATATTAGAAGTAAGAAAACAACGTTTTTATACCCTTCACCATGAGTGGCAAGCGTATATATAAGTTTGGCATCCGTTTGTAATTTCTACATTTTTCATTTGCAACCCCACTGTATTCTGTATCGTTATATATAACGAAGTCGATATAGCCAGGTCCGTCTGTATGTTGAAATCAACTTTTCGTAGTCCCCAAATAACTTACAAACATAATTGATACATCAATATATCGCGAATTCTTCCGGTTCGGTCGCTATTTAAAATTGAGAAAATCGGCCCAGATATCGGCTGAGATATAAGGAAAAAACCGGGACAACCTCGATATTTGGCCTATTTTTTATCTATATCTGGGTTACTAAGTCATTAATATAGACAATATGGATATCTAATGATAGATATTTCAAAGTCCATTGCAACGGAAGGCTATAATAATTTGGACCTACAATAGGTCAAAATCGGGAAAATTATTTTTTAACCCGAATATTTTTTTTTACCACCAACAAATTATTTTTTTTCACTAATAAATTTTAAAAAATTAAAAAAAAATTTGGAAAAAAATTAAAAAAAATTTTTTTTTTTTAAATTTAGAAAAAAAACTAAATTTTTTTTTTAAATTTTGAAAAAAAAAAATTAATTTTGTTTACCTAAAAATATTTAAAATTTTTATTTTAAAGTATAATTTAGTAAAGGGTATATACATGTTTTTTTTTTTTTTTTTTTTTTTTTTGAATGTTCCCGAAAATTTAATATGTTTTTAGCTAGTTTCATATTGAAATTCATAATGGTTTTTCTACTCAACCAATTTTCCATTATTTTTCAACACCAAACTATTAGAGCAGTGGCGAATATTAAAATTAAACTAAAAATTTATAGAAATTTATCTTTCAGATAATTAAACTTTTATTAAAGACTCTGTCGTGCTTTTAGAACACGTAACTTTTATTAAGGTTCTTGACCAATCACAAACTCTATCAATCAGCATTCAATACCACCCAATTCCCTCTCTATAGAAGTAATGTAACTGTTTTTCACTTTCATCTTAATCACTACTAAAGGCTTGTCTAGAGAATGACGATGTTGCTGAAGCAGTAGACTTCACGAGGAACTTTTTACTGTTCTCTCTCTTAGAGCGATTTCTCTTAGAACTCACACAGTCTTGATTTTGTTTTAGTTTTTTTGCGTGGACCAGCGCTCAGGAGGTGACCCCTGCTCATGCAATGCCTTAATGTTGGAACTAGGAATATAGGTAATGAGAGGGAGGATAAAGGGAGTAGCGTGGATATTTCTTTTAAATATATTGAAAGTGACAGAAAAAACTTCAGCAGCTAAAGAACGAATTTTCCTGTAAACTGTTGTGAAATCCACTGTTCAGTCCACCACGAATTGATTAGCTCTTGCCGAAGAACGTGTATTTAGTAAAAAAACTACGTGTTTCGGAAACAAGTTCCCTTATTTCTGCAGAGCTTATTCCATTGTAGTATAGGTAGAACAGTGAAACACAACCCACATTGTGACGATGTTCCCCTGAGTCAATAAATCTGGATAGCCCAATGTCACCTAAAATAGACTTCGAAGCACCGGCCCACACATGAGAGTTGTATTCTTTTTTGGGTCGTTTAGAGGTGGTGTAAATATAAATAGTAAGGAGATCTGATTGTAGTATTTCCTACACCGTTTCAGAAAACTAAGGCACTTGAATGCTTCCCTCGACACTTGAAAAATTAGTTTTTTCCATTCGACATCGCACTAAATACTCATGACTAGAACATTAGTACTTCCGATTCCTTAATATTTACACCACCCATAAACACAGATGAAGCAATAGGAAAGTGTATGTGTTACAATATACTCTATTCGTGGTACCGAATGTGAATATATCACAGGGTGATACCTCAAGTATTGCCTCTAGTGCTGCCACTACCGCACGAATCTCATCACAGTAATTGAGATTTCAGAGATTGTCACAAGATCTTGTTTTAGCGTAACATTCAAGTGTTACCTCATTGCTTCAATATCTGACAGGTTTGGTCTACAATTGAATAAATATGAATGACAAATGTTAGAAGTTTGACGTAGAAGGTGGGTTAGAAAGATAAGAAATAAAGTAGGAGAAAGGACAGAGCCTTGCGGTACCCCTGAATTGATATTGAACTCGTTTGATGAGATTCCATCTACAACAACTCGTATAGTGAGATCTCTAAGAAAGCTCGATATAAATCGAGAGAAAATAGAAGCTCACCAGCCACACCCTATCAAACGCCTTAGAAATACCTATGGTCACCACTTTACTTTCGCCAAAACGATTAATGGAACGACACAATTTAGGAATAGGAAGTTTAGCAAGTCTCCCGTAGAGCATCCTCTATGAAAGCCATACTGCCGGTCTGTCAGTAGATTGTTGGACTCTAAATATTTCACAAGATGGTAGTTAACCATACTCTCTATAACTTTGGAAAGTGCACAACAAATTGTTATTGGGCGATACTTTTCAGGATTGTAAGCCTCTCCCTGTTTAGGAATTGGCGTTACTTTAACAAACTTTCAACAAACAGGAAATTTGCCGGCACTGTATAAAACGCTGAAAATGTTAGCTTATGGAAGAGCTATCATCGAAGAATACTGCTTCAGGAACAGTGCTGGTATACCATCAGGCCCATGAGCAATAGACTATTTTTAATTCTTTGAAAAGAAATTAAAAATTGCTCAAATAAAACCATCAAAGACCTTTTATAGATTTATTTTAGAGCATTTCTTTAAATGATTGAAAATTTATTTGAATCATAGCCACCAAGGAGGCGAACATGATTGGTTATTTACCTGTAAACAACACGAATGCCAGCAAAGTTCGTAAATATGATCAAATAAGAAACAAAAAATTAGTTCAATAGATGGCCAAGTTACAACTGCACATCATTATAATATAGTCCTTGTTCCATGTTCTGTTTATGCGGATCACTAAAGATCTAGACGAAAATTTATATTTCTAGAAACAGTCGTCGGATGAGGAGAATCGTCAAAAATAGTAATAAATGAATAATTCAAATGTTCCGACTGAATTTACAGAAAAATTATGAAGGAGTAGGACAGGACTTGATGACCTGTTGTTTGAAAGAATTTGAGGTTTATTGTGTAGGCAGCAGATTATAGTAGCTTTTGTTATCAGAGTGCGACTAACCTTTGCTGAAGTTCTATTTTTAAATGGATTTTTTTTCAAGATTTCATTTTACAACCTCTAAATGTTATCCGATTTTTTGCTCAAATTTTCAGTATTTGATTTTGAGATGAACAATTTTAGAACTTGGAAGCATCGAAACGTGCTAAATAAGGGCCACTCTAATATACATATTTTCCCAACTAAATAAATAAAAGTTTCTAATCTTTTTATTTAGTTTCTAATTAAAATTATGAATTACAAAAATTTAATTTCCTCTAACGCAAAATTTAAACAATTTCATTAACAACATATTTGCATAGGTAAAATGTTCGCCACGAATAGTTGCATCTACATGAAATTCAGGCATGAATGACAGCGTGTAATGATTAAGAAACAAGTGCATTATAAGACACACATACACTCAGAATTACAACAACATAAATAAAAACGTATATGTACATATACCTGTGTAAATTGTTGTAAGGATATGATAATTTTAATTTAACACGCTGACATTAACTATATATTGTAATTTTGTTTCCAAGAAACTTGCAACAAACATGCATGCGTGTACAAGGTGTTATATTATTTTGTTTGTTTTTTTTTTATTCTGTTAAAGAAAAATAAAAAGAAAAGCTTCGTACGTCAGGCAGACAACTTATAAGTAGTGTAGTGTGTAGTGTTTGTTGTTGCTGGTTACAGACTTCCTGAAACGTGACATTGAAACAATTTCATTAATATGATGAGTTTTGTAGCAATCATTACATACAAGTACATCCTTATAAATCTAGTGACACGGCTACCACTAATACAGCAACTACTTACTACTATGTATCCTACTACTACTACTACTGCTTCTTGTACTTACTTACGTGCAACTCCCTGTGAGAGTGTGTTACTCTCAAGTTACTAACAATGACAATAAAGTTGAAGTTGAGGATGATGATGATGATGATGAGAATGTCGATGACAATAAGAGCATGAGTTTATGAGTTTGTGGGGGGGGGTGTTTGTTAGTGTAGGTGGGTTGCTGAAAATGACGATGATTTCATTGCTGATGATACTGTAACTCATACCTTTATCTATTACCACAATAGAGTCTAGTAGACGGCTCTTATCCTGTGTTGTGTGTCTTAGTAGAGTGCTTAATGTTAAATTAAAGTTTCAGTCATTATACACATCAATTTCACAAACTATGGGCACGTTGATGGATGTAATATGTATTATACAGACATATTTTGTAATAGGTATAAATATATGTACAATGTAAGTACTTAAATATTCAGTGTTGGCCAACATTATAGGTACAAAATTTGTATATTTGTATATTTCTATGAGATTTTTAAACAATTTGCCCAATTCTTGGGAAAATTTCATTCTTAAATATCAGTAAATAAATATATGTTTATGCCAATCATGTTCAGTATGAATCATTATATAATAATGAGGATGATAATCATTATAAGAGAACAATACAACATGATAAAGTATTACACCAGAAAAATTACCACAATCATATATACGATTGCTACAATCATAAACATATTATGGTTACCGCAATCATATAAATAATTACAGTGACTATAATATTGACAAACAAAACTTTCAAATGGTCATGGTAAACATGTACAACAATATTTTTTCTCTGCGTTAACGGAAAGAAACATACAGTGAGTGACAATACAATGGAAACATTTTATGACAACTAAACTAAACACCCTTCAACAAAGTATTTAATAGAATATAGTTGTAGAATTTTAAAAAAAAAAACACGAAAGAGAGTGCTGAATCTTATATACCCTTCTCCAAATTATACTTTAAAATAAAACTTTTAAATATTTTTAGATAAACTAAATTAAAATTTTTTTTAATTTTTTTCCAAATTTTTTTTTTTTAATTTTTTTAAAAATTTTTTTTTTTTTTTCTTAATTTAAAAATTTTTTTTTAAATTTAGTAGTGAAGAAAATTTATGGCAAAAAAAATTTTTTTTGGTAAAAATAAATTCGGTTTAAAAAATATTTTTTCCCGATTTTGACCCATTGTAGGTCAAACTTACTACATATCCATATTGTCTATATTACTGACTTAGTAATCTAGATCAAAAATAGGCCAAAAATTGAGGTTGACCCGGGTTTTTCCTAATATCTCTGCCATTTGTGGAACGATTTTCTCGATTTTAAATAGAAACCGAGCCGGAAGAATTTCCGATATATTGATATATGAATCAATAATGTATGTTATTTGAGGGCTACGGAAAGTTGATTTCAACATACAGACGGACAGACGGACATGGTTATATCGACTTCGCTATCTATAACTATCCAGAATCTATAAACTTTGTAGGGTCGCAAATGAAAAATGTAGAAATTACAAACGCAATGACAAACTTATATAAACCCTTGCCACTCATGGTGAAGGTTACAAAATATAGATGAACAACTTTTTTTTGTTAAAAACTCAAGGAAGTTGTTATTTTTTCTTTTATCTCAGCCATTAGTTCTTGATTTTAAATAACAATCGAACCAGTGCTATACCCCATATATTGACGTATCAATCTTGCTTGTAAGTTATTTGGGGCCATCGAAAAGTAGATTTCAACAGACAGATGCACATTAATGCGGTCGCAAATGAAAAATATGTGTAATTACAAATGGAATGATAAACATCGTGAAGGGTATAAAAACTACCTGTGACGCGGATTTATATGCAATTGCATGTTTTTTCTAGAATTTTGCTGTAAAATGGCATCGATTTGATATAATTGTCTTAAATTTTTTAATAAAAATGTAATATTTTGTCATCGTTGGACAATATGTGTGTATATTGTAGAGTTTCCAAAAAACCGAAGAGTTTCAAAACCGAGGTTTCGGTTTTAAATAATTAAAAACGGATCGGTTTCGGTTTTGTTTCGGTTTTGTGATAATTTGTTAAATATTAAGTGTTATAGAAACAAAATCATTTGATAATATAGGAAATGCTATACAAATTTAAAATTCAAACTTGACGGGTATTGAAGAGGATAAAGAAACATTTCTTTTAATGGTACTCTTTTAATATATTAAATTAGTTAGCTTATATACATTGAAGTTGGTTAATATCCTTTCCAGTATAGAAATAATCAAGAATAGGGGGCTCAATGGTATTACGATACCAAAAAAGGAGAACTAAACCAAACTTAGGAGTACTATTTCGTTCTTTAAAATGGTACTTTTTTAATTTTCTATAATATTGAACCTAGAATCAGGAAATTACTTTGATTTCAAACTTGACGGGCGTTCAAGTGTGAAAAAATTTTTACTTTTTCTTCTAATACATTAAATTATTTTACTTATATGTATACATAATAGTTGACTGATATTTTTTTGAGTAAAGAAAGTCATTAAGCCATCTATATGACATTGAGGTAACAAAAACTATTAGTATTTTTTCGTTCTTCTAATGGTATTTTTTTGAAATTTCTATAATAATGAACCTATAGCAGAAAACTAAACACATATGATCCTGAACGAGTTATAATCTAACTCCTTCACTATTTTTGACTATTTTATAACAATAAACCTAAAAATTAAATATTAAGCACTCATGATTCTGAATGAGTTAGAATTCACAAAAAAATTGTGTCATTCTTTATTAATAGGTTTCCTTGTCTTGGCTGCAAATAAGCCTGCTACATAATCTGAAGCAATTATTGTAATACAATTTAAGGAAATCTTAAGATATTTGTAGTGATCTGTTTTTAGAGATATTGGTTGAATCATTGGATGAAAAAGTTTGTTTCTCATTTCTAAATTTTGAATTTTTCTAGTGAAAATAGATTAAAAGTAAAAACCGAAGAATAATTGTCGGTTTCGGTTTTAGGCCTCGAAAAACCGCGGTTTCGGTTTCGGTTAAAAACGAATTGGAAACTCTAGTATATTGTCCCAAAAAAATTTTTTCGGTTTGAATATTTCTTACAAATGTTGTCGACTAACTTCCTTCGACATATAGAAACTGACATTAAGTGGTCTTCATATCTCCATCACAAAATTTCAAAATATTTTTGGTTTCCAAAAATGTTTACATAAAGAGTGAGTCATAAAAAACTTAAACAGTTCAATAAATTCTTAAATATAAATAAGTTTATTCAAATATT
Source organism: Calliphora vomitoria (assembly GCA_942486065.2). NCBI lineage: Eukaryota > Metazoa > Arthropoda > Insecta > Diptera > Calliphoridae > Calliphora > Calliphora vomitoria. Next base: position 18,435,008 of record OW818029.2, read on the forward strand.
GTACAAATTCATTAAACATTAAAATATTGGCATATTAATCGGTATTTATAATTTTATAGACTTTTTCTGTAATTCCTCCCATTAAAGATTTTATAGTTGCTTCCGTTGCCTTTTTGGACGAGTTGATCCATAGTAAACAAGTATATGTTTGTGACAACCATTTATATAATGAAGGACTTACCATATTATGTTGCTGTCGGCTTATGGATATCATAATCTGAGAACAACATATTATGATAAGATTATTCATCATAAAAATGGTTGTCACAAACATATACTTGTTTACTGTAACCATATATATGGTTGATACAATAATATGAATCGTAAATTAACCATATTATAGTTACCACAATCATATAAATAGTTACTGTGACTATAATATTGTTAAGAAGCTTGTAAAAATGTTGAAATGGTTACAATAAACATGCAAAACTATATTTTTTTCTGTCAGAGATATGAAGGCACTCTGTGCTGTTTTAAGAAAGGTACACAGAGAAAACAGATTCGTGATAGCAACCGAATTTGTTGTCAATCGAATGATTCTACTTTAGTGACAGAATTTTACAGTTGTCGCTACAAAAATTTTGGGAAGGGTAACAAAAGTTTGGTTGCTTCAACCGAAATTCTTCTTTATCAACCGACTTTCTGTTTATAGAACCGAAAAATTCTATGTGTGCAACCGAATCATTCGATTGCTATTACGAATCTGTACCTCGTTTCTGTAACTCTCGCATCGAGAAATTTCTCGCATGAAACAATGAAATTGAATAAAAAACAACGTGAATTGAAACACGATTTCATATCTCACATGTAAGTGTTTCTGTAATTTCATTTTGTGAGAACTATCTGTCATTTAAGTTTTTTGACGTAACTTATTGGAAATTTGTGAGTCAAAGTGTTTCTGTAAGAAAATTTTGTGAAAAGTTTCTCACATGAACTGTCAAAACAACTCACATTTAAAAACGGTGCGAAAACAAATTTTTTCAAAAAATATAATATGAATACAAAAAATAAAGAAAAGGTAAGATTTTATTTTTAATTAAAACTTAAATTAATGTTAATTATTTTCCTTGCTTAACCTATAGAGGTCTTTAAAACGTTGCTCCGGAATAGTAAATGCATCAGTTGTATTCCTTAATTTTTGGCGATAAATTCGCAACATATTTCTACGATCATGTTGCTCTGCCTCTATTAATAAATTAGTATACATTTCTGATCACTATTAAATTATTTATTTTTTAAAAAAATTATAATTTTACTTTTTAATTTTTTTTTTTTAAATATAAATGTATTCTTTGTGTAAACGCCGTTTTTGTAGACACTCCGTAATATATATTTCTATATTTATCGTGCCTGATGTCACAAATGGTTGGCTTTTTTTGCCACAACTGCAAATGTCTTGCCACACAAGAAAATTCTTGGGGAATTTTTCCATAAGCCACATAAAAATCCTGACCTGGATGTTGTGAAAAGTCTTCTAGTACATTAATTTCATTATACATATATTTTACATCCACTTTTTTGACTTCAACGCAGCATTAGCTTTGGCTCGGCGCACTTAGCGAGCTGATTTTCTGATAGAATTGTTCGGTGCTCTTCGAAAGAGTTTTTCGACTTATTTTGCCGTACCAATATCTGTTAGACCTTTCAGGATCAGGATCCAGGTTTTCGGAGGGAAAGAGTCAAATAATACAGTCAAGTTTGGAGGTGGCAATGTTATACTTTCCAATTCATAGCACAAAATATAAGTATACTATGACTGAAATCAGATGCAGAACCATTTTAAACGATGTAATGTATCCATAAGTGTTGGAGATTCCAACACTTCAATAACCCCAAACACACCTATAGAGTAGTAACCAGCTGGTTACAATCCAATTAGATATGGGAAATTGTAGATCGCAAATTACAGACTCTAAATTATGCCTCGAATGAAGCAATATCATATGGGTTTATAAGGAGTTATACAATGTTAATAATTTATATTTAAACTACTATATCTCTCTACCAATGAACAAAATATGTTTCAGCTGTACTCCGTATTGGCTGATTACGATAAGTAATGCAATATTTCACCTTGTCAAGTCAACAAACTTTTAAACGCAAAAGAAAAAACCCAACGCAACACAACACAAAAATGTTGAACTTTTCAATGACGATAGGTAGTAACAAGAAATACATTAACAATATTATATCAACAACAACAATGAATGAATGACAGGATCTGAAATACATACAACACCAGAAAGAAAAAAAGGCAAGGAAAAGCCAGACTAAGAACTACAACATACAACACAAGAAATAGAATGCAAAGAAATTTGTTGTTATCAGGATTGTAAACAGGTACTAGGACATGGGAGTGTGAAGATTGTGCTTTTTTTTTTTGGAGTAAAACATTTCGTCACTTCGGCACACATGAATGGTATAAAACACAAACAAATGTTGAAGCTTATCCAGACCTAGAAGAAACATATTGTTGTTGCAAAACACCACATCAACACCTACAAAACAACTAACAAACAATCAGAGTATGAGTTGTAGTTGTAGGTACATACATAGTAGTAGTCGTAAAGTAACACGCACACGTAACAATGATCTTAGATAAACGTTTAAGGAAACGGATATGCACGCACACCAACAGAATGATACTCATAGCTAACAAAAAAAAAGGACTTTTTAACACATCTACACATGCACAAATACAATATCCAACATACAAACATTGTTTGTTTGTTGTTATATACATACATGGTAGCTAGTGTTGTTTTTGCTGCTGCTTGTTGTATAAAAACATTACTACTATAACAACAACAACAGCTGCAATATCTCATACATCAAGTAATTTAAGCTCTTTTGTTGTTGGCGTCATCATTTTGAAAGAAAAACAAAGCCAACACACTGAAGCACACACACACACTTTTATACATATCTATAATTTCCCAACATGACCCAGCTGTTCTAGGAGGCTGTCCCGAACTAGTGATTTTACCTATTACTTAGGGTGACAACTAGTTACATAACTAGTTTCATGACTTACTATTTTAACACGTGCATGTCCTAAGCAGGGGTCAATTGGCCCTTTTAGATTACAATGAGACAGTCTGATAGCCAGTCCCAAGTAGTCAGTAAACCTAACTGGTAATTTGATCAGCTACAAAACTAGTTATTCTAACATGTACGGGTGCTAATTGATCTCAAATAGTCAGGTAAAAAGACATCTCATAGACATTGCAATAACCAATAGCTTGTAAACAAAACTTCCTCAGACAACTCTCCAAAAGTACAGTACAAAATAAATGTTTAAAATGACTACACTGTAGGTTACTTAGAGACACTAAAGTGACTTTTGACATCATGCTATGTTACATGGAATGTCAGTATATTTAAGCAAAAAGAAAATAAACTGCAAGAGAAATCAACACAATTTGTACGAATTACTCACAAAAGATGCAGTACAAAATAAACGTTTAAAGGGACTACACACACTCTAGATTACTTAGAGACACTTAAGTGATAATTGTCTCCACGCTAGATTACATGGGATGTATAAAGTAACTAATTGACTTCTCTCTGCACTACAAAGAGCACATAGGTGTCAAATGACCAAAACTATATGAATTGGAGCCAGCCAAGTGATAAAACATTAGTGATAATTACTACAGGGGTATAAGGATACATTGACTACTTGCTTAACTGCTGGGCTGTATGACTTTATGTCTACCACTTGTGCTGCTCCTAACTGTCTGTCTGTCTGTCTGTATGCCCGTACTACTCTCTGTCTACCTTCCTGATTGTTTGGCATCAGACTAAACTTGTGTTGTTTACATACAAACGATAAGCAGCCCAAGACAAATTAGTGCAACAACAACAAGAAAAAAAACAAAGAACTACTTGTAAAATGTACCAACTATGATGGAAAATAAATTAAAGAGAAGAAAATAAAAACATTTCATTAGAAAGACAAAGAATTAAACGTTTGTATACAAGCAAAAAGTACTTATTGTTGTCGTTGTTAGAAACAATATTATTGTATAATCGTGATAAGAAATGATTTCTGTTGTATTTAACAACTTTTGTTGAATAATGTGCCATATTACACTTTATATCCAGAAAAACAAATTACATTAAAAAGTTCACTGGTAATTGCTGAAAAAAGGACTAAATTTTTTGCAGACACTAACACTTTTAAATAAAGTTTTATTTTTAGATGCAGACTACATAAATTTAACAGCAAAATGTTGGTAATGTTTTGCAATTAATGAGGAACATAATTTTCAATGTCTAGTACATACCGCTAGCTTTACTAAGAAGTAGTCTAATAATGGTTATATGCTATGTTATTTATATCGTTCTAGTTTTGATTTGTACTCCCTTCCACCCTTCGATTTCATTGGAATTCTGAATATAGATTTTACTCCTACATGTGCAATATATGACATCTCGCGAATTTTTTTGATAAATTAGCTATGTTCCGGGTCGAATTACTTTGGATCTCATATCTTCCTGGAAATACTTCCTCTAAAATGGTAAAATATAGTTTATCCTGAAAAATTATATTGGGTGTTTGACTTTGTAAATTTGTTATCTTTTATTTGGAAACATTTGTACAAAATACAATTATTCAAAGTATTGGCCATTGTTAGCTATGAACTTTTCTCATCTTTCTGGCAACATAAGGAGTGAGATCGAAAAATTCTTAACTTCAATTTCCATGCTCTGTTTTTGGCCTCTAAATTTTTAGCAGCGTTCCTGTCAGGAACTTTTTGAGCCTTGTATGTTTTTAAACCTGCATTAGCTTTAACGTTTCGTACCAAATAGTCCGACTACTGAGCTAAACGGACATCTTTCCTACCGGATGTGTTGGGAGCTCTTTTAAAAATGCTTTCTATTTATTGGCTTTAGAAACATCATGTGGACCATTCCTTCCACCTGAACCAGGTTTTCTATCAACGGACAAGTTCTCCCGGTACTGTTTAATAACATTGGAAACACTTTGACGGCAGACCTTTGAATGCTTGGCCAACTTTTTGTAGGACCAAGTTGAGTTTTGTTGAAAATATTTAATAATTTTAGTACGCACTTTTTTTCTGGTCACTCATTTTAATCAGATTAACAACAAATGAGTATAATTGACATTAAACATAATAACTGACATGTTTTATAAAGGTAGCTTGATCAAAAAAAATCAAATAATACTTGGGTTAAAAGTTTTAATGAAAAACGTGTGTTAAGAATTTTACGATCTCACTCCTTACGTATTCTGAACCAAAAGAACTGCTCATCTTTTGTGGCCAATAACAAATCAAGCCAAAATCGGATATTCCGTTCCAAAGTGAAGAGTATGCTTCGATCAAAACAAATAGTAGTCGCACGGTGCATGGTCTGGACTATAAAGCGGGTGAGGCAAAACTTCCCAACCACTTCATTTTAAATACTTTTTAACAGGTATCGCAACATGTTTCCGAACGTTGTCAAGATGGAATATTACGGTTTCATGTCTGGGCGTTTTTCGGCCAATGCTCGCTTCAAACGAATCAGTTGCGTTCGGTTCAAGTTCCCTGTGATTTTCTGGTTGGATTTCAGCAGCTCATAATAGATAGGATCCTTTTGGTCTCATCAAATACAAAGAATTACCTTAACGCCGTGGATATTTGGCTTTGGTGTTGAGTGAGCTGGTTGTCCGGGCTTCACGTAAGATCTCTTACGCTTCGGGTTATCGAAATGGATCTATTTTTCATCGCAAGTTATGATTCGGTGCAAAACTGATTTTCTTTTACAGCTTTCAAATATCATTTCGAACTTGCAAAATCGTCTTTTAAGGTCTCTCGACTTCAATTCGTATGGTACCCAATTTCCCTGCTATTTGATGAATCCTGCTGCTTGCAAACGTTTTGAACATGATGCTTGAATAGCTTTGTCTTCCGTGTTAAAATCACCACATCGGAACCATCTCTCGCACGTTGAAACCGATGGCACAAATTCACCATAAGCTTTGGTGTGTTTCAGTGGCACTTTTTTTTCAAATTAAAGATGTAAATCAAAGCTTCCAGCATATGACGCTTTGTTGGCACTTTAATGGTTACACTATAATAATGTTACTTTTAACCTTTTTAAAATGTTGGTTTATTTCCTTTATATAAACCAGATACTTTTGATTGTAAATAATTTTAAACTAATAATTAAAATTGTAACAACTCTTTATTTATTTAAAATGTACAACAACAACAGTTCAAATACACACACTTTATAAAGTACAAACTTAAATGTACAAGGCAGTTGATGTTAGCTATACAGCGCCTATAATCAACTCTACTCACGACTGCAACCTCTGTTACTACAAACTAGAACATTCGAATTCTAGAGCTTTCGATGTTAATGTTAGCAGCTTAAACATTAAGTGTTGCCATACTTACAAACAATGCTAATAACCGCATGCTATCAACATTGTTGATAAGTAGAAGATTCTACTGATGGACGTGTTTATAAACATGATTATTGTTGCAGGCAGTCGTTACAGACCGTAAAATTCGTAACAGTATTCAACAACTAAGTGAGAATAAATGACAGATATGTATCCTTCAAAATGACATACTATTTAAAACCAAAACCGCGTTCAAAAGATACGCCATCTATTGTAAATCCCGCATTTTTAACCCATACATTATATTCAGTATTAATGAATTAAGCTCAAAATGAATTAGATAATTCGAAGCTGTACAGCTAACAACATTTTCACAAGATTCAATAGATTATAAAAGATTTTCACAAGATTATAAAAGCTGTCATAAACCAATTTTTTTTCTGCACTTCAAGCACTCAGGGGATGACCCCTGACTCATGCAAAGCATTGTGTTGGAACTAGGAAAATAGGTTATGGGAGGGAGGATAGAAGGAGTAGTGTTTGTGGACATTTGATTTGAATTTTCCTATATTGAAAGTGCCAGGAAAGACTTCGGGAGGAAGATTATTCCACATACGGACAGTACGGCTAAAGAACGAATTATCACTGTAATGTGTTGTGCGATCCACTGTCCAGTCGACAACGAATTGATGAGCTCTTGTCGAAGAACGTGTGTTAGGGAACAAGTTCCCTAATTTCAGCAGAGCACATACCATTGTAGTATCGCTAGAACTGTGAAACACAATCCACATTGCGACGATATTCCAGTGAGTCAATAGAGCTGGATACCCTACTGTCACAGATAAACACCTTCGCCCTCTCCTGTACGCGGTCGAGTAACTCCAAAATAGACTTCAAAGCACCGGCCCACACATGAGAGTTGTATTCCATGTTCGGTCGGATATAAGTGGTGTAAATAGTAAGGAAATCAGATGGAGTGAAATATGTCTTTACACCGTTTTAGAAAATCGAGGCACTTGAATGCTTCTTACGACACTCGAAAAATGTGTTCTATCGCACTGAATACTCATGCCTAGAACATCAAGAGCTTCTGATTCCTTAATATTTACACCACCCATAAAAACAGATGGAGCAACATGGTTTATTGTGCGTTAACCTACAACATTGAGTCTTGCGTGCATTGAAATCGACTCTATTAGCACAACCCCATTCAGAGATTGTCACAAGATCTTGGTTAAGCGTATCATTCATGTTTTGTCTCATAGTCCCAATCTCCAACAGGCTTGGTCTATAATTGAACGCATATGAATGGCAAATGTTGCTGTCATCTGCAAAAGAGTAGATAGGGTTGGAAGTTTGACATAGAAGGTCGTTTATAAAGATAAGAAATAGAGTAGGAGAAAGGACGGAGCCTTGCGGTACCCCTGAATTGATCTTGAACTCGTTTGATGAGATTCTATCTATAACAACTCGTATACTGTGATCTCTGAGAAATCTCGATATAAATCGAGAGAAGTTATAGATTTGACTAAAGATCATAATGATGTCTCCAGCCTGAACTTCGTTTTATCCATAATGTGGGTTCTCTGAAGCCCAAATACGTCAATTTGGATGATTAACAAAGTGAACAAGGTGAAAATGTGCTCTATCGCTTAGGATGATGCTGCTTGAAATAAAAGGTTATGATATGGATGCGGCCAGTTATGTATAATCATAATTGTTTGTTAGATACATTTTATTTCAATACTAACTTGGTTTCACCATAATGTTTTAGTTCTTATTTGTATATAATCACATTATGGTTTAGGTAAAATCACAATCTACTACTATAATATGATCGTTGATCGTTGATGTGTTTCCACATGATTAAATTATGGTTACGTAGGCCAATATTATGATATTTAATGATGCTGCACATTAGTAATAATATGGTCATACTATACTATAAAATACTACTTATAAACTATAAAACAATTGGTCAATTCACAAGGTCTCTTATCAGTCATATTGTTATAATATCCTAATATATCATGACTCGGCTCGGCTTAACCGACTCTTAGGCATTCGTCGTTGGTCTCTGCTAGTTGGAATAGCATAGAAAGTATTATTTTAGGAAATTTTTTGCTTGAAAAGCAAAACCATTGTGAAATATTAGGACATTATGACAATATGACATGATAAGAGACCTTGTGAATTGACCAAATATCTTTGTTTTGCGTGTGCGGCCACCAAACTTACAATATTTCAAAAATCTTGGCAGAATTTTGGGAAAGCCTTCACTTGTCTCCAATGATTGGTTGGAGTATAATTTGGCAAAAAAAGTAACTGCAATCATTAACGAAGCATTTACGAAAAAAGTCTATTTTAAGCATAACAATTAGAAAAAAAGCCTATTGTATGACTCCAGAAATATGCTGTTATTTTAGAAAAATAAATAAATTCATAACAAAAATACAATATTCTGACATTCTGTCGTAATTGTCACCCATAGCAACCAATATCTATATCAAATGATAAAAGAACAATTAATTGACACAAAAGGAAACCTTTAAGGCTGCCATTAAATGACATTTAATGCTTTTGATATTTCAAAAACTGACAAATTCACCTTTAAGTTTTACAAACTGAAAGAATTATATAAGTATGTACTATGTATTTGAAGAGACTCGTGTTAATATTTTAAGGGATTTATACAAATGAAATAACAACTGGATAAATAAAATAAAATTATTCTCGTACTCTCACTCTGCTAACAAACAAACAAAAGGAGGTGTTTTCAGGTAAAAAAATGTATGGGAGAGTGAATGTATGAGAGTGATTGAGAGGAGACTTTGTTAAATGGTTTATGTTTCTTAAACATAAGAAACTTTTAACCCTTGTCATGTCATTATAATTGTGTGACTGGCTTTTCTTCAAACATGCTTAACTTTTCCTTTAGTTGTTTCTGTTGATGCTGCTGACTGTTTGTCACACGACAAAAGAACAGTTCGAGACTAAAGGAGCGAACAAATACAGTAGTAGTAGTAGTAGAAGAACAAAAACATATGCCTGACGTATTTGTTAAGTGAGTTTGAAATAAACAGTTCAACAACTTTTTCTCCTTTCTTATCATCCTTCACAAATAAATGAATTGTTGTTTGTGTGTATGTGTGTGTGAGTTTTTTGATGCGAGTGGCTGAATGCTGTTTCTGAAGACGAAGAAGACGTATCATGTCGTAATATTTTCCACTTGTACGTGCATAAATATCTACATCGTCATTCATGTGATAATTTTTAAGTTCCTTTCTTTCGTACTTCGTTTTTTTATTTTTTTTTTTTTGTACTTTTCTCCTGTTGTTGAATGTTGTTGTTGTGTGAGTGATATTTGTTTTTTGTTATTTTCATGGCATTTAAGCAGTATTTTACGTCAAATTTATTTATTTAAATATATTAAATGTCATTATTTCGAGACTAAGGTCTGTCTGGTTTCTCGTAATTTTAAGAGAGTGGAGTGAGGTCTAACAAAAAGTTAGAAAGTCTTTAATTTGTTAATCGTTCATTTAATATGCGGCAACATTTAGGAGTTTTGGTTTCATACATTTAATTAAAAATGCTCTTTAAAAAGTTAGCATGAGAATTTGAATAAAACTTTAACTGAATCCAAACATATGAAAATATTAATTTTTAATTCAATTTTCAAACTCAAATTAAATTGTATCTCTAAACCATTACATCTAATGATTTATTGTGAACTACAGGGATATCCAACAAGAGGTGGTTTTTTGATATTCAGAGAAAAATGGCATTTTTTGAGATAAATGATCGGATGTTTATTTCATAATAAAGAGGAAGGTATGCCGTTTATAATGAAAAACAACATCAGCCAAATGGCCACCATAACCACGCTTACAGGAAAATATCCTTTTCATGAAATTTTCCATAACCAAATCGCAAAGTGGCTGCTGTATGTCCTCGATAGCCTCACGAATTCTATCTTTGAGGTCTTGAATCGACGCTGGGCTGTTGGCGTACACCTTATCTTTCACGTGGCCCCAAAGGAAGAAGTTGCAAGGTGTTAAATCACAAGATCTCGGTGACCAATTGTGATCACCTCTTCGAGAGATAACACGGTCCGGAAAATTTTCCCGTAAAAGAGCAATGGTTTCGTTGTTTAAAACGTTATCGTTATCCAGATCAATATCATCCAACTCCGACCATAAGATACAGTGTAATGACGTTTTTGGAATGTCCAATTCCAAAGAACGACGAGGAATGGACAAACCTGGGGTTTTCTTCAACACTTTGGGCTACAACAGCAATATTCTCAGTTGTTCTTGAACGACGTGCACGGGTTCTATTCTTCACATCACTAACTTGTCCCAACAGCTCGAATTTTTTCCCCAATTTCTGTATTGCGGTCCGACAAGGTGCTTCACGACGACCCAATAATGCTTTAGTTTAGCGAACTGTGACTGCTAGATTTTCACAATTTTTGTAGTAAATTTTAATAATTTCAATGCGTGGTTGAAGCGTGTATCGTTCCATTTTTAATAATGACGTAGTTTCTACTTGTCATATGTCAAAGAATAAAAGCTTCAAAAGTGACAGCTACCGAAATACCGGGTGATTCAAAATAACAACTCTTGTTGGAAAACCCTTTATTTGATAGGCTTAATTCATTAATATTTCAAACGCATTGAATTGAATTCTTTTGAAAATTTATTTTTTATAGAATGCATTTCTTCCTTAATTCAAATCCATTAAAAATAGCTTAATAAAGATTATTGAATGATTAAATTTTTCTTCAATTCAAATCTATTAATACTTATTATTCAAATTGAATGAAGAAATAATATGTCAAAAGTTGAATGAATCTTATATGCTTTTAAATAAAAAAGTAACGTTACTGACTGACTCATCATAGCACAGTCCAAACGCCTGAAGCAAGAGGCACGACATTTGTACTGTAGGTTCCACGCTCCCCATATTTATGACTGCTCAAACAGTATTCCGGGGGGACATTTGGTGGCTTGGTGTAATCAAGGACCAATTTTGCCTTTTTTCAATACCAAACACACCTTATCAACAGAGAGTATTTGTGGAAAATTTCAGCCAGCTAGCTTCTTTCATTTGGATCCTAAGGTGTTTTTAACAGAGGACCCAGAATATATATTGTTATGTTTTCACCTTTTGAAGACTTTGGTTTATTTCCTTTGGAAATAATTGCCGTTTAGTAGTTTAAAATTGGAACAACTTTTTATTTATTTAAAATGTACATCAACAACAGTTCAAATAGTCACTCAGTGTTTTTATACACATTTATCAATTCGCAGAAATGCACACACACATTGTAATGTACAAGTAAACACTGGCAATGCAGTTGATGTGTTTACTTAACGATGCTTCAAATTAGACTCACTCTTGTGGTGTTCTCACGGCCAATATATATACACTGCATTACCATCTAGAAATCTACAATGATGTTAAAAGTAGAATATTAGAATTCTAGAGCTTTCGATGTTAGTCATTAATCATTTAGTATTGCCATACCTACAAACAATACTCAACTCAAAGCTTTTATTCAATGTTGTATGTTCTACGGCAATGTTAATAATACCCACAGATTTTTAAAGTTTGAGAATCACTGCTGTTGAGGGGCATTATATAACTTTAAACCAGCCGTTAAAACAGTTATATTTAAATTCAAGTACAATTTCGTAACAATATACTTAGGTGGGTCGGCGTAAAATATTCTGATGTGTTACAAACAGAATGACAAAATCAATCATCTTTCGATGGTTCATATAAATCATTTCTTTAATTTAAAAAATGGTTGTGCGGTTAAGAAGTGTTGCTTTTAACACGGAAGACAAAGATCGCAAAGGTCAGCCAAAAAAGTTTGACGACCAAGAATTGCAGGCATTACTCCATGAGGATTGTTGTAGAACTCAACAAGTGCTTGCAAAATCATTGGTAGCTGCTCAAGCAGCAAATTGAGTACCATACGAATTGAAGCCAAGATACCTTGAAGAACGATTTTGCATGTACGAAATGATGCTTGAACGCTAAGGAAATTCTCTGTATTTGGTGGGTCCAAATGCGTCCTATCTATCATGAGCTGCTGAAATTTTACCAGCATATCACAGAAAACCTGTACCGAATGCAACTGATTCGTTTGAAGCGAGTATTGGCCGCAAAACGCCCAGAATATGTAGACAGATATGAAACCATAATATTCCATAATGACAATGCTCAGCCTTCTGTTAAAACGTATTTAGAATGAAGCAATTGGGAAGTTTTGCCTCACCCGCTTTATAGACCAGACCGTGAACCGTCCGATTACTATTCGTTTCTATCAATGCTGAATGCTCTGTCTGGGATACGCTTCACTTTAGTACAGAGCATCCGAAATTGGCTTGATTCGTTCCTGGCCTCAGAAGAGAAGGCTCGGTCATAGCTAACAATGGCCAATGCTTTGAATAAATTTATATTGTACAAAAGTTTCAAAATAAAAGCTAAACATTTGAACAAATTCTAAGGCGATCTAGCTATGCCTGTTGAAAACACGATAGGGCTCAAATGAAAGAACATTTTTCACAAAAGTCTGTTTAGTATTGAAAATGAGCAATATCATTTCACCTAGCCCCCATACAAATGTCCCCTTGGAATATAAGGACTGAGATCGAAAAATTCTTAACATACATATATGTTAATAAAAATGAAACCACTAAACCTAGTTTTTATTTTTTTTTTATTTGATTGAAATTATTATTACAATTTACAAAAAAAAAAAAAAATATTTTTATTGTTCTAATCACTAGTGATGAAATTTTGAACCTTTTTCGGAAACCCTTCCATTATGGTTTTTATAGTGATTTTTGGCACTTTGTTCGAAAAGGTCTACCAAACTTTTGGACACCTTTTTGTGCTCTTCAATTCTCTTTTAACAAGAGCCCAATATCTCTCCACTGGCCTTAGCTCCAGGCAGTTTGGAGAATTTGCCTCTCTTGGTACAAATACCGCATTATTGTTCTTTTACCACTCAAGACCTTTCTTACCATAGTAACAGATGCCAAGTCAGGCCAAAAAGAAGTGAACACATTAAGAAGTCTTATGAATGAAAGCATCCTTTTTTGTAAACATTCCTTGATGTAAATTTCGGTATTTACAGAGCCTTTTGTAACAAATGTTTGGCTTCTTTTGCCGCAACTGCATATTGCTTGCCATACCAAGAACTTTTTTGGGAAATTTTGTCTGCTTTTGGGTCCTAAACTTTTCTTCAACATTCCCTCGAGCATCAGCAGCATCAAAATTTCGACCAGGAAGCTGCGAAAAATCTGCCAGAACATACGTTTCGTTATCCATTATGTAGCAGGTATATTTTTTGTATAAAATTTGACTTCAATTTCCATGCTCTGTCTTTGGCCTCTAAATTTTTAGCAACATTCCGGTCAGGAACTTTTTGAACCTTGTATGCTTTGAAAACTTCATTGGCTTTAACATTTCGTACCAAATAGTCCGAGCACTGAGCTCGGCTGCTTTCCTATCGGATGTGTTGGGAGCTCTTTTGAAAATGCTTTCTATTTTTTTGGCTTAATAAACATCATGTGAATTATTCCTTCTACATAAACCAGGATTTCTATCAACGAACAAGTTCTCGCAGTACTGTTGAATAACATTAGAAACAGTTTGACGGCAGACCTTTGATTGTGTGGCCAACTTTTTGCAGGACCAAGTTGGGTTTTGTTGAAAATATTTAATAATTTTAGTACGCACTTTTTTTCTGGTCACTCATTTTAATCAGATTAACAACAAATGAACATAATTGACATTAACCATAATAACTGACATAAAAAAAATAACTTGATAAAAAAAAAAATCAAATAATTCTTGGGTTAAAAGTTTTAATGAAAAACGTGTGTTAAGAATTTTTCGATCTCAGTCCCTAGTTTGAGCAGTCATAAATATGTTGATTATGTTGTGAATGGTTTTGTGTAATGAATTGCTGATATTTCTTAATTTTGATTTAAGATTTTATAGAATTGAGCTTAAATTTAATGAATTAATTTGAAGCTGTGACTGAATATTACAAAGCACAGTTAGCTCTTTCCCAAAATAATAAGAGTTTCTTAAACTGGGTATATTTCGAGGTTTTGAAAACAGTTTTTAAACAATCTAAAGAAATGCAAACGAAATATTAAACTATTTTTATATTCATATATTGATTCACAATTTAAACACAATTTCCAAAAGTAATGAAGTGAAAAACCTATAAATATTTTCACAAATCAATTAATGTTAAAAAAAGAAATCTTCAAAAAAAAACCTAGAAAATATTTGTAAAGAAAAATTTAAGATTTTATTTCATTTTTCAATTTTTCTATACAAAAAAAAAATATTGTCAATAGCAAATAATAGTACCAAACTAAACAAAAAGGAATATAAAATTAGAAAAAAATTACATTATTCTGCAAAAATCAGTCTTCTAGTTTTGTTTATCTTCTAACAACAAATCTTTGAAAATACGAGTTTGGGGCCTGCATATTTAAAATATAATACCGGACAAATTAAATTTCCAACAAAAACAAAACGGTTTATGGCTTTGAGAAAATGTCCTTTAAAAGGAGACCCCATCAAACACACCCTAAACAATAACTACGCAAAAAGGAGCATCTACATTAAGGTTTATTTTTCGTTTAATGATAAAAACGTTTGACTTTTTGTCTTTTAAGCCTGTAGAGAGCAAGATATACATCCGTTTTTAGATTTTCTTTATGTTATGGCATATCATTCATTCAATTGAATGACCTTTTTTTTCTTTTGGAGAGGCAATGGAAGCAAGAACTATGCAAATGTAATTTTCCAATACAAATATGAACAAAAGAATATGTAGACCCCCTCCCACACAAGATATTTCAAAAAGGAAAAAACAAACAGTATACAAACAAAAAAAAAAAACCTGAAAACTGAATTTGATATCCTTAACTACTGCCACAGTTAAAACAATATATGATTTTTTTTTTAAGGAAATGAGTGTGAGAGAGAGACGGAGAGAGAGTATTAACAAACTGAGAAAAAGGATAACAATTCATGTTCATTGTTATTTAAGAAACTTCTTTGTACTTATTGTTGTTGTTGCTAACCTTTTTTTTAAAAATATCGAGTATATTTTCGAGAAAATCTTAAGTATAAAACGATTTTTTAGGCTTTATTTGTTTAGCTGTCGTTTGTGTAAAAGATGCCAGTAACCCAAAATTAAATGAACACTAAAAAATTATTTGCTAACCGTTTCTGTGTGTTTTTGAAGTTTTTTTTTTTTAATTTTTTTGAGGGCAGAAATCCGAGTTTTTTGTTGTGGAATTTGGAAATAATGTACTAGTATTGTGGGACAAAAGCTAGAAAAAATTTCACAAAATTCTACAAGCTGGACAGAGCACCTAATTAATTTTTGGATAAATTTATCCAAAGTATTGGCCATTGTTAGTTATCTATGACCTTTTCCCACCTTTCTGGCAACATATGGATTCCGCGCCAAAAGAACTGTTCATCTTTTGAGGCCAAGAATGATCAAGCTAATATCGGATACTCTGTTCTGAAGTGAAGCGTATCCTAGAGAGAGAGTTCTGCATCAATCGAAACAAATAGTAGTCGGACGGGCCACGGTCTGGACTATAAAGCGGGTGAGGCAAAACTTCCCAACCTCTTCATTCTAAATACTTTTTAACTGGAGGCCGAGCATTGTCATTATCGAATCAAGACAATTTCGGATACTCTGTTCTGAAGTGAAGCATATCCTAGAGAGAGCGTTCAGCATCAATCGAAACAAATAGTACTCGGACGGGCCACGGTCTGGTCTATAAAGGGGGTGAGGCAAAACTTCCCAACCACTTAATTTTAAATACTTTTTAACAGGCGGCCGAGCATTGTCATTATGGAATATTACGGTTTCATGTCTGGCCGCATATTCTGTGCGATTTTTGGCCAATGCTCGCTTCAGACGAATCAGTTGCGTTCGGTAAAGGTTCCCTGTGATGGTCTGGTCAGATTTCAGCTGCTAATAATATTGTTACGAATTTGCAATAGCGATTTGAATTTAACAGTCTATAACGATTGCCTTCAGCATTCATCATGTTTATAAACACGTTCATCAGTAGAAACTTCTACTTATAAACAATGTTGATAGCATGCGATTATTAGCAATGTTTATAAGTATGGCAACACTAAATGTTTAAGCTGCTAACATTGACATCGAAAGCTCTAGAATTCTAACATACTAGTTTGTCCGTTAAGAGCATTGTAGAAGATTCACGAAAGATGGCGTGTGTATAAATAGTGGCAGAGGTTGCAGTAGTTAGTGAGTTTATTATAGGCGCTGTTAGAGTTAACATCAACTGTCTTGTACATTTAAGTTTGTACATTATAAAGTGTGTGTGCATTTCTGCGAATTAATAAACGTGTATAAAGACACTGAGTGACTATTTGAAGTGTTGTTTAAATAAATAAAGAGTTGTTACAAATTTTAAACTACTAAACGGCTATTATTTGCTATCAAAAGTATCCGGCTTATTTAAAGGAAATAAACCATCTTAAAAAGTTAAAACAATAACAATATTTTTCCCATTTTTCTTTATTTTTAATACTTTCAAAGCGACTTTTCAGCTGCTTTATCGCAATATTCTTAATACTTTAGTGTGTTCCTTACAGCATATTGCCAAATGTTTATTTGCTAATAAATATGTGTTCAAATGACAATTGCATAAACGAAAACATATTTTTCAACATGTCAACTAACAACAATTTAAACAATTATGTTTCAATTCGCAGAAGAGTTCTATTTTTGTCACGTTCTGCATTCCATGTTTATTTCTAATATTCTTATTAGAAATAATAAAACGAGCAAACCAAATCACTAAACTGCTTTTGAAATGGAAAATAAGAAAAAAACTACGATTTCATGTCGCGTTCTTGACCGTGAATTTGTTTCTCAAATGCATGACAAATGAGGGAATTTTTTAAAAATTACACTTGATTAGAAATAACAAAACGAGCAAACCAAATCACTAAACTGCTTTTGAAAAGGGAAATAAGAAAAAAACTACGATTTCATGTCGCGTTCTTGACCGTGAATTTGTTTCATAAATGCATGAGATATATATCCTTCAGATGTGTATTCAACATATTATTTATTAAAAACAAAAGAAAATCACGCATTTTTAAGTCTTACATCCAATAATTTTAAATTAATTTCTTAATAGTTTAAGTAACAAGACCACAAATATACCAAGAAATACTATCCAATGACTCCCTTAATTTAACCAATAAAATAACAAAACCCACTGTAAATATCTAGCTAGTATTTGTTTAACTTATCTAACATTACAAAAGCTTTAATTTAAAGTTAGTTTTAATTTTTTTTTTTTTCTTCATTTTTTTCGTTCCTCTTTATTTTTTGCCTATACATATGTATCTGCTAAAATAAACCTTTAAAAGTGGATTTATTTGTTCATTTATAGTGCCTGAGGTTTCAACCTTTGTTATTTTACTTATTTTCTTTATCTATTTTTGTGTTTGTGATTCCTTTTAATCCTTTTGTATGTCGTTGTGTCAATTTAGAAAGAAAGACAGGACAAAAAAAAAATAACACTCATACCCTTTCAGATCCTAAAGGGGTATGGGAAACGTGTAGATGTCAAAGTATGCAAACCTTAGAAAGAACTAAAATACACACTTATACACAGATAGACTTATATGTATGTACATTTTACATACAAAGCTTCAAGGATGTTCACAGACATAGGGCTTACACTCACATTGAAACTGGAAATCAATTGATGTGTAAAACAAAAGAGCATTCGAAAATTGTAATGGCTTTGAAGGTTAGGTCGATCGGTCAATACTTCTGCTACAAACTACAAACATATAGTAGTAATACGTTTGTCTTAAGGAAATATTTATGTACTGGTATTTACATGTTTTGCAATATGTATATGGTTGGGAAAAACCTAAGTGTTAAGTCATAAGAAAAATTGAAAAACAATACACTCTTATTGTTGAAAGTATTTATTTTTTTTTTTTGCTTTTTAGACAAAGAAAAAAAAATAACTTTAGCAGACATTTTTTTTCTTTTTTGCAGAACTTCTTTGTTCACTGAGCAGTTGTATAAAGAAATTTATTGCAACACATTTTATAACATTTAAATTCATTTAAGTTTGAAGATAAGGCAAATATGCAAGTCATTTGAACACATATTTATTAGCAAATAAACATTTGGCAATATGCTGTAAGGAACCCACTAAAGTATTAAGAATATTGTGATAAAGCAGCTGAAAAGTCGCTTTGAAAAGCTATCACAAGTGTTAAAGATAAAGAGATATGAGAAAAATATTGTTATGTTTTAACCTTATTAAAACGATGGTTTATTTCCTTTAAATAAACCGCATACTTTTGATTGCAAATAAAAGCCGTTTAGTAGTTTAAAGTTTGTAGCAACTCTTTATTTATTTAAATAACTGTTCAAATAGTCACTCAGTGTCTTTATACACGTTTATCAATTCGCAGAAATGCACACAAACTTAAATGTACAAGGCAGTTGATGTTAAGTCTAACAGCGCCTATGATAAACTCACACACGACTGCAACCTCTGGCACTATTTATACACACGCCATCTTCATCCGAGTAGCCTAGATTGTTTTTAACGGTCAAAACTCGTATGTTCGAATTCTAGAGCTTTCGACGTCAATGTTAGCAGCTTAAACATTAAGTGTTGCCATACTTATAAACAATGCTAGTAACCGCATGCTATCAACATTGTTGATAAGTAGAAGCTTCTACTGGTGGACGTGTTTATAAATATGATGAATCTTGCAGGCAGTCGTTACAGACCGTTAAATTCAAATCGCTATTGCAAATTCGTAACAATATTGTATAAGTCAGAAAAGTAGCGGGATAGAAAGAAAAGTTAGGCTAAAGAAAAAAGCAAATTAAGAAATAAATGGTATGTCGAAATAATCCTAATCACAAACGTGACGTGAAAATATGTCGCTTCCAAATCATACTAAAGGTTGTAAGAAACGAACACATATTTTTCAACATGTCAACTAATAACAGTAGTTAGTGTAAAACAAACAACTTAAACAATAATGTTCCAATTCGCAGAAGAGTTCTATTTTTGTCACGTTCTCCATTCCATGTTTATTTCTAGTATTCATATTAGAAATAACAAAACGAGCAAACCAATTTTTTTCCCTAAACTGCTATTGAAAAGAGAAAGAAGAAAAAAACTACTATTTCATGTCACGTTATATACCGTATGATACATGAGAAATGAGCAAATTTCTTTAAAAATTACACTTGATTAGAAATAACAAATCGAGCAAACCAAATCTCTAAACTGCTATTGAAAAGAGAAAGAAGAAAACAACTACGATTTCATGTCGTGTTATTGGCCTTGAATTTGTTTCACAAATGCATGAGAAATGAGCGAATTTCTTAAAAAATTACACATTTATATTAGAAGTCTGGATTTTCACAACAATTGATTTATTTCATTATTTTGCAACATTTTAAATTTCATTTATTTTTTTTTTTTAATTTATTAGGGAAAAAACTCGATTTAAAAATAAGATTTTTACCGATTGTAGGTTCGATTTACTATATATACGTCGTTGCAAAGGCTTTTAATATATCTACCATTAGATATTGATATTGTCTGTATTAATGACTTAGTAATATAGATATAGATAAAAAATAGTTGAAAAATCAGGGTAGTCTTGGTTTTTTGCTTATATCTCAGCCATTTGTTGGCCGATTTTCTAGATTTTATATAGCAGCCTAACCGGGACTATAGCAGATATACTGATGTACGAATCATGTATGTAGCTTATTGGGGGGCTACAGAAAGTTGATTTCAACATACAGACGATCCAGAACACAAATGAAAAATTTAGAAGTTACAAACGAAATGACAAACTTATACCCTTGCCACTCATTTTAAAATTAAAAAAGGGTTTTAACTAAAAAACCGGATAGCTGAAATCTCAAAACTGATTTTATAAAACATCTGATTTTCTATCGGAAAATAAGAAATTTTTTCAAATTTTTAGCATTTATTTTGAAACATACAAAATAAATTCATTCAAAGTATTCCCATCTTTCTGGTCACATATGGATTCCGCGCCAAAAGAACTGTCCATCTTTTGATGGAATCAATCCAATATCGGATACTCTGTTCCAAAGTGAAGCGTATCCCAGATAGAGCATTCTGTATCGGTCGAAACAAATAGTAGTCGGACGGAGCATGGTCTGGACTATAAAGCGGGTGAAGTAAAACTTCCCAACCACTTCATGCTAAATACTTTTTAACAGGTATTGCAACATGTGGCCAAGCGTTGTTATGATAAAGAATTACGGTTTCATGTCTGGCCGCATATTCTGAGCTCGCTTCAAACGAATCAGTTGCGTTCGGTTTAGTTTCCCTATGATGTTCTGGTCAGATTTCAGCAGCTCATAATATGGAGAATTACCTTAGCGCCATGAATATTTGACTTGGGTGTCGATTCGGCTTGTTGGCCGAGCTTCACATACGATCTCTTACACTTCAAGCTCTTTCGTCTTCAATTCGTATGGTACCAAAAAAGTTTGAAGACCAAGAATTGGAGGCATTACTTCATGAAGATTGTTTTAAATCCCAACAAGAGCTTGCAAAATCATTGGGAGCTACTCAACCTAAAAATTTGAATACATTTGCGAGCAGCAGGATTGGGTACCATACGAATTGAAGACGAAAGTCCACTTCTCAAATCCACTAACCATCTCTCGCACGTTGAAACCGATGAAACACATTCATTTTTTCTATTTTTTTAATTAAAGAAGTAAAGCAAAACTTCCCGCATATTACGATTCGTTAGTACAAAATTCAATTTTTTCGAAGCAAAAACAAACTTTGTTGTTTACACTATAATGTTCAATATCTAAGGCGAGAATAACAATCAATTTTTAAATTTATCAAAGAAATATATATAAAACAAATTTTGTATCGAAATATTGTTTTATAAAGAGTTTATTAATTCAAAAATTGCCGTATTCATATATTCCTACTACAAAATATTGATACGAATTTGCAATAGCAACTTGAATTTAACGGTCTGTAACGTCTGCCTGCAACATTCATCATGTTTATAAACACGTTCATCAGCAGAAGCTTCTACTTATCAACAATGTTGATAGCATGCGGTTATTAGCATTATTTGAAAGTATGGCAACACTGAATGTTTAAGCTGCTAACATTAACAGCTAAAGCTCTGTAATTCGATTGTACTAGTTTGTACGTTAAGATCATTATAGAATATTCACGAAACATGGCGTGTGTGTAAATAGTGGCAGTAGTTGCAGTCGTGAGTGAGTTGATCATAGGCGCTGTTAGAGTTAACATCAACTGTCTTCTACATTTAAGTTTGTGCATTATAAAGTGTGTGTGCATTTCTGAGAATAGATAAAAGTGTAAATAGACACTGAGTGCTGAACTGCTGTTGTTGTACATTTTAAATAAATAAAGAGTTGTTACAATTTTAAACTACTAAAACTGCTTTTATTTGCAATCAAAAGTATCCGGTTTAATTAAAGGAAACAAATCCAACGTCTTAAAAAGGTTAAAACGTAACATGGTATGCTATACAATTTCTGCAGACATTAAAAACACACAAAACCATTTTGTTATTGAGTTGAAAAGTATGAAACATATTTATTGACTATGTAAAGGGCATGAAAAATAATTAATATGTCTATGTTTTCTTAGTTTATTTGTTAAACAGGCTAAAGAAAGAAGCCTTACATATATTTATTTCTTTTTTGTAATACAATATTCAAAATTTTAATTTTCTTTTTCGATTTTTTTCTAAATATATTTCTAGTGCCAAGTAAACCTCAGAATCTCACCGTATTAGATGTTACGGCAACAAGCATAACGATGTCTTGGCATCCACCTAAAAATCAAAATGGGGCAATTGCTGGTTATCATGTCTTTCATATACATGAAAATCAAACAGGCGTGGAGATTGTAAAACGTAATGCTGCAGATTCAGCCATTACATTTGAGCTGCCAAAATTAAGTAAGTACTAACCAACCAAAAAAACCCCAGACATTTATTCATTTATTCTTAACAAAAGCAGTCAGAAACCAATAAACCAATATACAAAAAAAAAACTGCTTGTATGTAATATATTTTTGGCTTCAATTATAATTATCATCACAATAAAAATCCGAATAAAGAAAAACTGCACAAATTTGAAGTAATTGGTATTGAATTGAGTTATTTTTTTTTTTTTTTTTTTTTTTTTGGTTCTTTCTGTTTGTGCTTTTTGACTTGTGATTTAATTATTATAATTAACCTTTCGTGTTATGTTTTTTTTTTCTTCTTTATATTATTATAATTTGATGTCTTTAATAATATTGGCCCCACAATACAGTTTGATATGAAAACAATACAATAGAGTATAATAATGACATGCTGAACTACTATACATACTGTACATATTAATATTATTTGTTCATATTGTTGTTTTTGCTATACAATATACAATACATATATGTATATGTAGATTGGAATATTTAAGTAGTTATATACAGCCCCCATAGTAAAGCTTAAAGGACGGATATTGCCACAATAATATCATTTATTTATGGTATGACAAGACAATCCTGGCGAATTTAATTTATATTTAAAATGAGGTGACCACATTTATAACGAAAATTTTAAAAATATAATGTTTTTTTTTTATAAAATAAAGAAAAAGAGATGTATTATAAGTGAGATAAAGCTATAAATTAAAGCTAGAGAAAAACTTTTCAACCAAGTTGGGGAAAGTATACTTGAATCAATTGTCACCAATATGTACTACTAAAGGTCAAAGTTCATAAAAATCTCAGTTATGTGTTTAAAAGAATATAGTATCTCATTAGCCATAGTAATTACCAGGTTAAATATTACATGTGGCCACATAAAACCTTTGACCTTTACAATCTTAATTTGTTTTTTTTTTTTGCAGAACTATGTAAACAGATCTTAAGATCTTAAAAGTCAAAGGCTACCAGAGTTCACACATGACCTTTGATACTTCAAGATCGGATCAGATATTAAAGGCCAAATGTTTTATTTGTAAAAACTAAGAGGGAGTCAGATGATTCATTATTTGTTTCTCTGTTTCGAACTAAAAATTATTTGTATCATAATACATTACAAACAGGATACAAAAGGACCTTTAATATCTTAAGTAGCAGACAATGGTTAATATTCGAAATTAAATATATTGTTAAGTTTAAACCTTTTTAAAGCGTTGGTCTATTTCCTTTAAATAAACCGGATACTTTTGATTGCAAATAAAAGTAGTTTTAGTAGTTTAAAATTTTAACAAATCTTTATTTATTTGAAATGTATAACAACAATAGTTCAAATAGTCACTCAGTGTCTTTATACACGTTTATCAATTCGCAGAAATGCACACACACTTTATAAATGTACAAGACAGTTGATGTTAACTCTAACAGCGCCTATGATAAACTCAACTCACGACTGCAACCTCTGCCACTATTTATACACATGCCATCTTTCGTGAATCTTCTACAATGCTCTTAACGGACTAGTATGTTCGAATTCTAGAGCTTTCGATGTCAATGTTAGCAGCTTAAACATTTAGTGTTGCCATACTTATAAACAATGCTAATAACCGCATGCTATCAACATTGTTAATAAGTAGAAACTTCTACGATGGACGTGTTTATAAACATGATGAATGCTGCAGGCAATCGTTTGCTATTGGAAAATCATTACATTATGTTGTCTCGTTATTTAGTGCAATTATTACTTCAGATATAAAAGGTCAAAGGTCATGAATGTAAACTTACTTGAAACTACCTTCAGCACCGCTTTCATAAAACAAATAGACAAGTTTATCGCTTGACATATAGAAACAGGCCTTCAAAGTAATTTCCAACCCATTATTTAGATTGATTCAAACTCATTTCAAAGCTCATGAATGGTTACTTATTCGCTATTAGCCTTAGTAACCCGTACTATAACTGCGGTCTCGAGGTCATGCTTTTTTTTCTCCATTACCCCTCTTGGGAGCATATGGCTTCCACAAATCATCTCTATCTTACACGATTTGTAGCAGTTGTTTTCGCGACTTCCCATGTAAGATTGCACTGTCCTAGATCTTGGAGTATCGTGCGTCTTCATGTGTTCTTAGGTCGACCACGGCTTTTTGAACCTTGAGGGTTCCACTCTAGTGCCACCCTTGTTATACTGTCAGGATTCTTTCTGTTAGTATGGCCGATGCACCTCCATTTCCTACGTTTTATTTGCGTTAGTATGGGTTCCTCGTTGCTGAGGTTCCAGAGATCTGTATTGCTGATATTGTTAGGCCAGAATATTCTGCATATGATTCTGAGGAACTTGTTACTGAATACCTGTAGTTTTTGTGTGATGGTGTTCGATACTAACCAAGTTTCACTTCCGTACAACAGAGTGGACTGTACACATGCGTTGAATATTTTAAGCTTGGTTCGTCAGGATATTTGTGAGTTTCTCCATACTGGTTGTAGTCTTCCTAATGCCGCACTCGCTTTATTGAGCCTGTTATTTAAGTCTGTTGCAGCGCCGCCATTTCTTGATGCTGTACTGCCTAGATAGCAGAAGCTTTCTACGTATTCAACAGGTTATCGGTGCTAATGTTGTTGATTCTCATAGCTTTTTTTTTTCTTGATATTTATCTCAAGTCCAACTTTCCAGATCATCTATCTTTACTTGCACCTTGGAGATCTTATGCGAGAGTAGACAAATATCATCCGCATAATCCAAATCCTCGAGTTGGCGTGAGTCGCTCCATGTTATTCCTCTTCTCTCTGTACAGACTTCGCTCATGATGTCATCCAGCACTACAGTGTATAGCAGAGGTGATAGGGGCCATCCTTGTTTTACTCCAGCGTTTGTGTGAAATGGTTGACTTATTGCAGAACTGATAGTTCTGCATCCTCGTACATAGCTTTGATGATTCGCGTTATTTTCAAGGGTACTACTTTTCTTCTCAATGCTTTCCATATGGCAGTTATCTGATGGTGTCAAAGGATTTCTTGAAGTCTACGAACAGTAGGTAGAGGGGAGTACGCCATTCTAGAGATTGTTCTATTATCATGCGTAGATTGTTGGCCTGGTCTACGCATCTCCTGTTTGGCCGGAAAGCTGCCTGTTCATCTCGACGAATGTTCTCCATTTTAATTTGAAGCCTTCCCTTTATTATGACTGCTAGTATCTTGTATATGGTGTTAAGCAGAGTAATTCCTCTCCAGTTGTTGCAATCTTTCAAGTCGCCACTTTTCGGTAACTTTACGATGATGCCATTCTTCCAAGTTGGAGGTAGCCTTTCATCCTCCCAGACTGATGTGATGTATGGTCGTAGAAGTTCCATCTTCGCCTGCTGCCTTCTTATTTCTAAACTTCCTGAAGGAGGCCACTTAATCTCACTTATACTGGGGGGGGGCTGCTTGATATTCTTAGGATATTTTCTGCAGGGCTGTTGTTTTCAATTTCGTTGTCATTAGTAGTTGCATCCGAGGTGATCTTACTAATTTCTTCAAATTGTTCTCTCCATCTTTGTGTCTGTGCATCATTGTTTGTTAATAGCACACCACTGCCATCAGCGACTGGTTGGTTCCTGTTACACTTTCGATTGGTGAGACAGTTTATCGTCTGGTGTAGTTTTCTCATATTGTTCTGGCTAGCCGCTTCTTCTGCCGACATTGCGTGCCGATCTAGGAACTTTCTTTTGTCTCTTCTTGCAGCTTTCTTTAATTGTTTTGCCAGTAGTTGGTACTGCTGTCTCAAAGTGTTGTTGTTGATTAACTGCAGCTTGAGTTCCCTTCTTTGAGGAACCAGGTTCCAAGTGTCGTCTGATATCCAGGCCTTTGTTTGGGGTTGCGCTACACCCAATGTTTCTTCTGCGACTCGATTATATGTTGCTGTGATATCTTTCCATGAGTGGTTTTGGTTTATTGGTAGCTGTTCACGAATTATCGCCGCTAACGTATTCTTAGTATCGTTATTTTGGAATTGTTGTATGTAGAGCCGTTTTCGTCTTGTGTGCCTGGTTGTTCTTCTTTGCCATTTTCGGTGGTCATACTACAGACCTCGATTAAACGCAGTGTTCGCCGAGATAACAGGAGAAGATATATGAACAGAGTTATACCGGAAATATCTAGAACAATCTCTGCACTGAAGGACCCAATAGACATTATAAAATTTGCGCCGCCATATTGAATCCGCCATTTAGAATTTGAAAAATTTTACCTCAGTTTCCAAATCAGCAATCTTAAAAACCCCCGTCTGCCGATTTTCATGTAAATCAGAAGACATTTTAAAATTCACGTCGCCATATTAAATCCGCCATTTAGAATTTGAAAAATTTTACCTCAGATTCGAAATTAGCAATCTTGAATACCCCCGTATATCAGATTTCATGTAAATCAGAAGACATTTTAAAATTTTCGCCGCCATATTGGATCCGCCATTTAGAATTTGAAAAATATTACCTCAGATTCGAAATCAGCAATCTTAAAAACCCCCGTCTGCCAATTTTCATGTAAATCAGAAGACATTTTAAAATTTAGGCCGCCATATTGGATCTGCCATTTTGAATCTGAAAATTGTACTTCAGATTCAAAATCAATCACCTTGAAAAACCCACGTATACCGATTTCCATTTTTGTTCAATGATTCTTTATAGTTTTGGCCACAAAAATGGGTGAAATTACCTATAGTGCAATGGTAAATAAGATACTGGCTCATTTCAATCACTGTCATCCGAACTTCGGTATGAACAAGCCGATTTCAAAGCTCACATGTTGTTTGACTGTAAGTGTTAAGATGGCACTTGAATGAAATCTTCAAGGCAGTAGAGAATGAGCTAGCACCTGGAGAAGACTAATCGAAACCCAAGCTAGCTTAACAGCAAATAACTGGGCTAAGGCTGAAATTGATGACACAGAATATATTACGATGGTAGAACTTTGTTGGAATCAATATTTGTATATATACAGACAGTAGCAGTTTAACTCATTATTAAGCTTTTAAAAAATTATTTTTTGTCCCTGGTCACCCTACTACCGGGCATTGTGGATATTAAACACACTAATACATTAATACTTAAGCAAGCATACAAACAAGCACAGCAGTAGCAGCACCACCACCACCATCAGCAACAATGTTCTTTTGGCCATTTTATCCTTTGACATTTCATTACGCTTATATTATCTGTTATTAATTTTGACCAAACCATTTTGCTGTCATTGGCCATTGTGGCCAATTGTTGTCAAACGTCGAAGGGAACGAACGAACGAACGGACGTTAAGAGAAAACAAGGCTGTTAAAATGTTTGTATGTAAGTAAGTATGTAGTTTAACTACATAAATATTTGCAACAATAACAGCTACAACTGCCACTACTATCACCATCTCTCTACACCACGATGTTCAACAACATTTAGTATTTATGTGAAAACAAGTGAAGCTTTCAGGATATCACACCAACACACAAAATTCAAATTCATATATACTTTTAAACAAAATATTGTTGGTGGCAGTTTTCAGTTTTTTTTTTTTTTTTTTTCATTTTTTTTTTTTTGTATTAAATGCTTTTATAATTAAAAATCGTTTGTATTAAAAATATAAAATAAAACAAAACATATTTTTTGTTGTAGTTTTTTGTGTATTACGGTCACTGGTAAGGACCTGGTTTACAAAATTATTAAATATGAAAATTTAATGCAATTAAGGCTTTTAACTGATTAACCTAACGTAATAAGGCTGCAGTGGATTTTAACCAGAAAACAATACAAATATGTTGAATTATCGGCTTAAACAACAACAACAAAAACTTATAATAATTAATAACAAAAACTTTAACACAGTTTATTTTACCATGAAATGAATGAGTTTAAATTTTTTATAAACTTGGTTTAAATTATAATAGATGTTTATAATGTAGGAGGTTAAATGTAGAACTTTTTAGTTTATGATCCATTTAAAACAGAATCACAATAAAAGAAACCAGTTTAGCGATTTCTTAATGTAGTTTAACTTACAAATTGTTATAATTTTGTTAAAATTTTTTTATATTTATTTTCTAAAACTTTGTTTACTTCCATATTTTCTTTGCAGAACCCTTCACTGAATACCGCATTAAAGTCAATGCCTTCACCACCAAAAACGAAGGTGAATCCTCCGATAAAATACTCCAACGCACCGATGTAGCGGGACCCAGTGCACCGATTATTGTGAATTTAACATGTCATTCGCAAGACTCGTTAACCATACGCTGGAAGCGACCCTTAGAATTTTATAATAATATTGATTTTTATATAATAAAAACGAAAATTATGGGCCAGGATACACATCGCGATATACGGATAAATGCTTCGGCTAAGGAATTGGAAACAGCGGTAAGTAGAATATTAAATTTTAGTTTCATTACTTGTAACTTATCATTCGTGATCAAACGAGCTATCGAAATTATAATAAAATCTATGATATTGTTACGAATGTGCAACAGCGATTTGAATTTAACGGTCTGTAACTACTGTCTGCAGCATCCATCATCTTTATAAACACACCCATCAGTAGCATGCGGTTATTAGCATTGTTTGTAAGTGTGGCAACGCTGAGTGTTTGGGCTGCTAACATTGACATCGAAGGCTCTAGAATTCGAACATACGAGTTTTGACCGTTAAGAACAATCTAGACTACTCGAATGAAGATGGCAGTGTGTATAAATAGTGATTGCGGTTGCAGTAGTCAGTGAGTTGATCATTGGCGCTGTTAGAGTTAACATCAACTGTCTTGTACATTTAAGCTTGTAGGTTATAAAGTGTGTGCGTATTTTTGCGAATTGATAAACGTGTATAAAGACACTAGGTGAAAATTTGAACAGTTGTTGTTGTACATTCTGAATAAATAACGAGTTGTCACAATTTAAAACTACTAAACTGCATTTATTTGCAATCAAAAGTATCCGGTTTATTTAAAGTAACAATTTTTAGTACATATTATTTAGCTCGTTATCGAAAGCTATAATCTCAATTTAGAAAATTATAATAAATAAACTGTGATTTATTTAATCTGCATAAAATTACACTTAAATACAGGGTTTTCCAGCAAGAGGTGTTATTTTGGTATTCAAAGCAAAATTTCATTTTTGGAGATAAATGATCGAATGCCACCACTACCACGCTTACAGGACCATATCCTTTTCATGAAATTTTCCATAACCAAATCGCAAAGTGGCTGCCCTCTGTCTTCGATAGCCTCACGAATTCTATCTTTGAAGTCTTGAATCGACGCTGGGCTGTTGGCATACACCTTATCTTTCACGTGGCCCCAAAGGAAGAAGTCGCAAGGTGTTAAATCACAAGATCTCGGTGGCCAATTGTGATCACCTCTTCG
Organism: Calliphora vomitoria; assembly: GCA_942486065.2. Lineage (NCBI taxonomy): Eukaryota > Metazoa > Arthropoda > Insecta > Diptera > Calliphoridae > Calliphora > Calliphora vomitoria. The sequence continues at coordinate 18,464,837 of OW818029.2, forward strand.
AGAGATAACACGATCCGGAAACTTTTCCCGTAAAAGAGCAATGGGTTCGTTGCTTGTGTGGCACGTAGAGCCTTCTTGTTGAAAGTAAACGTTGTTCAAATCAATATCATCCAACTCCGACCATAAGATACGGTATAATTTGTGGAATGCCCAATTCCAAAGAATGACGAGGAATGGACAAACCTGGGTCTTCTTCAACACTTTGGGCTACAGCAGCAATATTCTCAGTTGTTCATGAGCGACGTGCACGGGTTTTATTCTTCACATCACTAACTTGTCTCAACAGCTCGAATCTTTCCCCCAATTTCTGTATTGCGTTCCGACAAAGTGCTTCACGACGACCCAAAAATGCTTTAGTTTTGCGAACTGTGACTGCATGATTTCCACCATTTTTGTAGTGAATTTTAATGATTTCAATGCGTTGTTGAAGCGGTTGTCGTTCCATTTTTACTAATGGCGTAGTTTCAACTTGTCAAATGTCAAAGAAATACCGAGTGATTCAAAATAACACCTCTTGTTGGAAAACCCTTTATGTTGCTTCAAATGACTTAAACTTAGTTTAAGTTAGTTTAAACTTGGCTTACATGTATGCTAAGGATATATTATTTTTAGTTAAAATTTTAGGTAAATCGGTTGGGGCCGCAAGCCCTCTAAAGTTTAGAGATGCATATACAAAGGGGAAAATGCAAATTTTATAGTTTTTGTAAAAATTTTGCCATTAAAGAATTACTTTTGCAATTTAATTAAAAAGAATCGAAATGTGAACGTAATTTTCGTTCTAATGATACATAAGTTATTAAACATTCCCCAGGCCATTAACTTGTCTCAGGCCACTAGAACAAGAAATGAAGAAACAAGATGAATAATGAGAAATATTAAAATAAAAACTCAGTTTTACTTAAAATATATCCATATTTACTTGTATATAAGTCTTTTTCTTCGTAGGATACCGTTAACCTATTCTTACGTATGACCAAAAAAATGAAACATTTTTGACGTCATTTTCAAAAATCCAATTTCAAATTTTTAAAATTTTTTTAACAAAATTTCAGAATTTTTTTAACATCTCATTGGGATTTATTGAGAATATAATTGGGGAGAAAAATATGAAAAAACAAGTAAGAGAGATATATTCGGCTGGGCCGAATCTTATATACCCTTCACCAAACTATACTTCAAAATAAAAATTTTAAATATTTTTAGGTAAACAAAATTAATTTTTTTTTCCAGTTGTTTTTTTTTAATTTTTTGAAAAAAAAATTTTTTCGATTTTTTTTAAATTTTTTTAAATTTAAAAAACTTTTTTTTTAAATTTAAAATTTTTTTTTTTAATATTTAGCCAAAACAATTTTTGGTGAAAAAAAAATTCGGGTTAAAAATTTTTTCCCGATTTTGACCCATTGTAGGTCCAACTAACTATGGTCTTATATACATCGTTGCAAAGGTCTTTGAAATATCTATCATTAGATATCCATATTGTCTATATTAATGACTTAATAATCCAGATATAGGTCAAAAAATAGGTAAAAAATCGAGGTTGTCCTGGTTTTTTCCTTATATCTCAGCCATTTGTGGACCGATTTTGCTGATTTTAAATAGCAAACTTCTCGAAAGCATGTCTGACAAAATTATTCAAGATTTGGATCCCGAAGGTATCTGGGGTCTTCAGAAAATTGATTTCAACAGACAGACGGACAGACAGACAGACAGACAGACATGGCTAAATCGACTCCGCTATCTATAAGGATCCAGAATATATATACTTTATAGGGTCGGAAAATTATATTGTGGAAATTACAAACGGAATGACAAATTTATATATACCCTTCTCACGAAGGTGAAGGGTATAATTATAGCTTTTATAGTTTTTCCGTACCTGAGATTTAAATTTTGAAATTTGCGAGAAAAACAAATTATTTGGCGATATTTTGGCGAATGAGCTGAATTTCCTTACTGTTATGAATTTTAAGTAAAACCTATTCAGAATATTATAGTCCTGATAATTGTAAATATTTGAAAGTTTTACTAAAATTGGAAAACGTTAAACGTTAAATTTTTCAATATTTGGAATTTCTAATTTAAAGATAGCAAAATGTTGTATATTTCTGGGCCGAATTTGATGAAACTTAAGAAAAATATAACATGAAGTCTAGTATTTATAGCAACAGCACAAAAATATAAATTAACCGCTAAAGACAGTTTAACAAAATATTGCCAACATATTTTGTACCATTTATGCAATTTTCTTTTATGTAGTGTCCAAATATTCTAACACTTTTAATCAAAAAATACAAAAACTTTTCATTAACACAAGCGAACTTCAAAAACAATAACAAGAAAAGCTGTTTACAAAGTGATGCATTTCTAACCCTTTGATAAAGATGAGGGTGAAACACAAAACTGGTTAAAAAGCAGAATAACGCCATTAATCTCTAGTTTAAGCATTTTTAAATAATAAGACGGGTATAATTTAAAGTAGAATCTACCAACGTTTGCACACTATTTTTTGCAAGTTTAAACTTAGTTTAAAATAAGAAAACACTGATTTAATAAGAATACTGCTAGAATACTTATAAAATACCAATAAATTATTTTTTATGACTTAAACTTGCATTAAACTAGTTTTAACTTTAGTTTTCAATAACCAGTATATGTACAATTTATAGTAGAAACAAGTAAAAGAGCTATATTCGACAACTTATACATTCAAATAAAAGTTTTAAATATTTTTAAGTAAATAAAATTAATTTTTTTTTTCAAAATTGTTTTTCAAAATTTAAAAAAAAAAAATTTTTCAAAATTGTTTTTTAAAAATTTAAAAAAGAATAATTTTTTTTTCAAAATTGTTTTCAAAAAATTTTTTTTTTTTTAATTTTTTCAAAAAATTTTTTTTGGAATTTTTTTAAATTTTTTAAATTTACTAGTGAATAAAAATTTATGACAAAACAAATTTTTTGGTAAAAAAAAAAAAATCGGGTTAAAAAATATTTATCCCGATTTTGACCCATTGTGGGTCCAAATTACTATAGCCTCATATAAATCATTGGAATGGACTTTAAAATATCTATTATTAGATATCCACATTGTATATATTATTGACTAAGTAATCCAGATATTGATCAAAAATAGGCCAAAAATCGAGAATGTCCCGGTTTTTTCCTTATATCTCAGCCATTTGTTGGCCGATTATTTTTAAATAGCAACCGTGCTGGTAGAATTCCCAATATATTGGTGTATGAATCAAGTTTGTAGGTTATTTGGGGTCTTCAGAAGATTGATTTCAACAGACAGACGGACATGGCTTAATCGACTCCGCTATCTATAAGGATCCAGAATATATATGCTTTATAGGGTCGGAAAATTATATTGTGGAAATTACAAACGGAATGACAAACTTATATATACCCTTCTCACGAAGGTGCAGGGTATAAAAAGACCTAATAATTTGTGAAAGTTTATCTAATGAAATATTTTCACTAACTATTTCAAAGTTTAACCTTAGTTTAAATTCAGAAACCTGTGAATAATTAATGAGAATACTATTAATCGATATAAAATATATTATGTATTAAACTTTACTTTAAGCTAGTTTAAACTTTAGTTTAATGTTGGGGGGTATAATTTATAGTAAACTTGTTTTTTAGCTTTGACTGAGTTTAAACTAAGAAAACTTTGGTTAAATTAGCCAGAATACTACTAATCAGTTCAAAATACTTAAGGAGGTCATATAAACTACTTTCCTGTCCTAAACCTGGTTTAGACTATAGTTTAAACTATTTTAAAAAACAATACGTGTAAAATTTCAACAAGTGTTTAAATAACATTGTTCAAACGTTTTTCTAATAAAACTTTTTTAGGTTTAAACTTAGTTCAATGTTAACAAAATAAGATCTATTAATTTGTATAATATAAATCAATATACAACTTTTGATGAGAAATAAATTATGTTATATGTCTTAAACTTGGTTTATGCTAGTTCAAGCTTGTTTAATTAACAAGATGTGTATAATTTGATAAAGAATGTTAAAGTAAACCAGTAAAGTTTAAGCTAACAAACAAGTTTACTTTAAATTATACCACCCAAGATTAAACTAAAGTTTAAACTAGCTTATGGTAAAGTTTAATTTTATTAAACAGAAGACTACTAACCAACACAAAATACAAAAGTAAGTTAAGTGTTTTACTTGTTATACCTTAAACTTGGTTTAAACTATATAATGTTTAAACTTTAGTTTAAGTAGCAAAATGTATTTAAATAGTTTAAACTAAAATATTACACAAATCTATAAAATAAATACACAAAATTCTCCTATATTCAACACACTTTGCGAATTTATATAGAAAATCATAAACAATAACTATACACAAAATATGACTGTCTCTAACTCACTTTGTAGCAGAAAATAAATACAGACGAAAAAAGTGATTACGTTAAAATCTCATTCATCACTCAGTTTGGCCAATAACTTCCAAACACAATCACATTTTCAAGTTTATGCCCGTAGATGGTTCTGAAATAAAAAATACAAAATTCGTCAACTAAATATTGATTAATACAATTTTTATGCATATCAAATCTATGATGTACTATACAATTCGTGTAGATATTTTTTTTTTTTTTTTTTTTTGTTTATCCTAGAAACAAGAAATTTAGCAAAAATAAAAAATGTATTTATTTAAAAGTGTGTGTATGAATATGAGCTAAATAAAAAACTACTACATAAACTTAGTTTATTTGTATTTGTACAATATATTGGAATTTATTTGGTAAAATGGTTAAAAAAAAAACTATATTTTTTAGATTTTTTTTATATCAAAATCTAATAAAAAAATATTTCTGGTGAAAAATCGAAAAATAAATACAAGTTTGTTTTTATTTTCAACAAAGACATAAAAACAGCACACATACGAAATTCTTCACATATACATACATACATATATATGCACAAACTCACTCAGTCATACATGAAAAATATATAAATTTCAAATGTCAATTTTTATTTAGTACTAGAGGAAAACATTGGCAACACATACAAAAATACAGAGCAAGTTTTTTTTACGAGAATTTTGCTTGATTTTTCTTTTTTTTGTTTGAAGAAATTCTGATTATAAACACAAGGTATGCATACAAGTAGTAGTTAGAATAACATCGTATTGTACAGAATTTGTTCTGTTAAATTTTGTTCGTTAGTTTTTCTATCAGAATTTCAAATAAAATTTACATACTTTCTTATATATGTATACACACATACTTAGATAAAGCTGTACTCTTACATTTGAATGCTTTTGAAATACAACACTTTTTTTTAGATATTTATGAATCTATCACAATTTAAAACACGTTAGGAATATTTAAAAAACCACGATTTCCATGAAATGACAGAAAAGGAAATTCTGCTAAATGGAAGAAGCTGAAAATAAACAGTTTAAAGAAAAGTGATCTGTTTCAAAGTTTAAACTCAGCTTAAACTAAGAAATCAATATAAAATATTGAAATGTGGCAAATGAAGCCAGTTTAAGCTCACTTAACAATTGGTTTATTTAAGTAACAAGAAAAAGTAGACATGCATTTTTAAAAGTTTAGTTCATAAATCTAAGAAAACTTGAGTTTAATTACCCAGAATATTACTAATTAATATAAAATAATTGAAGTTGTCAAACAAATAACTTTTTGTATCTAACATAAAACTAAAGTTTATGTTAGCTTAAGTAACAAAATGAGCATAACTTTAATCTTAATATAGAAATATTTTATCATTTATTTAAAAGATCTAACAAAAATGTCTATGAGTTTATACTTAGTTAAACTAAAAAAAATCAATAAAAGAATAAAAAATGTCCAACAGCTTCATGTTTATGCCTTAAACTTAGTTTAATCTCTAGTTTAAGCTATTTAAAGTATCAGCATTATATCAGAATTAAAACTTTTCAAAGGTTTCTTTAATAAAATAATCTTAAACAACTTTATATTGATTTAAACTGAGAACACTCTGACTAAGTTACCAAAATTACCACTAAAAAAGTATGAGAACTATATTCGGCTGTGCGGAATCTTATATACCTTCACCAAATTATACTTTAAAATAAAAATTTTAAATATTTTTAGGTAAACAAAATTAAAATTGTTTTTCAAAATTTAAAAAAAAAAAATTTTTTTTTTTTAAATTTTTTTCCAAATTTTTTTCAAAATTTTTTTTTAAATTTTTTCAAATTTTTTTTTTTAATTTTTTAAATTTATTAGTAAAAAAATGTATGACAAAAAAATTTTTTGAAAAAAAAAATCGGGTTAAAAAATATTTTTCCCGAATTTGACCCATTGTTGGTCCAAATTACTATAGCCTTATATAGATCGTTGCAATGGACTTTGAAATATCTATCATTAGATATCCATATTGTCTATATTAATGACTTAGTAATCCAGATATAGATCAAAAATAGGCCAAAAATCAAGGTTGTCCCGGTTTTTTCCTTTTATCTCAGCCATTTGTGGACCAATTGTCAACCGACCCGGAAGAATTCCCGATATATTGATGTATGAATCAAGTTTGTAAGTTATTTGGGGTCTTCAGAAAATTGATTTCAACAGACAGACAGATGGACATGGTAAAAGTTTCTTTAATAAAATTATCTTAAAAACTTTTTGTATATTTAAACTAAGAAAACTCTGAAACGATATCAAACATGTTTTTATCTCTTAAGCTTGGTTTTAGTGAGTTTAAACTTTACACACTTTTAAACCTTCGTTTAAGCTGGTTTAAGTAAATCTGAATGGAACTTAATGACAAAAGTTTATTTAAGAAAATAGTCTCACAAAATTTTTTGTAAGTTTAAACTTAGTTTAAACTAATAAAAGTCTAATTTATTTAAACAGAATACTACTAATCAATATAAAATATTTAAAAATTATAAATAAATTACTTTTTATACCTTAAACTTGGTTTCAGCTGGTTTAAACTTTAGTTAAGGCTAATTTTAACGTTAGTTCAAGTTGGTTTAAGTAAGAAAATGAGTATAATTAAAATTTAAATGCCGTAATTAAAACATTTCAAAAGATTATTTAATAAAATGATTTTAAAAACGTTTTTGTAAGCTTAAACATAGTTTAAGCTGAGAAAACGTATGTTTAATTAACTAGAATAACACGAATCAGTATAAAATATTTAAATATGACATATTAATTACTCCTTATGGCTTAAACTTGCTGAAAGCTAGCTTAAGCTTTAGTTAAAGTTAATTTAAGTTAAAAAAATTTAAATTTTCAATCTGAATGGAAAAGTAATTACAACTTTTCAAAATTTGATTTAAAATGATTTTACAATACTTATTGTATGTTTAAACTTAGTTTAAACTAAGAAAACTCAAATTTAATTAAAAATAAATATTTCAGTAAGACAAATTAATTACATTGTATGTGTAAAACTTGGTTTAAGCTAGCTTAAGCTTTAGTTTAAGCAAGTTTAAACTTAATTCAAAGTTAGTTTAGTAATACAATATTTATAATTTAAATCAGATTGAATAAATATGATTTTACACAACTTATTGTAAGATTAAACTGAGTTTAAACTAAGAAAACTATGATTAAATAAAATCAGAATATTATGGAACATTAAGCAAGTTTAAACTTAATTCAAAGCTAGTTTAAGTAATACAAAATTTATAATTTAAATCAGAAAGAATAAATATGATTTTACACAATTTATTCTAAGATTAAACTGAGTTTAAACTAAGAAAACTATGATTAAATAAAATCAGAATACTATGGAACATTATATAATTTTAAATTATGACAATTTAATTAAATTTTATGTGTTAAACTTGGTTTAAGCTAGATATAACTTTAGTGTAACTCAGTCAGTTAAAAATAGCAATACTAAGGGATATTACGGTACACAGTTTTTTCTCTTTACACAATTGTAACAAAATTCTCCAGGAATATAACAATATATTTGATAACAAAATATTCTGCAATGTCCTTGTATTTTGTAACTTATTCATAGTTACAGGAAAACATTTATAAACCAGAAATTCAAATACTACATACGAACCAACCAACATTTGCAAAAATAATAAATGGTTGTAAAACAACACAACAACCAACTGAAATTTTTAAAAGCCTGGCAAAAGTTTATCTTTTTGATATAAACTCGACAGAAAAAAAGAAAAAAAAAACTTTTTCCCTTTAAAAATAAAATAACAAACTAAAATAAAGGAAAAACTGATCGTTAGCACATATTCAAAACTATTAAATTTATACAAATTGTCAGAAAATTTAACAAAAAAAAAAAAAAAACAACTTCATGGCGACAAATAGATAAAATACAAGAACTTTTTAAATGTTTTATGAAACAAAACTATAGCAAATGTAAATAAATATTTGCAGAAATATATTTATTTTTTATAGAATTTTTGTTTAATATTTATAGTTGTTTCACTACTAAGTTTGTTTGTTTGCTTGTTTTTTTACAGATGATTATACAAAATTTAACCATGTATCAATTGTACGAAGTTAAAGTGGCGGCTGCTACTTTTAGCATTATAAATCCCAAGAAAATTATATTGGGTAAATTTTCGGAAGGCAAAAAGGTAAGTGAAATTGATTTAATTTATTTATTTATTTAACAAAGATATTAATTGCTTAAGTTACAAAATCTTTTAATTCAATTATGAAGGCTAGTTTAAACCTTAGTTTAAGCATACTTAAACTAAAATTGTACAAAATGTTTCTGCATAGAAAAATATATAAAACTTTTTAAACACATCGTTTAAACTAATCGGAAATTAGTTAGAAAATGTTTTAATATAACAAATAAATTACTTTTTATAACTTAGTTAAACCTAGTTTAAGCTTTTGAACACATTGTTTCAATTATAAAAGTTTTATTTTTTGATAAATCATTGATTTGGTTATAATTTATTTGTATCAAAACTTAAGAACTTGGAAACATATTAAGTCTAATTGTAAAGTTTGAATTTATTTGTTATTTAAATAATTCTGAAGAAAATCTGCATTTAATTTAAGCTTCATTTTGTTTGCATAGTTTTGACATTTAAACCAAAAAAAAAAAAAAAGGAAAAAAAAAACTTTCATTCTCTCTTGTCTAAATAGCATCCTGCACAACCACATATAGATTCTCTTACAATGTGTGGCAGCATTATGCCGACATATAAAAGAACAATTTTAATTCTACAAAATCGGTTCATAAATCAGCGTTCGCAGTACCCTTAAGTACCCTAATGTATAGTTACTTAGAAGACCCACACGCAGAAAAAAAATATAGTTGTGAATGTTTACTGTAATCATTTCAACATTATTATAAGTTGTTTAACAATATTATAGTCACAGTAACTATTTATATGATTGTGGTAACAATAATATGGTTAATTTACGATTCACATGATTGTATCAACCATATATATGGTTACAGTAAACAATTATATGTTTGTGACAACCGTTTATATGATGAAGGACTTAACATATTATATTGCTCTCGGCTTATGGATATCATAATCTGAGAACAACATATTATGATACAATTATTCATCATAAAAATGGTTGTCACAAACATATACATGTTTACTGTAACCATATATATGGTTGATACAATCATGTGAATCGTAAATTAACCATATTATTGTTACCACAATCATATAAATAGTTACTGTGACTATAATATTGTTAAAAAATGTTGAATTGGTTACAGTAAACATGCACAACTATATTTTTTCTGCGTGCATACTTATATATTTCTTGGGTCATTTGACACTGTTATTCTCATTGCAAGATATAGTTCATTGATTACTTTCTATATCCCAGGTAATGTAGCGTAGAGTCAATTGCCATTAAGTAGTCTACAAAAAGCTTTTTATTTTATTATAATTCAATTTTCAATAAAGATCAATTTGGATGGCAAAATCAGATGACCATTTGGTTCTTTTAATTGTTTATTGCATTTAATTACGATTTTCTGAAGACATAAATAACATATTTTAAAACCAATTACAGTAAAATATATTCATAATTCAGTGAGCTCAAGTTCACTAAATTCAAATCATTGAAAAAGATTGATTATATCTCCTGACGATAAATCTTCTAAATCCGTCCTTTACGAGTTTTCAACATATGAACAACGTTTTTATAGCATTTTTTTCATATTTACAAATGATATATGTATCTGATTAGCGTCTTATACTCAGACTCCTGTCTGTATACTCTGATTACCGTCTAATACTCAAGCTATGTATACACGATTGTCATATCTTACAACGTTGTCAGAATAATGTTCAGTAAATGGTTAACCAACCATGTGAACTTATGTTGAAACATATGGTTGTTAACCATTTACTGAACATTTTTCTAACAACCGTGTATTAGTAGCTTCAGATTACTGACTGCATACTCTGAATACCGTCTTATATTCAAACTACTGTCTTATACTCTTATTGTCGTCTTATTCTCAGATTACCGTTCTCTTTTACTAAGCTCAAACTACTGTATTATACTCAACCCCAGTCATATACTCAGACTGCTATCTCGTACTTTGATTACCGTCATTTACTTAAGGTAGGGTTACACATTGCAAATAAATGGTTTTCCAACTAGAGGTGTTATTTTGAATCACTCGGTATTTCGGTAGCTGTCACTTTTGATGCTTTTATTCTTTGACAGTTGACAAGTAGAAACTATGTCATTACTAAAAATGGAACGATACACGCTTCAACAACGCACTGAAATTATTAAAATTCTCTACAAAAATGGTGAAAATCTTGCAGTCACAGTTCGCAAAACTAAAGCATTTTTGGGTCGTCGTGAAGCACTTTGTCGGACCGCAATACAGAAATTGATGGAAAATTTCGAGCTGTTGGTACAAGTTAGTGATGTGAAGAATAAAACCCGTGCACGTCGCTCAAGAACAACTGAGAATATTGCTGCTGTAGCCCAAAGTGTTGAAGAAAACCCAGGATTGTTCATTCCTCGTTCTTTGGAATTGGGTTTTCCACAAACGTCATTACATTGTATTTTGGATGATATTGATCTGGACAACGTTTATTTTTAACAAGACGGCGCTACGTGCCACACAAGCAACGAAATCATTGCTCTTTTACGGGAAAAGTTTCCGGACTGTGTTATCTCTCTTCCTTTGGGGTCACGTGAATGATAAGGTCTACGCCAACAGCCCAGCGTCGATTCAAGACCTCAAAGAAAGAATTCGTGAGGCTATCGAAGACATAGGGCAGCCACTTTGCGATTTGGTTATGGAAAATTTCATGAAAAGGATATGGTTTTGTAAGCGTGGTCGTGGTGGCCATTTCGCTAATGTTGTTTTTCATTATTAACGTCATACCTTCCTCTTTATTATGAAATAAACATCCGATCATTTGTCTCAATAAATGTCATTTTTCTTTGAATACCAAAATAACCCCTTTTGTTGGAACCTAGAGTGTAGTCACTTTAAACTTTTTTATGTACTGGAGTTTAGAAAGTATTCAATTGTCAAGAAGTGTCCTTTTTTATTGCGTAATCTTTTATAAACAGTATTTGTCACTAATGTCTGATCACTTGGCTGACTCCAATTTATATATTTTGGGTCACTTGATACGTATGTGCTCTTTGTAGTGCATAGAGAAGTCAATTGATTACTTTATACATTCCATATAATCTAACGTGATGACAATTATCACTTAAGTGTCTCTAAGTAATCTAGAGTGTAGTCACTTTAAATGTTTATTTTGAACTGCACTTTTTTGTGTGTAATTTGAAACTGATTTTGTACAAATTGTGTTGTTATAATTCTCATACAGTTTACTTTATTTTTGCTTAAGTATAATGACATGCCATGAAACCTAGCGTGAGTCAATCGACACTTTAGTGTCCCTCAGTAATCTAGAGAGTAGTTACTTTAAACTTTTTTACGTACTGCAGCTTAGAAAGTACCCAGCAATTAAGCAAGTAATCAATGTATCCTCTATAGACAGAAATTGTCACTAATGTCTGATCATTTGGCTGGCTCCAAATGTCACTTTAGTGTCTCAAATTTACCTAGAGTGGTGACACTTTAAACGTTTATTTTGTACTGCAGTTTAATGAGTTATTTTACCCATTGGACTGTCTATGAGATGTCTTTTTAACTGACTATTTGAGGTCAATTAGCACCTGTACATGTTAAAATAATCATGTAACCAGTTAGGTAGCTGGTAAGGTAGCTGTCTCTATGAAACCGGTATTTGAATCTTTAGTAGACCCGTTATCAGACAGTCCCATTGCAATCAAAAAGGGTCAATTGGCCTCCTGCTTAGGAAATAACTAATCAAGTAAATACTTATGCAACTAGTTGTCACGCTAAGAGATAGGTAATATCATTAGTTCGGGAGAGTCACCAAGAACTGCTGGGTATTGTAACTTCAGATCTAAGAGATGCGTTACTCATTATAGATCATCTTCCTAAGTTGTTAGGAATTCTTGTGAATTGGCATGAATACCTTTAAGCTGCCTGTAGTTTAACTTTGTAGCTGGTATTCGATTGATTTAAATACTATGAATTAGGAGACAATTAACTACATGTCAAAATATCAAGTAAGTTCAGTGCCATACCTTGACTACTTTGGACCAGGAACTACACGTGTAATATAAGAAGTTTCATGTTCAAACAAATAACGGGCATGTTAATATATAAAACTAGTCACATACCCAAATCTGTAACCAGTGGAGATTCTAAATGACAGTCCGAAAATTTCTTCTCAATTCTACCATTGTTTGAAAATGCCACCAATTTATAACTATAATTTTGTTAACATTATCTCTTTACCAACTGTCTCATACATTCATATATTTACTTCACTTGTCACTTGCATTTTTTTGGAAATTTCTGTTTTTCACTTCTTTTTTTTACAAATTTTCGTCATCAATTTTCTTCTTTAGCAAACAGTCCCAAAATAGTTTTGCCAGTAAAAACAAAGACGATAAAGAAAAAAAAAAGAAGAAAAAAACAGCGACAAGCTGAAAGAAGTTTTAAAAATGATGTAGACTTTGGATTTACTCATAGTAAAAAATGCATGTAGTCATACAGTTGTATTTTAATGTATGCATTTGACATGTTTAAATGTAAGAGATATTATTTTTCATCTCTATACCATGGTTTTCTTTTTCTTTTCCCCGACACACATCCATATTAATTCAAGTGAAAATGTACGTGAATTAGTTGCTGTCGTAAATATGTTTTACGTAAGAGTCGACTAAATGTCTGCTTGTTGTAAATTTATAATAGAGAATAATATGTATATTTCGAATATACATGCATATATTTAATAAAAATTACTAAGAAAATAGTTTAACTGCAAGTAAAAAGGCTTACTATATATAACACAAATGTGTTTATATATTCAATAAATGGGCATTTCCATATATCTTATGAAATCTGTCTATCAACAACAATTAAATGAAAAGAGCCCTGGCAAAGCTCGAATGTTCCAATGTCGCGTTCAGCTACAGAAATTATTGTGTGTTTTCAGTAATTCAAATCAATATTTAGGGACTTTTACAAAAAGGTTACTGCATATAATAAATCCCAATAAACATTTGTTTTTCAAAGTGTGTCGCGTTCGCTATCGCAAATGCATATTTTGAATGAAGATGCAATAGAAAATGGCAAATTCAATAACAATCCGGTGAAAGAAATAAAAGAAAAATATTGTATATGGCAAAAAATGTATGTAATGGAAATAAAACTTATGCTAAAGACAAAAAGGTTTGAGAATTGCATGCAAATATTGGGAAAAACAGTAAAGAAGGTAGAAATGTTTTATAAGAGAGCTTAATTAAAGAGTTAAAGATATTGTAACACTATAAAAAAGTATGTCGAACCAATAAATAAATAAACAAGTAAGAGAGCTATATTCGGTGGTGCCGAATCTTATATACCCTTCACCAAATTATTATTTCTTAAAATAAAAATTTTAAATATTTTTTAAAAATTAAAAAAAAAAATTTTCAAAATGGTTTTTCAAAATTAAAAAAAAAAAATTCTTTTTTAAATTTATTAGTAAAAACATAAAAAATTTCGTTAAAAAAAAATTCGGGTTAAAAAATATTTTTCCCGATTTCGACCCATTGTAGGTCCAAATTACTATAGACTTATATAAATCGTTGCAATGTACTTTGAAATATCTATCATTAGATATCCATATTGTCTATATCAATGATTCAGTAATCCAGATACAGATCAAAACTAACTAGGCTAAAAATCGAGGTTGTCCCGGTTTTTTTTTCTTATATTTTAGCCATTTGTGGACCGATTTTCTCGATTTTAAATAGCGACCTAGCCGGAAGAATTCCCGATATATTGATATATCAATTATGTTTTTAAGTTATTTGGGGGCTACGGAAAGTTGATTTTAACATACAGACTTTATATGATTTAGCACGCGACATTTATAATTTCCATTTTCCGATAGCATTTTGGTAGCAATATATTTAAAGCAAAAGGTTGGTTTCTCCGGACAAACAGACAGGACTATATTGGCTTCGCTATCTTAACGATCCAGAATATATATAGTTTGTGTGGTCGCAAATGAAAAATGTAGAAATTGCCACTCATGATGAAGGGTATAAAAATACGAAACTTTTGTTGAAATCACATAAACTAATCCTTATAACAAACGTTACGGGAAAATATATAGCGTGCTAAATCAAGCAAACATTGGGAAAATCAGTAAAGAAGGCAGATAATGCATGTGGTGCATTTTTGGTTTTGTTAAATTATTAAAGTTAAATTAATTTAAGCACTATGTTGTCCAATTAAAACATAATAAATACAAAGGTTTTTGTTGAAATTACTTAAACTAATCCTTATTTCAAACGTGACGGGAAAAAGGTCGCGTGCTAAATCTTTGCTAAACATTGTGAAAAACAAAAGAAAGCCAACTATAAACAAAAAATCGCATTAAAAAATTTCAATTTCAATTTTTAGATGCTATTAAAAACGAGTTCTGTTTTTTGTAGCCTTCTGGATCCATTGTTTATTGTTAACATATTGGAAGTAAAAAAGCGGAGAAACCAACCTTTTGCTTTAAACATATTGCTACTAAAATTCTATCGGAAATGATAACTATCAATGTCGCGTGCTAAATCATACTAAAGTTGTAAAAAAACTAAGGCAACTATTATAAAATGACAACTATAAATAGAAAGCCACATTATTCCACTTTACTATAAAAAATTGGAGATTTTTGCATTTTTTCAGATGTAGTCGAAAACGAATTACATTTTCTGTAGCGTTCTGAATCCCCTGTTAATGGCTTATATATAGGAAACAACAAAACGAAGAAATTTACCTTTTGCACGAAACATAGTGCTACAAAAATTCTATCGAAAAATGGAAATTATAAATGTCGCGTGCTAAATCAAATTTGAAAATATTTCAACATTCCAAAGACAAAGTAAAAACCTCATTATTACTTTATTTATTAAAAACTCTTTAACAAATTATGTTCCAATTGGCAGATTTTTGTTTTTTTTCTAGGATGCAGTCGAAAGCGAGTTATATTTTTTGTGACATTCTGGACCCTCTGTTAATTGCTAGTATATTGGCAACAACAAAACTATAAAAAACTATCTTTTGTACTAAACATAATGCTAGTAAAATGCTAACGAAATATTAAAACAAGAAATCAAATTGTTAAGATTTCTTTATTTATTTCCACTTGGCAGGAGTATGAATGTCGCGTTCTGGAACTTGGAAAATTATTTATATATTTTCCTCACTTTAAATGTCTACATATGTCGCGTTCTACGCCGTGGAAATATCCATAAACTAGTTTATAAGCCTGTCCTAGTCATGCCCCTCCCCTGCCTGACTGAAAATAAAAAATCTTGCTTCGTATTTTAAGTAGCTTTAACAGTTCTTACGAAATTATAATATTAGCAGCTGTAATTTAAGTTATGAAATTCACTTTTTTTTATTTCAACTAAATTATTCCTTCATTTCGTAATTTTTAGTTTCCGCTACAAGTTTAAGGTACAAATTTGCAATTTCCTTCAAAAAAAACGAAGAAAAGAAACAAACAAACGAATGAATGAATGAATGAACAAATAAACAAGAAATATAGGAAAATATAAAATATTTTTTCCAAAATAAAGATTTATGGTGGTGGTCCCTGTTCTTTTGCCCCCACTCTCTTTTCTCTCTAAAGTAAAAAGTTGGGGAGAAAAAAAGTCACAAAAATACCTTTTTTATGATCAAAGTTATTATAATAAAATAACACACAAAACCAACAAAAACAACAAAAAAAAACAGAAATGTTTATGAAAAATTTAAATATTTTTGTTGTTTTATTCTTGTCGGAACCTAAGAACAACAAAATATAAAAGAAATAAAACATTTTGGAGCTTTTATTTAACGATTCATTGCATAAATTTAATGTTGTCGTTAAAGGTCTTAAAGGTCGAGCTGGGTTCACATAAAATTGAGAGTATTTTGGCATATTTATTTTACATTGAAGTAAAAGTAGGTTGACTCGTACAACCAACCACCAGCAAAGCAGGCAGGGGTTAAGAAGTTTAAACGGCTTTTCTTTTGTTTTAATAACTTAATTTTGTTAAAACTTACAAATTTTATGATTCATTCTTATACTTAGTACTTATTGTATTTTGTTGTAATTTTCTTCTTCTGGTTTTTATTACATTTAGATTGGTTTACAACCCAACTGTGAAAAGATACAACCTCTTTTGCGCCAATCTCATAATGATTATAATTTAGCGGTTTTGGTTGGCATCATTTTCAGCTGCTTCGGCATCGTGCTCATTGTAATGGCATTCTTTTTATGGAGGTAAGTGGTGTTCTTTTAAATAAATTCTATGTATGTTTCTGTATATACTTTTATATTTGTTTTATAAAATACAAACAAACATACAAAATTTTGTACTAATTACTAATTATAACCATTAGTAATGAATGAATGAAAATGAAATGTAAAAAAAAAAACAATATTATTTATAAGAATTATGGACGTGATATATAAATACCGAGTTACATTTGTTTAAAAGCAGTTGGTATGACAAAATAAGGGGGCTATTTTAAGTGTTTTACAGCAGTGGCCGGCTCTCATAGCCACCAGAGGACGAACATTTTTTACTATTTAGCTATAAATAACACGAATGTCAACAAATTATCAAATAAGAAGTCACAATCAATCACAGCTCAGATTACAATAGAGAAAGTAAGATATTAAAGTTAGTATTCTCTCTATGCCGACCACTGTTAAAGTGAGTTCTTTGATAGTGCTTATCTGAGGCTATTTTTTACAATATACGTGTACAAAATCTGATATATCTCAGCCATTTATGGTTCGATATTTCTGATTTTTAATACAAGAATCCCATGACTATATATGGTGTTGATGCCATAAAGGGATAGGTTTCCCAGGCTAAAAGGCTTTTCCCTGAATTCCTGGGATGCCATTTGTTTGTGAGGTGATGTCATCGTTGGAGTCAAATTTCTTTCCTCCGAGACATTTCTTCTGGTTTGGAAACAAAAAATAGTCTCTAGGGGCTAAATCCAGAGAATGGGGTGGATGAGTAGCAATTTTGCCATGGAAACTGCACATGTACACTCGTGCATTGTCATGGTGCATTCTTGGCCAAATACAGTCGTTCCTCATTAAATCGATCCAATAAGTTGGTATAACATTCGCTATTGATTGTTTTACTCCTTAAGAATGTAGACAATGTGGATTATATCTTGAGCATCCCAAAAAAATTTACACGGATTATATTGGTGATTCGGCACAGTCGAATATAACGCTCTTACTTGTTATTACTGCTTCACAGCTACGATGCATTGAATCAATTAAATAAAAAATCGTCTCTATTAAAATAGTTTGCTATGCCCTAATAACCGCATCTGATAAAGCTTCCTTGGTGGTATAATATTGAGTTCGTATTCTGTGATTTACAATTTCTATGGTATTGAGATCTAGAGTAGAGTTGAATCATGACTCAAAATTTATTGTACTTATACGCATTTATATTTATTACAATGTTGTCGAGACTCATATCCACTCGTAAAGTTTTAGGTGATCATCATACTCATAACTACTTAACAATATTTATGACGTTGTTGATATCGACTCTACTTAACTCAATTTTTATAGACGTTGCAAAATAAGTATGATTCGAATACGAACATTAAAATACTCATTATGAGGTTGTGTGTTTCAGTGTTGCCGAATTATGTATAATAACACAAAAAAAAACAAGTAAGAGAGCTGTATTCGGCTGTGCCGAATCTTAAATACCCTTCACCAAATTATACTTTGAAATAAAATCAAATTTTTAAATATTTTTAGGTAAACAGAATTAAAATTTTTTTTTTTAATTCTTTTTCAAAATTTAAAAAAAAAAATTTTTGTAAATTGTTTTTTTTTAATTTTTTCCAAATTGTTTTTCAATTTTTAAAATTTTTTTTAAAAATTTATTATTAAAAAATGTATGAAAAAAATTTTTTTTTGGTAAAAAAAATTCGGGTTAAAAAATATTTTTCCCGATTTTGACCCATTGTAGGTCCAAATTACTATAGCCTTATATACATTGTTACAACGGACTTTGAAATATCTATCATTACTTAGTAATCCAGATATAGATCAAAAATAGGCCAAAAATCGAGGTTGTCCCGGTTTTTTCTTATATCTCAGCCATTTGTTGGCCGATTTTCTCGATTTTAAATAGCGACCGAGCCGGAAGAATTCCCGATATATTGATGTATCATTTATGTATGTAAGTTGTTTGGGGGCTATGGAAAGTTGATTTCAACACACAGACGGACATACGGACATGGCTATATCGAATTCGCTATCTATATCGATCCAGAATATATATACTTTGTGAGGTCGCAAATGAAAAATGTAGAAATTACAAACGGAATGACCCTTGCCACTCATGGTGAAGGGTATAAAAACATGCATGAGTCGAATGAGTTGAATCAATAGTAAGTATCATGAGTATTTTGCTAAAATTATAAGTCAGGCTGAGGTTATTTATGAATCAAGTAGATTTGAATTCCTATTAGTATGATGTCGACGTCGGATTCATAGTTAATGCTACACATACTTATAAATCAATGTTATTGTGAGTATGAGTATGTCAGAATAGTTTAATTTCAATAATAGCTACTCACTTATACTTATAATTTCATAAGTGCGTATGAATAGCAAAATAGTGATTCATTGCTGATCTCTGCTAGTGATTGACCAGGCCACCTCAAAACACGCATTGCAGTATTGTAAACTCTCGGTTAAAACCCAAAAGGTATGTTTGGGGTCATTGTCGTGCTGGAATCTCCAAACTAAGGGTATATTTTCCTCAGCGTATGGATACATAACATCATTGAAAATGGATCTGTAACCAATTCCAGTATCGTATATGATATGAATTGAACCAATATCTTGACCTCAAAAATAGCCCCACACCATAATATTAGCACCACAAAACATGACTTGGTGTCGAGTCTCTTTCCCTTCTCCCATCTTACAAATGTTCTTCCATCATAGGCCTCTTAAATTGTATTCAGATTTATACAAAAAGGCGACAGTACTCAATTTATATTTGGTAAATTGTATACGAGCTGTACAGTTTTTTACAAATAAGAAGTTTTTTTCGCGGGGCGTTATCAACCAAGTTCAGCATCATTTGACCTAAAACAGTTCGATAGGTTAGGTTAGGTTACGTGGGTTGCTCGCAAGTTAGCGAGTCCACTCGGAGGCCTTGTGGCCCATTGTGATACCCTTAGAAATGTTGAAATTTCATAAATAAAGCGAGAATAATTTCGTTGACTATGTGCTTCTTGTGATCCTTGTGAGAACCAGCCGGTACTTCTAATAAATCTGATCATATTTACTAGTGACACATCTCTGAGACAGGCCAGATCATGAAAAAGAGCTCTACAAATATATAGTAGTCTATGCTCTTGTACGGCTGGGCAGTTACATAGAAGGTGTTGTACCGATTCTTTCTCCTCCTCATCCAAACAACTTTTACAAAAGCTATAACGTGGATAACCCATACGTTCCGACATGCGTCCAATCATACAGTGCCCAGTGATTATACCCGCAAGAAGCCTAATCGAATTCCTACTAAGATACAAAAGAGTCCTAGTCCTATCCTCTGTCAGAGTGGGTCAGAGCAATCTGGATATACTACAAGTGATGATATTTGACCACCTGAGTTCCGTCTCACTCAAAGCCCATTCATTTATCAATTTCGATACGGTCACCAAGGGAGTGTGAATATCCCTTTGAGCAAGATGTACGGCTAGGGACGGGTCGTTGCACCCATATCAACTCGACGTTTGTCAGTTGTGCCAGTGATTGGATGCAGTTGATAAGACATTTCGACTTAATAATGTTGGAGTTAAGAGCCTTGATTGATGGAAGGCTGTCCAAGTAAATATGTATAGTCGAATTTTCGAGATTCAGTTTCCGGATTCTTCTCGCGGCTGTATTGATGGCATATACTCAGCCTGGAAAACCGTGAAGGTATCGGGTAATCGAAGAGACAGCAAAAGGTCCAGTTCATCGGAGAACTATCAGTGCAGACTGAGATCACGTTGTCCCTTAGGACAGTGTTCGCGGCCCAGTTATCCCTTGTCGGTATTTTGATCCTAAACGTCCTATCAAAATTCGGTGTAGGTACTAAATAATCCGTTTCTTGCCCCATGAATGGCTTGCCTATCTTTTGTAGGATGGTGCCGTCACCAATACGATCATGCTTCAGTCCGCTCGACTGTTTGAGCCGTAGAGCAGACTTAGCAGAAATGCATTTGATATATATATCAAGGGGAGTTATATTTAGCATCGTCTCTAGACTGGCCTGAGGGGTGGAATTCATGGAGCCAGTAATTGCAAGAGTAGAAAGGTGAGTCTTGGTGTCCACCTCTCTCCACCAAACAAGAGCCCCATTGGTCAAAATAGGTCTTATGACCGCGGTGTACATCCAGTGTACAATATATGGTTTAAGACCCCATCTCTTCTCAAAGGTTTTCTTACATATGTGGAAGGCACATAGTGCCTTCTTCATTCGACTCTCAGCATTACGTTTCCACGAGAGCTTAGAATCCAAAATTATGCCAAGATATTTGGTTTAGCTTGAAGTCTTTAGAAAAGTACCATCCAGTCGTGGAGGTCTGAATTCTGGGATTTTGTATCTCCTGGTGAAAGAACCAGTTCGGTTTTGGCAGGATTGACACCTAGACCGGTTTCTCTGTCCCATGATAGTAGAACGCTGAGAGCTGATTCCATGAGTTCACTTATTGTGGGAAGAAATTTCCCTTGAATAAGAAGTACAACGTTGTCAGCATATGCGACTACTTTGGTGCCTGTCCTACTGAGCCTGAAAAGGATTTTATTTACGACAAGATTCCACAGAAGTGGAGAGATGACACCACGTTGTAGTGTGCCCCTTGTCACAACATTCCTTGTCCTACCAATACCCATATTAGAGTTTATGGACCTGCTCTTAAGCATATTTTAGGTCCAATTTTTTATCCGCTGATCAACACCAAAGTCACCCAGTGCATCAACTATTGCGGATATATTCACATTATTAAACGCACCCTCTATATCCAAGAAAGATGCCATAACATACTCTTTTTTGTCAAGTGTCCCCTCTATAGTTCCAACAATATTTTTCTGATATAGGGAGGTAGGGTCAATTAAGGACCGATCCGATGTCTCAAAAGTGAGACATTTTCAATGCTAAACAAACCTTATTAACAAAGAGTATTTGTGGAAAATTTCAGCCAGCTAGATCCTTTTGTCTGGGACCTATTGTGTTTTCAACAGATAGACAGACGGACAGAAATAGCGAGATTGTCTTACAATTGTATGAGGACAAAGAATGTTTATACTAAAATGGGCCAGCGACAAATATTTTCATGTGTTACAAACGGTTATTCAGAAATCAATATATTGTAGGTATAAAAAGTTTATTTTCTTTTCTAAAATGAGACATTTGTACAAACTGCCTGTAAACGAATTTACGCCACTATATTAAGTGGCATTTTAAATAAACGATTGTTGTAGTAGTTGTTTTTAATGTTTTCAGTTTCTTCTTCTTCATATTTTTTCCCCAATTTTTGGTTTGGCATTTTTGCTAGTTGGTACACTTTTATTTCAAAAATTTGTATGATGGTTTTTATTATACAATTTATGAATGTTTTAAATTTATGGCCGTTTTTTTTTTTCAGCTATTTGTTTTTGTTAATTTAAAACAAATTGGTGTTTTGTTTTGTTCAAAAGGAAGTTTTCATTTAATGAATTAATATTTTGTTAGAAAAGTTTTATTTAATGAATTTTATTTACAAAAGTTTTCGCATTTAAAATGGTTTGGTTTTGCCAGGGAGGGGGTGTTAAAGCGAAAAAACTGAGTTTTTTTTTATGTGGTTGTCTTTTTACACACAATATTTTACTGGTGTTTTTAAGATTTTAATTACTTTCGACAAACCATAAAATGCAATCAGCAATCCTTCATAATAAGTTAAATAATTAGAAAATATATTTTTTTTTTATAACCCAGATAATCTAAGAGGAGGCTTTGGAGTACAGCCAGCGGGTTTTAGAACAGAACAAAAAGTGAGAGCTGCACACAATATAAGAAGTAAAGTGTTGTTTATTTATGAAAGGATTTCTTATTTTAATAGATGATAAAAGTTTTATTAATTATTATAAGTAGTAGGAAATGTTTTATAAAACTAATCATTCAATTAAACAGTAAGACGGGAAAGTAAAACTTAGTGGAAAGTGGATTCTATTAAAATAAAAAAAACGTTAGCTATAAAAAATGTAAATAAAAGATTGAGAAATAGTTGTTTTTCACATGAGTGAAGGCACAGAATTGTGCCATTTTTCTTAATATATAATAGAAATCGAATAAAAATTCAAATCTTTCAATAAGTTTAAAAAAAAAACAACTGCGAAATATTATTTTTATTATATTAAATGGATTATGTTAAAACTTCACAAAATAATTTAATATATAAAGCGAAAAATTACAAATTAACCCTTAAATGCAATAGGACCCAAAATGACCCCAGATGCATTAAAGTGTAAATTTCTGAAACCAAAAACCAAAAAAATCATTATTCTGTATAATTCGAAACAAAAAAAGACCGAAACTTTTCAAATGTACTATAAATTCCAAAATAAAATTAGTTATTTTAATTTTAGAGCATGTTTCAGCGCATTTTCGGGTGTCCAATGCACTCACTTTTTACTGTGTACTCCTTTAATCTTGAAGTGTTTTTGAGTTTAAGATATGATGAGTACGTTCATATTGTATATGATGAATTATAAAAAGATGATGCTACAATGTACTTGTATTGTTTTCGGCATTGCGTTTATATGTCATGTCAAGCATGTTTGAATAACTGCACAGAGAAAACACATTCGTTATTGCAAACGAATTTGTCACCTATCGAATTCGATTGGTTGTTAAGTTTTTACCTTTTAAAAATGGTGGTTTATTTCCCTTTAATTTCAAATAAAAGCTGTTTAGTAGTTTAAAATTGTAACAACTCTTATGGCATTTTCTTTTCTGGCATAAATGATGCATTTATTTAGCCTTTTATCCTTTTTGGTGATCTTTTCTGAAAATAATGTAGTTTTGTAAGCGTATAACGTGTTGTTTTGAAATAATGTTGCCCTAAAACCCCGAAGATATGCTACACGTTTTAACCTCAATTTTATCAAAGGGTTAGAAATGCAGCACTTTTTAAACAGCTTTTCTTGGTATTGTTTTGGAAGTTTGTTTGTGTTAATAAAATAGTTTTTGTATTTTTTTACTAAAAGTGTTAACAATGGAAGCAAAATGTATAGTTTTACAATATTTAGTAGCAACATAAAAGTGCATAAATGGTAATTATTTTTGTTCTATTGTGATCGTTAAAATCGAACACATTATGAGGGTATGGGTAACCTTTAAGAAGAAATGGTACAAAATATGTTGGCAACATTTTGTATCAGAAAAGAAAACGCCATTACTCACTATGTGGTTTTATACAAATACACTTTTATAATTCACCATAATACACACATTTAAATTACACTTTATAATGTACAAGGCAGTTGATGTTAACTCTAACAGCGCCTATGACTAACTACCGACTGCAACTGCTGCCACTATTTTTACACGACGCCATTTTCCTTCCAGTAGCTTCATGATTTTTTTTAACTAGAATGTGTGAATTCTAGAGCATTTAGCAGCTTCAATGCTAACGTTACCTGCTTAATCATTTAGTGTTGCCATACTTTCAAACAATGCTAACAACCATAGAGAAATATACATAGAGCGGAAACTCTGCTGTCTGATGACGTAACAATATCATGATGTAATAGCTCTTACTGAATTTATATTACTGTATATATGCAACACGTAATAATTCGGCTAAAAGCAACTGAATTATTATTTATTATAGACGTATTTGTGGATTGTATTTCACTGTATAGCTTTTACAATTATTACACAGAGAAAACAGATTCGTCATGGCAACCGAATTTGTGGCCAATCGAATGATTCGGTTGCACACATTGAATTTTTCGGTTCTATCATCAGATAGTTAGTTGACAAAGAAGAATTTCGGTTGAAGCAACCAAACATTTGTTACCCCTTCTAAAATGTTGAAGCCACAACTGTAAATTTCGGTCACTAAGGTAGAATCATTCGATTGGCAACAAATTCAGTAGGTTGTGTTTTGGAAAGAGAGACAAATATATGTCACACTCCTTGCCTATTGAAAATTGTATTTTTTCTTTCGCTCTGCAATCTACAACCATTGAAAAGTGGTTGTAGAATGTCAAAATAACAATACGGTTCGGTTTTGAGAACTGTAATTTCTTTCATATCTGTAATAATCTGTGGAATACTTTTTTGAAAAATATGACAAAAACAGCATTTTATTGAGTTTTTGCAAAAATATAGATTGAAATTAAATTTTTATTTATGAATATTTTTTAATGAAATTTTACAGTTATATAAATTCCTCTATTGAAAATAAAAAAACTAAAAACAAACTTTTAAATCTGTTATCAGGAATCTCGCAATTCCCAAAAAAGATTGGAAAAATTCCAAAAATTTAATTTTTTTAGTTTTTTGACTATAATATCCATACCAGGGACGGGGCTATCGGAACGCTTTACAAAATAATTAAAAACATATGGGGCCATTTTAAATGGGTTACTATATCTTGATATCGACTGTGCGATTTAAAAATTTTTGCCCCAAAGTTGATTGTAACATAATAAAATAGGCGTTTTTTGTATGGACTTAGTCCCCTCGATATCAAACATTTTTAAATCTTTTTTCATTTAAAATATTTTCTGTAAAGTTAAAATTCCTGTATAAACTACTTAGAATTTTCGATAACTTAAAAAGAAAAAAAGTACTTTTTTCTCCAAAAAAAAAAAAAACTAGCGAAAAATCGCCTTTTTAAAATGTTTTAAATTCAAATGTATATAACGTATGGTGAATAAAATACGAACAAGTAAAACACTCTATTTTAAAATGACACATGACATTAACAAAAAAATTACATACGGTAAATTCAAGAGTACTGTCTTTTTATTTATCAAACATAAAATTGTTCGGATCAATTTAATATTTGTTTCGAAAATGGCACTAAACGAACTGAACCGTCGAAAATTAATTGTTAAATTTTGTGAAGAAAACCCAAATAAAACCAAAAATGAAATTTTTTTGCATTTTAAGAACATGGGATTCAAAAAAACCTTTATCTACAAGACAGTAAACTTATATGAGAACAATATGCCAATTGAAAGAAAAAGTGGATCTGGTCGAAAATGCAGTTTACAAGACTCCAAACTACGCTTCAAATTAAAAAATGAAGTATTAGGTGCCAGTGCAAAATCGTATCGTCAATTGGGTAGGAAATATAATTGTGACAAAAACACAATTAATAAATATTTAAAATCCATGGGAGTACAGAAGAGGAAGAAAAGAACAGCACCATTTACCACCGAAGCTCAACAAAAGGTAATTAAACATAGACTACGGGAGCTTTCCAGAAATTACTTTTCTTGCTCATCAGAGTACAAATGTGTAATGGACGACGAGACATATTTTACCGTTGAAGGAAATGAATGGCAACCAAAACATTATTTTGAGTCTTCTAGTCACGCCGCCACCGAAAAAGTTAAATTTATTCGTAAGACAAAGTTCCTAGGAAAAGTTTTGTTATGGTTAGCCATAAGTGAAAGTGGTATCAGTGAACCTGTTTTTTTAAAGGTGGATTAGCTGTGAATGCCCAAGTTTACAATAAAAAATGTGTGCCAGTACTTACAAATTTTATCGAAAAATATCATCAAAAACAAAAAATTGTTTTTTGGCCAGATTTGGCGTCCTCTCACTATGCGAAATCCACAATAGAAAACTTGAAAAATCAAAAAATTGAATTTGTTCCAAAGGAAATGAACCCTCCAAATGTTCCACAATTGCGACCTATTGAAACTTTCTGGGCTAATTTGAAACGAAAAGTTTATGAAAGAGGATACAGAGCCAAAAATGTTGATTCCCTAATTCTGAAAATTAAAAAGGAGCTGAAAAGTATAAATACAGAAGGAATTCAGGCTTCAATGAGTAATCTTCCCAAAAAAATAAGAAAAGCAAATCGCGAAGGAGCTAATTTTTTTTTGTAAATATACTTTAGTATGTGATCTTAAATATTAATTACAATTTGAATTTTAATAAATTTTATTTCAACTGTTTTCGTTAATTTTATACTTGTTCGTATTTCTTTCACCATACGTTAACTTTGGACTCAGTCATTATTTTTAAAGAATTCTTCTTTGGGACCCCTGTCAGCACCAGGGGAGCTGCCAGGGGTCCCAAAGTAGGACACCTCGTGTATGTTAAATTTTAAAAACGATGCTATTTCATCGTTTGTGTTCCGATTTCATAAAACTTACATATATAGAATCTCCTTGTGGAGCACTACAAAAAACAACGTAGCTATATTCGCATTTGAAAATCAAATTTGGACCAATATGGACCTCTTTCCTTTGCGCATGTGAAATTTCATTTAAACCAGACCAACCGTTTAGAAGTTACAGATTTGTTTCCCTATTTTTTTCCATACCACTGTGCATCGAGCAAATGTTCGCAGTGGCTTCGTTAGGTGCATAAATTACGCTGAATTTGACGATGGCATGGGTTATGTTGACATTTAGCACCGCTGTGGTTTGTGGCTTATTCGCATAAACCTGAGACTTAAGAAAACCTCACAATAAAAAGACTAGCGTGGTCAAAGATCTGTGTGGACAGTTCACATAACCTCTACATGAGATGACCATGCCCTCAAATCCCTCGTGCAGAAAGTCCAATGTGGCATGAGCTGTGTAGCACGTAGCGTCGTCCTGTTTAAATCACATGTCGTTGGCGTCCATATCATCAACCTATAGCGCTCGCCGTTGACGGTAATGGCCAGACCTACTACGTTCTCAAAGAAATATGGACCGATAACGTCGCCAGCCCAAAAACCACACCAAACTGTTATTTTTTCGGGATGCATTGGACGCTCTTGGATCTCATGTGGATTGGTATTGCCCAAAACTCGAGAATTTTGTTCGTTGACGTGTCCATTCATCCAGAAATGAGCCTCATCGCTGAAGATGAATTTGTTGAAGAAAATTAGGGTCAGTTTCCAACTACTTCAGGGGCCATTTTGATAAAACTATTTTATCATTTACACGTGCTGTTAAACGCTATATCCGTCGATGGTGATTTGGCAAAACAAACTGAATAAATGACAGCCTATTCGACAGATGTAACTTTAACAATATGACTGCTATCAAACTGTCAAAGTACGGAAGTCCCTATTATCAAATGATAATATTTAGGTTTAAAATTTTTTAAAATTTGGAAACTCTAAATCATTTAGTTGTTGTTATAACATTTAAAAATTGTCATAAACTACTTATACAAAAAATGATGTAGGACTCTTTGGTGATGATCGTTCATTTAACCCTCTAATGCCAATTTCTAAAAAAAATGGCTAATAACGTTGGTAATAATTTTTTTCATGGTAAATTTGGACATCTGATTCCATAAACAACATTAAAAGTTTGTACAATCAATGGTTTACCTGTCAGATGGGAAAAACTAAATGAGTGCCTTAAGGCACCCTTGGGGCTTTAGAGATTGAAACATAGTAGGGTTTTAGTTAGTATAGTATGTAATTTTTTTTTATTGAAAACAACTTTTCTAATTGTTCATCATTCAAATCAGATAATTTGAAACGTTTGTTCACTCGATCAGCCATTTCTTAAAATTGTATGTAAAAAATTGCAAATCAAAGCAAAGAAAACCAAACAACATTTTACTATATGAGGGAAAAACTGAGGTAGAAAAACTAGTCTGCAATGCACAAGAGTGCCTGAAGGCACTCATCTATTAATCACGTCTCTAAAGAGTAGCTTAGCTTTTTCTACATGAATCTTGACTCCAATATATAAAATATGAGTATACCTTTTAAGAAAAAAATATGATTGCAATCGGAAAACTTTAAAACACTTTAATCAACGTTTGATAACACGACATGGACTTCCCTTTTATTTTTGGTTTTTAATGCACTTAGTTTGTAAAAAAAGCAGTAAATAAGAAAGAAGAGAGCTTTTAAGACGTATCAAGGCTTATCAACATATTTAAATACGTTTTTTAGAAGTTTTTTGAAATGAAAAATCAGTTATATTTTGCATTTATTGGAATTTTTGCGATGAGAGCCTTGAGGCATGCTTAAGCATTAGAGGGTTAAATTATGTTATATATTTTATTTTTATCTTCTAAATAAGAAAAGTTCTCAACAATCTATCAAATTTCAAATAATATAATTTTATTACTTAAATGTCAAAAGAAATGTCAATGGTGGACAAAAAAAAAAAAAAAAAACTAAGAGAAAATTAAATAATTATAAAACAAGAAACAAAGTAGGCAAAAGTCCTCCATAAATTGAGTACAGTACTTTTTATTTTAAGTGGTTGGTAAGCAGGCAACTTAAAAACGAAACAAGGTCTAAAAGTTTGCAAGTTTGCTAAAAATATGAGATGATAAGCTCTAAATAAATTTCATACAACTCAACATCCTGCACACTTAATTGTATTAAAATAAAAATTAATTCTTAACTCTTTTTTCCGTTTTATTTTATGAGTGTGTTTAAATTGGTATTTTAGCCATTATACAATAATAAATACGCCCCAAAGGATTAAGTACAAAGCAAACAAAACTAAATTTTGTAACGAGATCTCGGCGAAACAAAAGCGTAAATGGCAATTTGCACACATTTTTTTCTAGATAGTAAAATAAAGGATAGACATGCATTGTCGGTATAAAAAAAAAAAAAAAAATTAAGCGAAAAACTTTTTACTTTTTTTTAAGGATTCTTAGATGATGACCGTTGTTTTATAAAATTCCCCTTTTGGTATTTCTCTCTTTTTTTTGTTCCATTTAATAGAACAAAACTAAACTAGAGTAGAAAAGCACGAGTATCTAACAAACAAAAACTAATAACAGCTTGAAAAATAAAATGCAAACATAATAAAAACTTAATTAAATTCTTAAAAAATAAAAACAAAATAAATGGATAAAACAAAACCAAATTTTTAAAACAAAAAATAAAAAATAAAAAAAAAATTATATGAATTTCGTACTTGAAAATAATGAAATGAAAGAAGAAAGAAACATTGTATATGATGAAAAACTTGCTGAAAAACCAAAGTATATTGAAGAGTATGAGCTGAAGTACTCATAAATTGTATAAACAATTTTAATTTTCCTTTTGTTGTAATTTATTAAATTAACTTTTATTTAGGTAAACAAAATATGCATATAAATTTTTTAGATTTTTTTTATTAGATTTATGGATATTCATTGAATTTTTCTATTAGATACTTGTACATACTTTATCAGTCTGGTATTACATATATTTCCCTTTTTATTTTAATTGCATTAAAAACATTACAAAATATCTAACGAAATCAATTCCAACCTAACTATGTGGTATATGTATTAAGTTTTGTAAATAAAATTTAACTCCAAAAAATATGTCAATTGCTTAAATAAAAGTTGTTAGAATATTAAATAACAAAACTTTATATTTTTTTTAGGGAATTATATGTTTGTATATTTATTATTTTTATAACCTTACAACACTCTCAGCAAAACATTTTAAAATACACTGTAGTTTTTCTCCTATAAGAGCAACAACACTCAAGCAATGTTGCCTATTAACCCAGCAGTTAAGCAAGTAGTCAATGTAACCCTTTAAGGCAGTAATCGTCACAAATGTCTTATCACTTGGCTGACTCCAATTTATATACTTTGGTCATTTGACACGTATGTGCCCTTTGTAGTGCAGAGAGAAGACAATTGGTTACTTTATGTATCCCAGGTAATCTAACGAGAAGACAATTGTCACTTAAGTGTCTCTAAGTAATCTGGAGTGTAGTCGCTTTAAACGGTTTATTGAGTACATAATTCGTTCAAACTGGTTTTATACAATTCCACACAGTTTATTTTTATTTTTGCTTAAGTATACTGATATCCCACGTAACATAGCATTTAGTTTCCCTTAGTAACCTATAGTGAAGTCACTTTAAACGTTTATTTTGTATTGCACTTTAGAAAGTTGTTATTTTACCCACGAGAAGCAATCTATTGGAGAGTTGTCGAAGAAATGTTTGTTTACAAGCTATTGTTAATTGGACTGCCTATGATAAGTCTTGTTAGCTAACTATTTAAGATCAATTAACACCCGTACATGTTATGTAGCTGATCAAGTTACTAGTTAGGTAGCTAGTAAGGTAATTGACGCTATGTAACCAGTATGTGAATCCAATGCGTTGACTACTTTGGACCAGCTATTAGACAGTCTCATTGTAGTCAAAAAGGATCAATTTACCCCCTGCTTAGTTAAGATAACTAGTTACGTAGCTATTGAAGTAACTAGTTCCCACCCTAGATGATGGGTAAAATCACTAGTTCGGGACTGTCTCCTAGAACAGCTGGGAATTTATAGAAAGAAAGTATAAAAGAGAAATACATAGAAAGTACTGCAATAAATGCTATACTCAAACATCACATGCTCTGCTGTGGCGACACAAACGAGGTGTTGTTCATTGGTTCATTGTTGTTCATAATCGTCCAAACCATCCACTCTATGGAAATTTTTTCGGAAGGGTCTTGGCTTGCGTGCTTACAAGATTCAACTAGTACAAGCCTCACGATCGTTTTGTGAATGAGCCGAAGGAAACCACAATTTCATTTGAAATTTTTTTAAGCACACTTTTATTAAACAGATTAACCGCATTTGGAGCGATGATAATCCTCAAGCCATTGTCAAAACACCACTACATCCAGAAAAACTCACTGTTTGGTTTATGGGCTGATGGAATCATCAGTCCATATTTGATTTATTTTCTCTGGGGATAAACGAGAAACGATCAAGCACTTGGAAGAGAATATTCAAAGCGTTATTGCCGAAATACAAGCTGATTTACTGCGAAGGTTAGTTTAGTTTCCATGGGCAGCCACTCTTCCATTCAAAAACTGATCCCATTGTGATACCCAAGGGGTAAACAGCTGGGTATTTATCATACGTCCATTGTTTCCAGGCTAAACCAACCAGATTCCCTGATGAAGGAGTAGATTTGTCTAAGACTCATCCTTGATAACTCATCTAAGCATGATAGGAATGGAATTCCGAGAATGCGTTCCCTCAGGTTTATCAGAGCCGAGCATTGGCAGAATAGGTGGGACACCGTTTCCTCCTCTTCTTCATTGTGACAGCTCCTACAGTAGTCGTTGTACCGTAGACCCAATTTTTAGCATGTTTGGGACACATGCTAAAAATATAATTAGTCTTATTTGCTCTTGACGAAATTCCATAAGTAGGTTCATCCTGCTGGCATCGTATGCGGGCCAAGTAGACCTCGATATAACAGAGGAAAACTCGTTGGTCCACCTGTTTTGTACAGACTCATATAGTGTCTGCTGTACAGTCATCTTGCATTTAACAACGGAAATACCAGAAAAGGGGGTCGATCTCCTCATCATCCATCATCGCACCCCTTTTGTGTAGTTCATCTGCTATACAATTACCCTGATTTCCATCGTGACTAAATATTTGTTTTGAATCATCCTAAATAAGATATGTTTTTGAAGTAACACAGCAGTTCTAGGAGACAGTTATTTTAACACTAAACACGGGGTCAATTGACCCTTTTTGATTAAAATTAGACTGTCTGATAGCTGGTCCAAAGTAGTCAACGCATTGGATTCATATACTGGTTACATAGCGTCAGCTAATTGACCTCAAATAGTCAGCTAAAAAGACATATCTAGACAATACAATAAACAATTGCTTGTAAAGAAACCTTCCTCCGACAACTCTCCAGTAGATTGCTTCTGGTGGGTAAAATAACTACTTTCTAAAGTGCTTTCACTATAGGATACTAAGAGACACTAAAGTTACTATTGACTTCAGGCTATGTTACATGGGATATCAGCATACTTAAGCAAAAATAAAAATAAACTGTATGAGAATTATATCAACACAATTTGTATAAAACCAGTTTGTACGAATTACTCACAAAACCTTTGAAGTGACTGCACTTTAGATTACTTACATACACTTAAGTGGCAATTGTCTTCATTTTAGATTACCTGGGATGTATTAAGTAACCAATTGTCTTCTATCGCACTACAAAGAACACATTCGTGTCAAATGACCCAAAATATATAAATTGAAGTCAGCCAAGTGATCAGACATTAGTGACAATTACTGTCTATAAGGGATACATTGACTATTTGCTTAAAAGAATTCAAATATATTTTATTTAGTGGTTACATCTTTTTCGTCAAATACAGGATTTCCAATAAGATGTGTTATTTTGGTATTCAAAGAAAAATTGTATTTTTTGAGATAAATGATCGGATGTTTATTTCATAATAAAGAGGGAGGTATGCCGTTAATAAAGAAAAACATCATCAGCCAAATGACCACCACGACCACGCTTACAGGACCATATCCTTCTCATGATATTTTCCATAACCAAATCGCAAAAGTGGCTGCCTATGTCCTCGATAGCCTCACGAATTCTATCTTTGAGGTCTTGAAACGACGCTGGACTGTTGGTGTAGACCTTATCTTTCACGTGGCCCCAAAGGAAGAAGTCGCAAGGTGTTAAATCACAAGATCCCGGTGGCCAATTGTGATTACCTCTTCGAGAGATAACACGGTTCGAAAACTTTTACCGTAAAAGAGCAATGGTTTCGTTGCTTGTGTGGTTCTTAGCGCCGTCTTGTTGAAAGTAAACGTTATCCAGATCAATATCATCCAACTCTGACCATAAGAAATCATTAAACATCTCTCGATAGCGCATAGGACGAGGAATGGACAAACCTGGGTTTTCTTCAACACTTTGGGCTACAGCTGCAATATTCTCAATTGTTCTTGAGCGACCTGCAAGGGTTTTATTCTTCACATCACTAACTTGTCCCAAAAGCTCGAATTTTTCCACCAATTTCTGTATTGCGGTCCGACAAGGTGCCCCACGATAACCCAAAAATGCTTTAGTTTTGCGAACTGCGATTGCAAGATTTTCACCATTTTTGTAGTGAATTTTAATAATTTCAATGCGTTGTTGAAGCGTGTGGCGTTCCATTTTTAATAATGACATAGTTTCAACTTGTCAAAGAATAAAAGCTTCAAAAGTGACAGCTACCGAAATACCGGGTGATTAAAAATAACAGCTCTTGTTGGAAAACGCTTAATTTGCCATGTGTGACCCTACCTTAAGTAAATAACGGTAATTAAAGTATAAAATAGCAGTCTGAGTATATGACTGGGATTGAGTATAATACAGTAGTTTGAGCTTAGTAAAAGAGAACGGTAATCTGAGAATAAGACAGTGGTTTGAATAAGACGGCAATTAGAGTATAAGACAGTGGTTTGAGTATAAGACGGTAATCAGAATATACAGTCAGTAGTCTGAAGCTACTAATACACGGTTATCAGAAAAATTTTCAGTAAATGGTTAACAACCATATGTTTCAACATAAGTTCACATGGTTGGTTAACCATCAACTGAACATTTATGACGAGGTTTGAGTATATGACGACAGTATGAATAAAAGTCCATAGTCTAAATATAAGACGATAAGCTGAGTACAACATTGTATGTAGTCTCAGTTGACTGTAAGACGGTAGTCTTAAGCTACGTATACACGGTTGTCAGATTGTCAGAAACATGCTCAGAAAATGGTTAACACAACCATGAAAACTTATGTTGAAACATATGGCTGTTAACCATTTATTGAACATTTTCTGACAACGATGTAAGAATATGACAACCGTGTATTAGAAGCTTAAGTATAAGACGATATTTGTCTGACTGTAGTCTGTGTAATTGACCTGGATTGAATATGAGATTGTAGTATAAGGCTGAGTATAAAGCTGTGGTCTGACTTTAAGACAGTTCTCTAAGTATAAGACATTAATCTGATTAAATGGCATTTGTGTGAATATAAGTCTTTGAATTTCAGTTTTGTATTACAAACTTTGCAATTTTACTAACACAATATCTCGAGTGTATGTATTACACATATGCAGAAATGGGTGGAAGAGTGGCATAATATTTGATTGCATTTAAATGCACTATTTTTCTTACAATTCTTCTTTAGTTTACAAGTATGTTTTCTCCTCAAATAAACCAAAATTTATCTATACTAAGTGTAGTAAGAAAACTTCTATTAGTTTAGTTCGTATTCGTCTCGTTTTTGTTCTTTTTTTGTTCAAGTAACTAAGCATAGATTTGTTTACAATTTCACAGAAAATATACAAAAAAAAATATATTTTTATTTTGTCTGTGTGTCACAGTATTTTCTACATACTTTGGTAAAAATTTTAGTTTAAACTTTATTTTTAACAATATTTTGTTGGTTTTTTTTTTTTTTTTTTTTTGTCTAAAAATGTTTCTTTTTGTTTGTGAAGCATGTAACTCATCCAGAATGAGAAGATGCAAAAAGGCCAATACTACTTACTACAATAACCATAAAGAAGAAAAAAAGCATTAGCCAAAAAAAAAAAATTGTTAAAAAAAATAGTGTGGTGGCATGAAAAGTTTTATGGTTTTTTTTTGCACAAAACTTTTAGTCAAAGAATTTTTTGTATTTTAAACTTCATCAGTTTTGTGCAGTTTGGTTGGCTGGCTGGTTGTTATAAAGAAGATTATTTTGGCAGTCTTTGCTTTTAAGATCAAAATATTACGGTTACAGCAACAACAATAATGCAACAAATAATAACCAACAAAACTGAAACTTATTGTATTTTGAAAAGTACAAAAAAGAAATAATCAAACTTGTTTATAACATTATTTCTTTTTGCCAATATTGAATGAACAAAATGGAATATTAAAAGTATTGATTAAAATAAAAATAACTTTTCAATAATTAAAAATATTTTAATTATTGAAAAGTATTAAATAAAATATTGTTTTTAACAACGTCCTTCCTTTGGCATTTCATTTACAAACATGTTTCAACACTTTGTTCTATAATTATTTTTTTGTTGACAATTGTACAATGATTTTGTTTAATATGTATTTATTGTAATCTCAACAATTGTAATCAATTAACAAATCAAAACTTTTTAAGGTTAAAAAATATTGAGTACAACATAAAATTTGTTTATACAATTGAGAGGTATGCATTCGTTTTATAAATAGAGAGGGAGAGAGATACTTTTATAGGAAAACTCAATTAACTCTTTTTGTTGTTTGATTATTTTTGTTGTGGTTGTTGTTTGAAGAAAACTTAAATTAAGAATGTGAAAAAAAGAGCAAATCTAAAATACCTGTTCTCAGTGATGCCAATGTTGTTTTGGTGGCAAAACATATCTTTAAAAATAAACAAGTTAGAGGGCATCTACATAAGTGTGTATATACGATAGAAATCAGGGGATAAGATATAAGAAAGCAGTCTGAATAAAAAGCAGTAGTCTGAGTATAAAATGGTTAATCAGAGAATTAGTGGGAAATTATAGTATATCAGATAATAAGACGGTAGTCTAAGTATACCACACAAGCAGAAAAAAATATAGTTGTGCATGTTTACTGTAACCATTTCTACACTTTTAACAATATTATTGTCACAGTAACTATATATATGATTGTGGTAACAATGATATGGTTAATTTACGATTCACATGATTGTATCAACCATGTATATGGTTACAGTAAACAAATATATGTTTGTGACAACCATTTATATGAAGAAGGACTTACCATATTATGATGCTCTCGGCTTATGGATATCATAATCTGAGAACAACATATTATGATAAAATTATTCATCATTAAAATCGTTGTCACAAACATATATTTGCTCACTGTAACCATATATATGGTTTATACAATCATTTGAATCGTAAATTAGCCATATTATTGTTAGCACAATTACATAAATAGTTACTGTGACAATAATATTGTTAAAAGTGTTGAAATGGTTACAGTAAACATGCAAAACTATATTTTTTTCTGCGTGCATTCGTCTGATTATAATACGATAGTCTGAATATGAATCTGATTAAAAACCCCAAATATTGGGTATACCTATGACTTAAAAATGCTAGATTTACAATAGATGTCGTATCTTTTGAACGCGGTTTATGTTTTTAATAACTTATATGCCATTTTGAAGGGTACATATCCGTCATTTATTCTCACTTAGTTATTGAACATTCTAGTGTAGACAAAAAAAGTTTTTTATTGCTTCGAAAATGTCGAATTTTGTACCAACAAAGCGTTATATGCGGGAAGTTTTGCTTTACTTCTTTAATTTGAATAACAAAAGTGCCGCTGAAGCACAAAGGTGGCTCACCGAAGTGAATGTGAATGTGTTCCATCGATTTTAAAGTGCGACAGATGGTTTTTGCGGTTTAGATGTGGTGATTTTGGCACGGAAGACAAAGATCGCCCATTCCAGCCAAAAAAGTATGAAAACCAACAATTGGAGGCATTACTCCATAAAGATTGTTGTAAAACTTAACAAGATCTGGCAAAATCATTTGGACCAACAATTTCCAAATGTTTGCGTGCAGCAGGATTCATTCAAAAGCAGCGTGGGTGCCACACGAATTGAAGCTGGGAGATCTTAAAAGACGATTTTATATGTCTGAAATGCAGCTTGTACTCTATTAAAGAAAATCATTTTTCTGTACCGAAGACAAGTTCGTTTGAAGCGATCATTGACCGAAAAACGCCCAGAGTATGCGGCCAGACATGCCACATTTTGCATATTGTTAAGAACTATTTAGCAAGAATGATGGATCCACCGCCGCGGCGCGCCGTATTTTACGGTCTTCTTTTACTGTGGTATGTTAGGCGCCCAGACAATAAGGCATATGATCCAAAATACACCAAGAAGACCGTAAAACACGGCGGTGGATCCATCATTATATGTGGGTGTTTCTCTTGTTCTGGTGTCGGTCCAATATATTGGATAAAGAACAAAATATGCGCCCCGAGCTACGTAAATATATTGCAAAGCATAATGCTTCCATTTGTTGAGGAAAAGATGGCCTTGAGATGGGAGTTTCAGCAGGACAATGATCCGAAGCACTCCTCAAAATTGGCAAGGGACTGGTTTCGTGTCAACAAAGTACCCCTTATGGAATGGCCTTCGCAGTCACCGGACCTCAACCCAATAGAACACCTTTGGGGAGAGCTCAAGAGGAAGCTGGAGGGTTTCAGTCCGAAAAATAACAAGGTCGTTGACAAGGACGTTTGCAAAAAAATTGGTTGATTCCATGAGTTGCAGAAAAACAAAGGCAATTAATTTGTGAAAAACAAAGGTAGAGCAACAAAATTATAAAATAAAATAATTTTTTACAAAAAGATATGCCTCTAAAAAATTGAATCCTTTTACGCTATTCTAATATTTTTTCCAACAAAAATATCGACTCTTTACATTGTTATATAATGTATTAAAATATGATTTAAAAGACGAATGATAGTTTTTTCTTATGCTGTATGTCTGATAAACAAAACTGCGTATACATTTTTTTACAAAACTAAACTTGACTAATATACTTACAAAATTTGAAAAACAAGCTTTCGTTTCTATTATTTTTTTCCTACACTGTATAAACAATATATTTACTATTTTTATGAATTTATATAAACTTTAAAATTCGAGTTTGTATCAGAATCACCAAATATTAACTTTTTACTGGAGAGGTCAAAGGTCAATTTTTTTTTTTTTTTTTTTTTTGATTTTCCATAAAAGTATACAAATATATTTCATATAAACAACCAGATCTACAGAACACCAATTTTTGAAATCGTTTACAAACAAATTTAGCTAAAATATTTGTTTTTATAAAATGAAAGAAATTCTAAAAAAGAACGAATTGAATACTTTTTATAAATCAAAAGTACCTTTTTACAATATTATTTTGAATATTTTTTAAGACAAAACTTCAAAGCTTGGAAATAATAATAAAAACACGAAAATACACGTTCTTTCGTTATTTTGATGATCTGATGGGCTTGATGTTTAATAAAAACAAGCTATTAAAGAAATAACCAGTTTTTACACTTGGGTACAAATGATGCATAATAAGTATTAGAAGCAATTTGATCACATTCGCTTTAAAATATTAATTTAAGTCTTGTATTATATTAAAAACTCATAATGTTAATAATATTTCGAAAAAAAAAAATCAAAAAATTTAAAAATATTGAACTCTAAAGGCATAGAGAAAATATACATAGAGCGGAAACTAGAAAAATACTCAAACTAAAAAAATTACACAAAAAAGTTACACATACAATATTTCGAAAAAAAAAAAATCAAAAAATTTAAAAATATTGAACTCTAAAGGCTAGAGAAAATATACATAGAGCGGAAACTAGAAAAATACTCAAACTAAAAAAATTACACAAAAAAGTTACACATATGAGTGTTGTTTTTGTTTTCACATAGTTTTTTTTACTAATACATTCTCACCACTTAGGTTTTTGACAACTGAGTTAGGTCTTTGAATTAGGTCTCTATATATATTTTCTATATGTTTAAAGGGTTAAAGCCATTTTTAACAAGTTCAAATAAGTTTTAGTTTAACATTTTTCTAATTTTTAATACAATATGTATAAATTTTAATAAAAAATAAAAGTTTAAACGTTAAAAAGATCGCACAAAAAACAGCTACATCACCACATCCATTTATTCTTTATTTCTGTGACTCTCTCATTCTTACTTCCAAGCATGGAAATGTTTATACGATCATAAATTAATATGATATATCACCAAAAACACCATTACCATAGTAAAAATTATAACATGTTGTATATTATTATTTTAATAATAGAACAAATATAGTTGTAGATGTTACCACAAGCATTTCAACACTTTTATAAGTTTTTTAACTATATTATGGTCACTGTAATAATCGATATGATTACGGTAACCATTATATGCCTTTGTGGGAATCATGATTGTAAATTTATTCAATGTACTGGTCATTGTTAGGCTAAATTTTTGAGGCCAAAAACGAATTAAGTCAATTCATGATACTCTGTTCCAAAGTGAAGCATATCCCAGAGAGAGCGTTCTGCATCGATCGAAACAAATAGTAGTCAGACGGGACACGGTCTGGACTATAAGGCGGGTGAGGCAAAACCTCCCAACCACTTTTTTATAAATAGTTTTTAACATATATTGCAACATGTGGCCTAGCGTTGTCATGATGGCATATTACGATTTCATTTCTGGCTGCATATTCTGGGAGTTTTTCGGCAAATGCTCGCTTTAAACGAATCAATTGCGTTCGGTACAGGTTCCATGTGAAGGTCTGGCCAGATATTTAGAACATTACCTTAGCGTCATTGATATTTAGCGTTTGGGTCGATTCGTCTGGTTGGCCGGACTCACATATGATCTCTTAGGCATCGTAATGGATCCATTTTTCATCGCAAGTAATGATTCGGTGCAAAAATTATATTCTTTTATAGCGTTAAAGCAGCATTTCAGACATACAAAATCGATTTTCAGGGTATCTCAGCTGCAATGCAAACCTTTTAAAATTGGTGCTTGAGTAGCAGCCAATGATTTTGCAAGCTCCTGTTGAGTTTTAAAACAATATTCATGAGGTAATGCTTCCAATTCCTGGTCTTCTATCTTTTTTGGCTGGCCTGGGCGATATTTGTCTTGCGTATAAAATTCACCACCTCTGAACCGCAGAAACCATCTCTCGCATATTGAAACCAATGGAATACATTCACCGTAAGCTTTGGCGAGCAAATTAAAGAAGTAAAGTAAAACTTCCCGCATATGACGCTTTGTTGGTACAAAATTCTAGATTTTCGAAGCTAAAAAAAACATTTACACTATAATGTTCAATAACTAAGTGCGAACAAATGACAGATTTGTACCCTTCAAAATGACATACAAGTTATTAAAAACAAAAACCGCGTTCGAAAGATACACAATATATTGTAAATCCCGCATTTTTAAGTCATACACCAAAAATAAAAAAAAAAACTTTAGAATCTACATTCATTTAATTTAATGATTTGACAGTTCTGGCATTGACTAATAACGGAGCTGACAATTTTTGTTGGCAGGTATAGTTTTTGTCTTGAAATAACATTTTAAGGTTTTCTTACAATCGTCAGAACTGACAATTTACCTTTTGCTAACAAGTTTTCACTGTCAGCGCATTGCCAAATCTGACAACATTGTAAGATCTAAATATAGCTTAAAGCTACGTACACACGGTTGTCAGATTTTACAATGTTGTTAGATCTGGCAATGTAATGCCAATGAAATATTATTAGCAAAAGGTAAATTATTAGTTTAGACGATTTTAAGAAAACCTTACAATTTCATTGTCAGACAATTGTCAAACAATAAATTTATCTCCCAAAAAAAATTGTCAGTTCACACGGTTGCTTCACTT
Organism: Calliphora vomitoria; assembly: GCA_942486065.2. Classification (NCBI taxonomy): domain Eukaryota; kingdom Metazoa; phylum Arthropoda; class Insecta; order Diptera; family Calliphoridae; genus Calliphora; species Calliphora vomitoria. Next base: position 18,505,846 of record OW818029.2, read on the forward strand.
TTGTTTATTTTAAATACATATGCCATTGTCAGATGCACAAACTTCCCACATATAACAATCACAAGTTTCTGACAATGATCTTACAATGATCTGGCAATGACAACGTAAGGTGTTTACACGATTGTTAGATGTCTGGCAATAGTATTGTCTTACAATGTACTGACAATACTTTTTCTGACAACGTTGTAAGACAAAAATTGTAAGTTCACAATGTTGTTAAACATTTTTCTGACAATATTGTACAATCTGACAACCGTGTGTACGTAGCTTAACAGTATTTACTAAGGAAAATAGTTAAAAATTAAAATTGTAGTACTCAGGGTAGTGAATGGTATGAAAAGCTAATAATCGATTTTCGACTTTTCGATCAACCATTTTTATTTCGATTTTTACAGTCGATTAATCGATCCCAATAATCGACTTTTTTTATAATCGATTTGCATTTTTGGGAAATATAGCAAATAGATAAGCTATAATTACCGCTTAAAATCGTATTTTGGAAGAGTGTTATAACTCATTTATATTGAGGTACCATACCATAGGTATTGAGGTACCGTACCAGTTTTTATACAAATTTCTTAAGTTTGAAAAAATTTCGCTTTAAAAAATGAGATCCTCGCTATCAGCTGAAGATTAATATATTGTAAAATTTAAAGAAAGCAAAAACGTAGACAATACTAAAAATTCCGGAATTTGATTTCTATTTCGATTAATCGTCATCAAAAATCGATTTCAGTATAAAAATCGGTGTATATAATCGATGTTCGACCATAATCGTAATCGATTTACCATTCACTAACTCAGAGGGTAAAAAAAATAAACTATTTGAAAATTCTTTTGTTAATGAACAAATGTATCCATCCCTGCTAGCTTTATATAGAAACGTCAATATTTTATAGAGAATTATACAAAACAACAACAACAACAACAAAAACAACAACAACAGACTTAATCTATAGTAGAAAATGATAATAAAACAAAAACACATAAAAAGAAATATCAGATGTATATACAACTAAAAATTACCCACAAACAGTTGCCAAGTGATCGTGGATCGTGAGAGTAAAATAAAAAACCAAGACGTGCGACTGCGAATTTTATACTAAGCTAAATTAAAAAGAAAAATAATAAAAAAAAAAACAAATGAATTAAAATAAATAATGTAGTAAAATATAAATAAACAAAAACAAAAGAAATAAAATTTATTTAATTTTTATATAATTTATGATATTTAAAATGTGTGAGAGTGGTGGTTGTTAACATATCTAAAAACGTCAGAGCAAAATAAAGAATAAACGCAATTGTAGAATTATTGAGGCAGATACGGGTTTGTCTGCAGCAGTTCTAATGCAAAAAAACAAAAAATAAAACAAATCTAATTTGTGTATTTCGACCATAAACAATAGAACCTACAAAATAATAAATAACAAGAAAAAAAAAACGGAAAAGAATTAAATAATTGTTAAATGAAATGCAATTTTATTTAATAACAACAACAACAAAAAATACAATCATGTGATTTATGAGTTTTTAGATGATTTGTATAAAAAGTTAATGAAATATAAATAAATTTAATTTGTAATGATAAAAATAACAATAATAATAATAATTAAATTATACAGAAAAATATCTAAATGACGCAATGTGTATACAAGTAATTTAAATCACTTAATAATACGTTGAAAAAAAAAGAAAAAAAAAGTGTTTACAAAAATGCCACTTTCATGTTAAGCATACAAATTGTTTTTCTAAATAAATCGTTTAAAAATAAATTTAATTAAACACACACAAATCTCATATATACTGAGTGTTTATTCGTATGTTATTGCAGAACAAAACACAGAAGAAAAAAATTAAGTCTTTTGTAGTGGTTTTTACAAAAGAGATGTCTAGAAGTGCAATACAATTTGAAAGGCCGGCTAAAACGAAACGTGGTAATTGGTTTACGTAAGTTTTATTGCCTTTAGTATCCTTAAAACTAAAAGATTTCACGTATGTACATATATAAATATTCAACTAAAGTGTGTTGGAAATAAAAAAAATACGCAGATACGTATATTTTTATATACCCACCATCAAAATAGTTGCGGGGGTATATTGATTTTGTCATTGCGTTTGTAACATATAGAAATATTGGTAATAGAACCAAAAAGTATTCTAGGTCCTCATAAGATTCTAAGACGTTCTAGCTATGTATTTCCACGAGTCTGTCTGTTAAAAGCAAGATAGGGCCCAAAGGAAACCAATAAATTAATAATATATCTCATGATATTAACATAAATTTCGACATAAGTCATTTAAAGTTTTAAGAAATTAATCACTCTTTCAAATTCTGTACTGTTTGGACCACAACTGATTCAAGTCCCCATGGAAGGCCAAAACTACATATTGCTATGGTGGGTATACAAGATTCGGTACAGCCGAATATAACACTCTTACTTGTTTTGTATTATTAATTGCGTCTAAACGAAAACTCACACACACACACAAAAACAACAATAACAAATTATTTATTTATTTTTTATTTTTTTTTTTTTTTTTGATAAGAAAAAATAAATGTCAAAAAAAGAAGAAAATAAGATAACACGTAAAAAACACTTTTAACACTAGTCGTACCACTTAATTGAAAATAATAATAAAAAAAAAAAAAAAACATAGTGCGTGAAACTAAACACGATTAAACGATTACTTACTACACTTAGTATCATTATAAAAGGTACACTTTAATAAAAAAAAAACAGACATTTTAAAAGTGAAACTTGCTAATTCTCTAATTCATATTTCAAACAATGACAGGTTTCTAAAGCAGATAGATAATATAAATTAACATACACAGTTCTTAATATCAATAAATTATAATTTGCTTGTGAAACTACAATCCAAATATACAGTATGAGAGAGAGAGAAACGAATGCCTCAATGACTTCACATCAAAGATCTGCATCTTTCAAAGAATGCATACAGGCAAATTCCGGTATAACGAACGATATATTGTCAGGTCCATTCGTTAAATCGAAAAATTCGTTATATTTAATTCCTTATATTTATTTTTTGAATAAGTTTTGTTTTTTTCGTATACATTTTTTTCATATTTTGTAGTTTTTATTAATTCATAAAGAATTCGGTTCTAATCATGATTCTACCATTAAAAATATAACCACGATCATGCATGTAGAGCCGAGCATTTAATTTTAGGTGCTGATTTTCTATAGCAAACGAGTGCTTTGAGTGGAAATTTTACATGTATTTTGTTTTTGTTACAATAACAAAACACTTGTTAAATTTCCACTCAAAGTACTAGTTTGGATTAGAAAACAGCACATTCATTTTTGTTATATGATTTTAATACTTATTGTTATTCTAAAGTTTACAATTTATAGACCATTGTTATGCCCTTCAGTGTAAATTTTTTTTTTGTATGCCTTATCTCACATTGTCTTTGAGATAAAATTCAGGCCATAATAAATACCTATTTATTATTTCGAACAAAGAACTTTTGCATAGAAACTTTACTAGAATTTGCATAAAAATAGTTTAATTGTTTAAGAAAATTTTACAAATTATTAAATATTCAGAAAATTTCTTTAGAATTTTCGTTATTTGTAAAATAATTTAAACATTTTGCTACTTTGCTTTGAATTTCATGACAAAACAAAAGTTTTGTAAATTTCATTAAAATAAAGATTAGTGTGACTAATCTGTTATTTTTTTTTATTTTTTTTATTAGAAAATGATTTACGATTTATTTTTTAAGACAGTTAACTTTTAGACTTAGCGTCATTATTACAACTTGCCTTTGTGTTCCCATTAGTAAAAGTTACACAGAGAAAACTGATTCGTGATAGCAACCGAATTTGTTGCCAATCGAATGATTCGGTTGCACACATTGAATTTTTCGGTTCTATCAACAGAAAGGCAGTTGCAAAAGAAGAATGTCGGTTGAAGCAAGCAAACTTTTGTTACCCCTTTTAAAATTTGATAGCCACAACTGTAAAATTCGGTTGCTATTACAAATTCGATTGCCATCACGAATCTGTTTTCTCTGTGTAACTTTAAAGCAACCTTTTTCTATTAATTAAAGTTACCTTTTACTATTACGAACTTAAACGCAAGTTGTAATAATGTTGGTTACTGTTATTCCAAAAATACCCTTTTAGCTGTAATACCGTTACCGAAATAAACGAAAATACCGTTATGTCTACAATACCTCTGCCGTTATTCTATTAATAATTTTAAATTATAAAAATAAATATTTCTGGTTCGCAATAATTAATTATTTTTATATTTATAAAATATGTTTAATCTTTCCTGACTAACATAAATGTTATAGCTTCGTAGTATACATCATTTCATGTGGAAATTTCTAAAATAATTTATTTAAACATCGGTTAACCGGTTAAACTGGCTTTGTCGCACACGATTAACCGAAAAATCGGTTTTCGAAAAAGGTCCAACTTTCGGTTAACCAACAGACCGGCTTCATACTATTTATCTAGGATTACTATTTAAAATATTTTGATTTTGTTCATGTTATAATGTCGCATTCTTGTACCCAAATTATTGTTTGTTCTCAGTATACTGCGTTCGTTCTAATCACGTGGCTGAACATTTGAATTTAAATCGATATTTAGAGGCTTTAACCAAAAACAAGGTTCTGCACATAACAATCACACTAACCATTTTATTTTGATTTTCAAAGTGTGTCTTGTTCGCTATCGTATGTATATAGTTTTGCAAAAACAAATGTTTTTAAACCCACCATCAAAAAAGATGTGGGCTTTATTGATTTTTTCATTCCATTTGTAACATATCGAAATATTGGTTGTAGAACCAAAAAGTATATATATTCTGAGAGACGATCTAGCTATGTATGTCCGTATGTCTGCTGTTGATAAGATTTGATGGGTATTGAAAATGAGCAATATAGGTCCATACAAATGTGCCCCGGAATACTGTTTGAGCAGTCACAAATATGTTAATTATGCGGAAGTCCTGATAAAATTTTGCATAAATAAGTTTTAAGTACTCTGAAATTATACTGTAAACATTTGAACCTAAAAGGCCCGTTACACTCTTCCTTGTTTCTTATACAGAATTTCCAAATGGCATTTTTTGAGATAAATGTCGGATATATATTTCATAATAAAGAGAAAGGTATGCCGTTAATAATGAAAAACAACATCAGACAAATGGCCACCACGACCACGCTTACATGACCACATCTTTTCATGAAATTTTCCATAACCAAATCGCTAAGTGACTGCCCTATGTCCTCGATAGCCTCACGAATTCTATCTTTGAGGTCTTGAATCTACGCTGGGCTGTTGGCGTAGACCTTATCTTTCACATGGACCCAAAGGAAGAAGTCGCAATGTGTTAAATCACAAGATCTTATCCCGTAAAAGAGCAATGGTTTCGTTGCTTGTGTCACACGTAGCGCCGTCTTGTTGAAAGTATACGTTGTCCTGATCAATATCATCCAACTCCATAAGATACGGTGTAATGACGTTTGTGGAATCCCCAATTCCAAACAACGACGAGGAATGGACAAACCTGGGTTTTCTTCAACACTTCGGGCTACAGCAGCAATATTCTCAATTGTTCTTGAGCGACGTGCACGGGTTTTATTCTTCACATCACTTACTTGTCCCAACAGCTCGAATTTTTCCACCAATTTCTGTATTGCGGTCCGACAAGGTGCTTCACGACGACCCAAAAATGCTTTAGTTTTGCGAACTGTGACTGCAAGATTTTCACCTTTTTTGTAGTGAATTTTAATAATTTCAATGCGTTGTTGAAGCGTGTATCGTTCCATTTTTAGTAATGGCGTAGTTTCTACTTGTCAAATGTCAAAGAATAAAAGATTCAAAAGTAACAGCTACCGAAATATCGGATGATTAAGAATAACACCTCTTGTTGGAAAATCCTTTACTTTATATTATATAGTAAAAAGAAACGTTTTGACCATAGAAAAAATATACATAGAGCGGAAACTCTTCTGTCAAAGACCTAACTCAGTTGTCAAATACCTATGTGGTGGGAGTAATTTTAAGTAGTTTTTCTTGTTTCTAGTATATTTTCTCTATGGTTTTGACTATGCTGTTCAGTATAAAGACGTCCATTAAAATATGTTTTGGGAAAGTATTATTTTTACAGACAAATGCTAGTTTAACCTTTTTGGAAACGATGGTCACACAAGAGTTTGGAGAAAGCCAGGAACAATAAAGTGATATGTATTGAAGAAATTAAATCGTATGTACAGTTTTGCGACTAAGTGTATATCTCTCAGCTTACTTATTGTACATTGAGGGAAAACCGTGGTTGCAAAATCGACAACGGTTAAAGTCATTTTGACACTTATACAACTTGTAAACAAGCGTTTATGATTCGACAACGAAACGTTGTCAAATTTTCCAGTGAAGCATCTCATCTTGAATTACAAGCCAACCAAGGCGAATTCGTTAGCACAATTGATCATCAGCGGTTTTACCCCAACTGTCAAAATGTGTGTTTATGTTTGAAAACATTAGAAAGTGACAAAATGATAAAAGTGTAAAAGAGATTAAAAAGTAAACAAACAATGTAAAATTTTAAACATTTGTGAAATTTAATGAAATACGCATTTTGTATGTGTATTCATGAACGTGTATTTGTAATTTTTGAATTCTTCTTTCATAATTTTTTTGACAGTTGGGGTTTTCAACAAAACCATTTGTTGTAGGGATGAGTACACCATATATGAATTCGCCTTGAAGCCAACGTTCCGTTGACCAATTGACAGCGATCGTATACGGTGTTGATACACTACTGCTTTGAAATATTTTACTGTTTTTACCATATTAATGAGTAGTTTGGAAAAATATTAATTAATCTTTGACGCACTTTTCTAGGTTTTACATTTTATAAAATTATAATGCAATATATTACGACAATTTGTTTGAAATTAAGCCTTAATAATTTTCAATAACGCAGAAAAATTCATTAGTTTTTATTATTATCTCACTCTTTACTTTGGTAAATACAAGTTGTCGGCACAAATATTCATCAGAGAGTGAACATTATCGGTTATTTACCTGTAGATAACACAAATGTCAACGAAGTTCATAAAAAATTATCAAATAAGAAACAAAAATCACAATCAATAGCTGGTCAAATTACAATCAACTAAGAAAGTTCACATGCACTTTACCACTGGTTTATTCAGAGTTAATCTAATTTGAACTCTTCACACACCCTCTCTCTCTCTCTCTCTCTCTCTCTCTTCCTATCTATGTGTTTCTCACTTAATTTTATTTTGAAAAAGCATTAGAAACCAATATGACACTTAACTAAGTACTCTGTTAGTTTAGTTTTCGAATTCAAAATAGTATTTGTTGTACTAAATATTTTCAAAATCCATTTTCGTAATATTCATATTAGTAGCCGAAACCTATTATGTATATTCTTGTTAATGCGGCCTTATAATGTATGTATTATAATTAACACAAATACTTGTACTATTTTTATACATTATTATTATGTATTTATTATTATTATTATTATTTATGGTATTGTGCATAATTCTAAAAATTTTTAATTTCTTTTATGTTATTGAGTCTGTGTACATTCATTATTTACGCAGTAATAAACATGAATGTATGAAAAACCAAACAAAATCATACTCACACTCGAATATGCGATTTTAACATAAAATCTCTTAATAAATTGTTTTTTATTTGAATGTATTTTTTTATTTTGTTGGTTTGTTTAGTTTTGCGCCGTATTCAAAAATAATTTTCTTAAAATTATATAAAGTATGTACGTACATATGTATGTAAAGGGTCTTCCAATAGGGACTTCCGAACTTTGGGAAATGATACCAGCATCTGTCGAATTGGATTTCATTTATTCATCTTGTTTTGCCAAATCACATCATAGCGCTCAACTACACGTGCAAGTGCTAAAACTGTTTTATCAAAATGGGTGTTCTGTTCGGGCAACGTTCGAGCACTTCGCCAATTTAACGATGAGGTCCATTTCTGGATGAATGGGTACGTCAACAAACAAAATTGTTGAATTTGGGACGATACCAATCCACATGAGATCCAATAGCATCCAATGCTCCCGAAAAAGTCACTGTTTGATGTGGATTTTGGGCTGGTGGTGTCATCGGTCCATATTTCTTTGAGAACGACGCCAGGTTATCACCAAATTAGATGATATGGACAACAACGACATGCGGTTTTAACGGGAAGGCGCAAAGTGTCACACTGAAATGCATTCCATAAAAGTCACTGTACGGTGTGTTTTTGGGTTGGCGGAGTCGCCACCAGGCCATCGCTGTCAATAGCGAGAGCTTTAGGTCGATGACTACCATGTTCTGTTGGATGATATGGACACCAACGACACGTGATTTCAATAGGACGGCGCTACGTGCCACATAGTTCATGCTACATTAGACATGCTACACGAGCGATTTGAGGGCATGGTCATCTCATGTGGAGGTGATGGGAACTTAACGATGAGGTCCATTTCTGGATGAATGGGTCGTCAACAAACAAAATTGTTGAATTTGGGACGATACCAATCCACATAAGATCCAAGAGCGTCCAATGCATCCCGAAAAAGTCATTGTTTGATGTGGATTTTGGGATGGTGGCATCATCGGTCCATATTTCATTGAAATCGACGCCAGCTTATCACCGAATTTGATGATATTGGCACCATGCACCGGCATGCGTTTTCAACGCGGTGGCGTTAAGTGTCACACAGAAATGCATCCAGAAAAAATCACTGTTTGGTGTAGATTTTGGGTTGGCAGTGTATTTGAAAATGCCACCAGGTCATCACTCTCAATGGCGAGAGCTATAGGTCGATGACTACCATGTTCTGTTGTCCTGAATTGGATACCACACAGCTCATGCTACATTAGACATGCTACACGAGCGATTTGAGGGCATGGTCATCTCATGTGCAGGTAATGGGAACTGGCGACCGAGATCATGCGGTTTTATCCCGTTAGACATTTTCTTAATTCGCAGGTATATGGGAATAAGCCACAAACCACAGCGTCAACAGCCAACATATCCCTTTTCATCTGGAAAATTTTACATTTCAAAAACGGCATCTAGCAAAGCTGCGGTGAACATTTGCACGATATTATATTCTATACACAAGGAGTGAGATCGAAAAATGCTTACTTCAATTTCCATGCTCTGTTTTTGGCCTGTAAATTGTTAGCAGCGTTCCTGTCAGGAACTTTTTGAACCTTGTATGTTTTTAAAACTGCATTAGCTTTAATTTTTCGTACCAAATAGTCCGAGCACTGAGCTAACCGGGCTGCTTTCCTACCGGATGTGTTCAGAGCTCTTTTGAAAAGGCTTTCTATTTTTTTGGCTTTAGAAACATCATGTGGACCATTCCTTCTACCTGAACCAGGTATTCTATCAACGGACAAGTTCTCCCGGTACTGTTTAATAACATTGGAAACAGTTTGACGGCAGACCTTTAAATGCTTGGTCAACTTTTTGTAGGACCAAGTTGGGTTTTGTTGAAAATATTTAATAATTTTAGTACGCAATTTTTCTGGTCACTCATTTTAATCAGATTAACAAAAAATGAATATAACTGACATTAAACATAAAAACTGACATGTTTTACAAAGGTAACTTGATCAAAAATAAAATCAAATAATACTTGGGTTAAAAGTTTTGGGTGCCCCGATATGGGTGTTGCGGGTTCGATTCCCGGCAGAGATTCTGGGTGTATCTGCAGACAAGCCAAACACTTCGCAGTTTGTATTTGTTCTTTAAAAAAAAAAAATCTGTGTTAAGAATTTTGCGATCTCACTCCTTAATTGCATAGATAGGCCTTTCAAACAAATGAAAAAAGTCAATGAGATCTCACATGCACTTTGTTTTATTTTTTGAATTTAAAAATGGGAAGCGCTTGAAAGAAGACCCTTTATATAACAATAATTTTAATAAAAATTAGGACCTTGTTTTCTCTGTTAGTTCTGGCTGGCTGCTGTGATTTTATGTATGGATGGAAAATACATAAGTATGATGTTAGTTGGTTGGTTGGTTGTATGAATGGAATTAGATTTTGTTTTGGTTTTAAAAGTATGGTCGAAATATTACACCATTCATGACAAATTTATATTTGATTTTAATGGCTTTTTAAATAAATACAATACAAACTAACGTCACAGTTTTGTTTTTGCTGTTATTAATATGAAAACAAAAATTTTACCAGTTTGGTGTAGGACACAAGAACCTGTATAGTTTTACACTTAAATTTACTTAAATATGTATGTAGTTGACGTTAGTTGGTTGTTAGATGTACGTATTCTCTATTCATAATTTGTTTCTTCTTATATTTTGATAAAAATCGTTTATGGTTGGCTTAATTTTCATATTTAACTTTATATATGTATAATGGCAGGGCAGTTAAAGAATTTAAAGTTTTAAAATTTATGTCTGTAAATCGAATGATTTTCCAAAACAAATAATGGATTAATTGATATTCTGCAAAAAGCATACGAATTTGTACAGGTTTGTTGCGTAAACAGTGTTGTTTACGCAAAAGTAAAATGAGTCTATCATGTGGTTTCTATTTACAGAACACCAAAATATGTGAATTCGTTTTACAAACAGAACAAAGGGTATTCCTCATTCGTATTCTTCAATTTGATTTCAAACTCCAAAAAACACATAGGCTTTTTTCAAAGAATTTGACGTTTCATTTATAGATTTGGCGGGAAGTCATAAAAAGCTTATTTTAATGTTTCCCATTTACTCTAATTTTATTTCAGTTAAATGAATTCACAATTTAAATATCTGCTTTATTATCTTATCATGATAATCATCGTTAATAAAGTCAAGTAGTATGTAGCTTGACAATACCCACTAACCAATCTACTGTGCTGTAGTAGTTATTCGCACTTGTAGTCAGCTTGACGCCTTTATTACTTATTATGATTTCAAAACTGTTAAGATTAATTTTTTCTTAGAAATTTCAATGCAATTTATTATTCTTAAGGTTTTCTATATTTAAGTACGACAGTTATTTTTCTATTTTTTTTAAATATCACTTTTAATACGTTTTCTTTTGAGTTTAGAGTCTATAGAAATGTAAGAAAGAATGTTGAACAAATGTTTAAATATTTACTTATTTACTCCAAGTAATAAAAATAATAGTAACTAAGTATGTAGTTAAAAAGAGAAATATAATTTACGTAATGTTAACTTTAGCTAATAAATTAGTTATTAGTAGTTTTCTTTTTTTTTTTTTTCTTAAAACAGCCATGAAATTTAGTACATATTAAATTTGACGCTAAGAGATTTTCAAGTTACTTTAGAAAGGTGTTAAATAACAAAAAAAAATTTCGAGAACATATGTGTTTATTATTATACTGCGAAATAAATAAAGAAAATTTATTTAGTACTATTAATTATTTAGCGTTAGCAATTAGAGACTAATAAAAAATATTTGCTTAAAGAAATGTGAGGTTAATTTAAGCAGGTGGAAGGAACTAAAAATTACGACCCAGCTGTTCTAGGAAACTGTGCGGAACTATAGATTTCACCTATCATTTAGGGTGACAACTAGTTACATAACTAGCTGCATGTCTTAAGCTGAGGGTCAATTGACCCCTTTTGGATTACAAATCGACTGTCTGACAGCTGGGCCAAAGCAGTCAACGCATTAGATTCACACACCGGTTACATTAAGTCAGTTATAGTTATTTTATTTATTTTATTTGACCTCAAATAGTCAGTTAAAGTACAGTACAAAATAAATGTTTAAAGTATCACCACTCTAGGTTACTTAAAAGACACTAACGTGACAATTGGAGTCAGCCAAGTGACAGGATTCATTGACTACTTGCTTAAAAAGTTTTCGAATAATTTTTTTTAGGGTAATTATGACCCAACAAACACAGAACAGCCATCAGAAACTAATTTGCAAATTAAGTTTAGGAACCCGGTGAAGAGTGCCTCAGGGCATTGTTTGCATTCCTATCATTTTTATACCCTTCACCTTCGTGAGAAGGGTATATAAAAGTTTGTCATTCCGTTTGTAATATCCACAATATAATTTTCCGACCCTATACAGTATATATATTCTAGATCCTTATAGATAGCGGAGTCGATTAAGCCAGGTCCGTCTGCCTATCTGTCTGTTGAAATCAATTTTCTCAAGACCCCAAAGAACTTACAAACTTTATTCATACATCAATATATCAGGAATTCTTCCGGCTCGGTTGATATTTAAAATCGAGAAAATCGGCCCACAAATAAGGGAAAAACCGGGCCAACTTCGATTTTTGACCTATTTTTTATCTATATCTGGATATGATAGATATTTCAAAGTCCATTGCAACGATCTATATAAGGCTATAGTAATTTGGACCTACAATGAGTCAAAATCGGGAAAAATATTTTTTAACCCGAATTTTTTTCTTTTTTACCAAAAAAATTTTTTGTCATACATTTTTTTCACTAGTAAATTTAAGAAAAATTTAAAAATTAAAAAAAAAATTTAAAAAAGTTAAAAAAAAACTATTTAAAAAAAAAAAAATTGAAATTTTTAAATTTTGAAAAATTTTTAAATTTTGGAAAACAATTTTGAAAAAAAAAATAATTTTGAAAAACAATTTTGAAAAAAAAAAAAAAATAAATAAATATTGTGTACATAAAAATATTTAAAATTTTTATTGTAAAGTATAATTTGGTGAAGGTTATATAAGATTCGACACAGCCGTATATAGCTCTCTTACTTGTTCATATAACAAACAATAAACAAAAGAGTAAAAATCTATACAACACGCCGATAAATTTAGCCGCAACCCGTAACAGTGCCCTGAGGCACCCCTTAGTTTATGCATTCTCAACACAATTTTTGTTAATTGTTTAACATTTACAAATTCATAGACATAAAGAACCTTTAAAAAAAATTTTTTCAAATTGATCGGGCAACTAAAAGTTAGAAAAACTTTGATTTAAAAAAAAAATCACCCACAAAATTTCACAAGCTAAAATTATGACATCACTCACAAAACAGCTGACAAAGCAAAAACTAAAAGTCAGAATGAATTTCGACCTTCGAGGGAGATGTTAACAAATCTGTAACTAAAGTCACCGTTAAATTTAAAAAAAAATATATAATTATTTTTTGCGATAATTGGTGTTTTGTAATGCATGCCTTGAGGCACTCTTGCGAGTTAGAGGATTAACTATTGGGTACTTTCTAAACTGCAGTACATAAAAAAGTTTAAAGTAACTACTCTCTAGAATACTTAGAGACACTAAAGTATCAATGGACTTCACGCAAGATTACCTAGGGTGTATATAGTAACCAAGTTGCATTACAAAGAGTGGTATTACCGTATAATCCTATTTAAATTTAAAGGTGTTCCTAATTCAACTTTAACAGTCTAAGATCTCATATGTGTTCAATGCTCGAAGGACCATTGAACGATTTTGCTTGATATGCAATACTATTTTCAAGTTTATTTTTTATTTCTAGGTTTATTGAAACCTCCACGATTTATCCTATACTTTTTACACACCGCGCCTTGAGTGGCAATTTTTCATTCGCGACCCCATAAAGTTATATATATATTCTAAATCGTTGTAGATAGCGAAGTCGATGTAGCCATGTTTGTCTGTATGTTGAAATCAACGAAGCCACCAAATAATTTACATACATGATTGATACATCAATATATCCGCTACTGTACAACTTAGATTGCTATTTACAATCAAGAGAATCGGCCCAATCATTTTACAAAAATAATTTGCATAACAATTGAAAACATATTGCTTTATAACTTAGGAATCAAAGGTTCGAAGGATTAATAGGATTGTAATAATTACAATTCATTTCATAACATTCATTTAAACTTGAAAATATATATATCCTTAATATGTATTACAATTAAATCTTTATACATATATATTCCCTTTTTATTAACGATTTCCCCTTACATTTCAATTATTTTCAGCAGGAAGTGCTTCCATGCTGCCTACTACTACTTAGATGATCCACCACATCATCCCAATGTGCCACAAGTTGATTGGGAAGTACCCGTTGAAATTGCTGGAGAAATACGTGCAGCTGTACCCGTAAATGAGTTTGCCAAACATGTGGCCTCGTTACATGCCGATGGTGATATCGGTTTCAGTCGGGAATATGAGGCCATACAAAATGAATGCATTACCGATGATTTGCCCTGTGAACATTCTCAGCATCCGGAGAATAAAAGAAAAAATCGCTATTTAAATATAACAGCCTGTAAGTTTAATGAAATAACTACAAAAGAAAATTAAATCTAATTTATTAAATATTTTAGATGACCACAGTCGTGTACATTTACATCCCACTCCTGGCCAGAAAAAGAATTTGGATTATATTAATGCTAATTTCATAGATGGCTATCAAAAGTCAAGAGCTTTTATTGGCACCCAGGGTCCTTTGCCCGATACATTCGATTGTTTTTGGCGCATGATTTGGGAACAACGTGTTTCCATTATTATCATGATTACGAATTTAGTGGAACGAGGACGCCGCAAATGTGATATGTATTGGCCCAAGGATGGTGTAGAAACCTATGGTGTCATACAAGTGAAACTAGTCGAAGAGGAGGTCATGGCCATGTATACAGTGAGGACGTTGCAAATTAAGCATTTAAAGGTAAGTTCTTTTTTTTATAATTAAAGCCAATAAAAACTAATTATTTTCTGTTTTAAGCTCAAGAAAAAGAAACAATGCAATACCGAGAAAATAGTCTATCAATATCACTACACCAATTGGCCCGATCATGGGACTCCCGATCATCCCTTGCCGGTGTTGAATTTTGTTAAAAAATCTTCAGCCGCCAATCCAGCCGATGCTGGTCCCATTGTGGTACACTGTAGTGCTGGTGTTGGTCGCACAGGCACTTATATTGTCTTGGACGCCATGCTTAAGCAAATCCAACAGAAGGGTGTGGTTAATGTATTTGGTTTCCTGCGTCACATACGTATACAACGTAATTTCTTGGTACAAACCGAGGAACAATATATTTTCATACACGATGCCCTGGTCGAGGCCATAGCATCGAGTGAGACTAATTTAAGGGCAGAACAAATTGAGGAATTGAAGAATTGCACTCCGTATTTGGAGCAACAGTATCGCAACATAATACAATTCCAGACCAAAGACATACACATTGCTTCGGCCATGAAGCAGGTTAACTCGATTAAGAATCGTGGTGCTATATTCCCCATAGAAGGTAGTCGGGTACATTTGACACCCAAGCCAGGCGAAGAGGGCAGTGATTATATAAATGCCTCTTGGTTGCATGGATTTAGAAGACTGCGTGACTTTATTGTCACACAACATCCCATGGCCCATACGGTCAAGGACTTTTGGCAAATGGTTTGGGATCACAATGCTCAAACAATTGTTTTGCTATCATCATTGGATGAAATTGTAAGTTGTTTGTATGGAGTTTTAAACAAAAATGTTTATATTTATTAAAAAATTTATTTTAAATTTTTAGAATTTTGCCCAATTTTGGCCCGATGATACGTCACCCATTGAAAGTGATTATTATCGTGTGAAATTTTTGAGTAAAACTAATAAATCCGACTATGTAAGTCGAGATTTTGTCATACAATCCATACAGGATGATTATGAGCTCAGTGTAAAAATGTTACATTGTCCCAGTTGGCCGGAAATGTCGAATCCCAGCAGCATTTACGATTTCATTGTGGATGTCCATGACCGTGGCAATGATTATCGTAATGGACCAATTGTTGTAGTGGATAGGTAAGTGGTTTATCTTAGTAAGAGTTCGAAGGACTGTTTTATTTGAGCCTAGAACAGTATTAACATATTTATTAATAAATCCAGTGCAGCAGAATCTGTGTAGACCTGTGTTATAGATTAAAGAAACAAAATTACATTCCCATTTGAAAGGTGAAAAATTTAAGTAAAAACAAGTAAGAGAGCTATATTCGGCTGTGCCGAATCATATATACCCTTCACAAAATTATACTTTAAAATAAAAATTTTAAATATTTTAAAAATTTAAAAAAAATTTTTTTTCAAAATTTAAAAAATAATTTTTTTTCAAAATTGTTTTCAAAAATTTTTTTTTTTATTTTTTTAAATTTATTAGTGAAAAAAATTTATGACAAAAAAAATTTTTTTCACTAGTAAATTTTGGAAATTTTTGGAAGGTGAAGGGAATAAATACTTTACATAAGTCGGTTTCATGTTCTAAGATTTTCTAATGGACTTGGGCATGATTGTTAAACGCTCGAAGAACCATTATCAGTTCTAAAAGCAGGTTTCCATAATAAAGAACTTGTAAAAAGTATTTTTCTATTTAACTAATTGGGTTTGGTTTGTTGAAGAACTTGGTAATAATTGTCTAAGGTTCGAAGGACCATTGTATGATTTAAAAATCTGTTTCTATTACAGAAAGCTATGGTTCAATAATCAAATTGAGGTAGGATTGTTAAAATAACTAGTAAACATTACCACTGACTCGAATGATCATTGTGAGATATTAAACCCAATTTTTAGGTAGTTTTATCTCCCTGGCCCCCATTAACACTAAAGGTAGGGTCACACATGACAAATATTTGACGAAAAAGACGTAACCACTAAATAAAATATATTTGTATTCTTTTATTTATTTCAAAAACTTATTTTACTTAGGATGATTCAAAACAAACAATTTAGTTTTATTTTATTTGATGCTGTTTGATCTTACAAAACAATTGTAAGAGTAAACACGTCAAACAAATTTGTGCTAAAAAAAAGTGGTTACGCTTTTTTGAGCAAATATTTGTCGTGTGTGACCCTACCTTAAGACTGGTTATGTGTTAACTAATAGTTAATCTGACAGAGTTAACGCATAACCAGACTTCGTGTTAATGGGGGTGAGAAGTATTGAAAAGTCTTGTTTCTATGATACTAATTGAGTATTGGTATATTTTGTTAAAAGACTTGATTTAAAAATCTGTCAACCTTCCAGAAAATTATTTTTCAATAAAAAAAAAATGAGGAATGATTGTTAAAGTACTTGGAAAACATTGTAAAAAATTCGAAGGATCATTATGGGATTTAAAACCCAATTTGTATGTAGTTTTAGCTCTCTGAGAAGTATTGAAAAGTATTTTTCTTATTAAATTAATTGAGTATAGTTTATTAATAGTCTTGGTAGTTATTATCAAAGGTTCGAAGGACCATAAACTTAATGAGGAATGATTGTTAAAGTACTTGGACAGAATTCTCATAGATTCGAAGCACCATTATGGAAGTTAAAGCCCAGAATTTAAGGTAGTTTTAGCTCTCTGAATATCATCTTGTAGCAGAAAATAGATATTAAGTTAGACAAATTACGCAAAATATACCAATAAATGATTCTAAGCAACAATTTCAAGCAAATTAAATATGTACATTCAAAAATCTAAAATATATCATTATTTAAAATCTATAGATATGGTGGAGCTCAAGCCTGTACATTCTGTGCCATTTCTTCGCTGGCGATTGAGATGGAATACTGTCAAATGGCGAATATCTATCAGTATGCCAAATTATATCACAACAAACGTCCCGGCGTTTGGACATCGAGTGAAGATATACGCTTAATCTATAATATACTCGCTTTGCTGCCACGTAATTTGCAGTTATTGAAACGTACTGCCATTAAAACGGAAATCGAAGATGTTACAACCGCCACACCGGATCTATACAGTAAAATCTGCAGTAATGGTAATGAAATGCTAATAAATAAACACAATCATGATATGATGAAACGTATCAGCAGTAATAATCAAAATCAATGTCAAAATTTAAATATCAATTTGAATGCGAATTTGAATTTGAATCTAAATCATACAGCGCAGAATACAACAACTACTACTATAACAACAACAACAACAACACCATCACCACAACAACAAGCATCACAACAAAATCCAATATTTAATCAAATACAAACCACCCACCACCACCAACACCACCTCCACCAACAACAACAATCACCACCACAAACACCAAATCCTTCACAATTACAAAATTTATCATCAACTTGTGCAACGTCTAATAATCTAACATCATCACAATCATCATCCCTAATAAATCACAATCAGATTTATAATAATCAAAATCCATCATTATCATCATCATCAGCATTAGATAATAATATTGGCCATAATCCTATAAACAATCAAAATCAAAATACTACAACACATCCTCATTGTAATAACCTTCTTCTTTATAATAATCATATTAATAATCCTTTAGTTAATAATGAAAACAATACTAATATAAATTTTAATGATTCTTCTAATACTTTTAACACCACCACCACTACTACTACTACTACTAACACTGGTAATGGGGATCTAACAACAACTCCTTATTGTTGCAATACTACTACTTCAACTACTACTGCTACTACTACTAATCTAAACAACTCAACTTCTAATAATATTGCTTTGCAACCACCAAATGCACCTACAACACCATCACAACCGGCCAACGCCTCTGCTATGGTTTATCATCAACAACAACAAATGTTGGCTCTGTTAAATCAACAACAATATGTGCAACATTATGCCCTAAATGAAAATCAACAACAATTGCAACATGAAATAAATGACGATCATTTTGATATAACATCATATACCCCACCACCACCACCGGCGGCATTCTCTAATGGTTCCACAACCACAACAATGGGCTCACCAATACCACCACCGGCTCTGCATATTGTTGATCATAATCCAATTGATTCAATTGCCGATTATCCCATTGGTTTACAAAACTGTCCACCAATACGTTCCTCCTCACCCTCCACCTCCACCTCCCCTTTGCCTTTACCTTTGCCCCTGTCTAACGGCAATAATGATTTGAATAAATCATTCTCTTCTACCTCGTCCTCGTCCTCCTCTTCGGCTTCCTTAAATCCACCTTCTTCTACAAATTCCGTTAATGCCATAAATAATGGTACTTGTTTAAATAATTTAACAACCTCTCCCATGACAAACACAACTACAGTTACTGATGCTCAAAGCTTAGATATCGTAGGTTAAAATTATATATAAATATATATATAGAATTATATATAAAGAATATAGTCTAATCTTAAATCCGATAACATAAACAAATTATGGGAAACCACAAATATAACAAAAGAAAAAAAAATACCGTGTAAAACAAAACAAAAATGAGATCGATCTTATGCACACACTTTACATTTCTAACGAAATGTAAAATTTGTAGACTAGCACCAAAAAAACCAAAACAAAACCACAATTTATCACAAAATCACCCTTTTAAAGAAAACAAAAAAAAACAAAAGTAACAAAATGGAATCTTTTATCACAAAATCAATATAGTAAATATACAATAATACTACTAACATTATTTAAACAAACAAACAAAAAAATATATGTATTTACAACCACAAAACAAATAAACTAAAAGAGAAACGTTTCAAATCAAGAAAAACTATTTAACATTTTACAAAAGATATGGATCAATAATATCCTAAATCTATTCGAAAATATAATGTTTTAGTAGACTGACTTAACGTGACCAGATATTGTTTTTATCTAAAAGCGGAGTTTCGTACTAAATATTTAGATAATGCAATGGATTCTGTGATTATTGGTTTTAAAAGTTGAATTAAAAATATTAAATTTTTTGGCTCAATTGGCCCATTGTAGATCCAAATTTATAAGGGGCCTTTTCAAATACCCTTCATTTGATAAACATATTAATTTTCTATTTTCAGAACTTAGTATCGGATATATAGGCAAACAAGTTTGCAAAATTAAAAACCGTTTTCGGTTTTTATTAACCAATTGGATGATTTTACCCAAACAGACAATTCAGAAAGTATTTCTTATCAGAGGCTTCCCAAAGTTTATTTTTTGGGGTTTTGCTTATATCTCACCGATTGTTAATGATTTTTTAATACCAAAATGAGCAGGCTAATGTGAATAAACAGTTCTTCAGAGCACTATTTCTAGGAGAAATCAGTAAAGTTTACTTTCTTATTTGAATGACAAAAAGGATGATACCTCAAATTCAATTTTGTAAAAACTTATATTTTCGTAGCAACCATGGCAGAACTAGCAAGGTACAATTATTAGAAAGTATGTTCTCAATTATACATTCCCTATAATGTCAAACAAAAAAAAATGAAAAAATATAAAAAGAAAATGTCTAAAAAATAATTGAATTTATATTTTTGTACAAAAAAAAAATTAAATTTCAAACTCAATTTACTAAAAATGGAAGAAAAACTAAATTTTTTGTGAAATAAGTGTGTATAACTTCAGTTAAAACGTTACAAATTTATAAAATATCGCGGTAACAAATTAAAAAAAGTTAAGTGATTAATACATAATTTGACGTTTTAGGGGTGAGCATTGGAAACTCTCTCTAATAATTGTACCTGGTAACTGATTGTACCATGGTAGCAAAGAAATAAATTTTTTATTAAAACGTAATACTTTTTTTTTTTTGTAATGAAATCTCATTAAAATCCAACACACTCGTTGAAGAATTTGTAAATCATTGTCAAATATTAGAATAATCATTGTGAGATTTACATATAAAACAAGTATTCGAAGTAATATTACTAATATTCAATTAGTGGATTCACAAGGTATCCTATTATGTCATAATGTTCTAATATTTCCCAATGGTTTAAAAATGTTTTTATTGCCTTTCAGGCAAAAAATTGCCTACAATAATAATACTCTGTATGCTATGTTTTTTGTGCTGTCGTAACCAACCAGCAGAGACTTTCACCGAACGCCGATTCGTGAAATATTAGAACATTATGACAATATGACATGATAGGATTACCTTGTGAATCCACTAATTGTATTTGTTAAGAAATGTAAATTTATTTCCAAAATTTAACCAAAATTATATCAACAAACTATTATGTATGCTATAAGTTAGCATTCGCCTATGAAGGAAACATTTATCAGCCGCACAAATTTTATTTAAAAAAGATAAATATAAAAATATTCGTCATATGGCCAAATTAAATATCTATTGAAGGAACCAATGTTTACTAAAGCTTTAGCTCTCTGATTACCCTATCTTAGAGCGCAAATGAAATTTAAATATTTCTTTAGACAATTTATACACAATTTTAATAAAAATTTTCCCAGCAAAGGATTCAACTCTGTGAAATACTTCTCAATATTATTATAGCTTTCAAAAAATAAAATACACTGTAAAATGGTATCCTGAATTATGGTCTGTTGTTAATGGACTTGGTACTTATTGTCCAAGGTTCGAAGAACCAACATGAGATTTAAAATCCGATGTTTTAAATGCGAACTAACATTTTAATTTTTGTTTGTTTTCAATATAAAGTACGAAAGAAAATGTTCGTTCGTTCACATTTATTGAAACAGGCAATTAGGTAGTTTTAGCTCTATGATTACAATATGTCGTGGCAGAAAATACTTAGTGAGACATTAAAATGCATTTTAATAATAAATACGACGGCACAATACCATGCAATTCATTACTTCTTCATTTAACTTTAGTTTTGAAAAATCAAGATTTAGTACAACTCACAAGATTTTTTCTGCAATAATTTTTAGGCACAAACTGAAATTATCAGTTTCCTTCACAAAAAAAAACTTAAAATGTAAAAAAAATAAATAAGATAACTTGTAATGGCAATAAATTTTCTAGAAAAAATAATTTCAACTTTAAACAACACTTTTTGGTGTGGTTTAAAAAAAAATGCAACGAAAGGCAAAACATGGTGCTGGTGAAGGGTATAAAAAGGATATTCTGATATCCTTTTTATACCCTTCACCATGAGTGATTTGTAATTTCTACAGAAAGTATATAAATAGCGATGTCCGTCTGTATGTTGAAATCAACTTTCTGTAGCCCTCAAATCACTTACATACTTGATTAATACATCTATATATCCGATATAGACCTGGTTTAGTTACTATTTAAAATCGAGAAAATCGGTCCATAAATTGCTGAGATATAAAAAAAACAGGACAACATCGATTTTTACCTATTTTTGATCTATATCTGGATTCCTAAGTCATTAATATAGACAATATGGATAACTAATGATAGATATTTCAAATACCTTTGCAACAACGTATATAACGCCATAGTAAGTCGGATCTACGATGGGTCAAAATCAGGAAAAATATTTTTTAACCCGAGTTTTTTTTTCACCAACAATATTTTTTTCACTACAAAAAATAAAAATAAAAAAATTTAATTTTTTTTACCTAAAAATATTTTAAATTTTTAGTTTAAAGCGTGGCACAACAATATAAAGTAGAATCATAAGAAAATATGTTCTCTATTATACAATTCCTGTAACGTCAAATTAAAGAAAATATGAAAAAATTTAAATGAAATGTCCATGATGTAATAAGTAAGGTGAGAGCGTTTCGACAACAAACACAACAAACACAATATTTCTTGCTGACAAGAGCATAGGTTTTGTCAAAATTGAATTTGCAAATAAAAAATAAACAAATTTTATTTTGGAATATTACTTAAAAACGGCCGTTAAATTTAAATTATATTTGAAAAAGAACAACGGTTTAATAGTCCTTTATCCAAATTTCATTATATGAAATCTTTTTATTCACATTTTCATTCATGTTTTTTGATTTAAAATTTTTTTTCTTTGAAAATAAAATTTATTATTTTTTCAAAATAAATTCAGTTGGACAAAACCCAAGCATTTTCAAAATAGATAAATAAAAATCAGCTGTGTTGTTGATTTCACCTTACTTAGTGCATCCTGGAAATGTCGAAGAAAATTGATTATTTCTAGTTTTGTTAGAAAAAATAGTTTTCAAATATTTCAGTTTGGAAATTGTTGAAGAAAAATTATATTTTTTGAAATAAATTTGTGTTCATTTTAAAATAAACGTGTTAATACATTTAATATCGCAACAACGAAATAAATAAGTGCACTATTAAATTCAAGTTAGACGTTGCAGGGATAAATATTAAAAACTCTCCCTAGTGTTTCTACCTTGTATATTATTGTATCATGGTTTAAAGTATATAATTCGAATATAACTGTCTTACAAAACAAAAAGGATTTTTTAAAAACTTGAGGTCAAATACATACATTGTAACAGAGCAACAGTAATTTTTAGAAAAATTAAGCCTTAAGTTTGAAATTCGAAATGAATCCTAAGACCCGTTTACAAACACATAGTTATATAAAGAAAAGTGTTTGCTTCAGGTCGCTTTAAATATATTTAAGCCAGCGAGAAATTAAAGAAATTTCTCGCTGGCTTAAACATTCTTTAAAGAAAAAAAACTCTCGTAAGCTTAAGCTTACAAAAATTCCGCTTTTCTATAAAAACTTTCTCGCTATCTTAAGTTTGCTATAACTACCTATTACAGTTTTCTATTAAAATTTTCCAATTTTCTTAAAAAAAAAAACAATAATAGATTTTTCTTGATTTGAATTCAGCTAATTTTATGTATAAATACCACGGGATAAAGAAAAACTTTTAAACTTTTATTTTACATTAATTTAATTTAACAAAAAAAAAAAAAAAAACGAGGAGAAGATCAACAAGTATGTAATAATATTGTTTTTAAGAGATTTTTACATTTATATGTATAATTACGATAAACTAGATTATTAAATTATTTATTTAAATTTATTATACTTGTACTATATATAACATTTTTTTTTTAAACCCACAACAACTACAAAAAAATACATGAAAAAGTTATCACTTTTATTTTATTTAGTATTTTTTATAATTTTAAATTTAAGTATGTATAAAAAAAAAGTGATAGGTTTCAATTAGTCATTTATGTATGTGTTTATGTTTTTAATTTGAAATTAAAACTAAATTAAGTTTTCAGCATATTGAGTTGTTTCATTAAAAGCATATAAAATAAAATAAAAAAAACTATTTCAATATTAGATATTTAGTATAACCAAAATGAAATTATGGTAAAATATAAATTTTTATAAAAATATAATTTCTAAATATCATTATCATCACTTAATAAGAATTTAGCTTTCTTTCTATTCTATGCTTTCTGCAGCAAAAAGAAAATTTCCTAAAAAAAATTTTATTTGAAATCGAACCAAAACAATTCAAACCCTTTATATACAACAAAAAAAAAGAAAGAAATTGGTTTATAAATTGTTAGAAACATCCGTCCTAATTTAAAATTTGTGTTTTTTAAAATCATAATCATAAACCTTTACATCAAACATCTTATAAAAATTGTACAAAATCATGCAAAATTAAATCACAAAATTTTTCATTGTTTCCTTTTATATATATTTAAAAAAAAAAAAAAACCTTATTCATAAAAATAAACAAACAAAAAAATTGCCCCTAACCCCATAGAAATTGTCTAATCTAAGCACCAAGGCACAAGTGATTGAACATTGTAAATACACTATAAGTATAAATATAGTAAATTAAATATTAAAATTAATTATAAAAAAAAAACAAACAAAAATATACAAATTTAAGGGAATATAAACCAGAAAAAACACAAACAAAATAAATATAAATATAAAAAATAAAATAACTTTTGTAAATTTTATGTACTAA
This sequence comes from Calliphora vomitoria, assembly GCA_942486065.2. NCBI lineage: Eukaryota > Metazoa > Arthropoda > Insecta > Diptera > Calliphoridae > Calliphora > Calliphora vomitoria. The sequence continues at coordinate 18,530,445 of OW818029.2, forward strand.
TTTAAATATTTTTTTAATTTTCAACAAACAAAAAAAAAAAAAAAAAAACATTAAGAAAAAACTCTCAGTTAATGATAAAATAAACAAATAAACAACAAAAAAAAATCAGTAATAAAAACAACAACAAATAAATTTAATTATATTAATAAATTACTTCTAATTTAAGCTAAGGACAAAACAATGGAAGAAAAAGTATTATAAATTATAAACAAATAAAAAATTATAAATATAAAAATGTTTATAAAAACATTAATAAAAAAAAGAAAGAAAAAACAAAACATTTTTTTTTTATTAAAGCAACAACAAATTTCAATTGATTTTAAACAAAATTAGTAAACGAACAACACCAAAGTAAAACATGTTTCGGATTGTTTGAAAATATAGGTAATATTATTTATTTAGTACGAAGAATAATTTTAACCTGTCTCAATAAGTTCAGAACGAAACTTTTTTATTGCCCCCAAAAGTATGCAATCATATTCCCTCAAGGTCATTAAATGGTTAATTTGTATACAAATTGTTCTTTTATAAAATCCAGAATATTTAGAAACAGGGACCGAAAATAGCCGTTATTTTAGAATTTTTAATGAAAAAAAGCAAGCACAAGCAAATATAGGAGAATATCGTCATTGGACTATGACCGAAAAACCCCAAAAAATATTTCCGGACAATTTTGGTGTGTCTACTATCAAAATATTCGCTTTGAGTAAAAATGAGCGGTCCACGCCCCCTTTTTGTAGTGGACCGCCCCATAAGGGAGATTTTCGAAAAAAAATTAATGCTATATTTACTAAAACTCTCCCTTTTAAATTTGATATATACATTTCTATAAACCTTAGACAAAGATTTTTCGTGGGGCTCCCATGTGAACTTAACTTTAGCAAAAGAAGCATTAAATCGTGAGTTAGCAATTATTTGTAAAAAAAATGTAAACCTTAGTTTCCCACAAACAACTACATGTAGGAAACTCCTTTATCAGTTGTTATCCAAGGGAGTTCTACTCCACAAAATACGATAACACTATTCACAAAAAAGATGACCCAGTAAATAAGTGCTAAAAACAAACTTCTACAAAATATCTTTACAACTGTTAAAAATACACACCTCGAGTAATGGAATCAATCGAGGTTGTCATATAATCCAATTATTGTCGGAATCGTTTTTGAAAACGACAAAAAAGTGAAATCCAATGTAATTTTTTGTTTTCAGGAGACCATTGTACTTTTCTCTCGTTTTCAAAATCGATTCCGACAACGATTGAATTCTATGACAACCGCGAATATTCAAAGATATATTTTATTGAAAGTACATTTTGGAAAACAACGTTTTATTTAGTGTTAATATAAAATTCAACATAAATAACTGTACTATTAATAAAAATTACACTACAAAATTCGGTTCATAACTGACTATTACATCCATATACATACGTGAATAGTTCTTTTATAAAAATCGATATTGAGATATAATTCGACTCAAATAACTTTTTTTTAACGAATACCTAAATCGTACTACCAAGTTGTATGACAATCGGTCCACAATTGCTCATAGCTCTCATATACTTAAGAATCAGAAACAAAATTCATTCGAATTGTAATATGTTTTCTGTTTGATTACACAGTGCAACACGAAAAAAAAATAACTAAAAAAAAGACCCGTGTCTCCCAGTTTTGCCCAAAGTCATGCACTTTTTTTAATACTTTTTTAATATTAATTTAAAGTAATTTTTGCAAAAAAGTGATAATTTTTTCAGGCTCATATCTTGCAAACAGTTCGGAATTTTTATTTATACTCTGAGGCAAAGTTTTTAGCCCTTGTGAAAAATTTTGAACATATAAAAACATAAAAACTTCATCTTCATGATTAAAATCGCAAAAAACTTTAAAAATCGATTTTTTACCTTTTTCCCCTGTTAAGGTCCATAGGCAGCAAACGGTTAAAAATTCAAGGAAACAATCAACTACAAAAATGTACCCAAGATCTCAATAAACAACTTTCTAAAACATATGAACTTCCTAGGAATGATTTTTAACACCGTTTAGGTAGGTCTATATAAGTTAGTCAGAAAAAACTGAAAGAATTAAGTGTTTTGGGCCACAAACTATTAAATTATTATAAACTAAAGCATACTTTTAGGCAGATTTAAATAAATTTATTTCGAATTTTTTTAAGTTTTTTGTGATTTTGATCTTGAAAATGAATTTTTTGATTTTATATGTTCACAATTGTTGTTCTTAAGCGCGCAAAAAAATTAATTTGGTATACATTTTCCCCGAATTTGGACTATTGAGGATCCGCATTTTTAATTACCACTTAAATGTTTGCATATGTACTAGGGTATTCAATTAATCGGGTTTCTGGTTTAATCGGTTAATCGAGCAAATAATTAATCGGGGTTTAGATTTAATCGGTTAATAATCGGTTAATTTTAAATTATTCGATTAACCGAATAATTTCTATTTTAATTTTAAATTGCAAATAAAACTATTTTGTGTACTTATTTAAGCATTTCAACAAAAAAATTAATAATAGCAAACTAATAATACACATGTGAGTATTTTTTACGATTTAAGTGAGATTTTCTGAAATAATCTTTTAACAAAAATATATAATTTAAAAGCTTTCTTTTTAAAGGATTTTTCTTTAGTTTTAATAAAACATGACTTGATAAAAACTCTCTCACTGATTGTAGATGTTGAAAAAATCAAAAGTAAGGCATGAGAAAGACTATCCAATTTCTCAGTTTTTTATTCAGTTTTTTTTTAAGCATATAAAATCCTCTGTTATACCATTGGAGTCCTTTTGGGATTTTTTAGATTTTAAATACTTTTAATAGTTTCGTTAAGTTCTGATAAAAGACTCGTTTCAGTAATATCTTCAGTTTCGTCTATTGTCATGTCTACCTCCAACTCATTAGAACAAAGTGCATCATGGAACCTTCTAGAAAAAAGGTCATTTCCAAATTCCTTAGTTTCAGTTTTTGAGCTATATTTCAAAAAACTATTGCTAGATGAGAATGTTCATGAGTTAAGAAATAAAATGTGTGTGTTTAAAACTATATTTCTATATATAAAGTACAAAAAAAAATAAATTTCGGTTAATCGGTTAATCGACGCAAATTAATCGGTTTATTTGTTATTTGAAAATCGGCAATTTTAAATTATTCGAACAGTTAATCGAGCAAAATTAATCGGTTAACCGATTAACGGTTAATCGATTGAATACCTTAATATGTACACAAGGTAGTAAAAAAATTACTTTTTTCGAAAGTCACACATTGTCGGTTGTAAAGGCAAATATTTACTCAAAAAGCGTAACCACTTTTTTAGCAAAAATTTGTTTGACGTTATTTGCTCTTACAACTGATTTGTAAGATCAAACAGCGTCAAATAAAATAAAACTAATTATTTGTTTTGAATTGACCTAAGTAAAGGGATTTTTCAAACAAAAGAATTGCAACAAAATATATTTTATTTAGTCGTTACGTCTTTTTCGTCAAATATTTGTCATGTGTGACCCTACCTTAAGAATTATATACGTAATTGGAAATTTCTTTGAAATGCCTTTCATTTAATGTACATAATGTCTACTGTAGTAGGGTAATAAAATTATTCGATTTTTCTTTTGTTTAAATAAAACTAATAATTCGAAAAGAAATCCTACCTTGTTTGAATAATTATTCCTTATTCATAGTTTAGATCTACAAAAAACCACCTTACACCTATAGATTATATCTTATAGCTTACATGATCTTCGCATTTTAAAATTAAAATACGAAGTTTCTTTTTTTTAATAGCAGAACCAAATCTATTTCTTTGTTTTTTTTTTCTGTTTTGACCAGCAATCCGGGTGTAACTGGTCAGAGGAATAAGGAAAATATGTTATGTGAGGGAGTAGTGTTTATGAAAATATGATTTCATTTATCCTAAATGCGGACGGTTAAAAAAGGAATTTTCCATGAAATGTGTTGTGCGATCCATAGTACCATCAACCACAAATGCATGAGCTCTTGTTGGAAAACAAAATTTAAATAAAAAACTAAGGGTGGGTGGGTATCAGACACAAGTTCCCCAATTTCTGCAGAACACATTAAATTTCAAATTAAAGTCAAATTTTTTGAAATCGAATACACAGTTGGTTTAAAAAAAAATGTTTACCTGTTTTGTATACCCCAATATGTTGTGAATTAAAAGATGTTTTAATTTTGGAATACTTGTGGAGTACCAAATAAAACACAATTTGAAAATTGGTGAAGACCATAAAGGACTTAGGAGTTAATTTAGGGATTTCCCGATTCTTGTATGAATATATAGGTCGACGGCAGTTCTTGGACGAGGCTCTTTCTAGGGTCAACCCGGCCAATTAATCCCTCCTTAGTGTTTTGTTTCAAAGCTAAAGCTAAACAAGCAAACAAACATATGCAGCCCAATCATGAATAAAAAATCAGCGGGAGTTTTTTTAACTTTCCCATTTTTTCGTATTCAAATTCAGGTTTTTTATTCAGGTTCAAGCAAACAAACATATACAGCCCAATCATGAATAAAAAATCAGCGGGAGGTTTTTCAACTTTTCCCATTTTTTCGTATTCAAATTCAGGTTTTTTATTCAGGGTTTGGCTGATATTATTGAAATCGACTTTAGAAAATACCTTTTTCTTTTTGTCAGTAAAAATTAACGAAAAGTACTGATTTTTTCGATTGCAACATAAAATAAACATTTTATTTCAAAAGGACATATATTTCTAATTAATTTTCTACGACAGTTTATATAACTAATAAAAGTTATTTAAAGTTACTGAATATATCCTGAATGTTTGGTTCCCCAATCCTTGGATGAGTAAAAATGTATACCGATTGAAGACATATATGGCCACAAACAGTCGTAGCGATTTGTTACACTGTCCAGTGGGAAATCTTAGAAGTTATTACCGCTCCACAGTGGGTTTGAAACAAATTATTTTGGAAATAATTCTATAGCTCGTGAATGATTGGAGATATTTTAATGGTTACTATCCGAATGTCAAGAAATTCTAAATTTAGATAATACTTGAAAATGCCAACTGAAAAATACGTTTATATGAATGGTATGAATTTTTTCATATTATTTCTCTTATAGAAAAAAATCTTCGAAATGTATATGAGCATTTTGTTCATGTTTCTGAAAGAAAAGATAACGAAAATACGTGTAAAATAAAAATTGTGTCATTGAAGGGAACCGAGACCGCCCTCAGCCCAATTTTGAAGGAAAAAATTCGAAAAATCCAAAACACAGATTTTGATGGCCCTATATGTTGTTTAAATACTCCAAAAGATAATAAGATAGTACACATTAAATTACGGCTAAGCTGACACTTTTATGAAAAAACTAAATTTTATGAACATAGGAATTTCGGTATTTCTTCTTTATTAAGGTAGCCTAAGCAGTTTCGGTATGATTCTTTCCTGGACTTAAATACAAATGATTACAAGTTCAAAATTGAGCGACCTCATTTAAACAAACGAATAAATTATACTGATTCGAGGGGTAACACTTATGGGTGTTCGGCACAAACGCATAAAAACACTTATGGTATACAAATAATTTGGAGTATAAAAATCATTTATTCACACAATCATTCATATTGTGTGAATAAATATGTTATACGAATTTAGCGATTTTTTTCATTCAAATAATGATTTTTTTTTTGCATAACACCAATTTTCTATAAAATTTTATTTCTATTATTTTGTTTATTATTTCTTTCCCAAAATCTTCCTACTTAAATTTGAAGTGACTGCTTAATTACTAATAAGCTTAACAAAAAAACAATTTTTTAAGACTGGTTTTTCATAGATTTTTCTTAAAATATAAAAACAAACACATTTACTGTTTATTACACAAACTTATTTAAACAAATTATGCTAAAGCACAAATTTGTAATGCTTAAAAATTTATTAAGAACAAAATAATGATTTCAATCGATTATTCAAATCCATTATTAACACTTTTTTGTTTTTATTCCAAAATTAAAGGTCCACAAATGAAACTGTATATAGTAAATAAAATATGTAGTTTAACGTTTTTTGTTTTTTATGAATTATAAAATGTAAAGGCAATGAAGTTTTTTTAAAACTGAGCAACGGTGTGAGTGAAATGCAAGTAAGATGAAATCAGCCCTAGCAAAAAACCTTTTCAATTTGAATTGTAATTTGTGCAAGAAATTATTTTATGTAACTTTAAAAAATATATATATTCAAATAATTAATTTTCAACCTTTCTAGGTACAGTTATTAACTTTACTTCATTTTACTGAAAAGGGCTGATAAGGATTGTTGTTTTTCTTTTTATGTTGTGAAAAATCATGATAAATTAATGTAAAACAGTATAAAAAAAAAATAGAAGAAAACTTATGATTATACGATAGCGTATGTATGTAAATGGATTAAACAAAAAAGTATATGAAAAAAGCATGAGATTAAGATATTATGATAATGATAAATATGCTAAGAATTTAACAAATAATATTTGTAAGAATAATAAAACGAAAAATAAATATGAAAATATTGAAATAAAAATGTATGCAAATAATGCACAAAACTGGTGTTTTTCTTTTTTAATGGTAATGGAAAATAAAATAAGTACAACAGAAGTGTTTTTTTTTTCTCATTACTATTTATTTAACAACAGACAAAAGAAAATAATACTGTTTATCTGGGACAACTGGTATGTAAAGGTCACAGTGTGCCCTCAGGTTCTTTAACACTTACGCAAAATTCGATGGTCATTAAACCAAAATTACTTTTGGGAAACGCAGAGGGCAACCATTCTAATTTAAGGCCACATTTAGGGGGCTGTTTTTTTTTTAAAAAAATATAAAATTTTTTAAGGCATTTAAAAAGGAGTTTTCTTAAAGAAATGAATTTATTAATAGGTTAAACTTAAATTACCTGTGTATTGCTTGCTGACAATTCCGCGTTATTAGAGAATTGTATAAATGCTTTATAAAGTTGAATTTTGGGATATATTGGTCTAAAATTGTTACTTTCTGCCAACTGTATAGTTGCTGGTACATACAATTGAAAACCTCCATCATTTAAACGCTGATATGAGCGTTCCAGTTCTATTTTCAGCTGAAACGTTTTGAAAATGTTAAAAATTATATAAAAATATAAACCCAAGTGTGATTGTGAAGTATTAAATATCTTAGTAAAATAATTTCTTTAAAAAGATTTTGCAGAAAATTATAATTTCTAAGGACTGAGATCGTAAAATTCTTAACACACGTTTTTCATTAAATCTTTTAACCCAAGTATTATTTTATTATTATTTTTTTTTATCAAATTATGTTCATTTGTTGTTAATCTAATTAAAATGATTGACCAGAAAAAAGTGCGTAATAAAATTATTAAATATTTTCAACAAAACCCAACTTGGTCCTACAAAAAGTTGGCCAAACAATCAAAGGTCTGCTATCAAACTGTATCCAATGTTATTAAACAGTACCAGGAGAACTTGTCCGTTGATATAAAACCTGGTTCAGGTAGAAGGAATGGTGCACATGATGTTTCTAAAGCCAAAAAATAGAAAGCATTTTCAAAAAAGTTCCCAACACATCCGGTAGTAAAGCAGCCCGGTTACTGACCTAACCGGACTATAACTTGGACTATTTGGTACGAAAAGTTAAAGCCAATGCAGGTTTAAAAGCATACAAGGCTCAAAAAGTTCCTAACAGGAACTCTGCCAAAGACAGAGCACGGACATATTTTTACAATATACAATTGTATTGTATATTATAAAAATATGCCTGCTGCATAATGGATAACGAAATGTGCGTATGGGAAATTTTTCGCAGCTTCTGGGTAAAATTGTTTATGTTGCAGATGCTCGAGGAAATGTTGAAGAAAAGTTAAGGACCCAAAAGCAGACAAAATTTCCCAAAAAGTTCTTGGTATGGCAAGCAATATGCAGTTGCGGCAGAAAAGCCAAACATTTGTTACAAAGGCCTCTATAAATACCGAAATTTACATCAAGGAATGTTTACAAACTTATTTTTGGCCTGATTTGGCATCTGTCACTATGTTAAGAAAGGTCTTGAGTGGTTCAAGACCAATAATGTGGTATTTGTACCAAAAGAGGCAATTCCTCCAAACTGCCTGGAGCTGAGTCCAGTGGATAGATATTGGGCTCTTGTTAAAAGAGAATTGAAGAGCACAAAAAAGGTGTCCAAAAGTGTGGTAGATTTTAAACGGAACCTGTTCATAATGGAAGGCTTTTCGAAAAAGGTTCAAAATTTCGTGATTAGTTATTAGAACTATAAAAATAATTTTTTTTAGAAATTGTAACATTAATTTCAATCAAATAAAAATAGATTCAAAACTGTAAGTTTAGTATGTTAAAAGTTTTTCGATCTCAGTCCATAATAGAAAAAATTTTGGTAAAAAAGCTTTAGTAATAGTAATAAAAAAGATTTTTTACACCAAAAAATCTTTTTCTAAGCTAACTTTAAAATCTGTTATTGGTGAAAAATTATTTTTATATTAAAAATGCTACAATATTTTTTTATAAAAAAATGTTTTTGGAAAAAAAAAAAATATTTTTTTGTTAAAAAGCTTTTTTGAGTTTTAGGTAAAGGCGTTTTTTTAAAAAAATATATATTTTTGTAGCAACAAGTTTTATTTTTGTTGGGTTTGTATAAAAAGCTTTTTCAGTGAGAAAGCTTTTCTGGCGAAATAGCTTCCTTCAGATAAAATAATTTTTGGAAATAAATAAATTGTTCAGGAATAAAATATTTTTGGTGAAAAGTAATTTTTAAAGATTTTGATAAAAAAGCTTTTTTTAAGTTTTTGACAAAAATAAAAAAAAATGTTGGTGACATTTTTTTTTTTAAGTTTTAGTTGAAAAGTAATTTATATTTATTTATAAAAAAGATAATTTTGGAGAAAAAAAATGTTTGAAATTATGACCCGATTTTCCTGAAACTATTTTGCAACTAGCACAGAGGCAGTAGTAGTAGGTCATGGCTAACGTGTAAACAGTTAATTTTACAACCTAGATAGTGAAAAAAGCATCATAAGCTTTGAATTTAAGACTAAATTGTCCTAGGACGAATGTACTTCTTTTAAATTTTATTAGTGTAGGATTTATCCCCGTAATTTCTAAAAATAAATATCTGTCAGTGCTTAGTAAGTTACTGATTGATTTGAAATTTAAATCGAGATACCTTTTAGGTAAATTTATCAACTGGGTATTTTACACCGTAGATATATTTTTGTTGAAATTACGAGCATTGTTGAAGTTTTTTAAAAATTAATAATAAAATCAATTCATTGTTTGCTGGCAATTGTTATATATTGAAATTTTTATGTAATAGTAATTAAGTAGTTCGATCCTTTTTTTCTGAAAAAAAAAACTTACATTTTTACTGCTAAATATTCTTTGCACGGCAGAGGCTTGATTCAAATACCAGGTGTATTTTATAAGATCTTTATATTTTCCACTTTTTACAACACTCGTGGTATTTGGCAGTCTTCGTTTGTTATTTAAGGCAAAAGATTTACTAAAATGATTAAAAATCGTTTCGGGTACATGAAACGTACTCTTTACATTAGACGAATCTTGTATGTTAATACTGTCATTTATAACTTCGATTATATGATCCAACCAACTCTCATAACTTAAACCAGGTTGATTATTCTCTGTAGGATTTGGTTCAGCTATAAGTGGTAGAACAAGTTGTTTTGCCACAGCTTGATTAGATTTAAGTACAATTATTTTATTAGGATTTAGTTTAGATATTTGTATAATTTTGTTATTTCTTTCAAAGGGCAACTTTTGTATGGGAGTAGCAATTTTTATAATTTTAACTGGTCCTTGTTTTAAAACTATAGATTTCTGTACAGGTACTGTTGTGGTATTAATGACATTAATGCATGGCTTTGCTTTAAGCTCTTCTGCAGTACTGTTTAGTCTACTAACAGTTATAGGAGTTTTCAATAATGATTTCTGCTTATTATTGTAAATGGGATATATGTTTGATGTTTCCATTACTTGAGACTCTAAATTATTGAGATTTTCTATATCTTTTGCCAGTTCTATATTATCAGTTGACACTTGCATATTGTGATTCAGTTGGAATTGTTCTATAACACTTAGACCGTTCTCATTGAAATCAATGACAGTTTGTGTTGTGGAGTTAGCTGTTGGTGCCGCTATATGTTCTGGCGTTTTTATATGGGGAAAATTTAAATCCAAGTCTTCATCATTTATACTTGCTGTGGTGACATTAAGTTTAGGATCTTTTATATGCATTTCAGAAGTAGGCGTTTGTGGTGGAGGTTTCTTAAACTGTTGTACATTGGTTTGTTTGTCATTGTTAACATCCAAAATGATGTCAGAAAAATCTGGTATATTCTAAAAAGAAGAAAAGTTATGTTTGTTAGTAAATAAATCATAGTTGTTAGTTGAAGAATAAATTGTTGTATAGGTATATTTGTTAGAACTTTATACAATAAAAATAAGGTCATTAGTTAACAGTGATAATTGATTACTGAATAGATAAATGTGTATTTATGTTTATTTTTTCTTTTCAGTTAGTCAAGTTTTGATTTTTACTTGTAATTTGAATATGGGAAATTCCATTATGTCGCACACATTTAAAGTGAAACAAAATCAAAATAAATGGGATGGCTTAATTTATAGCTAGTAATTAGGCCTATAATAGGTGCTAAGTTTGATTTTGGGCAAGTTTTAATTTTCAAGATAATTACAAAAAACCGAGGCATTCGCAAGGGACAAATTCAGAAGTAATTTTCGCGACCAACAATTCAAACTTCGAGTGACTAATTTTAGAATGTTGTGCATTGATGTCTCATAAATATTGTTTTAATTTCACTCCTTGACAATAGCTACAAAAGTAGTCCAACCGGCCAATACCTGTCATTCTTTTCGATTCTTTCCATTTTGTGTCTAAATTATATAACAAGAAAAGCTTTTAAGTCTGATCAGACAGCATAAGATATATTTTTACCTTATTTATGTGGTGTTGTGCACATTGATAAAATAAATATATGTAGATAGGGTAAGTATTTACATGATTTTTAATTTTCAAATTTTTAAATTTCACACTTACGATGTCGCACGTGACCTACTTTATTTAAGTACCAAGATCATTAATATTTTTATTTCTCAGTAAGGCACTCAATATATGATAAGATTTCTGCATGTACTTTCGACGTACTGATAACAAATGTGCTTTTTCAATGTCGCACGGGATAAAGAAACATGTGATAATGCAAAGCAAAAACTTACAGTTATTTGCAATCGTATAGTTTTTGATGCATTCCTTTGTGGACTCTTTGTGCCCTCAGAAACATTTTAGATATCAAAAGTCAACGCATAATATCTCTTTTGTATCAAAACAAAACGTACATTATAAGTAGTCGAATGAGAAAAGTTGCCCTTAATCAAATATGCCCATTCGAAAGTGCTGGCCTCAATTTTTAAGATATTTCGATCACATTTTAGACATGCATTTTCTTCGGCCCAAAAACGAAGCCTATTAAAACTGGCTTAAATCAGACAATTATTTCACCTAGCCTACATACAAATGTTCTCCAGAAATAGGACTTTTTCTCTATGTTTTATTTATGTAGGTATACACGGAAGTCATGTCACCTTATTTTATGATGATCGCTCCATATTAATTAGTCATAGCTCCTATATAATGCCCACTTCCGAAAATCTCTTTAACGAGCATAAAAATGGCATCCACATTGAATACAACAAAAATAAGTTTTATATAGTAATAAATTACGCGATCTAATTTCATGGTGATCGATTTATAATTGGTTATAGCTTATTAAGGCCCACTTTCGAAAACCACTTACGAAAAGAAATTATTGAAAGTTTAAAAGAAAAATATTTTTGCTCATTTACTCAGTGTAGGGTATTATATATTCTTACTTGTTTTAGTACATAATAGCGGTATTCACAATGTAGAGTACTTGGCCTGGTAATGTAGTAAAAGAGCAGAATATCAAAAAAATAAAAACAAAATACATTAGAAATTGAAGTGTTTGTCAATAAAAAGCTTTCCTACTTTTTTACTAGGCCAAGTACTCTATATTGTGAATACCGCTAATGTATTGTGGTAAATGGAAGTTTAAAAATATTCCAATTTAAGCGCTGTGTGATTCAATAGCATTTTTAATTTTTTATTAATAAATAAATATTTTTCATGACTGTTTAAACATTAAAATTTTACATTTTGAACACTTTTAAAGAATTGTTAGAGAGAGAGTCAACTCAAAATTTAAAAATTTTCAGTAGAGGCCAACTAACAGTTTTTTTTAATACATTAGAAGAAAGAGTAGAGAAAATGATGTAAGATTTTTACAGTGGGTAGATATGACCACTGTACATCGATTTCTTGCAAAAAGTGAAAATTGAAAAAATTTTGAGTTGACTCTCTTTAGAGGAACCAGTGCAATATTAGCTACTTTATATGTAATTTATATGTTTTTTGGTAAGGTTTATTGCAAGTAAAAAATATTATTTCTTTTAAATCACACGCTTGTTTCACTAATTAAAATAATACATTACAGCCCTTATTTTTACTTACATTTTCCGCAAACAGCTCCTCAGTGAAATTGAAAATATCATCTGAATTGTCATTTTCAACTTTAATACTTTCTTTACACTTTACCAAACCCAAATCATAGTCCATAAATTGTGATGGTCTAGCTGTGCCACAATCCACAATGGGCGTATTCAGACTAGTAGGCATCCATAAATACTGCAGTAAATCCAAAAATCTACCATATAATGTTTTACCCTCGGGTTTATTGAGAATGGCCGCTAATAACAATAGCAAATGATCACAGATTTCTTGTTTCATGGTCACCGAATTATCCGCTTCCAATATGAGTTTAAGCTTTTTACAAGAACACGAAAAATTACCGCTTTTATTGGGCATCATATTACTAAAAACGGTAACATGTAAACGGCCAGCTGGAAACATTTTCGATTCCACACACTTCACCACGAAAATTGACGAATTTAGTTTCTGTATGGGATGTATCATTTTCTCCTCCAACTGATATAAATCCCATAAATGTTGTTTCTGTTCAACTGGTATATTAAGATTCCACAAAATGCTTTTATCTATGGGATACACCTCGGCCAGAGCAACATCCCTTAACACTTTACAGGCCTTAATGTGTCGACAAACTAAATGCGTGGGCTCAAAGGCATCGTATTTGCAGTTGTCCACATAACAAACTGCACCCGGTTGTGATTCCATTGGTCCCACACATTCTGTAATGCTTACAAAATTACGCGGCTGCAGCAATTTCTCTTTACTACGTAACGAGTAGAGTTTTGTGCGGCCATATGTGATCAATTGTATGGGATCAAAGGGTTTAATGGCGGCAAGTCTCTTCATACGCAAATCACAGTTAACATTACGACATATTAAAGCTCGCTGACCGTTAATGTAACCACAGGAAGTACACTTTTTTAGACCACGCAATGAGGCACGACATAATATATTGTTTTTTGTTAATTTTTCACACTTCACTTCACTTTTCAACATCTTTTTTAACACTTTATTTTATTAATTTTTATCACCCGAAAATTACCGTACGAAAACTAAGTTAACCCATGTTCAAACAATACTAATTCTAACGTAACATAGTGATGCCAGATGTCTGTTAGGAATTAAGCCAACTAATAAGTTTGTGGGGTTAATTATAATAAAAAATGTGAGTTTATGTGTTAATATATTTACACTACCGGTTAATTGTTTGAGTCTCCGGAGTAGTATGGTTCTAAAATTTCCATTCCTTGTTTATACCATTAGTACTAGAATCTGAAACACTATTAATGGTGAAAATAAAATAAAAACTCAGCTTGTTAGAATGGTATATTTAAACGGATGTACTTTTTATAAAATGTAAAAATTTTACATCCCATCATTTAAAGTTGAGCTTATTTCTTACCCTAATCCCTTCATTGTTTACTAATGAAAATTTAGATCTGGCCATTTTGCAACATATGATTCTTATCAGTAACAGGCGTTGCCAACCATTCAAAGTAAATAAGTGTTGTATAGTGATATTTAATAAGCCGAACAGCTGACTAGTCATTACCGAAATATAAATAAAAAAGGAAAATTGACGAACATTGTTAAATCATTAAATAAAACAAAATGTTTTTGTTTATAGCCATACTATTGATATGTTTCTTTCTAACTTTTGCCGCTGATATTATTAAAGTGGTAGGTATTTATAAATAAAACAACTTACATCAAAATAACTAAAAAAAATTCAATTTGCAGCTGAAAATATCTAAATTATTTGTAAAACACAATGCAGTTTTAGAAAACAACTTACGCAAAGCGCGTGAGGAGTTGGAAAATGTCATGAACTCCGGTGCCGGTAGTGGAGAATATACATTTTTCATTAAAAGTATGAGAGCCAAACAAAAAGTTACAGATTTGGAACAAAAAATACGCAGTGAACGTACAGTGGGCCAATTGAAAGGAGTCTCAGTGGAGGTTATGATTAATTATGGCTTAAAGACATTGCTCTATTTAACTTTAGTTATTATTTCCATAAGAAATCGTTACAATCCGGTTTTGGTATTTGGTGAACAATTCAATTTCCAACCTTTACAGGGCCTGCTAACCTTTCCCACTGGTGTTCCCAATGCAGTCTCTGTGCCGGTGTGGGTGTTGTCTTGCAATGTTACTTTTAGATTAATTTCTGGACTAATTAAGCAAAAATAAATTACTTAAATTAAGACTCTAGGGGAGGTAAATAATAGTTGTGCTTTTTTTCAATAAATTTAAAGTTATTTACTAATTTTTAAAAGCTGTTCATTATCAAAGCAATTAAAATTGACTTGGGCCTCTATCCATCTGGCAACAGTAAGCAGCAGTTCTTCGTTGAGTGTATTGCTCATTAGTTGCAAACCTATAGGCAAGCCTTGACTTGAAACTCTGATTGGTATGGAAATGGCAGGTATACCAGCCATATTTGCCGGCTGAGTACAGAAATCTTGCACTGCACATTGATCGCGATTTGAAACCGAAACAAAATCCTTATATAAAGGTGCATCCGATAATGTAGAAGGTGTTAAAAGTATATCCGCTTTTTCATCATTGTCGCCAGTGACAAAAACACGTTGAAAGTCTTCGGCAATTAAACGTCTTACTCGCAAAGCCTTCTCAAAATATTTATCATAGTTTTGGCGCAATAAGAAGTAGTTGCCAGTTAAAATTCTGGTCTTTACAACATTATTAAATCCTTCGGCTCTTGTTTTCGCATATAATTGTTCGGTACTGCTATCATCATCGGCACGATGACCATATTCTATGCCATCGTAACGGGCCATATTACTGGCTACTTCACATTGGTTTAAAATTGAGTACACAAAAATACTGACAGCAGTGTGTGGAAGCGAAACTTGATTCACTTGCGCTCCTCCAGTTTCAAGTACATCGGCAATTTTTCGCCAGGTCTGTAGTACTTCTGCTGATAAGCCATTACAATGATATTCTTTAGGTATGCCAATACGTATGTTTTTTAAATCGATTTGATCTGGTTCGGAAAGGTTAATTTGGCGATAAGGTTTTTTGATGGTAGTGGAGTCTCGATGATCAGGACCAGCCACCGCATTTAGAATATCCACACAATCACTTACACAACGTGTAAATATGCCAGGTACATCCATAGAATTTACTAAGGGAATAAGTCCATGTCTGGAAACTAAACCGTAGGTCGGTTTTAAACCTACAACACCACAATACGAGGCAGGATTACGAGTCGACCCACCGGTGTCGGATCCAATTGCACTACAGATATAAAAATAAAAAATATGTAAAACTTTTTAAATTTTATTTAATGAATCTTTAAAGAATGTTTCATTTTGAAATATAATCTACATAATGTATATGATAATGGTGATAATTAAGACATAATTTCAAAAAAGAACTAAACTTATCAAATTGTTAAATTATTTTTATTTAATTACACTAGCTTACAGGCTTTTGTTCATAATATCAAACAAATCCTAGCATATATAAACTATTTTACCTTATTATTAAACTATCTAAATATGGAAATAAGTTTATTTAAAATAAAACTGACCTCAAGCTCAATAAATTATAATATTAAAAATCTAAAATAATATGTTTAGCAACTTTTTAATAATTTTATCTTATTTACTTTCGCAAGCTTCAAATAAAACAATCAGCGTTATTAATATGAGCAAACAATATTTAAATTTAAGAACTTCGGAATCGTTTCAAATTGGCTGTTCTTATTAACTAACAATTACCAACACTGTTTATGTTTAAGATACTTGGCAACTCTAAACGTCAAGACATTTCATTTGACATTTCGTTAACTGTCAGTTGGTTGGTTTCTAGTGGCAGCGCTGTAAGCAGCAAAAAGTGTGTTTTTCATATAAGAATTTCTTAGAAATAATCGAAACATTTTAATTCTTTTTAGCAAAAACAAACGAAAAATGTCAGCTCTTTTACGTTTTGCCAATCGTGCAGTTGTACAGCGTTCTTTGGCCTACAATCAATCGCTCAGTGTTGTGCGTAGCATTAAAACCTCACCAAAAAAAGATGAAACTGCTGCCTCTGTTGCACCCGTAACAAAAGACGATTTTGCAAATCCTAATCCCAAGAACTGGGTTAGTTACGGTTTCGATAAAAAAGATGAGACCAACGATCGCAACTCTACAAAGTCGTCTTTCTTCTTTGCCGTTACTTTGTGTTTGGCTTGGGGTACATTCTTCTGGGCATATTTACCCGACACACAATTGCGTGATTGGGCACAACGTGAAGCCTACTTAGAATTGCGTCGCCGTGAAAAGGCCGGTGTGGATTTGGTCAGTCCCAACTATATTGATCCTGCCAAAATCGTGCTGCCTTCCGATGATGACATTGCCGATGTGGAAATCATCATTTAAACGATTTTTGTCAATATAAACAAAAAGTGTTTTTTCTTTTTCTAAATATTTAAGTGTAATTGATAATGTTATGTAATTGAATGGAACAGAGAAGAAAGCCAGCTGAGGCGGTGAAATTTAATAAAATTAGTGAAAAGAATGCAAGGAAGTGTAATAATTTTATGAAATTCTTATGAAACAGCGGAGTTTGTGTAAAAAATTAAATTTGTAAGAGGATTTTAAGCTTTGAGGTTGTGTTTACATTTTGCACAGGGGTGGGATTTACAAAATGATAGAATGCAATTTGTTGAAATAATTTTCAACAAAATTTATAATTTGTAAACTTACCCGTAACAAACGCCACTGGCAACAGCTAAGGCTGAGCCCCCTGAACTACCACCAGTTATACGCCAGTTGTTTTCACTGAAATCTTCGCTCCAACAATTTTTGGATGGACCAAAAATAGAATCTACCGTACCAGAACCCATAGCAAATTGATCCATATTTGTTTTTCCTATTAAAATAGCACCAGCTTCCAACAAACGTTCATAAACGGTGGCATTGTAAGGCGGTATAAAGTTTTCCAACATTCTTTAAAGAAAATACTTATAAATTAGTTATTTAAAGTTATAATTAGTTATAGTATATTGTGGGGTGTTTGTCAGATTAGCAGGGTTGTAGTGAGTCTATTACCAGAAATTAAGCTTTCCAGTGAGAAAGCTTTCAAGTAAATTAGGATTATGAATGTACTTTGTCTTATGGGAATTCAACTAATTCCTTGTAATATGTATATAACGTACTTACTTTGAGGCACAGGTTGTGTGTACATTTTCGGTACAGAAATTATCCTTTATTGCAATGGTTATGCCATCCAAAGCAGCCTTACTTTGTTTTTCATGATAACGATGGGCTGACTCTTTGGCCTGATGTAACGCCAACTCCGGTGTAATGCGGATGAAGGCATTTAGCTCTTTAAACTTAACAGCATTATCTAATGCACAATCAGTAACATGCCGGGGTGAATAAAAACCATTTTGGTAGCTGGTCGTTAGCTGAAAGTAGAAATTTTAATTGTAATATTAACTAATTTTAATTGTAATATTCTCTAATTCAAAAATACTTGTTTTATATTTTGTTTCAAATGTCTTCGCATGTTTTGGCCGGGTACAAAAAATAAATATCTGGATAGTCTTCAAATGTACACTCCGACAGCTGTTGTGTGTTTATCTTGCAAAATAGAAATGGCAATACTATCAAAGTAAACAATAGCATGGCAATGCTTGGAAGTGCAATCAAATGGACTCAATTGATAGTACTGTTTTAGAAATAACGATAAGACAGGTTATCGTTAAAGCAGTGTTTCTATTATCATGAGTGTTTTGTTATTTTAATATTGTACGAAGTTTCAGGGATGGCAAATGGAATTAAAATATTGAACAAATCAGTATTAAAAATGGTACTTTTGGGACTTATTGTACCAACACAACCAAATAAAAAACGTACAATAATTTCAGATTTACTTTTCCGATAATAAATTTATGATTTAAAATGTAGAAAAATGATTTTCGGATAATCGGAATAATCTAGAAACGGCCGATAAACTGTAATTCTTAATTTTTTTGGAAATAATCTTTGATATAAATATATTGAAAAGCTACTACAAATAAACATTTTTGAATATTGGCTTCTTTCCAGACGAGGTATTTTTTTTGTAATTTTTGGTAATATGAAAATTATTAATTACAAAATTATATTTAAAATATAAATTAAATTATATAATTAATTAACTTGACATTTTCTAATACAAGGTGGCGCAAAAGTAATCCTCCTATCAGAAAATGCTATAAATTTTGCGATTGGCCCCTAATGTCAGTTCTGTTTTGACATTTGTGTAGTAAATACATGCGAAATACACGTTAATAAACAATGTTACGCTACACTGCTCCAGAACGCGGAATATTGCTGACTATTTATTTGACCAATAATCGGCAAAATTTATAGCATTTTCTGATAGGAGGATTATTTTTGCTCCACCTTGTATAATAAGAAGAGTATTAGATTCGGCTGTTGTAGACCCACTATCAATATGTGACAATAAAATATTTTCCTTATATAGGGGTTATATGGTCTAGTTGTTTAGAAAAGAACAAAAATACAATTATTTTTAAGAAACGATTATTTATATTACTAGTTTTCAAAATTAATAAAAATACATCCTTTCATATTGATAAGGCAGAAATATGAAATGTGAAATTATTTCCAAAAATTCCGTTATAAGTTACCGTAATAAAGGCGAATTGATAAATAAATTCGCCTCGAGTGTAAGAAGGTTGCCAATCTTTTTACATTTCGTTCAATTCGTGCTTCTTTAACCCAATTATTTTTATTTCGAAATCTTATTTTACATCCTAACAACAACAATTGGTCTTAACAAATGTCAAAAAACAAAAATTGAAAAATTAAACAAATATGTATTAAAACTAAATATAGTATAGATAATTAAATAGTGACGGCCTTACCTATTTATGTAAAAAATAAATATTTTGTTAATGAGCTAATAATATTTAAATATAAAAACAAGCTTTGACATCTGTTGAACCAATAAGCGAAAAAAAAGTAATCAGCTGTTTGACTGACTCTACCTTGTATAAATTCGCCTTGGTATTGTCAATTGAGCTTATGACAATTTTTTTAAATAAATAACTAAAACATATATTATAATTATGCATTACGTTTTTAAAAATTATTTTTTTATCAAAGGGCAAAAACAAACCAATAACATATGTTATAAAAATAAATAATTTGCCATTTTTAAAAATGCAAACTGGTCTGAAAGACTTGGCAACCATTTGTTCAGCTTTGTTGTTAAATTCGCCTTTCAGAGTTGATTTACGATGTTTTTGTTTGGGAAGAAAGAGAGGAATATACAAAATTTATTTAACAGACACTTTGTGTCACAGTCACTCTTGAAGAAAATATATTTATAGTTAAAAAATATCAAACAAGGCGAATTTATCTATAAATTCGCCTTGAAAAATACCACAAAAGAGAAGGAAACATTGTTGTATTCAGAGTTGCCAAGTCTATTTAAATTCTTTAATTTGTGTGCGCTAGTGATTTGACGATATACGTACATTAGAATCACAGACGACCACGGCGCATCGTGGTCAAAGGTCAGATATATGCATAATTTTACTATTAATATGAAATAAATTTGTAAAACTCCTTAACTTTATGCATAATGTTACAGAAATACTGTATTACCGTTAAAATTCGGAAAAAATGCAAATTTTTCAGTTTTTGTACAAATTTTTCTACTAAATAATTATTTTTGCAATCGAATGCAAAAGAATCGAAATGTGTACGTAATTATCGTTCTAATGAGATGTAATTAATGTGTCTCAGGCCACTTGAACACGAAATGTAGGAACAAATTAACATATTTTAAGAAATATTAAAATAAAAGCAAATTTTTACGAAAAATATATCCGTATTTACATTTGTATGAGTTTATGTCTTTGTAGAATACCGTTAAACTATTCGCAGGGATGGCCAAACAAAATTATTTTTTTTACCGCCATTTCGAATCTCGATTTTAAAATTTTTAAAAATTTCAGAATTTGTTGATCATCACATTGGGATTTACTGAGATCATAATAGAAAATACAGTTTTTCCGTACCTACGATTTAAATTTAGTGATTTTAGGGAAAAACTATTTTTTGGGCGGATGAGAGCAATTTCCTTACTGTTACGAATTTTAAGTAAAACCTATACAGAATCTTATAATTAAGATCATTTTAAATATACTATGAAAGTTTTACTAAAAGCGGACAACTTTAACCCTTAAGTAGTAATGGTTAAAGGTAAAATTTAGCAATATTTGGAATTTCTAATGTTCTTTTGATCGGTTATATTTAGTTTTTGTGAAAATTTATAGAAAAATCATATTTGGGGATTTTTGGGGATATTTTTAATTTTGGTTAGGGGCAACGATAAAAAGTACCTGGCATACCTGTTTATTGTTAATAAAATTATTCTCATTTTAAGAGAATATTATAAAAGTCTCTGAGACGTCATCTCGCCATCTGTTAAATTAGAAAAAGCACACACACACACACACACAAAAGAAAAACAACTCTATTTTCTTTTATCTTTCTTTTTCATTTGTCGTTTAGTGTTGTGAAAATTTTTTCGCGAAAGTGTATATTTTTTGTTTTGTACAAATACTTTTTAGCTGCCGTTGGGTGTACCACCGCTAGTGTTGTGAGTGAGTGTGTGTGCGTGTGTGTTTGTTGAAGGTGCCGTCCAAGAAAGTGTTGCCGATTCAAAATAAATTTTTTGTTTGTTAAATTTATTATATTTTTTATACTATATATATAAGTAAATAATTAATTACAGACTGGTTTACAAAGAATTTACTTATTTTGTTGTGACATTACACACAATTCTCTGTTTTGTTGTTTTGAAACCCGCATCCATCTGCTATATATAAAAAACCTTTTTACTCGTTGTTGCGGCATTTCACAGTTAAAAAAGTAACCAAGCGGTAATTCTCTTAATAACTAACAAACACACATCATCTACAACACTACAGTGCGCGTTTTATTAAATAAAAAATTAATAATTAACCCACAAAATAATAAATATACCTAATAAGAAATACGGTTGAATAGAATTTCTAAAGAAATTAAAAAAAAAAAAATTATAAATTTTCTTTCGGCTTGTATAAAAATATAGTGGACAAAATAAAAAAAAGGATTTTTCCTATAACTTAATAACTGAAGCTGATTTATAAAATTAGTTTTAAGTGAAAAAAAAGTAAGTAAAAAAATTAAATTTTTTTATTGTTAATGAAAAATTACTCATCGTTTATTACAAGAAAAAAATATAAAAAAAGAACATGCTTGTTCTAGCTGAGTTTTTGTGTAATTTCCCTTAAGATCTCTTTAAAAAAAATCAATTGTTGCTCCTCTTTTTTTAATTTATTTTGTTGGGTCTCGTGTGTTCCTTTTGCTCGATTACGTCTTTTGTACGTACGTGTGTGTAGTTAAACATTTTTGTAAACATTCAAACAATAAAGTAACTGTAAGTTTTTGTTGTTGGTGATTTTGTCGGTCGGCACGGTTTCCCGCCGCACCCATTATTGCCATCATAAGGTCAAAACGGAAGAAAAAAAGTTTAATACCAAAAAACAGAAATACACCCATTTTATCCATTTTTACATAGTTTTTTTGTATTTTGCTTTGCCACTAGTTTGTACATACTTTATTTTTTTTTTCCCCAATTACTAAAATAAATTCTTTTACTTTTTTTTATATTAATTTCACATACTTAACAATACACACAATTGCAATTAGTAGAATTTAATTCGAAGAGAGTGTGAAAGAGTAAGGGAGTGTTTAACATTAAAATGAGAGTTTTTATCGTATTTCTCTTTAATTATTTAGTAAAGTGTGTTGTTGTTTTTTTTATATTATTTAGATTTTTGTTAGTTTTCTTTTACTTTTGTTTGACGTTCTTTAAATTTGTATTTTGTAGGTTAAAGATTTTTTTTACATTAATGTGAAAATTGTCCCATTAATGCTGTAGTGCGGCGTGATTTTTAGTTTTTTTTTTTGTTTTAATTAAACAGTGGCGGGAGATTTTGTTTATAAATTGTCTTTGCATTGTAGCGTAGTGTGCCAAGAAAGTATTAATTGTAATACATATAATTAAAAATACATACATATGTAATTTAATTAAATTGGGGTTGGCGATTTTAATAAAACTTTAGTTAATTGGTAGTTGGAGAGTATTGTTGGCGAGTTGGGGGTTCTGCCCGCATTTGAAATATCTAGTTGTATAATCTTAGGAGGGACTTAGTGTGAAAAAATATATTTTGTGTAAAAATTAAAATTATATTCTTTTTTTGTTGAAAATGTATTTTTTTGAATGTGAATTTTCTTTTGTTTTTATGGATAAATTATTAAAAATGATTTTGGATTACAGTCCAGATTCAGAGACCTGTGCCGACTAAATTTAACGCCGGCGGAGGCTAGCTGGCTGTCAGCCAACTATAGAATAACAACTCGAATTCTAAAGGCCTTATTCATAAATAGTTTTTAAATTTGAACAACATTTTAAAATCAAATTTTGTATACAAATTTTGCTTTAAAACATTGTTTCAATTTAAAATGTTCAGAAGTGAAATTCTAAAAATATTATGAATTACTAAGGAACGTTTATCAAAAACGCCGACTTAGCTGAAAAATATTCGGCTCAGCCGGCTTACAGCCGTTCGGCGATGCCATCAAAAATTATTGAAATATGAGAGAATTTTTCACTAAAAAAACGTAAAAATTCACATAAAACATGCTTTATAAATCAAAAAATATGGACTAAAAATAGAAATAACTTCACTTTTAATTGAATTAATGTGAATTAATAGTGAGTTATGTAGTGAAAATGCGAATGAAAGCAACCAATAACAAAATATGCAACATCAATTCTATCCCATTTGCCTGCAAATCTTTTGATTCGGAAAAGTAATTGGTCAACATTTATTTTGTGTTACTGACTACAAACATGCTTTTGCATAAAAAACGCAGTTCTGCCGATAGTAAACTAAGAAAAAACTATCAGCAACAGCTGCATTTGTATTTTTTTTGTTACAAAAACCATCTGTTCCCAGGTGCAAAAATAATATGATCTAATTGGAATTCACGACATTCTATATCTATTTACACAAGCCCAGGATAAAGGCTCGATAAAGCTGCCCATACACGAGTGATTTGTGCGTGTGATTGAAAATTTTCAATTGTACTTGTGATATGGTGCGTCCACAGTCTTGTTAATAAGTAAAAAGACGTCGAGCACGAACAAATCACACGCATAAATCAGCTTTACTAAAACGTTAATGTAAAGATCATATTGTAAATTTTAGTATTCAGAAGGCGATGTCAAGCGGCTGTCATCCGGCGCATAGTCGCCGCTAATCTTGGTTTGAGCCGCTGTCGAAATACGCAACTAAAAATCCCTAAACAATTAAATTTGTTATTCCTAAAATTGTTACTCGATCTAAAATAAATACGTAAATATTTCCTAAAATAGTTATTCGATCTAAAATATTCTGATATCATTTAAAAGGACTTGAGTTGCCAATTACGATTAATATAATATTTTTGGAAAACTTCATATAAAAATAGCTGTTGAAATTTTTTTTCTTAGTAGCCGACCTTTACATTAGGAATGCAAAATTAATTTTTCCCATCGAATTTTTTTCACTTTGGAAACCATGAAAAGACTTTAATTCTTTTCGAAATATGTTCGTTTATACTTAACGTTAGTTAAAGAATTGTTTTCTTTTAAATATAAAAAATTATATAAAAGTTGCTCAAAAATAATAATTATTAAAAAAAGTATCTTGTAGATAGTCTGCTTTTACACAGGGCAAGTTTTCTTGCCGCAAGTCTGAGTTTATAGGAGAGAGAGGCAAGAAGAAAGAAGAGGGGTACACACTTGCTTGTACTGGCAAGTATCTTCAATTCTCTTTTGTTTTCAGTTCTCATTTTCAGTATGGCGTCTATTAGGTTTTGACATACAAAATTGAACACAGACTTGCTGTGTCTAAACAGACGAGCAAGTTTAAAGGAGAATCGAAGAGACTTGCTACAAGTAAACTTGCCCTGTGTAAAAGCAGACATAGTTGGCCTTATTTAAGCCGCTGCCTATCTTTTTCGGTCTAATCGCTGGCGCCGAATATTTTAGCTCGACTTTGTTCTTTGATCGTATTGTTCCACACAACCAGGCCGATGAAAAATTATAGCGGTATAAGGTTTAGCGTTGTGAAGAATTTTAGTAAAAATTTCGTAGTAAACAAATTATTAATTGGTAGACATTTTCTTGGTACTGGGGCACTGGGAAAACCAAAAGTCTGATTGTCCGGTAGACTCGGTTTTTTGAATAGTTTTTGAATATTTTTTATTATTTCTTTAGTGGTTCTATTTTTATTTTAATATATATTTTTTTTAAAAAGTTTAACAATTAACGTTTTGTCAGGTTAGACAGGTACGTAAGATTACGGTTACGAAATAGTGTCAGTGTAGGCTTATTCGTAACGTGTACGTTCACCTTAAAGTGTGAAAATATATAGGTACATACATATGTATTAATACAAATTTAAAGTCACACGATTTGTACAAAAGTTTACTTTAAATCTGTACCGCCGGTATTTTCAAAATTTCAAGGTTAATATTAAAAAAGTAACACAAATTTGAACAATTTAAATCAATAAAAATTGTGTTAATATCATAAGTATATAAAAAAAAGTGTAAAGAATGGTATTATTTAATTATGCAATTATAAAGGCTGATAATTCTCATTGGATTTAATTTCTAAAAATGGGAATTTTTGTATATGAAGGGAACAAAAAAAAAAAAAAAATCAAAATTGTTACGCAGGTTCTTTACGGCCATACACAATAAATTTAGAGAGATAATTTTACTCTCAGTTGTGCCTCTAGTTCTACCCTATGCCACAAAATGTTCCTTAATTTATATACATTTTGACTTATATTTTCTAACAACATAGAAATATCCTTCGGCTTGTCTCATATTTATGGAAAATCTTTGTGAGATATCCTTTATTCAAGGACGATTTTCTATGCTATGTCCTGTTTTGATGAGAAACGAATTTTTAGAAAACTTTACAATCTATGATTCATTAGCTTTAATATGAGATCAAAAATTATAAAATCTGTTGAACAGTTTTACAGTTATTAACTAATATAATTTAGGTATTTTGCACACATCTTTTAAAAAATGTTAACGTTGAACCTACATATAAACTAAACTAAAGCGAATTTCAAAATTCTGGAGAACATTATAAATTTTATCGTATTAAGAAGAGTAAAGGTTCAAAAACAAATTTTTTTGATAGAAATTTTTCGTTTCTTTCCTATAATAATCTTGCAACTAGCTTAATTAATTAATGTTTTCAATAGTTTAGTTTAAATATTGACACACTAATATAATTCTAAAAGTATTTTTATTTTAAGAACCATATTTGGCCTCAAGAGCTTGGTTTTGAATTTTTAAATTAAAACGTCAATTCCTTTAATATAAAAACATATGCAATAAAAGCCGGCTAATATCTAAAAGAAAATTGATTGCAGGCGAAAGTCTTCCTCCATCAAATTGTTTGCTCAGAAAAATCTACCCTTGAAACTATGCATGTATAAATGCAACAAAATAATTTTCCATTTCCTTGAGATTTATAAGCTTGATTATTTTATTGTTTTATTAAAAAGATATACAGGTAATTGTATTTGTAATTAAAACTTCTAAATTATACAAATAAGTGTGAAATTACAAATTAAGCAATTTCATCTTAACAAATCGCTATTAATTGTTATTTTTTTCTAACCTTTTAAATAAATAATGCAAAAAATTGTCTGATTGGTTTTTTTTACGTAAATGCCATAAAATTTTAACACTTATTGCATATTCTAGAGTAAATAACACTTAGATTTATTCCATTTGCAAACAAATGAAAAATAATGAAAATTAAAAATAACAAAACTTAAAATTAAAAATTTGTTAAATCAAATTTACATTAACTACACCATTTCCAATTGTATTTCAGAAATTTTCCAATTAAATTTCAGATTTTTGCAATTAAATTTCAAAAGTATTTAATTGAATTTCAGAAATTTCCAATTATATTTCAGAATTTTCAAATTATTTTTCAGTAATTTCTATTCGAATTGCCATTAGAATTTTCTGAAATTCAATTGGAATTTTCTGAAATATAATTGGAATTTTCAGAAATTCAATTAAAAACTTCTAAAATTTAATCGAAAAAATCTGAAATTTAATTGGAATTTTCTGAAATATTATCGGAAATGTTGTAGAAAAAATACTTAAATATTAATTTATTTAGGCAACCCATTACTATTATTATCTTGTAAACATTTTAAACTTGGGGGAAAAACGCACTTGAAACGCGTTAATCCATCATGTTGACTCTAGTCTCTCTCGCTCTCTCCAAAGCTGTCTAATTACCAAAGAAAACAAACAAATGTGAATTACTAACGTGCCAATAAATACATATATTGATAATTTAAAAATTAAATGTTTTTAACAAATTATATATTTAGTGTGTATGAATGATATTGAGGGAAACAAAGTTGGACTTTGTTCTTTATCGTAACACTTTTTTAAGTTCCACCAAAAAAAAAAAAAAAAAGCAGACAAACAAAAACCACACACTATAGTGTGTGGTGGAGCAACAACAAAAAAAGTTAATAACGGCATGACTTGCTAGAAGAAAGAAATCAAATATACCCAATCTCACAAATAAAATAAACAAATTTGCCGTGAGCAAAAAAGAATCTAAATATCTATCTTTCTAGTCACACTCTTCAGTTAATTCATTTAGCAAAATTTTAACTAGTTATTAGACATTTCTATCTGTATCTTCAAACTCTTTTGTTATCAACTCTTTAGTAGGAATGTATAATTTAGTTTTATTGTACTTTTTTACATCTGAATCAATTTGAATTACACGTTTTTATTTTCTAAGTCAAACTGAAAATAATTTTATTTTGCCTAAATTTTATAAAATGTTTAAGGGGAAACCTACAAAAAAAGTTTTTTTTAACAAACTGAGGAACTTTTTGCTTGTCTGCAGATACACCCAGCGTCTGAGGTGGGAATCGAACCCGTAACCCTCACAAAACATTGCAAATGCGAAAAGTATATCAATGGAACTGTATTTTTGGCCTATTCAAGTTCTGGGAATCGTAATAGCATAAACATGCTCGAGAAAAGGATCGGATATGGACGAAATCGATTCATAAATGGAAGTACATACATACAAGACAACATTTTGTAGAAAAATGTCTTACTTTAAAGTTTGATGCTCTGTTATGTTGTGACGACACTCAAGAGCTGTCGTTCAATGACATCGCGCCGCGAAAACAATGTTTTACCATGCCTTGCATAAAACTAGTGGATGTTACTTTTGTAATGTGTTGTAACTTGAGTTGATTTGATTGTCCAAACAAATCGGTTTTACTGAGATAAATCAAAAAAGAAAAAAACTAAATCTTTTTGTAGGTCACGGCTATTTTTGAGTGGGCGGGTCCTCAATGTTGAAAAATTTGTCATCAAATTAAAGATATTAAAAATGTCTTTGTAATGATAGATAATATAACCTATTAATATGAACTAACTATAGTCCAATTCCGGGAAAACTGATGTTTTTTTTAAATCTTTGTTGAAATATTCTAATATGTTACAATACTTAGAGCAAGTTTCTTACTTGTCAGTTAAACGTGGCTTAACACGATATTGTATTAAACTTGAAATATATTTAGCCGGGATTTAACCAATGATAGTGTTTCTCAATAATGAATTACCGTCTGTTAATTTTGTTAGCATTGC
This sequence comes from Calliphora vomitoria, assembly GCA_942486065.2. Classification (NCBI taxonomy): domain Eukaryota; kingdom Metazoa; phylum Arthropoda; class Insecta; order Diptera; family Calliphoridae; genus Calliphora; species Calliphora vomitoria. The sequence continues at coordinate 18,558,807 of OW818029.2, forward strand.
CATACTTTTTAGTCAAATACATGTGCATTCCTCATAATTGTTCATATAAATATGGCAACACTTTAAATTTTATAAGAAAAAACAACCGCGTACATACGTTTTTTTTTTTAGAAAATTTTAATTTTGTAAAAGAAAAAGTGACTTAAGTATATTAAATTATATTGACGTTAATATAGGAAATCAGAATTGTTTATTTTATTTTTCAGCTGTTTTCATACTTAGATTTAACTCGCCAATGATGCTCAGTTAAACCTAGATTATATACTAAATAAACAATAAGTGAGAAACACCATTTTTAGTTTAATCTAGGTTTAAACGAAGAATGTAGATTATCTTTAAACGAAGAATGTAGATTATCTTTATTCCAGAAACTACTACTACATACTATCACTATTTCATTTATAATCTCAATTATCCAGCCCTGCTTCACAACGTCCACTGTGCAGTGTTTTTTAATTGAAAACTATCTGTTGATCAAAAACGTGATAAATATTGAGAAAGTTTAAAGTTCACTTTCGTTGATAAAACGCAAATAAAAATAATGTAGGTATTACTAGAGTTACACAACACTTGACGCCTTTTAGTTTGTTTGACTAAAATTACTGTTATGACGTTTGCAAAATTAATGGCTTAAGTTTAATTGCATTAATTAATTAAATAATTTGATTAACCCCAGATAATATTAGCTAAGAATATTAAATTGTAGAAATATTTTTATTAAAGGAATTTATTTTGTTAAAATCAAGTTATTAAATAATATTAAGCTTATTTAATTTGTAATCATATTAATAACAATTAAATTGTGTGAGAATATGTAGATGATTACGTTTTATCTTGGGAACTTTGAGGTAATAGAAAGCAATAAGGAAACTTTCTTCTTTTATGTCTTTATAACAGATGTCTTCTTAAAGGGAACGTGGACTACGGATTATTTTATGCACTTTTTTCATCTGTTGTAATCTGACCAGCTATTGATTGTAATTTTTGTTTCTTACTTGATAATTTTTATGAACTTCATTGATATTCTTGTTGTTCTCATGTTCTCTCCATGGTGGTGTGAATGCCGATCACTGATCTATAAGTATTTATTATGTACATGATCTAACAAGAATGTAGTTTGAAGGGTATAAACGTTATTTTAACCAAAGAATCTTTATGTAAATTTTATGATTACATGTACATTAGACCATACACGACACGTACACCCGCTAATATAAAGTATTTTTGCAAGGTCTTTTATAATTTTCGTTATTTCTTTGGAATTTACAAATTCTTAATGTATGACATATGAATGTGTTTGTCTCGAGAAGTTCTAGTATTTATTAACTAGATATCTGGGGGGTTACTCCGTAATTCGATTCGAAAGGAAATTGTTTCGAATTGCAATGTACTTAGCACACATTTTCGAACATTTCCGTTTTCGGATTGAGTAACCCCCCTGTCTATACAACCCTAATGTTGACTAAATGTGCTTTGAAAGTATCTGCAAATAATTTGCAAGATTCCTGAATTACAAGATGCCTGAAATTATGTACATATATGGTCAATTCACAAGGTCTCTTATCAGTCATATTGTCATAATGTCCTAATATATCACGACTTTGCTGCTCAGCTTAACCGACTCTTAGGCATTCGGCGTTGGTCTCTGCTGGTTCGTTACGATAACACAATAAACATAGCATAGAAAGTAGTAATATTTTAGGACATTTTTTGCTTGAAAAGCAATAAAAACCATTGTGAAATATTAGGACATTATGACAATATGACATTATAAGAGACCTTGTGAATTGACCAATAGTATTCTCCTATATTAAATTTTAATGTCACCTTGAATATATTTAAATTAAACTTATTTCTGTTGAACAATTAATTAATTAAATTTAAGTAATCCCTGCAAATAATACGACTAGTCCATAAACGCATGTAAAATAAAGTCCATAAGGGACTAGGACTAATGTATTGAAAAAAACATGGTATGTTTAACATTAGGGCTGGATCATAAAACCTAGCGGAGTAGTCTTAAAACTACTCCATGGATAACCTCAGTCGATTAGTTTTGCACGTAAATATTGTTACGTTTAAATCTTTTTAAAACATTGGTTTATTTCCTTTAAATAAACCGGATACTTTTGATTGCAAATAAAAGCCGTTTAGTAGATTAAAATTGAATGTTGATGTCTTTACTTAACGATGCTTCAAATAAGACTCACTGTTGTGGTGTTCTCACGGCCAATTTATATACGCTGCATTACCATCTAGAAAGCTCTATTTCTACAATGATCTTAAAACTAGAATATTCGAATTCTAGAGCTTTCGATGTTAGTCGTTAATCATATAGTGTTGCCATACTTACAAACAATGCTCAACTCAAAGCTTTTATTCAATGTTGAATGTGCTACGGCAATGTTAATAATTACTTTATTGGAAGGTTTCGAAAAAAATGAGGATTAGAATGATAGTAGCATATGAAAGGCAACATCTTCATTTGCAGCTATTATTGTAATACAATTTAAACAAGTAAGAGAGCTATATTCGGCTGTGCCGTATCTTATATACCCTTCACCACATTATAATTAAAAATAAAAATTTTAAATATTTTTTGGTAAACAAAATTAATTTTTTTCTTCAAAATTTAAAAAATTTTTTTTTCAAAATTTAAAAAAAAAATTTTTTTTCAGAATTTTCCAAAAAAAATTTTTCGAAATAGTTTTTTTTTTTAATTTTTTTTTATAATTTTAACATTTTTTTTTTAAATTTACTAGTGAAAAAAATTTATGAAAATAATTTTTTCCCGATTTTGACCCATTGTAGGTCCAAATTACTATAGCCTTATATAGATCGTTGCAATGGACTTTGAAATATTTATCATTAGATATCCATATTGTCTATATTAATGTCTTAGTAATCCAGATATAGATCAAAAATAGGACAAAAATCTAGGTTGGCCCGGTTTTTTCCTTATATCTCAGCCATTTGTGGGCCGATTTTCTCGATTTTAAATAGCAACCGAGCCGGAAGAATTCTCGATATATTGATGTATGAATTGATTTCATATATCATCATGAATTGATGAATTGAAAATTGATTTCAACAGACGGACAGACGGACATGGCTTAATCGACTCCGCTATCTATAAGGATCCAGAATATATATATACTTTATAGGGTTGGAAATATATGTTGTGGAAATTACAAACGGAATGACAAATTTATATATACCCTTCTCACGAAGGTGAAGGGTATAAAAAAGTTACGTGGGCGGATCAATAAGTCCGTGACTTATTGAATGAAACACAAGTTTTTTGATAAAAAATTATTTTATTTTTCAACATAGTTTCCTCTATGTACTTTGTCTAACGCTTCTCCAATTTTTGTATCCCTTCCAAAAAATGAGATTTGACGAGGTCATTAAAATAGGTATTTTTTGTGAGATTATTACATCATTGGAGTCAAATCTTTTTCCGCCAAGCCATTTCTTTAGGTTTGGAAACAAGAAATAGTCACTCGGGGCTAAAACAATGTTTAATGAGCAGATGAAATTCACACTTTTCCAATTTCTTCTCAAGTCACGAGGTAGTCTGCTATCAATGGCTGTCAAACACAAACTAAATGAAGCAGCTTGGTAAAATTTTGACAGGAGTCTACTGACAGATGCCTGTTGACAGGAGCAGTGTTGCCCTTTCAGTTAAGAGCCATGAAATTAAAAGTGACCCACCCTTGTATTTGTTCAGACTTTTGAGATATTGCAATAATTATCGGTTTTGGTTTCGATTAAAACCGAACACAATTGTATCGAATACAACCTATTGCATGCTATATTACTTTGTAATTAGTGATTGTTTTGATAAATAATTTTTTTTTAAGTTTTCTACTTTGTAAAAATGGGTTTCTGATAGATAGTATGTATTTCACTTTGCTTGTTAAAATAATACAACAAAAATATTGTAATAATGCAAAATGTGTGCCCCATTTCCCTGCAACATTATTTTGGTGATTAAGATTTTTGCTGAAATGTAGCCAAATGTAGTATATTTTCTAATTTTTGTGTTAACAAACCGCCTGCTTTCAATTCTCTAAACACACTGAGACTCTTTAGAATTTCATTAAGACTGAACAAAAAAAAAAAAAAAATAAATAACTGAAATAACAAGAAAAATAACTGAGTTCATTCGTAACAGCCGTTAATTACATACAAACTTGTATATTACTAGTTATAACGAAAACCATAATGTCTGGCTAAAACCAAAAGAATTGTTAACAAAAATTTTTTTTAAAAAAAATCATATATATTTGTTGTTGTATACTTTGGTTATTATTAATGTTTTCTTATTAAAAATGTATTTCTTTTTTTCAAGAGTCTGTTTTATATTATATCTAAAGAACAAAGTCCAAATCATATATTGTATAAATTTAAGAAAATGTTGTGTCGTTTTCTTTCATCTATAATTTTTGCTCTCTTCTTTTCAAATAAATATTGTGATTCTTTTTTGTACGGATCTTATGATTTGTATATTTGATTTCGTTACGCTGTTAATAAAACAGAACAAATAAAAAAAATATAATAAAATAAATCTAAACAAACACATCGTTTTTCTAACACACTTGAGTGTCTGTAGATTTTAAAGAAAGTCTTCGTTCATTTCAATACCATATACATAATATGGGTATTAGCATGTTTCTTTCCATCTGACAAAACTATTCCAATGTCATGAACATTTAAATTATTCTTCTTTGTTGCCATGTATTTAGCTTATGAATGGTTAGTGATGAAAGACTTAAACTTAGAAACTAGTTTTAGCCAAATATACTAGACAGGTTTAATTTTTTTTTTTTGAAGTTCTCACCTGCACTTGCTTAGTTCGTAGAATTTATGTATATTTTAGTTTTTGATTGAATATGGGTCGTTGGTCTATAAATTATGTAGCAGTAATTTCACAGAGATTTCAATTTAAATATTCTAGACATACATACTTATTCTGTCCTCAAAACTACTCACATAAATAAATAAATATGTGTAAATCATGTTTTATTTGTTCTTAAACATTTTTGATGGGTCTTTAAATCAAGTACGGTTAGAATATATTGGTTTTAAATTGTTTTAACGGTGAAACATTTGTGGCTAAAGTTGGTATCTACAGGTTTTATGTTGGTATTAAAGACTTTATATGAAACCCTATAATGTTTCCACAACAAGCTTAAAATGAAGCGCAGTCTTAAGGTTTCGATCTACAAGATTTCAAAGCATTAACCATTTCGCAAAATCTGCCCTGGTATCAACACTTACCAATTACTCTTATCGAGCGAAAGGACCATCTGGGACCTTTCTTGAGACAGAAGTAATATCGCTTCCTATTTGGAATTAAATTAATTCCGGCCTTGTAGAATATTTGGTTCCATTATGTTTCCTTTCAAAACCATCATTCGCAGACATTAAGGCTTCTCCGAGACAATTCGCTCTATTTGGTATCAAAATAGCGAAGAGAAACACCTGGAACTTTCTTCGAGACAGAATAAGATATAACTCCCAAATCGCGATAAAATTCCTCCCGGTTCCCACTTTCTTAGGTGCCACACAAAGAGAATGAAAGATACTAATAGATCAGAAGAAAAATATACCCTTAAGACCTTCGTGATATCTTTCAGCCCATCATCCTTTTAAGCTTGAGCAATGGCATATTATAGTTCCCAGCTCTACCACATCCTCACAGTTCTTACCGAAATCCGAAGTGCTAGTCATAGCCCTTATATGTCGTGCAATGATTTTCAGACTACAGCTGTCCATTACTAAGTAGTAGCAGTTTGATGTCATCTATAGATTGAGTGACAAACACCTTGCAGTCCACTTTGCCTTTGCAGGAGTTGTCAGTATGGTCCAAAATCCAGCCAGATAGTATCTTGTAGTAGTGATTAAAACCTTCTCTCACAAGTTTGACCTTGACCTCATTTCCATGCAGTTCGAGTATGAAACACAACCTTACTCAGGCCTATTTTATATTCATCTCTCTATGACACTTTAGCACCTCCTCGGCTGATGCTATTTGTTATCAATTTTCATCCGTTTAAGACCGTCAAAATTATAATATTGTTACGTTTTTACCTTTTAAAAACGGGGTTTATTTCCTTTAAATAAACCGGATACTTTTGATTGCAAAAATAAAAGCAGTTTTAGTAGTTTAAAATTGTAACAACTCTTTATTTATTTAGAATGCACAACAACAACAGAATTAAATAGTCACTCAGTGTCTTTATACACGTTAATCAATTCGCAGAAATGCACACGAACGTTATAATGTACAAACACACATGTACACGACAATCGATGTCAATCGTTGTTAGAGAACAACGACAATGATCAACTCAACTCACGACTGCAGTCTCTGCCACTATTTATACACACGCCATCTCTCGGGAATCTTCTACAAAGCTCTTGACGGACAAAACTCGTATGTTCGAATTCCAGAGCCTTCAATGTCATTGCCAGCAACACAAACATTTAGTGTTGCCATACTTACAAACAATGTCAATGATGGACGTGCCTTTAAACATGATGAATGCTGCAGGCAGTCGTTACAGACTGTTAAATTCAAATCGTCATTGCACATTCGTAACAATATTAAGACATTCCGATTTAACTCATGAACTAATTTTCTCTGAACATATCCATGCGGAATGAGACAAAGTAATTAGAACAAGCAACTGATGATATAACAATTTAAATTGATCACGTTGATCTAATGACGAAGATATTCGTAGGATGTGGCTTGTCTGTAAAGACTCATAAACTTCGAAGTAGTGATTCGCCGGTTTTCTAGTTCTTTTGAAATCAAGTTGGTAAAATTTCTTAAGCATTACTCAACAATAAGAATTGAGTTGAACATCAACTACGAAATCCGGAAGCAAATGATGATCACGATTGAAAGATGCCGAACGTTCTGGACGCCCGTTTGCTCACAAGCGACCATTGGAGTGTTTGTACGAATATGTACGAATTTTTGCGCCGTTTCGTGGATTCACCACAACACACTAGAGATCGAACAACAGTCAAAACAAAGGGTTTCTCGGGGTGCAAAAGAAGGTCAAGGCGGTTTTGTCAGCCAATAAAGCTTTTAGGATGCACGCTGTATAAGCCACATTGGCTACCTTCAAAAGAGTAAAACAATGGCGAATATTATGACAAATTATTGGTTGAATTTAATGAATGCAACAGTGCTCACATATGCAGTTTCCATGAATTAGGCTACGAATTGCTGCCTCATCCCCGCTATTCTACGGATTTAGCCTCTAGTGGCTATTTCTTGTTTCTAAACCTGAAGAAATGACTTGGTGGAAAGAGATTTGACTCTAACGATGAAATCATCTCACAAACAAATTCCAATTTTGATGACCTCGACAAATCTTATTTTTGAAAACCTGTGTTTCATTAAAAAAGTCACGCATTTATGAAATTTTCAATGCAGTACTTTGTGAATAGGTAAAAAACCTTTTCACAAAAAATTTATGAGTAAATACTTGCCCAGAATACCTCTTAAATATTGAACTCAGATACCGGCATTTTTTATCAGATACATTTTTCGGGCGATATTTTTATTTTGTTTATCGTTAACGGTAATGTTACACCAACAGCACTACTGCCCTAGCAATAATTTAATATTAATAATTTTTCGTTTTTTGGTCTCAAACAAACATATGTCATTGTGCCACATTACGGAATTTCCATAATAATAAAAATAAAGAATAAAGACTGAGCTTATGCGCTGTCAGCTTTAAGAGATTCTACAACAAGTTACTTGCAATTTAAAAATCTATAATTAAATATTATGCTATTGTCTAAAGACTCGACTGGTTTTGTTTTTGTTATATTAATATACATATTTGCCATGCTTTCTATTTAAATTTGATTGACTCCCTATTAAACGGGTTTTAATTGTATTGACATTATTAACATAATAACATAATTTTAATAATTTGTATAAATTATTTTAATTTTTTGGCAACACCAAATGTGATGAAGAAACAATACGAGAAAAAAAAACGCAGCACGACGATTGCTTAAACTAAAAAAAAACAACTTAATTCGATCAACAAAAGTTTCGCTTTTGTTTGTAAATAATTAATACCACTACATAGGCAATTGAGTACAAGCACGGGTCTCACTCGTTTGGCCACTCTACAATGCTGCCAGGTATTCCCTAAAAATTTTAAAAAAGTACCCTAAAATCCTCCAAATTATTTCTTTACACTCTTCAATTTTCGTCTAATAAATACAAAAGAAAAAAAAATCCACCAAATCTAGGTTAGAATTCTACCCCAACTGCCCAGCAGTTCTAGGAGACACTCCCGAACTAGTGATTTTAGCCATCATTTAGGGTGGAAACTAGTTACTTCAATAGCTGCGTTATTAGTTATTTTAACACGTGCATGTCCTAAGCAGGGGATCTATTGACCCTTTTTGACTAAAATGAGGCTGTCTAATAGCTGTTCCAAAGTAGTCAACGCATTGGATTCACATACTGGTTAAATATCGTCAGTTACCTTACTAGCTACCTAACTGGTAACTTGATCAGCTACATAACTAGTTATTTTAACATGTACGGATGCAAATTGGCTTCAACTAGTCAGCTAAAAAGACATATCATAGGCAGTCCAATAAACGATAGCTTAAAAACAAACCTTTCTTCGACAACTCTCCAATGGACTGCTTCTGGTGGGTGAAATAACTTCTTTCTAAAGTTCAGTACGAAATAAACGTTTAAAATGACTTGACCATAGGTTACTAAGAGACACTAAAGTGACTATTGACTTCATGCTATGTTACATGGGATATCAGTGTACTTAAGCTAAAATAAAAATTAACTGTATGAGAATTATATCAAACCAATATAAAACCAGTTTGAACGAATTACTCCCAAAACGTTTAAAGCGACTACACTCCAGATTACTTAGAGACACTTAAGTGACAATTGTCTTCTCCCTAGGTTACCTGGGATGTATAAAGTAACCAATTGTCTTCTCTCTGCACTACAAACAGCACATACGTGTCAAATGACCGAAATATATTAATTAGAGTCAAGTCATAAGACATTTGTGACGATTACTGTCTATAAGGGATACATTGACTAAGTACTTGCTTAACTGCTGGGTGGCAACACTGTCACTCTCGCACTCATCTAGCCGCACGCATACATGCGAGCAAGTGAAGCGCGCTCATTGGAATTCCAGTAATTTGTACTCGTGTGTTGTTGTTGTTGCTTTAAGCATTGAACAACAATTTTCACTTGTCGTTTTGATGATTGCTTTTGGCCGATCAATTTTTATTTTTGTTTCTACATTGTTTAATTTTTTTTTTTTGTCTTTTGGAACAGCACCATCAATAAACGATCGATTTTGATTTAAGCCATTCAATATAGTTTTTTATTATTTTTTCTTTTGTACACATGCCTCTGTGTGTAGATTTTAGTTTATTTTTTTATTTTAAACTTTAAGTGTGTTTGTATGTTATGTATATGATTGTTGTAGTTGTTGTTTTTCTTTTGGTCTAAAAAAAAACAAAAAAAAAAAAAAATACAACAACAAAGTTTACTTTTACCTCAATAAAAGGGCTTGTTTCATGCTCGCTAGCGTGAGTTTGTGTGTTTTATTTAAATTAATTTTGTTTTTCTTTTAAAATATTGCTTTACACTTGAAATTTTGTCTTGTTGATCTTTTGTTGCGAGGGCTGGTTAGAAATTGTTAAAGCATATTCATTTGGGTTTTTAAACTCAAGCTGTCGTTTGGTTGACAGTCTTTGGACCGAGTGAGATTCGGGTCGGAGCGGTTATTATTATTGGTTTTCATTATGGGAGACTGTTCAATACTTTTAAATTATAGAATTAAAACCATATGTTTCCTGTACTCTCAAAAATATTCATATGCATTTAAAAACCACAATCCAAAAATTTTAATAAAAATTTTAATCTCAAATAGTATTTTGAATGGCTTATAACAATGCGTGATTAATTAACAAGTTAATATTGAGTACTTAACACTTTTCCTTATGATTTCCTAAAACCTTTGAAATATGGATTGGAACTTTAAATTGGAGTTATTTCTTCAATTGTGGATACTATGGATAAGGTGTCTCAGGTTAATAAGTTGGGACTGTCGTTGAGCAGGGGTCCTATTTTCCAAACGGAGTAAAATCATTTTTAAATCGCCATTGAATTTGTCGTCATCACCTTGCTAGCCAACATGACTTTTTAAGGCATTGAGCTGGCTAGAAACCACAACTGTTTCCACTTCTAACGGTTTTAACGGGACAAAAACTCATCCGCATTGTACGTAGGTTCGTTTCAATTGTCAAAGCTAAATTGGTTTCAAACATAGCTCCCATTTTTAATTATTAAACCATTCGTCTTATGTTTGTTGGCCACCGACACTCTACAGCCATCATATTCTTCTAAATATGGTATGAATTCTACCCAAATTAACCGTTAGAGGGACCAGTCTACTAATTAAGGTGTGGCTGCTTTTGAGCTTTTCTATTTAGAGCCAGTGCCTATAAGGTTTCTTAGGTGGAGTCTAGTCAGATTTATGCCAATTGTTTACACCTCTTGAGAGGGACAATGGGCATCTCATTCAAATCTAAGGTAGTCCCGGCGTACGCAAATGCGTCAGCTCTGCAGTTTACCTTAATGTTCTCATTAACCACAAACCAATATTAGGGTAACCGATGAATGTCTCGTTTTATGTGGATACTGTGGCGCTACTACGAGTGTAGCCATAATTTCGGCATGACTGATGGACAGTCTCCCTTTCATGTGATCTTGATCTATCAGGATTGTCGTTTAGTCTTCCCCATTAGATTCTAAGAGCTTAAGCTAGGATTTTTACGTAGCCCATTCGCTCATTAAATTGCTTTCTTCATGCCTTTGAATTTGTCACAATTTCAGCATTCCATCATATGAGTTTTGCCTTTCCTCTCCTGATAGTTTTTCTGCAGGCTTTCTCTGTTGCTTCAGCTATGACTAAAATTGACTTATCCTCAATAGAGTCTGGCAACTTAGGTAATATGTTGTCCAGTACTTCAGCAGAAATATATCAATTTGTGTCATTCTATTCATACTGTTACGAATGTGCAATAGCGATTTGAATTTTACAGTCTGTAACGGCTGCCTGCAACATTCATCATGTTTATAAACACGTCCATTAGTAGAAGCTCCTACTCATCAACAATGTTGATAGCATGCGGTTACTAGCATTGTTTATAAGTATGGCAACACTAAATATTTAAGCTGCTAACATTAACATCGAAAGCTCTAGAATTCTAATGTTCTAGTTGACCGTTAAGAACAATCTCGACTACTCGGATGAAGATGGCAGTGTGTATAAATAGTGGCAGAGGTGGCAGTCGTGAGTGGAGTTGCTCATTGTCGCTGTTAGAGTTAACATCAACAGTCGTGTGCATGTGAGTTTGTACATTGTAAAGTTTGTGTGCATTTCTGCGAATTGGTAAACGTGTATAAAGACACTGAGTGACTATTTAGCCTGTTGTTGTACATTTTAAATAAAGAGTTGTAACAATTTTAAACTACTGAAACTGCTTTTTATTTGCAATCAAAAGTATCCGGTTTATTTAAAGGAAATAAACACCGTTTTTAAAAGGTAAAAATGTAACAATACTATAATCCCGAATAGGGATTAATGGCAGCGCGAACTCTGCACAAAGCAGGTGGACCAACGAGTCTTCCTGTGTAATATCTTGATCTACTTGGCCCGTATATGATGCCAGCAGTTCGAATCTACTTATGCAATTTCGTCGAGAGCAAATAAGGCTAATTGTTTCCTTCATTACAGTACACTGTATAATTGGGACACATGCTAAAAGACTGGGCCTATGGTGCAATGACTACTGTTGGAGCTGTCATAATGAAGAAGAGGAGGAGACGGTGTCCCACCTATTCTGCCAATGGCCGGCTCTGATAAACCTGAGGGAACGCATTCTTGGAATTCCATTCCTATCATGCTTAGATGAGTTATCAAGGATGAGTCTTAGACGAATCTTCCTTCATTAGGGAATCTGGTTGGTTTAGCCTGGAAACAATGGACGTATGGTAAATACCCAGCTGTTTACGCCTTTGGTATCACAATGGGATCAGTTTTTTGAATGGACCCGAGTGAGCTGCTTGAAGAGTGGCTGCCCATGGAACCTAGCCTATTCATGAATGGTCAGAGAAAGATCAGTTCTTACATACTTTCCAATTTGTTTATTTTCGACTATGATGTTGAAGAGCGACTCACATCTTTCGTTGATGTCTGAAGTTGGATCCATTATTTTAATTAACAAGTCTTGGTTTATTTTCAACTATGAAGTTGAAGAGCGATTTACATCTTTCGTTGATGTCTGAGCTGACCAATATATGCTTCGACATCTGTTCAAATCATATGAGGGATGATGATTTAGTTAGAGCAGGACCTTGCATTACTTATTATAGAATTTCGTGGTTCTTAACCATTGTCATGTGCCATATAACCATTCTAGTAGAACATCACCAAATACTCCTTAAAGGTTTTCACGGGGTTCCCATGTGGTCCGAAATGTACAAAGCTATATAGATCTTTGATGAACGATTTTTTCTACCGCAAAGTAATGGAAAATAAATTAAAGGTTAAACAAATAAACATTTTGAAAGTTATAGCAATCTTTCAATCGGACTGAGATATTCATTTTCTATTTATATCTTGTAAAAAAGTTTAAAGTAGACATTTTCAAAAATCGCCATTTTAGGTAACTTCTTTTTTCAATCACACGAAAATAGAAATTATATGTGTACAGCTTATCTAATAGCCCTCGTATATTGTTTAAACAATCAATGTAATTGTATGTGGATTTTAGTTATGAATTTTTATATCAAAGAAAATATGTATATAAAATAAAATGAATGAAAGACTTTGAATGAATGTCCAGTATTTAAGTAAGTTTGTGTGAATATTTTTTTGTATATAAAAATATGAACATAAATATGAATACAAACAAACATCTATGTATTTATGTACAATATATGAAATGGCATAATTTTATTTTATGTATATAAGTATGTAGAAAATATATATAAAATGCATATAAAGAAATACATAGTATTGCAAGTATGTATGTATGTATATAAAAAAAAGCTCATTGTAAATTAGACACATTGACTTTCATGCTTCCGCGTTTTACTGTTACAAAATATTATTTTATTTTATTTATGATTGCGTGCGCCAACTCAACCAAATATTATTAATAAAATATGTATCTATATTTATAAATATATAATTTTACATTAAGAAAACACAGACTCAATTAACACTTTAAGGTGTTTCTTTTTTTTGGTTTTGCTTGTTTTCAAATTCAATTTAACTTATTATATTTAATTGAATACATATTAGTGTCTATAAAATAATGTAAATGCTTTTTAAATAGTTAATAACATAGTGATACAAAAGTGAATGAAACAAATATGCAGGGCTTCTCATGTAGCAATTCTGTATAAGCAACAAAGCCCCAAAAATTCAAGCACTTGAACATTTTGTTGGAATTTGACTTGAAAGCTAATGTAATTATATTTTTAACTTGAAAACTATTTGAAAAATTAAATATTTTTCAAACAAAAAACATATGGCTTGTATTTATGTTTCCTTTTTACTGGAGAATGCTATTGAAGTAAAGTGTAATACAACTGTAATTCAATTGCTTGACTATAATTCAAGGCTTTAATTACACTTGCATTCAACTTGAATTCCAGTAAAAATGCTTATTGGGGTAGCAGTCCATAGAATATGGAAATACTTTTTGTTTTTCTATATCACTGTGTTTTAATGAAATAATAAAGTTACAACTTCAAAACATCATAAATACTTATATTCTTTAAAAACTAATTTTGACAGATACCTTTTAAACTGAAAAATATTTGTAAAAATCGGTTGGAAAATGGCTGAGTTACGGTAGTTTAAAAAAGTGGGTTTTTTGAAGCTTAAACGATCGTAACACTGCCATTTTTTCAAAAAGTCTCTACTTATTTAAAGGTATAACACTCATCATTCAAATATGCTATTTTGAAGTTGTAACTTTAAGAAAATCGTTGTGACCTAGAAAAACTATAAGTACGATGGCATGTCAATAAGTCCGTGACTTTTTTAATTTTCCGCCACTTAACTGAAAAGACAACATTGTTCCTGTCAACATGCATCTGCCAGTTGACTCCTGTCAAAATTTTAACAAGCTGCCTCATTTTGTTTGTGTTTGACAGCCATTGATAGCAGACTACCGCGTGACTTGAGGAGAAAATTAAAAGAAATGATTTTCATGTGCTCATTAAGCCATTATTACCATTACTCAAACCAAGGCTAAGCTTGAACTATGCACCATCAATTTCAATGGTGAAAAAGGATTTTACTGAAATTTGTTGTGGCCGTACAAACAAGTGCGAGAGATTGATCACAAGGCTCAGTGGTATCAATTTTGAATGATCAATTGGGTATGAGAAAACTTTCCACAATATCAATGCCTCATTTTCTCACAATCCACCACCAACGCAATCGAGTGACAACTTCGCAATAGTGTTTGGCGTTGTTCAATCGCAATATGGACAAGTTTTTGCGCCGTTTCGTAACCGTGGATCCACCATAACACACAAGAAACCAAACAGCAGTCAAAACAGTGGGTTTTTCGGAGTGAATCGGCGCCAAAGAAGGTGGTTTTGTCAGTCAAAAACTCATGGTGACCGTTTTTTGGGATGTACGCGGAATAATTCACATTGGTTACCTTCAAAAGGGTAACACAGTCATTGGCGATTATTATATCAACTTATTGGGTCGATTTATTGACGATTTTAAAACAAAACTATCGCATTTGGCCAAGAAAAATTTATTTTTCAACAGAACAATGCATGTGAACACTCAGGAGCAGTTTCCTTGGCAAAAATTATTAAATTATTCTACGAATTGCTCCTTCATCCGCCCTATTCTCCGGATTAAGCACGGAGTCAATATTTCTTGTTTCCAAACCTGAAGAAATGGCTCGGCGGAAAGAGATTTGACTCCAACGATGAAATCATCTCACATACAAATACCTTTTTTGATGACGCTCGACAAAGCTTATTTTATGGAAGGGATAAAAAAGTTTATAGAGATCAAAGGAGACTATGTTGAATAATATAATATCCATAAACCTGTGTTTCAGTCAAAAAGTCACAGACTTATTGACCCGCATTCATATTTCTGAATTCTATGGACTTCAATAAAACAGAATTGCATATTTATGTTGTAGCGTAGTTTAATTGAGGCCATCAGCGCAAAAGTAGTGTAAATCTATGTAGGTATACACTAGGGTATTCAATTAACCGGGTTGTTGGTTTAATCGGTTAATCGAGCGAATAATTAATCGGGATTTAATCGGTTAATTTTTAGATTATTCGATTAATAATTTATATATGAATTTTAAATTTAAAAAAACAGGAATTTTGTGTACTTATTTAAGCATTTCAACCAAAAAATAAATAAATATTAGCGAAAGTGAGATCCTTTTTATACGCACATGCGTTTTTTTTAGGAATTTAGTGAGATCTTCTGAAATAATCTTTTAAGAAAAGAATATAATTTAAAAGGTTTACTTTAAAATGTTTTTTCTTTAGTTTTAATAAAACTTGACTTGGAAAAAACTCTCTCACTGATTGTAGTTGTTGAAGAAATCAAAAGTAAGGCATGAGAAAGACTAGTTCTTTGTTCAGTATTTTTTAAGCATATAAAATCATCAATTATACCATTGGAGTCCTTTTTGGATTTTGAATACTTTAAATAGTTTGGTTAAGTACTGATAAAGACTCGTTTTAGTAATGTCTTCAGTTTCGTCTATTACCATGTCTTCCTTCGACTCGTTAAGACAAATTTCATCATGGAACATTATGAGCTATACTTCAAAAAACTATTGCTAGAAGCGAATATTCATGAGTTAGGAAATAAAATTTGTGTGTTTGAAACTATATTTCTATATAAAGTTCCAAAAAAATAAAAATAAACTTCAGTTAATCGACACAAATTAATCGGTTTATTTGTTATTTGAAAATCGCCAAATTTAAATTATTTGAATAGTTAACCGACCAAAATTAATCGGCTAACCGATTAAAGGTTAATCGATTGAATACCCTAGTATACACAGTTGTCAGAAAAATGTTCAGTAAATGGTTAACAATCATGTTTCAACATGATCGTATTTTCGAGATTTTTCTGACAACGTTGTAAGATCTGACAACCGTGTATTATTAGCTTAACCTACTTTTTTTTGGATGCTGTTTTGGTGTTACATACAGTCCATATATTAACAACCATCAATACAAAGTGGGGTAAGCTACCTTGGTATTCAAAAGCAGATGGAACTGACAAAAGAGCTTTTGCACAGAGCATAATATAACAAAGTAATGTAGCAAAAGTGGTGTAAGTTAATAGTTTGGGGTTACACCACTTTTGCGCTGTTAGCCTCAATTATAGTTTACAATGTGTTATAACAATAGGATAATTGATTGAAGCTTGTTAAGTTAGTTAAAAATTGTGCAAATTTTTGGTGAAATTTTTATATAGCATTTCGATTTTTTAGCTTGATATTTTGTAAATAAGTTTGAAACTAATGGTATGACAATGATTTAGACACTTGGATATTTCCTCCATTTTGATGCTCACAAATTATTTATTTGATAGTTTAAATATTGAATTATCTTGATTTTTGTTCCCTTTCAGTTTGACACAACTGTTATTGAGCAAACAGTCTTTGGCCAAGTGACATCAAATTCAACATGAAATGTATTTCAATCTTATAAAGTTCATTAAATATTGCATGGTTAACAATTCCGAAATCCATAATTAGCGGCCCTGAAAGATGCACACAATTAACAAAACTTGCAAAAATATTGTTTTGTTGTGGTCGAATTGTTTGTGAAACCTTTATTTTTTATTTATCTTAATTAATAGCAATTTAGAAATTAGGCAAGTAAAATAAATAATTGATTTTAGTTTTTAATTGCACTCGAATAACAACGACAAAATATGGTAATTCAAATGATTGAAATTAATTTGAATCGTTTAAAAGAAACAGTAAGTAACTACTGTGTATAAATAAAACATCGAATATTCTACAACACAGTCGTTCCATTTTTTAATAAATTATTTGAAATCTAATTTCAAATAAAGACGTGAAATAATTAACGTATTACGTAAACTAATTAATTTTATTAATTCAGATATTGAATACTCAACTGCTAAATTATTGAGTACTCAATTCAAAACCATTGAATACTTAGTATCCAGTAGTTAAAGATATTGAAATTTTTCATCACTATTAGTAAAAAGTATTTTGATAGTTTTTAACAAAAATCGTTTTCAATATTTAGCTTAAAGTAAATGTAGTTTGGTAAAGGGTATATAAGATTCGCCAAATTTGAGTTTAGCTCTCTTACTTGTTGAAACTAAAACCCCTTTCAAATGAGGTAATTATTTGCACAATTTTTGTGTTTGTTGATGTCAGAGGTCATCGGGTTAATGAAATTTTTTTTTTTTTTTCAAATTTGAGTACAGACTTGCTTGTTTACGGTAAATTGCCTAGTGTGAAAGGGGTATAAAGAGTTACATCCAGTGTTTTAATATTTGCTACCAATCAAACTATATTTTCAAAAAGCTGCTAAAAGTCATTCCTTCCTTGCTAGACCTGGTCATTAAGCTCGATATTTTGTTAAACATTTTCTCATACACAATTTATTTGAAAATAATTTAAATACATATTTCAAATAATTAGTAATATTTTTTAACAGTAAAACGATTCATAGCAGTTTAAAAAAAAATTAGTAAAAGATTTCTAATAGAAAATTACCCAACTTTTTCTGTACGAGGTCATATTGTTTATGTATAAATTATTATAATTTATTTTCGAATTCATATTCATAAATTTTGTTAATATTTACTTAAAATTTTTAGGAATATTTTTCTGATATAATAGCAGGTGTATTCCTAAATGGTAGTGGCGTTTTACTTAAAGAAGAAAAATACAAACACTACACAAATTTCAAATATTATGAAGTCAACATAATAAAGCGTAGGTTTTTTTTATATTTTTTTTTAATTTCATGTCTATTTCTATATTTACATACAAATATATTTCTAATTTGAAACTTATACAATTGAGTCTATGTATGTACCTACTACTATATAACCTTCTCGCATATGTATCATATCAATATCATTCATGAAAAATAAAATATATATATAAAAAAAAAAAAAAAATGAATTGAAAAAAGTGTTAATTTTTTAAGTACTCCACAAAATTTTGCACGTTTCATTACATTATATTTTAGTTAGTTATTTAAACTATTATTGTTGTATTTGAGTTGAGTATGAGTACAAACGATTGTGAGTATTTAGTAGTACATACATACAAAAGCGTCTTTCGTAAATATCTGATGTTGAGGTTGCTGATGAGGGTAGGGCCTGACTGAAAGACACCATTTCTCAAGGTGGCCACTTGTGATTACTTATTTCCAGTCAAAAATTAATATTAAAAAAAATTAGTAATTCATTGCAGTTTTATTGTAAATTACAAATCATTGGTGCTAACCTTCATAATATTTTTTTTTTTTTTTGGGAAATTAGACATATACCTAAATATAGAGGATGTTGAACTATGTTTTAATTTAACTTCATTAAGTTATATTCAAATATAATTTGTTCATTCAAAATTAGATTTTTCTCAAAGAAAATTTAATTCCCAAATATGAAATGAAAATCTCAATTTTGGGGATTTTTCACATATATTTTGGAATTCATGTTTTTATGTTTGTTAACAAAAAATCATTATTAATACAATTTAAAATCTACACGGGATTTTTTTTAATGATTTTTTGAATTTATTTGTTCCGAGTTATTTAAAATGAAATATAAAAAAATAAAGAATATTTTTACCCAAACCAATTATTAAATCTCTTATATTGTGTATTAAATATGTACTTAAATAAATAGGAGTTAAGGTCAGTTGTAATTTTTCATTCAGCCCAATTATGAATAAAAAATTCCCCGGGAGTTTTTTCCCATTGAATTTGAATAGAAAAAATGGGAAAAGGGAAAAAACTCCCGGGGAATTATTATTTTCATAATTGGTCTGATTAAAAATTTAAGTTTTCTCCAAGAAACTTTAATTCCCAATTAAAAATATATTTTTTTTTTTTGGTATTTTCCAATTTTTTTTTTTGGGAATTTAATGTATTTACCTTGTTTTTCACACAAATTGCTTCAAATTACTAGTTTCTTAGTAAAATGGAAATTTTCTCAAAATTTTATTCCCAATTAATAAAAAAAGCTATTTTGGGGATTTTCAAAACATATTTAGGAATTCAAGTTTTAATGTTGTAAACAAACATATATTAGTAAGACATTTATTTGGTTAAAAAAAACACAATTTTAAGTTAAATTAAAATAAAATTATTTCGTAATACAAGGGATTTTTAGTCAGATTTTGGGAAACGATTTTTTTAGTGATTTTAGAACATAAAAGTAAATTTTATATATTATTTACAAGAAACATTATATAAAAAAATGGAAAATATAAAATTGCGAAACTGAAAACAAAAATCCCTTAAGCCGAGTGTCCACTAGTAAGTCACTTGCGGAAGAACTTCTGCAAGTATTTCCGAAAGTCTGCTTCCAGAAGTTGTTTGTATAAGTTATTACGACGAACTTGCGGCAATAAATTGCACACAATGTTAATAAAGCTTGCAGTAAAGTATGATTTTGAGATGACGCCATGTATTTCATTTCATTATAAAACTCTCACTTGCTAACATATATAACTTTTTTATCCGAACTGCGTTCGGAGGTTGTTCATTTTTCTTTTGACCTCTTCTTCTTTTTTACCAAATGTGTTTTTTCGCTACTCCAAAGGAATTTATTTTTGTCCATTTTTATAAATTTGGAAAAGAACTTAAAAAAACACAAAACTGAAGTAAGAGAGCTATATTCGGCTGTGCCAAATTATACTTTAAAATAAAAATTTTTAATTTTTTTAGGTAAACAAAATTAAATTTTTTTTTTTACAATTGTTTTTAAAAATTAAAAAAAAAAAAATTTCAAATTGTTTTTCAAAATTAAAATTTTTTTTTTTCAAAATTTAATTTTTTTTTCAAAATTGTTTTAATTTTTTTTTGAAATTGATTTTTTTTTAATTTTTTTAAATTTTTTTTTTCAAATTTTCATTTAAATTTTCCAAAATTTTTTTTTTTAAATTTATTATTGAAAAAAAAAAATAAAAAAAAAATATTTGTGGTAAAAAAAAATATTCGGGTTAAAAAATAATTTTCCCGATTTTGATTACTATAGCCTTATATAAATCGTTGCAATGGACTTTGTAATATCTATTAGTAATCCATATATAGATAAAAAATAGGCCAAAAATCGAGTTTATCCCTGTTTTTTCCTTATATCTCAGCCATTTGTGGGCCGATATTCTCGATTTTAAAGAGCGACCGAGCCGGAAGAATTTCCGATATATTGATGTATCAATTATGTTTTTAAGTTATTTGGGGGCTACGGAAAGTTGATTTCAACATACAGACGGACAGACGGACATGGCTATATCGTCTATGCTATAAATAACGATCCAGAATATATATACTTTGTGGGATCGCAAATGAAAAATGTAGAAATTACAAACGGAATGACAAACTTATAAACAGAAGAGAATACAGCAAAGCGTTTACCCGACATAAGTATACCCGACATCTTTTTCAATTCTTCAAAACACTTGCAGTTCACTGCAAGTCGTTCAAGTTACTTCCAGCAAGCAACAAAAACATGTGTCCACATGATTGCTGCAAGTAACTTCAGCAAGCTGTGACTTTTGAAAGTCGACTTCTAATACGTGTTTACTCGACAAACACTTCTGGAAGTCACTTCTGGAAGCAACTTCCACAAGAAAACTTGGTAGTGGACACACGGTTTTAAATTGATTATTTTGTTTAATAGTGGGGAATTAAGGGACTTAGGTTGTTTTGGGGATTTTCAAAATATATTTATTGCAGTTTAAAAATAGCTTATTAATAAAAAAAAACCCGTTACAATTTATCTAAAATCACTTTGATTGTCTCTTTACAATAATATGTCAATGGCGCCAACTGTCAGTTTTGTTTTGATGTTGCCATGGAACATTACTTCTCGCGAATAGTTCGTAATGCTTGTGACTATCTTACGAAATTTATCACGAGTAAGGTGATACAACCTCCTTAATATTGAGTTTATCTCGAGAACCAGAGTCAATTCAAAAAATAAAATTTATAGGCTAAAGGTAGGGTTGGTTACACATGTCAAATATTTGACCAAAAAGACGTAACCACTAAATAAAATATATTTTATTGTAAGTCTTTTATTTCAAAAACTCCTTTTACTTAGGACAACTCAAGACTAATAATTAGTTTTAATTTATTTGACGCTGTTTGATCTTACAAATCACTTGTAAGAGCAAACAACGTCAAACAAATTTGTACAAAAAAAAGGTTACGCTTTTTTGAGTAAATATTTGCCATGTGTGACCATAACTTTAGACTTTCATTAACATTAAGTTGTGTACTAACAAAAATTTTACAAAAATTAGTGATACTTTATTAAACTAGTAATCACAAAATAAGAAATCTAGTTATGAGTTACTAATTGGCAAGCTATTAAAGCTAAATGCCAAGATATTTCACAGTTAGTCTGTCTCGATTATGCTTTCGTATATGAAGCAGGTGCTATGACATTTTGATTTCGAGTAATAATAATGCTCCACCGTATTATTCTTCACTAATGAGTTTTGAATGGGCCTTCACCAGATTTTAGTTTTATGTGGTCCGCCACCAGAATTTCCAATGAGTTTTGAATGGGCCTTCACCAGGTTCCTATTCACAAAATGCCTGTATAAACTGAGTCTTCTAATAACCTCAAATCAATGTTATAACAAAATGAACGCATGTGGAATACTCGTAACATAAACGACTCAAACGGTTATGAGATGTATAAAATCAATATCAATGCGAGATGACACGCAGAACTCCCGAAAGCCAAACAACAAAAATGTCTACACTTGATAAATTTTTGTCATGATAAACGTAAAAATGTTTGTCAAGATAAATAATTATCATTATAGTCCCCATTTATTTGTATTATTACTTCGTTATGACAAAATTGCACGCAGAAAAAAAATATAGTTGTGCATGTTTACTGTAACCATTTCAACATATTTATAAGTTTTTTACAATATTATAGTCACAGTAACTATTTATATGATTGTGTTAAGAATAATATGGTTAATTTACGACTCACATTATTGTATCAACCATATATATGGTTACAGTAAACAAGTATATGTTTGTGACAATCATTTATATGATGAAGGACTTACCATATTATGTTGCTCTCGGCTTATTGATATCATAATCATTATGATATCAATGATAAAATTATTCATTATAAAAATGGTTGTCACAAACATATACTTGTTTACTGTAACCATATATATGGTTGATACAATCTAGTGAATCGTAAATTAACCATATTATTGTTACCACAATCATATAAATGGTTACTGTGACTATAATATTGTTAAAAATGTTGAAATGGTTACAGTAAACATGCACAAATGTTGAAATGGTTACAGTAAACATGCACAACTATATTTATTTTTCTGCGTGTGTTAGTGCTTTTGCTCCTACAACTTTGTCCTGATATCAAAGGGAGATTACAGATACTGACGGCATATGCCAGCTAAATTGAAACACTGGCAATATGTTCTCTCTAATGTTATTAACCCACCATGAATGGGAATTTAAAACAAGAAGAGGAAAACATAAACAGCTGTTGGAATTCTCTTTACGGACAAAATACTTAAATACATTTCATTTAAAAACTTATTTTGGGAATTGGTGTATTTTCATCTGCATCTATTAACCATCCTAAATAATTTTAAACGATTTTATTTAGTTTTCTGTGTCGCTTGTTAAATATAAATCTACATACAAGATATTTTGTCAACATTTTTTTTGATGCTGTAATACACATCTCGAATTTTTTTTTTTTTTTTGGTTTTTGTTTTTGTTTCTTTCATATTTTTGATGACCACATATTGACCATGAAATATTTATTTTTTTATCAAATGCCAAAAGCTTTCATTCATTCAATTAACTAGTAGTAGTTAACTGGTGATGGGCTTTGAATGATAAATGGATGGATATATAGATAGATGATGGTTCGATGGTTGGGTTGTCATCATAATTTTTTTTAGTGTGTATTTTCTTCTTCCTTCTTTTTCACATGTAAAGCGTAAAGCTTAAAAGACAATTTCACAAACAACGTGATAGCTTTTTTATGTTTAAAGAGGTAGTTTTTTTTTTGTGTTATTTATTTATAATATGAGATCTTGGTAATTAAATTTTTAATTACGTTATGTGTATGTATGTATGTATGTATTTACTCTTGATTAGCTGAGTGTGTGTGACCTCCTTGCTTTTTACGCAGACAAATATAGTACGACATATTTTTGTCTTGTCGCTTTTTATGGTTTAACAATTAAGTAGTTTTTTTTTTTTTTTTTTTTTTTAATTTGAGAAATCACAGGATTACTAAAACGCATTCATTACGTTAAAATATTTAAATCATTAAAAACAAAAATAAACAAAGCTGAAAAGCTAAATGAGAAAACAATAACACGGTATTGGTTAAATATTGTAAATCTTCATTCATTCATCTCTTGCTTGGCTTTTACGTTTTCTATAGCTTTAGTTTGGTATCTTGCAGTTGTCATCACAGGGGTCAATGATGTTTTGAAGGTCGTTCGTTCATTTTATTTATGAAAAGAAGAAAAAAAGATAACAAACTTTTGCAGTTTATGGATAAAACCTTGAAATGTTGTTTATATGTAGTTGTTAACTTTCATGAAATTCTGGAAAAATAAATGTTTTAATGCGTTTTTTTAAACAGGAATGAATGCTTTTTTGAGTTTTTGTATGAATAGTTTTTTTTAGAAAGAAGTTTTAGTTTGAGATTATATTAATAAGTTAAGAACATTAAAGCGTGTGTAGAATATTTAAACTTGTTAAGAGGCAAGTTGTTTAGATAGTTGTTTAAGTTAAAAATACTTTTTAAAACATAAACTAATTGGAAACTATACAATGGAAAATTATTTAATTTGAATTGTCATATTTCTACATACATATTTCCTTTAAAATTTAAGTATGATTTTAATTGTAAGGATCACAGGTGTTCATGGTGATAAATGATGGAAAATTTTTCTACAAATTACTTTTTGATGTTATTTCTTTTTCAAAATCTTTCAACTCCGTAATTACGAAATTTTAAATGAATAAGGAAAATATAGTAACAGTTTTTCAACATAACTTTATTATTTACAAATTATTTTTTTCTTTTCCATATCCAACATAAAACTAGTATTTTTTCTCAACTCAAGTTTTAAAAGAAAGAGACACAAAACATTTTAAAAAAATCATAAAACGTTTATATTGAACTTCAATTTTTTTTTTATATCTTTACTTTATAACTGTGGTGGGAAACACAAAGTTTACTAAAAAGTAATAAACGTGGTAATTCCCCAACGTGGTTTTTGAAAAAGAGGTGACATTGGTTATTTCTAATAAAAAAGACATATTATACATTGCCTTATTTTCCCTTCGTTCATCGAAATAGACGATTTACCTCGTTTCCACAACCCGAGTCTTACTCGGCCAAAGATTGTCAATATATTTCTCTCGGTATTTCATTAATTTCATCACGAATATTTTGTTTGTGTTGCTCAAGCTTTTCTGGTTTGTTTGCATAAACCTTGCTTTTCAGATATCCCCGCAAAAAGAAGTCCGGAACAGTCAAATCAGGAGACCGTGGAGGCCAATCAACATCACCATTTCATGAAATAACTTGTTGTGGAAAGAGATCTCCCAGAAATTCCATTGTAATCCTGGCTGTATGCGATGTGGCACCGTCTTGTTTATACTACATGTTAATCAAGTTTTCAATCATATCACGATATCGTTCCCCATTCATAGTTACACAGCTCCTGAGCATGGCATCGAATTGAGGTTGATCGATTGTTTTGAACACTTTCTTGAGCAGCAGTAATGTTTTCAGCCAATCTTGCAGTATGTTGTGGTCCATGCTTGGGCCTATTACCTACAGACCCTCTTTCTTCGAAATCATTCACTAGTGCGTTTTTATTGCACGTTGTTTCTCCCAAAAATTTCACGTAACTTTCTCATCGTCACAGTAATCGGTGATTGATTTTGATAAAATGTTTTAACGATTAAAACACCTTGGTTTATCGAATAATTTTCCATAATAAATTTGCCACGTGTCTACTTCACGACTGCCGGCGGACACCCTGTATATAATTTCTTGACATTCGAATAAGAACTGAATTTTGTTGTGATTTTTTTTTTAAATTTTTAAATTTGTACTAGTCGCCATTTCAACTACGAACCCTTGTAAATACAAATCAACTCAAAAACACCTCTGCAATGACTATGTGAAATTTCATTAGGATATCTCCAATCGTTCACGAGCTACTGAATTATTTCCAAAACAAAAAGTTTCTAAACCACGGTGGAATGTATCATTATTATATTTCTTAACACTGACAGCTGTCATTTTATAAACTTTTACACCTACTATTTGATAACCCTTTTCTTTACGCAATTTTAACTACTACCTACTTTATATTAAGGAAAGAATAAATTATTTTGTTTTAGCAAAGAAAACAACAATAAAAAAACTACCACTTTACAACAACTTTTGTTAAAAAGCACGTTGTTTAACCAAATTTAAAATATCTGAAACATCTATATAAAACCTCAATTATCGTCAACATCATCGTTATTATGAACATCATCTGCTCTCATCTCTTTACAAACGTTACTAAAGTTGGTCAGTGGTGATGATCATGGTTGATAGTAGACATTATTAAGTTGATGGTAATAATTATTATGAATTTTTTTAACTTGGTTTGCTTATTTTTTATTTTTTTTATTAATTTGGAATGTTCGAGTAAATAACACACACGCATGCAGACCCACAGATATCAGACAAACGACTTTTGGACTTTTGTTTGGCAGAATATGTATGAAATACGAGTGTGTAACTGTGTGTGGTAAAAGAGTGGTAAAAGATGAAGAAAGACATTAAAAAAAAGTATGGAAAAAAAGAGGCAAAAAAGTTTCAGACAAAAGAAGAAGAATAAGAAGAAGAAAAAAAATCAGCAAAACTCAACTGAAAGAAAGCGAAAGTGGTTTCTTCATGGTTGCACAGTTGATCAAAAAATGTATGCTCGCCTGGTGATGTTGATGATGATGGCGGTTAGAGTTAAAGATACATAATTTTAGTTGTTTTTTTTTTAATTTTCAAAACAAGAAACCGTTAATAATGTTTATTCGCCTTTGACTATCTCAATGTTTGTCGTATTGTCTTTCTAACTTATTTGATTATAGAAGATTGGTATTACAAAAGAAGAAGACAACAACAACAACAAAAAACTCGACAAACATCAAAGCGTGCGAGAAGAAGGTGAATTAAAATTATTACATCAGATTTGCTGAAAGTAAAAGAAATACAACAAGTTATGTACAGTGTTGGGCAAATGTTAAAGAATAAGACATAATAACAGCACATTTTTATTAAGAACATTGATTTTATATTGTAACAGTTAAATTAAAGAATATATGTAAGAGCAAGTATGTATGAACTTGTATTATAAACAAACCAACCGTTGATATTTGTTGTACAGACAGAGTTGTCATAAAATAGTAGGTGGATTTTATGACAACTCTGTGTGTTCAACAAATATCAGCTGTTGGTTTGTTTACAAAACAATGTTTGTAAACAATGTTTTATTTCGTTTAAAACTAATATTTTCTTTAATTTAAGGTAAATTATAAACAATTCGAGTAAATTTTCTTAATAATTTTTATTACATAAGGGATTTCCATAGTTTACATTGAAATTTGTTGTTGGGGTTGGCAGCTTAAATATATTTAGATGTTAATTTAATTCAAAATAAATTTTTAATTGTTCTTTTTTTACAAAATGTAGAATGAAAACAATTTGGGAAAGTAATTAACGGTACAGAATGATACAGAAACCACAATTATCGATTTTTTTATTTGGCCCAAATACTCAATCAGCTGGAAAAAAGTCATAACTCGCTTTTGAAAAGCCGTACTGACAGGAAACTTGGAACGTTTATAGATTTCATCAATATAAACAATCTGAGAAAAAATTTTTGTTTGTGCATGAATGTGTGTTTTTGTATGTAAATTTTTTCGTGGGTTTGTTTGAAGCCTATAAACGGCGAAACGGCTGTACCGATTTTCCTGAAATTTTCACACCGTCTTTCTGTATGTGTGGAAGGAATTAAAGGCAATCTTTCATTAAAAAAAATGCCACGGCCACCTTAAAAATACAGCTCCTTCCTTGTAATGGACATGTTAAACTCTAAATGAAATAAAAATCGTTGAAGCAAAAAGTGGCAGCTATTTTTAAACAGTAGAAATCTACATATATATATATACATATAAGGACTGAGATCGACAAATTCTTAACACACGCTTTTCATTAAAACTTTTAACCCAAGTATTATTTGATATTTTTTTTTTTGATCAAGTTATAGCCAATGTTTAGGACCCAAAAGCAGACAAAATTTCCCAAAAACTTCTTGGTATGGCAAGCAATATGCAGTTGCGCCAAAAAAGCCAAACATTTGTTACAAAGGGCTCTATAAATACCGAAATTTACATCAAGGAATGTTTACAAAAAAGGATGCTTCCATTCATAAGACTTCTTAGTGTTTCCACTTATTTTTGGCCTGATTTGGCATCTGTCACTATGTTAAGAAAGGTCTTGAGTGGTAAAAGAACAATAATGTGGTATTTGTACCAAGAGAGGCAAATTCTCCAAACTGCCTGGAGCTAAGGCCAGTGGAGAGATATTGGGCTCTTGTTAAAAGAAAATTGAAGAGCACAAAAAAAGTGTCTTGTTCGAACAAAGTGACAGAAATCACTACAAAAACCATAATGGAAGGGTTTCCGAAAAAGGTTTAAAATGTCATCACTAGTGATTAGAACTATAAAAATATATATATATTTTTTTTGTTAATTGTAATAATAATTTCAATCAAATAAAAAGAAAAAATCAAAACTGTAAGTTAAGTGGTTTCGTTTTTATTAACATATATGTATGTTAAGAATTTTTCGATCTCAGTCCTTAAACATAAAACTAAAGTTTAACTCTGTTAAATTACCATTTAAAATTCTAATAGAATTTAGACATTGAACAAATATTTCACAATGTATCAATGCTAGTGTAGCTAGCATTACTTATTCGTTTTTTTTTTTTTTTTTTTGGAGGAAAATAAAGCTATTTATTATTCAGAAGATATAGAATTTGGAGCATAAAAAGTTTTCCAAAAAAAGGATGTTTCTCAACGAATCTGCACGCAGAAAAAAATATAGTTGTATAGTTGTTTACTGTAGCCATTTCAAAATTTTTACAAGTTTTTTAACCATATTGTTACGATTTTACCTTTTAAAAACGAGGGTTTATTTCCTTTAAATAAACCGGATACCTTTGATTGCAAATAAAAGCAGTATACACACGCCATCTCTCGGGAATCTTCTACAGCAGCCCAAACATTTAGTGTTGCCATACTTACAAACAATGTCAATGATGGACGTGCCTTCAAACATGATGAATGCTGCAGGCAGTCGTTACAGACTGTTAAATTCAAATCGTCATTGCACATTCGAAACAATATTATAGTCACAGTAGCTATTTATATGATTGCGGTAACTATAATATGGTTAATTTACGATTCACATGATTGTATCAACCATATATATGGTTACAGTAAAGAAGTATATGTTTGTGAACCATTTTTATGATTAATAATTTTATCATAATATGTTGTTCTCAGATTATGATATCCATAAGCCGAGAGCAACATAACAATCATTTAAAGAAATAAAATAGTAAGACAGGAGTGGGAAGGATTTCTAACAGTAACACGTACTGCTCTTTTGACTTTAGAAACTTTTCAATTAGAACGAATTTGTATATCACTGTTTGTTTCACTTTGCAAACATTTTTTGTGGATGCGGAATTAAATCATAGCAATAAAAGTGATGCAGTACATACTTCCACTATGTAAATCGTCAAAAACTTTAAATTTTAAAGTCATTTCTTTAAACAAACTAAATTTGGTATATTTTAGAAATTGGTGTTGTGGTGCGTGATGTTTTTGATTCCAAATGACCTAAAAAAATAGATTTTCATTACTTAGGGCCGTTTTCTCATTAGGTGATTATCTTTTTTCCCAACGAAAAACTGCAGATTAAAGAAATTTGGCTTTCTCAATGTCTTATTTGCTTCTATTCTATCGCAAAGCTAACCCGACCTCATCTGCCAATTATTTATTTATCGTACAGATAAATAAATAACAGCTGACTGCTGTTCTTAGTTTTTATGTGTTTGTGTTTTTGTAAACAAAATTAAATAGATTTTATAAAAAAAAGTTTAATAACATTAATTTGATGGAGGACGAACTCAAATAACATGAGTTCCAAGTGAATGCTGAAAGAGTTTATCATGCCAGCCCTAACTACTTGGCAGACATGGAGGATAATGCATTTTTCAAAAGATTCCGGCTGTCGATGGCCACATTAAACAGCTGATTTATGTAAACATGTTGTCACTTGAAGGCAGGGTTCCCACCTTTCACATCTATTTTGAGAGGTATTGCCAACAGAAAATAATGTTTTTTGTCGGTATATTGAGAAAGCCAAAATTGTTTACGGACAGTTTATCGGCCTAATAAATTTATGTCGACATTTAGTAACAGACAGTTTGTCGATACATTGAGAAAACGGGCCTTAGTGGTATGCCAAAAATTACTAATGTACATATATTTGGTGCTGGGTGGGATTTAAAAACATATATCCTGGCATCACTGGTATGCAAAAATGTGATAATTCTCTCTAAGCTTTTCAAAAAATTTTGCCCCTCACTGTGCTGACAATACATAGTATTATGAGATATTTGTTTCTTGTTGGGTTGTTGTTGTTGTTGTTATTGTCGTGTGAAGAAAAAGCAAACATAAGCAAAGAAAGTTAGTTACCATAATGTTGTTGTTGTGGCACTTGTTGTTGCTATTGTTTGTTGTAGCCATTGTAAAGCGTCGAGTGACTGTGATTGAGTTTAACTTTTTTGTATTAAAACTTTAGTAGTTAGTTGCATTTAAAACTTTTACGTACACGGTTGTGAGCCACACAGCAACGACAAATTACGATATTTTTTTTAATTGTTTTTTCATTACACACAGAACTCAATCACGGGCAATTGCGGGTTAAACGTCAACAACGTCGAGCGTTATCAAACATTTCATATAATTTGATTTGTTTCCCTTCTTCTGGGTTTTGTCTTTATGAAATTGGTGTTATTAAACTGTTTTAAAATCTTTTAATAACCTCAAGTGGTGACTAACTTTTTGAAAGAGGGAGATAACAAAGTAGTTGATTATTAAATAAACCATTAGTCAATGGATTTTCGGAAAGTGTTATTTATTATTAAACACAAATTGAAAAGATAAAAGAAATCAAAATAAAAGTAATTTGTGTTTAGTTTATACAAAAATATAAGTGATTTTTTTTTATTTGAGAAAATGACCAAGTGCTAGTTTTTTTACGGTTTTTATTAACGTTTGCAAAAACCAAATAAAAAAAAAAAAATGATTCACATTTAATTTCAATTTGTTTGTACTTGAGACATCAGCAGAGTCAGTTAATCGTACGTTTGCACTCACTCGATCGCATACATTTTGTACTTTATCAAAATAATTGTGGACATATCGACAGAAGAACCTTAAAACACCATACAAAGGAAAAGAGTTGACTATTTAAAGTATGCGTCACTTATCAGCATAAATTCTTTATAAATTTATAAATATTTGGTATTTTTGTTTTTTTTTTTTTTACTTATTCCCATTGTGCATGTGTATGTCAGTGTATGTATATGTAGTTAATGTGTATGTTAGTAAAAGTGTGCGCTGTTGTTAACATTAACATTAACATACACACAGTGAATTGTTTATAAATTGATGATTGTTTTTGCTAAAACGCCTTTTGTAAAATAAAATAAACCCAAAAACAAAAACAAAAAAAAAAAAAAAAAAACAACAACACAGAGAAAAACCCTTATATACTCACATTTAACTAAAGATTAGATAATAATTTTATTCAATACATACTAAACTACTAAATACAGAGTTAAAAAAATCAAAATAAAAAATATAAATATCAAAATAGAAAAAAAAACGTCTCAAATAGTTTTGCAACTCTGGCGTTTGTGTGACTGTGTTTGTTTGTTTCTTTGTGTATTATTAATAATAATTTTTAATCAAATCAATTTAAATAGTGAATATTCACCGGTTGTTGGCTGAAAAGGAGGGTTTGTTGCTGCTGTTTAAGCCAAGAAATAAAATAAAATTATTACTGTGATTTCGGATTATTGTATATTTGTGTTCGTAACTAACAACAGGTGCGTGTGTGTTTTTTTGTTGAAAATAATTTTCAGTAAAAAAAAGGTTTTTATAAATTTAAATAAGTATTAAATTGTTTAATCGTTATACCTACTTTTTTTTTTTTTTTTTTGTTAAATTGCTGGTATTAAAAATAGTGTTTTATTGTTTGTTTTTTTTTTGTACGATGGAAAAAAACTTAAAATAATCAATTTGTTGAACTAAATTTAGAATTTTACAGCCAAGTGAAGTTTGCGCTTCATTAGCTTGAATAACATACGTTTTTTACTCCCTTTTTAATACAAGGTTTTTTTTGTTGTTGTTTGAAATGCAGGAAATTTATTATAATCCTTAATGAGAATTCGTTGTGCATATTTTTAAATTCTGTAAATTCTGAGTGCAGTGTTTAAAGTTTGTTTGAGTGACAATATTTTGATGACAAAGTTCTAAAAAATTTTTAAATTGTTAATAAAATCAGAAGCTAAATAATTAGGTATTTGTTTTGTTATTAAAACTTCAAATTTCTTTTTTATGAAATTCATTATTAGTGGTGAATTTTTAAGTTTTTTCTGTGTGTTTCAAACAATAAATGACAGTTTTTAATGTTAACTGTTTCCCGCCCTTTTGGAAACAGACGAGGACAGAAGGGAAGATTTGCAGGTAGCCCTCTATGTTGTTCTTGTAACAGTAAGTCTGTTTCCGAGAGTTATTTCCTGGTTAGACTGTTTCCGAGAGTTCTTTCCTGGTGAAAAAACTTTCGGTTGAAACAGCTATCGCAGAGTTGACTATCGAGTAATCGAGATTCGGGTCGTTCCGGAGCGAATATCCAAGTGTTTTGGGAACGAGTGCTATAGAGACTTACAGTGCTATAGTCGGCAGTGCCGAATCTTATATACCATTCAACTTAGTAAATTGAAGAAAAATAAAACGTTTGTGTTGAAAAAAACTTTGTTAGAATATTTGTGATAAAATTATTTTTTGGCTGCAATATTGTTTCAACATCCACCTAGAAGTATACCAATGGATTTGCAATCAAACTTCAAGCAATTTTGAAATTTGGCCAGTGAAGAAATCTATTGAAACTGGTTTAAATCGCTACATTTTTCACCTATCCCCCATACAAATGTCCTTCCCAAACAAACAGATAAGTGTTATTAAACTCATTCCCGAGAGACTTTAACGTTTATACATATTGTGCAAATATAAACCTCGATATACAATTCAACACAAACAAATTTCAAATATACAGAAATCCATTTTAAAATGAGCGGTCCATAATAAGGTTCAGTTTCGAAAAAACTTTAATGCGCATAAATCTTTTACATGAAATTTAGCACAAATATGGTTTAGAATTTTTAGCTCCCTGATTCAAAAACATGAACAGATAACAATTTTCAAAATTTTGTATGAAAAACACTCAAAAATTATTTGAAAACTGAGTGATTTTCATATAAATTTTTCAAATATTCAGAAAACTAGAAAAAAACTCAAACAAAAAAGTTACACATACGAGTGTTGTTTTTGTTTTAACATAGTTTTTCTTACTAATACATTCTCACCACTTAGGTTTTTTGACAACTGAGTTAGGTCTTTGACAGAAGAGTTTCCGTTCTATGCATAACATAGAGAAATGTTCAGAAACAAGAAAGAAAAGCAATTTTAAATTTTTTGTATGAAAAAAATAAATTTTTCAGACGATCTGTACATGATGAGTCATAACTCTCTTATGGGTCCTAATTCCGGAAAACACTTTATAGCTAATAAATCTTTGAATAGTTTCCATCTAATCCTTAATTACGCTACCAAATTTTAAGGGGTCGTGTTAATATTCATGTATTCAGATCATAATTGGTCATAACTCCCATAAGCCCACTACTGAAAATGTTTTAGTGCTTAAACTTCTTTGAACATTTTAGTAATCGGACAATTAAGTAAGGATTGATTGATAATAGGTTTATTAGATGGCTTATCCTAGGTCTAAGCTCTCTAATCTTTATATGTTTTCATTGTGTATATACTGGGTGTAGGGTATCATATAATCGGGCTTAACTGACTATACTTTTTTATATTTTAATTATTCCCAGTGTTTTTGTTAACAGTTTTGCAATTTATTTTGATATTTAAAAATTTTTCAATTTCGGGGTACTGAATTTTGTAATACAATTTTATTTTGAACTTGAAATCCGCACTAAAAATATTCTGTAAGTTTTACTCTTCTATTGTATATGATTTGAGCAGTTCGGATCAGTAACTTATTCTTTGTTTCCTAAAAAACTTGATGAATACTTTTTTTTTAATACCTTAATCTGTGATAATACATTTTGCCGAAAGTTAGGTTAGGTCAAGTCTTAATAATCCACACATATTTATTATAATTTATGAATTGAAAATTGATTAAATTTTGAAACAGGTGGATTTAAGTGGATGTCTATATCTTATAAAACTGGAAAATCTTGAAATAATACAATGATTAGATAGAAAGCAGACTAACTACAATAAAATGTATTAATAACAACTGGAACAGTTGCTTATCATAAATCAAGTGATCAAAAAATTAATAATTTTTATGAATTTTTATTTTTGTTTTTGTTATAACATTTTTTAATTACGCGTTATTTAAACCGTGAAAAATTTTCAAATGAATCAGTGATTTTATGAGCTGGAAATAAATTAAAAAAAAAAGAAAATAGATTGCTGATGTAATGCCATGTTTTTTTAACTTAAAAACCTTTCTACAAAACAACTACATATATTTATTATAAAAATGTTTTTTGGTTACACTTGGCATTTCTGTCCTAGAGGGAAGAGAACTGGCACAAAAGTAATCACATGTTTGGTTGTTTCTGCACGCAGAAAAAAAATATAGTTGTGCATGTTTACTGTAACCATTTCAACATTTGTGCATATTTACTATAACCATTTCAAAATTTTTAACAATATTATAGTCACAGTAACTATTTATATGATTGTGGTAACAATAATATGGTTAATTAACGATACACATGATTATATCAACCATATATATGATTACAGTAAACAAGTATATGTTTGTGACAACCATCTTTATGATGAATAATTTTATCATAATATGTTGTTCTCAGATTATGATATCCATAAGCCTAGAGCAACATAATATGATAAGTCCTTCATCATATAAATGGTTGTCACAAATATATACTTGTTTACTGTTCAAGTTCCAAAACTTGACATTTGTAAAGGGAACAATATCACTTTAACTTGACATTGCACTTTTTGACAGATCATAGATCTACTTAATGTTAACTGGTTTTAGTTATTGTTACAAAATAAAAAAAATTCTGGGGTCGGCTAGGGATTTTTTCAAATTTTTAGCTTTTATTTCCAAACATTTGTTCAATATAAATTTATTCAAAGTATTGGCCATTGTTAACTATGACCTTTTCCCATCTTTCGGGCAACATATGGATTCCGAGCCAAAAGAACTGCTCATCTTTTGAGGCCAATATCGGATACAATGTTCCAAATGTTCGATCAAAACAAATAGTAGTCGGACGTGGCTTGGATTCCGAGCCAAAAGAATTGCTCATCTTTTAAGGTCAATATCGGATACTTTGTTCCAAAGTGAAGCATATCCCAGGGAGAGCGTTCTGCTTAGATCAAAACAAATAGTTGTCGGACGGGACAAGGTCTGAACTTTAAAGCGGCTGAGGCAAAACTCTGTATTACAACATGTGGCCGAGCGTTGTCATTTTAGAATATAACGATTTCATGTCATTCTGGTCGTTTTTCGGTCAATGCGCGCTTCAAACGAATCAGTTGCGTTCGGTACAGGTTCCCTGTGATGGTCTGGTCACATCCTCATAATAGATAGGAACCTTTTGCTTCCACCACATACAGAGCATTACCTTAGCGCCATGAATATATTTGGCTTTGATAGCGATTCAAATGGTTGACCGGGCTTCATATACGATCTCTTACACTTCAGGTTTTCGTAATGTTTCCATTTTTCATCGCAAGTAATGATTCGGTACATTATTTCGAACATTCAAATTCGTCTTTCCAAGATGAATCCTACTGCTCGCAAACGTTTTGAAATTGTTGCTTGAGTAGCTCCCAATGCAATGATTTTGGAAGCTCTTGTTGAGTTTGACAACAAATTTCATGAAGTAATGCTTCCAATTCTAGGTCTTCAAATTTCTTTGGTTGGCCCGGGAGATCTTTGTCTTCCGTGTCAAAATCACCATATCTGAACCGCACAAACCATTGCTCCCACCTTGAGACCAATGAAACACATTCACCATAAGCTTTGATGAGCAATCGGTGTGCTTCAGCGGCACTTTTTTTCAAATTAAAGAAGTAAAGACTTCCCGCATATGACGCTTTGTTCGAAATTTTCGAAGCAAAACAACCTCTGTTATTTACACTATAAAGTTCAATAACTAAGTGAGAATAAATGAAACAAAACAAAATTCTCTTTCAAAAGATACGCCATCTACTGTAAACCTCAATATAAAATTTCTTGACATTCAGATAAGAACTGAATTATTGGTGATTTTTTTTTTAATTTTGTAGGCTCGAGGTGAGCAAATTGGGGGGGCCGCCCAATAGCCCCCATTTCAACTAAGAACCCATACAAATCAATTTAGAAACATGTCAGCACTGATTATGTGAAAATTCATAAAGATATCTCTAATCGTTTAAGAGCTACCAAATTATTTGCAAAATAAAAAGTTTCTAAACCACTGTGTATTGTACGTGTTTCCCCCCCTTGGGGCATGGATAAGCATATTGGTGAGCTCCACACCTTGATGTTATGTCTCAAGGGGAAATATGAAGCGAAACCGGGGCTCCGAGGCGCACGGGCCTCATTCCTGGTAAGAGTTAATTTATTAACACGCAGCTGACTAGAGTCTTATCTAGTATAGCGGAGGTCCTTTGCCCCAGGACTTCGGTCCTGTAGGACCATTGGTGAGGTCACTTCGATGAGCACGCTATGGTTGTGGTTAAAACCCAAAGCGGGGAGAAGATCGTTGGTTAAAGGACTGATATTTGGGCTAGTGCTTAATTTCGGACTACCAATTGTATCTTACTAGGTGCAGTTGCTGACTCAACAGAGCCATTGAAAGTAGCAGATAACCAACTGGCATTTGTGCTCAGGAAACGTATTGAGGCAGTAGCATTCGTGATGTACTGGTCGTTGGGCTTGGTTCTCTGTCGAGGTCAAAAGTGTGTGATAATAGTACACTCACTTTGACTTTTATCGGCAGGGAGCTTTTGAAGTCAGAGACCATACATTGGACTGGATCACCAGGCCGGATGTTGCAGCTTTGATAATTGTCCTGGGCTGGTCAGTTGGCTAGTTAGCTATGGATGGCAGGGATTAGATAGCCCGAGCTCTCGAGCAAGGGGATTGTGCATTGATCTGTGCAATCATTGTACAAGAAGTTGCCAATTGAGTGTACCTTGCAAGTCATTCAATGGCGGTGATAGACGCTTTGTCTCTATCCGGTGTTAAGACCACCATGCGGTTTAAGCCTTCGCGGCACGTACCCATGTAAATCTTAGACACGTTGTGTATTGTACGATAGTCTGAATATGAACTTAATGTTCAAGCTGTTTTTAATATAGCAAAACTTCCTACGATTTATCAGGTCTTGGATAATTTTCATATCAAATTTTTAGTATATCTTAACACATAATAATAATAATCTAAAATAATTGATTATGGCTATTAATCTTTATATACTACACTAAACGTTAAAGGTCATTATATTTTTTTATAATATTTTTATCTAAATTTTTCAAAAAACTTTAAATTTTATTTAAAAAAAAATTAACTGTTTTTATTTATTACTTCAAAAAAATAACAGTTTTTTATGATCTTCTACCAAAACGTTTATTGTATTCTTAATTAATATTATTTTACCGCTTCATATAATAAATATGTAATTGTTTATTAGAATGTTAAAAAATATAAATTTTAGAACTTGTCTAATTATAAATGTATAAAACATTGTTGTTGTTATAATATTATTGTTGTGTTTTTGTTATTAAATATTACACACACTTGTCATGTTATGAAATTCTAGTAGTATTTTCTGCTGAAAAAAAAATAAAAAAAAAAAACACAAAACGTGATTAAAAATTACAACCATATTTTTCAATTAAAATCTCACAGCCAGTGGCTCAGGAAACACGTTTATTAAATTTCCATTCGGAAATGTTAAAACAAACTGTCCAATTGTTGAAATAAGGAAAAATAATCAACAAATATTGTGAGAGTTTAACAATGTTTTGAACTTGCTAGAATGAGGTGGGAGTGTTCTGTTTGTTTTGTATATGTATTTTTTAAAGGCAAGCATTATTGATATTTTTATTTAGAAGCTTCCTAAAACATAACTGATTAATTCTGTAATTGATTTATTATCCTAAAAAAAATGTTCTTGATTTGCATCTGTGATTATCTGTTATCAATTCTGTTAAAAAAAAATCCCATTTAAATTTTCATGTTTATTTATTTAAATCGAGAAAAACAATTGTTATTATTAGAAATTGTACTTGTACTCGTTGTGTTTAAACACATTTTTTTTGTATTGTACCGAAGTATAAACATGAAGTTTGCGTGTCTAAACAAGGCTAATTTTGTTTGGGGTATGTGATTGAAAACTGAAATCACATTGCAATGTTATATCCGGCTGAGTTGTTTCCAAAATACCCTTCAAACATTCGTAAATATTTAAAACAAAAAAAAAAAAAAAAAAACTAAAAACTGGGTGGGACTGTCTGTCATATTAGAATATTATAACACAAACAAACATATAGGTACAAATACTAATCGGAAATATAAATATTTTATGCCAACACAAAATCAGTATTTCTCAAATTAACAGACTTAATGACACATGGATAAAAGTGGTGTGGTGTTTATCTTGATTTCATTATTTGACAATAGCTAAACAATTTTAATATTACTTGATTGATTAAGGCTAAAAAATTTAATGTAAAAATGTAAATAAACCAGTGGTCGGCATAAAGAGAATATGCTCTTCTGATCAGCTATTGATTGTTAGTTGTTTATTTTTTTTTTTTTTTATAATTTTTATGAACTTTGTTGACATTGCTTTTACTTATTTACCTGTAAGCCTTTCATGTTCGCTCCCTGGTATTTATGAGTGCCGATCACTGTAATAAACACAAATACAAATTATTTGCATTTTTAAATAAAAATTAATTTCCACATAGTAATACTCAAGTTTTATAGTTTTATTTAATTTTAGATAAGCCACGATAACACATCGTCAAATTTCTATTAGCTAAATTTATTAATTTACAATTGCATGACATGAAATATTTTTATGTTTCTTTTTTTTTATAAATGACCACACGCCTTGTATTATTTTGCAACTAATAATATTTTTATTTCATTATTTATAAAATTATATCTACACTAACTCAAGTCTAAGTTTATTGTAATAATTTTTAAGAACAGCTTTCCTTCAGCATTTGTTTGGGCTCAGTTGCTCCGTTTCATTCTCATAATAGAATTCTGGAATTATACAATTGTTTTATAAATGTCGTTGCTCATTTCTATTTTAACAATTGATATAATTTTTCAATTCAAAAGATATTTGATCAATTCACAAGGTCTGTTATCATGTCATATTGTCACAATGTCCTAATATTTCACAATGGTTTTTATTGGTTTTCAAGCAAAAATGGTCTAAAATAATACTACTTTCTATGCTATGTTTATTGTGTTATCGTAACGAACCAGCAGAGACCAACACCGAATGCCTAAGAGTCGGTTAAGCCGAGCCGCTGAGTCGTGGTATATTAGGACATTATGACAATATGACGGATAAGAGACCTTGTGAATTGACCAATTGTAACATCTGTTTTTAAATAGTTGTACAACTTTTTTGAACTCGTACAAAACTTCCACTTTCCATCTCTGAATTGCATATCAATTTATACTGAATGTAAATTTTTAAAAAGAAGAAAAGTACATTTTTCGCTGCATACAACATCACAAGGAAACATTCAGGTTTGATATCACATTGAAAATACTTTGAAATTTAACATATTCTCAAAGTAAACATTCAGTTTTAATATCACTTTGAGAATAATTTGAAATCGAACCTATTCTCAAATGTTTGATAACGATCTACTAATCATTTAAGAAAAGTAGAGTTCACAACAAAAATTGTTCTCAAATTTTAAGACTTGTCTGTAAGTTTAAGAATAACTCGAGAAAACGCCATTAGCTGCGTTTAATTTGGTTAAAAAATGTATCCTGGAGAGAACATATAAGCCTTATGTACAAGTCTTATTGACACTTTTGCCATTGTCTTCACTTAACCCTAACTGGTGTCGACATTTCCAGTTATGTAATTGGTATCGGGGGTCCAAATTGACCGCCATTGAAGAAATGAAATATTAACTGTTCTAAATTAAACATAAGAAAATGTTTTTGTATATAACATAACTTTTTTCTTATAGTAGCCTTTTTTTTAAATAATTTGAGTAAAAATGTTGGGGTCCAGGGTTAAATACCGAAAATTCCTAAAATGGGGAAAATATGATAGAAAAATTTTGTTTTTTTTTAGCTCTGCCGCTATTTACTGTTTAATATCTTATTAACTTTTAGTATATTTAAACTAAAAGGGTTTTCCTACAAGAGGTGTTATTTTGAATCACCCGGTATTTCGATAGCTGTCACTTTTGCAGCATTTATTCTTTGACATTTGACAAGTAGAAACTACGCCATTACTAAAAATGGAACGATACACGCTTCAACATCACATTGAAATTATTAAAATTCACTACAAAAATGGTGAAAAACTTGTAGTCAAAGTTCGCAAAACTAAAGCAATTTTGGGTCGTCGTGAAGCACCTATACGAAATTGGTGTAAAAATTTGAGCTGTTGAGACAAGTTAGTGATGTGAAGAATAAAACCCGTGCACGTCGCTCCAGAACAACTGAGAATATTGCTGATGTAGCCCAAAGTGTTGAAGAAAACCCAGGTTTGTCTATTTCTCGTCGTTCTTTGGAATTGGGCATTCCACAAACGTCATTACACCGTATTTTGGTCGGAGTTGGATGATATTGATCTGGACAACGTTTACTTTCAACAAGACGGCGCTACGTGCCACACAAGCAACGAAACCATTGCTCTTTTACAAGAAAAGTTTCCGGACCGTGTTATCTCTCAAAGAGGTCACCGAGATCTTGTGATTTAACACCTTGCGGCTTCTTCCTTTGGGGCTATGTGAAAGATAAAGTCTACGCCACCAGCCCAGCGTCGATTCAAGACCTCAAAGATAGAATTCGTGAGGCTATCGAGAGGGCATAGGGCAGCCACTTTGCGATTTGGTTATGGAAAATTTCATGTAAAGGATATGGTGCTGTAAGCGTGCTTGTGGAGGCCATTTGGCTGATGTTGTTTTTTATTATTAATGGCATATCTTCCTCTTTATTATGAAATAAACATCCGATCATATATCTCAAAAATGCCAATTTTCTTTGAATACCAAAATAACGCCTCTTGTTGGAAAACCCTATATATACATATAAGGCCTTTCAAAAGTACATTTTTTTTATAATCGTGGCTTTGCTTATTTAAATATATTTAGATAAATCTGAAATTTGTTCTCCAAACACCATTTGCTTTAAGTTTTCTTTCCGAAACATTTACAAAATGTATACGAGCACAAATTCAAATCAACTCAAAAACACCCCAGCACTGACTATTTCATTAAGATATCTCCAATTGTTCAGAAGCTACTGAATTATTTTCAAAATAAACGGTTTCTAAACCACTGTGTTTCGTAGCTGACCAGAAAATGCATTTCATGCTCCTATTGATTTATTTGCATGTATTATTTTAAAATATTACAAAAAAAAATTGAACTTGAAGCCCAATTAAAAATGATTTATAATTAATATTGAATGAAATATATTTTTTTTTCTACAAATGAAATAAATATTCCATGAATAATTTATAGTTATTTCATTTAATTTCATTCTTGCACTATTTCCTTATTCAATTTAATTGTTTTACACAAAAAAAAAAAAAAAAAAAAAAAAAAACAACACAATCCATTATCTAATTAATGCAATTTCTGCATTCTTAACATTTGAACTTGACTGCGGTTTAACAAAAAAAGAAGAATACTTAAATAAATTATGGAAAAAAGTTTAAACTATGTATATATTTGGAAATTTTGTTGATTTTAGCATAAATTCAAGGCTAATTTCTTTATTCATGACGAAAGTTGTTTGTTTTTAATACATATATTTTTTATTTTATATGCATGTATAAAAATATTTAATAAAATTTTTTTTTGTAATTGTTTCAGTTTAATTAATCAATATTTTATTTCTTTTGTTTGCTTTCAGGTTTTATATTTAATATTAAATTTTAGATTATATTTTTTTATTGTTAACATTTCTACCTGTGAGTTTGGTAAGTTGAAGAATTGTTTTTATTTTTAAAATTATTATTAACTTAAGTTATAACAAACGCTTTTTAAAATGTGTCTCTAGAAGGAGGAAATTAAATTTCACTATTGGTTTTTGTGCATTATTGCCAACTAATATTATTATAAACTGCATTACCGGCAGTAATGCAGTTCAGAAAAAAAAAACATGGCGCCGCAATGTTTACATTGTAAAAGATAAACAATAGCCTGGAAGACAAAACAATATAAATTATTTACACGTTTTAGTTAATCA
Source organism: Calliphora vomitoria (assembly GCA_942486065.2). NCBI lineage: Eukaryota > Metazoa > Arthropoda > Insecta > Diptera > Calliphoridae > Calliphora > Calliphora vomitoria. The sequence continues at coordinate 18,601,108 of OW818029.2, forward strand.
ATCTTCTTTTATTAATTAATCACACTTATTTTCACTTTTTTAGTCATTGCTCAAATAAAATCAATATGAAATCATTGACATTTTTATTTGTTTTATGATTAACATTTAAAACCTTTGGTGTCCCTAATTACTTTTTATAATAATTAATTAAATTCCAAGGGCACACAAAATTGTGTTAAAAGATTTTTCTCGAAATTGCATCAATTTTATTTACATATTTGAAATAATTTCAACATTGCAGGTCAAATTTCAACACCTCCTATATTGATGATTAGTTTTGATTTAAAGTTTCACATTTAACAATTGCTTAACATAAAAATAAATCAATATTTATTTATTTGTTTCACCTAACAAGTGGGTCACAAAATCTTACGCAAATATTTTTTTATGTTTTTCAAAAAACATAAACTAATTTTTTATTTATTTTATTAAATTATGCAAAATTTAGCTAAAAATAATAACGTATAGTTTTTGTTTTGTGTTTCTATTTGTTTGCAAAAAATATGTATATATTAATTTGTTTGTTTTTTTAAACAACAACAAACAAAAAAAAAAAAAAAACTTCAAACATGTGGTTGAGTTTTTTTTTTTCAAATTTTTTTCTGATTTTATTTGGATTTTTATATGGGTCTTCTTTATTACTCTCCCCACCAGAGAAGTCATGACCTAAAAAGTATGTCTGGGCAAAAACGAAAACTAAAATGAAATAAAAATTAATAAACATGTTAAAAAAAAAAAAAACTTTTACACATTCATAATAAAATTAATAAAATTAAAATGTTTTAATGACATTTGAGTTCAAAATGGCAATGACATACACATAAGTTGTTATATCTTGTATACAAGTAAAAAGTAATTTAATACAATAAATAGCATTTACTATATTTTCATAATTATAGTTAAATGTAAAAATGTTTTAAGGTTTTATGGTGATTTGTGGTGTTAATTTTGTGCAAATTTCAAACATAAACATAAAAATTATTTAAAAAATGTTTGAGAACAAGTTTCATAACAAACATACACTTTAATTGAAATTAAATCTCGAAAATGTTTAGTCTTGATTAGTTATCCTAATTTCCCAGACTTCCCATTTTCGGGAAATATTAAAAAACTCTGGCCCATAATCATAGTCAAACAATAAAGAGTCGGTTCTTTTTAAAAACAACATTAAAATAAAAACCCGCTTTTTATTATTTTCCAACTATAGTCAAAATTAAAGTATGTTTTAAATTGAACCGACTTTAACTGGGTGTCACCTCAAATGTAGAAAATGTTTTCGTACAATATACAAAAAAATATAGTTAAGTGGCATCGCTGAGCAGCTGACTTAGAAAATTAAAAAAAAAAACACAAAGTGTCAAACAATAAATGTAACCGGGCAGTTTGTGGTGGAAAAATAGAAAAGGAAAGATTAATATTAAATGTATGCTATTTTGGTACTAAATTTCATTGATTCCATATTCAATAATTGCAAAATCTGTGCCAATATCTTGTAACTTTTAATTTTCCGACCCTATAAAGTATATATATTCTGAATCCATATAGATAGCGGAGTCGATTTAGCCATGTCCGTTAGTCTGTCTGTCTGTTGAAATCAACTTTCTGAAGACCCCAGATATCTTCGAGATAAAAATCCTCAATAATTCTGTCAGACATGCTTTCGAAAAGTTTCCTATTGAAAATCAGCAAAATCCGTCCATAAATAACGGAGATATGAGCAAAAATCGGAGACAACCTCTATTTTTGGCCTGTTTTTTTTATTTATATCTCGATTACTAAGTCATAAATATAGACAATATGGATATCTAATGATAGATATTTTAAAGTCCATTGCAACGATCTATATAAGGCTATACAAAGTTGGATTTACAATGGGTCAAAATCGGGAAAAATTTTTTAACCCGAATTTTTTTTTACAGAAAACATTCTTTTGTCATACATTTTTTTCACTAAAAATTAAAAAAAAAAAAAATTTAAAACATGGAAAAAACAATTTAAAAAAAAAAATATTTAAAAAAAATTTTTTTTTAAGTTTTATTTTAAAGTATAATTTGGTGAAGGGTATATAAGATTCGGCACAGCCGAATATAGCCTTCTTACTTGTTTTTGATTAAAACTGTTAAAATGTAATTTTTTGAGTCATGGAAAAATAACCATATAAAGACACCACTACATGATAAAAGGCAAAAAAGAAAAAACCCGTGTCTCAAAGTTTTGCCCAAAGCCATGCACTTTTTTTTTATGGGCCCCCAAAAATTTGGGCCTCGGTGTCATTTAATTTAGAAATACATTTTTTTTAAGCTGCCTAAAAGTATACTTTAGTTTATACTAATTTAATAGTTTATGGCCCAAAACGGTGTTAAGCATCATTCCTAGGAAGTTCATATGTTCCAGAAAGTTCTTTATTGAGATCTTAGGTACATTTTTGTAGTTGATTGTTTCCTTGAATTTTGAACGGTTTGCTACCTATGGACCTGAACAGGGAAAAAAAAGGTAAAAAAAATCAAATTTTTAAAAGTTTTTTGCGATTTTGATCTTGAAGATGAAGTTTTTTTTTGAATTTATATGTTCACAATTTTTGTCCTTTATGCCAAGGGCTACAACTTTGCCTCAGAGAGTAAATCAAAATTTCGAACTGTTTGCAAGATATGAGCCTAAGAAAATTATCACTTTTTTGCAAAAATGACACCGAGGCCCCAAATCTTTGCACTGTAAAAATGGTAAAAAATGTTCACAATTTTTGTCCTTTATGCCAAGGGCTACAACTTTGCCTCAGAGAGTAAATCAAAATTCCGAACTGTTTGCAAGATATGAGCCTGAGAAAATGATTACTTTTTTTTGCAAAAATTACACCGAGGCCCCAAAATCTTTGCACTGTAAAAATGGTAAAAAATCTGTTGGCAACATTTTGTGTCCGCAAAGAAAACGCCATAAGGAACATCTAGAAAAATTGCGTAAATCGTTTCGAAAGAAAACTTTTTCAAATCAGAAAGTATACAAACAAATTTAAACCATTATTTTCTCAAAGTATCCTTCGAAGTTTTAATATTAAGCACGTTAATAATTCCTTTAAGAACTTAAAATGTCACTTCCTATTAAGTGAACCTACTAGAAAAGTTAATTTTCCTAGTTTTAATAAACTTTTTTCTGCTTTTGTCACACAGACAAACTACGTTTTGGTTGTGATAATCAAATTTATTGCTAATCAAATAATTTTGTTGGGGTGACAAAACTCCATTTATTTAAATTATAGTTCTATGCAAACGAATTTGTTTTAACTGTGCAGATTCAATACTGTTTATAGTTTTAATCACTTATAAACCATTGTCGGAATAACTTCCATTATGTTTGAACACCTATTTTTTAGCACTTCTCAGAACTAGTTATTTTGAAAACTTGAGAATACTAAAAGAAAAATTAAAGAAATCATTCTTCAAAAAGAAGAACATCCATCATATGACATCTCTGTGTTTAATTTATTGCTTCAAATACTATTTATTAGCATTTCTCAGAACTACTTCTTTTAGGGTCTGGAATAAAAAGGGTGTGATTTTTAAAATTTGAGGAATATGGAATATTTCCTTACGATTTCGAGTATGACAAAGTTATCATAATTATTGGCCATTGTTAGCTATGACCTTTTCCCATCTTTCGGGCAACATATGGATTCCGCAACAAAAGAACTGCTAATCTTTTGAGGCCAAGAACGAATAAAGCCAATATCGGATACTCTGTTCAAAAGTGCAGCGTATCTTAGAGAAAGCGTTCTGCATCGATCGAAACAAAAAGTAGTGGGACGGGGCACGGTCTGGACTATAAAGCGGGTGAGGCAAAACTTCCCAACTACTTAATTCTAATTACTTTTTAACAGGTATTGCAACATGTGGCCTAGCGTTGTCATGATGGAAAATTACGGTTTCATGTCTGGCCGCATATTCTGGTCGTTTTTTGGCCAATGCTCGCTTCAAACGAATCATTTGCGTTCAGTTCAGGTTCCCTGTGATGGGTCTGATCAGATTTCTATGAATTTATTGAAAATCAGTCTGTAAATCCAGTAAACTCAAGAATGAATGATAACAATTTGATGATTCTGCAAATCGCAGGATTTTATACATTGAAACAGATTTGTTTACTCTTCACTAAAACTAGTGGATTCGAATCGATGAATTCGAAAACATTACTCGGATTCGGTTGCTATTATTCTCAACTGTTTATTTGACATTTGGGAAAGATTTTAATTTAAAATCATTCTCAATTAAATATCAAACCTAAATATATTAATAATATTACTATTAAGTGGATTGGAATATTTATGATTCTTAATTTTTAGTTAAATTTTAGACAGATGTTTCTAATTTGCAAACCAGAACTCAGACATCTCCTTAACGAATTAATTTAAACAAAAATATCCACAAAATTTTAAATAGAATAAATATTTGCAGCAAATCTTTGTCTAACAATACAAATTAATAATTTATTTTGCATGTCAGACAGACCCAGACAAAACTTTAACTAGTTCTTTACAAATTTGGTGTTAATATTAATCATTAAACTATTATTGATTCTAACCATCCATTTTTTTTTTAAATTTAAATTTCAAATCATGCCATTTAAAGTTAAAGTCTATATTAAGTCTAGACAGATTATTAGATTTATTTTTGGTAAAAGTTAATTGTTATATGTTTTTGGTTCATAAATTTATTAACTAATGTCTAATTGAGTTAGTTATTTAAATTTATAAGTCTCTCAATCACATTAATTGGAATAAGTTTGATAAGTGTATGTGGTAGTGTATTTAGATATGAGACTTAAGTACTAACAACTACAGACAATTCCTGTAGTATGTGGAAAGTTTTTACCCAGCGAACCTTGATCTTTTCATTTCACACTCACAATATTTACATGCAACCACTTAGTTACATTTACAAAATGATTGAGGATCAGTTGTAATTTGATCGAAAATAAACTTGTTCTTGTTTTCCCATTTAAATATATAATGATTGAGACTTAATAAAACAATATAACAACAATTTGTATTTGTGCGTGGAAATTTACTTGAATAATTATTAAGCAGCTAAATTCTAGTTAATATTTTAAACATCATTGACGTCTATACTAACTAAGTACAGGCAAATAAAATTTAATAAATTCTATAATTTTCAACTATGTAATACCAATTATATTAAAAGTGGAATATATAATTTATTTGTTTTAAAGTAGTTTGTCTGGTCTCATTAAGATCTTTGTAATTTTGTGGAAGTTTTTCGATTTCTTCTTCCCTATACATTTTAAAAAGTTGTTTGCAACCAGGAAACTATTTAGTAAGTGGCTAAAGTTTCTTGATGTTGATTTAATTGTATTGGTTAATGTAGTCAGTCATTCGTATTTTATTATGCGTTTAAATGCAAGGATGAATTGTTTTATTTATTTATTTATTTCCTTGTTTTGTTTGTATTTTTTTTCCTTTGCAGTTTTTATAAAAACAAATTAAAAATGGCTCTCATAATACTACACGACATGTATGACTGGTACAGGGATCTCATGGACAATAAAAGTGGTAAGTGTTAAAATTGTTTTAAAACATAAATGTATCTTAACTTATCTATATTTTTAATTTAATTTTAAAAATTTTCCAATATAAAGTAAACTTGGAATAATAATAATTCTGTCCAGCTTTAGATTATCATTAGCAATCTTTAGTTATTCGATATCTCTTGCAAACATCATATATTTAAATATTAAAATTATCTGAATATAATATTCAACACGATTAAAAATTGTTCAACACATTCTTTTAATACAAATTAACCATAAATTAAATGTTACATACAATTATTTTTTAAATGAATATTTAAATTTTGTAATTAATTTCTTAAAAGATCTATTTATAAATTCTATAATATGATAATTGTTAACCGCAGATTATATAACCAGCATTAACCAGTAATCAAATTAATACAACCATATAATTCTATATATAATTAATAAATTATTTATTTATCTTTAGAATTAATTCACATGACAGAAATTTTATAAATTCTTTAGAATTTTTTGTAATTATACAATTTTGTATTACAATGTTTTTGCCATAGAGAAAATATACATAGAGAGGAAACTAGAAAAAAAACTCAAACAAAAAAATAATCACACATAATCACATAGTGTTGTTTTTGTTTTCACATAGATTTTTTTTACTAATACATTCTCAGCACTTAGGTTTTTGACAACTAAGTTAGGTTTTTTGACAGGAGAGTTTCCGATTTATGTGTATTTATCTATGGTTTTTGCTTTTGTAACGTTTTTATGAATGTTTGAACTTTTGTAAAGTCATACAACAGAAATAATTCTGGAATTGAATAAATTTTGAATTGTCTACATCATTGGTTCTCACAAGCTTTTGCCTCATGGCCCCCCGAAGTATTTATTTGTATAACCTTCACCATGAGTAGCAGATAGATATATAAGTTTGCCATTCCGGTTGTAATATCCACATTTTTCATGAGAAATTACAAATTAATGTTGAAAAAATAGAAATTCAACTTAATATTGGGAGGATCCATGTGAAAGCGGACAGCAGTCGGTTTTACCAACTCCGATTTTAATGAAATTTACCACATACATAGTATATGCAATAAGTTCCTCATATCAGTGACTTTTTCAATGGAAACTCATTCCAATGTAAAAATATCTTGATTTGAAAATTTAAAAATATGTTAAAATTGTCTAAAATTATATACACATAATTGCCCGTAACTTTGAATTTACGCAAAGACCAGCATAATTTTTGACTCCATTTTAAAGCCAAAGATATTGTCCTTAAAATGCTGTGAATAAAATTCCAAAAGTTTAAAAGTAAATTTTAAAGCATATATTTCAATGTAAACAAGTAAGAGAGATATATTCGGCTGGGCCGAATCTTATATACCCTACACCAAACTATACTTCAAAATAAAAATTTTCAATATTTTTAGGTAAACACAATTTATTTTTTTTCCAGTTGTTTTTTTTTTTCATTTTTTTCGAATTTTTTTTTTTAAATTTAAAAATTTTTTGTTTTTCAAATTTTAATTTTTTTTTTTTAAATATTTAGTGAATAAAACTTTTGGTGAAAAAAAAAATTCGGGTTAAAAATTTTTTTCCGATTTTGACCTATTGTAGGTCCAACTTACTATGGTCTTATATACGTCGTTGCAAAGGTCTTTGAAATATCTATCATTAGATTGTCTATATTAATGACTTAGTAATCCAGATATAGGTAAAAAAATTGGTAAAAAATCGAGGTTGTCCTGGTTTTTTCCTTATATCTCAGCCATTTTCTCGATTTTAAATAGCAACCAAGCCGTAAGAATTCCGGAGATATTGTTGTATGATTCGTGTATGTAGGTTATTTGGGGGTTTCGGAAAGTTGATTTCAACAGACAGACAGACATGGCTTAATCGGCTCTGCTATCTATAAGGATCCAGAATATATATACTTTATAGGGTCGGAAAATTATATTGTGGAAATTACAAACGGAATGACAAATTTATATAAACCCTTCTCACGAAGGTGAAGGGTATAAAAATATCAAAGATCGTGGTGTTACCTTTTTGGACGAGGTGGACCACTTAAGCTTAAAATTGGACATGTCCTGGTATAACTTTCCTGAGTTCTTGAATTATTTTTGTACAAGAGCCCAATACCTTTCCACAGGCCGAAGTTTACCTCCCGTGGTACAAAATTGACATTATTGTTTGAATACCACTCAAGGGCCTTTTTTCTAGAGTATATACTTCTGTGTTTATCGTAACTGATGTCACAAATGATTGGCTTCTTTTGCCACAACTGCAAATGACTTGCCACACAAGAAACATCTTGGAGAATTTTGTTTGTTTTTTTGTCCGGAATTATTCTTGAACATTACCCCGTCCATCAGTCACACAAAAATCTTGAACCGGAAGTTGTGAAAAGTCTGCCAGTACGTAAGTTTTATTTTATCACACAACAGGTGTACTTTTTTCATAAAATGTTACTCCAATCTTTTCGCTCGTTCTTTTGCTTCTAAGTTTTTTAACGCATTGCAATCTGGAACTTTATACGACTTCAATCCAGTATTAGCTTTGGCTCTGCGCACAAAATAATCAGAGCGTTTAACTTTACGAGCTGCTTTTCTGATCGAAATGTTCGGTGCTCTTCGAAGGAGTTGTTCGACTTCTTTTGCCTTACCAATATCTCTTAGACCTTTTTTTCTTCCTGATCCAGGTTTTCTTTCAATGTTCAAGTCATGTTTATACAGTTTAACGTGCAAAAATATTGTCCTCACACCCACCTTAAAATATACAAATCTGCTCAGGATCACTTTCTGAGTCGATTAAACTATGTCTGTCCGTTCATGTAAACCTTGTAATCAAATTATAGGACGCAATTTCAAAGATAATTCGACAAAATTTGGTCTATTATTTTTCCTGGACATTATGACAATATGACATGATAAGACACCTTGTGAATTGACCAAATAAGTTTCAACATAAAGTAAGATGGTTACGAAATCTTTATACATTAAATCAAGATTGTAAATTATAAAGTAGAAATTAACATTTGTTATTAATTAAATTGTATAATTATTTAAAAGTATCTATTTAAATTTGCTTTATAATGCTAGTGAAAAATTTGTAATGAATTTATTTAAATTTAATAAGTGTTTTCCTTTTATTTTTATTAATTCCAGATCCTCGTGTCCGAGATTGGTTTATGATGTCTTCACCTGTACCCACATTTCTATTATGTGTATTTTACGCTTATTTTAGTAAATCTTTAGGACCAAAGTTAATGGCCAAACGCAAGGCCTTGGATTTAAGACAAATATTAGTTTGGTACAATCTGTTTCAAACCATATTTAGTGCGTGGATATTTTATGAGGTAAAATTAACTTTTTCACGTGACGTTGAATACCTTTAATACTTTCTTATAATTTATACAAATGGATTTTTAATTAGATACTAATGAAATTTTTCCTTGTTTTTTTTTTTACAAAATTTTCTTTCTAGTATTTAATGAGTGGCTGGTGGGGTCATTATAATTTTAGATGTCAACCTGTTGATTACAGTAATAATCCTTTAGCCTTAAGAGTAAGTTTATACTTTTTATACTTATTTTATTTTTATTTTTTTCTCACAAACAAAATAATATTTTCTGTAATTATTTATTTCTATACGTTTAAAGCACGTTATCTGGCTAATTGATCTGTTGAATACAAAATAATTAGCCATTTTGGTCAAAAACCACGTTAGAGCCATTTATTTCAACTCACGTTTCTTGTGTGAATTTTATTTACCCACAAACATAAAATTGCCAAGTTAAATCGTAAAAAATTTATTATGTTTTGTTTGTTTGTTTTAAATCGCTATTAAAAGTAATTCAATTGTCAACAATTCAACTTACTCATACTTTGAGAATGCTCCAGAATTAGATATTGTCGAAATGGGGGGAGGGGGGAGGGGGTGTGATAATACCCCTTACTTCAATTTCTTATCGAAGATAAAAGAGGCAATGAACCTGAAAAAGAAGGAGAAACACAAAGTTATTTAATTTTATAAGCTGCCAAATTGTTGTTGGTTGATGCAATGAACAAAATTTTTAATAAAAATTCCCAAAGGCTATTTACTTGAATTTGAATAATAACTTTTCATTCACTATTAAATAAGTATGAAATAATGACTGTTTTAGTTGTTTACTGTTAAATTCATTCAAATTAATTATTCGTCTATATCTAATTCAAAGTGTATTTATTTAAACTTTGTTTACAGAAACTATCTAGCCCGGTGCGCTTCGCCGCCCAATCGTAGTAAATTGAAAATTAACTGAAATCACTTTATTTTCAAACAAAAATCTTATTTTCATATAAATTGAAACATAATCAGCGTTCACTTTATTGTCAACCAAAAATCAATTATTTATATGAAAATTAACTAAAACATTAACGTGTCTATAAGTCGGTAAATAGTACTCTAATTGGAAATAGGACGAGCACAGTGATCTGTAATAACTTTTGCAAACCTAAATCGATTTTTCAAGTGAAAATTTACTGAAACTTGGCTATAAGTCGGTAAATAGTGCTCTAAATAGAAAAAATGGCAATAATCTGTGATCACTTTAATTTCAACCAAAAGTCGATTTTTCGTATGCAAATTCAGGTTTACTAGATCCCAATTACATGTTTCTTGGTTCATTGTAGTAGAAAAAATTAGAAAGTACCATTAATTCCCCTTTGGTAGATTCTAATACATTTCATGTGAAATTTATGTTCCCATGAATGTTCATTTCCCTCGAGGGGAAAAATTGCTATCGTGCTATTACCATGAACTTTTCATTCACAATAGTTGATTTTGTTCGTAACAGCTGTTAATTGTTTACAAAATTCCATCTAAAAATTTCACAACATGGGAAATTTTTTCACGTGAACAAAATTCATGAACGAAAAAATGGGGAAAGGGAACATATTTCATGTGAAATATTGACTCGCGATATGGGTGATTACGTGTGTCTAATTGTACAAATTCCTTAAACATCAAAATATTGGCATATCCACTTTTTCCGGAAACCCTCCCATTAAAGATTTTATTGTTGCATCCGTTACCTTTTTGGACTAGATGGTCCACATACGCTCAAAATTGGTCATGTCCTGGGATACCTTTTCTGTGTTCTTTATTTCTTTTTTACAAGAGCCCAATACCATTCCACAGGCCGAAGTTTTGGACAGTTGTGTGGATTTGCCTTAATATTATTGTTTGAATACCACTCAAGGGATTTTTTCCATAGTGGCATGATGAAATATGAAGGCACTCTGTGCTGTTTTGAGAAAGGTAAAAGCGTTCTTGTAGACACATCTTAATAAGGAGTGAGATCGAAAAATTCTTAACTTCAATTTCCATGCTCTGTTTTTGGCCTCTAAATTTTTAGCAGCGTTCCTGTCAGGAACTTTTTGAGCCTTGTATGTTTTTAAACCTGCATTAGCTTTAAATTTTCTTACCAAATAGTACGAGCACTAAGCTAACTGGGCTACTTTCCTACCGGATGTGTTGGGAGCCCTTTTGAAAATGCTTTCTATTTTTTTGGCTTTAGAAATACCATTCCTTCTACCTGAACCAGGTTTTCTATCAACGGACAAGTTCTCCCGGTATTGTTTAATAACATTGGAAACAGTTTGACGGCAGACCTTTGAATGCTTGGCCAACTTTTTGTAGGACCATGTTGGGTTTTGTTGAAAATATTTAATAATTTTAGTACGCACTGTTTTCTGGTCACTCATTTTAATCAGATTAACAACAAACGAATATAATTGACATTAAACATAATAACTGCCATGCTTTACAAAGGTAACTTGATCAAGAAAAAAAAAATCAAATAATACTTGGGTTAAAAGTTTTAATGAAAAACGTGTGTTAAGAATTTTACGATCTCACTCCATAATATATATTTCTGTGTTTATCGTGCTTGATATCACAAATGATTGGCTTCTTTTGCCACAACTGCAAATGACTTAGGGATTTTTTTTTTGTTCGATATTAATCTTTAACATTACCTCGTCCATCATCCATCACAAAACAAGTGTATTTTTTTTATTATAAAATTGGAAATATGGAACTGTCTGCACATTATAGAACTTCAACCCGGCATTAGCTTTGGCTCTGCGCACAAAAGAATCACAGCATTTAACTTTATGAGCTGCTTTTCTGATAGAAGTGTTCGGTGCTCTTCGAAAGAGTTGTTCGACTTCCTTTGCCTTACCAATATCTCTTAGACCTTTTTTTCTTCCTGATCCAGGTTTTCTTTCAATGTTCAAGTCTTGCTTATACTGTCTAATGGCTTTTGAAACAGTGTGACGATGATCTTTTAAATCTATTGCTATTTTTTTGAAAGCCCATATTGGATTTTTTTGAAAAGTTTTAACCCTTTCACCATAAGAATAATTTTTGAACAATTGTTTTAATCTAAACACATTAATAAGAGACGTTTGCCAAGTAATTAAAATGGAACCCATTATTTTTTTCGTTATTTAGTTATTCATTGTTTTTGTGTTGGGACACCGGTGTCCCCATGGTCTTCAAAGGGTTAATTATTTTTTCACGTACTTTTTTCGTTGGAAATGAATGACATATTTTTAATAGCTAATGTGATTAAAATATTAATTATTTTGTTGACCAGGAATAAGTTTTGACTGGAATAGTGTGTAAAAGTTTTTTTTGTTTGACGCACTCTTTATAATTCCCATTATTGTGGATTCCAACTCAAAAAGTACCATTAGAATAAAGAAAAAGTATCATGATTAATGAAAATATGCTCAATTTCATGTTTTTAGGTGAGTTATTATAGAAAATTCAAAAAGTACCATTAGAGGAACGAAAAAGTACTATTTGTTCTCCCTTTATTATATCCTAATACAGTGAGATCTCGATTATGCGCAATAGTCGGGAATGGGAGCATTCTGGATAATCAATTTTCCCGGTTAATTGAGTACCAATTTCTAGTAGTTTTTTAATAATGACATTTTTTCGATAATTAAATTAAAAGCTTTGATTCATCGGATGGATTAAAGTCGTCCAATTTGCTGGAAAAAATTTCACAATAACGTTTTCAGCATTGAAATCCTGCACGTCTGGATGTTGTCCAATGGCAGAATAATTGCATTATAATCTTTTAGGACGATTTTCTTAAAATTCTCTCTCACTTCTGGTACTAAGTTATTGTTAAACCATTTTTATGGACATTTTTTTAAGCTCTTTCCAATAACTAATGCTTTGCACTTTAGTGTACCAACAGCATTAAAGCAAACTAATGAGGTTAGTCTCTCCTTTGAGACCTTGTGTCAGCTGAATATTTTTCTTAAATTTTGAGTGGAATATTTTGGATTTCCTTCACTGTTAATCCAGAAATTGGAGTTCCTTTAAATCGGAACCATTCCGGAACCATTCATAAACTGCAAAATCTACTTTTGGTTCTTCAGCAGTTCTTAAAGTTTTTCGGTTTCCATAGCCAATAACAGAATCACTTTGTTTTTTATAATGTTTAACACCAAAAGCTATCGTTGGCACAATATCAAAAAATGTTGGCCTTACAAATCGATTCCACTTTTTCGTTTTATTCACATTGTGTTTGATTGCTCAAAAATAATCGAAAAAAATTATAATTCCGGATAATAGAGGTAATTGCGGTTAATCGATGCAAAAAATGTAAATCGATCCAAAAATATTTTCTTTTTCTTTCCCGGATAATTGATGTTGCCGGTTAATCGAATCACGGATAATCCAGGCCTCACTGTACCTTTAAGCACGCTTTATTAAATTCTTACTTCACTCAGAAGCAATTTTTAAGCCAATATGTTAAATAAAAAATATACAAATTTCACGTTTGAAATATAGAAATACTCCACTTTGGCGAATTTTTTTGTGACACTGATTTATTTGAAACGATTCATTTTCTTAAGAAAAACTTTTCACCGGGATTTGGCCCAATCAAACCCTTGGCACTGGAGTTTCAAATAACAACCTATTAAATCATTTTTATAAAGTTTAAAATTTTATCAAAATTGGCTTAATAATTTTGCCCGTTTTTACCTCTTTTTGGTACGTTTTTTGTTCAAATTTTAGTATCATAGAAAAACCAATTTTATGAAAAAAGTGCCAAAAGTTACCCCTTTAGGGTTCGAATTTAAAAAAGTGAAGTACCAAACAACTGCACACTTTTTTTTATAGATGAAGATGCGTTATAAATATGTTTTGTATCTGTATTAGTTTAGAAGATATAGTGTTATCGAATTTACCACCTTAACCTTCGAATTTGGAGATCCATATAGGGAGAGGGGAACTTGTAGTTAAAATTTCATGACTCTACCTTTTGTAGTTTGGGCTGGGCTGGGCGATGATGAATCAGTCAGCTACTCAGTAACGTTACTCTTTTATATGTACATATATATAAATTAATCAATTGTTTTTTTATTTTAATATTATTCCCCAGATGGCACGCGTTTGTTGGTGGTATTACATTTCAAAATTCACAGAATTTTTCGACACACTATTTTTCATATTGCGTAAGAAAACCCAACATGTCTCAACACTGCATGTCATTCACCACGGCTGCATGCCCTTCTCTGTATGGTTGGGCATGAAATTTGCACCAGGTAAGTTTTTATTTTTTTTTTATTTATTTTAATTAACAAAATAATATGAATTTACAATTTAAATTTAAATCTAAATTTTTGTATTTTTATTGCATTCTTAGGTGGCCACAGTACCTTCTTTGCCTTATTGAACTCATTTGTACATATTGTAATGTATTTCTATTATATGATTGCTGCTATGGGACCAAAATACCAAAAATACATATGGTGGAAGAAATATTTAACCTCTTTCCAAATGGTAAATGATATTTCTCAATAAAAATGTTAAATTACTTTTTTATATTTTTTTCTATTTATTTATATCTATATATTTCTTTTCACTTTAGATCCAATTTGTGGCCATTTTCACCCATCAATTCCAATTGTTGTTCCGCGAATGTGATTATCCTAAAGGTTTTATGGTTTGGATTGGTTTACATGGCGTTATGTTCCTATTTTTGTTCTCAGACTTTTACAAAGCAAAATACACAAAGGCCGCTCAAAAAGTTAAGGCCACCGCTAATGGTGTCCTCAAATCGGCGGAGAAAGAACATCTTATTTCCAATGGCAATGGTAAATTAATCACAAATGGTGATGTGATTTATGCCAATGGTAATAGTAATAAAGGAGCTTGTATGGTAAGTTTTTAATTGAGTCATTAATATGACAAATACTTTTCTAAGAAATTTCAAATGTAAATGTTATTTATGGAAGTTTTTTGATATTTGTTTTATGCCATAATTGTCCATCCGTGGAGATGATAGTTTAAGATTTCAATTACTTTTTGGTTAGTAATTTTAAATGCAAATTTTATTAGTTGTGTTTCTAGGCTTTTAATAATGTTTGTTTTATGCTGGAGTTTTCCATCATGACAGTTGTAGATTCGAATGAAGATACATATTAATTATTTATTTTTCAAACATTTAACAACATATTTAGATGTTAAAGTGATTAAAAAAATATTCTGGAGTGGAATATTTATCTAGTTTATATAATGGAAATTTTTGTATGATGTGATTAAATTTTGAATTTAATTGCTATAAAGAAAAAATATAAATACAAAAGAAGTCAGAGAAGTTTGTGGTTAATAATTGTTTTAAACCAAATGGATTATATTAATTATGGTTTAAATGCCGCAATTAATGCCGGTTTTCCCTGGCATTGACAATGATATTTTAAAACAAGCTATTTATAAATAAAATGCTGGTTTATATACGTTTTGTTAAATGGTTCTTTTGCACAAATATAAAAGAGGTTTCAATTAATTTCAGATATTACTTATACTTGGTAGCCTAAGAAGTTTGTGGTTAATAACTTGTTTTAATCAAAGAGTTTATTAAATCAACTATCTATACCTGTAGACTGCTAATTATAGTTAAAATTATTAGAGTCCGATTG
This sequence comes from Calliphora vomitoria, assembly GCA_942486065.2. Taxonomy (NCBI): domain Eukaryota; kingdom Metazoa; phylum Arthropoda; class Insecta; order Diptera; family Calliphoridae; genus Calliphora; species Calliphora vomitoria. Next base: position 18,616,641 of record OW818029.2, read on the forward strand.
AAAACTTCACTTTAGTTATTTCAAAATGTTAACAAAAGAAGAACTACCTTGAAAAAATATTTGTATATTTTTCGATAATTTCTCTAATTGCATCGTCAACAATATGTCATATTTTCCTCATGTGGCAATGAAAGGAAGATAAGTGAATTTTTTTGGAATAAAATAAACCTATTATTAATAAAATATAGAATGTGGAACAAAAAACGTTCTCAAAAAAACTATTATATGACTCCAAGTCAATCTACTGTAAATTTGGACTTTTTGGAAATTTGATTTGACCGTCAATTCTAATTAATATACACTGCCGCTCACTTGAATAGGTTCACTGTTTTCTTTAAATTAAAATTAATTTTTTACAAAAAATAATGGATTAATTAGGTACATTAAAATTTTAAATAGTAAAATGATGTCTTATATAACACTAGAAAGACAAAAATTAGCGCAATACCTAATAGCCGATTTTTAATAATTTTTTTTTTCTAAAATACTACGTTTTTGAACCATATATTTTTGGCTCCGCGATATTCGATACAACTTCGAAAATTCGAGTTAATAAAAAGTTATAAAGATTTTGAATTAATGGCAAGGAAATTTCGGACCAAGCTTTTCTAATCCCTCCAATTTAGTCTTCTTTTGTGTAATAATGTCCTCCCGACATATACACTTAACGGGAAAGAATATCCCAAACATTGCAACAATAAATAGGTCAGAAGAGCATATGGGCCACTCCAAAATATTTACGTTTTGACTTCGAGTCCATCCTTTTACGGAACTAACAGGGTACTTCGATATGGATTAGGGTATTATCATGTTCAAATGTCCACGGCATTGGACCAAATATTTTAGAAAACTGTGGAAAAGTGGTTTCAAGTATGGCTTTACAATCATTAGAATTCATACTATATGACTACAAATGTTTCATAACATGAAATTGTCCCGCACACCATCACACTTCTGCCATAGCTATGCAGACGACTCAGGTAACTTTCTTCCTTTCGTAAATCATTGGAATAATAATTATGTATATCCATCTGACCTCCCAAATTATATTTTTTTCATACGAAAACGAAATATGTTTCCATACCTTTTTATAACCCATGTGTTTATGGGCAAACTGAAGGCGTTTTTCATAAAGTGGGGCATTCAGAGTGATTTTTTTTTTAATTTTTAATCTTTCCAAATGCTTGGCACTTCTTACAAAACGTTTTACTGTAGTTAGGATTGATGGAACACCTATTTTTCTTAAATTTTTGCTGCAAGAATCTGTCGAGTTGGATGCAAATCTTACGACAGCTCATCTGATCGCTTTTGTTATGACTTTATGTGTACGTCTTCTTATGTGTTTTTCATATTCAGACTGTTTTCTTACAAAATTTCAAAAAAAAATTCAGAATTCGTCCAATTTTTTTGCAAAATTCCAGTGATTTTGGACAATTTCCAAAAATACTTTAATTTTGCCATTTTCTTCTTCAGTTAATGGCTTACCGTGAGTTAATTTTATAAAAAAATATTGTCTATATTCACAGACACTAAAATTTTAATGAATTTAATCCTCTGCCAAGAATAAACTGATTTTATTCAGAATGAACCTAATCAAGTGAGCCAAAAAAATGTGGTTCAAAAACGTAGTATTTTAGAAAAAAAAATCTTAAAAATCGGATATTAGGTATTGCACTAATTTTTATTATTCTAGTGTTATATAAGACATCACTTTACTATTTAAAATTTTAATGTTACTATTTAATCCATTATTTTTGCAAAAAAATAATTTGAAAGTGAAGAGAAAAGTGAACCTATTCAAGTGAGCGGCAGTGTATTAAGAAATGTGTACACAAAGTAACTAATTGCAAGAAAACAAACATTAAATATTATTTTTTAAATAAAGTTCTTCATAATTGTTGGAGCATCTAACTGTCACGACAAAACGATTTTGGTGGTTTCCAATACCCTTCAAATTCCATGAATTTGTAAACTGAAAAAATGTCCCAATGTTTTTAAATTAAAATGAACTTATGGTTTTTTTAATTTTTAAATAGAAGAGAGTTTGTAGATTAAAAACGGAGAAAAATAATACCATCAAACTCAAAAAACACCTGTAGATAATATCCTTCAAAACAACAAGGATGTGTTTAATTTTTTGAATACATTAAGTTAATACAATGAATGTACTATTTGGATCATAGTTTTATATATTCAAGCCTGTCACACATTTCTTTCGGAATGTTTTCAATTCCGTAGTTGTTATTCCGAACGATTTTGCTTTATCTTCTTCAGAGTCCGTTTGATTTTGTCAATTTCAAATTTAATTTGACCATGTTTTGTATATTGAAACAAAATGTAAGTTTTTGGTAAAGAAATTCTTTAGAAATATGAGAAAAACTAATAATTATAAACTAATATCAATTCCACTTAGAAAATTTGAAAGTTTAATTTTCATTCCAAAAGAATTTTTCGTTTTACTTTAATAATTGCCTCTTAAAGCATGCTATTGATTAAAGCTAGTTTCAAAGCAGTGGTTTGCATTTATAACCAACAGGGTCGGAAGATGTAACAGCACGAATGTAAGCTAAATGTGTTAAAATTTATTAAAAGGGAAACAAAATCACAAAATTCGTTCTATTCTCTATTATAATAAATTGTAATTTTTGTGCCTACCACTTCTTTAGACCAAACATTAGCTCCTTAACTGAATAGAAGAAGTTCAGTTTGTCAAAAGTACTTATATAAGAATTTAAAAGTATATCTAAATAAAATTGAAACCATACAATAGCGGTATTCAGTATTAGGTGCGTTTTAGATTGTAAATATTTGTTATTGCAATAATTTTGCCATTGAGAGTATGCGGTAATATAAGCAGCTATTGGTCATGAAAATTCACAAAATAGTGTTATTTTTTTAAATGCCACGAAACAGGAAATAGTTGTAAACCTTGTATAACTTGTATACTCATAATTTTGATGGGTTTTTCTCTTTTTAAGTTTTTATTTATAGTTGTCGGCTCCATAGCTTGAATTTTGTTCGATGATTTTAAATTATTGTTTACAAATATTAGCTGTTGGAGTATCAGTGACGCAAATGTAAAATATACGTAGCAAAAAAAGCTATATAGTTTTAGTGTTGCGCAAAAGCAATGATGTGACAATTGAAATTCTGTAGCGGTATTCAGTGTTTGGTGCGTTTTAAGTTTCAATTGTTTGCTATTGCAATAATTTTGACATTGACAGTGAGCGGTATTTTATGCAACTTTGCAATGCTAGATGCAAATTAGGTAACAGCTGATATACAGAATTATTGGTCGAGAAAATTTGGGTGTTTGATTATTTTGTGAAATTGTTTTAAAATGCAGCGATATAATCCAGAACAATTTTTATTTCATCTATCGTCCACTTTTTGTTGGGTTTATCTCTTTTTAATATTTTATTTACAGTGGTCGGCTCCACAGCTTGAATTTTGTTTGACGACATTTAATTATTGTTTACAAATGTCAGCTGTTTTTTTTTCGCTACGCTATACACGTAGCATAAAAAGCTATACAGTTTTAGTATTGCGCAAAAGCAATGATGTGATAATTGCAATTCTTTGTTGTTTGTTGTTGGATTGCAAATAAAAGCTACAGTATTTTGCATTTGCACTTTCGCAAGAACATATGCATCAAACACTGAACTCCGCTTGTGTATTTTCAATTGAAAAAATAATTGAAAAAAATCACGATATGGTGTTGGCCGATCGGAGATTGAAAGTGCAAGAGATTGTGGAAACCATGGGCATCAACATGGCTCCGTGGTGTCAATTTTTAATGACGGGTATGAGAGAGCTTTTACAAAAGAGTGCACACATGTACAATTTCCATGGCAAAAATCCATGAATTATGCTACAAAATGTGACTATTTCTTGCTTTTCCAAACCTGAAGAAATGGCTCGTCGGAAAGAGATTTGACTCCAATGATGAAATTATCTCACAAACAAATACAGTGAGTCCTTGATTATCCGTGATTCGATTAACCGGCAACATCAATTATCCGGGGAAAAAAAAAGGTTTTTGGATCGATTTAAACTTTTTTGCATCGATTAACCGTAATTACCTCTATTATCCGGAATTATAATTTTTTTCGATTATTTTTGAACAATCAAACACAATGTGAATAAAACGAAAAAGTGGAATTCCCTCCATCGATTTGTAAGGCCAACATTTTTTGATATTGTGCCATCAATTTTTCGATAGCTTTTGGCGTAAGGAGTGTTTGACATTATAAAAAACAAAGTGATTCTGTTATTGGCTTTGGAAACCGAAATATATTGCAGTTTATGAATGGTTCCGGAAGGAACGATTTAAAGGAACTACAATTTCTGGATTAACAGTGAAGGAAAGTCCGAAATATTCCACTCAAAGGAGCCTAACCTTATTAGTTTGCGTTAATGCTGTTGGTACACACAAGTGCAAAGTATTAGTTATTGGAAAGAGCTTTAAAAAATGTCCATGAAAATGGTTTAACAATAACTTAGTACCAGAAGTGAGAGAGAATTTTAAGAAAATCGATCAAAAAGATTATAGAAAATCATTCTGCCATTGGACAACATCCAGACTGGAGGATTTCAATGCTGAAAACGTTATTGTGAAATTTTTTCCACCAAATTGGACGACTTTAATCCAACCGATGAATCAGTGCAATATGGAGCTTTAAATTTCATTATCGAAAAACTGTCATTATTAAAAAACTATGTACTAGAAATTGGTACTAAATTAACCGGGAAAATTGATTATCCAGAATGCTCCCGGTCCCGACCATTACGGATAATCGAGGTCTCACTGTGCCTATATTGATGGAAGCGATAAAATTTTTTTGGAAGGTATAAACAAATTGGAGAAACATTAGACAAAGTGTATAGAGCTCAAAGTTGACTATGATGAAAACCAAAATGATTTTTTATCCAAAAACCTGTGGTTCATTCAAAAAGTCACGAACTTATTGACCCACCCTCGTATATAGATAATATGGATATCAAATGAAAAGCATTTCAAATATCTTTCCAATGACTTAAATAATGCCAGAGATATTCGGACCGACGGATGGGCAAACATATTTTTTTATTAAAAAATCGTTTTCCACTAACAATTTTATTGCCATCTTTATCTTTAAGTATACTTTGAAGAAGGTAATATGAAATTCGTCACAGCCGAATATAGGACATTAACTGCTTGTGCTTTGGAAACTATATAATGAAGTTGACAAAGTTCTTGTACTATGGACATATGGAGAACTATGCTGAATTTGTTCTAATGCAAGAGACAAGATAAATATTAATGAAGAAGTGTTTGTCATTTAAATAAACAATTTTATTTCTTTAGTTTAATAATTTTTTGCCTACTATACGATTACACAATCATAAGGTTGGATAGCAATGACATTTATTTGACATAAAACTTTTAAAAGTTACCATTTGTAAAACAATTGGTCAATTCACAAGGTCTCTGATCAGTCATATTGTCATTATGTCCTAATATATCACGACTCGGCGGCTCGGCTTAACCGACTCCTAGGCATTCGGCGTTGGTCTCTGCTTGTTCGTTACGATAACACAATAAACATAGCATAGAAAGTAGTATTATTTTAGTACATTTTTTGCTTGAAAGACAATAAAAACCATTGTGAAACATTATGACAATATGACATTATAAGAGATCTTGTGTATTGACCAAATATATTTTCAATTTATTTTCGGTATTTTTTTAATATATTAGAATAAAATGTTATGAAAATGCATAATTTAAAACCAAAAGCAGTGTTTATTTTAAATTAAGCAGTTCATTACATTTGTAAAACTTTCAAAGTGTTACTTAATAAGAATTTTTGCATATTGGAAATAGTTTTGAAATTTTTTAAAATTCATTGACACTATTTACTTATTCATTTCACCAACAAGTAAATGGCATTCTTTCATTCACTTTTAATTATTTTGTAAAAGTGTTTCAAACTAAAGAATGAAGCAAGTTTTCGAATTATACTTGATTTTAGAAAATCATTGACTTTATTTACAATGTATTAAGTATGTCTATACAATTTGTTGACAATGTGTACTTAATTGAATATTTATTTTTTGTTTATTTTTCATTACGAAACCTTTGCCTTTAATTTATGTTAATTTAACAATTTAAAAGCTGGAAAATAACATGACAATTAATTAATAGCAAATACAAATTAAATTTACAAATTGCATTAGTAGAAATATTGACCTTTTCATAACACCTTTTGAGGACTTGAGAGAGACTGATTGAAAAATTCACTGTATTAACAACATTTCTCAACGCAATAAATAAAATTCTAAACTTAAAATAAATATGTACCTATGTGTCTATGTCTGATAGGAGAAGGGGCATATTTTTTGTTTGTAGTTCATTAATATTTAACAAGGGGGAAAAATGTTGTTTGTTTGTATTTATTTATATTTAATTAACATTTCAGTGCTAAACCGGACTTTAGTTCAAGTAATAGTTGTTCCAACATATAGAATTTTTAGAATTTTATTTTCTGCACCCTCTTAACGTTAAAACACCAGCTTCTTAGCTAAACTTTTTAAATTTGCTGTCCCTTGCCTTCTTGGTAGTCATTGAACTCCCCCTTTCTACATACAAATGTAGCTATGGAATCGTACGTAGCTAGCCAGTATTTGCTTTAATTTTGTATAATTTTTTAATGTTTAGACGATGATGCTAATAATTTTTAGCACAAATACTTGTTTTTTCATTATTGATAATAGAAACCCTTAACGTCAGCATGTTAATGACCAGAACTGTTTTTTGTATTTTTTTCCTATTCTCAAAATCGTATGTGTTTGGTGTATAAAGGCATTGGATAATGTTTATTATTACTTATGTACATATATAGTTTGTGGTTGACAATATTACGTCAATTTTATTTGTATAACAGTTTTGGTTTTTCAATATTGTGGTTAAAACAAAACCACTCCAAATTTTTAAGAATTTATGGCATTTTTCTTTCATTTATTAAGTTTTATAATAAAACACACATAGTGGTTTTAAGCTGTTCTTAGTCAGACTTTAATATATTACTTTCAGTTGTTAAGTTTTAATACCTTTTTTTTTTTGGTCAACAAAATATTGTGTGCTTCTTGTGTCAACATGTTTCTTAAAGACCGCATTTAGTTTGAAATATTTGAAAAAATATGACAGATTTATTATTATTATTATTACAATACAATAAACAGGCGAAACATAAATAAATCAAAGCATTCATTGTATTTGTTTTACAATCAGCCTGGGAAAATAGAGATTTTGAAAAATTTACTTTTTTAAAGATTGACTGTTGAAATGCATTTTGGATTTTCAATAACAGCTGTTTTTCCATGACACACATATGAATGATGAGAAAATGTTTAGAAACTAAATAGTATTCGAAAGTTCTTTTGAGCAAAAGCTCTAGTGGGAAGAAGAGAGTAATATCAATGGAAAAATTAATCTCTTTTCACACATACGGGTGATACAATAACAAAATACATGCAATACATTCTTATGAATTAGGTTTTTGACAACAGACTTAGGTTTTTGGCTAGCAGTTACCTATCTAGTTGTCATCTATGTAAGGAGTGAGATCGAAAAATTCTTAACTTCAATTTCCATGCTCTGTTTTTGGCCTCTAAATTTTTAGCAGCGTTCATGTCAAGAACTTTTTGTTCCTTGTAGCACTGAGCTAACCTGACTGTTTTCTTACCGGATGTGTTGGGAACTCTTTTGAAAATGCTTTATATTTTGTTGGCTAAGAAACATCATGTGAACCATTCTTTCTACCTGAAGCAGGTTTTCTATCAACGGACAAGTTCTTCCGGTACTGTTTAATAACATTGGAAACAGTTTGACGGCAGACCTTTGAATGCTTGGTCAACTTTTTGTAGGACCAAGTTGGGTTTTGTTGAAATTATATTTAATAATTTTAGTAGGCACTTTTTTCTGGTCACTCATTTTAATCAGATTAACAACAAATGAATATAATTGACATTAAACATAATAACTGACATGTTTTACAAAGGTAACTTGGTCAAAAAAAAAAAAAATTAAATAATTTAATACTTGGGTTAAAAGTTTTAATGAAAAAGGTGTGTTAAGAATTTTACGATCATACTCCTAATAACCTTTTTACACTAGAGCACATCTAACATCTACCATCAATTTGCAAATATGTTAACATCGTCCCATAAGAATTACACAGGGCTGAGTGATCAACATCTTTACAGGATGTTCCTATCTCATGTTGTTCCACCTAACATCTTTCGATTATTTTAATGTCATCTCCATAATTTTAGTGTCACCACTAATAAAATGTCAATGAAATTAAAAAAAAATTTAAACAAACATTTTTAAGAAAATAAGGGCGACATTTTATTTGTTTGAAATACAAATGTATGTTTATGTGTAAAAACCCTATAAGGTGAGGTTCTGTGGACATATACTTGGTATTTGAGATTTGCTCTAAAACCTTTTAGCTTTGTGAGTTTCCTGAAGGTTTGCTATAAGCATTGAGTACAAGTATTTGGTATTATGGAGAACCTTAGGACTAGAGGATTTATATTTTAAAGAAAAAATAATCAGAATAACATTTGCCATAAAAATCTGAAATTTCACGATTTAGTGATTTTTCTTGAAGAAAAATTTTAAATTCGATTTAGAGTAAAATTCAAACGGCTTAAGATATTGTAATAAAATTTAAAACTTATGTACAGTGCAACTTCGATAATACGGACATTTCGAACAATTTAAAAGTTTTACCTCTACAATCCGGACCAATTTTTTTTATGCGAGAACAAAAATTAAATGCCGTTGTTTTACCGTTTTTGCCTCTAATGTTTTCTTATTCACGTTTTTCAATGTCATTACTTCAGTTTCGATTATTTCCCTTGTAAGCATGTGTGTCTAATATCGTACCAAGTGCCATGTTATTAAATAATAAACGCAAACATAAAACACTAACTTTTAAGGAAAAGTCTTGATGAGGCAAAAAATATTAGGCCGGTTCAAGATGTATTAACTACAACAATACAAGAACAACAGTGTGTAAAACCTTCTAAACTGCCAAAAAAATAAATTCACAAAAACGCACTTTTTAAAACGAAATAGTTTCTTTTAGCACTTTCAAATATTTTACGCACATAAAGCGGTAACTAAAACTCACTTTTATAAATATAAAATAATCTTTTTACTCTTATAACAAATTTAAAAATGTTTGTAAACACGTTTTTGACATTTCATAAGGTACAATATAAGTATAGCAAAAAATAGTCAGCTGGCGTTACGCTGCCACCTGGTTAAATATGCCTTGGGCCGGTTTCTATGTTCGAAATATTCTATGTTCTCAAATCAACGATTTATGACATTAACCCTTTCAGGACCATAACGAAACTTTGAGCAAATATTAGTATCCAATGGGGTTTTTTAGATGATTTTAGATTAAAGTAAAGAAAAATTAAAAAAAAAAAAATTTCAATAACACAAACAGATTTTTTGGAATTTAATGGGAAATAGTTTTCCCTATGGTCCATAAAGGTAATAAAAATAATACTAATGGTTTTGAATAAATGGCTAAGATTTACGCTTTTTTGAACTGTTTGCACATTTCTTCATTTTTTTTTTAAACATGTTGTGTACTGGCAAATTGCGTTTCATTCCAATTTTTCTTTTATCCCCTTCCTTTAAAGTAGACCTTGTTCTTAGCCTAGAGGTGAAATTGTTTACAATACTTCATGCTACAATTTGGCGATATCTGAAACTTGTCAAAGGTGGACCTTCTATGCGTTTAGCTTCATGTAATTTCTGGTAGACTATAAACGAGTCGATAAGTACTATGTTCAGAATATCAAGGAATAAGCGTATATAATATATTATTTTTGATTTGTGGTCGACCTCATAACATACTTTCTGCTGATCCATAAGGCCAACGCCACCCATATACTTATTATACTTTGTCACCATTTCAGGAGAAGTCACGTTTATTTTTTTAGCAGACCCTGATTGGTAATTCATTCCTAAGAACCCTTTCATTCCAAAGAGTTCAATAGTAAAAGATCTTCCGTGCTGCTCCACGTACCTTAGACACTCTGGTATTATTACTTATTAGCATAAACAGCTTGGTAACATCCAAAAAAATCACCATTGGGATCATCATATCGAATTCATATGCGCTTGGAATACATGAGGTACATTAGAGTGTTTTCTCCATCTGAATATAAGTTCCAATTCCAATATTTTTCAATTTCTTGATGATTGTCCTCGATTTCCACCACATCTGGATCGTTTTCAATATCCTCTTCAATGGGTTGTTTATACTCTTCATCCGAAAGTTGTTCATTTCTCATCATCTAAAAAGAAAAAATACTTCCCATGGAATTCATGTCCAATTTCAAAGTACATTTTTAACTCTTTCATTTTTTAATACCTTTTCTACACTTCTATACTCACTTAATATTATGTATCAACCGCCAAAATCAGAAAAAATACAAGGTGGCGCAAAAATAAACTTCCGATGTTTTTTGGCTGTAATTAAAAAAAAAAATTAAAAACTTTGATTCTTCTTGTGGATTATTTTTATTTGGTCTTTTAATTTTTTTTTACATCAAGTCGAGAATATGATGTCATGTAAATGGCCGCCGCCACAGTTGATTGTCATTTGAGCCCTTTTTATGGTATTTTCCATCACTTTGGCCAAAACTTCCGGCGATAGGTCCTCACATTCTTGACGGATATTGTCTTTAAGAGCTGCAAGAGTCTGAGGATTGTTGACATAAACCCGCGACTTCAAAAAGCCCCATAAAAAGAAGTCTGGAGCGGTCAAATCAGGCGATCTTGCTGGCCAGTGCAAATCGCCAAAACGGGAGATTAGGCGCCCGGGAAATGCATCCTTCAGCATATCGGTTGTGGCACGTGCAGTGTGTGCCGTTGCACCGTCCTGTTGGAACTACTACATGTTTTCCAATCCCAATTCATCAAGTTGCTGCAAAAAGAACTCGTTGATCATTGCTCTGTAGCGCTCACCATGCACAGTAACCGTTTGGCCCGCGACGTCTTCGAAGAAAAAAGGTCCGATGACTCCTCCAGCGAAAACAGCACACCATACAGTTACTTTGAGCGGGTGTAATGGCTCTTCGTGGGTTACACGCGGATTTTCAGTGCCCCAGAAGCGTAAATTTTGCTTATTTACGTACCCGCTAAGATGGAAATGGGCCTCATCACTCATGATTATTTTTGATGAAAAATCAACTTCCTCTTGGTGGTGATTAAGGATGGCTTGAGAGTATGTTAGACGCGATTGGCGGTCAGCAGCTAACAGCTGATGCACCGTCTGGACTTTGTACGGAAACATCTTCAAATCTTGTACCAAAATTCGCTGTAAAGTCCGTCGACTGATACCCATTTGCGTGGCACGTCGTCTGGTCGATGTCGACGGCGCTTCCATGACATCCTCGGCTACAGCAGCAATATTCTCTGCAGAACGGCTACTCCGGGGTCTGCCACGCCTGGCAGCATCTCGTGTTGTGCCAGTCTCTTCGAGGCGAGCGGCTAAACGTCGCAGTGTTTCACCAGTAGGCGTTGGACGGCCAGGAAACGTGTAACGTGTATTTCGCATGTGTTTACTACACAAATGTCAAAACAGAACTGACATTGGGGGGCAATCGCAAAATTTATAGCATTTTCTGATAGGAGGATTACTTTTGCGCCACCGTGTATTAAAATAGCAATGCAATAAACGAAAACTGTAAAGCAGTCAGCGCAAGATAATTTTGGGATTCCCCGTCAATGATTTGGCACTTAATTTATTCAATTCTGTCAACTTTAACATTTTATTAAAGCAAACAAATTTATGTTAAGTACTAAAAATATGTTTTAATTACTAATTGAATATATGAGAAAAATGTGTCCCATTGTAGTTAAAGGGTTAAAATAAGGAGAAGATAAAACCATTTATTTTGAATACCTATAATGGACCCGAAAACATTTGTTCCGAAATAATGTATTAAATCTTTTTCATTATATAAAAATTTATTTTAGGAAATAGTATAGTAACGAAAAAAGTAAAAAAATTCAGAATTAGAGGAAGCGCTCAGGCTGGTTAGATAAATTTAAATAACGACTGATATTCGTTTTTCTAAAAATATGTGTTTAAAGACTTTCCAGCAATGAAAGCGCCGTAGAGCCTTTTAAAAAAGTTTTGTTGCTGAGATGAATTTGAGTAAAGAGCAAGTTTACAAAGCAGACGAATCTGCTGCTTTCTGGAGAATGTTGCTTGTAGTTGCACTGTATATTGAAAGGTCTTTTAATGAATGGGTTGATAACTTTTGCCGAAGTTCCTAAAAACAATCTCAACATAAATATATCTTGAACTAAAAGAGATAACCTACACAAGTAAGCAGTTATGTACAAGAACTATCCAAATATAAAATATCTTGACATACGGATAAGAACGGAAGTTTTAGTTTGCCCTCATTTCAATTACAAACCCTAGTAAATACGAATCAACTCAAAAACACCTCAGCATTAACTATGTGACATTTCATTAAGATATCTCCAATCGTTCATTAGCTACCGAAAAGGTTTCTAAGCAGCATTAAATACTGTATGGTCCTTCGAAGCAAATATTTCAATTATAATTTTACATTTCAATTACAACATACATACATTTCTTTAATATTATTTTATTATTATTATTTTTGTTTTAAATTATTTTATTAACAATATATGTTTTTTATTTATCTTTGCAGCCTGTTTTGGATGATGAAAATGAAGTGAAACTATTAAGCAATGGCCATTTATCGAATGGCAATGGCCACTATAAAAATGGCTATGCCAATGGTCACATACTCAAGGAGGGTGTTATCTCAACCAATGAAGCTATTTTAAATTCAGATACCAGTAGCTCTAGTCTTCACCAGAGAAAAGTCAAATAATAAACTAAAGTGTTTTTCTTAGGATTTAAAATAATTTTATATATACATATAGTTTTTAGCAACAAATTATATACAAAAACAAACAAACAAAAAAAAAAAAAAATAATTAAACATGAAAAGGAATTAATTATGAAAAGGGAGATATAATTTATATATAAAAAAAAACTAAAAAAATTTATTGATGCAAAAGAAACAAATATTATTTAAAAAAAATATATGTAATTAATGAACAAAAAGAAAAAATGAAACACAACTTGCAATCAAAACAATCAATCAATCATTTAATATTATATATTTTATTTTTATCATTATTTTATTATTATTATTATTTTGTTTAGTTTAAGTATAAGTTTCTCTGTACAACTCTATTATTATCGTAATAATTGACAAAACAAAACAACAACAAAAAAAAAAAACAACATTTACAAAAATCCTTAAATTTCATTGGTTCACATCTCCAACTCTATCATATATTTTTTATAGATTATTTATTATTGTAAAAAAAAACACAAGAAATTCAACAATTCATCTATCTATATATTTTTAATATTTTCTCAAATGTATGACTAAAAAATATTTGCAAATATTTTGAAAATTTTTAAATTGTTATTATTATTTTTTTTTTTTAATTTGTAATTTTTGTTCTTTAAGTACAACAACCAATTTCAACTCTTACTTTCTGTTGGTCTTTGTTAAAAAGATTTTTTGTTTTTGGGAGATTTTAAATAGTATTTAAGGTTCTACGATTCGTGCATTTATCTGTTTTTTTCGAGTGAAATAAATAAGATTGTTTAAACTTTTTTGGTAAAAAAAAAAAAAAAAATACATATATTTGTAGTGTTTTTTATTTAAATTCTGGGATTGGTACTACCATATTAAATGTAGCCAATAATTATGGTGCTTCTAAAGAAGTTTTCATTTTCAAAATCTAATTTTTAAAATATTTTTGTTAATAATTTTTATAAGTTTTTTCTCCATGATGATATAATGAATAATGAATATATAGAAGTAATTTTACTATTTGTGCTAAATAGAGATTTTTACTAAATTCTAGGTCTCTTGAACCTTAGAATTTAGAAAACACAAATTTTATGTTGCTTTCGCTTGCATTGCATTTTGCATAAATATATGGATTTTGAATCTAGTTACAGTCCAAACTGAATCTAACTTTTTCGAACTAATCCGAAACTAACCCAAGGTTTTTTAAAATACTACCAATTTCTAAAATAACATTCACACATTTATTTACATGGCGCACTTTTGTTCAATTCCATGTTGTATTTTATGTCCAACAGCTATATGGCGGTTACTGCGTAACTCAATCCGAAAACGAATATGTTCGAAAATGTGTGCTAAATACATTGTAATTCGAAAAGGTTTCCTTTCGAATCGTATTAGGCAGTAACACCCCTGATTGGTTTTCGAGGTAATAATATTTCTGAGTTGGTTTTAAATAACTTTTAGCTGAATTCTGTATGAAAGAAACGTTTATAACAAGATTTTTTTATAGAAACTTCTGAGTCAAACCTTTTAAAAAATTTTGATTAGAAAAATCTTAAACATGATTAAATTCTGCTCCAAATCCTAATATTTCTAGAAAACTCCAGAAGCGAAGCTTAAAAGTGATTCGCTAATTGGTTTTATGAAAATAATTTGGGAATACTTTATACTATAAACTGTTAAACTTTATGCTCTCAGCTTTATTGAATTTGTAAACATTTAACCTATTCTCAAACTTTGAAGGGGTAAGAAAGAATCCCACCTTTCTTGGTATGAAGGTTGTGGTTGTGATAGCTGAACTGGCGCTGTGGGATGAACCAAACGTATTCTTACGGTTTCCAATCACGAACGATAAGCTAAGACAACTGGAAGTCGATAGAAATTTTGTTCGACTGAAAAACAATTGAAAATAAGGAAAACGATTTGTGACCAATAATTTTAATTGGATTTCTTTAAATCAAAAACTTTCGTTCGACTGAAAAAAAAAACAATTGAAAATTGGGAAACCGATTTTTGACCCATAATTTTAAGTCTTTAACAAAAAATTTTTTTTATGATTAATACTCTGAATCAGTTAATGGTTTACAGGCAATTGTTTGTCATATTTTGTTTCTATAACAATCGTATTTGTTCTATATAATATAAAGCTCTATTTTGTCTATAATTTTATAGATTTTCTGTAAAGATACGCAAGACTAATATCTTAAATTTGCCGAAATGCAAATATTTGGCATCGATAGAGCTGTCAAAGGATCTGCACATAAACGCAAGATTCAAAATAAGTCTGAAGCAGCCATACAGAAAATGTATTTCTTTTGATTCTAAATTACCTTACTGTCATTCATATGTTGGTATATCCACCAAAACTTTTGAACGTCTTTAGGTTCATCAAAAATGTTGTTATAGCAGAAATTTTTTTTTAATTAAAAAAATGAAACACTTCAAATAATTTAAAAACTATAATATTTATCGATAGGATATTGCCCGTTCGTAAGAACATCACCACGCAACATACGTTGCGCTATACTTTCTGTTTGCAATTGAAATTTTTTTAACTGATTCTGTAACATTTTGCATTTTCGAAAATGACCACAAAATTTAGAGTAATTTCTTATGAAAAGTGCTTAGTATTAATGAAAAAGTGGTCTCTTGAATGCTATTCTAAAATACCTCACTGCGCTGGATGTCCATCAGTTGACTAGCGGAAATTTGTTACAAGAGACTTTATCTTTATTGCCAAATATATTTTTTTTATTATAGAAAATTTTCTAAATTATAAAACGATTTAAAATCTCAAAGTACTTCCAAAGAATTTCTAAAGGATTAGGGACCTATTGTTATTCGGATAGAATTTCAAATAAAAATTTTAAAAAATTTATTTGCATATAGACATTTATTGGAGAATGAATTCCATTCCGACCGAAAGTAGAATAATTCCATTACAGAAAAAACAAAAAATATTTTTTTTTTAGGAATGAAAACACTTTTAAAAGTATTTTCATTAGCGGTATTCACAATGTAGAGTACTTGGCCTGGTAATGTAGTAAAAGAGCAGAATATCAAAAAAAATAAAAACAAAATACATTAGAAATTGAAATGTTTGTCAATAAATAACTTTTCTACTTTTTTACTAGGCCAAGTCTCTACATTGTGAATACCGCTATTTTTTTTTTTAGGAATTATTGTGATACTTGATACAATAGAGTTGGGCATAATCGTTATTGTGACTGATTACTCATTTTTGTTCACAGCAAAGAAATGGACAACTTTGTTCTTTATGTAAAGTTGTTAATTTTTATTCTGAGGTGTTTTACTGAACTGAGTAGTTGAACGATTTTTGTGAAAAAGAAAAAAAAAAAAAAAAAAAACAGGTGACTACTGCTAAAGGAAACTAATTTTTTCTATTATTAGCATGATTTTTAATAATGACGAAAACATAAAGGTAAATAAAACATTTCAAAGGTCATTTAAAAACGTTTTCAAAAGATTCAAATATCTACAGTAATGAATGTCAAATGAACGAAAAGAATAAAGTTAGTAAAAAGAACAGGAAAATTTAAAAACTTCACTCCGTTCTTTTTTGACTACATTGAACTTGCAACAAGCAACTCTAGATATAACAGTCCAATACTGAAAATTTAAGCGAAATCGAAAAAAAACGTACCTCAACGACTTTAAACAGAAAAACAAATTGTTATTTGTAATCTATATAGATTTATTCACCCCTATCGCGAATCAATATTTCACATGAAATATGTTCCCTTTTCCCATTTTTGGTTCATCAACTTTGTTCACGTGAAAACATTTCCCATGTTTTGAAATTTTTAGGTGGAATTTTGTAAACATAAACAGCTGTTACGAACAAAATCAACTATTGTGAATGAAAAGTTCATGGCAAAAAATGGATATTTCATGGGAACATAAATTTCACATCATTTTCACGATAGTGGTAAATATATTTTTAAATACATGTGAAGGTAAAAAATTCCTCCGAACGATCGATCACATGTAAAAGAAAATTCTAGTCTGGGAACTTTTTTAATGAAATGGTTTTTTTATACACCTAACCCCCATAACACAAAGTCTGGTTATGTGTTAACTAATCCGAAAATGTATGCTAAATACATTGTAATTCGAAAAGATTTCTATTGAATCGTATTAGAGAGTAACCCCCTCAGATTTCGGCATACATTTTTGTCTAACTAGTGTCCAAAAAAGGTTTCGAATTTAAATTCGAATTTTCGAACATATTTTAAAATGCTTATACTATGAAACTACAAGTCATGAACATTTTTAATTTTTTTTTTCCAAAAATATTTAAGTTCGAAATTGGAAAATATAAGTAATTGTCCTCAAATAAAACTAAAATTATTTTTTTAAGAATCCTCATGATTTGCAGATTATTTTAAAAGCTTTCAAACATTTTCGAACATAAGTTCGAATTTTCGAACATAATGCATTGTCATCAGGTTTATGCCTGATTGAGAGAATATTTTAAAAGCTTAAACAATTTTTCGAACATAACTTCGAATTTTCAAATTTTCATGAATGCCAAATTTCAGCCTAAAATGTTTACATAAAATAAGAAACATTGTAACTTAAATAAAAGCTTGTAATGAATGGCTTTTGACAATGCAAAACTTAAATTAATCGATCTACAATGACACGCTCAAGGCGAATCTAGATTCTTGGAATCGTGCGTTATTAATCTAAATCGAATCTCTTCAGCTTCAGTTGAACTCATAGAGAAATACACATAGAGCGGAAACTAGAACAGAACTCAAATAAAAAAACTATTGTTTTCACATAGTTTTTTTTACTAATACAAATACATTCTCAAAACTTTGGTTTTGGCAGGAGAGTTTCCGATCTATGTGTATTTATCTATGGTTTAACCCCTGATTGAACTACTTCTTTAACAAATTGTTTAAGTAAAAAACAAATAATTTTAAAAGAACTTCGGGTTAATTTTGTTTGGAAATTCTATTTTCAACTTAATTATACTAAAAATATTGTCATTGTATAACAATAAATACTTTTTTAGTTGTTCAAAATTTTAGAAATCTACATACCGCTCATTTGCTGCAACAACGTCATAATTCAAAAAAAGTCGTTTCGAGAAAAACGGCTTTGAATGTTTTATGACATTTGACTATTTCTTAAATAAATGTTCAACAAATCATGAGATTTTAGAAATATAACCTGATTTGAATAGTAGATGTTAATATCCTTCTAATCTGTAATTAACCCAAATTTGTTCATGTCAAATATACGAGAAAGCATGAATTTTGATTTTGACGTTTACAACAAAAAATCACTCTCATGGAAAAAATTATTGACTTTTTTGAAAACTGATTGAACTATATGATTTAATTAATTTCTACACTAGCTATTTAATCACTAAAAAAGCGTTATCTTATATAGACCAAAGAAAAGAGTTGAAATACAATCAGGCCTGTCACACATTTTGTTCGGAATGATGGTTCTTCAGATTCCGTGTAATTTATTAATTAAAAAATAAAAAAATATATTTAGGGCCTGGCTCACTAAATGCGAACGAACATTTTCTTTCTTATTTTATATTGAAAACAACAAATAAATTTGAATTGTTTGTTGTTTTCAATATAAAATAAGAAAGAAATTCTGACTTTAAATTGACAGCATTTTTTATATTAAAACAAATTTGAAAATTGATTAAAATTTTTAGAAAAACAAATAAAAACAAACAAATATCAATTCTACTTTGAAAACAGAAAGTGGTTTAATTTCGTAACAAATTTTCGTTTCACTTTCTCTGAAGAAGTGAAATACGGAATTAATTTCACTTTCGGTGGGAATGGAATTCTGTAGCAGGCCTGACTATCTAATTATTTTAAAAAAATAAACACAAAATATTACACAATTTTTATTACTTATAATATAATACATATATACCTACAATTTTTCATTATATGTTACAATTAAGAACAAAAAAAAAAACTTGTAAAACAAAACAAAATTTGTTTATAATTTGTAAACGGTTGCCTTTTTTTTATTAAGTTCAAATATGTAGTTAAATTTCATTAAAATGTATATAAATGTCGTACTAACTATTATAAAGAAACATGTAACTAAAAACCACCTTTAAAAGAATATTTATAAACAAATGAACAAACAAAAAAAATGTCTTTAAAAATAATGGGTTTTTTTAAATTAAATTTAATTATTTTTGAATAGTTTTTTTAAAAAAATATAAAAATATTGTTTTTTATTTAAAT
This sequence comes from Calliphora vomitoria, assembly GCA_942486065.2. Lineage (NCBI taxonomy): Eukaryota > Metazoa > Arthropoda > Insecta > Diptera > Calliphoridae > Calliphora > Calliphora vomitoria. The sequence continues at coordinate 18,635,846 of OW818029.2, forward strand.
TTAATTAATTATTTTTTTATATAAAACTATTTTTTTTAGTAATAAAACTTTAGCTAAGCAAGTAGTAGTATAATGGGGATACTGGCTCAATGTGATTTTTCCACAACTCTTAGTCTAGACTGGCAATAAATTCATTAACATATATTGCAGCAAATGTTAAAATTATGTTATGTCCGGTGAAGATGGATGTTTTTTGTAGCTGGCAATAATTCACCCTTATCGTGGTTGGCGTTAACGTCATACGCCGACGACAGTTTCGTACTAGATTAAAGAAACAGTTAGCATTTTATCTTTAATCTAGTACGAAACAGTCGTAGGCGTAAGACGTTTACGTCAACCATAATAAGGGTGATTGTCAACAGTTTTTCGTTGACAATTATTCCAAATATTAAATATCTAATATGGTTGTCAATTTGTGTTTGACATTTCAAAGAAAATTTCAAACGAAAATTATTTACAGATATTTCACAGAAATATAAAATAAAGTAAATCGTGTTTTATGTCTTTTAAATTTTGTGTTAACATAAATACGTTTTCCTTAACCCCCTGTCTATACCTGATAAACATCAAAATGGTTGTCAAGATAACAAATTATCTGGTATAGTGCCTATTTATGACTATTATTGCTTCGTTCTGACACAATTGTTAGTGCTTTTGCTCAGACAACTTTGTCTTGACAACAAACGTCATTAATTGTTATGATAAATATATGTCTAGACAGGGGACATAGACATAAGTAACCCTAGGTCTCCACGTATCAATATTTATTGCTGCAATTGTCAAATTTGATTGCGTCCATAAAATTTGCGATGTGTAGACCGCAATTGCCATATGTAGCAATCTATTGCGCAATGATTGCTATACTGATTGCTTGAGCAATTATTGCTAAGCTATAAGCTGTCAGTTCAGTTGTCATTAAAGTAAAATTTATTTTTTCTATGATTCAGTGTGATTAATGCATACACATTTAATTTATTTAAGTACTAAAAGTAAAAAAACAAAGAACTTAATGGAAAAAATCTTTCAACACTAAATTAAAGCAAAATCAGTTTTTCATACAACTTCTCGCATTAAAAATTTTGTATTTGTGACGAACGTTTTCTCCACCTAAAGCAATCAGCAATCGTTGTGCTATTGTTCTGCCGACGTTTTTGCTTAGCTATAAAAATTGCTACGTGGAGACTTAGGGTAAAGCAATAAGCAATATTGTTCCGTTATTCTGCCGGCGTTTTGCATTATTGCCAACCTATTTATTGCTAGTCTAGTCAGGGGGTAAGGAGTATTTTTTTACTCCTTATGGAAAAAACTACATAATAAGTAAAAGACCCATAGAAATAATAAGAATCCTTATAAAAATAAAACAAAAAATTTAACATTTCTCCTCCATAAGGAGTAAAAATTACTACTTAAGGAAAAACCACATTGAGCCAGTATCCCCATTATACTACTACTTAAGGAAATACAAACAAATTATTATGTTTAAGATACAGGACCAGGGTTTTTTCGTTAATAAGAAAAGACAAAAACAAAAAAACTAGAAAAATAATTAGCATCGGCAAAGGAGTTGGTTTAAGTAGTCATTTGTTTGTAGTTAAAATATATACAAAATAAAACCCAATCAAACATGTTGTTAAGAAAACAAGCTTTTTTTTTTTTGTATAAATTCAAAATTAATATTAAAAAATATTGAAAATATAAACTATAATATTTAAACCAATTGTATAAAACAGAAAGATTAAATAATAATCTATAAATACGCAGTAAAACTGCTTTAATGTCATACAAAAAAAAAAAAAAAAAAAATGGAAAATAATAATAAATACATACTACTAAAAAAATTTGTATTAAAATTTTTATTTAATTAAATAAAATTTGTTATTATTGAAAGAAAGAAACAAACAAACAAAAAATACAGATAAATTAAATTTTTTGAAAAAGTATAAACAAAATAAATAAAATATAAGCTAAAAATCCAAATTCTGTTTTGATTTAAATATTTAAGTACTCGTACATTAATGAAATAACAATAACAACCATTAAATATTGTAGTACCGCTAAGAAATTTAACGTTTTTTTTTTTTTAGTTTTTTTATAACCATTGTTTTGAACATTCATTAAAAAAAATAAAAATAAAAATCTAAAAATTAAATGAATCGCATTTATTTAAATAAAAACAATATAACAAAAAACGTGCCTTTTATTATTAAACCATTAAGGCATTTTTGTATAAAATTCCATTTGTTTTAATGTTTATTAACCCTCCAGTTCATTAAAATGCATCCTATTATCCAAGATTTTTTTGAAAGATTTTAATGATTAAGACATCTTTTCATTTATATTTAAGGCAAATAAATTCAAATTTATAATTAGTTGTTATAAATTATAAAGAGTTGTCAGTGTACAGTTATATTCCATCAGTTTTACAAGTAGTCAATATATCTCTTGACTTGACAAGACATTCATTTGTTCAAGCAGCGAACAATTTGTTGTTCGCACATTAGGCAGAATTTTCTAATTGTATTTCAGAATTTGTCAATTGTATTTCAAAAATTTCAATTTGTATTTCAGAAGTTTTAATTTATGCTTAAAAAGTTTCTAATTGTATTTCAGAAATTTCAGAAATTTCCATTCCATTGGGTTAACCTAACGGTTAACCCAGTTAGGAATATGGAAACCTGTCAAATTTAGTCAATGGGCATCGCCATTAGTCTTAGTACCGAAGCAAGACAATAAGATTAGAGTCTGTGCAGACTTCAAAGTAACAATTAACCCACAAATGGATGTAGAACAGTATCCAATTCCACGAATTCGTGATTTATTTCATAAAATGAAAAATGGTAAGTCATTTTCAAAGATAGACTTGTCAGATGCGTATCTACAAATAGAAATGGATGAGGAATCGAAAAAACTTCTTGTTGTTAATACTCCATTAGGACTTTTTGAGTACCAAAGATTGCCATTTGGTGTAGCAAGTGCTCCTGCAATATTTCAACGTCTGATTGAACAAACAATTAGTGGTATTCCAGGATGTGTAAACTACTTAGATGATATAATATGCACTGGTTCAACTGAAGAAGAGCACTTGAAGAATCTCCGTTTATTGTTCCAAAGACTAAAAGATAGTGGCTTTCGTTGTAATTATTCTAAGTGTTGCTTTTTGCAACCAAAAGTTGAATATTTGGGACACATAATAAACTGCAATGGAATTTTTCCCTCAGAATCTGGAACAGAGGCCATTAAAAATCTCCCAAGACCCAAAAATATAGCCGAACTTCAATCCTTTATGGGAAAAGTTAATTATTACTGCTCTTTTATAAAAAATTATTCAACAGTTTGTGGTCCACTTAATTTTCTTCGTAAGAAAAATCAAAGATTTGTTTGGGGTATCGAACAAGAAAACGCTTTTCATGAATTAAAGAGGCAGTTGGTTGAATTAGCTCAACTGGTACACTTTGATGAGAAATTACCTATTGTGTTAGCTACAGATGCATCTTCATATGGTATTGGAGCTGTAATTTCACACATTTATTCTGATGGTTCAGAACGACCCATTGCATATGCTTCAAAGACTTTAACTGATCATCAAAAGAACTACAGTCAGATCGAAAAGGAAGGCCTTTCCATTATTTTTGGTATTAAAAAATTTCATCAATATTTGTACGGTCGAAAGTTTATACTAATTACTGACCATAAACCTCTAGTATCAATATTTAATCCGTCAAAAGGGATTCATAGTACCACTGCACATAGACTTCAAAGATGGGCCTTAATATTATCAAGCTATAATTATGAAATACGTTATAAGAATACAAAACAGCATGGTAATGCCGATGCCTTATCGAGGCTTCCTTACAAAGGAGATTCCAATTTTGATGAGCTGATTGAAGTAAATGATATTACTACAGAAGAAGAGCTTGATAATTTTCCAATAAATTCAAGAAAAGTGGCTGAATGTTCCAAATCAGATAAAGTTTTAAGCAAAGTATATTACTATATTATGAATGGTTGGCCAGATAAAGTGACGGAAAAGGAATTGATTCCATATTTTCGTCATCGTTTTAACTTAACACAATACAAAGGTGTTCTGATCATGCAGACAGATTACAGTCGTATTGTTATTCCAAGTCAACTAAGAGACAAAGTTTTGCAACTGATACACCAAGGTCATTGGGGAATTGTTCGTATGAAGCAAATAAGTAGACGATATTGCTGGTGGCCACGCATTGATGAAGACATATGTAATATGGCATCATCATGTAATGCATGCAATGTATGCAGTTCTGATCCACCTAGACAGTTTTCATCTTGGCCAGAGACTACGTCACCCTGGCAACGAATACATTTAGATTACGCTGGACCTTTTAAGGGGTATATGTGGTTAATAGTTGTGGACTCATATTCTCAGTTTCCATATATAGCTAAGATTAAGAATGCCTCATCAACATCAACAATTAAAGCATTACAAAGTATATTTTCCATTGAAGGTTTACCTGAAATGATCATTACTGACAATGGAACTCAGTTCAGTTCAAAAGAGTTTAATGATTTTTGCGAAAGCAATGGAATTCAACATTTAACAACAGCACCTTTTCATCCTGCATCAAATGGCCTGGCGGAAAGATTCGTTCGTTCATTCAAAACTTGTTTGAAGAAACAATTAGCTAGTGGTAATGATTTGAAATCTTCCCTTTTAGCTTACCTCACTACGTACAGATCAACTCCTAATAAAGATGGAAAATCTCCAGCTGAAATTATTCATGGTCGCCAACCTCGTACCCTACTCTCCTTACTCAAACCTTCTGTCGTTACTTCAAATAACAAATCAAGTCAGAATCATTTTCAAGTAAACGATAATGTGTTATGTAAAAATTTTGGTTCGGGAGAAAAATGGCAACGCGGAATTATTTTAAAACGTTTAGGAAATGTTATGTATTTAATTCAAGTTGGTAACAGAATCATTAGAAGACATAAGAATCAGCTAAAAAAATTTAAAACAAAATATGAATATATTGATGTTCACCAAACAGCACGTAATTTATTGCAAAACTGCGCTGCTCTTAACTTTGAAGTACCATCTACTTTGCCTGTCATTCCCGAAAGTTATATTGCTTCTACAACTCCAGCAAATCAATTGATTTCGGAAGAATTACCTTCTAATTCAAGCCAAGTTGACACTGTTCCAGCTAATTCAAATGAATTTATTTCCACATCTAGTCAAGCTATTTCCCTTCGAAGGAATACAGATGATGTACCAACTTCACCACCTAAGTTAAGAAGATCAGAGCGATTGAAACGAAAACCGCAGAGATTTTCACCTTATATTGATCAGAAATTGGCAAGGAGGAATTGATGTGTTTTCTACTTTAGTTTTATAATTTGAAATTTACTTTACGAAATTTATTTATTGTAATCAATTTAGCTTTGAATTTATGTATTGAAAATTGTTTGAAATAATTGTTAGTTGGGAATTTGTGTTCAATAAAAAATTAATATTTTTGATATAAAAACATATTACAATTAGAAATTTCTAAAATACAATTAGAAAATTCTGAATTACAAAAAGGGATTTTTGAAATACAATTGGAAAATTCTGAAATACAATTAGAAACTTTTTAAGCAAGGCGAATTAACAAGGTGAGTGCGTCCCGGCAACAAATACAACAAGGCAAAAACAACAGGCATTTTGTTTTTGTTCAATTGCAAAATACAAACAAAATAAAAGCGAATTGTAGTTATACCCTTCACCTTCGTGAGAAGGGTTTATATAAGTTTGTCATTCTTTTTGTAATTTCCACAATATAATTTTCCGACCCTATAAAGTATATATATTGTGTATCCTAATAGATAGCGGAGTCGATTAAGCCATGTCTGTAATTTGGACCTACAATGGGTCAAAATCGGGAAAAATATTTTTTAACCCGAATTTTTTTTTACCAAACAATTTTTTTGTCATAAATTTTATTTCACTAGTAAATTTAAAAAAAAAAAATTAAAAAAAATTTTTGAAAGAAATTAAAAAAAAAAAATCTAGAAAAAAAAAATTTGAAAACAATTTTGCAAAAAAAAAAAAAATTAATTTTGTTTAACTAAAAATATTTAAAATTTTTAAGTATAATTTGGTGAAGGGTATATAAGATTCGGCACGGCCGAATATAGCTCTATTACTTGTTTTTATTTCCAGACGTTTGGTTCGTTTAGTACAAGAAAATAATTAAGTAAGGAAAAGCAAATTGAATTCGGCTTCTGCACAAAAAGTACCATAAGACAATAAAAACATTATTTACTTGGCAAAATTTTAAACAAAAAAACAAAAAAAATTTTAAATTGGCAGAATCGTTTCCAGGGCTGTCGCTGCAAGGCCCAATGCAATACTAACAGTGTCCCTGTTATTTGGACCTACGTGAATACTATCCGAATTTGTGACAAGCTGGTGGTGCTGATCAATTTAATTACAATTTGATTCAATGTATACGTAAACAAAAATTAATGGTATCTCCATAATTTTTTCAAGTTGATAAACAATTGCCAATCTCTTCATCGTTTGTTGCCGATTGTGGTATACTAGTTAAGAAAGTGCTAAGAATAATGTAGTGAAATTATATCACAAGATGAAGCTGATCATCGTGACAAAGTCTATGGCAAGTACATCTGCCAATCATTACATCCCAACAGTTATGCTAAAGTCATGATGGTCATGGGCGATCATCGTATTGATATATTTTCAAAACGTGCTACACAACCGGGCGTAGAATTGTTCTTTGACTACAGACATGGAAATTTTATTTTTATTTCATCTGTATCTTGAATTTAATATAAAAATGTTAAATTAAATGAAATTTACACACTTTTTGCTTTTGCTATAATTGGTTTTGCTCTTGATTTGCATATCAACTTATTGGTTATCTTCTCATCCTTGGGAACATTAATGTCCCATTTCCTTGTTCCACTTTTCTTACAAAGCCAGCTGAATTTTTTTTAATTATTTAAATTGTAAAATTTCACATTATTTTGATATTTTTAATAACAAATGTAAACATAAACAAAGTTTGACATAAGACATACATTAAATTAAGAATCAGCTGATTTTATGAACACACCTTGTTAATATGCCTTGTTTTTAAGCATAAATTAAAACTTCTGGTATACAATTGGAAATTTCTGAAATATAATTGGAATCATAGATGACAAATAGATAGGTAACTGAGAGCCAAAATCCTAAGTCCATAGAGAATTACACATAGAGACGAGACACTCATCATATGACACTCAATTCATATGAGTGATACAACAACAAAATACATTGACTAGCAGATATTTTGTTGTTGCAAGAGTTAGGTTTTTGACAACAGACTTTTGACAACGTCTCGTCCCTATGTCTGTTGTCAAAGTCTGTTGTCAAAAACCTAAAGGTTTAATTAGACGTGCCATAACCGTAACCATATAAAACAGCTGTTCGAACCAAGCTTATGGGCAACAATGTATTTGATTATTGGTGACATGCCATAACGCCATAGCCATGACAGTAAAATGCTTGTGATATGGCTATGGCGATATGGTAAGTCACGACTAATTGAACCTTAATTCATGAGAATGCATTGCATGTATTTTGTTATTGTATCACCTGTATGTGTGAAAAGAGATAAATTTTTTCCATTAATACTTCTCTCTCGTTCCGCTCTATGTATATTTCTCTATAAAATACAATAATACAATTAGAAAATTCTTAAATACAATTGGAAATTTCTGAAATACAATTGGACATGGTTTGAAATATGAACTAAAATGACCGAAAATTGTATATAAACATACATTTTTAACTAAATATTTCAATTAAATAGAGAAAAACAATAGAAAAATCAAATACTCTAATGTTTTCTGACATAAACGAAAAAAAACTAGGAATATTTAATTGAAGTTATTTTATATTTTGAAATTAGTTATTTTTTTTAAATTTGTAAACCATTAATTTGCGAGCCATTTATTCAATTAACAGCGTAAATTCCAAATGTGAAACCTAATGATTTCCTTTATTCCCGTAGGTCGTTCCAAATCAAAAAAAAAAAAAAAAAAAAAAGAGCGTTTGAACTAGATGAGCTACTTAGTTCATTTTTGAACTATGAACTAAAATTTGCTTTCATTGAATTGAACTATAAAGCACAAGTCTACCGCACATGAATTTTTTTATGTTCTTGTTAGAACAATTGTTCGCCCAACTATGTCTGACTATGGTGAAGTCTCTTTTATTTTGTACTGTAGTTTAGAAAGTAGTTATTTTACCCACCAGAAGTAATATATTGAATCATCAATTGTAACTTACAGGCCTGTCGCACATTTCATACGGAATGGTTTCAATTCCATAGTTATTATTCCGATCGATTTTGTTTTAGCTTCTTTAGATTTCTTTTGATTTTGTCAATTCCCAAAAAAGTTTATAATTCTGTATCTCTAAACTTAATTTGGCAATGTTTTGTATATTAATTAAAAGTCGAGATCTTGATAAAGTAATTATTTAACAAGTAAGAAAGTATGGTCGGTCAAGCCCGACCATATAATACCCTACACTAAGTAAATGAGCAAAAATATTTTTCTTTCAAAATTTCAATAATTTATATTCGTGAACGATTTTCGGAAGTGGGCCTTATATGGGAGCTATGACCAATTATGGACCGATCACCATGGAATTAAGTAGTGTGATTAATGTCTGTATGAAAGTTATTTATGTTGCATTTTATGTGTATACCAACATTTTTAAGAGATTTATGCTCGTTAAAGTGATTATCGGAAGCAGGCCTTATATGGGAGCTATGACTAATTACGGACCGATCAATATGAAATTAAGTGGTGTGATTAATGTCTGTATGAAAGTTGTTTATGTTGCAGTTTATGTGTATAACAACATTTTTAAGATATTTATGCTCATTAAAGTGATTATCAGAAGCAGGCCTTATATGGGAGCTATGACTAATTATGGACCGATCATAATAAAATTTGGCGACATGAATTCCGTATATATAAAACTTATTTGGAGAAAAATTTGTGTAGATATCTATATAAATTAAACATTTATGACCGATAAAGTCCACTTTCGGGAGGACATTTGTATGGGGGCTAGGTGAAATAATGAACCGATTTCAGCCAGTTTCAATAGGCTTGGTCCTTGGGCAGAAAAAATTATATGGACCAAATTTTATCGAAATATCTTCAAGATTGCGACCTGTACTCTGCGCACAAGGTTTACATGGACAACCAGCCAGCCAGCCAGCCAGACGGACGGACGGACGGACGGACGGACATCGTTTAATCGACTCAGAAAGTGATTCTGAGTTTTTCGAACTGTTACTTGCATGCGTAAAGGCTAGGTAAATTAGCGTTACCTTTATCTTTTGAATTGGTAGCCAACCTTACAATCTATGTAGGGTCAATTGAATAGTTCGGGAAACTCATACAGAACTGCATGGTACATTTGTACTTATCCAGCAGTTAAGCATGTAGTCAAATGACTACTGTCATTTGGCTTACTAAAATTTAATTTGACTTCATCCCATGTAATCTAGTGTGATGGCATTTGTCACTTAAGTGTCTCTTGTAGTCACTTTTAACGTTTATTTTGTACTGCATTTCTTTTGTGAGTAATTAGCACAAACTGCAAATTGTTTTGATATAATTCTCATACAGTTTATGAGAAAGTTTTATTTACAAGGAAACTGTTATTCGACCGTTTAGGAGATGTTATGCAGCTGATAAAGTAAGCAGTTAGGTAGCTAGTAAAGTAACAAACTCTATGTAACCGGTATGTGAATGTAATGCTTTGATAATTGTGGACCAGCTATCAGACAGTCTCGTGTGTTAAATAACTGGTCACGTAACTACTTATATAACTAGTTGTCACCCTAAATGATAGGTAAAATCGCTAGTTCGGGACAGTCACCAAGAACTGCTGGGTACTTAAATAACATAAATCCATACATATGTACTTTCATAAATCATTTGTTTTACTTTGTTGTTGAATTGAATTCATTGCATATTTTTAGGTGTGGAAAATCGTATACTCGTCAGAGATGTACATGAGTTGATTCGCTTTTTTTCTATATTACTGAAATCACTGACTGCATTTGTTGTTAATTATTTTGCTTGCGGTCTCACAATTGATTGTCATTTTCTCAATCACTTTTTACTTGCCGTTAGCAATAACTCAAAAATTATTACTGTGTTTTGATTTGTATGCAAAGTATTAAAATGATTCTCAAAAGCTCGATGATAAGTTGAATGCATAGTACTAAATCAGTGCATTAATTTGTTTTTAATAATTTTCCGCGCGTGGTTCTAGAACTTATTTTGATACAATGAACTTCGAAATAATAAAAAATATTGAAAATGGTGTTTTCCGTATTATAAAAAATATAAATATGCAAGAAAAATCAGTCTTAAATTAATTCAAACATACTCATATAGGAAAGTTTATATTAACTCAAAACGCTTTTCGTATATTCATAACACTCATATTTATGCGCTGCTTTTGTGAATGGTAAGAGTTAACAGAATATGCATGCAATTACATGCATTTTGTAACAAAACACTTGCTGTGGTGAATGATGCAATGACATTTTCGTTTAGTTTATGTATAGTGATACAGTATTCACTTTTGCAAAATAACAAAAATGTCATTTGAATGCAAATGATATGATACTCGTGTACAATTTATTATTTATAAAATTTGAGTTTAATAAATAAAAATGTTAATTGCGTTTTATTTTAAATTAAAATCATATGTTGAATTTTGTCAATTTCAAATTGTATTAAATATGCATATCAATTAAAACAGGTAAGAAATTATAAAAGAAAGATACAAATTATGTGATCCACCATAATCGTAGTTAAACTATTTGAAAGTATTTGTATGCAATCGATCTATAACTTTAGAAATGCATTAGGGTATTTTAATATTAATACAAAAGTCCAACTCTGACAATTTGAGTCAAATCGAATAATGTTAATTCGAAAATCTCTGGATCTTTCTTGATTATTAAAGCCCAATTTTTTTACATAAATTCCGGGACTAACAAAATCCGGGAAATTACATTGATTTTTGATATTTTGGAAGATTATTGAAGTTCTCAAATCACTGTCATAAAGTTCAGAATACGGGGATAAATATGAAATATATTTTGTGTCAAATTTATTTTAATTTAATAATATGAATGGAAACATTATGAGATATACCTCTCATTACATTTCCGTTCCTGCAGTTTGAATTTTAGGTATTTCGGCTAGAAACCAATATTTGGCAATACAACTTTTGAAACTTTAAGCCTTCAATACCTGTGTCAAATGTAATTTTGGGGAATATTTGGCATTTTTACATTTATTAGTGGATTGATGAAACTTTAGAAATAAATACATACAACTAGGGTTAGGAATTGTATTGGAGCCTTTAAAAAATGGCCTTATTTACAAACAGTTAATTTTGCATGAAATTGAATCTTTAGACCTTATGGAGTAGTCCTTTAAAAAACGTTCTTATGGAAAATAATAAATATTAAAAATGTTGACCTTTGTAACCGATGATGCGCAGTGGGGAAGAATCAAATTTTTTTGGAAATAAATCTGGCATTTCAAAATGGATGGTCCAATCGGGATATAATTTGACGTGGGCATAGCCAATGGGCCCTGCAAATGCTTCAATGGGCCCAATGTAGGGTTCCTTCGGCATGAAACATTTTTAAACTCGAATGCTCCTTGGCTACGACCACGCACAGTGGAAAATTTTGGAAATTTTCGGATCAAAAATCTGTAACTTTTGAATGGATGAGGATTTTTGTAATTTTTTTTTTTTTTTTGTTGAATAGGTGGAACTTTAGATTTTAATTTGTTTTTCTAATCATAAAAATCGAATTATAATAAAAAAAAAGTAATGAACGGTTAAAAATCCATTTTTGATTTTGTTTTTTTTTTTGTTAGTTTTTATATAAAAGTGATATGTTAAGACAAGTAAAAAAAGTGTTTTTATGTACTTTTTCATTAGTTTATATATTATTAACAACTGACGATTGTTAACATATTTTTAGCTTAGGTTTTTTAAGAAATTACAACCTTCGGCCCGAGGACTTTTAATCCCCAATATTTACAAGGCCCAAAGGTTGCATTTTTTTAAAAACATGTTCACCTGCAGTAGAGTTAAAATAAAATTTCATTGATACCAAAAAAAAATGCTTTCGAAGTTTAAAGTTTAAAACCGTTTTCAAAGATTTTGAAACATTTTGAGTTTTTTTGAAAAAACCAGGGACCGTAACAATTATGACATTTATAATAAAAATCACAACATAATTGTTATTTTTTTTTTTGTCAGAATTTGATTTTTATTTTTTTTGTTAGAAATATTTGTCAGACTCTTACATATCTGTAAATAAAACTCATTAATTAATTTGTATTTCTGACAAAAAAAATAAAAATCCAATTCTGACAAAAAAAATCAAAGTTTGACTAATATTTCTGACAAAAAAAAAAAAAAAAAATAAAAATCAAAAAATAACAATTATTTTTGACAAAAAAAAATAACAATCAAGAATTTAAAAAGCATGTTATTTTATGAAAATATAGTTAAAAACGATCAAATTGGTATGCTTGACTTGACTCTCCGATATTTTCTTGTGATGGCTTTTTTCCTTTGAAGTTTCAAGAATAATTATTATTTTCGGTCCCTGGAAAAAACTGTTTATGGTAGGCCATAAACTAAGTCACACATTTTTAGACCGATTTAAAAATTTTAAACAATTATGGAGAGGCAAGGAATTAATCTTTCATAAAATGTATATTTCAAGAAATTATTTAAGTTTTTATAAAAAGTTGAGCATTTTTTTTTCGTAATTTTTCAAATTCAACAATAGTTATTTTAATTTTTTTCTATGAAAACATATTTTTTGTGCACATTGTTTTAAAGACAATAAACGAGACATTACTTGTTAAGAACGGTTTATATTTGCAAAAGTTATTAAACTTTTTCGAAAAAACTTCAAATTAATTTACCTTGTAAGTTAAAAACAATCTAAGAAATTTATTTTTTTTGTATAGTTATTGTTTTTTTTATTCATATGCGCACTGGGGAAGAAAATACTATAAAAGGAGTTAATGAAAAGTTGAATAACTATTACAATTTTCATCCGATTAGAAATTGTGAAGAACTAAATTTTCTTTATATATTATTATACATTTTTAAGCTTTCAAATCAAAATAAGCAATGAAAAGCTACTAAAATCAAAATAGTTGATATTTTTGTAATAATTTGTACAAATTATCACTGGAAGTTACAGGAGAGTGTTAAAAGTGACAGTTCGTAGATAGAGAACGTGATATTTTTTACTGGACATTTTTTGTGCAGTAAAAAATATCAACATAAAAAAATGTTTTAAACATATGGTTCCAAATGTAAGCTGAAAAAGTTGACAATTAATACAATTTACAAAGAAAAGAATAAAATAACACAAAACTAATGTTGAAATTGATTTATAATAAAATACAACTTATTTTTACAAATTGTTGTTCGCGTACTTTTTTGGGTTATTTTTCAGATTGAGAGTAATTTATTTTTAATTTCTAAAATAAAGTTACTGCATATTTTTTACTGGAAAGTACGCAAACACACCTAATGTCTGCCTGATAGCTGGTCGAAAGTAATCAACACATGGGATTCACATACCGGTTACATGGAGTCAGTTACCTTACTAGCCACTTAACAGGCTACCTAACACTAAGTCACACTGGCACTTTTTAAAGTGCAGTAACTACACCCTAGATTACTTAGAGACACTAAAGTGACCATTGGTTTCACGCTAGATTATATGGGATGTCAAAAGTAACCAATTGACTTCCCTTTGGATTACACAGGGCACATGCGTTTTAAATGACCCAAAATATATAAATTGGATTCAAAAATAAATAAATTGATCAGACATTAGTAAAACATACTTTTGTAAGACTGCTGGGTGGTTTAAAACAAAGTTTAATATAATAATAATTAAATAATACTTGATAGTTAGTTTTATGCAAAACAAAGTATATATTGTTTAAAAATATGTAAAAAAATATATTAGCTATCAAAGAAAATACTAAATTTATGGACACAAAAGTCAAAGATTAACTGGCTGGATTTCTATACAGAAATCCAGCCAGTAACTGGCTGTATTTCTATACAGAAATCCAGCCAGTAACTGGCTGTATTTCTATACAGAAATCCAGCCAGTAACTGGCTGTATTTCTATACAGAAATCCAGCCAGTAACTGGCTGTATTTCTATACAGAAAACTAGCCAGTAACTGGCTGTATTTCTATACAGAAATCTAGCCAGTAACTAGCTGTATTTCTATACAGAAATCTAGCCAGTAACTGGCTGTATTTCTATACAGAAATCTAGCCAGTAACTGGCTGTATTTCTATACAGAAATCTAGTCAGTAACTGGCTGTATTTCTATACAGAAATCTAGCCAGTAACTGGCTGTATTTCTATACAGAAATCTAGCCAGTAACTGGCTGTATTTCTATACAGAAATCTAGCCAGTAACTGGCTGTATTTCTATACAGAAATCTAGCCAGTAACTGGCTGTATTTCTATACAGAAATCTAGCCAGTAACTGGCTGTATTTCTATACAGAAATCTAGCCAGTAACTGGCTGTATTTCTATACAGAAATCTAGCCAGTAACTGGCTGTATTTCTATACAGAAATCTAGCCAGTAACTGGCTGTATTTCTATACAGAAATCTAGCCAGTAACTAGCTGTATTTCTATACAGAAATCTAGCCAGTAACTGGCTGTATTTCTATACAGAAATCTAGCCAGTAACTGGCTGTATTTCTATACAGAAATCTAGTCAGTAACTGGCTGTATTTCTATACAGAAATCTAGCCAGTAACTGGCTGTATTTCTATACAGAAATCTAGCCAGTAACTGGCTGTATTTCTATACAGAAATCTAGCCAGTAACTGGCTGTATTTCTATACAGAAATCTAGCCAGTAACTGGCTGTATTTCTATACAGAAATCTAGCCAGTAACTGGCTGTATTTCTATACAGAAATCTAGCCAGTAACTGGCTGTATTTCTATACAGAAATCTAGCCAGTAACTGGCTGTATTTCTATACAGAAATCTAGCCAGTAACTGGCTGTATTTCTATACAGAAATCTAGCCAGTAACTGGCTGTATTTCTATACAGAAATCTAGCCAGTAACTGGCTGTATTTCTATACAGAAATCTAGCCAGTAACTGGCTGTATTTCTATACAGAAATCTAGCCAGTAACTAGCTGTATTTCTATACAGAAATCTAGCCAGTAACTGGCTGTATTTCTATACAGAAATCTAGCCAGTAACTGGCTGTATTTCTATACAGAAATCTAGCCAGTAACTGGCTGTATTTCTATACAGAAATCTAGTCAGTAACTGGCTGTATTTCTATACAGAAATCTAGCCAGTAACTGGCTGTATTTCTATACAGAAATCTAGCCAGTAACTGGCTGTATTTCTATACAGAAATCTAGCCAGTAACTGGCTGTATTTCTATACAGAAATCTAGCCAGTAACTGGCTGTATTTCTATACAGAAATCTAGCCAGTAACTGGCTGTATTTCTATACAGAAATCTAGCCAGTAACTGGCTGTATTTCTATACAGAAATCTAGCCAGTAACTGGCTGTATTTCTATACAGAAATCTAGCCAGTAACTGGCTGTATTTCTATACAGAAATCTAGCCAGTAACTGGCTGTATTTCTATACAGAAATCTAGCCAGTAACTGGCTGTATTTTTATACAGAAATCTAGCCAGTAACTGGCTGTATTTCTATACAGAAATCTAGCCAGTAACTGGCTGTATTTCTATACAGAAATCTAGCCAGTAACTGGCTGTATTTCTATACAGAAATCTAGCCAGTAACTGGCTGTATTTCTATACAGAAATCTAGCCAGTAACTGGCTGTATTTCTATACAGAAATCTAGCCAGTAACTGGCTGTATTTCTATACAGAAATCTAGCCAGTAACTGGCTGTATTTCTATACAGAAATCTAGCCAGTAACTGGCTGTATTTCTATACAGAAATCTAGCCAGTAACTGGCTGTATTTCTATACAGAAATCTAGCCAGTAACTGGCTGTATTTCTGTATCGTTTGCTATAGAAAAACTCCTTTTATGTCAAATATGCACATTAAATTAAATATATAATGTAGATAGAAAGCCACTTTCATGACTGAAAATCTTGGTAATTTTCATGATCTTCAGTACCAGAACTAACTTTAAACTGAATAACTAAAAATTATGAGGGTGTATCAGGCCTACAAGCCAAAATAGATTATTTATCAACATTTTGAATGAAGTTGTAAATATCAATTCATTACAATCACAAACTTATTATTTTTTGATTTTCGGAGGCTGCTTTTGTCTTCTGGCAAAAATTTATCATGACATTAATTTGACGTTTATCATGACATTAATTTAACACATCGTGTTATGTTGGGATTGGCATGAAGCTTTAAGAAATCAATAAATATTATCCAGTAATTTTTTGAAAGTATCTTAAATAAATAACAACGCTAATTCTTACATTTAGATTGTGCATGGATAAAAAGGAATAGTAGTTTAAATTTATTGTAAATTACTTTTCAGACCTTGAAGATTATGGCATTAAAAGGAACTTTACTGAACATTTTTGCATGTTACAAGTACAAAATTATCTCCATAATGACAATGAACTAGGATTTCTGTACCATTCACTGCATTTAAAATCCACAGCGAATGCATATCAACTTGTATTTGCTTTTAGCACATTTGCTGCAACATAGTGCCTTTCACTAACTTGCTACTAAATTAAAATACGCATACTAGACATACATAAATCCCTTGTACCGGTTTTCTTATTTGTTCTTTAACAGAGATTGTAATTATGGCAAATTAACCGCAGGTCAATGAGCCATTTCAATAAAATCAACCTTGTTTAGGAATATTTATTTGTTCAACATTGTTCCAAAGTACACTTTTAATGCGGATGTAACGAAAACATAAAAAAAAATTGCAAAAATAAAAACAGGTCCTTTTTTATGGAATTCATGAATAGGATACGAACATGTATAGAATGGAATAAAATATAATTAAATAAATTGTGGTTGATTTGTTGCAACAAAAACTGTTCGTTGAGGAAACAAGGAGAACAACCGTATCAAATTGTGGATTTTAAATATTCTATAATATTTATGTACTTATTTGTGTTGTAAATGCATAATGATTTGTTGTTTCAAAAAACTTTCCATCAAGGAAACAAGGAGAACAACCGATCAGCAATTAAATTGTGGTTTTAAATATTCTGGAATATTTGTTTGTGTTGTGAATTGCATTGACGCAAGCGTGTATATTGTTTTGATTGAATTTTGTTTAATTAAATATTGGAAATAATGTAATAAATGTAGCCGCAGTAAAATCACGATTAATTAATATTATTTACCATTAGTGAGAGTGTGTTACGACGTTAAATATAGTTATTAGGTATAATCACCAGCATCAGCATTACCATCATATAAATAACCAGTTTGAAGTTAAAACCTTTTTAGAGTTGCCAATTTTATCGTTATTCATTACACGCATAAATTTTATTTCAAAAATTGTTTCTTGAACAATTTAAGTTTGAAGGAATAGGAATACAGAATGTAATATGTTTAGTTTAGGTAATCTTGTTCAAGGTACTTAGTTTTAAAAGCTGATTAGAAAGACAATCCTGAGTTCTGATGTATCTTCGCAGAATGGATTTAGTTGTCATGTTTACTGTAACCATTTCAACATTTTCACAAGTTTTTTAACACTATAATGGTCACAGTAATTACTTATATAATTGAGGTAACTATATTATGTTAAAGTTACGAATAACATAATTGTAGTAATTAAGTATATGTTTGTGGCAACCATTTTTATGATGAAGGATAATAATCTGAAGACAACATCATCATGAACATAATACCTAATTCCAGCAGACAATTTAAAAATATTAAACTAAAAAAGATTTTTAATTATAATTTACAAAAAGCTAATTTGGATGGTAAAAGCAGATTCGGTTTCCAAATATACTCTTAGTATAAGACTGTAGTCTTAGTATAAGACTGTAGTCTTAGTATAAGACTGTAGTCTTAGTATAAGACTGTAGTCTTAGTATAAGACTGTAGTCTTAGTATAAGACTGTAGTCTTAGTATAAGACTGTAGTCTTAGCTTAAGACTGTAGTCTTAGTATAAGACTGTAGTCTTAGTATAAGACTGTAGTCTTAGTATAAGACTGTAGTCTTAGTATAAGACTGTAGTCCTAGTGTAAGACTGTAGACTTAGTATAAGACTGTAGTATTAGTATAAGACTGTAGTATTAGTATAAGGCTGTAGTCTTAGTATAAGACTTTAGTCTTAGTATAAGACTTTAGTCTTAGTATAAGACTTTAGTCTTAGTATAAGACTTTAGTCTTAGTATAAGACTTTAGTCTTAGTATAAGACTTTAGTATTAGTATAAGACTTTAGTCTTAGTATAAGACTGTAGTCTTAGTATAAGACTGTAGTCTTAGTATAAGACTGTAGTCTTAGTATAAGACTGTAGTCTTAGTATAAGACTGTAGTCTTAGTATAAGACTGTAGTCTTAGTATAAGACTGTAGTCTTAGTATAAGACTGTAGTCTTAGTACAAGACTGTAGTCTTAATATAAGACTGTAGTCTTAGTATAAGACTGTAGTCTTAGTATAAGACTGTAGTCTTAGTATAAGACTGTAGTCCTAGTGTAAGACTGTAGACTTAGTATAAGACTGTAGTATTAGTATAAGACTGTAGTATTAGTATAAGGCTGTAGTCTTAGTATAAGACTTTAGTCTTAGTATAAGACTTTAGTCTTAGTATAAGACTTTAGTCTTAGTATAAGACTTTAGTCTTAGTATAAGACTTTAGTCTTAGTATAAGACTTTAGTCTTAGTATAAGACTTTAGTCTTAGTATAAGACTTTAGTATTAGTATAAGACTTTAGTCTTAGTATAAGACTGTAGTCTTAGTATAAGACTGTAGTCTTAGTATAAGACTGTAGTCTTAGTATAAGACTGTAGTCTTAGTATAAGACTGTAGTCTTAGTATAAGACTGTAGTCTTAGTACAAGACTGTAGTCTTAATATAAGACTGTAGTCTTAGTATAAGACTGTAGTCTTAGTATAAGACTGTAGTCTTAATATAAAACTGTAGTCTTAATATAAGACTGTAGTCTTAGTATAAGACTGTAGTCTTATAATAGGCTAAGGCCGTACATTAAGATAATAGGTGTAACATCGACTCTTCTTTATTATGACACCTTCTGTAGTATTCGTTGGACCGTAGACCCATTATCCTAGCTTGATCCTGTGCCTTGTAATAGTTTAATTAAATGATCTTTCCAAGTACTAATATATTGTTACGTTTTTACCCTTTAAATAAACCGGATACTTTTGATTGCAAATAAAAAGCAGTTTCAGTAGTTTAAAATTGTAACAACTCTTTATTTATTTAAAATGTACAACAACAACAGTTCAAATATTCACACAGTGTCTTTATACACGTTTATCAATTCGCAGAAATGCACACACACTCTATAACTTACAACCTTAAATGTACAAGACAGATGATGTTAACTCTTACAGCGACAATGATCAACTCAACTCACGACTGCCACATCTGCCACTATTTGTACACGCGCCATCTATCGGGAATCTTCTACAATGCTCTTAACGGACATACTAGTACATTCGAATTCTAGAGCTTTCGATGTTAATGTTAGCAGCTCAAACATGCAGTGCTGCCATACCCACAAACAATGCTCATAACCGCATGCTATCAACATTGTTGATAAGTAGAAGTTTCTACTAATGGACGTGTTTATAAACATGATGAATGTTGCAGGCAGTCGTTACAGACCGTTAAATTCAAATCGCTATTGCACATTCGTAACAATATTATTGTTTCATTGACCAGATATTCAAATTAATGTGCCAAATAAAAATGTCACAAACATCATAGAAATGTTTTGAGAAGAATCCGTTTTTAAAACCAGGGAATAATTCTCGCATTCGTAATAGAATAAATTTTGAATGGTCTTAGCTCACGAGTAAAAACTAGGTCGTTATCGAAAGTCATCATTATAAATTTCTACTCAGTTTATTCGATGGAATATGGGAAAATAAAAGTTTCTTTTAGAATATATATTCGTATGCGAGAATTAGCCTCCACATCCAATGGATGGGGTTTCGGAAAAGGTTCATAAATCATTATTGATTAGTTTAGTGGTTTCAATTTTACTAACATATAGTATGTTAAGATTTTTTCGATCTCAGTCCTTAGAATTTCAAAAATGATTTGGTAAGGGACAATACCTATACTCCTTTGGTACTTGGTTAAAGCACGATGTGACTTTTAGCGGGACAGTGTACGATTTGAGGTATGTGTGTCGAAATTAAGAATTCTCATGATTTCGAGATTATTTTAACATAATATTTCATTGACATCGGATTCATGCATAATCTAGATATTATTTTAACAGCTTTAAAAAATGTTCGAACATTGTCACCAGGTTTAAGCATGAATGCCAAATTAATACAACAGTCGTCCGTCTCAAATAAACAGTTTGAAAAATCTTATTACTTGAAAGGTTAATAAAATATTTAAGCTTATTATGCAATATATAATAAGTTATATGGATAATTTCTCGTTCTCAGATATTAAGTAATTATCAATACAATCTGTTCATTGAACTTTCAACTTAAATTGTATACTTTTATTAGAATGAAATGCATTAGACTTAATTAATACTAATTTGTTAAAACATTAAATCTTATCAAAGATCCACGATTTATTTCCCTACTTATGGCAGCACTGTTCACGATATTTATTACAACGCTAATTATTGAAAAAAAAAGAAAAATATATATGTATGTACAATAACCATACCTTAAATAAAATAATATTTAAATTTTACTTTTGACATAAAACAAAAATAAATAATACAATCCATATTGTTAAGTCATTATTAAAACTCAATTATTAATTTATTTTTAGAGTGATCACACAAGATCAATAAGTTAAAAAAGGCTGGTTTACAGACCGAATGACGTGCAGCTTAATACAACAGAAAAATCTTGTGCAATTTACAATTTTTTTTTATAAAAAAATTTTTTGTTTTTGTAATTTTTTTTTTAGAATTTCTGTTTGACCGGCTTGTCAAAGTTCTACACAGTGAAGTCGTCACAGAAAATAATACGAGTAAAGTGCAAAAAAACCAAAATTGTATTAAAAAATTAATAAATCACAAAAAAAAACTTGTTCTCATCACTATTGTTGTAAATTTTTGTTCTGCGTTCTGCTGTTTTTATATTTGTTTCTCGTTTCATGTTGATGATCTTCCTCTTCCATAAGATGCTTTTAGTAAAAGCAACTAAAATTTACAATTTAGTAGGTGTTTGAAAGTTAAACGTTTCCGTTGTTTCTAAACTATAAATGCGTGCTGTGTGTAAATAAGTATAAAAAAAAAACTTCGAATTTTATAAATTGCTAAGATCATTATAAATTTAAATACTATTAAATAAATAAAGAGAATTATAAACATTTAATTGTGATTTTGCTAAAAGGTAAGTGAAATTCCATTAATTTTATTAAAAATTAATTGTGATTTTCTACTAATGTAGTAGTTGTCAACTAGAGTAAGGTTATGTTGAATGAATGATGCTCTTAAAAAACTATTGTTTACATTTCTAATGAAATGCTTTGACTTGTTACTCTTTGGACTCTCTTCAAAATTAACGTTATATTTTTGTTTTCTTTTCGTTTGAGTGTTTGTTTACTTTAATGTCTGTGTTGTTAATATGGCGTTTATTTTGAAAGGTAAGCTTAGTTTATTTTGGCAGTTAATGAAATTGAGTATATGAATGTGTAATATATATATTAGGAAATCCTATCATTTTGCAAACTGTAGTTGTTTAGAAGGGACGTATTTATTGCTAATTGTGTTCCTTTTCAGGGTTTTTGTGATCAGCATAAGTTGGCGTCTAACTTTCCCCTTTCAGGGGTTTTGAGACAAGCATAAGCTAGGAGAGTGTAGTTGGAGTGTCGCGAAGGAGACATAGGAAAATACTTATAAAACAGATTTAACAATTTTTTATTAAAATTTTAATGTTATTTTCATTATTTTCTTTCTTAATAAATATCTCAAAAGTTTGGCGTCAAATATAAATCTAAATATGAGCTCACCAGCTCAACTCACGGCTGGGACAGATTTTTTTAATTCTTTTTTTATATATGTAATTTAAAATTATAAAAAAAACTACAAGCTAGTTGCGCTAGCTTGTGCGCTTCGCTGTCGTAGTCAAAAAAAAAAAAAAAATATGTAAGGATTTTATTAAAAAAATAAATGAATAATACCGGAATTTCTTGTTTCCCCTTTTTCCCCTTTTTATCCCTTTAAAGAGTAAGTAATGAAAAAGGGTATAGCCTATTGATGCTTCTGAATAACAGTCTATCTATGTTGGAAATTTCAATAAAATCGGTTTGGCCGTTTAGTGTTTATTGTTTAAGAACTAAAGGTACCAATTTTACCG
The DNA here is from genome assembly GCA_942486065.2 of Calliphora vomitoria. Classification (NCBI taxonomy): domain Eukaryota; kingdom Metazoa; phylum Arthropoda; class Insecta; order Diptera; family Calliphoridae; genus Calliphora; species Calliphora vomitoria. The sequence goes on from OW818029.2 coordinate 18,658,458, forward strand.
GTTTTCTCCCTGTTTATCCCTTTCTGGTCCAAGTATTGAAAAAAAGTTATAGCCTATTGACGCTTCCAAGTAAGGATCTATCTACGTTCCAAATTTCAATAAAATCGATTCGTCCGTTTAGGCGTGATGCTCAAACAAACCAACAAATTGCATTTATATTTATATAACAGCGATAGTTCTTGACTAAGCGTATTCTGGACTTCCAATTTTGGGTCACTTTTTCGAAATAATCTATAGGTAACAAATCCAAGGCCAATGTCATCCATATTTTCCAACAAAAAATCAGTGATCACGGTGCGGTAATGATCTCCACCGCTCCAAACGATGTAATGGAGTCTATAGGTTCTGTTGGGGATTGGTGTCACTCAATATACTGTAATTTTGTTTATTAACAAATCTGTTAGCCAAAAATCAGCATCATCGCTGAACACAATTTTGCGATAAAACTGTTGTTCATAAGTTGCGCTAATCGATGACTGATTTTCAAAGTAAATTTGGATAAATTGGTAGCGTTGTTTAAGCGGCAATCTATTAATGATAATTTGCCACAGTACACTGAGAACACATTGAAGACAGCAGGCTACACGACTACAAATGCAGCTGGCTGCAGTGGTGTGGTCACTACTTTTCCCATCTTTCTGGCAACATATGAGTTCCGAGCCATATTCTGTTCCAAAGTGAAGCGTATCCCAGAGGGAGCGTTCTGCATCGATTGATACAAATTGTAGTCGGACGGGTCACGGTTTGGACTATAAAGCGGGTGAGGTAAAATTTCCCAACAACTTCTTGCTAAATAGCTTTAATAGGCATGATGGAATATTACGTTTTCATGTTCTGGGTGTGTTTGGGCCAAAGCTCGCTTTAAAGCAATCAGTTGCGTTCGGTACAGGTTTCCTGTGATAGTCTGTCCAGATTTCTGCAGCTCATAATAGATATGACCTTTTTGCTCCTACCAAATACAGGGCATTACCTTAGCGGCATGGATATTAGGCTTTGGTGTCGATTCGGCTGGTTGGCCGGTCTTCACGTATGTTCTCTTACCCATCGAGTTATTGTGATGGTTCAATTTTTCATCGCAAGTAATGATTCGATGCATAAACTATTATCTTTTATAGCCTTCAAGCATCATTTCGGACATGCAAAATCGTTTGTAAAGGTCTCTCTACTTCAATTCGTATGTTCACAATTTCCCTGCTTTAGGGTGAATCTTGCTGCTCGCAAATATTTTGAAATTGCTGCCTGAGTAGCTCCAAATGATTTTGCAAGCTCTTGTTGAGTTTTACAACAATCTTCATGGAGTAAAGCTTCCAATTCTTGGTTTTCAAACTTTTTTGGCTGGCCTGGGCGATCTTCGTCTTCTGTGTCAAAATCACTACTCCTACAAAATTCGATATTTTCGAAGCAAAAAGAACTTTGGTGGTTACACTATAATATTCAATAACTAATGGTGCTTTCTTTTCTGATAAAAATGTTCCATTTATTGGCGCAGGGGTGAAAAGTTGTCATTTTCCTTTCTAAATATGTTGCATAAATAATTAGTAAATATGTTACATATCTCACCCTCAATTATATTTGCAGCTGCTTTAAGTACTTTTTTTATGCAAAAAATATTTAACAACAGCTGATTTCTATTATTGAAAATCAGTGTTGTTAATGCTTATTGGCAAACACACAGAATTGAATGTCGAAAGTCGCTTTAACAGTGTTAACTATCGATTTTTAATACAAATTTCCAATTCAATATTTGACACGCTAAATATACATTAGTATATTTAGCAAAATTAGAAATTATTTTGTTCCATTCTAATAGAAAAAAATATTTAATTTTGCAAGAATGTGTGTAATATGATAATCATATTACACATTTATAAGGCATAATTTTTTTTAGAAAAGAAAACATCATAAGTGAGAATAAATGGAATTTTAAAAATCCCACATTTTAAGTCATACACTCGATATAAGATTAAAAAAAAAAATCAAATAAAAATCCAGACCTACCAAATCACAAGTCAAGACCTTGGTATTTATGCAAAATTCGTTTAAATTATGTCTTATTTTTATGATTACAAAACATTGCGAGGTTTATTTCGGTCCATTGGTCGATCATTTTCTACTGCATGTGTCTGACGATGGTGTTTGTAATGCGTATTAAAATGTTGATCAACAATTCGTGTAAATATTTGATTTTTGTATATATGTATACATATTTAATTAATGGGAATTTTATTGTAACACGATTCTGTTTTTTTTTTCAATAACCAACAGAAATTCAATGTCAAGTTAATTGTAATTCAAGTGATTTTAAACAAAGTTGCATTATTTAAAATTTATTGAATTATTTTGTGCTCCTTTCTTCTTTGCCTCCTGCGCTTTGATTGTAGTTTTGTTTTCACACCAGCTGATCTTGTTTTTTGAATTTGTTTATTTAATTCACAAATTTGACATGTAATTAAAATCCACAACAACAAATATTTAACATATTTACATACAAATTTATTGAAATGACCCTGATCTCTAAAAAAAAAAAAATTTTAAATTGTAAAATTTTGTGTGTGTTTAATTAACAATTGTGTGTTAAAATGTTTGTTAATAACGGTTAATGTAGGTATTTAATATTTGTTAGTTATTGAGTTTTTGAATTGTTTTCAAAGTTATACTTCATTCAAAAAAAGTTTAATAACATTAATTTGATGGAGGACGAACTCAAATAACATGAGTTCCAAGTGAATGCTGAAAGAGTTTATCATGCCAGCCCTAACTACTTGGCAGACATGGAGGATAATGCATTTTTCAAAAGATTCCGGCTGTCGATGGCCACATTAAACAGCTGATTTATGTAAACATGTTGTCACTTGAAGGCAGGGTTCCCACCTTTCACATCTATTTTGAGAGGTATTGCCAACAGAAAATAATGTTTTTTGTCGGTATATTGAGAAAGCCAAAATTGTTAACGGACAGTTTATCGGCCTAATAAATTTATGTCAACATTTAGTAACAGACAGTTTGTCGATACATTGAGAAAACGGGCCTTATTAATATATAAATTGTTCTCAAAACCTTTTTGAGACAAAATTTTGTGAAATGATTATTTTCTATAGATGATACAGAAAGTAAGAAGACTTAATTACTGCTGGAAATATATCAGGATATGTCTAGTGTCTGACATTGGTATTATTGCACTAATATTTGCCACTTTTTACTTAAAATAGGGCAAATAAATTAACTAAGTTCAATTCATCCACAATTTTTACAAAAATCTAGGTTTTACTTATATTTTAAGGTATTATTTATAATCAGTTTGTTTTATGGAAATGTTGTTTTATAAACCTTTTGTAATTTAAATCTATATAAATATATAAATGTCTTTGTAAGTTTGTTTGTTTGTTTGTTTGTTTGTTTGAGCATCACGCCTAAACGGCTGAACCGATTTTATTGAAATTTGGATCGTAGATAGATCCTTACTTGGAAGCGTCAATAGGCTATAAATTTTTTCAATACTTGGACCACAAAGGGATAAAAAGGGGGAAAAACGGGTAAAATTGGTACCTTTGGTTTTAAAACAATAATTACTAAACGGCTGAACCGATTTTTACATCGACAGGGGTAGCGAAGCGCACCGGGTCAAGCTAGTATTTATTACAAATATGGGGTTAAGTGTTTTAAAATAATTGCTATAAAATAAATAATCATCAATAAATTAATGTTAGTTTTGATTTATTAAAATAATTAATAAGGGTACTCATTTAAAAGCTTAAGTTTATTATTTGTGTAAATGTGCAAATTTGCGCGACGTGTTTCATGAACCCACCCTTTCAATTTTGTGCAAGTTTACACAGAAAATTTATATTTGTTAAAAATGTCAAATAAAAATAAATTCAACAAAAGCTGTAAAAAAAGTTTTTCAAATTGTATAAATTTATATTCTAAAAATGTTGAATGAAAGTTAAATCTTTGGAACAAACGATTGAAGATTTTGTTTATGTTCTAGCTGATGGTTAATGTTTCCATACACATTGCCATTCAATCCAATCATTCTGTTCCAAAGTTACACAATTTTCACATGCACAAAATATTTATATTTTATTTGATTTTTATTTTTCATAAATAAAAGTAAACAAAAGCAGCTGATTAATCAAATGCACAATAAATTCAAGTTTGCACAATAAAATTGTCGCGCAAACTTATCGGAGTTGTGCAAACGAATTTCCATATATTTTTTGACATTTCATTTGCGAGAGTGTAAAAATGCACAGATTGCACAGTTTGCGAGGCTTTTAAGAGTTTACATGAGGACCTTTAATGTATTTATACAGTGCCATAGTTATTAATTATTTAATTACAGAGATTATCTGTGCCTTTGTGACACCTTTTCTTAATTACCAGTAATTATGACATTTGTAGTATTGATGACAGCAAATAATTGTTACGTTCAATATAAATGTTAATGAAATTATCATAAGTATTTAATATTATTTTGGTATATACTAAGGGTCCTCATGTAAACGCTTAAATGCCTCGCAAACTGTGCAATCTGTGCATTTTTACACTCTCGCAAATGAACTGTCAAAAAATGTATGGAAATTCGTTTGCACAACTCTGATATGTTTGCGCGACAATTTAGACTCGCAAACTTGAATTTATTGTGCATTTGATTAACAGCTGCTTTTGTTTACTTTTATTTATGAAAAATAAAAATCATATAAAATATAAATATTTTGTGCATGTGATAATTGTGTAACTTTGGAACAGAATGATTGGATTGAATGACAATGTGTATGGAAACATTAACCCACAGCTAGAAGATAAAGAAAATCTTCCAAACTATGTATATCATCGTTTGATCCAAAGATTTAATTTTCATTCAACATTTTTAGAATATAAATGTATACAATTTGAAAAACTTTTTTTTACAGCTTTTGTTGAATTTATTTTTATTTGACATTTTTAACAAATATAAATTTTCTGTGTAAACTTGCACAAAATTGTAAAGGTGGTTTCATGAAACACGTCGCGCAAATTTGCACGTTTGCACAAATGGGAAACTTAAGCGTTTAAATGAGTACCCTTACTATTTGTTAGAGATGAGCAATGTTTCCATACTGAATATAGTAACAGGTACATTTAAGTCGTTCTTTCATATTTTCAAAATACTGTTAAATGTAGTTCTTTTATATATTTCAACATTCAATGGTAACGTTTTAAAAATTGCGCAATTAAATTTAGTGTTCACACATAGGTACTCAATTAGCATTTGGCCACAAGTCAAGCAGACATTGTTCACTGGCCTCACTCTACGCCAGTCTCTTCCTCTTCAATTTGAGAAAGATATAATTGACTTTATTTAACTACTTAGTAATTATTAAATTTGTTTAGAAAATTAAATAAACTCAAAAACAACTTCCCTGGACATTTTTTTTACTTTTTCATTTGTTTGTTTACTTTTTTGACATTCGGCTTGCCATTGTACAGCATTTTTTCTTCTCACTGAACATACTCAACAGTAAACATACTTGCGACGAGGGTTGCATTTCGAATTTTGCGCAATTTATTAATTGAGTTCTTGTTTGATAAATTGAGCTCAATTAAGGCCAAATTGCGCAATTAAGGTGCATGTCTGAACATAGTATAAAATATGCTTTAAAAAGTCAATACATCGTTACCTTTATATTGAAAGGCCCTATCTCGTGTTTCAGATTTTCGTTTATTGCGATAAATAAAAAATCTTGACTTAAAAAAACACGAGTTAGGGCATTTCTATATTAAGGTAACGATATGAACTTATATATGCATATGATTTAGTTATGGATTGATCAATGTCCAAAAATTACACAACATAGTTCCCAACAGTTAAAGTTTTAAAATTATTAATTATAATATCTTGGGATTAGTACTTGTTTAACGCCATAATCTTTAAAGCCTTCCATGATGCGACTTGCCTTTTAAAATCCTCAAAATGTTGAACGTGCTGTCAAGTAGCATTCAACCTAAATATTCATATCTTAATAATTTATTGTGAAGATCGGTAATAGTGTATGTGATGTGACTAAATATTTTCTGTAACGAATTCCCTAAAAATCTAAATTACAATGAAAAAATGTTTAATGTTTTTTAAACATTTATGTCCATATTCAAAAATAATTTTTAAATATATCAAAGGTTTAAAAAAGAAATTTCAATACAAAATTTGATTTATAAAGCATTGATTAATTTCAATGGTATTTCTATAACAAATTCGACAGAAAACTTTTTGTCGAGACTATATATTGTCCATTGGCGACAAAATAAAAATTATTAGAAATTGTAATAACAAGAGCTAACCTAGAAAACGGTTAGCACCACCTAATTTAAGCCTACTCGAATTAGCTTAACCCGCTATGTGCCCCGCTTGACAGAAAAAAAAGTGTCAAATTCGAGCACAGTTCGAGAAAAAAAACATGCATTTGCATATAAATACGCCCCCTAGTTATATGAGTGTCTCTCCCACACAGTATATAAAATGAAATGTTAAGTAACGTATCAGATCTCTTACACTGTTTAAAAGAACAGTGCTTTATAAATTACGTTCCCTGAGAACGACGTTCTTCAACAATCACGGGATCGCTCATCTCTAATATTTGTCCTTCCACGACTGAGTTCCATTAAACATTTTGAACTCAATCGAAGATTTTTTTCCGAAATGAAAGAACTTTGGTCAAAAGTTTAACTGTTACAACAACAAAAACATAGGTTTTATTTTTGAAACTTTTAAGTAATCTGATACAATTGCAGTTTTGTCAAGTTGATATTTGACCAAATTTATGCGATATTTATATTTTGACAATTGCTATCAAGTGCTTTTTAGAAATCTATGATTATATTCATTCTGCAAAATGTTGATCTTTTTTATTATCTCATTCGCAGAGTGTATCTCTTTTGAAAACTTGTAAAATGTTCGCAGAGAGTGTCATAAAGTTTCTTTTCCAACCTTAAACATATTTTACGGTATTTTTTTTTAATAATAATAGAAAAAATCAACTTCTAAAATGTTTTTCACAAATGTACAAAAAAGTACTTTTTTAAATTTCAGTATTCTTTTTTTTAGTTAGCCTTTCTTTAATTCAACATTTTCAAGATGTTTTAAGAACTTTTAAAACATTTTAAAAATCTGTCTGTGAATACTTTCAAATTAATACCAAAAAATAATAAGAGGCTAAACAATTTCGATTAACGGTAAATTTTTCATATGATTTATGTTCTAATGTCGCGTTCTTGCATCAGCGTTTGTTATCAGTAATCTGAGATCGTTCTAATCAAGTGGTAGAATATTCAATTTTAGTAGCTTTAACAAAAAAAAGCTACTATAAAGAATTTATTTTGATTTCTAAAGTATGTAGTATATCTTTTATTAAAAACGACGTGTTTCTAAATAAGAAGGGAAACATGAAGAATTGAAAAGGGATCCACTAAAGTTTAAAGAATATTGTAATAAAGCTGCTGGGAAGACTCGCTAATGTCTTCCTCTGAAAGAAAAAAGGAAGAAATGTCGTATAAGGCAGAAAAAGCTAAAGAAAAAGAGAATTTTGAGCCATATACCTTCAAGCAAATATGGGGAAAAGCTGTAGGAATGCATTACTAGTGGTATTAGTTTAAGAGTTAAAATTATAGGTATCGATGCACTATGTAAAAAGTATAACGCATTAATAAAAAACAAGTAAGAGAGCTGTATTCGGCTGTGCCGAATCTTATAATCTTATTCACCAAATTATACTTTAAAATAAAAATTTTAAATATTTTTAGGTAAACAAAACTAAATTTTTTTTTTTCAAAATTGTTCAAAATTTAAAAAAAAAAATTTTTTTCGAAATTATTTTTTCAATTTTTTTTTTAATTTAAAAAAAAAAATTTTAAATTATTAGTGAAAAAAAAGTATGACAAACAAATTTTTGGTAAAAAAAAAATTCGGGTTAAAAAATATTTTTCCAGATTTCGACCCATTGTAGGTCTAACTTACTATAGCCTTATATACATCGTTGGAATGGACTGTCATTAGATATCCATATTTTCTATATTTATGACTTAGTAATCGAGATATAGATAAAAAAATAGGCCAAAAATAGAGGTTGTCTCGGTTTTTTACTTATATCTCAGCCATTTGTGAGCCGATTTTCTCGATTTTAAATAGTAACCGAGCCGGAAGAATTCCCGATATATTGATGCATGAATCATGTTTGTAAGTTATTTGGGGGCTACGGAAAGTTGATTTCAACATACAGTCAGACAAACGGACATGGCTATATCGACTTCGCTATCTCTAACGATCCAGAATATATATACTTTGTAGGGTCGCAAACGGAATGATAAACTTATATATACCCTTGTCACACATGGGGAAGGGTATAATAAATATATACGAAGTTTTTGGTAGTTAATGCAATTTTGAGTTGAAATTACTTGAACTAATCCTTATTACAAAAGTGATGGGATAGTTAAATATGATACGAGCTAAAAATCTAATTAAAAATAAATTTTTTTTTTTTGAAAAAATGGCTTTAAAAAAATTGCTGTTTCGATCGAGTTCTTGATTCTAGAGCTTTTGGTTAATATATTGAAAACTGCTACTATTACTAAGACGCTATCGAAAAATTAAATTGATTTTTCCAGAATTCTTTATTTTTATAGTTTGTCATTCCGTTTGTAATTTCTACATTTTTAATTTGCGATCCCATATAGTGTATATAGTATATGGTATGGATCGATTTAGATAGCGGAGTCGATATAGCCATGTCCGATGGACATTGTCCGTCTGTCTGTTAAAATCAGCTTTCCGAATCCCCCAAATAACTTACAAACATGATTAATACATCATCATATATGTTAAAAAAATATATGGAATTTTCAAAAAAATTTTCCAGATTAAAAACATCAATTGAAGGAATATTCCATCAAATTAAAATTGCGATAAAAACCATTAAAACAGAACTTATGCAAATAATTAAACTCTTTATTATTCAAGAAGTTCTGAAAGATTAAAAAAAAAAAAAAAAAAATAATAAAAAAATCCCCTCCTAAACAAATTGCGTATGAGTTAAAGAAATATTTCTTTTTCAAATTCTTCTATAATTTTATGCTGCTTTAATTTAGTTTTATTTCAAGCAAACAACATTAATTTGATTTAATGCTCATAAAATTATTTTGTAATCAATTCCAAGCCCATTAAGGAATTCCCCCGCATTAAATTGTCTTACGATAGGTATGTTTCAAGTGGAATTACAAAATTTCCAAAAAAAAAAAAAAAAACAAAATAAATAAATTATAATTATCATAATTTTGATGGCAAATTTCCTTGGAGAACAAGACCTATTTAGTAATAATTGCACGTCTCAATCGTATGCTAAAGAAAAAACAGATTTTAAGATATGAATGTAAATCTAGACTCGCGATCAGTGGTTTGTTTATGGTCAGATGGTAAAGAACGGGGAAATACCCGCAGAGGTAGTGGATTTAATAAATTTTATAATTTATTCAGCTTTAGGTCAACTTTTATATTAAACAATGTTTATTTTATCTCCAATATTTCGCTACTTCATTGAGTAAGGCTAATCTCATGTATTCAACATTGAAATAGTCTAAATGAGTTTTTTATTTTTGAGCGATCATATATTATTGCCCTTAGTCCCTTCAGGCTTCCATTATATGTACCTTACTATTGAATTTTCAATATTTTTTAAAACTTATTGTAGCTTTTTCCTATTTCGAAAATGATAATTATTATTAGTGTGTGATAAAATTTTCAACTTTGCGTGATCTCAGATCTTTCCTAAATTTTTACTTTCTAAAGCATATGATCAATATTTTGAATTAGATCATCCATCTATTTGAGGGTGGACATAAATTAATCTACTAATTAATAGTTTAAATTTAGAGTTTTTAAGAACAATATACCTATACATAAGTATATACAGAGTTAAATGAGCTGAAAAATAAACTTAAAAAAGCGGTCATTGATCTATAGCAGTTTTGAAATTGTGGTTATGAATTTTTTATACCGGTAGACGGGTTAAATGAAACTTTACATTTCTTCTTTTTATAGCTGATCGTATGTGTGTGTTTGTATGTGTTAAATTATAATAAATAAATACCTAAAGAAAAAAAAAATATGCAGTAAAGAGGCCTTCCTAAAGGCCTTATTTTGCAGACACACGGACACCCTGCCGCATTGCAAAATCATTTTAATTTGACACTGCGTGTCATTGGGAGCCAAGGCCTATTAGAGGCCTACTCATATTATGCAATTTTGCAGGTGTATGAAATTGTTTAGAAGGAGAAGCAAAGTTCTTCTAGAACGTCTTCTGCGGAAAGGCACAGTATAAGGTGTATCGGGTCTTATAGAAGGCCAACAAAGTGAAACCCTACCTCATTTTTTACCGTTGGGTAGTTATACATATACATATGTATGTAGATACATATTTATTTGTATTTATTTATTAAATTCACTTGATACCACACGTTCACTCACCTATAGTCTGTTAATAAAAAACTTCATTTAATATGCAACACTTAACATGATGAGTAAACCTCTAATGACTTTATAATAAATTATCATTTCAGACATTATTATTTTTACATACATGCATAGTTATATATTTTGTATATACTTTTATTTTATTATTGTTATTAAGCTAGATTGTTATAATCTTAAGATACATAAATATATACAAACAAACTTGCGAATATATTCGTTAATAATTATAATAATTTGAACTGAACCCAAACTTGAAAATACTTCATTTATAACTATTTCTTTTTTGATTTTTGAACAGTCAAATGGATTTGACAAATTTTTTTTTGTTGTATTTATTTTATTGTTTTTAGTTTGTTGTAGATTCTTTACATAATTTGAGTATAATCTGGCGAATTTGAAAAATGTTTAAAACAGTTTATAAAGGAATGAAATAATATTGTTATATTAATTAATGTTTTGACAGTTAAATATGAGATGGCATACTAATAGTGTTTATAAATCGGTTAAACGGATGATGAGTTTACTTAAAAACTTTTTCAGAATCAATTACACATAATCAGTATTAATAATAAAGAGAGCTATATTCGGCTGTGCCGAATCTTATATACCCTTTTCCAAATTATACTTTAAAATAAAATTTTTTAATATTTTTAGGTAAACAAAATTATTTTTTTTTTTTTTCAAAATTGTTTTTCAAAATAATAAAATAATAATAAAATAATTTTTTTTCAAAATTGTTTTCAAAATTTTTTTTTTTTAATTTTTAAATTTACTAGTGGAAAAAAATGTAGACAAAAAATTTTTTGGGTAAAAAAAAAATTCGGGTTAAAAAATATTTTTCCCGATTTTGACCCATTATAGGTCCAATATATAGATCGTTGCAATGGACTTTGAAATATCTTTCATTGGATATCCATATTGTCTATATTAATGACTTAGTAATCCAGATATAGACAAAAATAGGTCAAAAATCGAGGTTGGCCCGGTTTTTTCTTTATATCTCAGACATTTGTGGGCCAAATTTTAAATAGCAACCGAGCCGGAAGAATTCCCGATATATTGATGTATGAATCAAGTTTGTAAGTTATTTGGGGTACTCAGAAAATTGATTTCAACATACAGACAGACGGACAGACGGACATGGCTTAATCGATTCCGATATCTATAAGGATCCAGAATATGTATATACTTTATAGATTCGGAAAATTATATTGTAGAAATTACAAACGGAATGACAAACTTATATATACTCTTCTCATGAAGGTGAAGTGTATAAAAATTAAAATTCAATTCCCCATAATTCTAGAAGTTTTGGCTAAATTATACTTGGAACATAGGCATTTTTTATTTGAATTAAGAAAAAAATTGAAAAATCAAAATGATCCGCCCACTTTTACGTCTACCTCCCATATAAAGTGAACAAAAATTAAATTTTGACATACGGCATTGTTTTTTGGTACATAGTATTTTGAAGCACTCAGAATCATTTGTGTGAAATTTGAAAAATATCCGCCCACTTTTACTTCCCATACAACTTTTTTGAAAAAGTGGCATAACTCCCTTGATTTTTAATGTATCAACTCAATTTTCACAAAAAATAAATATTATAATTGTAGAATGGGCTCCTGAAAATATATACCTGATCCGCCCACTTTTACACCCATCTCCCATAGAAAAAACATGAATAAGTATTTAAGCATAGTCTTTTAATAATTTTTTATAAAGTAAAAATGAACTCATTGAATAAGGGCCTTTAGATAGAGACATACAATTGGCAGAATAGCTTCTTGACTAGTATGTATATTACATTATGTAATAATTTTAAACAGTAAAGATGGCACTACACTGCATGAACGAAAATTCATGTTTTGTTACAGCGCTAAAAAGATGCAGTCCACTGAAGTTGATGAACATTGAAATTTTGATGTTTATATTTTGTTCTACGAACTTTTTTATATGACACTTTTTCCAACTTTTTTTAATGCCAATCTCATCTATGACAAGTGTCATTTACGAAAATATACAACAAGGTAAAATGATAAGTTTACACTGATTGCACCAAAATATTGAATATACAATAAATTTGCATGCCATTTTAAACAAGCGAATATATATGAACTTCGAGCGTGTCTGTCCAAACAAATAATAAATATAACAGCCTAATATTACGGAATCATAATATTCAGATATCTGACAACAAAATACCAAAAAATTATCCAAATCGGCGATCATGAAAAAAATGAAATTCGGTCACTCTTCAACCAATGGGTGGCGGCTTCCTGACCTTTGCCATGATGTTATCCTCTTTTCCAAAAATACAGTGAATGATGAACGTGAGAACAGGAATAACCCTGATTATACAATTATAAAAAAATTTCTTCAATTCAAATCTATTGTAATAGGCTTTAGACAATTTACTTTAATTAATTTTGTAAATTGAATAAATAAAAATTTTCATTCAATTTGCATTATTTTAACCATTAAAAATGTTGAATGAATATTATTATGAATAAATTCCATTATGAAATAATTCAACAATGAATGAATTCCATTATGAAGCTAAAGAATTTGTTTTTTTTTTTGTTAGGAATGGTTTTGTGTCATAAGTTGTTGACATGTTTTAATTCTAAATAAATATAATAATGAATTGGGGTTAAATTGAATTAATTCGAAGCTCTGTTTGAAAACGACAAAACTTACATTTTGCACAAAACATAGTGCTACTAAATTGCTAATGAATGAAAAATGGAAAGAAAAACATTTTTTTTCACTTAAACATTTTTCAAATGTCGCGTTATTGATCTCGAGGGCAGTTTTTTTTACCAGCTAAATGATTAATTTACCAGCTAAATGATTAATTGTCTTTATCGAAAAAATTACAAATCTATCTGACACAAGGACCTCTAAAATTGTAAATGTTTCATGGATCACTGTAGACTTTGCACAGGATTACAAAAAGATGAAGTTGGGAATATATCTCTAAACTTTTTTTGTCACATAAGTTACTTTTGCTTTCTAAAATGGGGTGACTATTTTTGAAATTTGTATATATTTTTCAGACTGCACAGTGTCACTTTCGATACCATATTCGGAATTTATATTAGTTGCAAATCAGTTCAAAAATATTGGACTTAAGCCAGCTGAAGAAGTCATCAGTGCCAAACTCCACTAAAAAGTATTTTATAGTTCAAGATGAAAATTTATATTAGTTGCAAATCAGTATATGTAACACATATGCACGTGTTAAAATTCCTTACTGTATCCAATGTTATCAATGATCAATCATCTACAAAATCAATACTCTCTATAGGAGTTTATGTATATTAAGGTGGCCCCGTTTCGTTTAAGTATCCCCATACGACTCGTCAACAACTCGCTGTTATTATTTATATACACAGTGTCATTTTTTATAAGTTTCATGAATTATCTAACGGAAAAAACTAGAATATTCTATTTCCATAATGATCACCTCAAGCTTTTAGCAGATTTAATATTAAGGTTAGCAACTTTAACAACATTGTTGATAAGTAAAAGTTTCTACAGTTAGAAATGTTTATAAACATGATTAATGTTGGAAGCAATTTCTTACCAACACGTTGTTAACCACATATAAATTTACCGAAACGGTTTTTTCTGTTTTTCGAAATTCAGTCTAGTTGGAATTTTATTTAAAGACATTTCTTTCACATAATACTAATATTTTCTTTTGCGAGATATATAAAAAAATATATTGTTACGTTTTAACCTTTTTAAAACGTTGGTTTATTTCCTTTAAATAAACCGGATACTTTTGAATGCAAATAAAAAGCAGTTTTAGTAGTTTAAAATTTTTAACAACTCTTTATTTAATTAAAATGTACAATAACAACAGTTCAAATATTCACTCAGTGTCTTTATACACATTTTTTCAATTCGCAGAAATGCACACACCCTTTATAATGTACAAACTCAAATGTACACGACAGTTGATGTTAACTCTAACAGCGCCAATGATCAGCTCAACTCACAGCTGCAACTTCTGCCACTATTTATACACGCGCCATCTGTCGTGAATGTTCTACAATGATCTTAACGGACAACTAGAACATACGAATTCTAGAGCTTTCGATGTTAATGTTTGCAGCTTAAATATTTAGTGTTGCCACACTTATAAACAATGCTAGTAACCGCATGCTATCAACATTGTTGATGAGTAGAAGCTTCTACAAATGGACGTGTTTATAAACATGATGAATGTTGCAGGCAGTCGTTACAGACCATTAAATTCAAATCGCTATTGCACATTCGTAACAATACAAATCTTAAAAATTACATTTTTAACCTTTCAGCTTACCAAATACTAAACCCAGAACGCACATTTTAAGAAACGGCATCTTAGAATGATTTCAACTTTTATTTAAGTTGGAAACTTGTTTTGGGGCCACCCTAATGTATATATGTGGCAGAATAAAAACTTTCTCAAATTAACTTTGCAAAAAATTTGCAAAATGTAAATTAAACAAAAGCGACATAAAACTAAAATCTAATCAATTCTAATTTATTTTAAAAAGTAACAATCATCTAAACATTATACTCGTATTAGCAATAAATTATAATTCAATTTGCATAATTTAATGAAGTCATTATTTAAAAACTCTGTTTTTATTATTTTCATATGGCCGCGTGCTTAAATGTGTGTACTCTTTGGTTTTGCTCTCTCGTTCTCTTAATAGATAAAATCGTTTAAGTTTCATAAGTTTATTCTAAAAACCTATGAATGGCACACCCTTTCTTAACGCATAATTTCTAATTAATAGTCCAAACAAGTTTATTTTTATACCCAACACATGCATATGAACCCCACATAGATACACACATGCAAGCACATCTACATAAATATGAATTTATACACATCCCAGCAGTTAAGCAAGTAGTCAATGTATCCCTTAGATACAGTAATTGTCACTAATGTCTGATCACTTGGCTATCTCCAATTGATATATTTTGGGTCATTTGCAATGTATGGGCTCTTTATAGTGCAGAGAGAAGTCAATTAGTACTTTTTACATCGCAGGTGATCTTCCGTGACGTCAATTGTCACTTAAAAAATGCCACTTTAAACGTTTTGTGAGTAATTCGTACAAATTGTGTTGAAATAATTCTCATACAGTTTATTTTCTATAGTATAGTGATATCCCCTGTAAGCTAGCCTGAAGTCAATTGTTACTTTAGTGTCTCTAAGTAACCTATAGTGAAGTCACTTTAGAAATTAGCTATTACCCACCAGAATTAATATATTAGAGAGTTGTTAGAGGATGGTGTGGTTACAAGCAATCGGTTATTGGACTCTGTATGATATGTCTTTTTAACTGACTATTTGAGGCTTCGGTTTGCTTCCGCACATGTTAAAATACCTAGTTATGGAGCTGATCAAGTACCAGTTAGGCAGCTAGTAAGGTAACTGACTATGTAACCGGTATGTGAATCCAATGCGTTGACTACTTTGGACCAGCTATCTGACAGTCTCATTGTAATCCAAAAGAGTCAGCTCAACCCCTGCGTGTTAAAACAACTAGTCACGTAGATAGTTATGTAACTAGTTGTCACCTTAAATGATATGTAAATTTAGTAGTTCGGGACAGTTTCCTAGAACTGCTGGGATGTACAACTCTACTACTTTAACAAATATGTAAAACTATTAAGTTTAGTTTGTTTGTGTAAAGAAATTTAATTCCTGACACATACATGCAAACACGTGTGCGGATACACCTGTATATTAGGATGGCTCTAATTTGTGGGGAATTTGTTTTAAAAATTATATTTTCTATAACAGTGGTAGGAACTCATAGCCACCAGGAATAGAACATGATCGGTTATTTACCTATAAACAATATTGAATTGAATACCTTATTATACTTAATACATGTTTTATATTCTCTTCATGTCGATCATTGTTCTAAAACATATACAATGAACATTTTCCAATAGGTCAAAATTCAAAACATAAAACGTATTTTTAATTAAAATCGTTAAAAATGGATCTGTATCTGTATACTATGCATAGTAAATTTACAACGAACATAGTAAATTTACCACGGATATAGTAAATCTACTATGCATGGTAAATTTACCACGAACATAGTAAATTTACCACGAGCATGATAAAATTACTATGCATAGTAAATTTACCACGGACATAGTAAATTTACCATGTTCGTAGTAAATTTACTCTGTTCGTGATAAATTTACTATGCATAGTAGTTTTACTATATTCGTGGTAAATTGACTATGTTTGTAGTAAATTTACTAATATATTTACATAGTAAATCTACTATGCATAGTAAATTTACCACGAACATTGTAAAATTACTATGTATGGTAAATTTACCACGAACATAGTAAAATTACTATGCATAGTAAATTTACCACGAACATAGTAAATTTACCACTATGTTCGTTTACTATGTTCGTGGTAAATTTACTATGCATAGTAGTTTTACTATGTTAGTGGTATATTTATTATGCATAGTAATTTTACTATGTTCGTGGTATATTTACTATGCATAGTAGTTTTATTATGTTCGTTGTAAATTTACCACGGATATAGTAAATCTACTATGCATAGTAAATTTACCACGAGCATGGTAAATTTACCACGAACATGGTAAATTTACCACGAACATGGTAAAATTACTATGCATAGTAAATTTACCACGGACGTAGTAAATTTATCATGTTCGTAGTAAATTTACTATGTTCGTGGTAAATTGACTATGTTCGTGGTAGATTTACTATGTTCGTGGTAAACTGACTATGTCAATTTACCACGAACATAGTAAATCTACTAGGCATAGTAAATTTACCACGGATATAGTAAATCTACTATGCATAGTAAATTTACTACGAACATAGTAAATTTATTACGAACATAGTCAATTTACCACGTGCATAGTAAATCTACTATGCATAGTAAATTTACCACGAACATAGTAAATTTACCACTATGCATAGTAGTTTTACTATGTTCGTGGTATATTTACTATGCATAGTAATTTTACTATGGTCGTTGTAAATTTACGACGGATATAGTAAATCTACTATGCATAGTAAATTTACCATGAACATAGTAAATTTACTACGAACATAGTCAATTTACCACGTATATAGTAAATTTACCACGAACATAGTAAAATTACTACGCATATATACTATAACTAAATATTTCATTTAGATATCGTATTTCAAAACAAAATTAACTTTGATTTTAAGGGCCTTCCTACTGTATGTACAAATACAAATACATACATAAATATTTTTAAATACATATGTTTGTATTGTATTTTATATGTTTTACTGTAAATCGAAAGTAAAATATGTAAAATACAAATTTGATTTTCGAAATTAAAGTCAATGTTAAGGTTTGTAGGTTTAAGAACAGGTTGGCATATAAATATCTGTCATAGGGGGTCTCTTAAAAAATAAAAGGTTAGTACGAAATTGAAAATGTACCCGATTCAAACCCGATAAAAGATTTTAAAATTTGGTACTTTAATAATGTTTGAATTGAGACTTAAAGCAACAGGAATTATGTTTTTTTAATTATAGCATTTAGGGTACACCCTATTAAATACTTATGTATGTATGAATGTATTGTACATAGGTATATTATCCGTAATTCTATGTATTTATACCTATTACCAATTTGTGTGGCAACCAGTGTGAGAAGAATTTTTTAAAACCAGACGACAGCTTTAATTTATTACACCTCTCTAGTAACAAAAACAAATAGGTACAATCATTACAAATTGATTGTAAACAATTTGAAAAATAAAATAAAAAGAAAACACAATTCAGTAATGTTTCATCGCCACAGAAACTTAATAAGATTTTTTTGATAAAACTGAACAGGATTTTATGAAAATACTTACTATATGTTCTTTAGAATGTTGTTTATAGTTTGTTGACTTGCAAATGCATTAAGAAGTCAATGATCTTGTATCAGATCATAAAAAAGTACTTTAACCTGAACTTTGTAAACAAATTTGTAATGTAAATAAAAATTATAGCTTAAGAGTGCTGTCAGTTTTATTTAGATTTTAAAAATGTTTATTGCAAACTGGAAGATGTACTATCTATAGATGTTATATATTGTACATAAATTCAAATGCACATTAGGGGTTAATACAACCTGTCATTTTAAAAATACATTCTATAAAGACTTAGAATTTCGCTCAGTTTAGAGCTCGTTTATTTACCAGTCCATTTCAGACTTACTGCTCTGAATGAATTCAAAACTAAAACTGTCACATTTAGGATTTAAGGAGTGATTAGAAAGCTATGGACACAGAAGTGCTTAGGAAATTATATATGTATATATATATTAAATAATTTAAAAAAAATGATTAATTACTTTTTTTTAAAAATGCAAAATATGAATTATTCAAAATAATTTGATTTTCTTACGATTTTTTTTTCTAATGAATGAATTAATTTTTTAATGAATGAATTTAATGTATTTTTTAATGAATTCAAATACTAAAGAACTGAGACTATGAATTAATTAGTAATGAATGTTTTAATGACAAATGTGAATTAATTTTGAAAATTAAATTATGAATTCATTATTTCGTACTTTTGGTTCTTGGTGTCCATCTACATATTTGCGATGTGAAAAAGAAATGCTAGAAAATTTATTAATTATTATTATATTCAAACCTTGGTTTTTTGCGTGCATATATTTAGACGTCAAAAAATAATTATAGGAAATGTATGTATGTATAAATAAATATATTACAACATTATTAATGACACAACAATTTTCTATCAAAAAAAGGCATATTAAATTTCTAAAGGAAATACAGTAAAACCGAAAATTGTCTATAAAAACTATAAAATTGTACGTAAAAATACAGTAAAACAGAACATTTTCAGTTATTAACCTTTATTTGACCTTTAGCTTAAATAATTATTATAATACAGAACATTTTCTATAGAAAATACAGTTAATAAAGAATTTCCTATAAAAATATTAGTTGTATGACTTAAAAATGAGTTTTTTAAATGTTTAGCTTTTATTTTATATAATTTTTTAATTAGGCTTAAGTTCATTTATTATAATTAATCTGTAGTAATTCAAAGAATATCACTGAATACTAAAATTTTTAGACAATTGGCAAATTGGAATGCATTTTCTACCCTGCCAAGGGCGTCATCAACAATCTTTATTATCAAAGTCTATTGTAAATTCCATCTATTTAACTTACTATTATTAGGAATTAGAATATGGGAAATATGGCTTCCCATATGAACTTTTCCCATCATTCTGGGGTAACATATGGATTCCGAGCAAAGAGAACTGCTCACCTTTTGGTGTCGGTAATAACTTCTCTTGATTTATATCGAGCTTTCTCAGAAATCGCACTATACGAGTTGTTATAGATGGGATCTCATCAAACGAGTTCAAGTTGAATTCAGGGGTACCGCAAGGCTCCGTTCTTTCTCCTACTCTATTCCTTATTTTTCTAAATGACCTTCTACGTCAAACTTCCAACCCTATCTATTCTTTTGCAGATGACAGCAACATTTGCCATTCATATTCATTCAGTTATAGACCGAGCCAGTCGGAGATTGGGGCAAAACATGAATGATTCCCTTAATCGGTGACAATCTGTGAATGGGGTCGTGACAATCTCTGAATGGGGTCGTGCGAATAGAGTCGCTTTCAACGCCCGCAAGACGCAGTGTTGCATGTTGATACAAAAACGAAGGACAAAGAATGTTGCTTCATCTGTATTTATGGATGGTGTAAATGTCGTGGAATCAGACGCTCTTGATGTTCTGGGCATGAAAATACAATGTGATGTCCGTTGGTCTAAACACATTTTTCAAGTGTCGAAAGAAGCATTCAAGTGTCTCGGTTTTTTTAAACGGTGTAGGAATTACTTCACTCCATCTGATCTCCTCACTATTTACACCACTTATATCCGACCGAAAATGGAATACAACTCCCATGTATGGGCCATTGCTTCAAAGTCTATTTTGGAGCTGCTGGACCGCGTACAAGAGAGAGCGAAGGTGATTATTGGTGACAGTAGGGTATCCAACTCTATTGATTCGCTGGAGCACCGTCGCAATATGGGCTGCGTTTCACTGTTCTATCGGTACTACAATGGCATGTGTTCTGATGAAATTAGGGAACTTGTTCCTGATACCCGCGGATTTTTAAGTAATACGCGTTTTTCGTCAAGAACACATCCCTTTGTGGTCGATTGGCCAGTGGTCCCCACAATACATTACAGGGAAAATTAGTTCTTTAGCCGTACTGTACGTATGTGGAACAAACTTCCGCCGAAGTGTTTCCTGCCATTTCCAATATGGGAAAGTTCAAATCGAATGTCCACAAACACTACTCCTTCTTTCCTTCCTCCCATTACCTATTTTCCTAGTTCCAACACAATGCTTTGCATGAATAGGGGTCATCCCCTGAGTGCTGGTCCAAGAAGAAAAAAAAAAGAACGAATCAAGCCAATTTAGGATACTCTGTTCCAAAGTGAAGCGTATCCCAGATAGAGCGTTCTGCATCGATCGAAACAAATAGTAGTCGGACAAGGCAAGGTCTAGACTATAAGGCGGGTGAGGCAAAACTTCCCAACCACTTCATTCAAAATAGTTTTTAACAGGTATTGCATAATGTGGCTGAGCATTGTCATTATGGAATATTACGGTTTCATATTCTAGGCGTTTATCGGCCAATGCTCGTTTCAAACGAATCATTAGCGTTCGATCCCGGTTCCCTGTGATGGTCTGGCCAGATTTCTGCAGGTCATAATAGATAGGACCTATTGCTTCCACCAAATACAGAGAATTACCTTGGCGCCATGGAGATTTGGCTTTCATCGCAAGTAATGACTCGGTGCAAAACTGATTTTCTTTTATAGCGTTCAAGCATCATTTCAGACATGCAAAATCGTCTTTCAAGTTCTCTGGCTTCAATTCGTATGGGACTTGTTGCATTGGGCTTTATTATTTCACTACTTTTTTTTGGAAATTATTTCATTACACAATAAGAATTTTTACTGGAATTCAAGTTAAAAGCAAGTGTAGTTCAAGCCTTGAATTATAGTCAATCAATTGAATTACAGTTGTATTACTCTTTATTTCAATAGCATTCTCCAGTAAAAAGGAAACATAAATTCAAGCCATAAGTTTTTTGTTTGAAAAATATTTAATTTTTTAAATATTTTTCAAGTTTAAAACATGATTACATTTGCATTCAAGTCAAATTTCAACAAAATGTTCAAGCGCTTGAATTTTTGGGGTTTGGTTATTATTGGGTATGAAAAAACCTAAATTTTGGGAATTGCGTTGTAATTTTATTTAGGAGTTATTTCATTGAAATTGGGTGATTATTCATTTTTTTCATTTGGGATTTCTTTAGTTTTGTTTGGCTTTAATTCATTGCTAATTCCGGCCGTAAAGATTTTTTCGTCCCGGGTTTTCCAACAAGAGCTGTTATTTTGGTATTCAAAGAAAATCGGATGATCGGATGTTTATTTCATAATAAAGAGGAAGGTATGCCGTTAATAATGAAAAACAACATCAGCCAAATGGCCACCACGACCACGCTTACAGGACCATATACTTTTCATGAAATTTTCCGTAACCAAATCGCAAAGTGGCTACCCTATGTTCTCGATAGCCTCTCGAATTCTATTTTTGAGGTCTTGAATCGACTCTGGGCTGTTGGCGTAGACTTCATCTTTCACGTGGCTCCAAAGGAAGAAGTCGCAAGGTGTTAAATTACAAACAAGATCTCGGTAGCCAATTGTGATCACCTCTTCGAGAGATAACACGGTTCGGAAACTTTTCCCGTAAAAGAGCAATGGTTTCGTTGCTTGTGTGGCACGAAGCGCCGTCTTGTTGAAAATAAACGTTGTCCAGATCAATATCATCCAACTCCGACCATAAGATACGGTGTAATGACGCTTGTGGAATGCCCAATTCCAAAGAACGACGAGGAATGGACAAACCTGGGTTTGGGCTACAGCAGCAATATTCTCAGTTGATCTTGAGCGACGTGCACGGGTTTTATTGTTCACATCACTAACTTGTACCAACAGCTCTGTATTGCGGTCCGACACGGTGCTTCACGACGACCCAAAAATGCTTTAGTTTTACGAACTGTGACTGCAAGATTTTCACCATTTTTGTAGTGAATAATTCTTGCATAGCTGGGTGGAAAGGTTTTCTGAAGTATTTCAAAACATATCTGCAGTAAAAGAAGAAATCTTTACTGGTTTTTGATACACCCCATAGGAGAAAACCTTTGCGACCGGCAATGCAAGATGTTTGTACTGAGTGAAACCGGGTTTTTATACACCCCAGAGGTTTTTGTAATCATAATGAAACATAGCTTCCGAATTGGGATTTTATATCCCCAAAGGAATTCTTTATCAATTCTGGTGGTAATAAAGCTAGCGATATATCATTTCAAGATTTTAATTTTTTTTTTTTTTTGTTTTTACAAACAATTTAAAAATTCATTTTTGGTTTGAAGTTTAGTTCGATTATTTTATTTTAGAAAATGTTGTGTATAACAGTATCTACTGTAGAAATTGTTGTTTTCAACAGTATTTGCTTTAAAAATTGTTATTCTATTCATAATAAATATTTAAATTTATAAAAGTTTTAAAAAACAAAATTCACATTAAATTAACCTTTGATTGTAAATAATACTCAATAAAGTAATTCATATATTAACTCTCATTGACCCCACTGTTTGTTTACTTTGACTACAGTAGCTAAACAATTAATTAATTAATTAAACATTTAATGTCAGACTAATAAAAAATAATTTAATAAATATATGTATAAATATAACTTAACCTTTAAATTAGCAATATCAAATAAATTTCCTTATTTCAACATAAACAGCAAATAGAAAACAAAATACTCGTAAATGTTTTAATTTTTAAATGCATTTCCGGTCTACTATTATTTATTTAATTTTAACAGTTAAATTAAAGTTCAGTTTTAAAGTCGAAGTTTATAAGTGGAATAATACTAACGTTGAATATTTTCCTAACTAAGTAGATTTAACTCTAAGCTAATTAAAAACATAAAATATTATACTTTTATTTTGCGGTTGTTGTCATTATACAGATTTTATTGAGTTAGTGTAATAAATATTTGCAAATTCCCAACACGTTACAAATGTATTTAAACACAATCGCTTTGTTTTTCTTCAGAGTATTGAGTTCTGGTCGAGAATAAAAAAAAAAATCAGAAAAAAATTAAATAAATAGTTTTTTGCATGCTTTTTATAAAACTATACTACACTTTAGCTTTGTTGTACTGGGAATTTGGGTTTTGTAAAAAATATAAATTTACTGAAGTTTTATATTTAACTAATATAAATAGCTTGTCTAAATGCGAATGTGACACAGTAGGACTGATTGTAAACATAATGGTATAAAGCTATAGAAATATAGCGAACCCCTTGCGTTTCACTTCCCAATCGTATTAAAATGAAAATGAACTGAAACATAAACGTGGCTATAAATTGCCAGATAGTGGTCCAAATGGAAAAAAGGACAATAATCTATGATCACTTTATTTTCATTCAAAAATCGATTTTTCATTTGAAAATTAAATGAAACGATTATCTGTGATCAATTATAGTTTCAAACAAAAATCTATTTCTCATATCATTATTAACGAAAATTACAAAGGTACTACACTCAGAGAAAAAACAACTTAAAATCAATAAAAACCATATATTGAATCAATAAGAAACTTTAACGAAAGTCTAGTAATGTTGAAATTTTTTATTTCAATATGGAAAAATATTAATTTAAAGTTGAAAATGATTGATTTATCGTATTTCAATATAATTTTTCCATTATAATGAACATTATTGAATTAGTATGACGCGTTCTTATTTTTAAGTTGCAGATTTTCCTTAGTGTACCAATAGAAGAGAGATAAAGTAGGTTGATGTTAACTCTAACAGCGCTTATGATAAACTCAACTCACGACTGCATCCTCTGCCACTATTTATTCACGCGCCATCTTTCGTGAATCTTCTACAATGCTCTTAACGGACAAACTAGTACATTCGAATTCTAGAGCTTTCGATGTTAATGTTAGCAGCTTAAACATTTAGTGTTGCCATACTTATAAACAAAGCTACTAACCGCATGCTATCAACATTGTTGATAAGTAGAAGCTTCTACTGATGGACATGTTTATAAACATGATGAATGCTGCAGGCAGTCGTTGCATACCGTTAAATTCAAATCGCTATTGCAATTTCATAACAATATTATTATTTATATTATAATTTTTAAAATATATTAATTATTATAAAATGTTAAAAAAGTTCCATTCGAATAAAGTAAACGTACTAATAATCACCCCCTCTTAATTCATATTCAAAACGATATACACTAAATTTCATGTTTCTTGGTCAATTATTATACAAAATACAAAAAGTACCATTAGGGAAACGCATACTACCATTTTGTTCTGTCTATGTGGAACCTTTGTACCTTAAATCAGCCTATTCCTACTTCACTCAGAAGCATATCAGCTAACTTTTATTTCCATATATTAAATAATTTTAAATATTAAAAAAGTATCATTAGGAGAAAAAATACTAATGGTACTCTCCCTTTTGAACACCCGTCAAGATTGAAATATTAAAATACTTAATTTTGGCGAATCCTTTTAAGACACAGATATGACTCTATAGATTCAAGACTGTATAAGTTTTCTCAAGAAAAACATATGTATTAAAAAAGTTCCAAACTGTTTACCAAAGGAGTGAGATCGAAAAATTCTTAACAAAAAAAAAAAAACATTTTTATAGTTTTAATCACTAGTGACGAAATTTTGAACCTTTCTGTCACTTTGCTCGAACAGGTAGTCCATCTCCGTTTAAAATCTACCACACTTTTGGACACCTTATTTGTGTTCTTCAATTCTCCTTTAATAAGAGCCCAATATCTCTCCACTGGCCTTAGCTCCGGGCAGTTTGGAGGATTTGCCTCTCTTGGTACAAATACCACATTATTGTTCTTGTACCACTCAAGGGCTTGTTTACCATTTATTTATTTAAGTCAATGGATTAAATCCTTACAGACTTTTATGAAAATATATATATATAATTACAAAGAATTTACAAAAAGTTTAACAAATAATTAATTATTTAAAAAACGAATAATGTTATGTTTAGTTACATTTGTTTTAAGAGAAAAATTAATGAGATGATAAAGATTATTAAATTCGCAGTATAATCTCCTTGTTGCATCAGCTTGGGCGTAGTTAGTCCTAACGTTTTTGACATACAGTGGCTTGAAATAACGTGACAGTCGTTGAGGAACGTTGAAAGTAACATTATTTACAAGGAATTCGGAGCAGACTTCACCATTAATTACATTGATCATAAATGTTACATTAAGCATAGTTCTTCTACTGTGTAATGTAGGCAATTTTATTAACTTAAGTCTATCAATGTATGATGGAAGGTTTAGTTCAGGATTCCAACATAAACCACGTAAACAGAAGAGTAAGAATTGTTTTTGTACCGATTCTAGTCGCTGAACATGAATATTATAATAAGGATCCCAGATAACAGAGCCATATTCCAATATAGGTCTTACTAAAGACCATAGTGACAGGATGGCAAATCAGGCCAAAAGTAAGTGGACACATTAAGATGTCTTTTTTTTAAACATTCCTTGATGTAAATTTCGGTATTTATAGAGCCCTTTGTAACAAATGTTTTGCTACTTTTGCCGCAACTGCATATTGCTTGCCATATCAAGAACTTTTTGAGGAAACTTTTCTGCTTTTGGGTCCTAAACTTTTCTACAACATTCCCTCGACCATCAGCAATATAAACATTTTCACTCGGAAACTGCGAAAAATTTTCCATACGTACGTTTCGTCATCCATTATGCAGCAGGTGTATTTTTTGCATAAAATTTTACTTCAATTTCCGTGCTCTGTCTTTGGCATCTAAATTTTTAGCAGTGTTCCTGTCAGGAACTTTTTGAGCCTTGTATGTTTTAAACCTGCATTGGCTTTAACTTTTCGTACCAAATAGTCCGAGCACTGAGCTAACCGGGCTGCTTTCCTACCGGATGTTTTTGGAGCTCTTTTGAAAATGTTTTCTATTTTGTTGGCTTTAGAAACATCATGTGGACCGTTCCTTCTACCTGAATCAGGTTTTCTATCAACGGCAAGTTCTCCAGGTACTGGTTAATAACATTGGAAACAGTTTGACGGCAGACCTTTGAATGCTTGGGCAATTTTTTGTAGGGAATATTTAATAATTTTAGTATGTACTTTTTTCTGGTCACACATTTTAATCAGATTAGCAATAAATTAATATAATTGACATTAAACATAATAACTGACATGTTTTACAAAGGTAACTTGATAAAAAAAAAAAGTGAAATAATACTTGAATTAAAAGTTCTAATGATTTGGCCCAATCTAACGTTTCGCATTCGAGTTCTAAATAACAATCTGTTAGTTCATTTTTGTATGACTGGCTTAATACTTTCAGATAAAATATATTTTCCCGTTTTTACCCCTTTTTGGTACTTTTTCTGCCCACATTGAGATGATTCAAATTTTATACAAATAAATTTTAGTATCATAGTGGAACCTTATAATATGATATTCATATATCTATTTAAATTTATATGAAAACTTATTTTATGAAAAACAAAAGTAGTAAAGGGTTCTAATTTCCAAAAAGTACCTAATTTATATTTGGCATTTTTTTATAAGTATTTGTTTAAAATATATATAAGGAGCATTGAAATTATTTAAATATAGTTCATAGCCATTTTCTCACCTAAAGAGTTCGAATTTAAAACCACCAGTCTTCAAATTATACCCTACATCACCATAGTGGGAGGGTATATTGGGTTAGAGCTGATGTTTGTAACGTGCAAATAAAATTCAACACAAATATGTTTCATGTATACGCAAATCATCGCTCCTGATTTTTGTGACGATCGTATCATAATTAGCCATAGCTCCCATATAAGGCCCTCTTCCGAAAATCACTTTATAGAGCATAAATATCTTTAATATTTTGGTATTCAAATAAGATTCAATACAAATTAGTTTCACTGTTTATAAACATATACTCGGTGTAGGGTATCATATGGTCGGGCTTGCCCGATTATACTTTCTTACCTGTTTTTGAAGATGCATTTTAAATATTTTTGATATCTTTATTAGTTTAGAAGATATAAACTCCCAAAAATCCTTTCTTAATGTATCTACGTTGGTAGAGAGGAACCTAAAGTTCAACTTTCATGTCTCTACCATTTGGTGTTTTTAGACAGGGCGATGTTGAATCAGTCAGTCACTTAATAACGTTACTCTTTTATATATACTATATAGATAGTATTTTCTATAGAAAATGTTGTATAAAATTGTGTTACGAATTTGCAATAGCGATTTGAATTTAACGGTCTGTAACGACTGCCTGCAACATTCATCATGTTTATAAACATGACCATCAGTAGAAGCTTCTACTTATCAACAATGTTGATAGCATGCAGTTATAAGCATTGTTTGTATGTATGACAACACTAAATGTTCAAGCCAGAGACCGTAATAATTATAAGTTTTATTATAAAACTTAAGTTTTAATAATTATTTTTCAAGGAAATTTATTTTCCTCAGAAAATAAAAATTATTGTTGAGTTTTATATTTTCTTTATAAAATAAAACTTATTGTTTGAGTTTTATTTATTGTTCAAAAAATAAAAGTTATTTCTTGAGTTTTATTTTTTCACAAAAAATAAAAATTATTTCCAGAGTTTTATTTATTATTCAAAAATAATGATTATTTCATAAGTTTTATTTTATTGTTCAATAATAAAACTTATTTCTAAAGATGAATATATTTATTTTTTCGCTACTTCAATGTATAGCATCTTCAGGAAAAAAGTAAAATAAAATAACATATATGTTTTAGACATATTTTTTATGTTGATATTTCTTACTGGACAAAAAATGTCCAGTAAAAAATATCATGTTCTCCATCTTCGAACTGTCACTTTTAATACTCTCTTGCTCTCTCGTTGCAAGTTTTTAAAAGTAAACGAACGGAATCCCGTAACATCCAGTGATAATTTGTACAAACTATCAAGTACGCGAACACAACTATTGTAGTGAAAAAAAAGTATTCCAACAAAATGTATTACTCTAATCAAACTAAAACACATTAGTTCTAATTTTGTGAAATTTCATTAAGACATTAAAATAAAATGTTTCTTAATTATGTTTTGTAACTTTAGATTTGCAATATGACAATAACTTAATTAAAAATGGTACATTTTCAATTTTCTAAATCCATTTTTTTTGTAATTTTATAAGCACAAATTTTCATATTAAGTTTTATGATTGAAGACAATTTATAAAACTGAGAAATAATTTTTATTTTCTAAGCAAAAAAGTAAAACTCAAGAAATAAGTTTTATTTTGAATTTTAAATGTAAAACTCAAAAATAATCATTATAATTTGAACAAAAAATAAAAATTATAATATAATGATTATTTTTTGAGTAATAAATAAAACTTAAAAAATAATTATTGAATTTAAGTTTTTTAAATAAAACTTAAGAAATAAAAATCATAACGTTTTCAGATGGTACATCTGCTGAGAATGAAATTGGTATACTCAAATCTATGATGGTCTAGTTTCTTGTATATGATTTTTTTGTTTTAAATTTCAATAATAATAATTATTTTCTGTCCCTGGTTCAAGCTGCTAACATTAACATCGAAAGCTCTAGAATTTGAACATACGAGTATCTATGTCATCTACTCGAATGTAGATGACAGTGTGTATAAATAGTGCTTGCAGTAGTTGTGAGTTTATTATAGGCGCTGTGAGAGTACATTATAAAGTGTAATTTAAAGTGTTCTTGTTGTACATTTTAATAAATTAGGAGTTTTATAATTTTGAACTACAAAACTGTTTTTTATTTGCAATCAAAAGTATCCGGTTTATTTAAAGAAAATAAACCACCATTTTTAAAAGGTAAAAACGTAACAATATTTGGTCAATTCACAAGGTCTCTTATCAGTCATATTGTCATAATGTCCTAATATATCACGACTCGACGGCTCGGCTTAACCGACTCTTAGGCATTCGGCGTTGGTCTCCGCTGGTTGGTTACGATAACATAATAACCATAGCATAGAAATTAGTATTATTTTAGGAAATTTTTTGCTTGAAAAGCAATGAAAACCATTGTGAAATATTAGGACATTATGACATGATAAGAAACCTTGTGAATTGACCAATTGTATAAGTTTGTTGCAAATTGAAGTGGGTTTATATAAAGAAAATTTAGACTTATTTTATATCCAAAGATGGGAAATTGTCTTCTTTAAAAAATTATTAAACAGTTTTTTGTTCACTTTAAATATTTTCATAACAGTATCAGATAATAAAATGACTTTTATATAGTAAGTTATAGAACATTATAAGAGGAATTCAGAAATGGATTTCCAAGCTAAATTAATGTATATTCGTAATTGTTCGTTTTTAAAAGCAGTTTTTGAATTTTTTTTTTTATTAAATTTTATACATTACATAAATTACAAACGTTTTTTAGAGGCCTTGGTGTAGTTAATGCGAAACATACTAGTAGCAATTTTATTCTATTTTAACATTAAATAAAAACAACACAAAAAACTAAATCTAAACAGCAATTAAATAAACTGAATTGATATAATCTTACTCGTTTTGTTGTTGCGTTTTTTTTTTTTTTTTGTTTAAATTTAATTCAAAAACGAGTCAGAGTATCCGCAGATATACTGTAACAATATACTAAAACGTATTTTGTATATTTTACAATTAAGATCTCATTAATTAAAAACGTGATGAAAATTTCTTATTAATTTGTTGCGATAATCGCCATCAATTAAACGGTAAATTTCAAATAATGCTTGAATTCTTTAAAGTTACTGTTAATACTTAACAATTAAATAAATGTTAGGCTAAAACTATTCATATCTAAAATAATAATAAAAAGTTCATACTGGTGGCATTATCTTCAAGACTCAAAATTTCAAAATAGTGTTCAATTAGAAAAACTAATTCATAATTTATTTATTTAATTTCATAAGAGCTATTTGATATCAATATTAAATTTCCAGTATTTACCGGTTGCTGGAAGTATTAAATTACAAGGTTACAACCTCTTAATGATTGACAAACTTTGTAACCATCTATCTAATTATACTGCTATTTAATATTAATAATAAAATGCATTTATTTATTAATATTCATTAGTAACTCGTAAATACTTAAATGCCTTAGAATTATTTTGTTGAAAATAAAAAAAAAAAAACTTTTAAACCATGACCTTGTAGATTTGATAATGATGCAGCAGCAACATCAACAACAATAACGTCTAAATAAATATTCAAGTGTAATATTTTGTTGTTGTTATATTTTTATTGCATTTATTTCCTTGTACGTTCAGCAATTAATGGGGAAAAAAAATGCATAAAATTATCTGTAAATATTAAATTAAATGAAAGATAAACAAAATTAGTTATTAACAATTTTTAATTTTACACAATCAATATTGATATTAAATATTTAACACAAAAACATTAAATAGTTTTTGTTGTGTAAAAGTTAATGTGATAAATAGTTGGGGTATTCAAAGTTGGATCCAGTTTTGAGAAAAAATTTTTGAAATAAATTTCTAAAAATTGTGTAACATCTATGAATCCAATTGATGTAGCTTTACTAGCATTGCAGACGATTTATATACAGCTAGTAATGCAACAATGTTTGAATCTATCAGAATTGTAAATGAATGATTTATATTTGATTTTAACTCATTTAAATGCATTAATATTAATTCCTGTTGTTCCTATAAGGAGCATAGGGCTGTAAGTAGTACGTTCCATTCGGATCTGTCCCATGCAATGGCTTTAGTTTCCCTCCAGCTTTTACGAACTCTCGTCTGCCTGCTTCCCTGGGGATTCCATTCGATTGCCTGCTTAGCAATATCATTATCATCTTTACGAAGTGTGTGACCTATCCACTTCCATTTTCGTTTACATAATTCCGTTTGTATTGGAATTTGTTGAGTTGCTTCCCAAAAACGAGAGTTGGAGATTGTAGTTGGCCAATATATTTTAAGAAGTCTGCGAAGACAGTTGCATATATTGAACATCAGAGCTGGCGACATCCCATGTTTCACACCCAAATAGTAGAACTGACTTTACGTTGGTCAACATTTCAAATGCTTGCCTTGCTTTCTATACGCGTGCCGAAATATCTGAGCTGGAGCCGCCCTGCCTGTCAATTATGCTTCCAAGGTAGCAAAAGGATTCTACCTCTTCAAGTTGTGTGCCACCAATGTGAAAAAGGGGTATTATTTTCGGTAAAAATGTGCATTATTTTCGTTTTACCAATGTTTATTCTCAGACCAGCAGTGAGGGCATGATCGACAATGTTGCGCAACTTCTGTTCCATACCAGCATGTGAATGTGTGAGGAGACAAATATAGTCGGCATAGTCAAGGTCTTGAAGTCTATCTTGAAGGCCTCACACAATTCCATTTCTTGATATTGTAACTAATGACATTTAGCACAATATTAAAGAGAAGTGGCGAGAGCACACATCCCTGGCGGACTCCTTTACCGATGTTTATCTTATCAGATAGTTAATTTTCATGCCAATATTCTGCATGTTGCATTAGCATAAATAGATTTTATGAGAGAGATCAGCTGTATGGTTGAGCGTATCAAACGTATTTTCAAAATCTATAAAAAGGAGATATAATGGGGATCTCCATTCAACGGACTGCTCGACTTTTA
Source organism: Calliphora vomitoria (assembly GCA_942486065.2). Taxonomy (NCBI): domain Eukaryota; kingdom Metazoa; phylum Arthropoda; class Insecta; order Diptera; family Calliphoridae; genus Calliphora; species Calliphora vomitoria. The sequence goes on from OW818029.2 coordinate 18,690,814, forward strand.
TCCTGAGAATGCATTAATACATTGCCAAAAATATGAATTAAGTTAAAATTTGAATGAATTCATCATGAATTAATGTGATTCTTTTCCAAGTGTCAAACAAATGAACTTAAACTCGAAGAGTATTAGATTTTAAGTTTAAACGATGCACAGGGTTTAGAAACTTTTTTTTTTTTTTTTAAATAATTCGGTATCTCGGGAACTATTTGAGATATTATTATGAAAATTCACATGGTTGGAGCTGAGGTGTTTTCGAGTTGATTTGAATTTGTTCAGTTCAGTTTCCTAGACCTAATGGAAGCCGGTGCGTGGCCTCTCAAACTTTGAGCTGAAATTTAAAATATAAATAGTCCTTAAGAAGAAAAAATGCACTTTCATGTGTAGGTTATATTTATTAGTTAAAGAGATTTTTAAGTTTATTGTTTTATTTTTTTTAATTTTGCTCGATCTTTTTATGGTTTTTTAGATATGACGGGCCAACGGAGGGTCGACATTTATTTTTAAAATATCATCTACATATATTGGCGATAAAATTCTAAATAAAATAAAAAACTTAGTAACAGTTATCTCATCGCTATAAAAAGTTGCACGCATCCAAAGTTGGAACATGTAAAAAAGCCGGATTTTTTAAGTTTTTTCCCAAAAAAAAAAACAATTTTTTCGGGTTTATATACAATTTTTATACGATAAGGAGAGAACTAAATGCAAAGGCTTGTGAAGTAAAATTTGAGTCACTTAAGCGGACACAATACCCCCCAAGGCCTATCCAAACTTGGCCAATTTTTAAAAATTATTTTAGTTTGAGTTAAAAATTCTAAAAAACCAAAGCACCGATCCTCGGAAATGCTCCATATTTGTAAATTTAGAATTTTATCGCAGTGAATTTTTTTCATATATTATTTTTTTTATAAAAACAAAGTTTTAAATTTTTATTATGTATTATTTTCAATTGTTAATATATTTACTATTGATAAACAAATACTTTTAAAGTTAATCTTTCTATAAGAGGTAACTTTAAATCAAAAGATATTTAAAGCTGGAAAATAAAACGGACAAAACTAAAGCACCCCCCTTCATGGATATAATATAAAAAATATTTTAATTTATATTTTGCTGCAAATCCTTTGTTTGGATGACACAAGCACATCTCTTAGGCATAGAAGATATTAAGTTTTTTAATGGTGTCTTGCGATATTCCTTCCCAGGCTATAATAACGCCTTGAAATTAATTGTGAAAATTGCCGATCCTTATTTCTGCAATTTTCACGACTTATTTTCGTATTATCAATCACACACAAGTTCTCAATAGGATTGAGATCGGGAGATTGAGCAGGCCAATGAAGAACTTGAATCTTATTGCTCTGTAGCCAAGTCTTACAAACTTTGGAGGTGTGCTTAGGATCGTTATCCTGTTGGAACCTCCCTATAAGTGGAATCTCTTCACTGGCATAAGGCAACATTACATCATTCAATATATCACGGTACATGAACCGATCCATAATCCCATTAACTTTATGAATTGGCCCAATTCCTTGACCAGAAAAGCAACCCTAGACCACTACATTGCTCCCTCCACGTTTAATTGTTCCTTTGCAATACTTAGGATTCAGTCTTTCTACTTATGGAAACTTTTTAATTTGTATTTGGATTCGTCGGAGAACAGTACTGTCTTCCATTTTTGGATATTTCAGTCGATGTGGGCTTTGGCAAACTCCAGTCTAGCTTTCTTGTTCTTAGCTGATATAAACGGTTTTTTTTGCTGGACGTCGGCTGAATAATCGTGCTTCTACTGCTCTTCTACGGATCGTTCTTTCGCTAACGCATAATTTTAAACTTGTTCTTACTTGACTAGCAGATGCAGTAGGATCTTTTTGCATTGCTCCTTTGATCAAGGAATCATCATATCGTGTGGTTTTACGCGGACGTCCTCCAGAATGCCCCGGTGATATACGACCAGTCTGCAGAAACTTTGGAATCAGCCGGGAAATACTGATCTGTTAATTGAATATTGTTTACTCAATTCATGCCGTGATAAGCCCGGCTTCCAGTCTTCAATAAATTTAATTTTAAATTCACTTAAGTACTTGCTCCTTGCCATCCTTTGATTTTTCACAATACACTGTATAGAACGTAATTATACAGACTACGCCTTCCTTTGTTTTTATCTTCTGGAATTTTTAAATGCATCCGTTGTGAGTCCCGTTAACTTACATTGCAAATATGCAGAAAAATAGTAAAATGTTTAAACAACTTATAAGGGGGTGCTTTTGTTTTGTCCGTCGCGTTTTGTGTTTTTGTATGTTTTCCTAAATGAACACTATATGAACATTAGCAATATAAGTTAATAATAAAATATATACAAAATACATCCCAAAAAAACTTTTTTTATCCAAAAAATAATGATATGAAAAAATCCACTGAGGGGGTGCTTTAGTTATGGCCAATACTGTATAAGCGTATTTTTCAAGCTTTTTAGCTCATTCGGATCATAAATGGATTTTGGCGATTTTTTTAAAAAAATTGAGACCCGAGGCGCCAACTTTAAGGGGTCATACATTGGCACCCATTAGCGCCAGGATGCTTAACAAATGTAAATCAACTCGAAAACACCTCAGCTCCTACCATGTGGAATTTCGTAAAAATATCTCAAATAGTTCCCGAGATACCGAGTTATTTCCAAAAAAAAACACGTTTCTAAACCACTGTGCGATGGGCTACTTAAAGCTCTTAGTGGCGCTGCTATTGGCACTTAAAGTACTATTTTGTACTATTTTAAAACACATGCAATTTTTATATTTTTCCTACGATTCCTAAGACAGATCTTGTGCGAGCTATTTATCTAAGTATTATTGCTAGCAGTTATAGGCATTTGAAAAATTTAATTTCAATATTGTTTAATACCTTCTTTTGGGTTTTCCAAATTATTATAAGAGTTTTCTATATACTTTATGGGGTCTGAAAAAAAAAATGTAGAAATTAAAAACAGAATAACACCCATATTCATAAACAAAATTTTAAATTTAAACAAAGTTTTAAAGCACAATTTCCATACAAAATTTGATTTTAAAACGGTGTTTGATTTCAAATTGTTTATGAATAAGGGCTTTAATGTATAAACAATTTTGAAAATATGTGTAAGATTTTAAAATTTCTTCAGCAAAAATGTGACATCACTCTCTATGGCTTACACCATCAAAGTGAGGAGAGTGTTATTATTGTCTTCCCTTAATAGATTTTTATCAGTAATAAATGTCTAATTTATATAAGTATCCACAAAAATTTCACCACAAATTGGCGGATTTTTTCATTACTTTTTGTAATATTACATGCGCAATAAACTGTGATATCCCTAAAGGAAATATTTGCATATTTCGTTTCTGGGAAAAAGCAACTTAAAACAAAACCAAAAAAAAAAAAATAATAATTTTTATTGGAACTAACATGTCTTACACACCAAAAAAGAATACACAATGAACAAAATTAAAACGATGTAAAAATACCTATCGAAATAATACACTCAGCATCATTAATAATTGAAATAAATTGAATATGTGTCACTGTGTCACCTATAAATACACTGAAACACAAATATACTTACAACACAAGAAAAAATAATTTGATCTCAACATCATTATGCCAAAACAAACAGCAACAACTAACTACTACTTGTTGTAAACACCATCAAACATTAATAAAACAACTTAAATTACAAACTTTTATTTCTTTTTTTTTTTTTTTTTGTAGTTTTACTCTATTGACTTCAAATAAAAAATTTACGAAAAAAATAAAATAAAACTACAACAAAACATTGGTAATTACATAATTAAAACTGGTTTACAAATGATTTTTTTTTCTTTTTTTTCTTCACATTTAAAGCTCTTTTTCTTCTCTCTTTTAAACGAAATTTTTTTTTTTATTTCATGAAAAATCTGATGTTCGCACTAAAACGGAATAATGAATATGTTTGGTTGTACAATGTACATATGAATGAATGAATGAATGTATGTAACTGTACATACATATGTATGTTCATTGAACATACATAAATGTACGTTTGTATGCTTGTTTTAATGTACCAACTTAGGTTCGTATGTCTGTCTGCTCGCTCATTTGTCTGCATGTTGTTTATGTTTGGTAATTGACCAACAATTAAAGTGTTAAATTAAACAATAATCGATAACAGCAGCAACAACAAATACTATCTATAATAGCTGAAGTATTAGCAATCACTTTGGCCTCCTCATTTACCAAATCGTTTAACTCTATTTATTGATTTTTTTTTTTAAATTTGAGCTTTTAACAACTGTTTTATTGAATCAATAGCAAATATTAACTGCTTTAAATAATTAAAACAATATTAATGTCTTTTCTCAATTTTTTTATGTTTTATTCAATGGAGTTAATCAATTTGGCTAAAGTGGAAGTCCTATATATGTAATTTATTTGAACTATAAATATTTGTGTATTACTTGTAAATGTTTTTCAGTCTGGGACATTGAAGTCACGGTGTTATTTTTCGATTTATATAAGGTATAACGATTTGCGACCAAACTACTTACTATCCGTTTATTATACCCTTCACCATATATATAAGTTTGTCATTTCGTTTGCAATTTCAACATGTTTCATTTGTTAACCCATAAAGCTTATATATATTCTGGATCGTTATTGATAGCGAAGTCGATATAGCCATGTCCGCCTGTCTGTCTGTTTGAAATCAACTCTCCGAAGCCCCCATATGAAGCCCCCATATGATTGATACATCAATATACCGGCTATATTCCTGATTGAGGAAAATCGACTCACAATTGGTTGAAATATATATGAAAAAAAACCTCGAATACCACGATTTTTTTAACCAATGTTTGACGTATATCTCCATTACTAAGTCATATACATAGAAATATGGATAACAAATGAAAGGCCTTTCAAACGCCATATAAATTCGGACCGACATTGGATAAACATTTTTTCACCAAAAAATAATTTTTTCAATTAAAAATTTGTTGCTTCTTTTGCCTTGAAGTACACATACATGAAATTAAAAAAGTTTTGCTTGTATTAACTCATATAAAACGTAAACCATTCAATATAAAAATTCTCAAAAATACGTAAATTTATTCAAATAAACATTAAAATATTGTTACGTTTTAACCCTTTTAAAACGTTGGATTATTTCCTTTAAATAAACCGGATACTTTTGATTGCAAATAAAAGCAGTTTCAGGGCCATTATTACAACTTGCCTTTATGTTTCCGAATAGTAAAAGTTAACTTTAAAGCAACCTTTTTCTATTACTTAAAGTTACCTTGTACTATTACGAACTTAAACGCAAGTTGTAATAATGGCCCTTAGTAGTTTAAAATTGTAACAACTCTTTATTTATTAAAAATGTACAACAACAACAGTTCAAATAGTCACTCAGTGTCTTTATACACGTTTATCAATTCGCAGAATTGCACACACACTTTATAATGTACGAACTTAAATGTACAAGACAGTTGATGTTAACTCTAACAGAGCCTATGATCAACTCACTCACGACTTTAACCTCTGCCACTATTTATACACACGAAATCTTTCGTGAATATTCTACAATGCTCTTAACGGACAAACTAGTAGGTTCGTATTCTAGAGCTTTTGATGTCAATGTTTGCAGCAGGCTTGCCAGTGTTGGGGATTTGTCCCCAAATGTGGGGATTTTGTAAGCTTTTTGGGGACAGAAAATTTCGTTTGGGGACTGGGGATTTTATTGGGGATATTTGAAAATATTTCGGGGATTTTATGGGGATAAAGTAATTAGGTTAAGGTTGTTTTATTATCGATAATAGCAATAAAACTTGTGAAAAAAGTTTTTCATAAAAAAAATTCACCAAAAAAACATTGGGTGATTAGTTTTGACCCACCTTGTACATATCATAACATACAATATGATATAATCTTTAAATCCAAAGCAGTATGTTCAAACAACTTTCTAATTGTAGGATTTTATGTGCAGATCAACACAAATTTTGATGGTAAAGTTCAGTGCAAGGTGTAATTCTGTAACTTCGAATTGAATTTACAATTGATTATTCTCAAATGTGTTTATGCTCAATGTTTGGTTAAAAAAGATACCACTACTAATTTTATATAAGATTTGAAACGATGTGTTACGAGATGCAGTGGAAAAAATTTTCAACCAATTGGTATGAATATTTAAAAAAAAAAAAACTTTGACAAATTCATAAGAATTTTGGTTTTAAGGAACCTTCTTAATTTTATAACAATTAATTCGATCAGTTATTGGCTGATTTATTTAATATGTAGTTTGTTTTTGTGAAAATTTCAAGAAAAACAATATTTGGGGATTTTTGGGGATATTTTTAATTTTGGTTGGGGACAGCGATTTAAAGTACCTGGCATCCCTGGTTAGCAGCCTAAACATTTAGCGCTGCCATACCTACAAACAATGCCAACAACCGCATGCCATCAACATTGTTGACAAGTAGAAGCTTTTACTGATGGACATGTTTATAAACATGATGAATGCTGCAGGCAGTCGTTACAGACCGTTAAATTCAAAACGCTATTGCAAATTCGTAACACTATTGACGTATGACTCGGTATTTATAAATTTATTCACTTTTCCGGAACCCTCCCATAAAGATTTTATTGTTGATTTCGATACTTTTTTGGACGATGTGGCCAACTTTTGTTTAAAATCGGACATGTCGTGGGATACCTTTCCTGTGTTCTTTAATTTTTTTTTTACAAGAGCCCAATAGCTTTCCACAGGATGAAGTTCTGGATTTCCCTGCAGTGGTACAAAATTAACATTATTGTTTTAATACCACTTAAGGGCCTTTTTCCTATAGTGACATGATGCCAAATCGGACCAGAAATATAAAGGCACTCTGTGCTGTTTTAAGAAAGGTAAAATAGTTTTTGTATGCTGTAATAAGGACAGAGATCGAAAAATTCTTAACACACGTTTTTCATTAAAACCTTTAACTCAAGTATTATTTGATTTTTTTTGATCAGCATGTCTGTTATTATGTTTAATGTCAATTATGTTCATTTGTTGTTAATCTGATTAAAATGAGTGATCAGAAAAAAGTGCCTACTAAAATTATTAAAAATTTTCAACAAAACCCAACTTGGTCCTACAAAAGGTTGGCCAAACAATCAAAGGTCTGCCGTCAAACTGTTTCCAATGTTATTCAACACTACCGGGAGAACTTGTCCGTTGATAGAAAACCTGGTTCAGGTAAAGGAATCGTCCACATGATGTTTCTAAAGCCAAAAAAATAGAAAGCATTTTCAAAAGAGCTTCCAACACATCCGGTAGGAAAGCAGCCCGGTTAGCTCAGTGCTCGGACTATTTGGTAACATACAAGACTCAAAAAGTTCCTGAAAGGAACGATGCTAAAAATTTAGAGGCCAAAAACAGAGCACGGAAATTGAAGTCAAATTTTATAAAAAAAAAAAATATTCCTGCTGCATAATGGATGACGAAACGTATGTTCTGGCAGATTTTTCGCAGCTTCCGGATCAAAATTTTGATGTTGCTGATGCTCGAGGGTATGTTGAAGAAAAGTTTAGGACTGAAAATCAGACAAAATTTCCCAAAAAGTTCTTGGTATGGCAAGCAATATGCAGTTACGGCAAAAAAGCCAAACAGTTGTTACAAAGGGCTCTATAAATACCGAAATTTACATCAAGGAATGTTAAAAAAAGGATGCTTCCATTCATAAGACTTCTTAGTGTGTCCACTTATGTTTAGCCTGATTTGGCACCCTGTCACTATGGCAAGAAAGGTCTTGAGTGGTAAATGAACAATAATGTGGTATTTGTAACAAGAGAGGCAAATTCTCCAAACTGCCTGGAGCTAAGGCCAGTGGAGAGATATTGGGCTCTTGTTAAAAGAGAATTGAACAGCACAAAAAAAAGTGTCCAAAAGTGTGGTCGATTTTAAACGGAGATGGACAACCTGTTCGAACAAGGTGACAAAAATAACTTTAAAAGCCATAATGGAAGGGTTTCCGAAAAAGGTTGAAAATTTCATCACTAGTTATTAGAACTATAAAAATATATATATTTTTTTTAAATTGTAATAATAATTTCAATCAAATACAAAAAAATCAAAACTGTAAGTTTAGTGGTTTCATTTTTATTAACATATATAAATGTTAAGAATTTTTCGATCTCATTCCTTATATATCTATTTCTGTGTTTATCGTGTCTGCTGTCATAAATGATTGGCTTCTTTTGCCACAACTGCAAATGGCTTGGAACACAAAACAATTCTTGTTTTTTTTTTTTTTGTCCGGTATTTTTCTTTAACATTACCTCGTCCATCAGCCACATAAAAATCTTGATCCGGAAGTTGTAAAAAGTCTACCAGTACATAAGTTTCATCACACAACAAATGTATTTTTTTTTTATAAAATTTGATGTCTTTTTCGCTGGTTCTTTTGCTTCTAAGTTCTTTAACGCATTGCGTTCTGGAACTTTCTGAACTTTATACGACTTTAACCCATCATTAGCTTTGGCTCTGCGTACAAAAGAATCAAATCATTTAACTTTACGAGCTGCTTTTCTGATAGAAGTGTTCGGTGTTCTTTGAAAGAGTTGTTCGGCTTCTTTTGCCTTAACAATATCTGTAGGACCTTTTTTTCTTCCTGATCCAGATTTTCTTTCAATTTTCAAGTTTTGCTTATACTGTCTAATGGCTTTTGAAATAGTGTGACGATGAACCTTCAAATTTGTTGCTATTTTTTTTGAAAAGTTTTAATTATTTTTTCACGTACTTTTTTCGGTGACTATTTTGACCAAAATAACAGTTCTAAATTAATGATTAAGAAAATAAAAAATAATAATTTGTTGGAAACAGGATAAGTTTTGGCTGGAATAGTGTGTACAAGTTATTTTTGATTCTTTTTTGAGTCTTTAAGATTAGTAAACTTTCACTTAGAGCCAGTTTTCATGTATTTAGTTGCATTGTTTACTTTTTTAATACTTTATTACCTAAGACATCCGACTAGGAACTAAGTTGGGGTTAAAAACCGGCATCTTTAAACAAAAACAAACAAAAATAATGAAGGTTAAATATTTGAGATACATTTACTTTCCTCCACCACTCAACAAACTAAACAAATATAATCAATAAATTACGTTGCGAGTTTAATGTGGCTAGTTTTAAAAAAAAACAAAAAACTATTTTTTGAGTTCTATTACTAGATTTATGCTAAAATTATTTTTCAATATTTACTCTAAAATATGGCAATTTTTTCTTATTATTTTTACAGTAATCGAAGGTCAATAAGAGGTGCGTTGGCTTTGCTAAAAAAATATATCGTATGTACCTAGTTTATATATATGTAAATACACTAACGGCAACAAAAAAAACCAAAAACAACTCTCTTTAATTGAACATCGATCGCTAGATAGATCGTTAGTTTGCTCATTCATTGATGAAGCTTTATCAAGCATCATCAACACGAATTGTATTAAGAGGTCTTGTTCTAGACATTAACAAACGTTTTAGTTTAGTACTCAAACCTCAAGTACCTACATACATACTAGTATTTTTTTTCTGAATTCATAAATATACATATACATATCAATATGCTCTTACAAAAAATAACGCGTTTTTGTTAGATAAAATATTTTATTATTATTTATTTTTTTATTTTAAAAATTTTCATAAAATATTTGCATAACTATTCAAATGTAGAAAAAACAGTAACGGTTGATTGACTTTTTCCTAGTGTTTGAAAATATAAATTCAAATACATAAATAAAAAAAAAAAAAAAACAAAACACAGATAGACAGATCTACGGCCAGAATGATAGACAGACAGACAGACGGACAGCTTTAGTCTTATTGAATTTGCAAAAGGCGTAAAAATGTGAGAATGAATAATGGGAAAAAAATTAATATGAAATGAAAACAAATAAAGAATTTATCTGCTGTTAGTGAAGTCGTTAGATATAAACTTTGAAACTTTTAATTTAATTATGTTGATATGGCAACCTCCTTTTAATAATTTATTTTGACTTTGATAATTTTTAATGGAATTATACTCGTAACTGGCTAATGCAAATTTATGATCATAGATGACAACTACTTAAATATTAACTGAGAGCTAAATACCTTAGGCTGTTGTTAAAAACCTAATTTATGAGAATTTGATATTGGATCACCAAGTGTGTAAAAAGAGAGTAATTTTGTGGAATATTTTTCATTGACATTTCCAAGGCGAATTTATACAAGGTGGAGTCAGTCAAACAGCTGATTACTTTTTTTTCGCTTTTTGGTTCTAACATACAGTATTGGCTATAACTAAAGCACCCCCTCAGTGATTTTTTTATAAAAACTAAGTTTAAAATTTTTATTTTGTATTATTTTCAATTGTTAATATATTTACTATTGTTAAACAAATTCTTTAAAGTTAATCTTTCTATAAGAGGTAACATTAAATCAAAAGATATTTAAAGCTAGAAAATAAAACGGACATAACTAATGCACCTCCTTCATGGATATAACATCAAAAATTTTTTAATTTATATTTTGTTGCAAATCCTTTGTTTTGGATAACACAAGCACATCTCTTAGGCATAGAAGATATTAAGGTTTTTATGGTGTCTTGCGATATTCCTTCCCAGGATATAATAACGCCTTGAAATTAATTCTGAAAATTTCCGATCCTTATTTCGGCAATTTTCACGATTTATTTTCATATTATCAATCTCCCACAAGTTCTCTATAGGATTGAGATTTAGCAGGCCAATGAAGAACTTGAATCTTATTGCTCTGTAGCCAAGTCTTACAAACTTTGGAGGTGTGCTTAGGATCATTATCCTGTTGGAACCTCCCTATAAGTGGCATTCTCTTCACTGGCATAAGGCAACAATACATATTTCAATATATCACGGTACATGAACCGATCCATAATCCCATTAACTTTATGAATTGGCCCAATTCCTTTGTTTTGTTCCTTTGCAATACTTAGGATTCAGTCTTTCTACTTTTCGTCTGCGTATACGCCTTATTCCATAGGAACTTTTTAATTTGGATTCGTCAGAGAACAGTACTGTCTTCCATTTTTGGATATTTCAGTTGATGTGGGCATTGGCAAACTCCAGTTTAGCTTTCTTGTTTTTAGCTGATATAAACGTTTTTTTTGCTAGTCATCGGCTGAATAATCGTGCTTCTATTGCTCTTCTACGGATTGTTTTTTCGCTAACGCATAATCTTAAACTTGTTCTTACTTGACTAGCAGATGCAGTAGGATCTTTTTGCATTGCTCCTTTGATTAAGGAATCATCATATCGTGTGTTTACTCAATTCATGCCGTGATAAGCCCGGCTTCCAGTCTTCAATAAGTCATAGTAAAATTCTTAAACCACTTTTAAAAAGGGTTGTTTTTGTTTTGTCCGTCGCGTTTTTTGTTTTGTATGTTTTATAGGGTATTCAATCGATTAACCGTTAATCGGTTAACCGATTAATTTTGGTCGGTTAACTGTTCGAATAATTTAAAATTGCCGATTTTCAAATAACAATTAAACCGAATAAATTGTGTCGATTAATCGATTAACCGAAGTTTTTGTTTTTTTGTACTTAATATAGAAATATAGTTTTAAACATAGAAATTTTATTTTTTAACTCATGAGCATTCCCTGAAGCTAAGGAATTTAAAAATTACCTTTTTTCTAGAATGTTCCATGATGAACTTTGTCCTAATCAGTCGGAGGAAGACATGATAGACTAAACTGAAACTAAGTAGTATTTTATTCGAACTTAATTTTGGCTCACTTTACATCCAAAGGCACAAAGCAAAGATATTTTTTTTCTTAAATAAGGTTCGCTGTTCTTACCTTCCAACACCTTGTTAAAATACTAGGGTATTCAATTAATCGGGTTTCTTGTTTAATCGGTTAATAGAGCAAATAATTAATCGGGGCTTAGATTTAATCGGCTAATAATCGGTTAATTTAAAATTATTCGATTAACCAAATAATTTTCATTTTAAGTTGAAAATAAAACCACGAATTTTGTGTACTTATTTAATAATAAAAAACAAACAAAACATAACAATTCAAGGGGAAAAAAGTAAGTAATGCTATCTGAGATCCTTTTTTATACATATGTGAATATTTTTAGGATTTTAGTGAGATCTTCTGAAGTAAGCTTTAAAAAAAGGAATGCAATTGAAAGGTTTTCCTTTTAAACGATTTTTTTCATTAGTTTTAATAAAACTTGACATGAACTCTCACACTGATTGTAGATGTTGGAAAAATCAAAAAAAGGCATGATAAAGAATATCCTATTTCTCATATGAAATCCTCAATTATACCATTGCAGTCCTTTTTGGAGTTTTTTAGATTGTGAATACTTTTAATAGTTTCTGATAAAAGACTCGTTTTAGTTATGTCTTTAGTTTCATTTATTATCATATCGTCTTCCGACTCATTAGGGCAAAGTTAATCAAAGTACATTCTAGAAAAAACTTCATTTCCAAATTCCTTCGTTTCAATTTTTGTGCTAGAAGTTAATATTCATGAGGTAAGAAATAAAATTTGTGTGCTTAGAACTATATTTCTATATAAAGTGAAAAAAAAGGAAATTTAGGTTAATCGGTTAATCAACACAAATTAATTGGTTTATTAGTTATTTGAAAATCGGCAATTTTAAATTATTCGAACAGTTAACCGACCAAAATTAATCGGTTAACCGATTGACGGTTAATCTATTTAATACCTTATTAAATAACCATCCGATAGAGGACAATATACCCAATAAACCATCCATTCATTGTTTTCATGTATCATTATACCCTTCACCATGAGTGGCAAGGGTATATATATATATAAGTTTGTCATTCCGTTTGTAATTTCTACATTTTTCATTTGCGACCCCACAAAGTATATATATTCTAGATCGTTATAGATAGCGAAGTCGATATAGCCATGTCCGTCTGTCCGTCTGTATGTTGAAATCAACTTTCCGTAGCCCCCGAATAACTTACAAACATAATTGATACATCAATATATCGGGAATTCTTCCGGCTCGGTCGCTATTTAAAATCGAGAAAATCGGCTTACAAATGGCTGAGATATAAGAAAAAAACCGGTACAACATCGATTTTTGGCCTATTTTTGATCTATATCTGGATTATTAAGTCATTAATATAGACAATATGGATATCTAATGATAGATATTTCAAAGTCCATTGCAACGATGTATATAAGGTTATAATAATTTGGACCTATAATGGGTCAAAATCGGAAAAAATATTTTTTAACCCGAATTTTTTTTTTTACCAAAAAAAAAATTTTTTTTCATACATTTTTTTTTACTAATAAATTTAAAATTTTTTTTTTTTTAAATTAAAAAAAAAAATTAAAAAAAAATTTGAAAAACAATTAAACCAAAATAATTCCGAAAAAAAAAATTAAAACAATTTTGAAAAAAAAAATTTTTTAAATTTTGAAAAAAAATTTTGAAAATAAAATATTTTAATTTTGTTTACCTAAAAATATTTAAAATTTGTATTTTAGAGTATAATTTGGTGCAGGGTATATAAGATTCGGCACAGCTGAATATAGCTCTCTTACTTGTTTTTAAATAAGCTGCGTTTTAATATAAAAAAAGTTAGGTGTACGAGTTTGGCTTTAAACCTCTGTATATGCACTATAACTATACTTCCACTTTCAACGGATACAAATATTAAATCTTGCAAAAACAACAAAATTTGATAGATTCATAAAATTTAGAGTGTTATCAATAGATTTAGTACAATAAAGCTTAGAAAATAACAATAATTTTGTTAATTTTTGGCCTCTGGGGGAAACCACTGTGGAAGTGTTCGAATTTTTAAAAAGTACAAAACACGTGTCTGCTAATTTTGTAAGTAGATATATATGCACTTTAAATGATTTTGCTAGCTGTATTAGTTTAGAAGATATAAGGTTACCGAATTTAACATTTGAATTTCCAAAAATCTCTTAGTGGATCTGCAAAGGAAAAATTTAAGTCTAAATTTCATGTCTCTACCTTTTTGCGTTTGGATTGGGCGATATTTAATCAGTGAGTTACTCAGTAACATTATCTTATATATCGTTGGTCTCATGTAGAAAGGCCCTAACTCAAATAATTTGAAATTTACTGGAGTGGGTAAAAACATAATAGAAACTGTATTATCAAAATGCAACTTTTTTGTACAATTGTAATTCCGTTATTTCTGATACTATTGTATTAAATTTGAGTATTTGTGTGAAATGTATTGGAATCAATAAAAATTCAATTTCTAAAAAATGCGAGTTAGGGCATTTCTACAAATCTATACAAGGCTAAAGTAAAGATAAAGTAAAAGAAATCATATCTAGTAAGTACATTATGATTTATAATCTAAGATCTTCTGTAATTTTTAATAGTTTTTTTCAAAGAATTATTTAATTAATTTGATTATCTGTTTAAGATTTATAAACGAAATAAAACTATAATTAGAATGTGTTGATTTAATAATTTGACAAGGACTTTAATCTATTTAATTACACAACACACACATATGTACATTTTATTACAAATTACATAAAAATTATACATTTTACGATTAAGTAAATTTGATTTCAAGACCATCTTCATAATGATCTTGATGTAAAACCATAACAAACGCGTTTATAATAATAATTAAACATTGGCATACATAATACTTAATAGTAGTTAGTAAGTAAGTAAACAAAAAAAAAAAAACTAACTCAAAACAAAGAAGGTATTGAAAAATCCAAAAAACACACACAATTTAAAACCAACAAAAAAAAAAAAAAACTAAATAAATAAATAAATAAATGCAAATAACAAATGGCACACAACTAATTTTCAAATCAATGTCATTACATACCAAAAACAATCACCACTAAAAACATTAATAAAATTATCAAAATAAACTACATACTAACTAGCAAACCAAAAATTTTGCAACAATTTAACCCTCAAATATAAACAAACGTTTGTAGTTTGATTTAAAGTTTTTCTAATATTTAAATAACCATTGAAAACCAAAAATAAAAAACAAATTAATTTTTGATAAGTTTCAAAGTTGATATTGATCGCTTAATTGTCTGTTGGCAGGCCAGTCTAGGCCAGTTCAGTTCAGTCCTCACTTTTGGATACAATTGCAATAATACCCACAAACAATACTCATAAAATGACGTTTAAACACAATTTGAACAAACGAACACCTTAAACATTAAACTCAAAGTAAAAAATTAAAATTATTAAGCAATTTAACGTGAAATGGGTGTTTGCATTTAATGTTAACAGTTTGTAGGCCTAAATTGCATACAAACAGATACATTTTAAGCCACGTAAAGAAAAAAAAAAAAACAGACATTACTGTCTTACATTGGTTCTGTAATTGAAAATATGAATGTTATTTTAGTAGTTAAATAAATTTAAACAAGAGTTTTTGATATTGAAAACACATACTAAATATTTATTGTCGTTACCAATATTTACATTTAAAAACAATGATATTTAACTAAAAAAAAAACGAAAAAAAAAAAAAATTTTACAAATGATTGACACACCACAATTTGGTCAAGAGTAAAAATGTCTGCAATTTTGAAAAATTATTTTACAAGTTTCTTTTGTTGTTGTTTTTTTTTTTTTTAGTAAACAGATTAAACTTCAAACGTTCGTTGACTTCAAGGGACTTCTGATTAATATGCTAAACAATATGTGGGAGTTAGTTACAGTGGGCTGGCTTTGTTGCTAAAATATAAATTATATTTAAATTTATGTATGTAAACGTGTTCAAATATAACTAAATAACAAAGATACTTATTACTGTGTTTAAATTGAACAAAATATTATTAATTTTTTGGAAACAAAACTTAAATTTCAAATGTTTTCAAATTTTTCTTAAATTTATAATTTAATTAATTAAATTAAAAAGGTACGAAACGAAAAATTTTGATCAAAAAAAATTTATTTTTGAATATTTACTTCTCTGAATTCGATAATATTAGCTATACATGCTTTCCATAGTCATACAAAATTAAAGTTTTCCAAACTTTCGAAATCCACTTTACTTTGGGTTTTATATATTGTTAAGTTTTAACCTTTTTAAAACGTTTGAATAAACCGGATACTTTTGATTGCAAATAAAGAGCAGTTTTAGTAGTTTAAAATTGTAACAATTCTTTATTTATTTAAAATGTACAACAACAACAGTTCAAATAGTCACTCTGTGTCTTTATACACGTTTATCAACTCGCAGAAATGCACACACACTTTATAATGTACAAACTCAAATGTACAAGACAGTTAATGTTAACTCTAACAGCGGCTATGATCAACTCAACTCACAACTGCAAACACCGGCACTATTTATACACACGCCATCTTTCGGGAATCTTCTACAGTAGTACTCTTAACGAACAAACTAGTATGTTCGAATTCTAGAGCTTTCGATATCAATGTTAGCAGCTTAAACATTTAGTGTTGCCATACTTATAAGCAATGCTAATAACCGCATGCTATCAACATTGTTGATAAGTAGAAGCTTCTACTGATGGACATGTTTATAAACATGATGAGTGCTGCATGCAGTCGTTACATACCATTAAATTCAAATCGCTATTGCAAGTGCGTAACAATACTAATGAATGGGAACTATAACTGGTAATTTTTTATCTTGACAACAATTTTGACGTTTATGATGATAAAAATTTATCAGGTATAAACATAGGGTTATACGATAGGAACATGCCACTTTGCTGAATGTATTGTAAAATTTAATAAAACGCATTTACTGATTTTGTTTCTGATGCACAACCTTTAATCCTTTATTATAATTTTTACGAGTTTATAATGTACAAACTTAAATGTACAAGGCAGTTGATGTTAACTCTAACAGCGCCTATGATCAACTCAACTCACGACTGCAACCTCTGCCACTATTTATACACACGCCATCTTTCGAGAATCTTCTACAATGCTCTTAACCAACAAACTAGTATGTGCGACTTCTAGAGCTTTCGATGTCAATGTTAGCAGCTTAAACATTTAGTGTTGCAGTCGTTACAGACTGTTAAATTCAAATCGTTATTGCACATTCGTAACAATATGTTCAAAGTTCTTATTATTTAATAAAGGGTCTTTTTCACTAAGCGCTTCTTAGCTTGAAATTTAAAGAAAACAAAGTGAGTGTGAGATACCATCGCCTATCGATGTTATTATGTATGGAATATAACATTGTGCAATTGTTCGATGCGGCTGGATTTCACCGATTTCATTGGGTTATGTTGGCTTTGAGGGCCGCTGGCTTATTCACATAGACTGGCGTCTTAAGAAAACCCCACAAGAAAAAGTCTAACGGTGTCAAATCGTATGATCTCGGTGGCCAGTTCACATCGCCTACACGTGGGATTACCATAATCTCAAATCCCTCGTGAAGAATGTCCAATGTGACATGACACCACATGTTGTTGGTGTCCATATCATCCTATTCAGTCCAAAAGAAATTGAAAACCAACGACCTATAGTGCTCGCCTGGTGAACGTCGTTCTCAAAGAAATATGGTCCGCAGCCAGCCAAAAATTTACACCAAACAGTGACTTTTCCGGGATGCTTTGGAAGTTCTTGGATTTCAAATTCGACGTCCTGAAATGGGCCGACCGCAGAACAATCGTTGGCGGAACAGATCAAATTCGAAATATGTTGTTTCAACAATAAGGCCGCTATCAATTGTCAAAGTTCAGAAGGTCCTATTGAGAGACCCTTTATTTTCAAAATACAGTGGTTCAAAGCCAAACTCGTACACCTAACATTTTATTTTTTATTATTAAAACGCAGTTAATTTAAAAATGATACATGAAAACAATGTATGGAGGGTTTATTAGGGTAAATTGTCCTCTATCGGATGGGTATTTAAACACAGGAATTATGTAAGAAGGTAAGAAGTTATGGGCGGTTTAATTAAATATCTTATTAAAAAACATAAAAGCCAAACGCGTACAGCGAACCTTTTTTAAGAAAACAATATCTTTGCTATGTGCCTTTGGAAGTAAAGTGATCTAAAATTAAAAACCATGAAATATTTTCATAAAATTATAAAATTTTATCCAAAACATATCCAATTGGAAGACAAAACGGACAAACAACCTATGAAACACGAAAGCTTGCTGTAAAGCTTTCGGGGGATGAAAAATCTTTTAGTGAAATTCCCAAAATTCTGGGAAGGAGTCATTCTACTATCCAGTACATTTTAAAACGATACAGGACTTTTGATAGAATTTTAATGATAGAATGGCTAGAAAAATGCCTTTGCTTAGCAAGAGAAATAAAAAGGACCGCTTAAACTTTGACAAACTACACAAATCAAAGGATTTTTCTTTTTGGAAAGATGTGTTATTCACAGACGAGAGAAAATTTAACATATTTGGCTCTAATGGAAAACTATATTTATGGTGAAAGGCTAATGAGGAGCTCCTGACAAAAGATGTTAAATCTACTGTAAAGCATGTTGGTGGATCGGTGATGGTTTAGGGGCTTTCTTGGCAGCTGGTACAGGTTCTCTTTATTTCATCGAAGGCATAATGAACCAAAAAATGTATTTAGAAATTTTAAAACTGGAATTGCCATTATCAAAGCAAAACCGGAGTCTTTCAAACAATTACTACTTCAACCAGAATAACGACCATAAGCATAAAGATCACAATGTCAGGTCGTGGTTGTTCTACAATTGTCCTCATGTAATGGAGACACCTGCCCAGAGCACTGAGATCAACCCCATCGAGAATTCTTGGAGCTACTTTGATAATAAAGTGAGACAACAACACATTTCCTCTAAAGAGTTACATTAGCTACAAGCCTCCCAAACACACCTTTTATATAACTCTAACATGTAAGCCGAAATTAAGAGATACATAAAAAATTTCCTAGTGTACGAGTTTGGCTTTGAGGCACTGTAAGTTTTTAACAACTGTGATAGAAATTGCTGTAACATTTAAAAATTCATATTTTTCATTTTGGAACATTCCAATATCCCACTGTGCAGAGGTGAATGTTTTAAAATACTAAACAATAGAAACAAAACAAATAAATAATTGTTTTGTTTTTGCGGTTATTTAATTTTACACAAAATGTGAAAAAATCCCAACATTTATCACTTACACGAACTGCGTGCATTCTGTAGTATATTTATTTATTTATGTTCCTTTTTTTTTTTTTTCTTTACAAATATTTCTTACGAATAAATATTTCTCGTACTAAATATATAATTTTGTTTGGTTTTTGGTATGTGACCAACGTTGACAGCGGCGCTCTTGGCCTTGACTTAATTTGTATCGAAAATTGTTTTCTTTCTTTGGTTTTGAATTGTTTTCTGGTTTTTTCTGACACTATATTGTTTTACAACCTGAGCTATAGATGATTAAAATTGATGTGAACACATCAAGTGCAGAATATTTGTTAAAGAAATACTAAACATTGTTTAAGTTATTCTGCTATTATTTTGTATTTTGTTTAAATGAGTACCATAATTACACAAACGTGTGACATTTTATGAACAGCGCGCATGCTTAATCATTGTAAATATGTGTAAAAATCCACAAAGCCACAACAAAAATAAAAATAAAACAAAACATAAAATTAATATTGTATGACATCTAATTAAGGTATTATTTTTTAATTCCTTATAATTATGGTTATAAAGAAACATAAACCTTGTTAAATATATTAAATAAAAAAACAAAATACAAAAAAACTTTTATATCATAAAACGCATTAAAGTTTAAATACAATTTGTTGGAGTTTAAAAAAATAGTGAATAAAGCCATCATTAGCTGAATCTTAAAGATTTTATTATCTATACTTATAAGTTTTAACTTAATTTGTCGTTAGAGATTTATGACTTTATACATTATTTCTTTTTAAGGTATATATATTAATACGGGGGTTTAAAAATTTAATGTTTCAAATATATATGATAACCTACACGCAGAGAAAAAACATGGTTGTGGTAAACATAATCTAAGAGCAATATATTCTAATAAGGTTCATGATTGTACACCAAACATATAATGTTTATAAGTATCATAAAATATCATATAATGATAAAATATAGTTGTAATAAAGTAATCATACTATGATCCAATGAAATCATAGTTATGCTTCAATGAAAACATGTTATGATCCAAAGTAATCATATTATCAATAAAAGTTATTATTGGGAATGCAAAAATTTTATTTTATTAGATTTCAGTTTTAATTTACTAAATTCCCAATTAAAATGTTATTGATAAATTCACTCATGTTTATTGTTGTTTGCTTTAGGGAGTCTAAAGATATTATTACATATAAAACTATAGACCGAATGAGAATTACAGGCACTCAAACCTTACTTCTAGAAATCCCAGCAGTTAAGCAAGTAGTCAATGAATATCTTGGGTCACTTGAAACGTATGAACTCTTTGTTGTGTAGATATAAGTCAGTTGGTTACTTTATACATCCCATGTAATCTAGCGTGAAGACAATAGTCGCTTAAGTAATAGTTGTGAGTAATTCGTTCAACGTGATTTTATACAAATTGTGCTGATATAATTCTCATACAGTTAATTTTTATTTTTGCTTAAATATAGTGATATCCCATGTAACATAGCATGAAGTCAATAGTCACTTTAGTGTCTCTTAGTAACCTATAGTGAAGTCATATTAAACGTTTATTTTGTACTGCACTTTAGAAAATAACTATTACCCACCACAAGCAATCCATTGGAGAGTTGTCGAAGAAAGGTTTGTTTACAAGCAATCGTTAATTGAACTGCCTACGATATGTCTTTTTAGTTGACTATTTGAGGTCAATTAGCACTCGTACATGTTAAAAATCAAAGCAGTTATGCAAATAGTCAATGTAGACAGTAATTGTCACTAATACCTGATGGCTTACTTTATACATCCCATGTAATCTAGCGTGAAGACAATAGTCTCTTTAAGTAACCACTTTAAACGTTTCTGTTGTACTATACTTTTGTTGTGAATAATTCGTATAAACTTTTATATAATCATTAAAAGTTATTATTAAGAACGCAAAATTTAATTTTAATAGGTTTCAGTTATTATATTTATTTCTTCTTGCTCTAGGGGAGCTAAAAATATTATACATATAAAACTACCCAACAGTTAAGCAAGTAGTCGTTCAAACTGGTTTTATACAAATTGTGTTGATATAATTCTCATACAGTTTATTTTCTTTTTGCTTAAGTATACTGATGGAATATTACAGTTTCATGTCTGACCGTTTTTTGCCCAATGCTCGCTTCGAACGAATCAGTCTGAATGGTCTGGTCAAATTTCAGCAGCTAATAATAGATATGACCCATTTGCTCCCACCAAATATAGATAATTAACTTAGCGCCATGGATATTTGGCTTTGTTTTCGATTCGGCTGGTTGGCTGGGCTTCACGTACTATCTCTTACGCTTCGGGTTATCGTAATGAATCCATTTTTCATCGCAAGTAATAATTCGTTGCAAAAATGATTTTCTTTTATAGTGTTCAAGCATCATTACGGACATATGCAAAATCGTCTTTCAAGTTCTCTTGTTTTCAATTCGTATGGTACCCAATTACCAGGCTTTTGCTTGAAATTGCTGCTTGAGTAGCTCTTAATGCGCTCTTGTGTAGTTTGACAACAATCTTCATGGCAACAATCTTGTTTGGCTGGCCTGGGCGATATTTGTCTTCCGTGTCAAAATCAGCACTTCTGAGAAGAACAAACCATCTCTCGCACGTTGAAACGGAGTAACACATTCACCATAAGCTCCACCATGAGTGGCAAGGGTATATATAAGTTTGTCATTCCGTTTGTTATTTCTACATTTTTCATTTGCGACCCCATAAAGTATATATATTCTGGATCGTTATAGATAGCGAAGTCGAAATCAACTTTCCGTAGCCCCAAATAACTTACAAACATAATTGATATTTAAAATCGAGAAAATCGGCCTACAAATGGCTGAGATACATATAAGGAAAAAACCGGGACAAGCTAGATATTTGGCCTATTTTTGATCTATATCTGGATTACTAAGTCATTAATATAGACAATATGGATATCTAATGATATAGTAATTTGGATCTACGATGGGTCAAAATCGGGAAAAATATTTTTTAACCCGATTTTTTTACCAAAAAATTTTTTTTTTATAATTTTTTTTTTCACCAATAAATTAAAAAAAAAAATTTTAATTTTTAAAAAATTGGAAAAAAATTAAAACAAAAACAATTTCGAAAAAAAATTGAATTTTTTTTTTTTAAAATTTTGAAGAACAATTTTGAAAAAAAATATTTAATTTTCTTTACGTAAAAATATTTAAAATGTTTGTTTTAAAGTATAATTTGGTGAAGGTTATATAAGACTCGGCACAGCCGAATATAGCTCTCTTACTTATTTCAAATTAAAGAAGTAATGCAAAACTTCCCGTAATTATGGTTTCTGAAAATTTTGTATCAATTTATTTCGCTCTGTTAATTATATTGGTATTGTCATTCCGTTTGTAACATATCGAAATATTGGTCGTAGAACAAAAAACTTATGTCCGTCTGTCTGTTGAAAACACGTTAGGACTCAAACGAAAAGAGCTACTCTCTGTTGATAAGGTTTGTTTGGTATTGAAAATGGGCAATGTCGGTCTATGATTTCACCTAAAACCCTTACAAATGGTCCACATGAGTACTGTTTGAGCAGTCATAAATATGTTGAATATGCGGCAATCTGGATAAAATTTTGCAGAAATTAGTAATAATTTGTACTATGAAATTATACTGTAAAGTATGACTAAAATTGGGCAACATTTGTGTTCAGTTCCCATACAAAGTCCCCCTCAGAACATTTGACTTAAAAATTCATAATTGTCTTATGATAATTAATATCGTGATTAAATTGGACATACTTTAACATGTTTTATATGAACCTAAATCTTTCTACCAACTTTTGTGAGGATCGATTCATAATTGACTCTACACCCCATATAAACCCTAAAACAGAAAAATATTTTATTGTCAATAAATAATTTATATATATGGGGGATTTCATGTCAAGTTTTATGATTTTGGAAAAAAAATTTAAAAAAATTTTGATTTTTTTAAAAAAATTTTTTTTTTAGAAATATTGATGAATTAGCTGTCTAAACTATTTTGGACACATTTGGCTAAGAACAATAGGTAATAAGTTACATGGATGAAAAAAACCAGTTTTGCCAAAATTTCAAATTTGTACACCCTCTAACTCAGAGAGTTATTGACCGATCTTGTTGAAAAATTGTGTCGGAATTCGCGATCGGATGACATCGATTTCAAAAGTTGGTTCACTTGACATGAAATCCTCTCTTATTAACAAAAATTTCGACATAAGTCATTTAAAGGTTTAATAAATTGCTCACTCTATCAAATTCTGTACTTATGTCATATTGTCATAATGTCCTAATATTTTACAATGATTTTTATTACTATTGAAGCAAAAAATGTCCTAAAATAATACTACTTTCTATGCTATGTTTACTGTGTTATCGTAACCAACCAGCAGAGATCAATGCCGAATGCCTAAGAGTCGGTTAAGCCGAGCCGCCAAGTCGTGATATATTAGGACATTATGACAATATGACTGATAAGAGACCTTGTGAATTGACCAATTATTTCTGAAACTTATGCAATATTTTGTAGAAAACATTGTTACAATTGATAAAACAGATCCTCCAGTTCCACAATTAGTAGTTAAATTTTGTTAAAAAAACATTTCCTTTATATGCCTGACTGTCTTCATTTAAAAACCATTAAAGACAATTTGTTGCAGATTATTAATTTTGTTTATCTCCGGTTTTGCTAGCGGATTTTTTATTTTATTATTGTTTGTTATTCATTAATAATATTGTGACATTTTTCTTCATGATTTTCGATACAAAAAAACCATTTCTCTTACCAACTAAATTATCAAAGTTACACACCCCTGTTTATAAATACAAATGTATGCAGACAGACGGACAAACTATCATCATTATCATCATGATCAGTGGATATAAAATTAAATATTTACGAAATTTATTAATTATTTATACACCTGATTTTGTTCGCTCTTTGACAGCTTTTTTTAGTGTGGTTGTTTGTTGTTACTGCTTTCGATTTCTTGACCAAATATTTTGGCTGTTTAAAGCTGCAGTTTAAAAAGAAAAAAAAAAAAAAAACAGTTTCGTAAACCCACAAATGTTGTTGGAGCGCTGCTGCTGCCGAAACGGAATTTATAAAATGATCGCATTGATTCACAACAACATAAGCGGCACAGCAACAACACATCAATAAATAAATAAATACCTTTTAATAATAATTCAAGGTGAAAATATGTTGGTGTGTACGGCTATTTATGTATGAACAAATGTATGTATGTAAATGATAATGGTTATTAACTGACAAATGAATGATGAGCGAACGAAGAAACGAACGATCGAACGAATGAACGGACGGACGACAGATGGTTAGTTGAACAGCAAGCACACATATACAATAACATTGTTTAATTTAAACTTATACAGACATATAGAAATACATACATACATGTACATATTTGAAAACGGTATGAAATGCGCAACAAACCAACTTAAAGTTTGTGTTTTTCACTGTAAAAGCTCTTTACTATCATACATATGTATTAATCGATTCCGTTTAATCATTTCTACACACAGACCACTATTTTGTATGGTGTGTTGAAAGATGTTCATGACGCATTTTAACTTAACAGCGCCACTTGCACTTAAATTCATTCATTCATTCATACATTTATTCCTTTCTTCATTCATTCATTTATTCGTTTGTTCGTTCATGTCGTCATTCACTAATTTGTCTGAGGCAACCCGGCAGCAGCCAGCCGATCAGGCAGGCAATCCATGAAGTACGAGCATTAATGTTTGTATGTCAATCTTTAATGTTTTCAATCTGATGAAATCTTTAGCGTTAATGATGTTGTTGTTCACTGCCTGTGTCTTTCAGTTATTGAGAGAATTAATTCATTAGCCTTAATATAAATGTTAAAATTAAATAACCGTTATTCATAACTCGATTAGCGTTATGCCTAACTCGTCTAGCGTTATCCATAACATCGATAATACAGTTAATCCATAAATAATTTTTAATTTTAAGGACTGAAATCCAAAAATTCTTAACACACGTTTTTCATTAAAACTTTTAACTCGAGTATTATTTGATTTTTTTTATCAAGTAACCTTCGTGAAGCATGTCAGTTATTATGTTTAATGTAAATTATGTTCATTTGTTGTTAATCTAATTAAAATGAGTGACCAGAAAAAAGTTCGTAGTAAAATTATTAAATATTTTCAACAAAACCTTGGACCTACAAATAGTTGGTCAAACAATCAAAGGTCTGCCGTCAAACATTTTCCGATGTTATTAAACAGTACCGGGTGAACTTGTTCGTTGCTAGAAAACCTGGTTCAGGTAGAAGGAATGGTCCACATGATGTTTCTAAAGCCAAAAAAAAAAAGAGAAAGCATTTTCAAAACAGCTCTCATCACATCCGGTAGGAAAGCAGCCCGGTTAGCTCAGTTCTCAGACTTTTTGGTACGAAAAGTTAAAGCTAATGCTGGTATAAAAATATACAAGGCACAAAAAGTTCATGACAGGAACTCTGCTAAAAATTTAGAGTTCAAAGACAGAGCACGGAAATTGAGGTCAAATTTTATACAAAATGGATGACGAAACGTATGTTCTGGCAGATTTTTCGCAGCTTCTGGGTCAATATTTTGATGTTGCTGATGCTGGAGGGAATGTTGAAGAAAAGTTTAAGACCCAAAAGCAGACAAAATTTCCCAAAAAGTTCTTGGTATGGCAAGCAATATGCAGTTGCGGCAAAAAAGCCAAACAGTTGTTGCAAAGGGCTCTATAAATACCGAAATTTACATCAAGGAATGTTTACAAAAAATAATGTTTTCATTCATAAGACTTCTTAATGTGTCTTCTTATTTTGGCCTGATTTGGCATCTGTCACTATGGTAAGAAAGGTCTTGAGTGGTACAAGAACAATAATGTGGTATTTGTATCAAGAGAGGCAATTCCTCCAAACTGCCTGGAGCTGAGTCCAGTGGAGAGATATTGGGCTCTTGTTAAAAGAGAATTAAAGAGCGTCGAAGAAGATGTCCAAAAGTGTGATAGATTTTATACGGAATCTGTTCAAACAAAGTGACATAAAGCTTTATAAAAACCATAATGGAAGTGTTTCCGAAAAAAGTTCAAAATTTAATCATTAGTGATTAGAACTATAAATATGTTTTTTTTTTTTTGTAAATTGTAACAATAATTTCAATCAAGTTTAGTGGTTTAATTTTTATTAACATATATGATGTTAAAAATTTTTCGATCTCAGTCCTTAGCTTTAAGTTTTATTGAAAAAGTCTGTAAGAAATGTTTACTATTTTGCTGGGGAATGTATAATGGTTATCCTAATTGGACTAACATTCATATTAGACTAATTATAAATCTTAAAATGTTAACAAAAGTCTGGAGTTCAAATGTATACAGAGTTCGGATGCTACCTAATGATGCTGATAATAGATGTATGGTCGAATCTAGAAACTCTTAACTCTATTGTTGAGAAATCTAATAAAAATAAAGAAATAAATTATGCCTAAATTGGGAATTAATTAATTGAAGTGTGTGAAAATCTCTATTTATTTAAATTTTAACAAAAATTATATAAAAAATTCTGTTTTTCAACTTAAATGAAAAGAAAAAGAAAAAAAATTAAGTATTTTGTAACGCTGGGTATTTTTAGACGTTGGCATTAAGGAATTCATGGTGACATGACAACAAATAAAAGAAATTTAAACCAATCTTTTAAAGTTTTTTTACCATAAATGAAACTTTAAAACATGTTTCCACACTGACCTTTTTTTTAAATAAAAAAAAAAAAAAAAAATAAAAAAAACACAACCAAAGAAACCGAAACTCAAAAAGATGCCTAGCTATAAAACAGGCTGGATATTGCATAAGTTAATGTTTAAATAAATAAAACAAAAATAAATTAATTTATTTTAAACAAATTAAACAAACTCAAACATTAAAAGAAACCCCATTTGATGTGAATATTGCACATTTTATAGTTTGGTCTTTTGTTTTAAATTTTCAAATATTTATTTCGTCATTTTGTCTTCTTCTTCTTCTTCCAGAAAACTGAAACCAGATATCTATTATCATCATCATCATCATCAATTGAGGTGCGGTTCAACAACAAAAGGTAACACAATCATTCATAAATAAATAAACAAAAAAACACTTGTTTTATTTAAATTATTTTAAAGTGCGAGTGCGAACTTGTAAACGTATTACAAATAAAAAAAATATACATATAGACAAATAAATAATACACTTATTAGATGAAGTAAATACTCGTAGTTAACAGAGAAATTCAGATAGTTATAACTACTCGTAGGTATCTACATAAGCATGAAATAAGTAGTAATCGATAATTTTAAACGTATTTTATGTAAATTTTCATTTAAAGTGCATACAACATCATGTATTCGATTTTGTCAACAATTTTTATATGAATTTAAAGAAGAAAAATAAAATGCATTGACGGAAACCTCTATTAAGACAACCCAGCAGTTCTGATCACTTGACTGACTCCCATTTATATATTTTGGGTAATTTGTGCAGTGACAAGTCAATTGTTTAATTTATACATCCCTGGTAATCTAGCTTGAAGTCAATTGTCACTTAAGTGTCTCTAAGTAATCTAAAGCATTGGTAGGCATATAGAGGCATTTAATTTGTGTGCATGTATGGGTAAAAAAATAAAATATACGCAACAACATCAAGCAACTGAATGAAATATTTGTATTTTTACGCTCTATTGTTTACATTCGTTTACATATACGTGTAAATTGACGAAAATCTCCATAAACTGAACAATATGAACGCCTACCAATGAATCTTGTCACTAGAGTCTTGTAACTTTAAACGTTTATTTAAAAAAGTATCAAAAGTAAGCTATAGTTGAGTGTCCCTTTGTAATTTTAATATTTAATTTTTATAACCACCATCAACGAACAGGGGGATTATATTGTTACGTTTTTACCTTTTAAAAACGGGGTTTATTTCCTTTAAATAATCCGTATATTTTTGATTGCAAATAAAAAGCAGTTTTAGTAGTTTAAAATTGTAACAACTCTTTATTTAAAATATACAACAACAACAGTCTAAATAGTCACTCAGTGTCTTTAAACACGTTTTTCAATTCGCAGAAATGCACACTCACTTTATAATGTAGAAACTCACATGTACACGACAGTTGATGTTAACTCTAACAGCGACAATGATGAACTCAACTCACTACAGCAGCCTCTGTCACTATTTATACACGCTCCATCTCTCGGGAATCTTCTACAATGATCTTAACGGACAACTAGAACATTCGAATTCCAGAGCTTTCGATGTTAATGTTAGCAGCTTAAACATTCAGTGCTGCCACACCTACAAACAATGCTACAAATATACGCATGACATCATCTTATGGACGTGTTTATAAACATGATGAATGTCTCAGGCAGTCGTTACAGACCGTTAAATTCAAATCGCTATTGCACATTCGTAACAATATTAATTTTGTCATTTGTCACTGACCCACATTAGTATATATATTCTGGGTCCTCATAAGATTCTAAGACGATCTAGCTATGTCCGTCCGCGTGTCTGTCTGTTGAAAACATATTAGGGCCCCAACTGAATTTTTTCATAAATACTCTCTGTTGATGAGGTTTATTTCGTATTGAAAATGGGCAAATGTCCTCCCGGAATACTGTTTCAGCAGTCATAAATATGTTGATTATGCGGCAATCCTAATAAAATTTTGCAAAAATTAGTTCTAAGTACCCTGAACTTATATTGTAAAGTATGGTGAAAATCGGGTCACATTTGTCCCCATACAATGTCCCCCTCAGAAAATGACTTAAATAATCATAATTGTCTTATAAGTAATAATTAATAATAAAAGTTCTATATAAACCTTAATCTTTCTACCAACTTTTGTGAGGATCTCTCCGTAAATAACCGTACTCCCATATAACCCCTAGATCAGAAAAATATTTTATATTCATTAAATAATTTATATATAATTATATTTACATAAATTTAGATATAGTTTGGTCATTTAAGGTTTTGAGAAATTAATCACTCTATCAAATTCTGTACAGTTCGCACCATAACTGACTCAAGTCCCCATAGAAAGCCAAAACTAATATGTAGTTTTGGTTTTGGTTAAACAAGATTCTTCACAGCTGAATATAACACTTTTACTTGTTTATGTTGATTCCTATTTAGGGATACACCATTTTACACACTATAACCCTTTAACCCGCAAGAGTGCCTCAAGGCATGCATTACAAAACACCAATTATCTCAAAAAGTAATATTATATATAGTTTTTTAATTTAACTATGACTTTATTTACAGATTTGTTAACATTTTCCTCGAAGGTTGAAATGCATTCTGACTTTTAGTTTTTGTGCTGTCAGCTGTTTTGTGAGTGATGTCATAATTTTAGTACGTGATTTTTTTTTTTAAATTAAAGTTTAACAAGCTTTTAGTAGCCCGATCTATTCGAAATATTTTTTTTAAAAAGGTAAGATATTCTTCTTTCAGTTTATGAATTTGTTAATGTTAAACAATTAATAAAAAGTGTGTTGAGAACGCAAAAACTAAGGGTTGCCTCAGGGCACTATTGAGGGTTGCGACTAAATTTATCGGCGTGTTGTATATAAAAAAAAAATGATAGGAATGGCAGATAGAGACCGCAGACGGATTAAATTATCTGTAATAAATCATGATCAGTTGGTACTCCACAGCCGGGAATTTCAAAAGTTAGTAAAAAAGCAAAACATCCAGTTAATGACGTTCGTTATGACAATATCGACCACTTTCCAATCTGGTTGCACAAAAGTTGGAGCAAACTATGTAAAAAGTCGGAAACACAGTGTGTTTGCTCTAAATGCGATCTTCATTTATGCTTCGCAAATGCTAAAAATTGTTTTTATGAGTATCATAGAAAGTAAAACATATTATCTTTTTCATTAGTTTTTCAAAAAAATCGTATCATAATTAATGTTTACATCCTATAGTTTTTTATATCTAAACCGGCTACAATGCCCTGAGGCACTCTTCACCTTTTTGCTCCTGGTTGCTAAACTTAATTTACAAATTAGTTTCTGATGGCTGTTCTGGGCTTATTGGGTATATTTACCCTAAAAAAAATAATTCGACAACTTTTTTTTAGCTTTTTAAAGTTTGCAAGTTAGAGGGATAAATTATATAATAGTGATGGGTGTTAGATCTGTTATGATTATGAGGTGGGTGAGTGAAACAACTTAGTATAATTCTAATCCAAGATTAACCTTTATTTAAATAATAATAAATCAAATAGCAATATAAGAAATATGATAAGAAGTATAAGCGGTAAACTATGTATGACATATGAATACATAAACAAGTGACAGTTATATTTTAGTACAAAGAAAATAGTTACTTATTTGGGGATGCCAACAAGATCAATCTAATTATCAGTATTTATATTTAATAACTAGCTAATAAGCTACATAATTAGTTATTTTAACATGTAAGTATCCTAAAAAGCTCGTCATTAAATAGAAATATAATTAGACTTTTGAAATGACTATAGATTGATCTAAAACCCACCATTATTATATTCTTTATAGTGAGTAAAACCGTTATGCGTCAACGCATGGGTTGACAACTTTGGATCAGCTATCAGACAGTCTTGTTGTAATATATGCAGGGTCTATTAACCCCCTGCTCAGGACAAGCACATGTTAAAATAACTAGTCACTTAACTAGTGGTGACCTTAAAAGATACGTAAAATCACTAGTTCAGTACAGTCACCCAGAACAGCTGGGGAAATATATTAACATAGATACTCTAACACACACACACATGCATAAATGTATACATATGTATGTATTGCAATTCTTGGCAAGGAAATCATTTCGATTTTATGGATGAATATTATACTTTATTTTATTGCTTGGCTTTATACTACAATTCTAAGAATAAACAGTGACTTGGTTAGGATTTTTTGAAATCGTAACCGTTTAAAAAAATGTTGCCTTGAAAATTAATTAAAGATTTTTAATTATAAAGAAATCATAAAGAGTTCTATGAGTAGATATAATTCGAATTGACTGATGATTAGGGACTAGGAACTATTATTCGAGTTTTATTTTAATCGAATAAAAGTTTATAATTTTTTTATCATTCGAATAAACGAATAATTTGTAAAATTTCCTCGATTATTCGAACGAATAAGTGAAAAATATTATTGGTATAATTTAATAAAATATATTTAAATCCAGAAAAATTTTAATTGTTACCAATGAATAAAAATACAGAATTACTAATACATAGATGTAAATAATAATAATAAATTAGAATATTTTAATTATATAAAGTTTCGTTAAATATTTTCGGAAATAGTAACCTTAAGATTTTAAATGTGTATAAAGCCTTCAGTCGACTCTATTGCAAATACTTTTACCCTACCAAGTCTTTGGTTTTCGTTTTTAAGTTATGTTTCATATTGTTCTGATCTTGGTGCGTTAATCCAAAGTCGATGTTGTTCATGTAAACCATCATTTAAATATTAAGATGAACATAAATTTATTTGAGTATTCGATTAATCGACAACCATTAATCGAATAATTTTTTATTCAAAATTGAAAAATGTTATTCATTCGAATACAAAACAAGTAAGAGAGCTATATTCGGCTATGCCGAATCGTATATACCCTTCACCAAATTATACTTTAAAATAATATTAAAAATTTTTTTTTTAAATTTTTTTTCAAAAAAGTTTTTTCCAATTTTTAAAAAAAAAAATGTTAATTTAAAATTTTATTTTTTTTTAATTTATTAGTGAAAAAAATTTTTTGGTGAAAAAAAATTCGGGTTAAGAATTATTTTTCCGGATTATACATCGTTGCAATGGACTTTGACATATCCATCATTAGATATCCATATTGTTTATATTTATGACTTAGTAATAGAGATATAGATAAAAAATAGTCCAAAAATAGAGGTTGTATCGGATTCTTGCTCATATCTCCATTATTTATGGACGGATTTTGCTGATTTTAAATAGGAAACTTCTCGAAAGCATGTCTGACAGAATTATTGAGGATTTGGATCCCGAAGATATCTGGGGTCTTCAGAAAATTGATTTCAACAGACGGACAGACACACAGGCGGACATGGCTAAATCGACTCCGCTATCTACAAGGATCCAGAATATATATACTTTATAGGGTCGGAAAATTATATTGTGGAAATTACAAACGGAATGACAAACTTATATATACCCTTCTCACGATGGTGAAGGGTATAATTAATTGTTTCCATGATTATTCGAGTAATTTTTATTCGTATGACAACCCTAAATAACGCTAACTTTAAATGAGTGGTCGACACTCATACGTAATCCATAATTGTGATGTATAGAAAACGAATTAAAGCAAAATTCTTTAAAAGTGTTAAAAGAAAAACAAATTGGAGATTGTGTATAAAAATCACTATCAGAAAATTCATTAAACGCAAAATTGCAACACATTAACCAATGTAGAATGTTTAAATACCATCAATTGTTTATAATTTGACAATTGATAAAATAAAGTTCATTAATTCAATGAAATGATAATGAACTCGATCGATGTAGAGATGAATGTTTTAAAAATTAAGCTCACTCGAAATCAGTAATATATCCAGATTTATACCTACTAAATGAATATGGGCGAAATTCGTTAAACTTATAAGAAAGGAAACATATTAAAGGTTGTGTATCAGAAACAAAATCAGTAAATGCGTTTTATTAAATTTTACAATACATTCAGCAAAGTGGCATGTTCCTATCTTATAACCCTATGTTTATACCTGATAAATTTTTGTCAAAATTGTTGTCAAGATAAAAAAATTACCAGTTATAGTCCCCATTCATAAGTATTGTTACGAATTTGCAATAGCGATTTGAATTTAACAGTCTGTAACGACTGCCTGCAGCATTCATCATGTTTATAAACACGTCCATCAATAGAAGCTTCTACTTATCAACAATGTTGATAATTATGCGGTTATTAGCATTGTTTATAAGTAGGGCAACACTAAATGTTTAAGCTGCTAACATTGACATCGAACATACTAGTTTGTCCGTTAAGAGCATTGTAGAAGATTCACGAAAGATGGCGTGTGTATAAATAGTGGCAGAGGTTGTAGTCGTCAGTGAGTTGATCATAGGCGTTGTTAGAGTTAACATCAACTGCCTTGTACATTTAAGTTTGTAGATTATAAAGTGTGTGTGCATTTCTGTGAATTGATAAACGTGTATAAAGACACTGAGTGACTATTTGACCTGTTTTTGTGTCACGAAACGGCTTTTATTTGCAATCAAAAGTATCCGGTTAATTTGAAGGAAATAAACCAACGTTTGAAAAATGTTAAAACGTAACAGTATTATTGCATTGTTATGAGAAAATTGTTAGTGCTTTTGCTCAGAAAACTTTGTCTTGACAACATCATTAACTGTTATGATAAATATTTGTCAAGTATAGACAGGGGGTAAATATTGGCTAATCAGAAGTATATAAGGAGAACAAAAAAAAAAAAACAAATTACAAATACGGATCATACTCCCTTACTGTGTATCAAAGAGAGCGACAAATTTACTAAAACTATAAAAAGTTACAATTTGCATTTTGTTTTTGGCGTATCTTTTGAACGGGGTTTTTGTCTTTAATAACTTATATATCATTTTGAGTTAGTTATTGAACATTATACTGTAAACAACAAAGTTTATTTTTGCTTTAAGAATGTCGGATTTTGTGCCAAAAAAGCGTCATATGTGGGAAGTTTTGCTTTAATTATGTAATTTGAAAAAAAGTGCCGCTGAAGCATTCCGATTGCTCACCGATGCTATATGTTGCAATACCTGCAACATATAGCATCTGTTAAAAACGATTAAGAAATAATTGGGTTTGAAGTTTTGCCTCACCCATCAAACCTTGCCCCGTCCGACTACTATTTGTTGCGAACGCCTACTCTGTGATACGCTTCACTTTAGAATAGAGCATCATAAATTGGCTTGATTAATTTCTAACCTCAAATGCTAAAAACAATATGAAGACTCGGTGCTGGTGATGGTTATCAGACACCAGCACCGAGTCTTCATATTGTACAACTATGTTTTGGCACCCATATCTTAAAAAATCATATAATATCATATGTATTTATGTATATTTTAAATAAAATTTCCAAAAATCATTTTTAATGGCATCATCCAATATGTATTGTAACGTATTAAGAATATTAAAGTCTTTAACAATTTGTGGAATTATAATTGAGTGTGTGTGTAGTGTGACTGCGTTTGGCATAGAGTCCATTAACCCTCGAACTACATATTTAATTGTTATTTTGTTTTTGAAAATTTTGAACACATTTTGTTAAAATGTTGTTTGTTATACCTTTAATAATGTACACAGAATTTCAATTGAGCAAATGCTTGGTATAATATGACATTAAAAATTCAAATCTCGGAGGTTAAAACGCTCATGGTGCACATTTACATTGTTCAAGAGTACAATAGTGTGTAACCTATTGGCACACTTTGGAGTGCGTTCAAATGCAATTTTAATGACTTTAGGCAATCAAATTATATAAGCAGGTTGATCCATAAAGTATTTATTTTATGAGGAAAAAATACACAAAGTTTAAAACAAAAAATTTAAATTTTCTTGCTGCAGTTGTCACACACTGTTTTTAACCCGTTTATTAAGTGACTTTAGTTTTAGTTAATCTATATAAAAAAGTTTAATATTTTTTCTCGAACTAAATTATAATTTGAAACTTACAAACACATACATATGTGTTTAAAAGCCATATACATTAAATTGCCAATATTTTTTTTATTTTTTGCAAAGAAGTAATTTAATGAACAGAATACATATGCTCCCACACCACTTTGCACAAAGCACAAAGTCCTGCTCTTGTTCCTGCACACTACTCTACTTATTGTACTTTTAACTTCCGGTATTAAACAAATTAAAACAATACAAACAGAGGGTCCTTTCATTGGCTTTTGCATGCACAAATACTTACACACTGTAACAGAAAAAGGAAAACAAAGAGAAGAAGCTATAACAAAAACTGACCACAAACAACAACAGCAGCAACGGCAACAACAACAACAGCAATATCATGTTAAAAGAAATGATTGGATTTCCTTTAATAACCAAAAACAAATAGATACAAACAAGCCAACAACAAACAAAATCAACAAACACAAGTTGTGTTGCCAGATTAATTTTACCTCATGTCCTCGATCTGAAAATCGAAGTCCCCAAAATATAGAACATCTTTTTTATAAGTTTGTCATTCTACTTGTAATTTCTACAGTTTTCATTTGCGACCCCACAATGTATATTATATGTTCTGGATAGTTATAGATAACGAAGTCGATATAGCCATATACGCCTGTCCGTCTGTATGTTGAAATCAAGTTTTAGTAGACCCCAAATAACTTACATACATGATTCAAACATCAATATATCGGGAATCGAGACAATCGGCCCACAAATGGCTGATATATAAGGAAACCAGAACAACCTCGATTTTTTATCTATATCTGGAATTAATATAGACAATATGGATATCCGATAATAGATATTTGAAGGACATTGCAACGGCGTATTTAAATTAAAAATAATTTTATTGGAAATTTTTTTTCGAATTTAATTTTAATCGCATAAAAGCAAAAGATTTTTTTATTATTCGAGTGATGATTATTATTCGAATAATTTAATAAAATTTATTTAAAACCAGAAAATGTCTAATAATTTGTTTGTGATTTCTTTGTATATTAAACTTAATTGTGTTGAATTTTTTCTGGATACCAACATTTTTAAAGGTATGGTCACACATGGATCAAACTGCATCAAATAAAGTAAAACTAAATATTTGTTTTGAATCGTCCTAATTAAATTAGTTTCTTCTGAAATAAATAAAATAATTAGAATATAAGGAATGAGATCGACGGTTTTCATTAAAACTTTTAACCCAAGTATTATTTGATTTTTTTTTTTATCAAATTACCTTTGTAAAGCATGTCAGTTATCATGTTTAATGTCAATTATATTAATTTGTTCTTAATCTAAATCAAATGAGTGACCAGAAAAAAGTGCGTACTAAAATTATTAAATATTTTCAACAAAACCCAAAACTTGGTCCTACAAAAAGTTGGCCAAACAATCAAAGGTCTGCCGACAAACTGTTTCCAATGTTATTCAGCAGTACCGGGAGAACTTGTCCGTTGTAAGAAAACCTGGTTCAGGTAGAAGGCATGGTTCACTTGATGTTTATTAAGCCAAAAAAATAGAAAGCATTTTCAAAAGAGCTCCCAACACATTCGGTAGGAAAGCAGCCCGGTTAGCTCACTGCTCGGACTATTTGCTAAACCCAATGCAGGTTCAAAAACATACAAGGCTCAAAAAATTTCTTACAGGAATGCTGCTAAAAATTTAGAGACCAAAAACACAGCACGAAAATTGAATTCAAATTTTATAAATAAAAATATTCCTGCTGCATAATGGATGACGAATCGTATGTTCTGGCAGATTTTTCGCAGCTTCCGAGTCAAAATTTTTATGTTGCTGATGCTCGAGAGAATGTTGAAGAAAAGTTTAGAACCCAAAACCAGACAAAATTTCCCAAAAAGTTCTTGGTATGGCAAGCAATATGCAGTTGCGGCAAAGGGCTCTATAAATACCGAAATTTACATCAAGGAATGCTTACAAATAAGGATGTTTCCATTCATAAGACTTCTTAGTATGTCCACTTTTTTTTGGCCTGATTTGGTACCCTGTCACTATGGTAAGCAAGGTCTTAAATAATACAAGAACAATAATGTGGTATGTGGCAAGAGAATCAAATTCACCAAACTGCCTGGAGCTAAGGCCAGTAGAGAGATATTGGGCTCCTGTTAAAAGAGAATTGAACAGCACAAAAAAGGTGTCCAAAAGAGTGGTAGATTTTAAACGGAGATGGACACCTGTTCGAACAAAGTGACAGAAATCACTATAAAACCATAATGGAAGGGTTTCCGAAAAAGGTTCAAAATTTCAACACTAGTAAATTATAATAATTTCAATCAAATAAAAAAAAAAAAAACAAAACTGTAAGTTTAGTGGTTTCAGTTTTATTAACATATATGTATGTTAAGAATTTTTCGATCTCAGTCCTTATTTTATTTAGTGGTTAGGTCTTTTGCTTCAAAAATTTGCCATGTGTGACCTTACCTTAAGAGTTTTATGCGCGTTTAAGTAATTTTCGGAAGTGGACCTTACATGGGAGATATGGTCAGTTATGAATCGATCCTTCGAAAGCTTACATGGATAGCCAGCCATCCAGACGGACGAACGGACATCGTTAAATATACTCAGAAAGTGATTCTTTCTAAAGCGTTTATCATTATTTGCAATTAATTACTTTATTTTTCCCTGAGTATTTAACAACGGTTCAAAAGAATTAAGATTCGTAATGAATTAGATTTTGGGAAGATTTTAGTGAATTAAGCTCAATTTGTGTTAGTTAGTTCAATGACAAGGTTTTCATATTTTAATTAAGTTTGATAATATTGTGATCTTTGGGTTTATCTCAAATCTATTGAAAAATAAATAAAATTTTCAATAATAAACATATTTAATTAACATTAAGAATTAATCATTTTGTTCCTTTGGTATTGGTAACTTCAATATTTTAGTTAAGTTAAAAAATATTACTTCAAACTAAAATTTATTCGAGTATTCGATTGTTTGGCAATTATTGATCGAATAATTTTTTATTTTAAATTGAACAAATTCATTCATACAAATAATAATAATGTTTTTCCTCGATTATTCAAATGACAACTTAGTATTTATAAAAAATTCAGGATGTAATAGCGAAAATCTAACCAGAATTGTATGAATTCGTATTTAGACTAAACATTAATTCATTATGTTTTAAACACACAGCCACACGACTACAAATGCCGTTGGCAGCAATTGTCGCCCTATAGTCAGTCAGCTAATTAATTATAATAAAAACGACAGCTGACATTGAAGTTTGACGTTTCGATACATATTGTTCATTGTCACCTACGAAACTTTAAATTTGCTTCAGTTAGCCACAACGGCAACGTTGGTCGTGTAGTCGTCTAGCTGTGATGGCGTATTTTAATTTTGACAGATTGTGGTCGGTAGTCTGCTTTAGTATATGTGTTCAAAGCATTACTCTTTAAATAACTAAGTATCTAAGTACATTGAAACTTTACACGAATATAGACGATGATTCAGTAATCACTTTATAGTTATACATAGGAGTTTTATAAAATTCGGTTATGGAGATGGAGAGTTTAAAGAATATATATTTATACCCTTAACCATGAGTGGCATGGGTATATATATGAGTTTGTCATTCCGTTTGTAATTTCTACATTTTTCATTTGCGACCCCACAAAGTATATATATATTCTGGATCGTTATAGATAGCGAAGTCGATATAGCCATGTCCGCCTGTCCGTCTGTATGTTGAAATCAACTTTCCGTAACCCCCAAATAACTTACAAACATAATTGATACATCAAAATATGCTCGGTCGCTATTTAAAATCGAGAAAAAGCTGAGATAAAAGGAAAAAACCGGGACAACCTAGATTCTTGGCCTATTTTTTATCTATATCTGGATTACTAAGTCATTAATATAGACAATATGAACATCTAATGATATATATTTCAAAGTCCATTGCAACCATTTATATAAGGCTATAGTAATTTGGACCTACAATGGGTCAAAATCGGGAAAATAATTTTTTAACCCTAATATTTTTTTTTTACCACAAAAATTTTTTTTACTTTTTCTATTCAGTAATAAATTAAAAAAAAAAATTTGGAAAAAAAATTAAAAAAAAAATTGGGAAAAAAATGTGAAAAAAAATTTAAAACAATTTTGAAAAAAAATTTTTTTTTTTTAAATTTTGAAAAACAATTCAAAAAAAAATTAATTTTGTTTAGTTAACAATATTTAAAATTTTTATTTTAAAGTATAATTTGGTGAAGGGTATATAAGATTCGGCATAGCCGAATATAACTCTCTTACTTGTTTTGTTTTAAAATTGTTTTAAATCATGATCACGTAATATTTGTAAACTGATTTGTGAACACAATATCAGTAATAATTTTCGCTGAATTCGTAGATATGAAATAGATGGATATCGATCAAAATATCTTTGATCTGTATTGTTTAATGTACATAGTAGATAGGTCAAAATTTAACATATTAATTGATAGATTGTTTAACAATGTGCAGAACTAAATCTTCTGCGTATAAAAATACTTATAACTTTAAAATTATATAATTTTTAAAATTATTAAACTAAAAATTTCAAATTCCCAAAAGTAAAACATGAAATCCCCTACTTGGGGACAAAAGCCCTTATCTGGCAACGCTGAACAAAGCAACACTTATACACACTTGCCAGGGGAAAAAATTCAGACAAAACAAAACTTAAAATGAGCACATGGCTGCCAAAAGATACGAATATCAGATACCAGATACTACAATACTATTGCAGCTACATTCTTATCGCACATACTATGCACAACAGAGATGCGAAATAAAGATTACAAATTGTAAAAACGATAGGGAAAATGGTACATTTTTGGGGTTTGGTTGTACAATTTATGATTTTCTGGAAAATAGTATTATTCTGGATCAAAGTGGATTCAACCTGTCGAATTTAAGAAAGATTGTTCAGTGTATGTTTGATTCAGAAATATATGTCGTAA
Source organism: Calliphora vomitoria (assembly GCA_942486065.2). Taxonomy (NCBI): domain Eukaryota; kingdom Metazoa; phylum Arthropoda; class Insecta; order Diptera; family Calliphoridae; genus Calliphora; species Calliphora vomitoria. Next base: position 18,730,742 of record OW818029.2, read on the forward strand.
CTAGTAAAGACCCGGATATTCGTAGAAGAACAATTGTTTCCTCTTTTCAGCGGTTTCGGCAAAGGAAGTCCACGTTTGCTTGCGTACTTACTGATCAGCCAATGACTCTTTGACACTGTTATTATCCTCGAATGCTCTTTCGTTTGCTATTCAAGAGTTAAGGTCCTGGAAATCTTGCATGTTTTCATTTGACGCCATCCATTGGCAGTCTTCTGATGATAGTGTCTGAAGATTTCACTTTTAATAGTCCCAATAAGTGTTACAATAGATACTGCATCTGAGATTTTCTGACCTAACTCAGTTGTGAAAAACAAAAGTGGTGAGAATGTATTAGTAAAAACCTGTGTTTTTTTTTTAGTTTTAGCTCTTTGACCAAAACTGTTGAATCAATTAATTTGAATTTTGAAATTTGAAAATTTTTATTTAGAAAAATTGTAAAAAAACATGTTTAACAAATATAAAAAACAAAAGATTTGGAATAAAGTCGATCAAATTAACTACAAATAATTGTACCCAAGAAACGTAAAATTGTACCAACTGTCATTTTTTTTACCCTCATTCAACCCACACAAAACCCAAACACAGAGGGTGTTGACTTGCACTGCAACTGAGTGAGCCAGTGAGTGAGCAAGTGATTGAACACGAGTGAGTACCGAGTGGTTGGGTCATGAATGTTTAATTACGTACATATGTATGTTGCAACAAACAAAACCAACAAACAAACCAACCAAAAAAAAAAAAAAACTAATAAAACGTAAAGATTGTAAAACTGCTAAAAGATTAGAGAAGAATTTTATGGTGACTGTTTAGTAGATATGACAACTTGATGACATAATAGACAAGGGATACTGAGCACATTTTTGAATGTACATAACTACAAGTGTAGTCGAATTAGTAACTCTCATTTATAAAGAGCAAATTTAACTTTTATCTACTTCTTCAACATTGTCTCACGTACGAGTGTACTTGCATGCGAGGGGGTGGCATTTAGTAAGATACTTGTGCTCAATTATGATGACAGTGGATTCATTCTGTACTGAGTAGAATAATAGTTACGTTTATCCAAAAGAGCTAGATAGTTTAAAGAGTACATTTGTTGTGAAAATACGGAGAACATGAGTGTTGGGTAAAGGAATATTGAGAATACTACAAGTTTCTAGTATTTTATTGTGGTGCCAAAGTTGTGCTAAGGAAAAACAGCGTAAAAATTGTTTTAAAAACAAGTAGCTTTTGAAAAACAGTTACTTATGACTTTTTATAGAATTTCTTAAATCAATTTAGTAGTTATTTGTGGTATGACATTATTTCATTGGTTTTTTAATAATACAAATATTTTAGTTGAAACAACTTTTTAAGTCGTTATTTCGTCATAACGATTACAAAGTTGTTTCAGTACTCATATTGATGTTATAGCTCTTGTTATATATCCTACATTCGACTCACAATTACTTTCTCAATAAATTGAATAATGTCCGTCCTTCAATATGTACATGTAAATCATAGGCAGCAATTTTGGAGGATATGTATATTTATTTTGGAAACAAAGGACCAACATTTGAGTGAAATTTGATAATGTTAATTCTTGAGGCATCAGCTCTGAAATTTGGAATTTTATAAATTATATTTATTCAGTTTTTTTTTTTTCTTAAATTTGTTATTAAACATTAAGTTATAACGGAATCTTAATCTATACAGAATTATCTTTCTGCAAAGATTAAAAAGTAAAAAAATTGGGTGGAACATTTTTTAGTTATTAAAGATTTCCACAACCATTATGTGCCCCATGAATATGTGTCATGTTATCGGGTTATTCGAATAATTACATCTTTTAAAGAAACGTTTTTGAATACGGGTTTTGATTATATGCGTTCGTGACCTATTTCTACACATAATATATGGTCAATCTTTTGAGGGAGGGGGGTTGTTTCGTGTGTTTGTGGGCAAATACAGTAAAATTTATTTCACATTTTCCTTTTTTTGTCATTCCGTTTGTAATTTCTACATTTATCATTTGCGACCCCACAAAGTATATATATTCTGGATCGTTATAGATAGCGAAGTCGATATAGCCATGTCCGCCTGTCCGTCTGTATGTTGAAATCAACTTTCCGTAGCCCCCGAATAACTTGCAAACATAATTGATACATCAATATATCGGGAATTCTTCCGGCTCGGTTGCTATTTAAAATCGAGAAACTCGGCCCACAAATGGCTGAGATATAAGGAAATAACCGGGACAACTTCGATTTTTGATCTATATCTGGATTACTAAGTCATTAATATAGTCTATGTGGATATCTAATGCTAGATATTTCAAAGTCCATTGCAACAATTTATATAAGGCTATAGTAATTTGGACCTACAATGGGTCAAAATCGGGAAAAATATTTTTTAAACCGAATTTTTTTGTCATACATTTTTTTTCACTAATAAATTAAATTTTTTTTTTTTTTTAAATTTGAATAAAAAAAAAAAATTTTTTTCAAAAAAATAAAAAAAAACAATTTTGAAAAAATTTTTTTTTTTTAAATTTTGAAAAACAAAAAATTTTTAATTTTGTTTGCATAAAAATATTTAAAATTTTTATTTTAAAGTACAATTTGGTGAAGGGTATATAAGATTCGGCACTGCCAAATATAGCTCTCTTACTTGTCTATATTAAAACTTGTCGGTTTTGGGGTGGCGGGAATTTCCTTTCCCCCTTTGATTATCGATAAAAGAATCGGTCTTGCAACAGAAAAATATTTATTTTTTTCGCAAAAATGCTATTATATATTCAGTTATCTGATAGTTTTTACAACATATTTTACTCAGTGTGAAAAAGTATAAAAAGCTGGTAACGCAAATACCAAATGATTGAATTTTTTTATATTTTACCAAAAATTATAAAAAAAGTTCTTATTATAAAAACCGGTTAAAATTACTCAAAACGTAGAAAAAAACCGTTATGTATCCTTTTTGAAATTTTTATTATCCAAAACTATTTTCATCTTCCAAAATTCACAATTGATCTGATATGAAGTATTGTCTACTTTTTACGATTTTATTAAAGATATATTCAAGAATTAAATACAAAAAATATTACGTCAATATCTCTCCTAATTTTGAACTAACTGCGATTTGAAATTTAAAGTTTTGGGAAAAACTAATTCTTAGGCAATAATTTGGTTAATTTATCATTATTTTATACTGTTGCTAGGTTTGCATAAAACAAATACAGAATACACATAATACATAGGTTTAATAAATATATTTAACCCTTTTATCAACGAGGTCAAAGTTAAATTTTTGGAATATTTGGAATTTTTCATAAAAATACCGTAAAATGTTATGTATTTATACCGTAAAATGTTATGTATTTATATTTCGGCTCAAGTTCATTTTGTTTCCATTTTAAAAATTCCTAATAGAAGGTTATAAGTTTTCAAACTTTTCAATATTGCTGTGTTTTTAAACGTTTATACAAATTAAGCATATTTTGATTCTAATTACACCAAAGGCATAATTTTAACAAAAATTGTATGTCCAGGCCTAATATACAATATTTCTCTGACTTAAGTCTATTTCATACCCTATGTCTATATTCCTGATAAATTTTTGTCATGAAAATTATCAGTTATAGTCCCATTTTTTTAGTATTGTTACGAATTTGCAATAGCGATTTGAATTTAACGGTCTGTAACGACTGCCTGCAGCATACATCATGTTTATAAACACATCCATCAGTAGAAGCTTCTACTTATCAACAATGTTGATAGTATGCGGTTATTAGCATTGTTTATAAGTGTGGCAACGCCAAATGTTTAAGCTGCTAACATTGACATCGAAAGCTCTAGAATTCGAACATACTAGTTTGTCCGTTAAGAGCATTGTAGAAGATTCAAGAAAGATGGCGTGTGTATAAATAGTGGGAGAGGATGCAGTCGTAAGTTGAGTTTATCATAGATGCTGTTAGAGTTAACATCAACTGTCTTGTACATTTAAGTTTGTACATTATAAAGTGTGTGTGCATTTCTGCGAATTGATAAATGTGTAAATAGATACTGAGTGACTATTTGAACTGTTGTTGTTATACATTTTTAAATAAATCAAGAGTTGTTACAAATTTTAAACTACTAAAACTGATTTTTATTTTCAATCAAAAGTATCCGGTTTATTTAAAGGAAATAAACTAACGTTTTCAAAAGGTGAAAACGTAACAGTATTTTTGTTTCGCTATGACAAAACTTTTAGTGCTTTTGCTCAGATAACTTTGTCTTGACAACAAACGTCATTAATGGTTATGATAGTTTTGAATTGAAGAAATATATGTATTTGCATTGAAAACAATTTGAATCATTCAATATATTTTATTAAGTTATTTTGTAATGGATTTAAATTCAAGTAAACTTGAATGATTCAATAAAGAATTTATTGTAAAAAGAATGAATTGTTAAAGAAATGAATTCAATACGTTTGAAGTACTAAGAAATTAAGACAATGAATTAATTCGTAATGGAAAGAAAGATTCAGGTTCTTATAGAACTTGTTTATGTCCAATTTCATCACGATATTAATTATTATGTGATAATTATGAATATTCAAGTCATTTTCTGAGGGAGACCTTGTTTTCGCCATTTTTTGCAGAGTACTTAGAACTAATTTGTGCAAAATTTTATTAGGATTGCAGCATAATCAACGTATTTATGACTGCTCAAACAGTATTCCGGGGTGACATTTGTATGGGGGCTAAGTGGAATAATGGATCCATATTGCCCATTTTCAATACCAAACAAACCTTATCAAGTATTTGTGAAACACCTTTCGTTTCGTATTTTCAACAGATAGACAGATGGACGGACATAGCTAGATCGTCTTAGGATCTTATGAGGACCCAGAATATATATTTACTTATGTGGGTTTGCGACAAATATTTTATGAATTACAAACGCAATGATTTCCTTTTAAACACGGATTTGAGTAAAAATTTAAACTATGTGTCTTATAACAAGCAATGGTATATAAGCCAGTCTTAGATTAGATTGCACATTCCATTATTTTAAGCATAAAATATTTCAAATTAATTATTTTTCATTTCATTCTCACAGCCACAAGAAAAACGCTAATTTGTTTTTACTGTTTACAAAAGCTTATGATAGTTTATTGTTTTTGTGGTTGTTGTTGCTGCTGTTGTTCATGGTGGTGTATTTTGCAACAAACACAAAACAAAAGAGAGCAGTTATTTGTTTTCGGTATTTTTTTTTTTTTATCTTTCAGATACATTTCTACACAACACGTTTTTCGTATTTATGAGGTTTTATTGTTTAGCCAAAATAAAAAAAAAAATAAATAATAATGGGAGTATGGTGTGACGGACGGACGAGGCAGTGTAATGAAGAAAATACACAACAAAACAACAAACACTGAAATTTGGGATACGTGGTTAAACTTTGAGAGATTTTTTTTTTTTTTTTTGGTTTTTTTGGTTTAGTGCCGCCGCAGCACAATGCTGTATAGTACGTTCAACACAATATTGGTGAATGTGAATGATTATTTTTCGTTTTGTGTGCTTTTTCTTCGCTGAATGTTTTTTTTCTTTTCATATATGTATTTTTGTTTTTATTGGTTGTAGTTGTTGTAGTTGTCTATGGATGTATCTTTTCCTACATTGGGTTGATATTCTCTTGCTTTAGATATCTCACTTTAGTTTGATTTTTGCTTTGGGTTGTGTCTGGCCAACAAAAATATTCAATAATAATTCCTAAACAAAAATAAAAAAAAATAATAAAAATCAAATTAATAATAACAAAAACAACAGAAACTTACATGCTGTAAAGAAACAAGAAAATTATTAAAACAAAAAGTTTTGACATCAAAAAATAAAGCAAAAATTATTTCCTAAAAAAGTAAAACACACACAACAACCGTGGTTTAAATTAATTTACAAAATAAAAAAATTCATTACATATGTATTTTTTTACAAAAAACACACATACTTAAACACTAATCTAACTACCAGCTTAAAAACAAATAAATATTTTGGAAAACTAAAGTGTTTGTTTTATTTATTTTTTTTAAATTTATTTTATATGAAAAAGTGTATTTTTTTTTTCGCCACAAAACGTCGAAGAAGTGCAGAAATATTATATATTTTTTTGATAAAAAGTTTTATTGCTGAATACAGAAAAATCATAATGAAATACACCTTTAGCTAAAACAAAACCTAAATGTATGTTAAATGTTAAGTTAACCAAAATGGTTTTATTTTATTTTTTTTTTTTACAAAATTAAATATATGTAATTCAAAATCAAAACGAAAAGTATGAGTATGAGTATTTGTAATAAATAAAAACAAGTACCAATATAAATACCTATAATAAATTTGATATTGTTGAAAGTGGAACAAAAAGTGCAAATTTCTCCAGTCAACTGGGCATTTTGGGGGGATTTAATAACAATTTAATACAAAAACAAAATCTGGAGCAACAATATCGTAGTGGCGTCGTCGTCGTCGTCGTCGTTGTTATCAATTAAATAAATAATAAAAATATTAAATAAATACAAATTACGTTGGTTGTCATGTGGTTAAAAAAATATTTAAAGGCACTGACTGACTGACTATAGATAATATTACCTAGTATTCCCCTTTAAGAAAAGCTAAATTCCTTTGGAAAAGATTTCTTAATACCCCCATAATTGCATCCTTTAAACCTTGTTTTTGTTTACCTTTCATCTTCAATTAAATACCCCATTTCCTTTGGAATTTCGGTTAAGTATTGCTACAAACAAATTCTAGCTAATTCTTGCTTTTTAAAAAGAATTAAGTTTTTTTTTTTTAGTCATTCTTTTCGTTTTTTGTATAAAGGTGTTATTAGTTTTTTCCACTTACATATTTGTGAAAAATATGACATAATTATACAAAAAAGCAAAAACAATATACACTCTGAGCAGCTGTGGTTAGAGAAAGGGCATCTGAACTTTCAAAGAAAGTAAACAGTTTTCAACTTTAACGACATTGTTGTCTGATGGAGTTTTTATAATTATTAAAGACGTTTAATGTTGCAATCCGAACAACTTTTTGTTACAGGAAATGATCATAATCCGAGCAAATTTTTACAAGAAATGTAGATCAAAATGTATTAGAAAATTGGCTCAGAATCTGAGCAAATTTTTATTAGTAAAGTTTATCAAACAGTGAGAATTTCTTTACTAGAAATTTTTGAAAAGAATCGGATCAACTTTTTATTAAGGAATGAGATCGAAAAATTCTTAACATTCATATATGTTAATAAAAATGAAACCGCTAAACTTGATTTTTTTTTATTTGATTGAAATTATTTTTATTTACAAAAAAAAAAAAATTATTTTTATAGTTCTAATCACTAGTGATGAAATTTTGAACCTTTTTCCGAAACCCTTTCATTATGGTTTTTATAGTGATTTCTGTCACTTTGTTCGAACAGGTTGTCCATCTCCGTTTAAAATCTACCTTACTTTTGAACACCTTTTTTGTGCTCTTCAATTCTCTTTTAACAAGAGCCCAATATCTCTCCACTGGACTCAGCTCCAGGCAGTTTGGAGAATTTGACTCTCTTGGTACAAATACCACATTATTGTTCTTTTACCACTCAAGATCTTTCTTACCATAGTGACAGGGTGCCAAATCAGGCCAAAAATAAGTGGACACACTAAGAAGCCTTATGAATGGAAGCATACTTTTTTGTAAACATTCCTTGATGTAAATTTCGTTATTTATAGAGCCCTTTGTAACAAATGTTTGGCTTTTTTGCCGCAACTGCATATTGCTTGCCATACCAGGAACTTTTTGGGAAATTTTGTCTGCTTTTGGGTCCTGAACTTTTCTTCAACATTCCCTCGAGCATCAGCAACATATAATTTTGACCCGGCAACTGCAAAAAATCTGCCAGAACATACGTTTCGTCATCCCTTATGCAAATAATACTAGGGTTAAAAGATTTAATGTAAAACGTGTGTTAAGAATTTTTCGATCTCAGTCCTTAGAACAGTTGCTCACAATTCGATTAATTTTTATATAAAAGTAGAAAAATGTAGTAGAAAAATTGATCAAAATCTGAGCAAAATTTTACTAGAAAAGTTTTTAGGAAACTAAGCTACTTTTTATTAGAAAAGTTTATAAAACTGAACTAAAGGAAAAACAGAACAGAATTAGAGAATAGAATTACTGGAACAGTTGTTCAAAATCCGATTAATTTCTTAAGAAAAATTCAATCACAATCTAAGCAACTTTCTATGAGGTAGAAAAGTTGATAAAAATCTGAGCAACATTTTACTAGAGATCATGTTCAGAAACTGAGTAACTTTTTATTAAAAAAGTTAAACAAACTGTGTGCAATTTTTTACTAGAAAACTGGAATTGAATAAGAGCAACTTTTTATTCATAAAATTGATCACATTCCGAGCAATATTTTGTTACAAGAGTTGATCGCAATCCTAGCAACTTTTTGCTATTTAAGATGAACAGAATCAGATTAACTTTTCATTAGAACAATTGATTACATTCCGAGCAACATTTTGTTACAAGAGTTGATCGCAATCCGAGCAACTGTTTACTATTAAAGATGAACAGAATTAGATTAACTTTTCATTAGAACAATTGATCATAGTCCAAGTTACTTTTTGTTACTATAGTTGATCGCAATCCGATAAACGTTTTATATTAAATATGAACAGAATCAGATTAACTTTTCATTAGAACAATTGATCATAATCCGAACAATTTTTTTTGTTACAAGAGTTAATCGCAATCCGAGCAACTTCTTGCAATTAAAGATGAATAGAATCAGATACATTTCTTATTAGAATAGTTGTTCACAATCCAATCAACTTTTTTAGAAAAGTAGATCAAAATCTGAGCAACTTTTTATTCGAAAAGTTTAATACATTCCGAGCAATTTTTTATTAGACAATCTCCAAGCTACTTTTTTTATCAAAGTTTATCGAAATCTGAGCAAATTTTAATAGAAAAGTGTATCAAAATGTGACCAATTTTTGGATAGAAAAAATTAACAAAATAGTATTATCTTTTCATTAGATCCGTTGATCATAATCCGAGCAATTTTTTGTTACAATAGTTGATCGCAATCCTAGCAACTTTTTACTATTAAGGATGAACAGAATAACATAAATTTTTTATTAGAAAAGTTGTTCACAATCCAAGCAACTTTTTAGAAAATTAGATCAAAATCTGAGCAACTTTTTATTCGAAAAGTTCAGAGTAATCTGAGCAATTTTTTATTAGAAAAGTTGAACAGAATCAGATCAACATTTTATTACAATATGACAGTTGATCACAATCCGAGCATCTTTTTGTTACATTTTAAAAGTTGAATAGATTCTGAGCAATATTTTACAAACATTTAAACAGAATATAAATCATTGTCTATTAGAATAGTTGATCAAACAGTTTTTTTATTAATTGGAGAATAAAAAAAATTTGTATCAGACTCTAAGGAAGTTTTCATTAGAAAAGTTGATTACAATCCGAGCATCTTTTTGTTACAATTTAAAAGTTGAAAAGAATCTGAGCAATATTTTACAAAAATCATTGTTTATTACAAATCAAACTGTTTTTTTATTAATTGGAGAATAAAAAAACTTTGTATCAGACTCTGAGGAAGTTTTCATTAGAAAAGTTGATTACAAACTGACCAGCTTTTTACCCGAAAAGTTAAACATAATCTGAGCAATTTTTTTTTTTTTAGAAAAGTTAATCACAATCTATGTAAATATTGTTCTACAAAAAATCAAATTTTTTTTAGAAAAGTTGATAATAATTTAGGCAACTTTTGTAGAAAACTTGATCAGACTCTGAGTAACTTTTTATTTAAAATTTCTTGAATCAATGAAATTTGTAAACTCCCGTATTGCAATCAAATATTCTGAGAAAAACCAACATATTCTCTGGTAAAGTACCAAGTAAACTACATAAATCTTATAAAAAAATTCCTTAAAAAAATGTTGGTGGCATGCACTACCATGAATATTAATTATAATTAAGTTATATATTCTTGTTAAATTAAATGTGTCATTGCTACTAATATGAACACAACTGTAATTATTATATGAGGAGTGTTGGCAAAAATTGAGCATGAGTATACTATAACCCGGTTTAAGAAAACGCGCGCATTGTGTTATTTCTCCTGCTCTTTGAATTCTATTGAAAAAAAAGCCTTTCTTTTCTCACCCTCTTTCACAATCACTCTCTGAGTCTTTATTGCTTTCGTTTATTCTCAATGTTCTGACAGCATAGCCAACTAAAAGAACTTTGAATCAGTTTTTTGACAGTTCTTAGCTGTCAAAATGTTATTTTATTATCATTACTCTTACTCTTAGTTGTAAGTATTCTCTTTTTATCTTTTCTCTTTTTTTTATTTATGGCTAGTGTAAACGATATCCAATAGTTGTGATTGTGTGTATGGTGGTGGTTGGTGCAAATGTTGTTTTTGTTTTTATTGTGGTTTAATGTTTGGTTTCTTGTTGGCCACGTTTTTGCTGTAACACAGAAAGAAGAATTGGTTAAGAAACGTTATCTGTGCTGAATTTTTTCTTCATTTTCGCTGTATTTTTACATTCGTGAATCAACAGACAGACTCCTTTTTCATACAACTGGATTTATTGCTTAACTTTATTATTACTCGTATTGTATGTATGAATTTCTTCTGTATTTTTTCACATTTTTTTCTTGTCTTCATTAGTTAGATGAAGTCAATATCTTTCTAATGTGTGTCATGTTATCTTGAAATGTGTTTTGTGTATGTCTTTCTTGGCCAAAAATCGATTAGATTGTTTATTGTGTTATTTTGTTTTTTTTTTTTCATGTATTTAAACATTTTTTTCGAGTGTAGGGGAATTTTTTGTTAAAACCAACACAAAAATTATTAGTGCAAAACTAAAATGAGATTCTGAGTTTATTGATTTTTTTTTCTTCTTACATTTATTTTGTGTAGTTGTTGCAATGTTTTGGTATTGGAGGCTGTTGAAATATTGCAGTATGATGAATTTTCGGCTGAACAAAAGGACAGAAGGTCAAAAAGTAAAAGTTTAAAAAAACCAAACTGTGATTAGAAAGTTTTTATTTCTTTTTTTAAATTTTTTTGAGTTTGGGTTTTCTTTTATTGGAATTTATTATAATTAACATAAATTATAGTTTTGAAAAAAGTTATTTGCAACTGCTACAATTCTGAAGATAAAGTTTTAGAAATAAATTGAAATTCATAAACTCTAACTAGATCAGTTGAAAATTACAATAATGTTCGTTAAATTAACCCTTAGAATAGTGATATGAAGTAAAAAAATATCGAGGGTGACTAAATGTTTTTGTAAATAATGGAAAAAAGTTGATCAGACTCTTATCAAATGTTCCAGTAATAAGCTGCTGAGACTCTGATCAACTTTTCTAGTAAAAAAAATTGCCTAGACTCTGAACAACATTTCTAGTAAGATGTTGCTCGGACTTTGATAAACTTTTCTATTAAAAAATTGGCCTATGCTGATCAGCTTTTCTAATAAAAATTAGCTCAGAGTCTGATCAATATTTCTAATAAAAAGTTGCTCAGACTCTGATCTACTTTTATAGTAAAAAGTTGCTCAGACTCTGAACAACTTTTATAGTAAAAAGTTGCTCAGACTCTGAACCACTTTTCTAATAAAAAGTTGCTCAGAGTCTGATCAACTTTTGTAATAAAAATTGCTCAGAGTTTGATCAAATTGTCTGGTAAAAAGTTGCTCAGACCCTGAACAACTTTTATAGTAAAAACATGCTCAGACTCTGAACAACTTTTATAGTAAATAGTTGCTCAGAGTCTGATCAACTTTTCTAATAAAAAGTTGCTCAGAGTCTGATCAACTTTTCTTATAAAAAGTTGCCCGGACTCTGATCAACTTTTATAGTAAAAAGTTGCTCAGAGTCTGATCAATTTTTCTAGTAAAAAGTTGCTCAGAGTCTGATCAACTTGTCAAATAAAAAGTTGCTCAGAGTCTGATCAACTTTTCTAATAAAAAGTTGCTCAGAGTCTGATCAACTTTTCTAATAAAAAGTTGCTCAGAGTCTGATCAACTTTTCTAATAAAAAGTTGCTCAGAGTCTGATTAACTTTTATAATAAAAAGTTGCTCAGAGTCTTAACAACTTTTATAGTAAAAAGTTGCTCAGAGTCTGAACAACTTTTATAGTAAAAAGTTGCTCAGAGTCTGAACAACTTTTATAGTAAAAAGTTGCTCAGAGTCTGAACAACTTTTATAGTAAAAAGTTGCTCAGAGTCTGAACAACTTTTATAGTAAAAAGTTGCTCAGAGTCTGAACAACTTTTATAGTAAAAAGTTGCTCAGAGTCTGAACAACTTTTATAGTAAAAAGTTGCTCAGAGTCTGAACAACTTTTATAGTAAAAAGTTGCTCAGACTCTGATCCAGTTTTCTAATAAAAAGTTGATCAGACTCTGATCAACTTTTATAGTAAAAAGTTGCTCAGACTCTGATCCAGTTTTCTAATAAAAAGTTGCCCAAACTCTGATCAACATTTCTAGGAAAGTTGACCAACTTTTCTAATAAAAATTAGCTTTTGGTCTGATAAAATTTTGTCTAGTAAAAAGTTGCTCTGAGTCTGATTTAACTTTTTCAGGCTAAATATAGATCTTTGTATCGCATCAACGTTTTTTTTAACAGAAACTAGCATATCGTTGGTTGTCTATAAAAAAACTGTGCATTTAAACTTTCCCAAGTTTATTAGAAATTCAATATTTTTGTTAAAAATATTTGGATTTTTAGCATCTTAGTGAAAAATGTCTTACGATCGGACCTGAAGACGACTAGTTTTAGTTTATGATATTATTCAAATTTGTGCTATCGTTGGGAATTTTAAAGAAATCATTAATTAAAGAAATAAATTGAACCTCAAATTAATTATATCTAAAACAATAATAACAAGTAAATGATATCAAAGAAGACTTAAAGAAAATAGGCCATAGTGAAGAAAAGGTAGAAATTTTTTCTTTTAAATAAATTATGCATAATAGTGTAAAATTTCCAAAAAAAAAAAAAGAACAATATAATAAAAGACACACACACGCACTCATGTAAACTAGACAGATAAACGAATAAATAGAAAAAATAATTTATTAATAAAAAATAAAGACACCAAAATTAAAATACTCAAAATGTTTTTTTGGTTTTTTCTTTCTGTTGTTCAAACTTAGATCAGACCAGAGACGAGCAATGCAGAGCAAAGCTCTCGTTTAAATTGCACATGAATAAATTTTAGTATTGTGTTTTTGTTTTTTGTAGATTTCATTGTAGTTTTATTTAAAGATTTTCATTCACATGATACTGATGATGTTCAGCAACGTGTTGGGGATGTATTAAATCTGCACACTACTATTTACTACGATCAGTTTGTTAGATACTCGTCTACTAAAAGCTAGAAAGTTGTTCCGCACATTCATACAACAATGTTTATTACACATATATATTTATGGTTTTAGTTATTTTTGTTTAACTAATTCCTATACTATTTATTTATTTATTATTATTATTTTTGTACTCATGTATGTATGTATGTATGATGGATGGATGGATGGATGGATGAGGGGTTTTTCGTTAGTTATATCATGCTCAGAGCTCAATCTTCTACTTGACTAATGAATGCTACATAAAAAATAGTAACCAACTCGTTGTTTAGATTAAAATAACGAATATAAATGACTGGCTGTCTGATCATCTGTGTAAATAGTATGATTTTCTACACCTTCGACAAAAATATTAGTTAAAAAGTTTTATTTGGAAACACTAGAAAACAACATTTGTTTAAAAGAAATTGATTTTATGTAAATATTGATTTACATTGTTATAGACAAAGACTAGAATGATTATAATATTTTGAAAGAAAAATAAAGGAAATTTTATAATTGGTTGTTATAGTAAAAAAACAAGATCGCTTTATTCTTACTACCTAATAAATTATACAATATTTATTATTTTTATGACTAATTTTTTAGTTTTATTAATTTACTTTAATACTTTAGAACAGTAGCGCAAAATTCCATAACAATTATTACGACTATAAAACAGTAATAATATGTAGTTTATTATTAAGTGTCTTTTTCTGACATTCTAAGTAGGGTTGTCTGTCATTCGAATAATTTTTAAACGAATAATCAAGGAAAAAATATATTTTTTATTCGAATTGTAGATTGGTTGGTTGGGTAGTTGGTAGTTCACTACGTGCGAACAAAGTCGTAAGGACTCCATTTTGACAAGACCCCACTCGTCAGATGTAATGTTGTGTACATCGTAAAGTATATAAAAAGTCGAGTTTGCTAAACCCAACCTGCAGCCGAATTGTAGATTAATCGAATAAATTTATTTTCAAGTTAAAATTTTAAAAAATAAATCGTAAAAATTAAATTTGGAGAAAAATATCTCAAAATCGACATTAAATTAACATTATGAAACTTAACTTAAAGTATGTATCTGTAATAGAGTTTGAATGATTTTTCAATGAATAATAAACAGTATAAGGATTGAGATCGAACAATTCTTAACATACGTTTTTCATTAAAACTTTCAACTCAAGTATTATTTGATTTTTATTATACCCTTCACCTTCGTAAGTTTGTCATTCCGTTTGTAATTTCCACAATATATTTTTCCCACCCTATAAAGTATATATATTCCAGATCCTGTCTGTTCAAATTAATTTTCTGAAGACCCCAGATATCGTCGGGATCCAAATCTTTAATAATTCTGTCAGACATGCTTTCGAGAAGTTTGCTATTTAAAATTAGCAAAATCCGTCCATAAATAACGGAGATATGTGCAAAAATCCGAGACAACCTCTATTTTTGGCCTATTTTTGATCTATATCTATAGACAATATGGATATCTAATGATAGATATTTCAAAGTCAATTGCAACGATGTATATAAGGCTATAGTAAGTTGGACATACAATGGGTCAAAATCGGCAAAAATAATTTTTAACCCGAATTTTTTTCACAAAAAACATTTTTTTCACTAATAAATTAAAAAAACATATAAATTTTTAAATTAAACATTTTTTTTTTTTTAAAAATTGGAAAAAACTAAAAAATAAAAATTCGAAAAAAAAAAATTTTTTTTTAATTTTATTTTAAAGTTACCTTTGTATGTCAGTTATTATGTTTAATGTCAATTATGTTCATTTGTTGTTAATCTGATTAAAATGAGTTACCAGAAAAAAGTGCGTACTAAAATTATTAAATATTTTCAACAAAACCCAACTTGGTTCTACCAAAAGTTGGCCAAACAAAGGTCTGTCGTCAAACTGTTTCCAATGTTATTAAACAGTACCGGGAAAACTTGTCCGTTGATAGAAAACCTGGTTCAGGTAGAAGGAATTTTTCACATGATGTTTATTAAGCCAATAAAATAGAAAGCATTTTCAAAAGAGCTCCCAACACATTCGGTAGGAAAGCAGCCCGGTTAGCTCAGTGCTCGGACTATTTGGTACGAAAAGTTAAAGCCAATGCAGGTTAACAAACATACAAGTCTCAAAAAGTTCCTCACAGCAACGTTGCTAAAAATTTAGAGGTCAAAAGAAGAGCATGGAAATTGAAGTCAAATTTTATAAAAAAAATATTCCTGCTGCATAATGGATGACGAAACGTATGTTCTGGTAGATTTTTCCCAGCTTCCCGATCAAAATTTTGATGTTGCTGATGCTCGAGGGAATGTTGAAGAAAAGTTTAGGACCCAAAAGCACACAAAATTTCCCGAAAAGTTCTTGGTATGGCAAGCAATATGCAGTTGCGCCAAAAAAGCCAAACATTTGTTACAATACCGAAATTTACATCAAGGAATGTTTACAAAAAAGGATGTTTACATTCATAAGACTTCTTAATGTGTTTACTTATTTTTGGCCTGGTTTGGCACTCTGTCACTTTGGCAAGAAAGGTCTTGAGTGGTACAAGAACAATAATGTGGTATTTGTACCAAGAGAGGCAATTCTTCCAAACTGCCTGGAGCTGAGTCCAGTGGAGACATATTGGGCTCTTGTTAAAAGAGAATTGAAGAGCACAAAAAAGGTGTCCAAAGTGAGGTAGATTTTAAACGGAGATGGACAACCTGTTCGAACAAAGTGACATAAAGCACTAAATAAAAACCATAATGGAAGGGTTTCCAAAAAAGTTCAAGGTTTTTTGTAAATTGTAATAATAATTTCAATCAAATTAAAAAAAAAAACAAAACTGTAAGTTTGGTGGTTTCATTTTTTTAACATATATAAATGTTAAGAATTTTTCGATCTCAGTCCTTAGATATAATTTATAATAGATTTTAGTCAAATGCCTTAAAAATTGATCTAATCCTGATATGAATTTGAAAACATATGGAAAATCTAAAGTCTATCAATCAACAATTATTTAATAAAAAAGTTACAGAGACTTTTATTCGATTAAAATAAAACTCGAATAATTGATAAACTTAATTCTAAGACATTGATCTTTTATGTAAAATAATTAAAGAACAAAATATTCCGCATCTACATAAGTAATACAACTACTTGTAGTGTTAATGAATATTATTAAATATTTTTCCATTATTAAACACTTACAATATTGTTAGCTTAGAGTGTAAAAAAGCTAAATCCACTTTTTATGAAAATTAAGATTTTAATATAAAACGCTAGAATGAGTAAATATACACTGTTTGCTTAAACAAAGTTTACAATTATTTCGTGGTAAAAGTGCAAAAGTGCTAAGTCCATTTTATTTTAACATAATTTCAAAATTATTATCTCAATCACATGGTATCGTATATAACTACTTTTTTATATATATATGTATATATATGTATAGTTTAGTCAAACTTGTTTTAATAATTGGTTTAATCATTAAATTGAAACCAAACTTAAACTTATTAAGGAAATATTGAACTTTATTATTATTTCGTCTAGTACTTCATATAAAAAAAAACGTTACTCCATTGGCTTTTGAGAACAAATTTAGTGACAACAAAGACTTTAAATCAAATAACAAAGTTAAAGCGATTTAAAAAATTAAATAATGTTATAAGAAAATGTGCTAAGTCCCCTTAAAAGGACTTATATGTTTGCCAACTCACTACTTCTAAACCATGATTAATTATCATTATAAATCATACCAAATAAATAAAAAAAACTGCATTGAAAAATTTCAAAAATATTTAAAACAAAGGAACACGATTTGTCTCTACTGTAAAATTTGTAAAAATGGACTTAGCACATTTACATTACTAAGCTAACGATATTAAATACTAAATACTCGTGCTAAACACTTAGTTATTTTCCTATAATTTCATTAAATTACAAATATCTAAAACAATTAAAAGTTTTTGCCAGTGTAAACGTCATTAATTCTTGTTTTTCCGCGAAAAAAAAGCAATAAGCTACGCAATTTAAATCTGTAATTTTCCTTAAAAATAATTCCTGTTTTTATGATTTTGAAATTTTTAGCTTCTAAAAACAAAATCCTGTTACATTGTTTTCCATTCAGTTATTGTGCGATTAATTATTTAAACAAACAAACTGGTTTTGGTTTTAGTTGCTTTTTACAAATCGAAAACAAAATAAAGATAATTTACTATAAAATTTTGTTGTTTTTGAACTGTGTTGAATTTATGGAAAACTTTTGTAAAGAAATACATGAACATGTTTTCAAAATTTCAACTAAATACAGTTTGTGCAATAAGAAAAAATAAACTGAAATTGAGGAATATACTCAGTCAAAAATGTTGTTGATTTGATTCATCTTACTTATACTAACTACAGCATTCTTTGTAAGCTCTTCTCCCTTTAACTTTATAAAATCCATTTTAGTAGTTTTTGAAATAAAATTGTTTTGTTTGTTGACTATATCGAAACAACTTTCGATAAAAAAATTTAGTCATACTTGCAACAATGTTTTGCTATAAATGATAATCAAATACAGAGCAACTTAGTCTTGCAAAAGATGATCATATTTGGAGCTAGTTTTTATTAGAAAAGTTTATCAGATTCTGATGAGGAAAGTTGTTCAGACTCTGATCAACTTTTTACTAAAAAAAGTTTTTCAGACTCTGATCAAGTTTTTACTAAAAAAGTTTTTCAGATTCCGATCATTTTTTTTATTAAAAAAATTGTTCAGACTCTGATCAACTTTTTACTATAAAAGTTGTTCAGACTCTGATCAACTTTTTACTATAAAAGTTGTTCAGACTCTGATCAACTTTTTACTATAAAAGTTGTTCAGACTCTGATCAACTTTTTACTATAAAAGTTGTTCAGACTCTGATCAACTTTTTACTATAAAAGTTGTTCAGACTCTGATCAACTTTTTACTAAAAAAAGTTGTTTAGATTCTGAACAACTTTTTTTAGTAAAAAGTTGTTCAGACTCTGATCAACTTTTAACTAAAAAAAAGTTGTTCAGATTATGATCAGACTCTGATCAACTTTTTACTAAAAAAAGTTTTTCAGACTCTGATCAAGTTTTTACTAAAAAAGTTTTTCAGATTCCGATCATTTTTTTTATGAAAAAAATTGTTCAGACTCTGATCAACTTTTTACTATAAAAGTTGTTCAGACTCTGATCAACTTTTTACTATAAAAGTTGTTCAGACTCTGATCAACTTTTTACTATAAAAGTTGTTCAGACTCTGATCAACTTTTTACTATAAAAGTTGTTCAGACTCTGATCAACTTTTTACTATAAAAGTTGTTCAGACTCTGATCAACTTTTTACTATAAAAGTTGTTCAGACTCTGATCAACTTTTTACTATAAAAGTTGTTCAGACTCTGATCAACTTTTTACTATAAAAGTTGTTCAGACTCTGATCAACTTTTTACTATAAAAGTTGTTCAGACTCTGATCAACTTTTTACTATAAAAGTTGTTTATATTCTGAACAACTTTTTTTAGTAAAAAGTTGTTCAGACTCTGATCAACTTTTAACTAAAAAAAAGTTGTTCAGATTATGATCAGACTCTGATCAACTTTTTACTAAAAAAATTTTATTCAGATTCTGATCAACTTTTTACTAAAAAAAAGTTTCTGATCAACTTTTTAATAAAAAAAGTTGTTTAGATTCTGATCAACTTTTTACTAAAAAAAGTTGTTTAGATTCTGAACAACTTTTTTTAGTAAAAAGTTGTTCAGACTCTGATCAACTTTTAACTAAAAAAAAGTTGTTCAGATTCTGATCAGACTCTGATCAACTTTTTACTAAAAGAAGTTGTTCAGACTCTGATCAACTTTTTACTAAAAAAAAAGTTTCTGATCAACTTTTTAATAAAAAAAGTTGTTTAGATTCTGATCAACTTTTTACTAAAAACAGTTGTTTAGACTCTTATCATCATTTTACTAACAAAAGTTGTTCAGATTCTGATCAACTTTTTACTAAAAAAAGTTGTTCAGATTCTGATCAGACTCTGATCAAGTTTTTACTAAAAATGTTGTTGAGATTCTGATAATTTTTTTACTAAAAAAGTAGTTCAGATTCTGATCAACTTTTTACTAAAAAAAGTTGTTCAGATTCTGATCAACTTTTTACAAAAAAAAGTTGTTCAGATTCTGATCAACTTTTTACTAAAAAAAGTTGTTCAGATCTGATCAACTTTTTACTAAAAAAAGTTGTTCAGATTCTGATCAACTTTTTACTAAAAAATTAGTTCAGACTCTGATTATCATTTTACTAAAAAATTAGTTCAGACTCTGATCATCATTTTACATAAAAGTTGTTCAGGCTTTGATCATCATTTTCTATAAAAGTTGTTCAGACTCTAATCAACTTTTTACTAAAAAAAAGTTGTTCAGACTCTAATCAACTTTTTACTAAAAAAAGTTGTTCAGATTCTGAACAACTTTTTACTAAAAAAAGTTGTTCAGATTACTAAAAAAAGTTGTTCAGACTCTGATCAACTTTTTACTAAAAAATTAGTTTAGACCCTGTTCATCATTTTACATAAAAGTTGTTCAGGCTTTGATCATCATTTTCTATAAAAGTTGTTCAGACTCTGATCAACTTTTTACTAAAAAAAAGTTGTTCAGACTCTGATTATCTTTTTACTATGAAGGTTGTTTAGACTCTAATCAGGAGCATGTTTTTAAAAGAATTTGTGTTTCATTGCATTAAATTGCACTAAAAAATCACAATAATGAATTCTGATACTTTGAAATTATTAAAATACTGAACTTTTATTAACCCCCTCATTTGAATATACGTATTTATTTTATGGAAATTTGTAGTAACCTTTGTGTCTTCTTATGATTCTTTGAAATAAATAAAATAATTGAACTTTTATTAATTTCCTGGGTCCTTGAACTTTTATTAAATTTGGAAATTTGTATTAATCTTTTAACGCTCACTGCAACGAAAATCAAACACCGATTTTGTTTGTTTGTATGTAGATATATATAGGTATTGCACCTCATTAAAAAATTTTGCGCAAAAATAAAAAAAAAATAATCAATTCCATAAATAAATAACACATAAAAAACAATAGCAGCAGCAAAAAAAAAAAAGAACACAATTCTCAAATAACTACAATTGTCAAGTGAGTCCGATAGTCATTCAGTCTCAAAGCTTTGATCTGAAAAGGCCGGTTTTTGTAAAACAAAAAAACAAAACAGCAGCAATTTAACCTGGGTACAATAAAAAAGAAAAAACAAAAAAAACTTTAAGCAATAAATGCAACAAACGTCAGTGAGCAGACAGACGGTAGTCATTATTATCAAAAACAACAAAATTACAAAAATATCTAAACTTGCACTATTAGCAGTACATATTTAGTAGCAGTTGTTTTAGAGTCAGTGTGTAAACGTCATTACTACTGCTACTATTAGTGGAAGTCGTTCGTAGTTAAAAAAAATATATAATTATTGTATGTAGGCAAGGCATCTATATATGTATGTATATATAGAAACAAATTTAACGTTAGCTTAACCACAAGAATAGTGTAAAGATCGCTTGTTGACAACTTCCCGCTTTAAGAGTGTATCTATCTGTATGTTGCTTTAATTTAATACATTTTCAACATCACCACCATCATCATCATTCTCAATCTTATCAAAGATTGTTGTAACGACAACGACGACGGCAACAACGTTACCGATACAAACACAATAATAAAAAAAAAAAAACGACGCCAGCGTCTGTCTCAGTTGACGATCGTTTAACTAACGCGCGATTTAGTAGCTTAGCTAGCCCGCTTAACTAGCTGATGTTTAGTCGTACGCCTAACGTTGACATTCATTGTTGTGTTGTGAAACTAAACACGCTTGAAATACAAAAAAATAATAAAACAAAAATCGCTGTTCCGTTTCGTATGTACGTTCGTTTTGATTTGATTTTGTTGAATTAATTTTTTTTTTTTTTTTTTAATTTTTACTTTAAATTTTTTCCGTTAAATTGAAAAAAATCGAATAAAGTATACAAAAAAGAAGTGTTGAAACTAGTGTTTGTTTAAGCAATATTTAAAAAAAAAAATAATAATAAAATTACAAAATAAAATATATATTTAAAAAATAATAAAAGTTTTAGTTTGAAATTACTAAAAATGTATATATTTTATTAAATAAAATAATAAAAATTATTATCAAAAAAATCCATATTATTCTAGTGCTGGAATTTCTTTTCATGAAACCTACAAGAAATTAAATTGATATAATAAAAAGTTAAAGCTGAGAGCAGAAAAAAAGACTAATATAAAAAATGCTTATAAAGTCTCAAAAATTACACCATTTCTAAAGGAATTAGCAACAGCAATAGAAGAAGAAAAAAAGACTAAAAAGTACAAATTTCCTACAACACAAACAACATTTCCGAATAGATACTTACATTTCTGGAACTAGGATTTAATTTTACCACCACACCAAGAAAAAAGGTAAATATTTTGAAGTAATTTATAAAAAAAAAAGAAAATAAAAACTATAAAGTGTAACCCTGACCATTAAAATATAACACACAATTTGGTTTTCCTGCAAACCTCAGCAAAAATGTAAACTAAACTAAACCACACAATTGTAGCTGATAATAAAAATAATTATTAAACAAGTTTAATAATAACAATAATAAATAATGTGATGACTAAAGAAATGGCAGCAAAGTTTATAAATAATAAATAAATCAATCAATAAATAAAATCATAAAGTGTGAATATAGACTTTAAGAGAAATTGTTTGAAGTTTGGTATCATTCTTAGATCCATAATGTTCTAAAGTAGAAATATTTTTTGTGTTTCTGTGTTAAGATAAAATTAACTTTTTTGGAGAATTTTTCCAAAATTGTTCAATATTCACAAATTTCAATATTTTCGCATAATAATGAGCAAGTTCCTCTATATCAAAAAGAAACTGAGTTTTTCTTTGAAAACAAACATGTTTTTAAATAAATTCCTTAAAAGTTTTCAATATAGAGGATCTGGCAGCTTATTGAATAAATATTTGAGGACTGAGATCGAAAAAATCTTAACACACGTTTTTCATTATAACTTTTAAACAAGAATTATTTGATTTTTTTTTTTTATCAAGTTACCTTTGTAAAGCATGCCAGTTATTATGTTTAATGTCAATTATGTTCATTTCTTGTTAATCTGATTAAAATGAGTGACCAGAAAAAAGTGCGTTTTTAAATTATTAAATATTTTCAACAAAACCCAACTTGGTCCTACAAAGAGTTGGCCAAACAATCAAAGGTCTGCTGTCAAACTGTTTCAAATGATATTAAACAGTAGAGGGAGAACTTGTCTGAAAACCTGGTTCAGGTAGAAGGAATGATCCACAAGATGTTTCTAAAGCCAAAAGAATAGAAAGCATTTTCAAAAGAACTCCCAACACATCCGGTAGGAAAGCAGCCCGTTTGGCTCACTGCTCGGACTATTTGGTACGAAAAGTTAATGCTAATGCAGGTTTAAAAACATACAAGGCTCAAAAAGTTCCTGACAGGAAGGAACTCTGCTAAAAATTTGGAGGCCAAAGTCAGAGCACGGAAATTGTATGTTAAGAATTTTTCGATCTCAGTCTTAATTTGAATTCTACATTTTATGAAAGAAACCTTAAAAATATTGAAATATTTTCTTAGAATTAATGTTGGGCCTGTTCTTTTGCATTATTATTAAAAATCTAAGCACAATATAATGCTGAAGAAAATATACAATAATACATCTGTTCCAAACAAAGTACTTCACGTAGCAGTTGTTAAAAAGTAAGAGGAGATTGACACTATTTAGTCATTACTGATTATTAGTTAATTTGATTGTGGAAAAATATTTCGAAAATGTGTTTGAAATACCTAACATTTGATATGCATATTTTATATGTATAGAACTTAATATCCGAGATATATATATCCAAAGATAGTTCAAGAAATCTCAGCCGTTTATGGATGAAATTAGCTGATTTTTAATACCAAAATTCTCAAACGTCATATTATATACTGTTGCAAGATATTGGGTACTTGAGATATCAGGCCAAAAATAAGTCGACACACTAAGAAGTCTTATGAATGGAAGCACCCTTTTTTGTAAACATATTCCTTGATGTAAATTTCGGTATTTATAGAGCCCTTTGTATCAAATGTTTGGCTTTTTTGCCGCAACTGCATATTGCTTGCCATACCAAGAACTTTTTGGAAAATTTTGTCTGCTTTTGTGTCCTAAACTTTTTTTCAACATTCCCTCGAGCATCAGTAACATCAAAATTTTGACCCGGAAGCTGCGAAAAATCTGCCAGCATATTATATTATGCAGCAGGAATATTTTTTTTTTATAAAATTTGACTTCAATTTCCGTTCTCTGTTTTTGGCCTCTAAATTTTTAGCAGCGTTCCGTCAGGAACTTTTTGAGCCTTGTATGTTTTTTAACCTGCATTGGCTTTAACTTTTCGTACCAAATAGTCCGAGTACTGAGCTAACCGGGCTGCTTTCCTACCGAATGTGTTGGGAGCTCTTTTGAAAATGCTTTATATTTTGTTGGCTTTAGAAACATCATGTGGACCATTCCTTCTACCTGAACCAGGTTTTCTATCAACGAACAAGTTCTCCCGGTACTGTTGAATAACATTGGAAACAGTTTGACGGCAGACCTTTGATTGTTTGACCAACTTTTTGTAGGACCAAGTTGGGTTTTGTTGAAAATATTTTATAATTTTAGTACGCACTCTTTTCTGGTCACTCATTTTAATCAGATTAACAACAAATGAACATAATTGTCATGCTTTACAAAGGTAACTTGATAAAAAAAACAAAACTTGGATTAAAGGTTTTAATGAAAAACGTGTGTTAAGAATTTTTCGATCTCAGTCCTTATACCTATACTTTATAGGCTCGCAAATTAATTTTCAAGAAATTACAAACGGAATGTCAAACTTAAATATTGGGGATTTAATGTCAAGTGAACCAACTTTTGAAATTTGCAAATTGAATAGTAATTCAGAGACAAGTTTTCAAGAATATCTGTCAAGAACTCTCTGAGTTAGAGGGGGTCAACATTTTAAATTTTGTAAAAACTGTTTTTTTTTTCTCATCCATGTAACTTATTACCTATTGTTCTAAGCAAAATGTGTTCCACATACTTTAGATAGCTATTTCTTCAATATTTCTAAAAAAAATAAAAATTAAAAAATTTTGAAATTTTTTTCCAAAAACTAAAATTTTTTTCAGTTTATTTTTCAAAATGGGCCCTTATTTCCTCAAAAGAAAGCTTAGCTCTTTTCCTTGAAGAACTTTTTGGGCGCTTAGTGGGATACGTGGGATATATTGTTTGAGTAGGATATTTATCAAAATTCATTTTTTTTTAACTCAAAACATTAATTTTTTTATTTTTTTTTTTTGCAAAATTAAAAACTTTATTGATTTTTTTTTCAAAATGGACACTGTTTTAATTTTTCGTTAAAAAGAAAGCTTAGTTCTTTTCCTTGAACACCTTTTTGGTCGCTTAAAATTCAATATTTCTAAAAAATTTTAAAAAATTAAAAAAAGCTTATATCTTATCAAAATAAATTTTTTGTAACTCAAAACATACAATTTTTGACTTTTTTTTTGCAAAATTGAAAACTTTATTGACTTTTTTTTCAAAATGGACTCTCTTTTAATTTTTCGCTCAAAAGAAAGCTTAGTTCTTTTCTTTGAACACCTTTTTGGTCGCTTAAAATTCAATATTTCTAAAAAATTTTAAAAAATTAAAAAAATTTTGAATTTTTTTTTTCCAAAATCAAAAACTTTTTTGAATTTTGTAAATAAAAATGGGCCCTTTTCTTCCTCAAAAAAAAATTATTATATCTTTTTCTTAAAGTTCCTTTTGGTTGCTTGGTGGATTGCGAGTTGGATATCTATCAAAATAAATTTTTTGTAACTCAAGACATACAATTTTGTACTTTTTTTTTTGGCAAAATCGAACTTTTTTTCAAAATGGTTCCATTTTTTTTTGTTCAAAAGTGGCTTAGTGGGATGCGAGTGGGATATCTATCAAAATAAATGTTTTTTAACTCAAGACATACAATTTTTTTGGGCCAAAAAGCTAAGCTTTTTTTCAAAAGCTTAGGTCCATTCCTTTAAGAGCTTTTTGGTCGCTTAGTGGGATGAAAGACATCGATTTAAAAAACTGGTTCACTTGACATGTAATCCCCGATATAGATAGCAGGGTTTATACGGAGAAAACTTGGAATATATTTCCTGGGAAATTTCAGGAAATTCATTGACAATCTTCTTTATAATATTACTGATCTATGGTACTTAAATTAACTAAAGTTTTAAAGAAATTGTTCTTAAAACTTATAAAAAAATCGATATGACTCCGTTTTGACAAGAGCACAAATCTCAATAAGATTAATAAATTATTTGATCAGGTCAAGATGATAGAGAGGTACCCAAAGCATTCAGATGCTTGTTTTTGCAAAATCACGTGTTAAACATTTTAATCTGAATAAAGTTTCAAATACTTAACACCAATAGAGAATATCATATGATTTCTCCTAAATTAAAAGTGAATAGATAATAGATATCAGCTTCTTATTATTCAAAAATTTAAGCATACATAACTTGATACAAGTTAAAACTATAAAGCTATTTTGAATCGGCTCGGATAGCCCTTCCTAACATACATATTAAACTTTTAAATATCAAGGTATAAGAATAGTTTTCACTTTTTTAATTTCATCAATAAATTTAAGCAAAATGTATTTAAATTTTTTTTTATTAATAAACATAAACCACTAGTTACATAAATATCACAGATATTTTTTTTAGTAGGAGTTAAATAATACAGATACTTATTTATGATTTGAATAAATTACTGTCAAATTTTGTACACATTTTGTGGGTTTTCTTTATTAAGGTTTAATTAATATTGAGAAATAAATAATTTTACATTTTTAATCATCATTAATTATGAAATTAAAATAAATATTAAACCACACATACTTAAGAGAGTTAGTGAGAGCTTGTAATAAAGTTTTCTTGTTTTATATTATATTGTTATTATATTACTCAATGACAATGAAGGCCTTTCTAGTGTTAAACTCTGAAGGGTATTGGAAATATTCAACTTAACCTCACTTGGCTTGCTTATTTCTTTTAAAAAATACATATTTTTTCAGTTGGAGGTTTTGTAAATTTTTTGCATATTTAAATGATGTGTTAAACGTTTTTTATACAATATTTTTTTTTTTTTGTGTTTTACTCTCAATACAATAAAAATTTAAAGAAAAAAAGAAAAAGAAATATGTGTAATAAAAACAAAATTAAGTTTGTAAAATAAAACGTGACCGACTGAAGTCGTCTTCAGATTGGTTGTTTAAAACCAATTTAATAAACTTAATTTATTCAGCAGTTATCTCTTTTTGGAATTTTTTTTCTATAGCAACAGAAAAAGATTTTTATGAAATCAGATTTTATATTTTTTTTATTTTAAGTATAGAATAGAATTTGTTGGCTGCTTTATTGTGATTTTTTCTGATTTTATATTGTTTTTATTCAAAAAAAATTTGTTATTTGTTTTATTTTATTTCAAAACTGGAAAGGGGTATTCACAATTTTCAAGTGCTGCAAGTGATTGGAATATCCAGACTTGAGTTTATTGAATATTATTTTTCCTTAATTTTTTTAAGTTTATGAATTTTTGAAGAACCTTTTCAAAAAAATCAGTCTAAATTATAATGTGAATGGTCATGTTGATTTACTTAATTGTTTCTAAAAAATCACTTGTTAAATATTGCAATTTAGTATCTACCATTCAAATATGGTGTTATTTTTTTATGTAATGAAAATGTTTTGGAAGAATTTTGAGGAATTTGTATCGCATTATTATGACACTTGACATAATATTAAAAATGCGGTATTTTCAATAGATGGCATATCTTTGGAAAGTAATTTTTGTTTTTAATAACTTCTATGTCATTTTGAAAGGTACACATCTGTCATTAATTCTCACTTAATTATTGAACACTATAGTGTAAACAACAAAGTTTTTCTTTTGCTTCGAAAATGTCGAATGTCGTGCTAACAAAGCGTCATATGCGGGAAGTTTCGCTTTACTTCTTTAATTTGAAAATAAAGTGCCTCTGAAGGACACCGATTGCTCACCAAATGTTATAGTGATTATGTTTCATCGGTTTTAACGTGCGAGATATGATTTGTTCAGTTCAGAAGTGGTGATTTTGACACGGAATACAAAGATCTTTCAAGCCAGCCAGAATTGGACCAAGAATTTGAGGCATTACTCCATGAAGATTGTTGTCAAACTGAACAAGAGTTTGAAAAATCATTGGGAAGTGGGTACCATACGAATTGAAGTCGAGAGACCTTGAAAGACGATTATGCATGTCCGAACGCTATAAAATTAAATCATATTTGCACCGAATCATTACTTGCGATGAAAAATTAATCCATTACGATAACCCGAAGCGTAAGCCAAATATCCATTTCGATAAGGTAATGCTCTAGATATGGAGGGAGCACAATTATATCTATTATAAGCTGCTGAAATCTGGCCATACAATCACATAGAACCTGTACCGAACGCAACTGTTTCGTTTGAAGCTAGCATTTGCCGAAAAGTACCCAGAATATGCGGCCAGACATGAAACCGTAATATTCAATCATGACAACGATAGGCCACATGTTGTAATACCTGTTAAACACTATTAAGAATGAAGTGGTTGGGAAGTTTTGCCTCAACCGCAAACCAGTACAGAACTTGCCCCATTCGAATACCTTTTGTTTTGAATGCAGAATGCTCTCTCTACTCATCTTTTTTAATGGTGGGCATAAAAACAGAATATTATTGCTTAATTCTAAAGCTTTTACTAAAACTTTTACTTTCAATGCCGGTGGCAAAAGTCACATTTATACTCTCAATTTCTTGATTAAATAAATAGCAAAATTTACTACATTTTGTTAAAAAATAGTAGTTAATTTAATACTTTTTTGATAAATTTTAATGAAAATCTTATTGTATTGTATATACAATTACAATCTAGGCAAAAATTATAAATTTAGCCATATTTAAAAAAAGTAGTATTTCTACTACTATT
Source organism: Calliphora vomitoria (assembly GCA_942486065.2). Classification (NCBI taxonomy): domain Eukaryota; kingdom Metazoa; phylum Arthropoda; class Insecta; order Diptera; family Calliphoridae; genus Calliphora; species Calliphora vomitoria. The sequence continues at coordinate 18,759,270 of OW818029.2, forward strand.
TTAAAATTTAACAATAATTATATTTAGAGAAAAATTTCCAAGCTAAATTTCGTGGTTTTTAACCCAATTATAATTATTTTCTTTAAAAAAATCCCAAATTTTTTACTTTTTAGAAAAGTAGTATTTCTACTACTATTTTTAAAATTGAAAAATAATAATATTTTTAGAAATATATACCTACGCTTAATATATTCCACAAAATTTAAAAATAATTATTAACTTCATCAACAAATAGCGAAATTTTAAGAATTATTATAAAACAGTAGTAAACTTAATACTTTTTTGAAAAAATTGAATAAAAATTTTCAAATTTAATGATAATCTTATTGTTTTGTATACAAATTTAACCATATTTAAAAAAAGTAGTATTTCTACTACTATTTTAAAAATTTAACAAAAATTATGTTTAGAAAAAATTTTCCAAGCCAAATTTTGTGGTTTTTAACCCAATTATAATTATTTTCTTTAAAAAAATCCCAAATTTTTTACTTTTTAGAAAAGTAGTATTTCCACTACTATTTTTAAAATTTAAAAAAAATAATATTTTTAGAAATATATTTCTACGCTTAATATATTCCATCAAATTTAAAAATAATTATTAACTACCTTTTATTAAAAAGTTGTAGTTAATTTATTCATCAACAAATTATTCATTAATTAATATAATTTAATAATTGATTTTTAATTTCTTTTTAAACACTTGCCCTTTTATTATTTAATTATACACTATAATCTGCATTCATTTAAAAATTCCATAACTAAAATCAGCTGTGGCGTTAGATAAAAAAAAGTTTCTCCAACCATTTAAATTGTCATAGAGTGCAACAGGAAAAAAAAATTCCTCTCTAAAAATACCAATAAAAATAAACGAAAAAAAAAAAATTCCGTCACTTAACCCAGTCGATTTTGTAATACTAATTGCACGTTTAAGATAAAATAATAGGAAAAAAAATGAACAGCAATAACAAAGAGCCACATTAAATAGACTAAACGTTCCATGAATAATTAAAAAAACGGTGTAAACACATGTAATAAATAATTAAAATATTTAATAACAAAACAATTTAATTCAATAGAAAATCAACATTAACAACATGTAATATCATGTCTTTTTTTTTTAGCAAAATGCATAAATTACAGGGTTCGAATAAAATTTTAATTAGTTTTGCTTGATGATAATGATGATTTCTATGAATTTACCTAATTAATTTAGAAAGATCAAAGTTTATAAAATGAATAGGTTTCCGTAATAATAATATGAAATTAAGTAGATTTTATGATAATTAACTATTACAGCTTTAGTAAATACAATTTACACCGCTATTTCTAAATCAAAGTTTACTTGCAACATTTTCCATACAAAATTCCTGTTATTAAACTTAACTACAGAGTAATATCGCAGCTTAATAGAGTTAATGTTATAATAAAACACATTTATTTATTAAATTGTGGTTCTTCGAGCTTTATATACACAGAGAAAAGATAGCAACCGAATTTGTTGCCAATCGAATGATTCTACCTTAGTGACCGAATTTTAGAAGGGGTAACAAAAGTTTGGTGGCTTCAACCGACATTCTTGCTAAAGAAGACTGACTTTCTGTTATTAGAATCGAAAAATTCTATGTGTGTAACAAAATCATTCGATTGGCACCAGATTATGTTGCTATTACGAATCTGTTTTCTCTGTGTATAACTTACAAATACAGTGTAGTTGGTCTGGAGATTTTGTTAGTGTTTTAAATTCTAACAACATTCAATCAACAAACATTTTATTAAATACATATACAGCTAAAAATTATATGTATACTTAAAATGTTTTAATTATATCCTACACCATAATAGTAAATGTTTATAAAGTCCCACAATGATGGACTTTCACCCAACCTGAATTATACCAATCGTCTCAGAATCACGTTTTTTTTTAAGTTAACCATGTCTGGAGAATAAGTATTAATTAAATGATTGAAATTTGTGAAAGATGAAAATTATGATATTTTATTTAAGGACTGAGATCGAAAAATGTTAAACATACATATATGTTAATAAAAATGAAACCAGTAATCCACTAAATCTTTTTTTATTTGATTGAAATTATTGTTACAATTTACAAAAAAAAAAAAAAAATATTTTTATAGTTGAACTTTTAAACCTTTTTCGAAAACCCTTCCGTTATGGTTTTTATAGTGCTTTATGTCACTTTATTCGAACAGGTTGTCCATCTCCGTTTAAAATCTATCACACTTTTGGACACCTTTTTTGTGCTCTTCAGTTCTCTTTTAACAAGATCCCAATGTCTCTCCACTGGACTCAGCTCCAGGCAGTTTGGAGGAATTGACTCTCTTGGTACAAATACCACATTATTGTTCTTGTACCACTCAAGACCTTTCTTACCATAGTGACAGATGCCAAATCCGGCCAAAAATAAGTGGACACATTAAGAAGTCTTATGAATGGAAACATCTTTTTTTTGTAAACATTCCTTGATGTAAATTTCGGTATTTATAGCGCCCTTTGTAACAAATCGTTGGCTTTTTTGCCGCAACTGCATATTGCTTGCCATACCAAGAACTTTTTGGGAAATTTTGTCTGCTTTTGGGTTCTAAACTTTTCTTCAACATTCCCTCGATCATCTGCAATATAAAAAAATTGAGCCAGAAGCTGCGAAAAATTTTCCATACGTACATTTCGTCATCCATTATGCTGCAGGTATATTTTTTGAATAAAATTTCACTTCAATTTCCGTGCTCTGTCTTTGGCCTTAAACTTTTCGTACAAATAGTCCGAGTAATGACCTAACCGGGCTACATTCCTGCCGGAGGTGTTGGGAGCTCTTTTGAAAATGCTTTTGTTACGAATGTGCAATAGCGATTTGAATTTAACGATCTGCAATGACTGCGTCCAACATTCATCATGTTTATAAACACGTCCATCAGTAGAAGCTTCTACTTATCAACAATGTTGATAGCATGCGGTTATTAGCATTGTTTGGAAGTATGACAACACTGCATGTTTAAGCTGCTAACATTAACATCGAAAGCTCTAGAATTCGAACATACTAGTTTGTCCGTTAAGAACATTGTAGAAGATTCCCGATAGATGGCGCGTGTATAAATAGTGGCAGAGGTGGCAGTCGTGAGTTGAGTTTATGATTAGCGCTGTTAGAGTTATCATCAACTGTTCATTTGAGCTTCTACGTTGTAAAGTGTGTGTGTGCATTTCTGCGAATTGATAGACGTGTATAAAAACACTGAGTGAATACTTGAACTGTTGTTGATGTACATTTACATAAATAAAGAATTGTTACACATTTTAAACTACTAAAAATGCTTTTTATTTGCAATCAAAAGAATCCGGTTTATTTAAAGAAAATAAACCCCGTTTTTAAAAGGTAAAAACGTAACACTTTCTATTTTTTTGGCTTTAGAACCACCATGTGGACCATTTCGTCTACCTGAACCAGGTTTTATATCAATGGATAAGTTCTCCCGGTATTGTTTAATAACATTGGAAAAAGTTTGATAGCAAACCTTTGATTGTTTGGCCAACTTTTTGTAGGACCAAGTTGGGTTTTGTTGAAAATATTTAATAATTTTAGTACGCACTTTTTTCTGCTCACTCATTTTAATCAGATTAACAACAAATGAATATAATCGACCTTAAACATAATAACTGACATGTTTTAAAAAAAAAAAATCAAATAATACTTGGGTTAAAAGTCTTTATGAAAAACGTGTGTTAAGAATTTTACGATCTCAGTCCTTAGTTTAAACTAATCATTATATGCAGTTGGGGTTAAATTTTTTTTGGATTATTTTGGGTTAATTGCAACGTGAAATAGAGCTAGTTCTTTGCCCAATTGATGCCAAATGATGCTGGCCAAATTGGGCGACCTGTAGTTTGATTACAAGGTTAACATGGACGTTCTGCCGGACGTTCAACGTTAAATCGACACAGGAGGTGATTCACTATGGTGGAGTAAGTAGTAATATTCCTGTCGTACTTTGAGTTATCCTAAAACTAACTCATGATCAATCAGAAATGAGTCAGAGGTGCTATTGTTTACTTACAATGGGGTTAAATGTGTGATAGCACTTTGATACATTTTAACACGGTGTCGTACAGCTTATCATGGCTGCCCCGATAGAATAAACGATAGTGTGCTGGACTATCAATCTGGGGGTTGCGGGTTCGATTCCCGCCAGAGACTCTGGGTGTATCTGCAGAAGAAGCAAAACGCTTCTGCAGACAATCAAAACTCTTCTGTGCACAATTATGAAGTTATGTTGCTCTTTACTCTCTTTAATGTTTGCTTATTTTTGCATCAGCTTTGAGTGAGTCAAAAGTTAGTTAGTCTGATGTTTTAGAAAAACAAATAGTTCACCTCTGCATCAGTCTTAAGTTAATTCAGAAGTTTTTAAAAGTTCGACAGGGATATTTTTTATCCTTTTTATGATTGGCTGTGTGTGTAAAACACGCTCGTGTCTAAAATACTCAACCGAAATTAATGAAAGTCATATAAAAATATTTATCACTGTCCTAAACACTTTGGTATTAAAAATCAGCAAAGCCAGTCAGTTGGAAAACAAATTGGGGACCAAAATGTTGAAGTCGAAATAACACTGTCTGATAGAAATTGTTGATAGATGAACATTACGAAATTGATTATGATTAACTGGTAAAATGTTTGTAGAGTCTTTTTGGTGCCTAGGACATAAAAGGGTTAAGTGAGTGCTAGGGCTCTTTCTCTGCACAATTGAAGGTCGCTTGTCGAATTAGGTTGAATTGTCATTAAAACAGCCATCTATAGTTTGATTACTAGGGTTACACAATAGGGCAGACGGACGTTATCCATCAGCAACAGATTCTCTTCTATAACGGAGTCGAGTACAAAAGCTAGGGTATAAAAGGCCCAACAAAGTGTATATTATTTTGATCTTTATGATATTCAAACTCTATTTAGCTATTTTCAAATGTATGTGTGTGTAAAACACGCTTAACTCTAAAATTTACAACTGAAATTAAGGAAATTAATATAGAAATGTTTACTAATGTCCTAAGCAGTTTGGTATTGAAAATCAGCCAAATCTATTAAATAGAACGACATTTTTGCGCCAGCCAACATTGAAAACATTTGTAGTAGTTTTCTAAAAAAAAAAAAAAAATCAAAATTGTTAAGTTGTCTTTTTTGTTTCTTAAAGCTATAATTGTTGTTTTTGTTTATACTGTTTTTTAAATACATGGAAAATCTCAGCAAAATTAGTCTGTACAAGGTTTAGAAAATCGTTTTCAGTTCAAACGTGATGTAGCGAACAAAATAACTGAAATTTAAAATCTATTCAACATTTATAAGTAAAAAATGTATTTCTTCTTTTTTTTTTTTCTTTTTTTTTTTTTTTAATTTCAATCACATCCGTATAAATGAATCAGATTCACAAAAGGTTTTTCACCTGTAATTAACACACAAAACGAGAAAAACAAAAATTTCCTTCTCTATCGGTGAGTTTGTGTGTATTGAGTCATTTACTATGAAACGACCGACTGACGTAAGAGAGATTCAAAGTCATCAAATTTCTGCAGCTTTTATAGCATCATCATTATAACAAATCCTCACCCCTACCAGCTACATGTGACTGTCAGCAGCAGATATGATGAATTAAGTAAATAAAATCGAATAAAAAAAAGAAACGTTTTGAAATGAAAAAATAGTCTGTAATTGCGTTTAGTGTTTCTTGAAAACTAAATACTCACACACTTTTTTTGAATATTTTTTTTTTTTCGTTTCACACAAAAATTTGTATTCTCAGTTGTCAGCTAAATGATTTAAGTTGCAGATAATAGTGAACATGCCTCTGGTTTTTCTTTACGTAATAACTATTATTATTATACATATATTTCTTTTTGTAAATATTAAATAAATGGCACGCGTTTGTTGTAAAAAACCTTAAAAATAAAAAAAAAAAAAAAATAAGAAATAAAACTCGCACCACAATCATATTTTTTTTTATTATTAATAATAATTAAATATTTCAAATTACTTTTGTGTGGTCGTGGTAGTTGGTTGGTTTAACGTCATCATTGTGTTGGGTGTTTGAAATAAACACCACGTGTCGTATAACTAAAGTTAATAATTTAATTACTAATTTGTTTAAAATTACCAGTAATGAGAGGTTTTTTATTAAATTAGATATAATAAAGGAAATTAAAAGCCCAATAAAGATATAAAGGAGTACTAAAATATAGACAGATATATCTGGAACTACTGTTTTCAATTTATAGCTTTATAATCAATTTTGTTAATTTTCAATACTTAATATTAATACCAAAACATTTTTAATATTTCTTTACAGGTAATAATCTGGAATATATTAAATCCACTAAGCTAAGATCATAATAAATGTAAGTAATTTTATTCATAAATGTGACCAATACCATTAATTTATTTAAAATTCGGCAAAAACTTTTTCAAAATTTTTTAAAACTTTTTTTACCAAAATCGTACTTAAATCTTACTTATCATACAAAAAATATAAATTTAAAAATTTCTGAAATTTTGAAACGATGAAAAATAGGATGTTTTGTTATGGTTAATTTGGACAAATTCTTGTTGGGTCATTTTGTTTCAAAGGGCATAAAAGGGTTAATTGTGAAATTATGAAGAATCAACCAGCTTCAATAAGGCTCTTTCTCTGCCTAATTGTACTTCGCTTGGCGAATTAGGTTGAGCTGTCAATAAAATTGCGTCCTGTAGATTATATGGTCGGAACACTGACGAATATCGTTAAATCGTTTCAGGAAGTGTTTCCCCACTATGGTGAAGTAGGTTATAAAATAAATAACAAAGTGTATATGTTTTTAATATTTATATTATTCTGATTACCCCCATTATCACAATGTATAGTTATGTCTTAATCTAATGATAAACTGACAGTTTTCATGTGTGTGTAAAACTCTCTCGCGTCCAAAATACACAAATGAAATTATTGAAATTAATGCAAAAATGTTTATCACTGATCTAAGTACTTTGGTATTGAAAATCAGCTAAATCTGTTATGTAGAAAAATAATTATGGAGTAAAATGTAAGACAACATCGATAAAATTCGTTTGTAATTTCCACAATATAATTTTCCGACCCATGGATACTTATAGACAGCGGAGTCGATTAAGCCATGTCCGTCTGTCTGTTGAAATCAATTTTCTGAAGACCCCAGATGTCTTTAGGAGCCAAATCTTCAATAATTCTGCAAGACATTCTTTCGAGAAGTTTCTTATTTAAAATCAGCAAAATTCGTCCTTAAATAACGGAGAAATGAGCAAAAATCCGAGACAACCTCTGAAAATTTCATTAAAAAAAGACAATTTATTGCATGCTTTGAAAAAAAAGCAACAAAACGTATGTTTGGATGTGTCTTGGTTTCATTGCTTTGCGTATTTTTTTTTTGGTGTTTCGTCATTTTTTTTTTTTTTTTTTTTTTTTGTAACTTCTACAATATAATCTGTTTGTCAGCAATTAAATGTAAAATTTTTAAAAGTTTTCTTGATATATTTAGGATGCTATACGCTGAAAGTGGGCAATTAATGCACAAAGGTGAGGGGTATATTAGATTGTTTAACTAGAACTTGTTAATCATAACTTATATCGTACTTAAAAACTTACTGAATACAAAAAATATAAATTTAAAAGTATTGAATTTTGAATGATTTACAAAGTAGACGGGACAAAAATTGAAGAAAAATAAGATTGTTTTCTTCCTGTAAAAACTGATTATAGCTTGAGATTTTCATGTTATTTTAGATAGAAATATAAACCCTCTAATGTTGGTAATAATTTTTTTTCTGTTAATCTTGTACATCATATTTCAAAAACAAAATTTAAAATGGTTTATCTGCGAAAAACTAAATGAGTGCCTGAAGGCACCCTTGGGGCTTTAGAGATTGAAACATAGTCGGGTTTTAGTTGGTAAAGTTTGTCAATTTTTATTGAAAACAACTTTTCTAATTGTTTATCACTGAAATCAGATAATTGGAAACGTTTGTTCACTCGACCAGACATTTCTTAAAATTTTATATATAAAGTTGGAAATCAAAGCAAAGAAAACCGAACAACATTTTGCTATATGACAGAAAAACTGATGCAGCAAAACTAGTCTGCAATGCTCAAGAGTGCCTGAAGGCACTCATTATCTTCATTACCCTTTTTACATAAATCTTGACTCCAATATATAAAATAGAAGTATACTTTTTAAGAAAAACAAGTAATAGAGCTATATTCGGCTGTGCCGAATCTTATACACCCTTTACCAAATTATACTTAAAAATAAAATTTTTTTAATTTTTTTTTTTTTGGAAATTGTTTTTTAAATGTTTTTTAACATTTTTTTAATTAAAAAATATATTTTTTTAATTTATTAGTGAAAAAAATTTATGACAAATAAAAGCTTTTTCGGGTTAAAAACTATTTTTCCCGATTTTGACCCATTGTAGGTCCATTGCCTTATATACATCGTTGCAATGGACTTTGAAATATCTATCATTAGATATCCATATTGTCTATATTTATGACTTAGTAATCGAGATATAGATCAAAAATAGGCCAAAAATAGAGGTTGTCTAGGATTTTTGCTCATATCTCCGTTATTTATAGACGGATTTTGCTGATTTTAAATAGAAAACTTCTTGAAAGCATGTCTGACAGAATTATTGAAGATTTGGATCCCGAAGATATCTGGGGTCTTCAGAAAATTGACAGACGGACATGGCTTAATCGACTCCGCTATCTATAAGGATCCAGAATATATATACTTTATAGGGTCGGAAAATTATATTGTGGAAATTACAAACGGAATGACAAACTTATATATACCCTTCTCACTAAAGTGAAGGGTATACAAATATTATTGCAATCGGGAAACTTTAAAACACTTTAATCAACATAGACTTCTCATATTTTTTTTGGTTGTTAATGCGCTTAATTTGTAAAAAGTGCAGTAAATAAGAAAGAAGAGAGCTTTTAAGACGTTTCAAGGCTTATTAAAATATATAAGTACGTTTTTTAGAAACTGTTACAAGAGTTTTTGAAATGAAAAATCAGTTATATTTGCATTTATTGGTACTTTTGCGATGAGTGCCTTGAGGCACGCTTAAGCATTAGAGGGTTAAATAAATACAAATTTTTGCTATACTCCTAAAACTAACACAACTTTAGCAATTTTAAATCGATTTCTGAGATTATAAGCTAATTTAATTCTGAAAACTACAACATTTAGAATAATTTTTCAAATAATAAACATTCTTGGGGACAAAATTTTAAATTTTGAAAAAAAAATTGCAACATTATTATAGGTACGAGTACATTGTTAAAGAAAATATTCTGATACTTTTCAAATATTCGTACATTAAATTATAAATTATTTAAAAGCATTTCCTATAGGTTTTCTTTTCATATCATTTTAAGAATTTTGCTGTATACCAGTGGTCGGCACTCATAGCCATTAGTGGCCGAAAATACTCGGTAATTCACCTTTACACAGCACAAATGTCAACGAGGTTCATAAAAATTATCAGATACGGAAGAAAAATTAGAAACAATTGCTATACAGATTACAACCGAAAAAAAGTATATAACATGTTATTATAATCCATGTTCTCCTTATATCAACTAATGTTGTTTGTGGTCGGCTCGAAGAGAACACTCATATAATGTTCATGCTTTCGGTCACTTCCTCTAATATATTTTTTGTTTGCCTCTAAAATGTGACAATTTTTTTTTTACATATTTGTAATATTTTTTTTTTTAAACCTACCTTTAATAAGGTGTATTAAAATACACCCCACAAAAATATTAGACCTTGACGTGCCTATATTTCATAATAAAACATTCATAATTTATTACAAACATCAAATAAAATATTAACAAAAATAATATCACTCTTTGTTGTAAATAACCCACAATATTGGCATTTTCATAATATGAAATTAGTCAAAGTTACAATAGTTGTGGTTAGTTTACCTTCAAATATTTATAATTAATTGGCGGCTACTTTTGCCGCCTTAAATTCACCTCACTCCCCCACTTTCACCTATTCTACACACGCGTATAAACACAAATAATAATACCTAAGTAATGTCTGCTCCAATATTATTTTGTTTTATTATTCTGTCTGTTCTACGGGAAAATGTCTGTCTGTCTGCCTGTGTATTGTTTACTTTAATGTTTTTGTTGTTTTATTATCAGATTTCTGAATAGGCTGTAAAAAAAACACATACATATATGTACTACATAATTATAATTATGTACTTTCTAGGTATGTACTAATATACACATCACATAGACTTAAATGTTATTGTGTGCGATTTAATAAACAAACACACACACATACATTAACATACTTCCGTTTTGCTAAAGTCTATATAGAATCAGTACTGTTTTAAAACAGTTTGGAGAAAAAAAAACTATAAGCAACAGATCTGAAATATTAAAAAAATTTACATTTACCATGATATTGGACCAGATATCGGATTTATTTACACATCCTTATACATAAATCCGTTTATTTCACATGATCTGGGTCATATATTGTATCATAAAACTAGACTTTACAAGACAATTCTTTTCAACTTAGATTATTTGTAACAGTATTTAGTTAAATTTAAAATGAAGAAATAGTACTTGACATACCAAAAGTAATACTGAAAAATGTGCAATCGAGTCACATTCTTAAACGTATGGGAGGTGCCATGCCCATTGTACCAATTGTGTATCTCAGAGACCCACTCAAACATACACACAACAATTTTTATCGAAATTGGCCCAGCCGTTAAGGAGGAGTTCAGTTACTAACACACGTACAGAAGAATTATATATATAAGGAAAAACATTGAGACCATGCCTTCTTTCAAAGTGTTGAAAAATGGGCTTCGATGAAGCTGAAGGTGTCTCCTCTAACCAGAGAACTTTGTGGTTCAAGTCTAAGGCTGACTGTGGACAAATGAACCAGTGCAATGAGTCACCGAGTACCAAGGTTCTGTTCTGAAATTTCGATAATGTTTGTCCGCATACCTTTTTTAAAGAATTTTTCTGAGAAACGATTTTTGTTTTTAATATCTTCAATATAGAGACCACGACTACGATAAACGTAAGTGAGGAAACTAATAACACAATTCCTAAAAAAAACGTGCATGGTTTCAAACCCCAGCTTAGAAATATATTTAACTTTTTGTACAGTAAACAGTTACAGAGATTGATTTATTTGCCATCGAATTGAGGACTAGTCTAATATACATACCACACCCACTTTGTTATGATTAGGCTGACATAAAGCTCTGTAATTGTAGTTAATGTTGTTATTTTTTTATTTCCATTATTTTAGTGTGTTGTTTATAAACAAGTGTAAAAAAAACTAAACACTTTTTATTATTATTATTGAACCCCGGCAGACCTTGCAACTAAACGCTCGACCAAAAAATCGAATATATTTTGAACATAATTCTCGTAAAACTATCGACAGTTTTTAAAAATATCAATGTTGACAATATCGTATAATTCTGGATAATTTTTTGAAAGGTTATTGAAAAGAATTTTAGAAATAATGAATTTTTGTAATACAAGGTGGCGCAAAAGTAATCCTCCTATTAGAAAATGCTATAAATTTTGCGATTGGCCCATAATGTCAGTTCTGTTTTGACATTTGTGTAGTAAACACATGCGAAATACACGTTAATAAACAATGTTACGCTACACTGCTCCAAAACGCGAAATATTGCTGACTATTTATTTGACCAATAATCGGCAAAATTTATAGCATTTTCTGAGGATTACTTTTGCGCCACCTTGTATATAGTAAACAAGTCTCGATTGTACCATTCGACAGTTATGGACATGATGTATAATGATGGTTTTACTGGCACAAACTGAGCGAAATGTAAATATTTCCGAATAGTTTGCAATAGTCTTTGTAATAGACATGTTCGAAATTAATACATCTAGTACGTAGTTTTATATTGACAAATGTGTTAACTACACAAAACTTGCATTTGTTGCCCATCAACTTACTTTCAAGGCTTCTAACTGGCAAATTTAACTTGTTCATGTCAATGCAAAGAGCTTATTCATACCCTCTCCATAATTATTTACTAGCGAAACTATGAGATACAAAAGAATTCATCAAGTCTCTGTTTGGAAATGATTTTGGGCAGGCGTCGTCTTCGGTCAATATTTGAGAACGACATTGGCCAAGGCATCTCCGTCAACGCCTAGTGCTATAGGTCACTGATTACCATCTTATTTTGGCCTGACTTGGATGATATGGACACTAATGACACACAGTAGTTTAGAAACTTTTTTTTTTAAATAATTCGTTATCTCGTGAACTGTTGGAGATATTGTTACAAAATTTCACACGGTTGATTTGCTTCCTAGCGCTAATGCGGGCCAGTGTGTGGCCCTTCAAAGTTGGTCACCTCGGGTCTCAATATTTTTAAAAAAATCGCCAAAAATCCATTTATGATCCAAATGAGCTGAAATTTAGAATATAAGTAGTCCTTAAGAAGATCTACAAAAAATACACTTACATATGTTGGTTATCTCTATTAGTTGAAGAGTTATTTAGGTTTATTTATTTATCTTTTTTTAATTTTGCTTGATATTTTTATGGTTTTTTAGAGATGACGGACCAACAGATTATCTAATATTATTTTTAAAATATCAGTTATTTTAGAGATAAAATTCTAAATAAAATAGGAATCTTGTCCCTATAAAAAGTTACACGCATCCAAATTTGGAACATATAAAAAGGACCGTATTTTTTAAGTTTTTTCCCAAAAAACCCACATATTTTTTCTTTTGTAGAAACAATTTTTCTTCGGGACTATACACAAGTTTTATATGATCCGGAAAGAGAACTTAATGTAAAAGCGTGTAAAGTAAAATTTGGCTTATTAAAGCGGACGCAACACCTCCCAGGCCTATTCAAACTTGGCCAATTTTAAAAAATAATTTTAGGTTTGAGTAACAAATTCTAAAAGGGCAAAGCACCGATCCACGAAGATGTTCCATATTTGTATAACCCTATATGTTACTTAAATACTTACAAAGTTTTTTTACTATCACACGGTAAATTACGTCACAGCAGGCACTTTTCTAAAAAAACTCAGTTTTTGAAACACATTTTTCCCGGTTTAGGAATTTTGGTATTTTAAAATAAAAAATGTCAAAACTTATAATACCATTGATTTAAGGACATTTGGATCTATATCAGTTCCAAATTTTGTTATGTTATCTTTAAATGTTAAAATTTTACATTAATTCAAATTTTATATTTTTCTTCATGAAAAATCACCATATTATAATTTTTTTAGTTTTTAAGGTAAATGAGGTCCCAAAAATTTATAGAATTATTTAATTTTACTAAAATATCAATCTTCAAGTTCTAAGGTTTTCAACAATATCAAATACTTATATAAAAAGTCTTTATTTACTCTTCAAAAGTTCCACAAACCTTGCCCCCTTTGAAAAATTTTTCCGTTTTTTCATATAATGTATGCAAACCATGTGAAATTTCGTAACAATATCTCCAATAGTTCCCGAGATACCGAATTATTTCCAAAAAAAAAAAACGTTTCTAAACCACTGTGCGACATTTGGTTTCAAGAGGACGGCGCTACGTAGCATACAGCTCATGCCTCATTGGACATTCTGGGCATGATCATATCACGTGTAGGTGATGTGAACTGGCATCCGAGATCGTGCGATTTGACGCCGTTAGACTTTTTCTTGTGCGGTTTTCTCATAATATAGTCATGACATTTGTACGATGTTATATTCCATACATAATGACATCGATAGGCCTTTCAAACGAATAATAAATTTCAATGATATTTCACTCTTAGCTTGTTTTGTTTAAGTTTAAAGATGGGAAGAACTACACGTTTTGAAGATAAAATTGCCAACCCTTGCATAACTTTTCACTAGAAAAGTTTCAAAGAATATAGAAAGTTCGAATAAGTCTTTTCGTATGTATGTATATGTAAAAATGGTATTTGTTACCTTTAAAAACTGCAGGTTCTCAGCAAGTTGTTCGTGTAGGCCTATATTATGTAGACATGCGTGTGAGTCGCAGTGTTTATTCTAAAAACTAGAGGCAGTTCTTGTTATTGACCTTTTGAACAGTGTTTGTTCATTGTGTTTGTTCTTTTTTGTTGTATGTATTATTAATATGTTCAATTTAATAACACTTTAATTATATAATTCCTCTTCATTTTCTTTCAAATTTAATGTAATTGTAAAGTAAAGTGAGTTAAAGCGTGTTTACGAAGGCGATTATTGAGAGTGTTTGTAATAGACTATTATTTTCAAATAATAATTTACTTAAAATGATTTAATTTAGAAAAATATTGCGAGCGAGCATTTTAAAATATATTTTTTTGTAATATAACGAAATAAATAAAAACTGGTTTCCGGAACTAGTACCAAATAAAACAAAAAACCATAAGGGAAGAACTAGTTATAGAATCGATCTTAAGAATGCGGTCTTAGTTATTTATCGCTTCTGTAGAACTAGTTCCGAGGTTGAGAATTTCAAGTAAAAATGGTTTTAGTACCATTCCAAAATTTTAAAAAATATTGCAGTCCACAAACTCTTAAACAAAATTGAAAATTTTTTAAATATTTTCCAACAAAATAAACATTTAATTCTCAATTGTAAACACTTAAAACAAAAACCCACAGACACTGAACAGAACAGAACAGAAGTGAGCGTGGGCATTAATAAACGAAAAGGAAAAGCAACGAAACGTCATGTGATTTAGAGAACACTGAACACACAATGTGGCTGTTTAATTTAATGTTTTGTATACTATTAAATAAGAAATTCACACGTGCATATTTTCTACATTTATTTACACAAAATGAAAACAAAAATGGAAATATGTATTAGAAAAAAATTCCCAAAAAAAACATGACTTTTAGAACTTTAACCTGGGGACATGCGGACATGTAAGAAAGTTACACAAAAATTCCCTCATAAAAATGTTATTATGATTTTGGTAGACATTTTATATGACAAGACGATTAACAGTATTGTTTGCTTAAACACCAACTCAAACAAAAATTTTGTATATGATTCTCATATCATTGACCTGATTCTAAAGGTAGAAAAACAACAAACAAACAAATAATTGTAATAGTTTTGACATGACAAGTCTTATCGATATTATTTACACACACATTTTAGTTAAAACTAACAAAAAAAAAAAAAAATTGGTAAAATTTGTAAGAGTATGGAAAATGTAGCAATAGAAGATTAGCACTAATAAAATGTGATATACCAAAAAAAAATTATGTAAACAAATATGAATTTAAGAAATAAATAATTCGGATTTGTACATTATGGGACGCCGTAACTCCCACAAATTGTTTCATTTACTTTAAAAACGAATTCTACAGAAATGTAATATCATTGAATATCGTAAAAACTGGCATCATCGTTCATAAAATTTAGAAATGGGACAATATTTAGCAAGTTATCATTACTAATTCGAAAATATTCTTCATATACCCTTCACCTTCGACCCTATAAAGTATATATATTCTGGATCATTATAGATAGCGGAGTCGATTAAGCCATGTCCGTCTGTCTGTCCGCCTGTCTGTTGAAATCAATTGTCTGAAGACCCCAGATATCTTCGGGATCCAAATATTCAATAATTCTGTCAGACATGCTTTCGAGAAGTTTCCTATTTAAAGTCAGCAAAATCCGTGACCAAAATCAGAGACCACCTCTGAAAATTTCATCAAAAAAAAGACAATTTATTGCATGCTTTGACAAAAAAGCAACAAAACGTATGTTTGTATGTGTGTTTGTTTCATTGCTTTGCGTATTTTTTATTTTTTTTTTTTTTGGTGTTTTGTTTCGTTTGGCGTTGTTGTTTTTATACCTTTCACCTTCGTTAGAAGGGTATATAAAGATTGTCATTTCGTTTGTAACTTCTACAATATATTGATTACTTTACACACTCCAGGTAATCTAATGTATAGTCAATTATCACTTTAGTATACCTATGTAAACTGGAGTGTAGTCAGTTAAATCCTTTTATTTTATTCCAAAAATAGGAAGGTATATTTATTGATGGTAGAAAGTGTGATAGGTCCAAGAGAAAATGACCTAGGTTGATAAAATGTTCCCAAATATTATTTGGAATTGAAAATATTCAAAATCGGTCCAACCTAAGAACATTTTAAAACAAATCATCCGACATTTAAAGGCGATTACGACACGATAGGGTCCAAACGAGGAGACCTAGTTATTGCTAATAAGTCCCTTTTCACAAATTTTACAGGAAACACAAAAAACGTTTTAAAATCCTTCGTTTTAAATATTTTTGAAATCTGACAATGCTGTTTTATTACTTATTTGGTATGATTTATAATAATAAATAAGTTTATATTATTTATTTTGTTTTTTGGTGGTCTTAGCACATTATCTTATAACATATTTTCTTTATTTTTATCGTTTAAACTCTATTATTTGATTTGAAGTCTCTATTGTCACTGAAGTTGCTCTCAAAAGCCAATGGACCAACGTTTTTGATAACAGTAGTCGAAAATCAAAATGATCCAATATTTCCTTAAACAATTTATGATTTACTTTTTTTGTCCGAAGTTTAATGATTAAATCAATAATTAAAACAAGTTTGTCGCTGTTATATATTTAGTAACGTAATTATACTCAAATCCATTTGACTAACATAATAAAACATGCTAAACTTAGCATTTTTGCATACCACAATATAACGAAGAGAAAAATCGAAAAAATTCTAAGCATTTTATACACAAACAGTGTATTTTTATACCCTTCACCATGAGTGGCAAGTTTATCATTCCGTTTGTAATTTCTACATTTTTCATTTGCGAACCCACAAAGTATATGTATTCTGGATCGTTATATATGTATAGCGAATTCGATATAGTCATGTCCGTCTGTATGTTGAAATCAACTTTCCGTAGCCCCCAAATAACTTACAAACATAATTGATACATCAATATATAGGGAATTCTTCCGGCTCGGTCGCTATTTAAAATCGAGAAAATCGGCCCACAAATGGCTGAGATATAAGGAAAAAAAAGGGAGAACCTCGATTTTTGGCCTATTTTTGATCTATATCTGGATTACTAAGTCATTAATATAGACAATATGGATATCTAATGATACATATTTCAAAGTCCATATAAGGCATAGTAATTTGGACCTACAATGGGTCAAAATCGGAAAAATTATTTTTTAAACCGAATTTTTTTTCCACAAACAATTTTTTTTACTTTAATAAATTTAAAAAAAATGTTTAAAAAATTTAAAAAAAAAATTAAAAAAACAATTTGGAAAAAAAAAATTTTAATTTTTGAAAAACAATTTGAAAAAAAAAAATTTTTTTTTAAATTTTGAAAAAACAAAAAAAAAAATTTAACAATTTTGAAAAAAAAATCTTTAATTTTTGAAAAACAATTTGAAAAAAAAATATTTTTTTTTTAAATTTTGAAAAAACAAAAAAAAAAAATTAATTTTGTTTACCTATAAAAATATTTAAAATTTTTATTTTAAAGTATAATTTGGTGAAGGGTATATAAGATTCGGCACAGCCGAATATAGCTCTCTTACTTGTTACTTATACTAGCGTTTTGTAATATAAATAAAATTTAGAAGTTTTTGTTTTTTCTCGTTAACTTTCATAAAAAGTGTCCAATATGTGTCCAAAAAGTAACAATATAGTTTGAATTGGTAAATAGTTTTGGATCAAAATATATGAAAAACTTTTCCCGAATATAACATTTTTGGTGGTTTATATTTCACTTAAGGGATCAGATACTTCACTTAAGTGTTCCTAAGTTAATCAGAGTGTAGGCAGTTTCAACTTTTTATATATTTCACTTAAAAAAATAGTTATTTCTTTTAACAGAAACCATGTTTTCCAGACTAAACATATACTTCGTGTCCTTTTGCAATCAGGAACCTAGACTGTGTTACATGGGCAGTAGTTTCATTACTGATATTTGATGATTGGGTTGAATCTGTTTGACTGACTATTATGAACCAATTTGAGAGATGTACATACATATAAATTCCTAATAAAATAATCAGTTAAAAAGCTATTGAATAACTGTAGCCAGTACGTTAACTAGCAGCTAGGACTATCTACCAGAAGGTCCAATTGACATCCTTGAATAAATTGAAGTTCGATAACCACTGGCGATTCCACAGTTCTCTGTTTAGTGGACAGTCATTAGAACTGCTGGGTTATTTCAAATTCCCCTCAAATGTAAATAGTATTGTACACGTACACATGAATACGTATGTAATTCATGTATGTATGCGAATCGTTTGTGAAAAACAAATACAGCGGAAAATGTCATAGTGCAATACTAAATATTGACAAATATGTTTGGGTTGCCATATAAACAATAGAACAATTTGAACTTTTCGAGAATTGTGGGTTATTATATTGTTACGTATAGCGATTTCAATTTAACGGTCTGTAACGACTGACTGAAACATTCATCATGTTTATAAACACGTCCATTAGTAGAAGCCTTCTACTAATCAACAATGTGGTGTGGCAACACTAAATGTTTAAGTTACTAACATTAACATCGAAAGCTCAAGAATTTGAATGTTCTAGTTGTCCGTTAAGATCATTGTAGAACATTCACGATATAACTTAACAATATTATGACACTTGGTTAAAATTGCAAATTTAAAATTTTTATTAAATCCTATTCGTGCCGCATTGCCTCTATATTATATTTAAAAGGGGTAAATAGGTTTTTATAAAAACTTTGTAAATATCTTTCAATATTTATAAATTTGTCTACTTTATTAATTTAAAAACGTAAAAATGCTTTAATTTTTGTACTATTACTCCAACTATTTATACCTTTAAATTTTGAGGTTTAACTTCAATTCCCCAATGAATGTCTGTAAAAATGATAAAAACAAGCAAATAAAAATGATAACATATAAAATTATAAGCTTTAAATTTGAAAATTGTGTAAATATGTATATACAAATTTACATATCTACTGACATATATATGTATGTATGTGTACACAAACCTATTTGTTTATAGACATGTATTCATGTCTACAATTTTTAAATTTTCCTTATCACGTGACTGTTTTTTCTAATTTTGACTCTTTTTTTTGTTGTTGTTTTGCTAACTATTTCTACTCCATTAAATTTTCTTTACTCTTAATATTAACAACAACTATAAATTTTCTCTTTACTTTTACTACGAATTTTGTGAATGAAATGAATAAACAACAACAATTTCAATTTGTAACAGTTATTTTAACTAAAACCGAGAATGAGAGAATGCTGAAGATATTACAAAAATTTGTCGCGTGAGTCATGGCGTTTTTATTTACAATATTTCCTTTTTTTTTAAATTGTTTAGCCAAATATCTAACAACAACAATAACAACACATTTGTTATCCATTTAATGGTTAGGCGAACTGACTGCCAGCCAAGCAGTCAATGAGACAGTTAGTGAGGCAAAATTTATCATTATTTTCGAGTTGCCAACCATATCAGCAACAACAATAACAAAGCACTAGGGTAAATCGAAAACTTGTCATTGCTATCGTTGTTTTTAGTGTTGTTGTACCCAACACTAACACATGTGGTAAGGGGTGTTCGTGTAACACGCCATGAATGACGCCAGTAAGACGCTTTTTTTACAATTTATTATGTCAGTGTCTACTACTTGTTATTACTCCTCCATGGGTGCGTGTATGGTTGTAAAATAGTGCAGTACGAGCCCCTCCCGTTGTGTTTTTTTTTTTGTTTGGTTTTTGTTGCTGTTTCTTTTCATTTATTTTGAAATGGGGTTTGTTAATCGAAAAACGAAAACAAGTTGCATTCAGCGTTAATTGTGTTTTAAAGAAACGTGACTGCATTTTGTCCTTTAGCAGGCTGGTTTTGTTGTTGTTCATTGTTTCATTACAAAAAGGGTTTATTTACCACCACCCTTTTTTAACTCAATAGTTCTTTTTGCAGATAAAATAGAGTTTTTTTTTTAAATAACATTTTAATTACGCATGTTTATGTAATGCCTGGCATTTTTTTTTATATGAAATTAAAGAACATCAGACACTTGTGTGTCCTTTTACACATTCCCGGTAATGTAGCGTGAAGTCAATTGCCTCTTTAGTAATTTTATGTAATCTAGAGTGTAAAACATTCGTTTATAGATTTCTTATATTTTAAACAAAAATTTTAGACATTTGAAATTTGTGTAGGGATTTATTAAGATTTTAAGCTCAAATTTACACAAAATAATTCTAGTGAGACTCTAACGAAATGTTTTGTATAACAGTTTTAAAAGTTCGAAATCTAAATCTCAAATAATATGGGCCAAATTTAACACCAATGTTCAATTTATTTAAAAAAAATTTATAATGTTCATCTTTCAAACATTTCAATCAGGATGTATTGTTATGCATTTCTAAATATTGACTTTATTTGGACCCCAAGTACATTGAAGGGGTAATTTTGATTAAAATTTAGTTTTCTGACATTATGGAATACTTCTTGGAAATTTAATTTAAATCTGCCAATAAATAAATACATAAATATTTCCTACCTTTTTTTAAATTTTTACATTTGATCTTTGTATTGAAAGAGTTAACGTATCCCGATTTGAGTAAAATCTTCAGTTTATATTTCCTATAGATTGATTAAGAAGATTCTGGTTTTGTTTTATTACAGCTGACACATTGAGCAAAATATATACTGAACAAAATTGCTTTTTTGCCGAAATCTTTAAAGCTCAAATCGCAGATACGGCAAATTAATACAAGTTTTTGATCTAATTAATTTCAGATTTTATTCGCTTATATATTCCTAATAAAATCGTAAAGAGAAATTCTGATATTTTTAGAAGTTGTTTAAGAAAGTTTGAAGTTGAAGATTTAAAAATGGTGTAAATAAAATTTTCTTTTTTGGAGCATATCAGAATCTTCGAAACGTTGTATTATACAATTTTTCAAATCAAATAAATATTTGTCTTACATTTTCCTTTTATTTTTGTCTTTCTATATAAAATATTTGTATCCAAATTTCTATGGCATTAAAGCCAAAATCAACTTTCCATTTTATAACTCCCTCTATACGTTCTCCTACAAAGTGTTGTGCCGGTCACTAATGTCACCCAAAGGTGCCACCTTTGATTTCACAATATGTTTGTATATTTTACCCCCCATTTAACTGCTGAGTGTAGTGTAAATAAAGGTATTTTCCCATAATTTTGTTTGATGCTAATAACTTGAGTAAATTCTTTGTGTTTCGTTTTACAATTACAAATTCATTTATTATTAATATTAATTACAGTTGCCACACAAAACCACTTGATAATTAATTTATTTCAAAAAAAAAAAAAAAAAAAAGAAGACTTGAAAAACAAAGCAGAAATGTAATAATTATTGTTTAAATAAATACATGCATGTTGGGCTTTATACATATGTACCTACACATATTTGCTAATAAATTTAACATTTTAATGTTAGAAACAAATGGGGTTTTATTAATAATATATAAATAAAAGCTACTGAAACACCAGAAATCTTAGTGGTCCTGCTTGAAAAAGTTTAAATAAATATTTAACCATGACGTTAGCAGTCGGCTCTGCTAACAGATCATATGAGATGATTTACTTAAATGACAGATCAAAATGAAAATATTGATGTGTAGGTGCTAAAGTATAAAAGGTTATTGTTGGGATTATTGAAAAGTTAGTAGATATAATTAATTCTAATTGAAAGGCCGTTTCAAAAATCGAAAAAAAAAAATAATAAAGTGAGTGAATTAAAAAATATAAAAAAACAAAGGATTTCTTTAACTTGTTACAAATCATTCGATAATTCATTCCATTTAAAAAAAAAAAAAGTTAACAAATTATAATAGATTTGCCAACCTCCCACCAATTTATCAGTGTTGCCATTAGGCAAGTGTCAGTAACAAAACCTAAAAATGTTGCCAAACATTTGTCCAGGTTTTTGAATTGCCAGTGAAAAAACCTATAAATTTAATAAAAAATCTATATATATGAAAAAATAAATTGATATAATGGAGTTTATTTGTAAATAAAATGTTAATACATTTAAAACTCAAATAAATATAATTTTTGTGAATTAAAGGATAATTATTAATCTTTGTTACAAATCAAATATAAAGTGAATACAATAAAAAAGTTCTAACAAATTAACAGTAATATTTCATAATGAAATCCAGACAAGATTTTCGAAACAATTGCAAAAATATTTTTTTTCGATTTAAAATTTTGTATGTAAACTGAAAGAGATCCTTTGTATAAGTTTAAATCATAGTTTGTTTAAGTTCAAATAATATTATTCAGGAGTCGAAAAGTGGGATTTTTAAATGATTGAATGAATTCTAACCTTTTTGGAAGGCGGAATGAAGTTTTCCTTAAGCAAAGAATACATTTTTAAGAGTTAAAATATTTTGTAATTTGTATGTTTACTTAGCAAGTTAATATAAAAAATTTCCCTGAAAACATTTTCAGTTAGAATTTATTCTATCATTTTCAGAAAAGTCTTTGATATGTGTATACTAGCTTGACCCGGTGCGCTTCGCTACCCCTGTCGATGTAAAAATCGGTTCAGCCGTTTAGTAATTATTGCTTAAAAACAAAAGGTACCAATTTTACACGTTTTCCCCCCTTTTTATCCCTTTATGGTCCAAGTATAGAAAAAATTTATAGCCTATTGACGCTTCCAAGTAAGGATCTATCTACGTTCCAAATTTCAATAAAATCGGTTCAGCCGTTTAGGCGTGATGCTCAAACAAACAAACAAATAAACAAACAAACTTACAAAGACATTTATATATTTACTAGCTTGACCCGGTGCGCTTCGCTACCTCTGTCGATGTAAAAATCGGTTCAGCCGTTTAGTAATTATTGTTTAAAAACTAAAGGTATCAATTTTACCCGTTTTCCCCCCTTTTTATCCCTTTCTGGTCCAAGTATTGAAAAAATGTATAGCCTATTGACGCTTCCAAGTGATGATCTATCTACGTTCCAAATTTCAATAAAATCGGTTCAGCCGTTTAGGCGTGATGCTCAAACAAACAAACAAACTTACAAAGACATTTATATATTTATATAGATAGATTTAAAGATAAAACAAATTGGGCAAATATTTTCAACTTGAACAAAAGATCTTGAAAGAATTTCAGCTAGGATTAAATATTTATAAAATCAAGTCGAAAATGCTTCCAATATAAATTCTTTGGTGGAAGTATTAAAGTAGTAAGAGGGCAAATGCCATTTTTAACAATTACAAAATTAAGTTTTTGATAGTCTTAGACAAAGCTGTAGAAACAAGTGTAAATACAATTATTAGGTCCCGATTGTGTTGCTCAACTGGAAAACAATTTAAAAATTTTGTATGAATAACATTTAAACATTCCTAGGTGCAAATTTCGAACAAATGGAAGGGAAGATATAATGAAGCCATGTTTTTCTGTAGATTGTGTTAAATCACATGATAAAGAAGGGCAAACCTTTTAAAGAAACACTCAGTTTTTAAATAATTTTTAAGTCTAAGTCAAATATGAAAACTGTTTTCCGGTCGTATTTCTGAACATAGAGAAACTAGAAAAAAACTCAAACCAAAATTTTACTCAAAATAATCACACATACGAGTGTTATTTTTGTTTACACATAGTTTTATTTACTAAAACATTCTCACCACTTAAGTTTTTGACAACTGAGTTAGGTCTTTAAAAGGAGAGTATCCGCTCTATGTATATTTTCGCTATGTTTCTGTATCAGGCGCTTAGTATTTTCCCAAAGAAACTAAACTAAATTTTCATTCAACATACAGGAGAAGCAGTTAATACATAAGGACTGAGATTGTAAAATTCTTAACACACGTTTTTCATTAAAAATTTCAACCCAAGTATTATTTTTTTTTTGATCAAGTTACCTTTGTAAAGCATGCCAGTTATTATGTTTAATGTCAATTATGTTAATTTGTTGTTAATCTGATTAAAATGAGTGACCAGAAAAAAGTGCGTACTAAAATTATTAAATATTTTCAACAAAACCCAATTTGGTCCTACAAAAGTTGGCCAAACAATCAAAGGTCTGCTATCAAACTGTTTCCAATGTTATTAAACAGTACCGGGAGAACTTGTCCGTTGATATAAAACCTGGTTCAGGTAGAAGGAATTGTCCACATGATGTTTCTAAAGCCACAAAATAGAAAGCATTTTCAAAAGAGCTCCCAACACCTCCGGTAGGAAAACTGCCCGTTTTGGTCAGTACTCGGACTATTTGGTACGAAATGTTAAAGCCAATGCAGGTTTAAAAGCCTACAAGGCTAAAAAAGTTCCCTGCTAAAAATTTAGAGGCCAAGGACAGAGCTCGGAAATTGAAGTCAAATTTTATACAAAAAATATACCTGCTGCATAATAGATGACGAAATGTACGTATGGAAAATTTTTTTTCTGTTGCAGATGCTCGACGGAATGTTGAAGAAAAGTTTAGCACCCAATAGCAGACAAAATTTCCCAAAAAGTTCTTGGTATGGCAAGCAATATGCAGTTGCGGCAAAAAAGCCAAACATTTGTTACAAAGGGTTCTATAAATACCGAAATTTACATCAAGGAATGTTTACAAAAAAGGCTGCTTCCATTCATAAGACTTCTTAATGTATCCACTTATTTTTGGCCTGATTTGGCATCTGTCACTATGGTAAGAAAGGTCTTGAGTGGTACAAGAACAATAATGTGGTATTTGTACCAAGAGAGGCAATTCCTCCAAACTGCCTGGAGCTGAGTCCAGTGGAGAGATATTGGGCTCTTGTTAATAGAGAATTAAAGAGCACAAAAAAGGTGTCCAAAAGTGTGGTAGATTTTCAACGGAGATGGACAACCTGTTCGAACAAAGTGGCATAAAGCACTATAAAAACCATAATGGAAGGGTTTTCGAAAAAGGTTCAAAATTTCATCATTAGTGATTAGAACTATAAAAATATATATTTTTTTTTTCTAAATTGGAACAATAATTTCAATAAAATAAAAAAAAGATTCAAAACTGTAAGTTTAGTGGTTTCATTTTTATTAACATATATGTATGTTAAAAATTTTTCAATCTCAGTCCTTAATACAAAGACTTGTCATGTGAATATAAGTAGTAATATTTAATTTATTTATTTTGAACAAAATCACAAATCAATTACTTAAAATTGATTGCCTTAATTATTTTTCTTTATCAATTTGTCTGTTTTATAAAGATTTTGCATAAACACAATCCAGTAGCCTTGTCTGATAGCATTGTTTACTTCCCATCATTTTCATAACTCAGATTACCCATTTTTTTTTTTTTTTTTTTTTGTAGATATCTGGAAATAGATATCTATCTCAACAAATAAATTTACCTAATAGAATACTTGACATCAATTTCAAATCAATAGGTCTGTTCATTTACTTTCCCAGTAAATACTTGCAACGAGAGAATAAAATCAAAGTATACAAAATTACTCTCTTAAATTCTCAAAAATAGTAAAAAGTAAATGAACGCTTTTCCAGTAACAAAAAATTTATACACACAATTTTCATATTTTTTCCTTTTAAAATGTATAAATATTCACATTTTCTTCAATTTTATTTTTTTCACCACAAAAATAAAATTGTAAATAAATAAACAATAACACAAAACATATGAAATATAAGCTGCTAACTATTACGAGTTCAAAATAGAACTTGTAATAGTTTGCAACGAGAGAACACTTTCTAAAATTTATACGCTCTTGATTTTTTCTCTACTTGCAAGTTTTTTGAGTTAATGAACGCTTTTCCAGTAACAATTGTTACTAACTAGTAACAACTATTAGTTATTGAACAGAGCTAATATCTACGGGTAGAAATTACTTAATATGTTTGTTCTATAAGCAACTCAGCACTTATAGATATCAATTTGCTGAAATAACGGACATTAACCTAAAAGAGCCAAAATAAATTTGTTTTTCCTCTCTATACATACAAATTTTAAATATTTTTTTTATGATACATATTCTTGTTCTTATTATAATTTGACGTTATAAATGTTACGTCTGATAAATGATGTGATGAAAATGTTTTAAAACAGCTGTTGCTCATGTTAAAATTAAAAAAAAAGCAAAAACAAAAACAAAAGGTAAAACTAAAAAAATGTGCTCATGTGAATGATAATTTGTGTACTCGCAACAACAACATCACAACATTATGATCTCTTTATTAGTGTAAATTGTTTCAAAGACAATGTGTGTATTTGTTTGTTTGTTTGTTTATATATCAGAGAGAGGGGTTTAGAAAAACGGAAAATGTGGAGTGAGAGGTGAAAAATATATGTGTAATTTATTTTGTTACCGCATACTTATAACAACAAAACATTAAATAATTTTATAAATAACCAAATGATGTGATAATTTGTTTATTTATTATTATTATTAATTTGCTGTTGTCACTATTTAAGTGTATGTAAAATTGTGTGTTTAATAAAAGCTACATATATGTCTGTGTCCTTGACCTTTGCACGAGAACTGGGGAAAAACTGTGTGTGAATTAAATTAAAATTTTCTTAAACATACATATGCGAAAATTCAATTTCTTGTTAATTAAAACAATTGAAATGTTTTAAACAATGATCAGGCATAATTTATGGGGGAATACTTTAAAAATAAGAAATAAAAGAATATAGAAATTTTTTTCTACTATTAAATATATGTATGTAATTAAAATTGTGATTTGTATAAGATTTATTAATACAATAAAATGATTAATTTTGGTCACATTTTATTCATTCGTTTTTCTTTTCAATATGTTAATCATGCGTTTAGATGGTTTTATAAATAAACATCAAGTATACGTCAAGTGCTCAGTCAAATAAATAAATAAATATCAATCATACGTCCAGTGTTTTATGCAGAGAGCTCTAGCTCTCTCTTCTTCTCCTTCTCTCTGAGCAAGATTATACAATGTTTGCAACTGATTTAGGTGATGCCAACAATTTCAAAGATTTAATTGAAAAATAGAAAAATTAACCTCAAATTAAAAAAAAAAAAATAAAAAAAATAGTAATCTAAATAAAATGTAATGAAAAATCTTGACATTTGAAATAAAGGCGTTTTTAATTATGGGTATTTTTTCAATTCTAGTTAATCTGTTTTAAGTTCTGAAATAATATTGAGTTTAGGAAAATTTAATTTAATGTTTTAGCACTTATTCGAAAATACAAAAAGCTATCTGTTGTCATTACTTGGTGCGTCACTAAAATGTTGCAGAACATAAAAAACCTTTTAAAGAAATTATTTAGTATTTATTTTTGAGCTAAAAAAAAAACAAAAAAATAAATCTAGAGTAGCTAAATATACTTATAAACCATATTGATGCTTGACGTAGAACTATGGACTCCGTAATAATCTCTTAATATTTATACACACATAATATCCAATAGAACTTAATAAACACACATAATATAATTTGTTTAAACAATTGAAATCTATTTTTAAAATAACTATAAAGATTAATATGAATTTTAAAAATATTTTTCAAATTAATTATAAAGATTTTAAAGAAAATCATTCATTTGTTTAAATTTGAAAACAAATTTATTGCATTTTATAGCTTGAGTGACAATAAATTAATAATTTAATAAATTTATCATCAGATTAAAAAAATCAGTTTCAACTGAATTTTTTCAAGTAGCTGGCTGCTTATCTGCGGTCTATAGATAAGCCTATGAAATATTAAAAATAAATCTAAATCATAAATTAGTTTTATAACTGATAAACTTCTAAATAATTTTAACGTTCATTTGACTAATTGTAGCTATATTAAGGTATTAGAGACAGATAACTTGACAGCTAAGCAATATATCACTAATCAGTAAAATATATTTTATAATATGAACTTCAGACATAGTAACTAGGAAAAAGAGAACTTCAAATAATAAAGCATTAAATTATTAAATAAAGCCACTAAGAGACCATGAACTAATCTTTATATAATGTTGGATTAGAAACAAAAAGTAACAAAGTTTGACAACATATCAGATAAAATTGGTCAATTCACAAGGTCTCCTATCATGTCATATTGTCCTAATATTACACAACTCGGTGGCTCGGCTTAACCGACTCTTAGCCATTCGGTGCAGGTCTCTGCTGGTTGGTTACGATACCACAATAAACATAGCATACAGAGTAGTACATTTTAGGAAATTTGTTGCTTGAAAGCTAATAACAACATTTTAAACCATTGTAGAATATTAGGATATTATGACAATATGACATGATAGGAGACCTTGTGAATTGACCAATTATATATCAAATTTTATAATTTGAATTGTTGAAAGACAGTTGTTAACAGAAATATTTACGCAAGATTTTCATCAAATAGAAATTTTAATTATGGGTAAATTAGCTAGACAATTGACTTTAAATGAAATGAAATCCAATTATGTTAAATCACACGATCAAGGGGGCTAATTCTGATCACCGAAATGAGACAGGAAACGACCAAGATATATCTCTTGTACTAAGTAATTGAATTTTTTGGCTGCATTTTAGCCTGTGACACGGCACAGTGGTTTAGAAAAGTTTTTTTTTTTGAAATAATTCGGTGTCTCGGGAACTATTTGACATATTGTTTCGAATTTTACATACTTGGAGCGGAGGTATTTTCGAGTTGATTTGCAGTTGTTCGGCTTCCTAGCGCTAATGGGGGTCAGTGCATTGCCCCTCAAAGTTGGTCACCTCGGGTCTCAATTTGTTTTAAAAAATCGCCAAAAATCCATTTATGATCGGAATGAGCTGAAATTTCAAATATAAATAGTGCTTAAGAAGATCTACAAAAAATACGCTTACATGTGTAGGTTATCTCTATTTTCTCGATCTTTTTATGGTTTTCTAGTGGAGGGTTTACGGAGGGTCTAATTTTTTCTTCTAAAATATCACCTATATTGGTGATAAAATTCTTAATAAAATAAAAATAACTTGCTAACAGATATCTTGTCCCTATAAAAAGTTAAATGCATCCAAAGTTGGAACATGTAAAAAGTGCCGTATTTTTTAAGTTTTTTCCCAAAAAGGCCCATATATTTTTTCTTTTGTAGAAAAAAATTTTCTTCGGGACTATATACAATTTTTATATGACCCGGAAAAAGAATTTAATGCAAAAGCGTGTAAAGTAAATTTTGGCTCACTTAAGCGGACCTTAAGTGACCAATTTTAAAAAATAATTTTAGGTTTGAGTAAAAAATTCTAAAAAGGCAAGGCACCGATCCTCGAAGATGTTCCATATTTGTATAACCCTATATGTTACTTAAACACTTACAAAGATTTTTTTTACTATCACGCGGTAAATGACGTCACAGTAGGCACTTTTCTAAAAAAAATCAGTTTTTGGAACACATTTTTCCCGGTTTAGAAATTTTGGTATTTTAACATAAAAAATGTCAAAAATTATAATACGTTGATTTAAGGAAATTTGGATCTACAGTAGTTTCAAATCTTGCTATGTTATCTTTAACCGTTAAAATTTTACATTAATTCAAATTTTATATTTTTCTTCATGGAAAATCACCATATTATAATTTTTTAGTTTTGAAGGTAAATGATCCCAAAAATTTATAAAATTATTTAATTTTACTAAATTATCAATCTTTAAGTCCTATGGTTTTCAACAGTATCAAATACTTATATAAAAAGCCTTTATTTACTCCTCAGAAGTTCCACAAACCTTGCCCCCTTTGAAAAACTTGTAAATTTTTTCATATATTGCATATATGATCTTAGTTGACTTTTGTTTTGCGCGGCAGAATCTTCTCGGCGTTTGCTATCGGTGGTGGGCGGCCTCCAAGTACGACATTCATACGGTATCCTGATACCGCGGAATTAATAGCGTCTCTATGAATGTCGTTCAAAGCTGTCATATATGTGCTGCGATCAAATGGATCCTGCACATACCTGTGTATGCTCTCCTAGTATTTTCTAAGGTCCTGTCTGATATGCCTCGGGGGAGACTCCAACTGTGTGATGTTGAAGTTTGGATGACTCCACCGGTGACATCCCAGAAGGAACTGTTGCGTCAGCATGGCGTTATGTTCCCTGACCGGTAGAACCTTAGTTTCCTTCGAGCACCTGTAACATTCACTGCTTGACCGGCCTCGTCATGTTTACATCACATGTCCACAATTTAGGCTGAAATAACATTCACCAGACTAATTTTCTAAGTAATATAGTCCAATGATGTAACCAGCCCAAATTCCTCACCAAAGAGTGAGACATTGTGGGTGCAATTATTTTTTGACAATCATATGGGTCCTATGAGCCCCAAATGCGCTAATTATGACAATTGAAAAACTCATCAAGGATGGCTTAGGATGATTCTGAGCACGCCAAACTTTCAATATTTTTATACCCTTCACCTTCGTGAGAAGGATATATATAAATTTGTCATTCCGTTTGTAATTTCCACAATATAATTTCCCGACCCTATAAAGTATATATATTCTGAATCCTTATAGATAGCGGAGTCGACTTAGCCATGTCCGTCTGTCTGTTGAAATCAATTTTCTGAAGACCCCAGATATCTTCGGCATCCAAATCTTCACTAATTCTGACAGACATGCTTTCGAGAAGTTTCCTATTTAAAATCAGCAAAAATCCGTCCATAAATAACGGAGATATGAGCAAAAATCCGAGACAACCTCTATTTTTGGCTTATTTTTATCTATATCTCGTTATTAAGTCATAAATATAGACAATATGGATATCTAATGATAGATATTTCAAAGTCCATTGCAACGATGTATATAAGACAAAATTGGACCTACAATGGGTCAAAATCGGGAAAAATATTTTTTAACTCGAATTTTTTTTCACAAAAAACTTTCTTTTGTCATAAATTTTTTTCAATAATAATTTAAAAATTTTTTTTTTTTTTTAAAAAATTGGAAAAAACTTTTAAAAAACTATTTTGAAAAATTTTTTTTTTTTTTAATTTTATTTTAAGGTATAATTTGGTGAAGGGTATATAAGATTCGGAACAGCCGAATATAGCTCTCTTACTTGTTTAAATATTGTACAGCAATAAAAACACATATGTACTTCATTTGTTCTAAACTTAAACTGTCAGGTGTCAAACAATGTTTTTTTTTTTTTTTTTTTTTTTTTTGTTTGGCAACACTTTACTGCACAAATGGCGAAAAAGGAAAATTGAATTTTTTAGACACCGCTTAATAAAACAACATTGTTTAAAAGTAAAGAGAAAAAATTCGTTTTGCAAAGGCATGAAACTAAATGAAAAGATTTTGATCGCGAAAAAACTGTTAGCTGCAAACTGATTTGTAATTTCTACAATATTCATTGGCGACCATAAAAAGCATACATTCTTGATCATTATAGGCAGGCAAGGTGATATAACAATGTTCAATATTTGTCCCTATATTAGTTGAAATCAAATTTCA
The DNA here is from genome assembly GCA_942486065.2 of Calliphora vomitoria. Classification (NCBI taxonomy): domain Eukaryota; kingdom Metazoa; phylum Arthropoda; class Insecta; order Diptera; family Calliphoridae; genus Calliphora; species Calliphora vomitoria. Next base: position 18,790,787 of record OW818029.2, read on the forward strand.
GAAGGCCCCAAATATCTCAAGGACACAAATCTTTTCTTCGAAAATGTTGGTATTTAAAATCAGTTCATAAATAACTCAAAACATCATTTTGTCTAGCTCAAATTTATTTAGAAACAAATGGTATTCTGGTTGTATAACGCTCTTAAAATCTTGCAAATTCTTCCATTTATTTGAAGGTATTGAAAGTGATTCAGAATATAAGGATTTCGGTTCAATATGACTTGTGTTTATATGGTTTAATTGGAAAAGTTTTAGATTAATTTATTATAAAATAAAGCCACTATTGGTTATGTGTTCTCTTATTACTCACAATAGTGACTCTCAGATTTACGTCAATATTTTAACAAGATATTTATCTAAATAATAAATACTTATAAACAACTACAAACTCACCTACATACATAAGTATGAAAATTTGTCTGTCTGTTTTGAGACAGTAACAAGTGCGTGTCATTATTCATTTTAATATATATTTTTTTGAGTTTTCAAATTATTTGTCACATTAAGTGTGAGTTGGTTGCGGGTATTTGATTTGGCTGCCACTATAAACAAGTTAATGGCAATTAGGTCACTTATATTGTTGGTAATAGTAATACATATTTGATATGATTATAGCGGGTTTACGTGTTTATGCTTTTGAACAAAAATATATAATACAATTTAACAAATACACAGATACTTAGGCTTGCAGGGGTATGTCCGATTTGTGTTGGGGAGTTTTATCTAAATCAATTTGAAAGTACACCTCAACAGCTACTACTTACCCAGACCCATCAATATTGGTGGAACAAATAGAAAGAAAAAAATGTATCTAATCATGATTATTTATCACTCACTCATACGCAGTCATTATTATTATTATTATTAAACATATGTATATACAGTGTAAACGCGTGGTATTATTTATTAGTTTGAACTTTAATGGTATGGGTGTGATAAAAACCTAATCGAAATTTTTTTAAAGAACAAACAGCAAAACTTTATCATTTCTTTAAATTTTTTATTTAGTTTAGACACCTGCATTTATGTATTAAGACAGTTATTTAATAGTTTTTTTTTTATTTTTTTATTTTTGTACAAAATATACTTTCATTAGATTAAAAATTATTTATTGGTTTTAGTTGTTTCAAAGGAATTTTAAAGACTGGTTGCGTTTTCTTGCCGGCTATTCTAATTTTAATTGCTGCCGGTATTTAGAAGGTGTTAAATTCGAAAAATGTTTTACGATTTATTAAAAAAATCAAAATTATAATTCTTAAGTATTTAAAGTGTTTTTGTAGATAATCTAAATTGCTTGGTTTATTAAAGATTAAATGGCAAAAGCAATTTATGTATAACATTTAACAAATACTAATAAAATAATAAAATTATACAAGTGCTAATTATGCTATTGTTAAATATTAACAAAAATCTTGAAATAAATTGCCAAAAAATCCCACAAATCTGAGAAGTAAATAATTAAAAAGCTATAAAATAAAGATTAAACAAACAAAGTTTTATACAAAATTCTTATAAAAGTTATAAAATTGTAAACAAATGTTATAAAATTCCCTATAAAAGTTATAAAATACGAGAAATTTGTTTGCAAAATAAAAACTAGCAAAGACATGTGTTTGAAACATTAATTATAAGAGAGAGAGCAAAGTCCATTTTTTTTAAAGTTAAAAACAAAACTAAAAATACGTGTTCTGAAAACATTTAAACACCCAAATTATTAATGATTTAAAAATTCTGAATAAAATTATAAAATTCCTTATAAATGTCTTAAAATTTCTAATAAAAGTTATAAAAATTACAATATAATAAAAAAAAAAAAAACACTAGACACTATTTTAAAAAGCAGTAAATAACAAGATCAAAGTCCATATTGTTTAAACTACCTATCAAAGTAATAAAATTACATATAAAAGTTATAAAATTTCATACAACATAAAAGAGCAAATAATACCTTTTAAAGAGTAGAAATACAATATCAATATCAACAAAGTCTTTATTAAGTCACCATTATCAAAGTCTACTTTAGTTTTGATTCGCCACAGTAGTTCTAAATTGTTGTCATTACTAATAAATAAACTCAAAGTCTAATTTCAGTAATAAAAACGATAAATATTGTTTTTTTCTATTAAAGTCTTATAAACCCATCAAACATTTTAGAACAAAATAAAATCTAAACAAGTAACAGAGCTAAATTCAGCTGTGCCGAATCATATATACCCTTCACCAAAGTATACATATTTACGTACATTGCCTTTACCCATGCAAAACTCTTCACATAGCAACAACAACAAGAAAAAATCATAATATCATATTAGATGCAATTGCAAAACATCCGATAATCATATTCACACGTTGAGTGCTCACTGATGATAACTAAGCAAGTAAACACAACAATTATTTTGCACAATTGTATGTTGAAACAAGTAAGAGAGCTATATTCGGCTGTGCCGAATCTTATATACCCTTCACCAAATTATACTTTAAAATAAAAATTTGAAATATTTAAAAATTTTTTTTTTCCAAAATTTAAAAAAAAATAATTTTTTCAAATTGTTTTTCAAAATTTAAAAAATTTTTTTCGAAATTGTTTTTTTTTTAATTTTTAGGTCTTATATAAATCGTTGCAATGGACTTTTAAATATCTATCATTAGATATCCATATTGTCTATATTAATGACTTAGTAATCCAGATATAGATCAAAACAAGTAAGAGAGCTATATTCGGCTGGGCCGAATCTTATATACCCTTCACCAAATTATATTTTAAAATAAAAATTTGAAATATTTAAAAATTTTTTTTTTCAAAATTTAAAAAAAAATAATTTTTTCAAATTGTTTTTCAAAATTTAAAAAAAAAAAATTTTTTTTCAAAATTGTTTTCAATTTTTTAAAAATTTTTTTTTAGTTTAGTTTTTTCCAATTTTTTTTTTAATTTTTTTCCAATATTTTTTTTTAAATTTATCATTGAAAAAAAAAATGTTTGTGGTAAAAAAAAATATTCGGGTTTAAAAATAATTTTCCCAATTATGACCGATTGTAGGTTCAAATTACTATAGCCTTATAATCGTTGCAATGGACTTTGAAATATCCATAATAATCCAGATATAGATCAAAACAAGTAAGAGAGCTATATTCGGCTGTGCCGAGTCTTATATACCCTTCACCAAATTATACTTTAAAATAAAAATTTTAAATATTTTGAGGTAAACACAATTAAATTTTTTTTCAAATTGTTTTTCAAATTTTAAAAAAAAAAAATTTTTTTCAAAATTATTTTCAATTTTTTTTTTCGAAATTATTTTTTTAAAAATTTTTTTTAATATTTTTTTGTTAATTATTAGTGAAAAAAAAAAATTATAAAAAAACATTTTTTGTGTTAGATATCCATATTGTCTATATTAATGACTTAGTAATCCAGATATAGATCAAAACTAGGCCAAAAATCAAGGTTGTTCCGGTTTTTTCCTTATATCTCAGCCATTTGTGAGCCGATTTTCTCGATTTTAAATAGCGACCGAGCCGGAAAAATTCCCGATATATTGATGTACCAATTATGTTTGTAAGTTATTTGGGGGCTACGGAAAGTTGATTTCAACATACAGACGGACATGGCTATATCGACTTCGCTATATATAACGATCCAGAATATATATACTTTGTGGGGTCGCAAATGAAAAATGTAGAAAATAACATGGTGAAGGGTATAAAAAACTAAATTTATAAAATTCAACATTAAACTACAGAATAAGTAGCATTAAATAATAGTTAATTCTGACTATAAAAGAGCTACTGTTCCACAAGAAAATAAAATTGTTGTAAATTGATTTTTTTTTTTTTTTTTTTTTTTTGTTTTTTCGACACTTCACTTATAGCTTAGCTTTCAAAAACTAAATGAACGATTTCTATACAGTGGATTTAGAATTTTCTAAATTTATAACTTAGATAAGAAAGAATTGGTTTTTCTTATACATATTTTAAAATTTCTAAATTTGGAAATTAATTTCGAATAAAATCTATTACAAAACAATTGATCAATTCACAAGGTCTCTTATCATGTCATATTGTCATAATGTCCTAATATTTCACAATGGTTTTTATTGCTTTTCAAGCAAAAAATGTCCTAAAATAATATTACTTTCTATGCTATGTTTATTATGATATCGCAACGAACCAGCAGAGACCAATGCCGAATGCCTAAGACTCGGTTAAGCCGAGTCGTGATATATTAGGACATTATGACAATATGACTGATAACTTATACAACAAAAGTCATGATGACCAAAAATTTTCATATTTTCAAAATTTGTACTTAATATCGAACATTAAGTTTAGAAATCCAAAATCTCTCAGTAAGCAGTTAAATTGTGCTTAGATAATGAAAAACATGATACCATTTACAAAATTTTCGAACGTAATAAAACTAGATTTAGTGATTATTTATTCACTTTAAAAATTCAGTTTTTTTTTAATTTTCTCTGTATTTTTGATATTTCATTATCAAGTTTTTGCGTGTATTTCAGGAATATCTAAAAATGTATCAGTGTTCAATTGAACTCTAATATATTAGTATATTGTTATATATTATATTAGTAAACTAATTAAAAAATCATTCAAATTTATTTAAAAAACATCATAAATATTGGATTATATTAGATTTAAGAATTCTAAACCGGTACCTAATTATGATTACTTACTATTATCAAATGTTTGTTTGTCAACAACAGAACAAATTTAAATGAAAACAAATTATAATTAAATTGTTATTTAAACATAATCAAAGACATTTATAAAATTATTCAAATAACTTGATAATATGTAAAACAGGTACTTTCAAAAACGGTACTTTCCAAAAACAGGAACCATTTATACGTTCATTTTAATTGAATTAGAATAAACTTGAGTTAATTTATAACATAACCAATATAAATTTTGATTAATTTGTTAATTTGTTTTCTAATTAAAAATTTAGGAATTCTGCATAGTTAAGTATGTTTTAAAGTTGAAAACATACTTAACTATGCAGAATTCCCAAATTTTTAATTTGGAAACAAATTAAGAAATTAATTAAAATTTATATTGGATATGTTATAAATTAACTCAAATTTATTGTAATTCAATTAAAACGAACGTATAAATGGTTCCTGTTTTTGGAAAGTAGCGTTTTTGAAAGAAGCTATTTTACATATTATCAAGTTATTTGAATAATTTTATAAATTTCTTTGATTATTTTTAAACAACAGTTTAATTATAATTTGTTTTCATTTAAATTTGTTCTGTGGTTTAAAACTCTAATTGAGAGCTGAGGTTTTCTAAGTTTTTCTTTCTTGCTGATAAACATAAACATTTTGAGTGTAATTATATTTTCAATCATGTTTCAATACTAAGAAATAAATTAATGCCTGCTGTTTTTCTATTTAATCTAATTTTTAATTATAGTTAATTAAATGAGTAATAAATTGGATTATCAGGAATATGGTTAATATAAAGGATTTTTAAGTTTAACAGTCATAGACAATTTATATTTCTTAGCTCTTTAATACTTAGTTTTATTAACTCAAGTCTCATTGGATGGCATATTTAAAACATTTTTATTGCATGTCATATTCCACTATGTAGTATATGACTGGCGACACACTGTGAGTGCTATAAATATTAATATAACTTTATAATGCCGCCTAGCCCGTCATATAAATATTAAATACTAGTTTACTACTAGTATTTTTTATTCAAATTTGTTTTATTGCTTTTAATGTTTTCAACAAAATTGTCACATAATTTTTTCAAGCTAAAACATATTTTTAAGAATTATTTTTTTTTTTATTATTTTAGAAATTCCAAAGTGTGCCAAATTACAATAATTGTGCTAAAAATATTAATAAATAATTTGGAGATTTAAAATTTCCTAGTTTAAACAAAGAATTTTTGTTATACATGATAGAGCACTTCTTATGAGTGATATATAAAGGGGTTTTTTAAAAAAATATTATGGAATGTTATGCCTGGAAATGTGAATTATAAAGTAAATTCAGATTAACAGGAAATTGAACATTGTTTCGGTACATAGCTCACAATGATGGCAACAAATGCAATAGTAGTAATAATAGCAAAATCAACAATGGAAGTAGTAGCCTTAAAACTGCTATTATAACGAATGTTAGTGCTATAGCACCTTAAACTAATTGTGTCAATATTTCTACTATAACTAGTAATTGTAATATTACAATTTTATAATAAAATACTAGCGGAGTTCAGTATTTTGGTCAAATGGTCTTACAACTTTGGAAATCAAAACGTTATTAGCAATCCAAGAACAAAATACATAAAAAACCTATAGCATTTTGCATTTTCAATGTTGCTACAACATTCGCACTTGGTAGTTCTCTGCGCTCAAACAGTCAAGTTCAGTTGAAAGGACCTCCGCTAGTAAATTGTGTAACATCCCAGCAGTTCTAGGAGACAGTCCCGAACTAGTGATTTTACCCATAATTTAGGGTGGGAACTAGTTACGTGACTAGTTATTTTAATACGTACATGTCCTAAGCATGACCCTTTTTGACTACAATGAGACTGTCTAATAGCTGGTCCAAAGTAGTCAACGCATTGGATTCACATACTGGTTAAATAACGCCAGTTACCTTACTAGCTACTTAACTGGTGACTTGATCAGCTACATAACTAGTTATTTTAACATGTACGAGTGCTAATTGACCTCAAACAGTCAGGTAAAAAGACATATCATAGGCACTCCAATAAACAATTGCTTGTAAACAAACCTTTCTTCGACAACTCTCCAATCGATTGCTTCTGGTGGGTAAAATAACTACTGACTATAATGCAGTACAAAATAAACGTTTAGAGTGACTTCACTATAGGTTACTAAGAGACACTAAAGTGACCATTGATTTCATGCTATGTTACATGGGATATCAGTAACCTAAGCAAAAATACAAAATTAACTGTATGAGAATTATATCAATACAATTTGAACCAGTTTGAACGAATTATCACACAACACGTTTAAAGTGACTACACTCCAGATTACTTGGAGACACTTAAGTGACAATTGTCTTCACGCTAGATTACCTGGGATGTATAATGTAACCAATTGTCTAATGTCTGCACTACAAAGAGCACATACGTGTCAAATGACCAAAATATATAAATTCGAGTCAGCCAAGTGATAAGACATTTGTGACGATTACTGTCTATAAAGGATACATTGACTACATGCTTAACTGCTGGGATGTAGCAGTATTAGTAGTAGTAGTAAAAGTATATCTACAGTAGTAGTAGGTTCTATAGCAGAACTATTTATAGCAAACGTGATGTCAATAGCATTGGTGATATTCATAATATAAGAAAAGTAGTAAAATCATTCTGATTTTTATAAAAATAATAGGTATTTTAACATTTTAAGCCGTTAGCATATAGCAGTATAAGTAATAGTAGCAAAATAAGTAATAAGAATGTTACTGCTATAGCATTTTCAACTACTATTGTTAGTATGTTGTCTGTTACTAGTAATTGTAATATTACAACATACTAAATAAATTACTGTTTTGCTACTTTGGATTTTAAAAAGTCTTTAGCAATCCAAGAACAAAATATATACAAAATTTCAATTCTAATCTTCAGGAAAAATGTCTTATTATACCCTTCACCTTCGTGAGAAGGGTATATATAAGTTTGTCATACCGTTTGTAATTTCCACAATATAATTATCCGAGCCTATAAAGTATATATATTCTGGATCCTTATAGATAGCGCAGTCGATTTAGCCATGTCCGTCTGTCTGTTGAAATCAATTTTCTGAAGACCCCAGATATCTTCGGGATCCAGATCGTCAATAATTCTGTCAGACACGCTGTCGAGAAGTTTCCGTCCATAAATAACGGAGATATGAGTAAAAATCCGAGACAACTTCTATTTTTGGCCTATTTTTGATCTATATCTCGATTACTATGTCATAAATATAGACAATGTGGATATCTAATGAGAGATATTTCAAAGTCCATTGCTACGATGTATATAAGGCTATAGTAAGTTGGACCTACAATGGGTCAAAATCGGGCAAAATATTTTTTAATCCGAATTTTTTTCACAAAAAACATTTTTTTTGTCATACATTTTTTTCACTAATAAATTAAAAAAAAAAAAATTTAAATATAAAATTTTTTTTTTTAAAAAATTGGAAAAAACAATTTCGAAAAAAAAAAATTTTAAAAATTTTATTTTAAAGTATAATTTGATAAAGGTTATATAAGATTCGGCACAGCCGAATATAGCTCCCTTACTTGTTTTTAATTTTAGCATGAACTGCTACACAATAGATCAGCGAAATATCGAAAATAAATAATATAATATACAATAAATAAGAATTAAAATTAACAAAAAAGATCGAATTAGGCTGAAAAAATAATATATACAAAATCTATAACATTTTTCATTTGTATATTGCTACAGCATTCACTTTTAATACAACGCTAGTTATATGTTTAGCTTGTAGCTGTAATAATAATAGTGAAAGCTGCAGTAGTAGTAAGTGCTATAGCAGTAACATTTGTTGTAGCATTAATAGCAGCGTTACTAGTAATAGCAATGAAAATAGCAATAGTAATACAATAGCAATAGTAATACAAGAAAAAGTTTGATTTTGATAAAAATAACAGATTTTTAAGTACTTTAAGCCTGGGAACCGCAAATTTTACCTAAGATACAAACACGTCGTATAATTTTGTATAAAAAAAATTTTAAGTTTTAATTGCAACCACTATGGGAATTGTTCAATTCCATGGGAACAAAATAGCAAATCATTTGTCAAATATTTATACATAAAATTAACTAAAATTTACAACATCTCTTAAAATATTTACAAACGAAAACAACACAAGTTTACGTTTTACAAACAAATATTTGTTTAAAAAAAAACACTATTCTATTAACAATTAGCATTTATATTTATTTACAGTTAAATTCTGTGTAAAAATCTATAGAAATAAAACTTTCCCCCTTTAAAACTTGACAAGTTTTGTTGCAAACAAATAAACCTTTTTACGATTTACTTAAGTACTCATATTTTTAAATTACTTACTAATTGAAACTTGCATACTAATGAATATCTTTTCCCCATTTTATTTCTCTTTACAGATTTAAGAAAATATAAATACCACAAGCAACCAACAATTGAGAATATACCATTGAAGCAAATCAACAAATCAACCAACAAACTCCCTTCCTTCCAAAACAAGAAACTACTTATAGTTTAGTTTTTTTTTTTTTTTTAATTTTTCTTATTGGGATTTAGTTTTTTGGATTAAATCCTCTTCAAATCTAATCAACAGCAACAGATACCACAAATAAATTAGAGAATATATATATTAAAAACAGAACAAACAACAACAAAACATAACAATGGCCTTAATTATGAAATACATAGACAGCATGCACAGATATATGGACTCACAAGGCGGTAAGTAGTCGAATTTATATATACATATTTTTATTTATATACAAACCATATAATACATAAGTATTATTATAAAGCTTTATCAGATTCATTTCCATTGGCAATAACATATTATTAAATTGTAGTTTTTCCCCTTTTCCGATTAAATTTAAATATAAATTAAAATTAGCTAGAAAACTGAAAAAAATGTTAACTGATAATTCTCAAAAAAAAAAAAAAAAAACTGTGGCTAATGTTAACTATAAGTCGTTACTCCGTAATTCAATCCGTAGAAAACATTCGAATATTTCCATTTTTGAAACGATTTACGAAGTTACACAGATTAACTCTCTCAGCCACGATTTTTTGTGTATAAGTTTAAAAACAAAACAATTGCATTTTTACTTTAATCAAGGTTAGTTTATTATAATTAAAAAGTAAGAAAAAATAAATCAAAACATGGAAAAACCATTCCATTCCAAGGTTTTTTGTGAAGTGAAGTGGTTAGTTTACTAACCACCGCGAATATTTTTGACTAAAGTTTCTGACCAAACAACCGAAATATCAAAGCTGTAAACACTCTGTGCTTTTTTTTCTATTAAAAAAAGTGATTTTTACAATATTTTTAAATTAATATAGTTATCTAATTAGAGCACCCTGACTGCAAAGTTTTGCAAAAAATCGTAAACAATAACTTCAAAAAATATAATTCTTTAGCAAAATGGCAATAGATGCCAATAAACTATGTTTTAAAGCCTATAGAAAAAGTGGTTAGTAAAGTAACCACCCAACCGCAAAGATTTAATTGTTTATTGTTACGCATAAAACTACGCACTTATCAAGTGAATATGTAGAATTACCCAAATCGTTTATTTCTCATTGAGAGAGAAATTCTAAACAATCGCCATTTATCAAATATAACATTGTCGGTTTTTCATTATTTTATCCTCCGTTAAACAAAACCTTTAAATTCAAATATTTTCATTATGATAAATTTTGTGACAAATATTGTCAAGCAATTCCTTTAAATTTCGGCTTAAATCGAAAACAAGCTCTATAAATCACTCAGTAAACAATCATTGATATTTTAAGGAATTCTTAAAAATACTTCAGGGTTCAATGTTTACATTTCAAATAAATTTGTTAAGAAATACTTCCACCACTTAATATTCATATTTTGTGTGCTAACAATTATTCAAAAGTCATCCTGAATACTGTATGCAATTATATTTTAGATGTTTAATATCACACTTGAAACCGGTACTAAATTACATTTGTTTTCAACAAAATCTTTATTAATCACCAGCTACAGATACAAATGAAAACAAATCAACCAAGTAAACAGTTCTTAAGCACATATTGAATAGCCATTTATCAATTTGTTGACTAAGCCAAAAATTTCATGTATGCACTTGAATTTCTCTCGTGTGGACCACTCTTGTCGATGTTATGTTCTTATTCGAACAATGCCATTTTCAGCATAAATCAAGTAAGAGAGCTATATTCGGCTGTACCGAATCATATGTACCCTTCACCAAGTTATACTTTAAAATCAAAATTTTAAATATTTTTAGGTAAACAAAATTAAATTTTTTTTTTTCAAAATTTTTTAAAAAAAGAGAGATTCATACAATAAGACAATTTAAAAAAAAAAAAAATACAAAGAAAATTTAGAACATCAACACATTTTCCCCACACAGAAGAACATGAAAAAATTTGTGTCCGTAAGTCTGCCTAAATACACAGTGAGAGAACTGAAAAAAAGTGTAAATAAATCCGAAACTCTTAAATTTTCCAATGGCTATAGAAGGAAATACTCTGTTACAAAGAGAAGCGTATGCCAGAGAGAGCGTTCTATATCGATAAAAACAAATAATACTCGGACGGGGCACAGTTTATATAAAGCGGTGTGGCAACACTTCCCAACTACTTCATTCTAAATGCTATTTAACAGGCAGTGCAGCATGTGGACGGGCGTTGTCATGATGGAATATTACGGTTTCATGTCTGGCCTCATATTCTGGGCATTTTTCGGCCAATGCTCGTTTCAAATGAGTCAGTTACATTCGGTACGGGTTTCATGTCAGGTTTCAGCAACTCATAATATATAGGACTCTGTTGCATCCATCAAATACAGAGAGTTACCCTTAGCGCCATGAGTGGCTTTGGTGTCGATTAGGCTAGTTGGCCGGGGTTTACATATTCTCTCTTACTATTCGGGTTATTGTTCCATCGCAAGTAATGATTCAGTGCAAAAATCATTTTCTTTTATAGCGTTCAAGCATCATTTCGGACATGCAAAGTCGTCTTTCAAGATATATTGGCTTCAATTCGTATGGTACCCAATTTCCTTGTTTTTGAATTAATCTTTCTGCTCTCAACCATTTTGCTTGAGTAGCTCCCAACGATTTTGCAAGCTCTTGTTGAGTTTTACAACAATCTTCATGGAGTAATGCCTCCAATTATTGATATTCAAACTTGTTTGTCTTCCGTGTCAAAATCACCACTTCTAAACCGAACAAAACATCTCTCAAATTAAAGAAGTTGGAACAAAATTCGACATTTTCGAAAAAAAAAACTTTGTTGTTTACACTATAATGTTAAACAACTAAGTCTGCTTTTACACACAGCAAGTTTACTTGAAACAAGTCTCTTCGATTCTCTTTTAAACTTGCTCGTCTGTGTTCAATTTTGTATGTCAAAACCTAATAGACGCAATAGTGAAAATGAGACAACAAAAGAGAATTGAAGAGACTTGCCAGTACAAGCAAGTGTGTAACCCTCTTCTTTCTTCTTGTCTCTCTCTCCTATAAACTCAGACTTGCGGCAAGAAAACTTGCCCTGTGTAAAAGCAGACTAAGTGAGAATAAATGACAGATATGAAGCCTTCAAAATGACATATACTTAAGTTATTAAAAACAAAAACCGCGTTCAAAAGATACGCCATCTATAGTAAATCCTGCATGTAAATCCGGCAGTAATTGTTACTAATATCTGGTCACTTGGCTGACTCCAATTTATATACTTTGGGTCATTTGACACGTATGTGTTACTTTATAAATCCTAAGTAATCTATCCTAAAGACAATTGCCACTAAAGTGTCTCTAAGTAATCTAGAGTGTAGTCACTTTAAACGTGTTGTGTGATAATTCGTTCAAACTGGTTTTATACAAATTGTGTTGATATAATTCTCATACAGTTAATTTTTATTTTTGCTTAAGTTTACTTATATCCCATGTAACATAGCATGAAGTCAATAGTCACTTTAGTGTCTCTTTGTAACCTATAGTGAAGTCACTTTAAACGTTTATTTTGTACTGCACTTTAGAAAGTAGTATTTTACCCACCAGAAGCAATCCATTGGAGAGTTGTCGAAGAAAGGTTTGTTTACAAGCTATCGTTTATTGGACTGCCTATGATATGTCTTTTATCTGACTATTTGAGGTCAATTAGCACTCGTACATGTTAAAATAACTATTTATGTAGCTGATCAAGTACCACTTAGGTAGCTAGTAAGGTAACTGACGTTGTTTAACTAGTATGTGAATTCAATACGTTGACTACTTTGGACCAGCTATTAGACAGTCTCATTGTAGTCAATAAGGGTCAATTGACCCCCTGCTTAGGACCAGCACGTGTTAAAATAACTAGTCACGTATCTATTGCAGTAACTAGTTCCCACCCTAAATGATGGGTAAAATCAATAGTTCGGGACTGTCTCCTAGAACTGCTGGGATAGCATTAAGTCAATAGTCTCTTTAGTGTCTCTTAGTAACCTATAGTGAAGTCACTTCAAACGTTTATTTTGTACTGCCTTTTAGTAAGTAGTTATTTTACCCACCAGAAGCAAGCTATTGGAGAGTTTTCCGAGGAAGGTTTGTTTAGCACCCGTGCATGTTAAAATAACTAGTTATGTAGCTGATCAAGTAACCAGGTAGGTAGCTAGTAAGGTAGCTGACGCTATGTGATAGGTGTGAGAATCCAATGCGTTGACCACTTTGAACCAGCTATCAGACGCTCTCATTGTAATCAAGCACGTGTTAAATTAACTAGTCACGTAGCTAGTTATGTAACTAGTTGTCACTCTAAATAATAAAGACTGTCTCCTAGAACTGCTGGGAAGTTTCGTTTACATTGTTGTATACATATGAATTCATGGATATGGTCTAAATGTTTGTAGCTTGTGAGCTGGAGTTTGATTTTTAGAATAATTTACGCCAAATTGCATTGTATTTGATTGGTGGAGTAATGCAACAATACAAAACATCTTTACATCTGCCCAAGGTATAAAACTCTTGCCATATCATTCGAAACATTCGTACATTTTAATTCCTACTAGAAATGGTGTTGTCTACTTCCCAAAAAATGTATAAATATTAAATAAATATTCATGCAGTATAGTCTCGTATTTACTTACTCGCTCAAACCATATAATTGATTTCATTTAATATTCATTCGATATTTTTTTTACATACAAAATTCATGAATTGAATGAAATCTCCACGCAAATTCCAAAAAAAAAATAAAAAAATACAAAAAATACCCACAAATATAAATGCAAAAAATAAATAAATAAATATGTTTGTACTACCAAAAGAGAATTAACCTTGAAAATTAAACAATATTTTTTGTCTGTATACCTATAAACGTATAATAAGTCTAAATGTTTCATCACCTTAGTGTTTACAAGAAGAAGTTAGTTCGGTTCACAGTTTTGTAAAATTTAACACATTATCACTAATTGCTTGACCTACACTACACAGATAGAGATAATAACGACTATTTTGTTATGGACAAACCAGCACACAACAGTAATAAACATTAACATTTATTTCTGTTATGATGACTACGAAATTGGTCATTTGGATTGATGTCAAACGCCAACTCATTCTGGATTATGGACCATTAATTTCTATTATATTTTGGCGTTTGATTTTTCTTCTCATTTAACAAAAAAAAAAAAAGAGACCAAAAATCGCTTAAATGGTATTTTTGTTGAAATAATTTTACAAATTTTATTCACGTGCTCTGTGTTTAATAAAATTTTAATTAACTTGTATTGCTTAATTGTGGTGGTTTTTTTTTGTGGTATGGTGTTTATTGATATTTTTTTTTTTAAATATTTGTTAAATATTTCCAAATATAATTGTTCAAAGGGGTAAAGAATTATATAATATTTGTCTCACGATTTTTTTTATAATCACACACAAACTATTTTTGTATATAAGTATGTTTGTGGTTTTAAATTCAAATATTTTTAGAGATTTATTAAATAAATAAATAAAAATATAAAATTTTGTCGTGTGTTATTAACCGGAACTGCTTATATTTGGTTTTATTTCATTTAAATGAAACATTCACCCCCTTTTTGGTTGATTATAGGAGAATGCTAGATTAGCTAGTATTAAGTTTATAATTAAATTTTATTATGTCAAATTAGATGTTGTTAAGTAATAATAAAGATACTATCTGTGGAAAAATGAAAGACCTCCAAGAACTTTTGCTATTAAGTTATGAAATCCCAAAGTTGTAGAAAAATACTGAATAACTCCCACCTTCTCTGTCGAGAACTGAACTGTCATAACTTCACTATTATTTAGTAAAAGCTTTGGGCAGCTTAACCATGAAAAGCTTCACTCTTGAACAAAGTATTTTAATTGTGTACTGTATCACTTCGTAAAATTCGAGCAGTTTTTCCTCGTAATCAGGGTCCTTCAGACTATGATAATCGATCTGTTAATTTAAGCCTGTCATAACTTCACATTTATTTTGTAAAAGCTGTGGACAGCTTAACCATCAAAAGCTTCACTCTTGAACAACGTCTTTAAATTGTGAATTTTTTTTTTTTTAATCAAAATGGTGAATATTTTACTATATCACTTCTTAAAATAAGAGCAGTTTTTCCTCGTAGTCATGATAATCGATTTTTTGTGGCTTCACATTAAAGTGATCTTTTGATTTAAGCAAAACGCGGCATTGAGCCACACAGCTCGAGCAGCTTTTTCTCGTAATTAGGCTCCTTCAAATACTATGATAACCGATTTTTTGTGGCCACATATTACAGTGATCTTTCGATTTATGCAAA
The DNA here is from genome assembly GCA_942486065.2 of Calliphora vomitoria. NCBI lineage: Eukaryota > Metazoa > Arthropoda > Insecta > Diptera > Calliphoridae > Calliphora > Calliphora vomitoria. The sequence continues at coordinate 18,806,314 of OW818029.2, forward strand.
AATCCGAGCAGTTTTTCCTCGTAATCATGATAATAGATCTTTTGTGGCTACACATGACAGTGATCTTTTGATTAAAGCAAAACGTCACATTGAGCCACACAGTTCGAGCAACTTTTCCTTGTGATCAGGAGATCACGATCACCAATTTTTTGTGGCCACACATCACAATGATATTTTGTTTCAACAAGACGGCGTCATGAACCATACAGCCGGCCAAACAGTTCAATTGTTTCACGAGAAATTTTCAGGTCGCGTTATTTCGCAGATTGACGTGTCACTTAGCAGCCCCATTCTTGTAATTTAAAACCACAAACAACTGCATTGAAGAGATAAGCAAAGGGTTTTTTCAAAATGTAGTTAAAAATTTTGTGAAAAGAGCGAACGTCTGCCGAAGTGCTAGTGGTGGAAATTTTCCCGAAATTAAATTCAATTATCTATTAACATATACTCAAAAGAGCCTCATATAACTTTAGACACAACTCTTGATGGTTTAGGTCTAAAATTTAAGGCATTAAAGGCAGAAATTTTGTTTAAATCATTCAAAATAAACGTAATATATTTCGATAAATGTCTTAAACCAGTGGTCGGCATTCATAGCTACCAGGGGCTGAACATGATCGGTGATTTACCAGTGAAAAACATCAGTTCATCAATATCTAATTCGAAATAAAAATCACAATAAATAGCTGCTGAGAATGCAACATGTTCTCTATATACCGACTACTGATTTAAGCATTACAAAATAATCCTTTTAAACTGACTCTAAAAATACTGTAATAACTTTAATATCCATAAAACTGCAGTTGCTTCAATTTGAAGATTCGAATTTACAGCCTTAAATAACTTTAGACCAGTGTCGCCCAAGATCAGAATTCCCTAGCACGCGTAATAGGGCAAGAAAATTCTGCTGACGTTACTTTGATACACATACACTATAAGCTTACTTGTGTGTTTTCTTATAATGATCATGTGTTTGTTGCTTTGTTTTCATCTCAGAGAACAAAATTTGTAAACCCTTAACCTTTGTGAGAAGGGTAAATATAAATCTGTCATTCCATTTGTAATTTCCACAATATAATTTTCCGACCCTATAAAGTATATATATTCTGAATCCTTATAGATAGCGGAGTCGATTTAGCCATGTCCGTCTGTCTGTCTGTCTATCTGTTGAAATCAATTTTCTGAAGACCCCAGATAACTTCGGGATCCAAATCTTCACTAATTCTGTCAGACATGCTTTCGAGAAGTTTCCTATTTAAAATCAGCAAAATCCGTCCATAAATATCCGTCCATAATAATTTTTGGCCTATTTTTGATCTATATCTCGATGACTAAGTCACAAATATAGACAATATGGATATCTAATGATAGATATTTCAAAGTCCATTGCAACGATGTACAAAAGGCTATACAAAGTTGGACATACAATGGGTCAAAATCGGGAAAAATATTTTTTAACCCGAATTTTTTTTTCACAAAAAAATTTCTTTTGTCATACTTTTCTTCACTAATAAATTAAATTTTTTTTTTTAAAAATTGGAAAAAACTTTTAATAACAATTTTGAAAAAAAAAATTTTTTTTTAAATTTTATTTTAAAACATAATTTGGTGAAGGGTATATAAGATTCGGCACAGCCGAATATAGCTCTCTTACTTGTTTTCTTTCAGTTTCTCAGTGTACGACATTCATATCCCAGCAGTTCTAGGAGACAGTCCCGAACTAATGATTATACCCATCATTTAGGGTGGGAACTAGTTACTTCAATAACTACGTGACTAGTTATTTTAACACGTGCATGTCCTAAGCATCCTTTTTGACTACCATGAGACTGTCTAATAGCTGGTCCAAAGTAATCAACGCATTGGATTCACATACTGATGAAATAGCGTCAGCTACCTTACTAGCTACTTAACTGGTAACTTGATCGGCTACATAACTAGTTATTTTAACATGTACGAGTGCTAATTGACCTCAAATAGTCAGCTAAAAGACATATCATAGTCAGTCCAATAAACGATAGCTTGTAAACAAACCTTTCTTCGACAACTCTCCAATGGATTGCTTCTGATGGAAAAAATAAGTATTTTCTAAAGTGCAGTACAAAATAAACATTTAGAGTGACTTCTCTATAGGTTACTAAGAGACATTAAAGTGACTATTGACTTCATGCAATTTTACATGGGATATCAGTTTACTTAAGCAAAAATTTAAATTAACTGTATGAGAATTATATCAATACAATTTGAACCAGTTTGAACGAATTATCACACAACACGTTTAAAGTGACTACACTCTAGATTACTTGGAGACACTTAAGTGACAATTGTCTTCACGCTAGATTACCTGGGATGTATAATGTAACCAATTGTCTAATGTCTGCACTACAAAGAGCACATACAAATGACTAAAATATATAAATTGGAGTCAGCCAAATGATAAGACAAGGGATACACTGACTACTTGCCTAACTGCTGGGATGTTGAGTTGATTTTTATTCTCCGCTGTTTTACCAACACAACCAAAGCTTTGATGGTATGTGTTTGGGCACCACTGCTTTAGACACAACTTTCGATGACTCAAGTCCAAAACCTTAAGCATTTATTTCCATATTTGAACATCAGGCATTTAAAACAGAAAATTAGTTTAATGCAACATTGCAATTTATTTTGTATTGGTCTGATTGTGCTCAACACTGATATAAACCAATGGTCGGCATGCATAGCCAGCAGGGGCCGACCTTCATTGATCATTTAGCTGTAAATAACACGAATATTAACGAAGTTCATAAAAACTATATAATAAGGAATGAAAATCATAATAAATAGCTGTGGAAATTACAACAGAGAATGATAGTGTTCTTTATATGCCGATCACTGATTTAGTAATTACAAAATTACATATAGGACCGTTGTACAATAGATTTTATAAATTTAGACAAACTTATTTACACATTTAAAGCTAAAATATATTGTATAAAATTTAATTAACATAAATTAATTATTTTTGTTGTTTTCTTGTTATTCTTATGTAGATCCCCGGACGAAGGATTGGCCCATGATGTCATCACCATTTCCCACATTAGCTGTATGCCTCACATATGTTTACTTAGTCAAGGTAAGAAAAAGATTTAATAAATTTATTGTTATAAATTGGCTGTAAATAATCTATGTATATTAGGCTGGCCCAAAACCAATTAAAATTAAATTTTAATTTCTCAACATTCTTCGAAGGATAACATAATTTCATTATATTGATAAACCAAATTAATGAATTAATTCTTTTATTTTTGCCTACACTTTAGGTGATCGGACCAAGATTAATGGAAAATCGCAAACCATTCCGTTTACAAAACACATTAATTTTATACAATGCAGTACAAGTGATATTTAGCGCCTGGATATTCTATGAGGTATGTTTTTGGTACTCCCTGTTTTTTTGTATTTTTGTTGTTTGTTTTTTCAAACACAAGTGAGCACCTATTTAACACTCTAACAAAAATAAATTATTTTATAAAAAAGTTTACAGCAGCAATGTGGGTCCAATTCCAAGAAAAAGATCAATAAACAACTTAAAATATATATAGACACTCAAGTCACTTAGTCAAATCATCTCTTATGTTTCTAAAAAAAAAAAAACATAAGTACATATGTATGTCATTTGTTATTTGTTGTCATTATGAAATAGTATTAATTTTGAATACGTTTTCAGCAATATGTGGCTATTATGTTTTTCATTTCTCCATTTATTTGCTTTAAAATATTTCATATTTATACCCTACACCACCATAGTCAGAATCACTTGCTGAGTCGATTAAACAATGTCCGTCCGGCTGGTACAGTTCGTAATTTTAAAGATATTTCGATAAAATTTGGTACATATAAGGACCAAGCCTATTGAAACTGGCTGAAATCGGTCCATTATTTCACCTAGACCCCATACAAATGTCCTCCCGAAATTTGACTTTAGCGGTCATAAATGTTTAATTTATATAGGCATCTACACAAGTTTTTCTCCAAATAAGTTTTATATATACGGAATTCATGTCACCAAATTTTATTATGATCGGTCCATAATTACTCATAGCTTCCATATAAAGCCTGCTTCCGATAATCATTTTAACGAGCATAAATCTCCTAAAAATGTTGGTATACACATAAAATTCAACCAAAAAAAAAATATCTTTCATATAGTTATAAATCACTCGAGCTAATTTCATGGCAATCGGTCCATAATTTGTCATAGTGCCCATATAAGGCCCACCACTTCCGAAAATCACTCACGAATAAAAATTTTTTATATTTTTGAAATATTGAAACAAAAATGTTTTTGTTCATTTACTTAGTGTAGGGTATTATATGATCGGGCTTGACCGACCATACTTTCTTATGTGTTTTCTATGTTTTTTTTATTATTTTTTAGAGTCCAATTATTACGTAGAATTATTTGTTTTTGTTTTTGTTTTTTTTCTAAAAGTTTAAGTTGTAATATTTTTCTAGTGTTTAATGGGAGGCTGGTGGGGTCATTACAGCTTTACATGCCAGCCCGTGGAATATAATGATCATCCTCGTACCAAGCGAGTAAGTTTTGCAGATTTAGCAGACTAAATACAGTTTAACAAAAAAATAAAAAAAAAATAAAATTAAAAAAAAAATATTTGAAAATTCTACATACTACAGTCTGAGCACTCTCGAAAGCAAAATACTTAAATTTTAAGTTATAAGAAAAAAAAAAATCTATAAAAAATAGCTGGGTTTAAATTAAACAACTAATTGCTGAACTTTGTTAAGTATTTAGCTTTGATAATTGTCAAATTTGAAAACGTTTGTCCTCTAGTCCTGCACCTTCATTCCCTTCCTTTTCGTATTTTACAGCTTTTTAGTAATAATTAAACTTTTAAAAGCTACATATTAACCCTTGCAGCAAAGCTTTTTTGTGGGAAAATTTTAATCCTAATAAATAAATCATTACTTTTGCAGCTTAAACAATTGCCACTATGTACATAAATCTTTTTTAATTTCATGTTTAGTTTTGTTTTACATCTTCAACTTATTTGTGCACATATTTTTTTTTTTTTTAATATAATTTCACTCATTTGTAATTTTTGCTTCATTTTTTTGAATTTAATAAAATAAGTTTATAATTTAATTAAGTATGTTTTCATTTCTTAATGTAAAACTCTCATTAATCTTTTCCATAAAGCTAAATTTGTAATCAAATACTAAGTAGTAGTTAGTAGATTTAACCATAACAAAGTTATAAATCATAAACCTAAAAACATTAATACCCAAACTATAAAGAACTTTATGCAATAAGCATTTAAAAAAAACGTTCATTCTTGAATTTCATCCGTTTTAAACAATTTTTTAAGTTCAAGTTAATTTCAAAGATTGCTGGCAAAGAGAAAGTGATCGCCACCAGGGACCGAACATGATCGACTATTTACCTATAAACAGCACGAATTCCTTAAATTTCATCCGTTTGAGCCAATTTTGTAAGTCGGAGTTAATTCCAAAACAGTAGTTTTAAAAATATTAATTCGATGAGAGCGAGTTCTTCAAAGATTGCTGGCAAACAGAAAGTGATCGCCACCAGGGGCCGAACCTCACGAATTCCTTAAATTTCATCCGTTTGAGCCAATTTTGTAAGTCGGAGTTAATTCCAAAACAGGAGTTTTAAACATATTAATTCGATGAGAGAGAGTTCTTCAAAGATTGCTGGCGAACAGAAAGTGATCGCCATAAGGGGCCGAACATGATGGGTTATTTCCCTATAAACAGCACGAATTCCTTCAATTTCATCCGTTTGAAACAATTTTTTAAGTCCGAGTTGATTCCAAAACAGGTTTAAACATATTAATTCGATGAGAAAGAAATAGAGTTCAACAAAGATAGCTGAACTAAAAGTGGTGTATTATTCCGAATTGCCGGTTCTAAATCAGTGATCGGCACTTGTAGCCACTAGAGGGAAAACATGATCGGTTATTTTCCAGCACGAATTCTAAAGAAGTTCATAAAAATTATGAAATAAGAGATCAAAATCGCATTTAATCGCTGGTAAGATTACAACAGAGAATATAACCTCTCTGTGCCGACCACTAATCTAAGGCCACGATTTCCAAAGAATACTATAAATTCGCCATTTGTCTCATGTGTGGCAATATAATGAAGTACACAATCAGGACCAAATAACGGTTAACCTAACGATTACTACGATTAGAGAGAGTACCCAAGGACTTGTAGAAAATACACTAATACCCCGGTTTGCGTCGCTAATTGGGATCGAAAGACAGAACGCAACACAATTTTCCATACATTTGTATTGATTTGAATTTAATTGGTTCTAAAATTATAATTTTAGCTGAAAAAATAGAATTTTCAATAAAAAAAATACCATATTGTTACGTTTTTACCTTTTAAAAACGTGGGTTTAGTGGTTTAAAATTGTAACAACTCTTTATTTATTTAGAATGCACAACAACAACAGAATCAAATAGTCACTCAGTATCTTTATACAGGTTTATCAATTCGCAGAAATGCACACACACTCTATTACGTACAACCTTAAATGCACAAGACAGTTGATGTTAACTCTAACAGTGCCAATGATAAACTCAACTCATGACCGCAGCCTCTGCCACTATTTATACACGCACTGCCATCTCTCGGGACTTGAATGTTCGAATTCCAGAGCCTTCGATGTCATTGCCAGCAGCCCAAACACCTAGTGCTGCCATACTTACGAACAATGCCAATAACCGCAATGCTACTGATGGACGTGCCTTCAAACATGATGAATGCTGCAGGGAGTCTTTACAGACCTTTAAATTCAAATCGACATTGCACATTCGTAACAATATTAACGACGCAAATCGAAGCACTAACAACGCAACTTTGAAGCCATGCGACGGAAACTAAAGCAAAAACGATGCAACATCGAAATCACAGAAATTTTAAAAAGTCGCGACTTCAAAACGACGCAGAACGAAGCGACGCAAACCGGTGTATAAGTGTAAATGATGGTGCAGCATTTTTCAAAGCAGGATGCCGTTACATCTTATTTTAACGAAGTAACATATGAAAGTTTGCTTCAAAGAACTGGATTTGAATCGACTGGAAAGACTTATACGACTTACTATAGCGATTACTTACCAATTTGTAAACGTGGCTGCCGTGGACAATTTGAAGTTTTGAGATAGTGAAATTTTAAAATTTTTAAGACCACTTCTTAATTTTTGGAGATTTCAGAAATAAATTTTATAAATAATCTTACTGCCGTTTAGTCATAGGATCATAAACGCAGATTCATGTGGAGACGCCTCTGTCATAGGCTCATAAAATCAGATCCATTATGTGACGCCTGTCATGATCCTATAGCTTACATTTCGGAATTCCTGGTCTTATTTTCTATGATTAAAAAATTAAGTTCAAACTAAGAAATTATCAGATATTTATCTCTTTATAATACAATTTTTATTTTGAAAATTGCTATCGTGATTTTCCCATCAACTTTTCATTCACAATAGTTGATTTTGTTCGTAACAGCTGTTTATTGTTTACAAAATTCCATCTAAAAATTTAACAACATGGGGAATTTTTTCATGTAAACAAAGTTGATGAACGAAAAATGGGAAAAAGGAACATATTTAACGAGAAATATTGATTTCATTATAAATCAAGGATTTTAAAATGAATACTTAGGTAAAAGAAAAAAAATAATGCTTTATGGAAAAGATCTTCTAAGAAAACTAGTCTTTAAACAGTTTTATGCATATGTAAATTTTTTTGCTTTTTTTTTTTTTTTTTGCTTAATAAATCAAAAATTCATTTGTAAGTTATGTGTAATTTATTAATTTATGTAATTTTTAGTGTATTTTTGGATAAAAACCATTAAAATAATGGCCAAAATTCATAACTGGCTCTTATTAACACAGTACTCAAGGAAATTTATAGTCTATGTGAAACTATATTGTGTCATCAACATGTTGATTTTATCATATGTAGAACATTGTTGTTTCTTTTGTTTTTATTTTTTGTGTGTAGTTGTATGTAAAATCACGCCAAAAGAGAAATATGTATGTGTGCAAAAAAAAAAAAAAATAATAATGAAAAATATTGAAATTTTCAACTGGACCTGGAGTTGCTGATCTTCAAAGAAATCCCCATTGCTAAAAAAAAAAAAAAAAACCGAAAAAATTATACGATTCTCTCACAACTTCTGAGTATTACATATTCTCTTTTAATTTTTACATTTTCAGCTTGGTATATCCGGTTGGCTGACAGGACACTATAGCTTCCGGTGTCAGCCGGTTGAGTATAATAATAACCCTAGAACAATAAGGGTATGTGTTAACCACCACCACCACCACCACCACCACAGCAAACTTATTAATTGCAATTAAATAAACAAACTCCATGTTAAATAACAATTAAATGTTTTTTTTGTTCGTTAGAGTATTTCAAAAAAAAAAAAAAAAAAAAAAAAAACATAAAATAATTTGAAAAATGTCTAGAATTGTCTTCAAACGTTTTTCAAATAATTTTCTTAATGTTTTGTTGTTTCGTTTCGTTTGGTTTCTATCTTCCCTTCTCTGTGTATTCTGTGTTTTGATATTATTTTCCGTATTTTATTTTTTTATTTATTGTTGTTTTGATCCACTAACTTTGCATTTGTATTGACTTGTTACTAATCAATGTATTTTTAATATAAAACTAATTGAATGTTTATTTTTTTTTATTAAAGCCACCAATAATTTATTATTTTGTTTAAAAACTAACATGAGGTTAAATTTTAATTAATTATTGGTTTGAATTTAAATTTATGTTGAAAAAAAAAAAATCTGTTTATTTCGAGAGAGCTACAGTTTGTTTAAAAAAAAAAAAAACATATTGTGAATTTTATTTTGTATGCAAATTTAAAACAGGATTAAGGTCAAAAGAATACTTATGTACTTTATTTATATTATTTTGTTTTTCTAAAAAGAATTCTGTTTATACAATATTTATTTGCATGAATTTGTTTAAATAATTACACAAATAAATCTATCATATTTTTTTTTTAAGAGAAGTAAAAGTTTAGCACTAAGTATGTATCATTTTAAAAGCTCATTAAGCTTTAATGAAATTAAACAAAGAACTTTTAAACATTTATAAACGTATATGTTTTTAAGGTCTTTAAAGTTCATTAAACTTTTAATTTAAAAGCTTTTTAAATTGTTAACCAATTTAAAAGTAATTAAACATTCAGAATACGTTACGCTTTCTAAAGTTTTTATACTTTCAAAAGTTTTTGAACTTTAAATTTTTTTTTAATTCAATAAAAGCATTTTGTTTAGCAAAAAAGGAAAATATAAAATCACTGTATAGTTTTATTTGTATAATATCTTTAGCTTTCCTAAGGTTTTTGGGAAAGAGTTTCTTAATGATCTAGAATCAGCAACCAGGAACTAGCTTATGTCCCAACAATAAATTTCAGTGAATTTATTGAGTTATATTAAAAAAAGAAAGCTCATTGTTAACAAAAAACTTTTAAACATATATTCTGGTTGCCTAAATATGTTTGAATGATTTTTTTTAACTTTCAAAAGCTTTTAATTCTTCAAACTCGTTTAAACTTTCAAAAGCTTTTAAACTTAAAATATATAGAAGCTTTATATTTTGTCAATGCTTTTAAATCTTCAACAGCCTTTAAAGAGTTGAAACTTTTTAAAACTTAAAAGACCTTTATAAGTTTTAAAATTTTAAACTTGTTTAATCTTTGTAAAGTTTTAATTGTCTTAAAGTTTCTAGTTAAACATTTTATTAAGAAAAAAACTAGTGCTTTATTTTCACTTCACTATTATGATATAAAATATTCAAAATTCCTAAAATATTAATTCAAATTTTACAATTTATTTTATCTTAACAACAAAAAAAAAAAAGATGGTTCATGCTTGTTGGTGGTATTACTTCTCAAAATTCACTGAGTTCATGGACACGGTAAGTTTGAAAGCTTTTATACTTATACTGTTCACATTAAGAAAACTATTTTTTCAACCTCTGGGTGGTTATTTTGTGAAAGAAAATCATTCGAATTTATATAAGTAATTTATACAAGATTATTCAAAAAAAGCTTTCTTTCGAATGAAATTACAAAATAACCTCCCTGAAGGGTATTTTTTTCTGGTCGTAATGATATACTGGCACTTAAACAGACAGTAAATCGTTGAAAAAAGACTTTGAGAGAACTGAACTAAAAGAATTTTCGTAATTTTTATAGATATTCTTTGTTTTGCGCAAAAAACAAAGTCAAATCACCACACTCCACGTTATTCATCACGGCTGTATGCCCATGTCTGTTTGGTTCGGTGTAAAATTCACACCCGGCGGTCACAGTACCTTCTTCGGTTTGCTCAATACCTTTGTACATATTATTATGTATACCTACTATATGTTCTCCGCTATGGGTCCTCAATATCAGAAATTTTTGTGGTGGAAAAAGTATTTGACAACATTGCAAATGGTAAGTAAAAGAAATTGAATTCAATACTCATTTAATCTGTAACTACATATTTCTTATATTATCTCTTCAAATGTTTTTTCTTTTCTTTCTACTTTCTAGGTCCAATTTATTGCCATCATGGTACATGCCTTCCAATTACTCTTCATCGATTGCAATTATCCTAAGGCCTTTGTCTGGTGGATCGGTATGCATGCTGTCATGTTCTTCTTCTTATTCAACGAATTCTACAAAGAAGCCTACAAGGGCCGCAAATCGGTAAGTACTTACTTAGTACAACAAAATAACAATATATTCATAATTTACTTTCATTTTTTTAATAGTTTTATTTTAATATATTTGCATTATTAAATTCTAAACAAAATACTAAAGAGTGTTTTCTAAACACTAAAAAAAACTCTATCATTTCATGAAAATAATAATTGTAGAAATGTTGGTTGGAGGAAAAAGTAGTTTCGTTAGACATCATTATCAATGTAGCTATATGTAAAGTAGTTTTGTTTTAAGTTACAAAATTCGAATTAATTAATTCAATTTGTGCTTAATTCACTATAATCTTAATTCGGTTAGTCATTAATTCCATAAATCCATTCTCAACATTTAATTATTTAGCTTCATTCAAAGGCTTTTATTTAAATAGAATTCATTCCTTGTTAAAGTAATCATTATGAAATTAATTCATAATGGAATTCATTCAACTTTTGAATGATTCAATTATTGAATAAAATTAAAATATGTTTTCCCCATTCAGTTTTGTGTTTTTTTACAAAATGTATAGAAACAAATCGGCTTAAGCCTTTTTGTAATAGATTTGAATTGAAGTAAAAGTTAATTATTCAATACATGTTTAAAGCTATTTTGTAATAAATTCGAATTAAAGAAAATGTGTTTGATTCAATAAGGAAAATAATTAATTCTCAAAGGAGTTAATTCAATAAATTTAATGTAAAATTAATTAATGAAAATGCTACTCAAAAATTTACTATTTTTACAAAATCTTGGTAACAATTAAGTTGTCTATCAATTCCAATAAATATGTTTATTATAAATTTTGACTTTGATTATTTCACTTTGTATTAGTTTGGAGTTTATTAGAAAAAATTTTTTTAACAATAGTTATTTGCGAAAAACAAATTAAAGTCAGGGTAAGAACACACATTTCAAAAGTGAAACGAATGTTCAATAGCCATTTGAATTTAACGGTCCGCAACGACTGCCTGCAACATTCATCATGTTTATAAACACGCCCATCAGTAGAAGCTTCTACTTATCAACAATGTTGATAGCATGCGGTTATTAGCATTGTTTGTAAGTATGGCAACACTGCATGTTTAAGCTGCTAACATTAACATCGAAAGCTCTAGAATTCGAATGTACTAGTATGTCTGTTAAGAGCATTGTAGAAGATTCCCGATAGATGGCGCGTGTATAAATAGTGGCAGAGCTGGCAGTCGTGAGTTGAGTTGATTATTGGCGCTGTTAGAGATAACATCAACTGTCGTGTACATTTGAGCTTGTCGCTATAAAGTGTGTGTGCAATTCTGCGAATTAATAAACGTGCAAAAAGACACTGAGTGACTATTTGAATTGTTGTTGGTGTACATTTTAAATAAATAAGGAGTTGTTATAAATTTTAAACTACTAAAACTGCATTTTATTTGCAATCAAAAGTATCCGGTTTATTTAAAGGAAATAAACCCACGTTTTTAAAAGGTAAAAACGTAACAATATTTTAAAAGTATAAGAGATAACTTAGATAAATAAACAGATTTTCTTTATTTTCCTATTTGAAATCTGTCCCTATTTGTACATGTTATGAGCTTTACAAAGTTTTTACACCCTGAATCTCATCATGTATTCTAACAGGGTGTTCACAAATTTTATTTTCTGAAAGCTTATGTCGTGCTCTGTGATTTGTTCGTACAATCGTACTAGTAATTAATAAAATATTGTTACATTTTTACCTTTTAAAAACGGGGTTTATTTCCATTAAATAAGACAGATACTTTTGATTACAAATAAAAAAGCAGTTTACATATTTAGAATGTACAACAACAACAGCATTAAGTAGTCACTCAGTGTCTTTATACACGTTTATCAATTCGCAGAAATACGCACACACACACTTCATAATGTACAAGTGTACACGTACAAGACAGTTGATGTTAACTCTAACAGCGCCTATGATAAACTCAACTCACGACTGCCACCTCTGCCACTATTTATACACACGCCATCTATCGTGAATCTTCTACAATGATCTCAACGGACAAACTAGTACATTCGAATTCTAGAGCTTTCGATGTTAATGTTAGCAGCTTAAACATTTAGTGTTGCCATACTTACAAACAATGCTAACAACCGCTTGCTACTGATGGACGTGTTTATAAACATGATGAATATTGCTGGCAGTCGTTACAGACCGTTAAATTCAAATCGTTATTGCACATTCGTAACAATATGAACCCTTCAAAATGACATAAGTTATTAAAAAGAAAAACCGCTTTCAAAGTATATGCCATTGTAAATCCTGCATTTTTAAGTCATAAATCGGGAGAATTCAAAACATATATAGCCTGCTTTTCTTTTTTTTTTTTTGCATAATTAAATAAAAAAATATTCAAATTTTTTAAATCAAAACGCATTAAGGGATTTATTTAAACTTATTTATATATGAAATTACTTTTCCCTCACACAACATTTCAAAACTAAACGCTTTTTTACCCCCTAAAAATATACCTTGGTTTGTTTTTTGATGTTTTCCTAAAATATGTTGGCCTTCGGTTCTCACCCTTCGTAAACTGGATAAAAAAGTAAATCCAAATGTTTAAAATTTACTTGACTTAAACCTGATTTGTTTAATTTTTTTCCATATTCATACAAGTTAGCGAGTTACCAGACAGTTAATGTACTAAACATCATAAATATGGTCAAAACTAAGTCCAAGGTATATTCTTAGGGGGTGACGAAAACATTTAGTTCCTCTCCATATACAATCACATGCTAAAAGATACTTACATATACACATCTAGAACACAATTTTAAAACTGCAAAGATTTCTAAATCCTAACAAATTTTCATTAACTCTAAAAAACTATTTTTCTACTACATAAACTCATACTAGCTTCTTCTACAACTTCTTATTTTCTCCTATTTCCCAAAAAACCCAACAAAATATCCTTACTTATTGAACATTCCTAAAAGACTGACAGACAGACCGCTTACCAACTGAACATTGCAACTTCCCCTATTGCTATCAATGTCATCAATAATATTCCCACGTTATTTTACATCAACTATAGTTTCCCCATTTAAAGCAAAAACCCAAAAGCCATTTAAAACACTTGTCGCAACATAAATCCGGCCTGTGGTAATGAAATCAAAAGTAAAAGAAAACAAAAAAAGAAAAAAAAAACTCAAATAATGAAAAGTAAACTTTGTAAACGAACTGAAATTCCAAATATGTATGTTTGTAAGGCCAACAGAGGCAGCAGCAGTTAAAAAAAATGCTTCAATTATATCATACATAAATAAAGGTAGACCTGAAGACAGACACACACTTCAGACATAAAGAAAGAAAGACATGTTAAACAAAACTCTTACTTATTAGCTGTAGCAGCTTAGTAGCCAAGTGGAAGACTGACTGACTTACTGACTGGCTTTCATTTTTTTTTTATTTTTTTTTCATAAAACAAGCCGCTTAACAAAAATGTTGCACCTTCTTTTTTTTCATTCATTTTCTATTACATTATTTGTCTTCCTTCATTTCGTTTGCTTAACTCATGTGTAGTTGTAGTTGATTGTTGTTGCTAAAATTTTATGATCGTAACAAATTTCTGTTTGTTGTATTTATGTCTGTCTGTCTGTCCCCTGTTTCAGTGCTTATTTTGTTTGCTGTCTTGGTTGTACAAAATTTGTGTACTCCCAAAAGACAAGAAACCATCATTGTTAAACAAAAAATTCATTGACATTGCTTTGTCAACATAACTAGCAACTGCCAAACATACTTCATTATTATAGCAGTAGTCATCATGATCATTATTATTATTATTACTATTATTATCACTGTTAACACGTTATTGTAACACAAATCCAAAAAATACTATGTAATCGTTTTAAACCAACCAACCAACCAACCAACCAACCAACAGACAGTAAATGCTTTCTTTAAAAGGGGTTTAAGTAGGTCTATAGGTATGTATGTTAGCTACACATTACATAAAATTAGTTTATAGGCAGTTATGTTTATGGGAAAATTTCAATTGCAGAAATGTACAATTGCCAGTAGTCAGTGTCAGTGTCAGTAGAAATATTAGCTGTTCATTGTCAATAAGTAAAAGCTAAATGAAATGTCGCTACAAACTGTCACTGCTACAATACAATTGATTCAATAAAACACTGATTTCTAAAAAGATCAGCTGTTTTCTGAAACTTACCCTGCCACTGACTTCGCTCAATTATAATTTGGAATTAAAAACCTTCCTTCATACAAATTTTGATATACTTTTGATTTTAAATTAAATCTGTCAAAATTGAGTAAAATCCAAATAATTCAAAATAATTGTTTATCATTTTACCCCCTAATCATATTCCACACACTGTATACTACACGTTTGGAATGTTGCGCATGCTTATTAAAATAACCAAACAAACACCCATTGATTGCAATGCAACAACCATTAGTTCCAACAACAACAAAAAATAAATCACTTTAATAAAAATACAATAATAGCTTGACTATATTTTTGTGTAGAAATAAATTTGTTTTGTCTACTTTTTCAAATACAATTCGTATTAGGCAAGAAAACAAGTGAAAGTTAAGCTAAAACAAAATCATGGATAATAATTCAATACAACATAAAAAAGATCTAGAAGACAACAGCAACAAAGTTAGAATGATATATCTAGCTAAATCGAATCTGTTTCAGAAATCCGAATTTTTGTCCATAAATTATCTGGACTCTTTGGAAAATCGATCGATTTCAACATACAGAAATAGCATAGCATTCAAACGTGCAGCGCAGGCTCCAAAATGGCAAATTACCAGTATAAATCGTAATTTTTTACAGAAAAAATCATAGTTTTTCGTCAAACTATCTATCCATGTATTGCGAAGAAATCTTTTTAAGAGAGAAATAAGGCCTGGAAATATAGAAATATTAATTCGATTCGAAAGAAAACATTTTCGAATGATTTTCTTTGCGTATTACACAATAACCCCCCTGATATACATAGAAGCGTTACTGAGAGACAAACAATCTAAAGGCCAATAGTACAACTTACCTCTAAGATTGTAATAGTAAAAGGTAACTTTAAGTAATAGAAAAAGGTTGCTTTAAAGTTAACTTTTACTATTGGGAAGATAAAGTCAGGTTGTAATAATGGCTCTAAGTCTGTTGTCAAAAACCTAAGTCTTGCAACAACAAAATACATGTAAAATTTACATTGTAAATCATTGATGGTCATTTCATAGCACAATTTTGCAAGCTAACCACACTGAGACAGCGACGAATGAACATGCTAAGCGGGTGTATTGCTATTTTTACATTTTTAAGGCTTTTAAGGCTTTATTATAAACCAATAAAGCCTTAAAAATATTGACACCTTTTATTTAGTTTACTAAACTTTTCTCTCAGTGGAGCTCTCTTTCGCTCACCAACACAAATACAGTTTTAGCTTTGGGCATCTCTGAATGTAAATCAATGTATTTTGTTGTTGTGTCAGCCATAAATTTAGGTAGAGAGTAATTATTTTTACTCTCAGTTACTCCACTAGTTCTACCCTAAAAATTCGATCATATTTAACGAACGATATAATCCCATATCATACTACACCACGTTGGCCAAATTTGAGGTTATGAATTAAATTGGCTTAAAAGCATAATTTTTTAGACAATTTCAGTTTAATTGATACGTAAAGTAGAAATATGGGAATTAATAAAATGTCTCAGATGTCCTCTCTTTTCACAAAATGTTGTACCATATTTGGTAATAACGTTTCGCTTATCTCATCAAAGCAGCGCTGAATTTCATCTGGTCTTTCAAAGGGCTTCACAGAAAATATTCCATAGGCGTTTATCACAAAAACGAGGCCGTTTGACGGCTATGTGGCTCCAATTATGGCGAAAATCGTTTAACATGATCTCTGAAGCTTCTCGAATTTTACGAAGTGATACAGTAAAATTTTGACCGTTTTAATAGTAAATTTTCATAATTAAAATTCATTTTTCACGAGTGTTGCGTTCCGTGGTTAAATGTTCCAAGCTTGTTTACTTCATAATCTCAATTTGGACATTTCCTTACAACGAAACGATGTCTCTAATTGTCTGTTATGTTGTACTAATAGGAGTAACGAAAACAAAATTATTATGAGAAAATGTTTAATGAAATTGCCCGACATTCTTGCTTTAAATTCAATAATTAGCATAAACTTATTATTATATCGTAATCATGAGCGATTTTTAGTTCCCCGTTTAGGTTTACTGTATCAAATCTACTACAACCACCTTACATAGACATTAAACGTAAATGCCTAAAAGTAGGCAATCGTTATTTTGCGTTAAATTTATATTTACTGTAACGTTACACTTTAAACAATTTTACATATAAAACACAAAAATCATTAGTTGTATTTTAGATAAAAATCCTATTGTTTACTGTTTTATTGTAAGTATATATTTATAGTAATAATAATGCAAATATACATAAATTTAACCATTTTAGAATATAGAAATTAATAGTTTAAAATCATACAGTATTTATTTATTAAAAACATAAAATTGTTGTTAACAAAAATCAATTTTCCTTTTTCATGTATTTTCATTTGTGACCTAATTCTGTGCCTGATGCCACTACAACCACAATAAAAAAAAATAAATAAAAACGACAACTAAATGTAACAACATTTTGTAATAACCCTAAAAATCAAACAATCATTAAATGCGCGCTTAAATGTAACCAATAATTAAACAAACAAACAAACAATTCCTGTGACAATTGCTCCTTGCTTTTATACATATATTTTTTCTGTGTGTAACCGAAATGAATTTGTGAAAAATAATGGAAAACTGGAAAAACTATATGTATATATAGCAATACAAGAACTTATTAATGTTCTTTTTACAGCGTCCTGAAAAGGATTATAAGCTCATAACCAATGGCCATGCCAATGGTAATGATGATGATGACAACAATAGCAAACATATGAATGGTCATGCTGTTAATGGTAAGATCAATGGCCTCAAAAATGGCACAACAGTGACAGCAAATGGCGGAGTCACAAGTGCGAATGGTTCAATGAATGGTAGTGCGTACAAAAATGGCGCCGTGCTGGCTAATGGCGTCGCTAACGGTCATAGCGATTTGACGCAAAGAAAAGTTAAATAATATAAACCCAAAACAACGAAACAACGTAAAATACACAAGAAAAAATTGGATATTTAAAATAAATTTTGGAACATTAGTTTTCTTCTAAATATGTATCTAAAAACTCTAACTTTGTTTCCAAATAAATATTTGTTTTTAGACAAATTTTCTTTTTGCAATAATTTAATTAAAATTTAATTAAACCAAAACCCCAAATTGATTACTGCTAAGCTATTGCTTTCAAGTCAAACCAAACTGTAAATTATGAGAGTTGTATTCAAAGTTTAGAAATTAATATACAAGAAAAATATTGAAAAAAAAAACAAACGTTTGTGATGTATTTCTTTAAAAAAAAAAAACAAAAAACAAAAAAATATTAAGTAATAACGAGTTTTTGTAAAGTTTTATAATTATAATAGTTCCATACTTTATTTTTCTATATTTTTTCTTTAATTATTATTTAATTTTTTTTTTTCTTTCTTTTGGGATCCATTTTATTATTATTGTTTAAGTTTCATTTTATACAATGTTATATAAATGTATGTATACAAAGTTATTTTTTTTTTTTTGTTAAATTTTCTATAAAAAAATAACCTAAACATTTTCTAGCTTTTTATTGAAAATATATATATATATATATATAAAAAATAATTGCTTTAGTTGTACAAATTAATGGATGAAGCAGTAGAAATAATATTGTATAAAAAAATATTAAATATTTAATTAAAAACAAAAAATACTTATACATATTAGACAGCCTTGGGGAAAACATCAAAGATTTTGAGTTGTTTCCGATGTAGTAAAAATAAAATTTAAATTGAATTTATAGAAATCCGTTATATTAATGGAAAACTTTTTCCAAAAGGCTTTCAAGTTCAAAAAATAATAAAATTTTTAGTTTTTGCCTTAAAAAGCGGCCAAAAATAAGGGACATTTCTGCAATCTGTCGTTTAAATTGTAAGGAAGTGAAATTACTCAGTGGCTTTTTTAAAAAAGACTTTTTTGGAAAAAGTACTTTTTTGGAAAAAGTACTTTTTTGGAAAAAGTACTTCTTCTGGTTTTTAAACGTTAATAAAAATAACCAAAAAAAAAAGCGAAAATAGTACTGTTTTCGAAAAGTCATTTATCATTTTCTTTCAATATTTGAATTTAAAATATAATAAATAGCAATTTCATGAAAAACATTTTATATGTTTTTAAAATTAAACTGTTAAACCGAAAAAATACAACATTTTGCAAACAGTATTTTTTGTTTTTTTAAGCGTTTTCAATATTTTCATGGATAAAACAAATTCGTACAAATTCAATTAAATACTTTCTTCAATAGTCTTTTTGAGCAAATATACTTTTTTACCGTATTCAATGTGATAATGTTTTTAAAGAACATTTTAGCAAGGTACTTTTGGGTAAAAGTACTTCTTAAATTGTTTCATAGACTTCTAAATTGCCAATATTTTTAAAAAATACTTATAAAAACCAAAAAAGTACTTTTTCCAAAAAGTACCTTGGTAAAAAGTACTTTTTGAAAAAAGTACTTTTTTTGATTTTTGCAAATATTTTTTTAAATCTATAAAAAAAATTTATTAGAATTCAATTTTGGAAGATTTTTTAAAAAACTTAATTTTTATTTACTTTCTGGAAAAAGTATTTTTTAATTTTTTAATACGTGTACTTTGAAAAACTTACAAATATTCATTAACAGAGTACAAAATAGCCAAAATTTTGAAAAGAAAATGGTTTAAAAATTTGAAAAGTACTTTATTCCAAAAAAAGTACTTTTTATACAAAAAAAAAACTATTTTTTGCCCCATTGAAATATTCATTTTTTCAAAATTCAAAACAAAATTTTTGATCTAAAAGGAAACAACAAAATGACATTTGTTTTCAACATAGGCAGTCTAAAAAATTTATTGCAAAAACAAAAATATATATAAATTTACAAAAGTGAGGTTATTATTATGTAGGTAAAACAAAAAATTATATAAATATTTAAATAATTTTGTAAAAACCATAAAACCACACTAATATTTAAGTTAAAAGTCATGCATAAAATTAAAACAAAACAAAAATTAATAATATTAGTATTTAAAACAAAAAAAAAAAAAAAAACTGATTACAAAAAATGTACGCGAAACTACTACCATTAAACATTAATTAAATTAAACAAAATTATTTTTTCTCATTGACAACACTACCACAAAATTCATGATTAAATTATTAAACAAACAACAAAAAAAAAAATCCCATAATTAAAAATAAATTCAGCAATATTTCGATTAGTAACATTAAAATTAGATAAAAAGAAAATATTCTAAAAAACCGCTTCATTAATTTATTAAAACCAAAATCAAGTGAAAACGATTTAAAAAAAAAAATTCTAAAATTATATATAAAAAACAATATAAAACGTAAATACAACAAAAAAAAAAAAAGAAAAGATAACAAAAATATTTACAAACAAATTATGGAAATTACTAATTGAAAACTAATTTCGAAATTTCAAAAAGTAAAATAAAAATTAAACCAGAAAAAAAAAAACAAAATCCCAAATACATTTATTTAAACACTAAAGGAGAATTGTATTTATTTTTTAAGTTTATTATATTATATGATAATATTATTATTATTAAAATATAAATAAAATATGTAAAACAATACATTATAAATAGTAGTCTGTAAGTTGTAATAGGTCTATAGGTATACAGATTTTGTATGCAAAAAACACAAACAAAAAAAAAATTTCAAAAATAAACAAATGAAAATACAAACGAAATTGCAATTTATTACCAAATTTAATTAAAAATATGGCTAAAAAACAAATTAATATACAAAACAAATCACAACAAAATCCCACAAATCAACAAGTAACTAAACTATTGTAATTTCTTTATTAAAAGAATTAACTGAAAAGAACGAAACCGTAAGTTTTTTGTGTATAAAATTTAAATTTAAAGAACTGGGCGTTAAGGAAGTTGAACTTATTTTTATTTTCAAAAAATTTAAATTTAAAGAACTGGGCGTTAAGGAAGTTGAACTTATTTTTATTTTCAAAATAAAGATTTAAAAAAAAATAAACAAAAAAAAAACTGAAATAAACTACAAATGCATCTATAAGAGAAAAAATATTAAATAAATTGTGTATTTATATTCAATTATAAGAAAAAGAAAATATAGAAAATGGTAAGTTTGTTTTTATCAAAAACGTTAAATTAGTAAAAACACATATCATTAATATTCACTTTGTTGTAATTTTTATACATTTTGTTGAATTTCTTACAACCTACCTTGTAAAACTTTATAATGTGTTAAAGTTTCTTTAAAATATAACGATTACTTTAAATTTCGTCTCAAGCAGTGGCTCCCAAACTATGTTCACGAACTGAGTGCATACTTTGAGGCGTTTTTTATAAGTAAGCAAAAGCCTAACAAAATTTTTTTTTAATGTTTTTTTTTTTAATAATTCTTTGATTTATAAAGCAAATTGTAAGGAAAACTGGATCACACCTTACTATACACATGTTTGCAGCATGCAACTATTTTTATTGCCTTTTGACGCATTTTATTTATTAACAACATTGCAGATGCAATATGAAATCAGCACTTTTTCAACACTTGAACATACATACATATTTATTTTAATTTCTTCATATTTTTTTATATAAAACTGTTTTTAAAAGCAACATTTGCATATGTAACAAACATTTTTATCTAAATTTCAAAAAATATATGTAGGCTTTCTTGTTTTTCAACAAGATAATTTAATGCATGTACTTCATTTTATCGCAATGACAGCATTTTTTTTTTTTTTTGCAATATTTTTCATTTGAAAATTATATTTATTGATTAAACATTGATTTTATTTCATATATCACTCAAGAATTAGCAACACTTTTATTATATTTTTAACGATAATATATATGTACATGTAAATTATACAGAGAAAACCCAACAATACTTCTCAATCCCGCGGCTATTGCGCGAAAATTAAAAAAATTTATCTAAAAAAACATAGTTGTATTGTTGCCTAATAAGGAACGAGTTGTTGGCAAAGTTGTATTTTTAGTTGTTAACCCTTGCTGGATACAAAATTAAGAATAACAACTCATATTATTTACAATTTTTAAATATATAACAACTGAAAGTTAAATTTAACTAAATTGGGTTTAATAATGAATTAATATTAAGATTAGCGACATATTAGAAATTATTGTATTATACTTTAAAACATGTATAAAAAAAATACATTTTAAGAAAGGTTCAATAATAAACATATTACGGATACCAATAATGTTTCTACAAAAAAATTTAAATTATATGAAATATTATACAGGCTCATCAATCATAAACATTTTAGAATGAAAATGTATTTAATTTTTAGTAATTTAAAAGAATACAGAAAATGATAATTATTGTTAGACACACGGCAGAATGTAATGCATTTTCGGGGTTAGCCACGAGCTCATCTTCAGCCGTTTGTGTCGATATTACTATCATTGCACAGTGGTCCAAATGCTCAATCTAGCCGGAAAAAAGTGAATAGCCGTAGCGACATGAAACTTAGTACGTTAATAGATTTCATCAATATAAACAATCTGAGAAAAAATTTTTTTTTTTTTTTTTTTTTTTTTTGAGCATGAATGTGTGTTTTTGTATGTAAATTTTTTCTTTGTAAGTTTGTTTGAACACTATTGACGGCGAAACGGGTGGACCGATTTTCCTGAAATTTTCACACCGTCTTTCTGAATGTGTGGAAGGAATATAAGGCTACCTTTTGTAGTCGGCAAAATGCCACGCCAACCTTAAACATAAAAATACAGCTCCATACTTGTAATGGTCATGTTAAACTCTAAATGAAATCAAAATCGTTGAGGCAAAAAGTGGCAGCTAATTTTTTAAACATTAGAAAGTTAAATCCACATAGATGACGACAACATAAAAACTAAAGCTTAACTCTGTTAAATTACCATTTGAAACTCTAATAGAATTTGGACACTGAACAAAAATTTCACATTTAAAACACATAATTGTACATAATTCCATATTTTTTCTAAACAAAACATATTTTCTGAAAAATTTAAACAGTAATTTTTACTCTTACCTTTGCTATATTAATTACACCAAAACAATTTTTTTGTAATTGTTCTTATTATTTTTTGACGACAATTTCCCTTGCACTGTTAAATGTCACTTGAGATATTAATTTTTTAACAAAGAAGCAATTACTTGTTATTGAAGCAATGTATCAATGCTAGTGTAGCTATTTAAAGAAAAAAAAATATGCCGTTATGTACTATGGACACTTGTCAACATATTACCATACAAAAAATTTGCTTTTGAAGCATTTAAAAAAATTACTTTTTTCCGGCTAGACTGAGCATTTGGACCACTGTGCACTGTAAACATCATATAACTTACTGGTTTTTGAAATTACTAACAATTGTATAAATTTTCTCTCTAAGAAAAATTTATAAGAACTCGAGCCAGAATAATATTTCATGAAATTTTTGGAATATTAACGAAACTGTTAAACTGGTAAACTTTTATAACTAAAATTCAAATTCGTTCTTTTCCATACATGAGTAATTAGTAAAATAACAAAAAATATTAAAAAAAAAACAAGTAAGAGAGCTATGTTCGCTGTGCCGAATCTTATATACCCTTCACCAAATTATAGTTTAAAATAAAAATTTTAAATATTTTTAGGTAAACAAAATTAAGATTTTTTTTTTTTCAAAATTGTTTTTCAAAATTTAAAAAAAGTTGTTTTCAATTTTTATCGAAATTGTTTTTTTCAATTTTTTTCGA
Source organism: Calliphora vomitoria (assembly GCA_942486065.2). NCBI lineage: Eukaryota > Metazoa > Arthropoda > Insecta > Diptera > Calliphoridae > Calliphora > Calliphora vomitoria. The sequence goes on from OW818029.2 coordinate 18,829,978, forward strand.
AATTGTTTTTTTTTTAATTTTTTTTAAAATTTATTCGGGTTAAAAAATTATTTTGCCGATTTTGACCCATTGTAGGTCCAAATTACTATAGCTTTATATAAATCGTTGCAATGGACTTTGAAATATCTATCATTAGATATCCATATTGTCTATATTAATGACTTAGTAATCCAGATATAGATCAAAAATAGGCCATTATCCTTATATGTCAGCCATTTGTGGGACGATTTTCTCGATTTTAAAGAGCGACCGAGCCGGAAGAATTCCCGATATATTGACGTATCAATTATGTTTGTAGTTATTTGGGGGCTACGGAAAGTTGATTTCAACATACAGACGGACATGGCTATATCGACTTCGCTATATATAAGGAATGAAAACTTATTATACCCTTGCCACTCATGGTGAAGGCTATAAAAAATAATTTATAGCATTTGAAAATCTATTATAATGTTATGTGATGAAAATCTAATATAATTGTGTGTGATGAAAATCAATCGTTTTGGAAAGATGTAATGAATTTTGATAGATTTAAAAAATAATTTTTATGCCCGTAGCTTTTTTTTTTTCTTGCCAAACAATGCAACAAAAGGGATAAAAAGCAAAAACAATAAATTCATCACATCATGTTTTTTTTACCCACCATCAAAAAGATGGGGATATATTGATCTAGTCAATTTTTTTTTTTTAAATTTATTCGGATTAAAAAATTATTTACCCGATTTTGACCCATTGTAGGTCCAAATTACTATACCCTTATATAAATCGTTGTAATGGACTTTGAAATATCTATCATTAGATATCCATATTGTCTATATTAATGACATAATAATCCAGATATAGATCAAAAATAGGCCAAAAATCGAGGTTGTCCCGTTTTTTTCCTTATATCTCAGGCATTTGTGAGACGATTTTCTCGATTTTAAAGAGCGACAGAGCCAGTAGAATTCCCGATATATTGATGTATCAATTATGTTTGATTCATCATTTTTGTTGCCATACAAAGTCATTCATAATTCCTTAACCCGACCTTATCTCCGGCATCCACAAACAAAAGAGACTTGCGCTACTAAATTGCCTAATGTGGAAGAGGTCGTAGAGTGGGTAACACAGGTTTAGGCAAGTTCAATTTCTACATTGTAAAGTCTGCTTTTACACAGTGCAAGTTTTCTGTTATAGGAGAGTAAAGGCTCCATTAGTCTTTGCGTTCTGTAACGTTTCTGTTCTGTGCCGTTCAGTAGCCTGTCATTTTGTAGTTAGTTTTTCCGTAAGAACGTATCAGCTGTTTTTGAAGTAAAAACCAAAAAACCAACTTGGTGATTTTGTTACTATTTTTTGTGTTTGTTGTATTTAGACCGTCAACATATTATTGTGAATATTTTTAGAATGATTTCATTTGCAAGATTTAATTTAAACTAAATTTTTCACATACATCAGTACAAATTTACATATATTTTATAAAATGTTCAATGTTTTTTTTGAAAATATTATATTTTTTATTCTTTTGCAAATAATAAATATTTGCCTTTCAAAAAATGTTAGCACCACTGCCTTCATATTGTTAGCATTTTTATCTGCATATGATAACAGCTGTTTTAGCTGTCACTTAACGTTGCGGACAGAATTCTGTTTTCAACAGATTCATCCGCAACAGAACGGCAACATTACAGAAAAACTAACGACATATACAACTTCCCATAAGCTAAAAACAAAACAGCTGATCCGTTACGGAACGGAACGTACAAACTAATTAGGCCTTAAGCAAGAAGAAATAAGGGGGGGACACACTTGCTTGTACTGCCAAGTCTCTTTTATTATTTCATTCTTACTATGGCGTCTAATAGTTTTTAACATACAAAATTGTACACAGAGTTACTGTGTGTAAACAGACGAGCAATTTTAAAAGAGAATTGCTTCAAGTAAAATGGCTATGTGTAAAAGCAGATAAAGAGGGACTTATTTACAAATACATAAAAAAGTACTAACAAACGTTTTTCTCTTGTAAGGGTTAACAAATAAAAATACAACTATGTCAACAATTAGACAACAAAAATACAACTCTGTATGGTAGATAAATTTCTTTAGTTTTTGCGCAATATCCGCCGGATTAAGAAGTGTCGTTGGTTTCTCTGCATCATCTGCATAAATTATAACATTAAATTCGTTTAAAATATAATAAAACTATTGATAAAGTGTTAACACATGTGTGGTGTATGAAACAAAATCTATAAAAATAATTTTTTAATAAGATAAATAAAATTGCAGTAGACTGCCTCTAGCAGCCAATAACTGTGCAGAAAAAAAGAAGTTTTGTGTATGAGATAAAATCAAGTTGTCTGAAATGGTTTTGTATAGAAAAATTAAAGCTTAATTTTGTTTAAAGCTAATGCAAAGCTATTTTTTTAAATCGCCAATATTTTTTGATATTTAATTAAGAATGTCCCTTACATTTACTTAAATATGTAGTTATATTGTGCTTGTTCAACAAATGCTGCTTTACCAAGTTTATCAAAGCAAATAGTGTTTTCTTGATGTGGCTAGTTATTTTTAAAAGCACATAGTGAAAAAATGTGATTATAACAATGTAAATTTGTTTAAAAACAAATTTTCTATTTTAAAGTGTAAAAAGGCCCTGAATTTCAATATGTTTTATATTGCATCTGTAAATGTATCAATATATGATAAATGAAATCATTTAAAGGTAAGTGATATTAATGATTTTTAATACAGAGTTAAAAAATTTAGAGTTTAAAAATTTAGACCACTTCAAAACAATCGCAACGAAACAAGTTCTTTAGCTAAAGAAGGCATTTGTTTGAATATAATTAATTGTTGAATTAAAACTCATTAAGTGTTGTTTCAATTTTTATAATTCAAATCTAATCCAAAACGAATTAAATACTTGTTCTTCATTTCTTCAATACTAAGACCATTTATTGGTAATCATCATTAAATCAATTTTATTAAGCTATTTTGTAATTGATTTTTATTAAATAAAACATGAATGATTCAATAAGGAATTAATTCTCAAAGGAATGAATTCAATATCTTAAAATTATTTGAGACTAGCTTGAACCGGTGCGCTTCGCTACCCCTGTCGTAGTAAAAATCGGTTCAGCCGTTTAGTAATTATTGTTTAAGAACTAAAGGTACTATTTTTACCAGTTTTCCCCCTGTTTATCCCTTTCTGGTAAAAGTATTGAAAAAAGTTATAGCCTATAGACGCTTACAAGTAAGGATCTATATACGTTCCAAATTTCAATAAAATCGATTTAACAATGTTATAAAGACATTTATATATTTATATGGATTATGACAATCGATATCGACAATTAAATTTAGTATATTTTATTATAACTTCGGTATGAACATAATTGTTCAATACAAAAGCTCATTCAACCATGATTTTACCATTTTTTGATCTCATATGAATTCGTAGATTTTAAAAATCATGCATGTTTCACCTGAATCGACCCACTTCGTCATCACTTAAACCGCTGCTTAAACTACTTATTTTTTATGTAATTTTTTGCTGGGTGGTTAACCATATAATCGCTTATAAAGGGTAATTCATTAAGCGCATCCTATCTATAAATTTAAATATAACAAAGTGGGTGTGATCATCAAATTTTTATTTTAAAGGCTCCCATCCGAAATGAAAAATTTTCCTGGACTCTCAGGTGATTTTGGCAGATGGCACGATCTCGATTCTTATAAAAAATTTAACATTGTATGATCATAAAGAACCTGTATACTAAGGTTTTACCAATTTCGAGGAACATTTTTGTTTCCTTGTTTATATAAATGAATTCTTTGGAATAACAACTCACCTTATTTAAACCTAATAATTAAAAGAAACTACATTTAAATTAAATTATAGGAATTTCTCACTCGTTGTATTTTAAATAGATAAATTTCTTAGCTAAATTAAATCAAAAATTATATATAATTTTATTTCATTGAAAAATTTTAAAAACAAAGACTAAAATTAATGTTTAAAACATAAAAAAAAAATTAAAACAAAACATAATTTGTTTGCATAAATTAGTTACTAAAATGGTTAAAATTAAAACATAAAACAAATTAAAAAAAAAATAAAAAAAAAAATGGTAAAAATTAACTTGTAGTTTAGCTTTGTTTAAGCGAACAGCTAAATAATAATATCATGATGTAATAGAAGTCATAAGAAAATAGCAGTAAATGCTAAAACTTAAACTTCTCTAATAATTCTAATATATATGTATGTATTATTTGATGGCTTAGAAAAATATCATTTAGTTTTGTAGTTTGTCTCTGTTTGTATGTATGTTTTTTAAAGATGAGTAAAGCTTGGCAAATTACAATTAGTCCAACGTTTGAGGTCGTTTTTTCAAAGAGAATTCAATCATATTATCGATATCGGTTACAGATTTCATGGATTTCTTAACATTCGATTCTAGTACTCTCAGGTTGCTGGTATAATCTGGTAGTTTGTGCAGAGTCTGGGTCATTTCACGGGCCAACTTTTTCGCCCTTTGTTGCAGTGAAACATTGGGTGAGAAATTACCTTTTGGACTGTATTTGTAATGGTTGTAGTCTTGAAGTTCACCAAAATCCAAAATATCCCATTCGCCAGTCATCATATTCCAGGTGAACAATACACGACATTCATATTCGCGCCTGTGAAAAGCACAACTTAGTTTGCGTGAACAATTCAAGCAGGAGGAAACTTCTTCACGGGCCGAAAAGTGGGCCATTAAAATACAAAATACCGTGAGAGATATGGGACAGACCTAAAAGGTTTAAAAATAAATTAATTGTTAAGAGTTTTGTTTCATTAGATAAGTTTATCTATCATACATTAATCAGTTCATAGGCCCAGTCATAAAAGAAATCATAGGTCTTCTGGTTCTTCTGGCACAATGTACTGATGGCATAGTAGGTAAAGGTTTCCATATCAAATGAATGCTGCTCTATAACCACACTAGAACAGCGCAGCTGTTGGTAGGAAGCTTTAGAAATCATTTGCATTTCCGAGTAACAAGAGCCATGTACCTCCATGGGCAATAGTATGTGATAGCCGGGGGAAATGCAATCATCTGAAATTTAGGAAAATGTATATACATACAAATAAATTAATATTATATGATTAATTTTCCCACCTTCAACACTTGTTATAACCGAGGCGGCATCATCTTCTTCGACAAAACGTCTTAAAAATTTTTTTGTACACACAGGCTTTTCCGACATGGCACCGCCCTGCAGTGGCACCTCCACCACTGAACGATATTCATCCCTGCGTGGCGACAAAAACACCGATAGCTGATGATTTGGCGACAGGGAACCGCCCACCTCCAGATGCGAACGTTTTGTCATGGACAACTGCAGAGGCGAGAGGGTGCCATGCGGCTTAAAACTTAACATGTATTGCGTAGCAGGTGACAGAGTGTGTGCGAAATTATGTGGCGGAGATTTTTGATTGTTATAGAAATGATTGGCGACCAGATGCCGACTGGGTGATCGCATTACACTGTTACCTACACCACCGCCAATACCGCCACTTGATTGTGTTACCAGGCCCGAAGTTGAGGGCGGAGATCTAAAACCCAATGGCGAGGTGCAAGTACGATGCAAAGGCGATAACGCAGCCGCTGTGGGATGATGGGTGTGGGGCGACGATGAGGGCGAGGCATAGGGTGAGATACTATGCAAATGTGTTAGATTGTGCCGGGGCGAGTGACTGCCCGTGTTGGTGTTACTCAAAAAGGAACTAAATGTATTGGAAGTTCGGGTCTTGGTAAAGGGTATAATATTTTCCGAATTATCCTCGGAAAATTCATATTTACGATCAGCTAATCTACGTTTGCGCAATATGGAAATCTTTTCACACTTTTCATTCTCCTCCGAAAATTCATAGGCAGCGGCTCTATCGTTATTGCTGTTATTAGAATTACTGCCACCATTAGAGGAAGTTGAGGTATTGGGTGTGGTAATATTGGCTTTTAGCCCCGCAGAGGAAAAGAATATGGAAACACCCTTGCGAAAAGACTTGGTAACAATGCGATGTCTTTGGCGGGGTCCTTTTTGCATTAGTGAGCTATTATTTTTATTTACACCAGCTACTCCCCCAGCCACCACTGTATTACTATTTGTAGCTGTTACACCCGCTACAGCACTACCACAAATTGTTGACGCTGTAGTGGTGCTTGCACTATTTATGGCTGCTGGTGACATGGCATTTAAACGACTAGTACTATTTGCATTGCAATTAAATATTAATTCTTCGCAAGATTTCCTTGACACTGATATGGGTGAATCATTTTGACTGGAACCCGATGATCTCAGACTATTGGCCAATTGTGAAATGCTTATAACACCACTACCAGAGTGTGTTGAATCAGTTTCGACATCGGCAAAATCTTCAATTATGCGAGCGACCACATTATTTTGTGAATTAGTTGATTGACTATCTATGCTAAATGTATCGGTTAGATCCGGTATAGGAGTACATCTTTCTGGTGGTACATCTAGATTAGTAGATGTAACCGTATGATTATTATTATTATTGTTAATATTGCTGTTACAATTGTCCCCCGTATTGTGAGGTCTCTGCATTAAATGACTTAATGAGTTCTGATGTTGATTTATTGCACTTTGTTGCTGCTGTTGTTGTTTTTGCTGTTCCCTGGGTTGTTGTTCCAAGCGTATGTGCAACATATGAAAAAATCCATTGGAGATTAATAAAATGCGCTCGGGACAGATTAAATGTATATTTGGTTCAAATTTACGATCTGAATCTGTGGTTGAATATTTCGTATGTACAGTTAAATTACATTTGAGACAGAGGATATGTCGTCGGAAGTCTGCTAGAAATAAAGGAATTACAAAAAATTATTTAACGAGTAAATGAGAGAGTGTTCTTTTTGCAAATAAAATATACAGTCACTGAATATACAATGAAAACTTTTTTATAAAACTATATTTCGTAATTTACCAATTTAATAAATCTTATATTTTCTAAACTAATACAGATAGGTACAAACAAGTTAGAAAGTAAAGTTGGTCAAGCCCGACCATAAATGGAGTAAATGAGCAAAAACATTTTTCTTCAAATTATGTCTTGTTTTTTATTTCTATATAAAACACATTTCGGTTGATTTTTTAAGAGCTTTGTGGTCGTTAAAGTGATTTTTGAAAGTGGGACTAGTATGGTCCCGATCGCCATGAAATAAAGTAATTTCTTTCAATTATTTTATACTTACACGCATCATCCTCTTCGAATTCTCTTAGTTTTTTGCAATCTAAACAGCCCAATTTAGGAACTTTAACATAAGTTATATAGGAGTCTTCATGTTCATCCTCGGAAGCGGCATGAACAATTAAAATGCGAGGATCACAATTTTTCCACTGTATCATGCTGACTTTTTTCATATTGTCAACACCATGATCATCGAAAAGGCAGCATTTGTAAAAGTTACGCAGGGGCTTAAAAGGTTGATAAATCCAGAAAAATAAACTAAAAATAAAAAAACACAAACAAACCAATTATATACAATAAACTTTAACAATCTATAACTAAAATCAACTTACGTGTACTTAAAGCGCATACTGAAAGAGTAATGGCTGAGAGAAGCATTCTCACTGCTGCAGAATTTATAGCTTAACAAAAATTGGCCACATGCAGAAAGACCCATAAACACTTGCCTATCCACGCCAACGAAACAAAATATATATAAGGTCATACGTTTATTATTAACATAAATTAAATATAATATACCGCAAGAACTCACCCTTGTATAAAGTTTGGTGGTATTAAATCCTTAAGACAAAATGATAATCTAGTTGGCACATTAGCAAAAAAAGATTTTGTCCTCCGGCTATTGCCCATATACTAATAGGAAATAGTAAAAATAGAAAAAAACAGGTATTTTAACGAATCTAGTTTTTCTTTCTATATGTATGTACTCACTTCTCGTTTCATTAGCTTATTTGCCAAATTTTCTTGTGGTGGAAATTTTTTCGTCTCTTCCCCCCATCTATTACTATGGCCATATCTATTAGGACCTCTACGCATATGATCATCCTCTTCGTCAGTGTCAGAAGTTTCAGCCAAGGAGAATTCATCTTCCTCATCCTCGTCGGATGATGATAAATCAATGTAAATATGACTACGGCTACTATGGTCCATTTTAGAACCCTTTTTACTTTTTTTGTATGTGTGCAGTTTTGTAGTATATTTTTCTTTCAGTCAACCTGCCACTTGTGTATTGAGTTTGGTTTTTCTATTGCAGTTTTTTTTACCATAAAAATGTAAATTTTATGGTTTTCTTATGTTATTACTCTCCATGTTGCTTTTTGCTTCCTTTACAATACTTTTTATACCAAATTTATTTATTTAAATATAGTTTTTTTGTACTATCTTCCTTAAAAATTAGCGACGCTTTTTGCACCCTCTACCAACAGCATCAGGATGAAAAAACAAAAAAACTATTTTGACAACAAAGATAGTTTGAGAAGCATTGGAAATATTTGAACCGGTACAGCGTTGCAATGTTTGTGTCGATAAAGCACTGCAAAGACAGGGTTGTTTTATTTTGTGTTTTCAGTGTTGTATTTAGTGAGTAGAAACGGTTAACTTTGAATTTGGCAACCGAATGTAAAAGAATTATTTGTAAATTTTGTAAAGGTAAAACTGAATTTTATAATTTAAAGTTTCTGGCAAAAGACTGATTACAAGTATAAAATAACAATGTTCTTGTTCTAGTGTTATTATTTTTAGTAGTATATTTAGTATATATTTTTATGCATTGCTTCTAAGATTATTTTTTATTTCACTTCAATTTAGAACAGTGAGGGACATTCCTCAAATTCGAATGCACGCATGCTTAGGCAAAAAAATGCTGATGTGCGACATTGACACACATGCACTATAAACTGGTTTATGGGGCTTATGACTGTTGCTTTATTGCTATATTACCAAAATAAGTCAAATTAGTTGCTGTGCGATCGCAAATGTAGCAGAATGTGTGTTTGCCAATCACTGATTTAAAATTTAATATTTAACTGTTTCGAAATATTTAATGCTATTTTCAGATTTCAATATCAGTTTTATCTGGCTTATTACAAATTATTCTTTTATTTGTTACCATAGACTAACATAGACCCGAATCAGCTGTTTTTAGCAATATGGCGGAGGCAAACAAAAAAAAATTTACGAAAAATTAACAAAAGAAAATGTATAATAAACCACGGAAGATTTAAAAGAGGGACAAACATATAAATTAAAACATATATTTCGTCTCACACACTCATCGATTGTTTACTACATTTTATTTTTTCTTTCGCTCTAAGATCTCCTTTAATGGCGGAATTGAAAAAATGGTAAAAAAATGTAAACAAAACCATACGGTTCGAAATTACTTTTTTGAGAGCTGTCTCTTATCTGTAATAATCTGTGTTTGTTACGAACAATTTTAAAATTTTGTAGGGACAGTAAAATACAAATTTTATAAAGCAAAAATAAATAACTATCTTTTATTGAGGTTATGAGGACCCTTACAACATACTGGACATAAGTCAGTAAGGCACGCTCTATTCGTAAAGCCCCATTCTGAATTTATTTGTGATATACGCGGAACAATTATAACATATAGGATTATATAAAATCATGTCTAAAATCATGTCTAATCATCTCTACTAAAATGTATCATGTAACATTCTCAATAAAATAGATCCACAAAATATGCTGTTCTTTGGGTTAAAAATTGGTAAAGTGCCGCTAAATTGGCCAATCTGACAGGTCTTACGATATGTCGTTCAGAGCTGTCAATATGACGTTATGTTATGGAATTAACATAGTGAACTGATGGATGTTACGCATACATTTCTGAAATTAATGCCTTCTCAAGAGACTTGATGATTACTTCACATGCCTTTTGACATTTTTTGTATTTTTAACGTCTGTTTATTTATTTATTTTTTTAATAATTTTGCTTTTTATTATTTCTATTATCATCAATATTTCCTTAATATCTCAATAGTAGACATCATAGGGTCACATAGAGACGAGGCGTAATTGTCAAAAACCTAAGTCTGTTGTCAAAAACCTAACTCTTGCAACAACAAAATACATGCTAGTCAATGTATTTTGTTGTTGTATAAGACATATGATGTTGTATTTTTGTTTGACAAATCGAAGTGTCTCGTCTCTATGTATAATTCTCTATGGTAGACATCATCCGAATTGATAAACAATTTGAGGGCTGTATCTCTACCTCGTAAAATCATACAGTATTTGTTTCATTATTTTATTTTAAGTTAAATTAGTATGTTGTTTGTAATGGTGGTCTTAATTTGCACAGGCTTCTGTTTAATAACACGAGCTTCTCTTTAATTTCTCTTTAAGTCCAGTTTGGCAGATTTCAATAGAGTTTTTAGTGACTTAACAGTCTTAGATCATTAATAAGAAATCTCCTAATCATAATTAATTCTGTTTACGCCAAAAACAACACTTAGCGATTTTCCTTATTTCCCTTCAATTCCTATTTTTTCTTCAATATATATTAATGCAGAATGCTATGTGTTGCAGTATACTTCCACTTGTCAATATGTTCTAAATCAATCGTAAAGAGTCATAAATACTTCTTTCGGCGAGAGATACAAATCTAACTTACAACTGTTCACTTCGCAATCCTACTTCTCCTTATTGGTAAGAATCCATATTCCAAACAATTGAATAAATAATTAGAAAATATCCTAATTACTTTGTTTTATTTCTTTCCTTTTTTCATATTTATTTGTCCAATTGTTCTGAGTACAAAATCTATACGATTTTGTTTCGGCTCAGAGAGTTTGATCATCTCTTCCAATTTATCCAGCCCTTTGCCCCTTCACCCGGCTTTCAACTCAACAGATTCCTTCATTCCCCTTAATTCCAGTTTGTCAGAAATATCAATAGAATTTTTAATGAGTTTACAATCGTTTAAAGAAGTCAATGTCACAGAGCCTTACGTTCCCACATCAATTGCATTTTGCTCCGGAACGACCGGAGTATCACTTGGCTAACGGTTGTCAACTTAGTTACAGCTGTATCAGCCGGAAGTGAATAACTTTCGATGACAGCAGAGTCTTTAACTGATAACGTTGTAGTTAATGGACAATCTGAGTTTAAAATGGAGTCGTTCTGATTAGTGTTAATACCAATGACAGGCGAGATATCTCTTTTTAAATAACCTTACTGATTAAAGACATTAAAGTGACAATCGACTTCACGCTTGATTACCCGGGATATAAAAAGTAACCAATCGACTCATTTTTGCATTATAAAGAGCTCATCCCAACAATATATGAATTGAGGAGATCCATAATAAAACGCAATAAGTCCACTCGAACAATTAAAGTCAATTGGACATATGTATTGTTACGAATGTGCAATAGCGATTTGAATTTAACGGTCTGTAACGACCGCCTGCAACATTCATCATGTTTTTAAACACACTCATCAGTAGTATGCAGTTATTAGCATTGTTTGTAAGTATGGCAACACTAAATGTTTAATTTGCTAACATTAACATCGAAAGCTCTAGAATTCGAATGTACTAGTTTGTCCGTTGAGATCATTGTAGAAGATTCACGATAGATGGCGTGTGTATAAATAGTGGCAGAGGTGGCAGTCGTGAGTGGAGTTGATCATTGGCGCTGTTAAAGTTAACACCAACTGTCGTGTTTGTACATTATAAAGTGTGTGTGCATTTCTGCGAATTGATAAACATGTATAAAGACACTTAGTGATTATTTGAACTATTGTTGTTGTACTTTTTAAATAAATAAAGAGTTGTTACCAAATTTAAACTACTAAAACTGCTTTTATTTGCAATCAAAAGTATCCGGTTTATTTAAAGAAAATTTTTAAAAGGTAAAAACGTAACAGTATGTATATTGGAGATGTATCATTTTGGCCTAATCCATTAAAGGTGGTATTGAATTACTGAACAATTATTCACCTTTCTTTATTTACAAAACACTTGAATTTTTAAATAATTGTTTTTATTAAAACACGGCTTAAACTAAATCAATAAATACAAAATAAATTCTATTAATAAATGCATGTATGCAAAAAAAAGTCGTTTAATCAAACCACTAAAATAATAGCTAGGAAGTTATATTTAAAAATCGTTAAAGATAGTTAAACTTTTAAATCGTCAAAAGTTTCAGTCGAATTTGTCTCTGTCTTATCCGTAAAGTCTTGTAAGTTTAAGTTAGTTTCCGTTGCGTCCGTATCTGTAAAAGTTTCTGTAGAAGTCGAGCTTGTATTAATTTCCTCTGAAGTTTTCTCTGTTAAGTTCGTATTGTCTGGTTTTAGTTCGAAGTTATTAATGGTTTGTTGTGTCAGATGTCCCAAAGGTCCTTGAAATTGTAAAGCAATTCTTTTCTTAATCTTAGCCAAGTCTAACCAAATATTTTCTTTAAAAGGCTTGGGAATTTCCGCTGAGGGCACAGGATCCATAATAATTTCAGGTATTTGTGGCAGTAATGGTTCATTTTCCTTAGGGGATTCGTAAAACACCCAATTGTCAGGTCTGTAATAAAAGTTTAAAAAAAAAAATAAGTATTAATTTTATAAATATTTGATAAATTTCCATTTCTTACCTTTCTGGCTTTGTCAATATATTAATCGGAGCAAATGCTATTTTCTCATGATTCCTTATAATATTCTTGTTCTTATGCCGATTTCTATGTCTTTTACGTTGAACTACTCTTATAGCATTTGTCTTTTCTTTAGCTATAGTCTCACTGTTTCTGTCAATGGTCTCCTCATCATTGTCCTCAGCAAATATGTCATTGTTTAAATGTTTCGCCAGTGCATCGGGATAGTCTGTTGAAAAGTTTGTATTTAAAGGAGTAGGCAAGTCCGTGGGTAAGTCATGAGGTAACTCTTTGGTATTGTTTAAAACTGGCAAAACATAATTATCGTCAAAAGTTTGATTGTTCATGTCGGCTGTCAAATTCATTGAGTCCACTTTAGTTTTGTCATTGACAATTTTTAATACAGTTCCTATCATATGTTCGGGTCTAAGGTAACCATCTTCATTGAATTTTCTTAGTAAAGGCGAAGTGCCGTAATCTTCATCATATTCATAGTCTTCGTCCTTGTCCTGACTTTCATTGTCCGTTGTTATGTTGTGTAGAGGTTGTAGTGTGCGTCCTGCATAGTCATAGTCTTCCAATTCTTGAGCTTGTGTCAGTGTCAAGGCCTCCTTACGTTGTGATCCCGTCTTTTTACGTATGTAGTAAGTCTGTGAGTTAGAGGTGGAAAAAGGGCTGTTCACATTTTCCCTATAAGGCAGTTCGTGAGAGTTTATTTGTTGTCCTGATGCTGGAGGCAAATTAGCGTATTCTGTGTTTTGTGCATACCAGGGATTGCGGGGTGGTATGGATAATCCATAATTCCCCCCATTAGCAGTTGGTCTATTGATTTGTGTTTTGTCTGGTTTTGGTCTTATGTTAAAACTGAACGTACTGTCTGCCCCATTAGCACTGGCAAAACCTGCGATAGAACCAAAATTGCCATTGCTTACTGAGCCACTTGAAGCTTGCACTATACCTGCTGTTCCCACTTGAGCCTGACTAAAGCTAGAAATAGAGGCTGGTTTTTGATTTGCATAAGCAGGCTGCACATTAGCTGTGCTATGAGGACTTCCTATAATACTCTCAAAACTGGGTCTTTCATTGAAGCCCATGGAGGCAGGTAAAGGCCTCTTGGTGGCCAAATTCCAACCCACTATACTCTGTAAGAAACCTGGCTGTTTAGTGGTCGTACGTTCTTCATGCTCGTCAACATATATTATAGTGGGAGGTTTGGTTCTTTGATTTTGAATTATAGGCGAAATTTGAGTCGGTGCTGGTTGGTAGTAGGCGTAAATGGGTGTGGTCTGATAGTTAGTGGTATAACGGTCAAATTGACTTGGTTTATAGATATTTGTATAGTCTCCTGTATAGGGCGTGCTTTGTAAAGGTTTCGGACTCTTATTTGTCTGTCTTATGTTTATTTCAATTTCGTATTGGTTATCTCCATTCACCGAGTCTACTATAACCTTTTGAGGAGTTTTAGTGAAGGAGGGTCTGTTCTGGTATTGTCTTAGTTCGACTGTGCGTATTGTGGTACGACTGGCTTTAGGTGGCGATTTTGTTGTCAATGTTCGGTTGGCATAGTGTAAGGTAATATTTCTGTTGGTCACAGTATTCGAATTCGTTAGTTTTAATTTATCTTTGAGTTTGTCCGTAATGGCAGAAGGTATAAGTTTACGTTGTACTCGTTTATGTTCGACTGGTATTACTTGAACCATTGGATCAATGTCAGAGTCATTCGTGTCCTTCATAGAGTCTGTTGTTATAGTCACATTTTTCAGTTCAGAGTTTTGTAAATTTTGTGTAATTGTCATAATTTTCTGTATCACTTCAGCCTGGCTAGGAAGTGTTTCAGTCTCTATTGGTTTTAAAGTCGAGTCGTTTGGTTCGTTTTTTTCTTTATGTTCTGGCATTGTCGTCTGAGATTTTGTAGTGTTCTCATTTAATTTGTCCATTATGTTTCGGTCTGGCTTTAATTTGTTGTGCTTGATTTGTAAACTGTCATCAGATTTGTCCTGTTCTGTTTCGTTAGGTTCGTTTTGGTTTTCTTTTGCTTGATTTGTATTATTTGTCGCTTCCTTTGTTTGTCCTTTAGTTAGCGTTTCTTTAGAGTTCGTATTTTGTGCTTCTGTTTTCGTGGCCCCAATGTGATCTGTACGTTTAAGGTCATTAGTTTTTGCTTTTAACGATTCATCAATATCATCTATTCTTGCTTCCAATTTTAGATTTTCTTCAACAATTTTTGTTTGTCCATGTTCAGTCTTGTTAGTATCTTTTGCATTTTCCGAGTTGACAGTCCGTGTTTCTGGTTCATTTTCCGTTTCTGTAGGTTTTGTTTTAGCTTTGTCTCTGCCAGCAGTTCTCAGTTCTATTGGTATGTTATTGACTATAATGGTTCTTCGGGTAGTGTTCTGTATTGCCCCATGTCTGTTGCTTCCCTTACGATTGTTCTTGTCTAATTTGTTATTCACACCCGGTACAGGTTTCTGTTTCGTAACATGTCCCGTTGTTCCTTTGCGCTTCAAGTCTAGTTTGTCATTGATTTTCGAAGAGTTCTTAATTATAAGAAAACCATTTGATGCAGTCGGTATGAACTCAAGATGTGGTTTTTGAACTAATTGTGTGGGTTGTTTGAGCAGACTTGTTGGTGGGTCTTTGGTAACAGTTATGGCCGGATTGCGATTAGAGAATCCTGCCTTGTTGTCGCTTAGAGGAGTGTCAGTATTATCTGGTGATTTTGTTTCCAACTGCATAATGTCAAATATACGGTCCGGTAGAGGTTGTGGTTTGAAGGTCGGTGATGGTTGTGGTTTAAAGGTCGGCGGTGCAAATTGTTGTTCCGCTGTATGAGTGATATGTAGTGAAGCAAAAGGATCTTGTTCTAGCCAAGGGCTAATATCGAAATCACCTAAAGGCGCCACACCGCAAGGTAAACGCACATTGTCGGGAAATTGTACCGGTAAGAAAATATGCGGTTGGAAAGTTCCTCCACCAACAGCACGACATAAAACCGAAGCTAATGATACACGGCGTATTGAATGAAGTTGAGCTGGTGTAAAGGAACTTTCGAAACCGGCATTTTCATACCAAAATCTATCACCCTTGCGAGAATTACTAAATTGTTGAGCAATAATACAGGCAAATGTTGGCCCTACTAAGCCACCCACAACTGGCCTTTCGGCAATGCCTCCCACAAACAGATCGACATCGTGTACACTGTGGTAAGCATGACTGATGCGTCTTGCCGATTCGGGACCCACCACAGTAGCAAATTCATTCCAGTTGTTTATGGGCGTCAAGCCACAGGGCACACGCCAATGGGTATAAGGAGGTATGCCATGATCTCGACCACGTTGTATGTTAATAGCGGCTAAATCTAAGCCAAAGGGAAAACCTAAAAGGAGATAATGGTAAAATAAAATTAAATTTTTGGTTTATCACTTTAATTATACCTGGAGTCTGGAATAAATGATTAGTAAGTTCTGGCGTTATAAATTCGTCTCTTTTCAAGGCTCTTTGAGTGGCCATGCCTCTTATTAAACGATGCAATGAGCCTACTGAACCTATATCGCCGCGCTGGAACTCTTCATGCAAACTAACATCTGTTTAGAGGGTATCGGAAGAAAGTTAAATATTATTTTTGAAAGCTTAACAAGTACTCACTGTTATTTATAACATTATGAAAACGATCACATCTCATGTAGGAATTTTGTACCAAAGAATGACCAAAACGAAAAGCGGCCGCTGAGAAAGCATTGGCCACTGCGGGATTTGTTTTAGGATCATAACCCTCATAATAGCCACTTGTCAAAAGTTCCAAATCAAATAGTTTGACCACTTCTCGTCCCAAAACTATGGGTAGAAATTCTCTATAGGTTATGTGCTGGAACATGGCTCCTATAATGCGTCTAGTCTCCTGATAGATTTTCTCATCACTCCAGTGCAAATTCATTTCACCCAATTTCGTGGCTATAAGATTATGCTCATGGACCCAGACATGATGCAAAGCCAAGAGGCCAGGTTGTTCACCACTACGTCCATCGCCAGATCTAATGCAATGCGTAGCAATGGCACCTCGTTGGCAGACATCATCGGCTGGATTGCCACGACCAAATATCAATAACCCTTTGCGAAAGACTCGAGCATTATCGGAAGACTTGACACTGCTGGAGTAAATGGGGGAAGCATCAATGTAGGAAGTGGCCTGATTGGTTTGTTCACGCCAAGATAAAACACAATCTCGACGTTGAGCCGGGGCAGAGCGTAAAAACTCCAAACAGCGCACCTTTAACGGCGAAAGCCAGGGATCATCCAAAGGTACTTTTATGGGAAAACAAGAGGGATGGAAATCTTTACTGCCACAACAACTGGGCACAGAGCCATTAATAGATCTGTCAAAAGAAAAGGATACTTTTAGTTCTCCAATAAATAGAGGAGATTTTAATTAAAAACTTACCTTGGTTGGGCTGTTGAAGTTAAATCATGATCCAACAACTGACCCCATTGGGCCAACATCAATGTCAAAGACGCTTCACCATCCCGTGCTCCATGCACCAGCAAACTTACAAATCTGGAGGAGGACAATGGTCCTCCATCTACCGCTTTTCGTGTGGTATCTACACCATCTCCATACTCGGGCGGCAGAAAACGATTGAAAGGCATTTGTGCAGCTCCCCAGCGCGTTCTTCTTTTATTGTTGCAAGTACCATCATGTGTACGATACCTCTCAGAGGCTGGCATACAAGTAGGAGGATCTCGTGGTGGACATAAACTCTCCAAAGCAGTACGTCGCAAAGACACCTTCTGTGTATGGGCCTGGCGGGCTAAATCACTATTCAGATCATAGCTGAAAATTAAGAATACAACATCTTTATTTGGTATTTATTATTATTTTTTAATATTGTTGTTTGTTTGTTTTAGCGAACACTCGACGACATTTCTCAAAACAATGCACGTTTCGAAATGAATCTTAAACATTAATGAGCCTAGTATTTATGCAGCAATCGCACTTCAAATATTTCAAATACACTGCACACACAACACGCTCAATTTAATTCAGCTCATAAAGTCACATGTACATGTACAAATGTGTGTATGAGCGTAAGAGTTGTTGGTTCAAACAAGTTGCCTTTTAACCAAATTGTTCGTTCATTATTATTTATTTTTTTTTATTTGTATTTTTTTGTGTGTCTGACAACTCGTGTTAACAATTTATTTATTTGGTCGATTGTATGAATGAAGTTGTTTTGTTTGTTTGTTTTTTTTTTTGTTATTTGAGTTTAATTTTGGGAAAATTAAATGGAGAAAGTGAAAAAGTTATTACGTTTTTGCTAAACCTATTGAGATGAATTTCTATTTTTTTTTTGGCATTAATTACTTGCGCAATGTATTCTTCATGCTTCAGTTTTATAATATGAGAGTGTTAACTATATTTCGTTAATTAATGTGGCATTAGGTTTGTTTATTTGTGTTTTAGGAGTAGGGAAATCAATTAAAAATATTTTTTATTATGTAACATTAATCGTGCACACTGCTGCAAATGTAGTTAAGTAAGGTAGGTGTGGTTTTATATATATATATTATATATTATTTTATATAGTCCCAATAAAGTCTCAATTCGACCGTAGGTCAATATATAGTCCTACTTTACTTCCAATCATAGTCGTACTATACTTTCAATCGTAGGGATTCATATACTTTTAATAATATGTCTTTATATTGGCCTACTTTTCTTTCAATCGTAGTTCTTTATATAGTACTATTTTAGCTTCTGACATAGGTCTTTATATAGTACTAATTTACCTTCAATCGAAAGTTTTATACAGTCCAATTATTACTTCATTAGTACATCTTTTATTCATACCTCACCTCCAATCGTTGGTTTTAATACAGTCCCATTGTAACTGCAATCCTAGATCTTTATATAGTCATACTTTTACTTCAATCTTAGCGGTTTATATAGGTCTATGTGAGCTTCAATCATAAGGAGTGAGATCGAAAAATTCTTAACTTCAATTTCCGTGCTCTGTTTTTGGCCTCCTGTCAGGAACTTTTTGAGCCTTGTATGTTTTTAAACCTCCATTAGCTTTAAATTTTCGTACCAAATAGTCCGAGGACTGAGCTAACCGGGCTGCTTTCCTACTGGATGTGTTGGGAGCTCTTTTGAAAATGCTTTCTATTTGTTTGGCTTTAGAAACATCATGTGGACTATTACTTCTACCTGAACCAGGTTTTCTATCAACGGACAAGTTCTACCGGTACTGTTTAATAACATTGGAAACAGTTTGACGGCAGATCTTTGAATTCTTGGCCAACTTTTTGTACGACCATGTTGGGTTTTGTTGAAAATATTTAATAATTTTAGTAGGCACTTTTTTCTGGTTACTCATTTTAATCAGATTAACAACAAATGAATATAATTGACATTAAACATAATAACTGACATGTTTTATAAAGGTCTCACTCCTTATGTGTTTTTATTGTTTCTTCATTTAATTAATCTTCCATCGAAGGTCTTTTTATAATCAAATTTTAGATTAATTTAAAGGAAACAATCGTCTTGTAAAATAATTATAACTCTGAGAAAATAGTTTCGTTGTGACAACCGAAAATGAGGCGACTAAGCATTGGATATTTCAATCATAATTCATCTTTACGAACTGACTTTTTGTAGATAGAAAAATTCTATGTACGCAATCGAATCAGTCGGTTGCTCACATAATCGATTGTCACAACGAATTAGTTTTCTGTGTCGAAGAGAACTGCTTAATGATAAACTGTGTGTGATTTAAAAGAGAGAATAATGTAAGATAATGTTGAGTATAGATCAGCGAAAGGCATTGAGCTCTCAAATGAGCTCTCTTTTTTTTTGTTTTCACATGTACGCAAGCACCAGTGTTGCCAGGGGTAGCTTGGAAAAAGTTACAACTTTTGTAATTGAAAGTTAAATTTTTTTATAAAAAGTTACATTTACGAATTCTTCCCAAATAAATACTATATATAATAATGTTTAATAACATATAACTAACAACAATAATTTTGTCCGTATTAAACCGGTTACTATAATCAGAGTCCGAATTACAGCATTCGATATCGAGTAAAACTGATCGTAATTATCTTATTTGAGATTATGGCATTCGATATCGAGCAAAAAATATAGTAAATTTTATTATAATTTCGATATAGAAAACTTTTTTCGATACGATAGCTCATTCGATCACGAATGCAGTAATTCGGCCCGAGCTTTTTATAAGTTTTAGTTGGCTAAATATTATCTACACAACATTCATTAAATTGTAAACTTAATCCCGGTATTCTCCAGCACATAAATCAGGGACTGATGGTAGAGCATAATATTATTTAAATTAGGAAATTGATTTAATAAATCTATTATATCAATTCTCCGGGACATTAGTAGGGGTTTCAAACATTTCTGACCGAAAATATTGGTATAAAGCTGTGTGTTGCTCTAGATTCCTATAAAGCTATGTGTTGGTATTTTGAAATTTATATAACCTTTTGGAGTTTCAACAAAAATATACCGCGATATTTCCTATCATGTCCTCAATTGAATTTTTCTAACTTTTAGCATGACTACTAGGTGTATGAAATGACAGCTACATTAATGACATACGATATTTTCAACAGACTTCTTCAAGTGTCTAAAAACAGAGTTATGTGATCCAGCAATACAAATTTTTTATCTGACGAAATATTCCAAATGCACAATATTGGATTACTAAGATCTTTCGCATTTCCAGAGTTTGTCTCAAAATGATCTAGACTTAGGTGGTAATAAATTACAAATAAGTCACACTATTGTTTAATAGAAACATTCGTGGCATGATATGCATTTAAAGTACTAAAAGGGCTGAAAAGTTACGAAAATAAGGTCCAAAAAATTATACATGTTACGTCGAGGGTCGAAAAGTTACGAAAAATGTAACAAATGTAACCAAACGGCATCACTGGCAAGCACATACATTGTATAAAAACAATCAAAACCAGTCAGTCTCGCATGAGCATTGATAGAAGCAGGTTGTTTTACGCTTTTCGCTTTTTATGCTTGTTTATTTCAGTTATTGTTTTTGTTTTTTTCTCAACTTTTTACTCAACTCATACAACTACAATATTTAAAAACTGTAGTGGTGTGAGTTTGCCTTTCGCTGGTATAGATGTAAAACCACTGATTACAGAGAAGTGTGGTTGACTACTCACTAGAATTTGGGGATAATATGAGGATCCTCATTTCAAAATAATTGTTGCTTGGGTTACATGCGGTCAAAGAATATATTCGAAATAGTAACTAATTCTGGGAGTGAAATATTTAAATCGCATGAATCTGCCAAATGACTGGAAATTTTAACGGTTTTGTAGACTAAGATGACATCAAACTGATTGTTTAACATTGAACTTAGATGATAAGTACCCTGCGGCAAATATGTATTAATTGTTTTAAACGAACTAGTCTCGTGACATGTGAAAATAGGACATATAACTTCGCTGTGCCATTGGTACAAAAAATAAAAAATTACAACTTTTCAATGAATTTTAAACATCTACTTATTACAGAGTGCCTTAAAAGTGTCAATTTACGCCCTCTTAGGACATCATTAAGTTAAAATGACTGGTCCTCTTCATACAATGAAGAGGATTTATGCTCGCTCTGACAGAAAACGGAATTCAAATCCTCGAAGTCTATGTTTGGACTATTTGAGTAAGTGCAAGAAATAAGTGCTTATCGACGAAAAGAAGAATTTACTCTTTTCTTAAATGAATTTTTTAATCATGTATACAATTTAACGGAATTTGGGACATGTTTAGGATACGCCTTCAATAGACTTATCATGTGATATTCCTCCATTCATACCCACCAAAAAGAGAAACTTCAAAGAAGAATTTACAATTCGGAAATAATAAAAGAAGCATTATCAACAATGAATTCAATACAGGGTTGTTATAGAGCAATGGTCGGCATTAGAGAACACGGATTATCCTAACATATAATTCACTTTCCCTGTTTGCAATGCAACCAGCTATTTATTGTAATTATTGTTTTTTGTAATTAACTAACCGATCGTATTCGGCCCCAGGTAGCTATGAGTACTGATTACTGTTATATACAGAATGTTCTTTTCCTTTGATAATTATTAATACTATAGTAGTGATGGAAATATAATTCGCTAGTGATTAGGAAGTGCTGTTGAAACTTCGGTTTCCTTGAATTTCCAAAATTCTTATAAAACGTAAATAGCGTTAGACAGTAGAAGGTTATGGTTTGGTTATGACAACCGAATTCAATGCAAAAGGATTGATTCAGTTTGCACAACAGATTTTTTATGTTTATGTTAACCAATTTTTTTAAAATTTTTTACGTTTAACCTTTCTAAAACGTTGGTTTATTTCCTTTAAATAAACCGGTTATTTTTGATTGCAAATTAAAGTAGTTTTAGTAGTTTTAAATTTTAATAACTCTTTATTTATTGAAATGTACAACAACAACAGTCTAAAATAGTCACTATGTTTATAATGCACAAACTTAAATGTAAAAGGCAGTTGATGTTAACTATAACAGCGCCTATGATAAACTCACTCACGACTGCCACCTCTGCCACTATTTATACACACGCCATCTTGCGTGAATCTTCTACAGTGATCTTAAAGGACAAACTATTTCTAGAGCTTTCGATGCCAATGTTAGCAGCTTAAACATTAAGTGTTGCCATACTTATAAGCAATGCTAATAACCGCATGTTATCAACATTCACATTGTTGATAAGTATAAGCTTCTACTGATGAACGTGTTTATAAACATGATGAATGTCGTTTTAGACTGTTAAATTTAAAATCGCTATTGCAAATTCGTAACAGTATGTATGTTAATCATTATCATATATTAATAAAATTCAATTAAAATAATTGAATTGAACGATAGGCATAAAATTCGGTTGTCGTAACGATACAAATTGTATCACAAAAAACTACAATTTGTACCAATTTCTTCTCCCCATAATACAACTCATATTTTTAAATTTCTAGGAGGAATAAATTATAAAATAATTGGTTGATTTTATAAAATGCTTATTATAAAAATAAATAGGTATAATTAAATTGTTAATTTGAATACAAAATAACAGTCAGGATGTGAAAACCACAAATAAAACTAATTATAATTTTAATTATTTTCAACTTCTAAAAAGAGATTGCATTTAGCAATTCAATGCCTACCTATCTACTTACTTACTATTTCTAGTAAATAAAATAAAACAAAATAAATTAATAATAAAACACGTCATTAACCAAAAATAATTAACTACAAGTATGTAAGTCCATTATTTACAATTTTTGCACTTATTTATGGCGAAAAAATTTAAATAAATAATTTATAATAATTGTTATAATGCATATTAATATAAACAAAGGCAGCTTAATAATAACAACTATAGTGAACACAATAAAACCTAACAACAATAATACAAAGTCTGAACAAAAAAATATAATTAAATAAAAAAGACGAAGGCAGGCACCATCTCCACCACCACTCATAGAGTGAAACCTCAATAGTGAGTAAAAAAATTCAAGATGGGAAGAAAATCACGTTTGCTAAATATACGAGCTCTTACCAACCAACCACTCTACCGACCAACAGAGCGGTCATTGAACCCTTCCAAAAAAAAGTTTTAATCCAGACATTAATACACTCACTATTGCCTACACAAACAAGTGAATTTTTTGAAAAAAAGTCATATAAACGGATGGATCTTTATGGTTAGCAGTTGTCTTGTTTTGTTTCGTTTATTTTTTTTATTTTTAATGTGAATGTGAAGAAATCGAAAGTAACAAAAGTTGATGTAACCAATTATGAATACTTATGATAAAATGCTAAATAATACATACAACAATACAATAATAATAACAACAACACAAATAAATAATAAAACAAGTAAGAAAGTATAGATGGGTTAGACCGATCATATAGTACCCTATAGTTTTAGGAGTATATAAATTAGTAACATATGCAGTTTGTAAAATATTTGTATGGATCTGAACTCCTTTTCATTATTTTAACATAATTTTTTAACGATCCTAAAATTTTGTCAATTTCTCATTCTAGGAAAGCAATTCAAATTATCATATAGTCAAAATGAAACGGTACATTGTTGTGATGTAACAAGATCTTTTCATAAAAGATCGATCGTTAAACATTTAAAATGCTTACTAACAAGTTTTAGATCGATTCACCCATTTTTGAGGCAAAATGTCATGCTAATAGCTATATATGTAAACAGTTAGAAAATCTTGTGTAACCGCCAGCTCTGGCGATGTAGGGTGTAATGAAAACATTGTGTTGTATTCAATTCCTCTATACACGTATGTGTTTATTGTAAATGTATTTATTATATATATTTATATGGATGAATCCGACAACAACAGAAGTTAACAATATAAATAATGTTGTTGTTTATTGTATTCGTTGTGGTAGTTGTTGACTGATTTTGCTTTTCTTTAAACTAAAATCAAAGCAGAAGTCAAAACACAAACACAAAACCTGGCTAAATTTAATTGCTTAAATACAATTTTACTTTCATCATCATTATGATCGTGATGATCTTCAACATTATCAAAACCCAGCAGATTTTAAGCTGGTTCATAGTACACTCCAATTCTGGTCAGAAGATAGTCGATGATAGGATCGGAAAATCATTTGTTTCCTGATATCATTTGCTAGACAGTGGTATATGACACTTTAATTTTCGTTCTGAGAAATCATTTTAATCTACCCTCAGTCGCAAAGCATGTGCTTAATTATTTAAATTCCAATACAGATACAGGCCTCTAATTCACCGAAAGGTGATCTCTTTCACATTCGCCAAATCCTAATCCCTACTTGATAGACTAAGTAGGAGTATATCTACGATTTCCTTATCCAGTGCAACCCGTAAGATAATACACAGTATTGTAAACACCAGTAACTAGTAATACAGATGACGTTCGTAATGTTGTAAATGCCTTGTGTTACGAATTTGCAATAGCGATTTGAATTTAACAGTTTGTAACGACTGCCTGCAGCATTCATCATGTATATAAACACGTCCATCAGTAGAAGCTTCTACTTATCAACAATGTTGATAGCATGAAGCTATTAGCATTATTTATAAGTATGGCAACACTACTCTAGCTCTAGAGCATTGTAGAAGATTCACGATAGATGGCGCGTATATAAATAGTGGCAGAGGTTGCAGTAGTGAGTTGAGTTGGTCATTGGCGCTGTTAGAGTTTATATCAACTGTCGTGTACATTATATCAACTGTCGTGTACATTTGAGTTTGTACATTATAAAGTGTGTGTGCATTTCTGCGAATTGATAAACGTGTATAAAGACACTGAGTGACTATTTGAACTGTTGTTGTTATAGATTTTTAAATAAATAAAGAGTTGTTGCAATTTTAAACTACTAAAACTGCTTTTATTTGCAATCAAAAGTATCCGGTTTATTTAAAGGAAATAAACCAACGTTTTCAAAAGGTTAAAACGTAACACTTGCAAGCTGGTTAGCAGGTCTTCATCAATGTGTAACTAGTGCCAAGTGCTGCAGGGTAATAATAACATTTGTCAGTTTATACAGATGCATATAGAAAAATCAACCTGCTTAATAAGGAATTTTATCAAACTAATAATACTTGTATAGCAAATCCTTAAGCTACTTTTATAAATGAACATCTGAGACTCATAATACTATTCAAAAAGTCTTTAGTTATCCAGAAAACTTTGGCCATCTAAACTTTGATATGACATTTAAGGTTACTTAAGGTGATCTAACGAATGAAACAACAATATACACTGATGGCGTTCTGTCTTCATATCTGTGTATTTCAGTTTGTGATAGTGAAAAACACAGAGACATATATGAATGATATAACAGATAAATTTTTGTGAATATTAGTATTTTTATCCATAGATAAGCGGCATTCAATCCTTACACTATTTCTTCTAATCTTGTCCAATGTGAGGAGGACATTTTTATATAAATAAACATGAAATAAACATAAGAGTAAATTTGGAATTTCTTTCCATAACTGCCAGCAACA
Source organism: Calliphora vomitoria (assembly GCA_942486065.2). Taxonomy (NCBI): domain Eukaryota; kingdom Metazoa; phylum Arthropoda; class Insecta; order Diptera; family Calliphoridae; genus Calliphora; species Calliphora vomitoria. The sequence goes on from OW818029.2 coordinate 18,855,672, forward strand.
AAGGAAACAATCTTTCATCTTCTCTGTGAATATCCGTCTGTAGGTTCTTTGATAAATCTGTGGGTTAACATAATGTCCATGGATAGTATGACACTTTTATTTAAGAAACATATTTAAATATTCAACAAGGTTTTCAAAAGTTTAAAAAAAGACCTTCGGCCGCTTATAAAGACATCTTAAGACCTGAAGCTGGTATTCAAACTGTATTTTTGAAGTATTTCAAACTTCGCATTCGTACTGTTAAAATTTCATTCTCCATGTACATTATGACATGGCACTGGAAAAACATAGATAAACATAATTGTACAAACGTATATGGACGGCGTATATGAGGTTATCGGAAACTGGACTGAGTGACTTTTTTGCTACATCAGTGCTACAACTTGGAAATTGACTCTTCCAAATGAACTTCATTTAACAAGTTGGTAAGACTATGTTGTCTTAATAAAATTAAATTCTATCGACTGTTGGTTGCTATCGATTAAGCAACTGCATGTACTTAGTAAGGCTTACAGAAAGGCAGCAAAAAAGTAGAAAAGTAATGCATTTTCGATGCAGTAACTATTAATCAAAGTTTAGCTCTACTACCGTTACCGTTAAAATATCGTTACCGATATAATGGGAAATAGCGAAGATATTGTTACGTTTTCACCTTTTGAGAACGTTGGTTTATTTCCTTTAAATAAACCGGATACTTTTGATTGCAAATAAAAGCCGTTTAGTAGTTTAAAATTGTAACAACTCTTTATTTATTTAAAATCTACAACAACAACAGTTCAATTAGTCACTCAGTGTTTTTATAGACGTTTATCAATTCGCAGAAATACACACACACTTTATAATGTACAAACTTAAATGTACAAGACAGTTGATATTAACTCTAACAGCGCCTATGATAAACTCACTCACGACTGCAACATCTGCCACTATTTATACACACGCCATCTATCATGAATCTTCTACAATGCTCTAATGCTTTCGATGTCAATGTTAGCAGCTTATAAGCAATGCTAATAACCTCATGCTATCAACATTGTTGATAAGTAGAAGCTTCTACTGATAGACGTGTTTATAAACATGATGAATGCTTCAGGCAGTCGTTACAGACTGTTAAATTCAAATCGCTAGTGCAAATTCGTAATAATATACTATAAATAATTTAAAAAAATAAAAATATATTGTTTTTATTTTCTTTTGTAATTAAATTTATTGAAATCAAAGGTTCGAAATAATTAATTCTTAAATCAATTTTCAAAATCAAATTAACAATTCCATTAAACCAATCAGCACGAATTAATTCGTTGTCTTTCTTCTTTGGTATTGAAAACATATTGACGACATTTTGAATCATTCAAGTTTTCTTTAATTCAAATTCGTTTCAAAGTAGCTTTACAAATTGATTGAATGATTCAATTTGTCTTCAATTTAAATCTATTACAAAAGGCTTAAAACAATTTGTTGCAATTAATTTTGTATATTAATGAAAGAAATAAAAATAAATACAAAACAGAATGAAGAAAAAAAGTTTAATTCAATTTGTATTAGAATTAACAAAAAGGTTGAATGAATTCTGTTATGAATTAACTCAACGATGAATGAATTCTATTTAAATAAAAGCTTTTGAATGAAGCTAAAGAATTCGATTTTGGGAATGAATTAATTCAGAATTGTTAGTTTATTGAATTAAGCTCAAATTAAATGAATTGATTCTAAGCTCTGATTGAAATCCATTGAATTTTAAATATAATAAATTACCAACTTTTTCAATTTTTGTAAATTTTACCGTAACCGAAATAAGAGCAAATATCGTTAGCGTTTCCCTATCACCGCTTTGAATCGGTAGCCAGCCTTGCTATTAATAACTTATAAACGTGGAACAACTATTTATTATTTACTTCTGATAGGACTAGCTTTTTCTATTACCGTAACCGAAATAAGAGCAAACATCGTTAGCGTTTCCCTATCACCGCTTTGAATCGGTAGCCAGCCTTGCTATTAAGAACTTATAAACGTGGAACAACTCTTTATTATTTACTTCTGATAGGAGTAGTATTGTTTTTTCTATTATACTGTTACGAATTTACAATAGCAATTTGAATTTAACGGCCTGTAACGACTGCTTGCAGCATTCATCATGTTTATAAACACGTCCATCAGTAGAAGCTTCTACTTATCAACAACGTTGATATCATGCGGTTATTAGCATTGTTTATATGTGTGGCAACACCAAATGTTTAAACTGCTGACATTGACATCGAAAGCTCTAGAATTCGAATATGCTATCCGTTAAGAGCATTGTAGAAAATTCCCGAAAAATAGCGTGTGAGTTGAGTTGATCATAGGTGCTGTTAGAGTTAACATCAACTGCCTTGTAGATTTACGTTTGTTCATTATAAAGTGTGTGTGCATTAGACTGTCCACAAAAAATCGATTTTGGAATCTTGTTGGTCTTAACCCCACAAAACGATTCCCCTTTCCAGATATTGAGATAGCCGAAATTTGAGCTTGATTAAACGACGTTAACCCGTGCCGCTCGTCGCTCAAAGTTTGAAAAAATCAACATTTTTGGCCAAAAAGCTATAACTCCAGAACGGTAAATAATAGAAACACGTTTAGTATCTCAAAACAAAGCTAATATTGTTCTTCAAAATTTATTTTATATACATTATTCTTGGTACTTTAAGCCAAACAGAGTTACAACAGCTTTTGTCTTCAAAAACGTGACCTAGTCGCGGTAGGAGCATACTTCGTATATTTTGATATTATGTGAAAAATGTTGCTAGTAAGTACATATTTTTACATTTTATTGTTATTGAATCATAATGTACATAGATTTAGTATTTCAAAAAGATATAAAACACAAAAATTGGTTGAAAAATGTAAAAGTTATTAAAAATTCCCCAGGCCATTAACGTGTCTCGGAGCACTTGATTATGATATGTGGAAAAAAATTTAACTTATTTTGAAAACTATTCGAATAAAACTATTTTATTACATAAAATATATCTATGTTTGCTCAAATATAAGTTTTTTTCCGTAAAATATAACGTGAAAATGTTCTCAGCTATGGTCAAAAAAAATTTTTTTTTTAGACGACAGTTTCAAAACACCATTTTCAGTTTTTTTTAAACTTTGTTAAACAAATTTTTAATTTTTTTAAATATCACCGGGGGGTTTATGATCAATAGATTAGGGAACAAAACAGTGAAAAAATTAGGTCAATACCTCTTATAGTTCAGGTGTACCTGCGGTTTGAATTCTGCGGATTTCGCGAAAAACTAATTTTTGTGGAATATTTCAAAAAATATGTCATAATTTTTTATTGTTATACATTTTAACCAAAATATTTACAGAATATTATTTCTCAGATATTAAAAAATATGTCCCTGAAGTTATATATAAATCGGGAAATCCTAAGGCGTAAACTTTGGAGGTCAAAGGTCAAATTTCGCAATATTTGGAAATTCACATTGAAACATATGGAAATAATCTTTATTTGTCGACCATATTTACTAAAATTACAGGATTTTATGGTATATGGTCCAACGGGTTAATTATTATATTGAATTTGAACTGTTGTTTACGTTGTACGTTTTTAGTAAATAAAGAGTTGTTACAATTTTAAACTACTAAACTTTTATTTGCAATCAAAAGTATCCGGTTTATTTAAAGGAAATAAACCAACGTTTTAAAAAGGTTAGAACGTAACAATACGTTTATTAAGAATGATATTTGCCAAATTAATCTCAAATTATATGAGTGGTAAAGCAGCTATGCGTTGCCTTGATCTGTTTTGAGTTACTGCAAGTAGCTTTGTGAGCGGGTTCGGATGATGATGTAATTTTGACAAAAAATTAGATTTTCTAAATTCATCCTTGAACAAAGGCACATTTAAGTCTCTGTAGATGTTTTCATTTCTTGTGTACCATGGAGCGCCCGTCATGGTTCTAAGAATTTTGGATTGTGCCCTCTGTATGAGATCTATACTGGTATTGCTTCCAAATTGGTTTTAATACCGTCTTATACAGGATGACTTAATTTCGATTAATGGTGGATTAGCCAGTGTAAATTAGAAGCTTTTAGTTTCATGTGGAGCCGCTTGACTTCTATGTGCCGTCACCAAGTTAGGCGTCTATCTAAATGTTATGTGATCAGACTGTGTGTGAGATGTTCACACTGTTTAGTGTCACTGGTGGACAACTTCCTCTCCTAAATGAAAACGTTAGTGACCGAATTTTACAGTTGTGGCTACAAAACTTTAGAAGGGGTAACAAAATTTTGGTTGCTTCAACCAAAATTCTTCTTTATCAACTGACTTTCTGTTAATAGAACCGAAGCATTTATGTTTGGATCGAATTATTCGATTGATTGCTATTACGGTTGTTATTACGAATCTGTTTTCTCTGTGTTCTTAGTTTTGATTTCCTTTACGCGTGTGAAGTAATTATCTAGGTTTCTAGATGCTTCATTTAAGTCATATGAGAACTAAGAATTACAGTGGCATCTGCAAAGGTGGAAATTGCTAATTCTTCGGACTCGGGCAAATCAGAGGTGCATAATAGGTACAGGGTTGGTCATAGAACACTACCCTGAGGTACATCAGCATTGATCGCATATTCGTTTGTCACATAATCGCCGCACATTCTCCTAAACAAGCGATCCGATAGGTGAGACTCTAAATTTTTGTGTTATTTACTGGTTATTAATAAATATTTTTAAATGCATTACTGAAATGTTAATTATATTGTCATTTCTTTATGTTTCTATCATTATTGGCAAGACTAATCGTCATTACTACTTAGGAATGATGTCCATTTTACCAGCTAGATATTACTACTACCCTCCCGCCACCGCCAACAACCAATCAACATTTTTACGCAACTTTTATTTGTTTAAAACGCTTGTTGTTTTTTCCCTATAACTCTCGTCAAATTTGTTTATAACAAATGAAAAAAAAAAGTAACGAGAAAAAGTTAAAAAAAAAACAATAAATAAACAAAACAAAAAGTGACAGAAAAACACGTTTTTCAACCCAAAATTCAATGAACTCTTGAAGCAGTGCAGTTGAATGAATAATAAAAATATCATTCCCGTGTCCCCGCCACCAACAGCTGAACAACATTCAAGCACTACTGCTGTTGGCAAGAGAAAGTTCTGCCAGCCAACTATGAAATGCAGAAGAAGCTTTGCAAACTACAACTCAAACTAGCAGCGACTAACAAAAAAAAAAATCAAACTAAAATAATTACATGTACATCGTAGAGTATGTTGTTTTTTGTATCTAAATAAATACACAACTATATGATGTGATGAGATATTTTTGGTGATTTTATTCAAATGATAGATAGATAAAATGTCAATTTATTTTATAATTTGTGTAATTAGTTGAATTAAGGTTTTCCAAGATTTTAATGAAGACTTTAAACAAACAAACAAACAAACAAACAACCAAGAAAATTTTGGTATTATTTTTTGTTTACTTGCCTCTATTTAATATTTCATTAATACTGACAAGCACATTAATCTGTATAGATCAACAGTTTTGTTTTTGAGGATCTCTAATATCTTAATATTTTTCTAATTAACTATTACTTAATTTCTATGAAAACTTAACCTAACATTTTGCAAAGGAACATATTTTGATAAAGTTTTAACATAACATATGAATTTAAGATGTATCTGCAAAAAATGATCGTGAATTTTCTAATTAAACATAATCAAATATTTAATCAGTTGCTTCGTTGCGTGCCACAATCATGTTAATATGTTATGAGAAAATCTTTCATAATTAATATAAGATTACAATATTTTATTTCAATTTAAATTTTTTAATTAAATTGTTTAAATACGAAAACTACTTAATTGCATTTAAATACTTAATTCATTGCAGGGTTACATGACAGTGAACTTCCAAGAATAAAGGGGTGAATTTATAACTTCTATTATTATTGTTTTATTTATTTGAAATTAATTAAGGTGGCTTGGGAATTATTTAAACAAACATTTATCAAATAGTGTGAAAACACAAGAAATTTAAAAAAAAAACAAAACAAATTTACATAAGTATTTAGCAACGATAGAATAGATTGTTGCTCTTTGTCCAATAAAATTTTGAGATTTTCATATAAAAATCGATTTTTGGTGAGAAATATAAGTGATCACAGATTGAGGCCCTTTTTCTAATTAAACGCGTATTTACGGAGATATTAAGGACTTTAGATATTTTGAGATTTTCATATAAAAATCGATTTTAAATGAGAAATATAAGTGATCACAGATTGAGGCCCTTTTGTTAATTCAACGAAGATATTAAGGATTTTACTAATATTGAGATTTTCATATAAAAATCGATTTTTGGTGAGAAATATAAGTGATAACAGATTGAGTCCCTTTTGTTAATTAAACGTGTATTAACGAAGATATTAAGGATTTTAGATATTTTGAGATTTTCATATAAAAATCGATTTTTAGTAAGAAATATAAGAGATCACAGATTGAGGCCCTTTTTCTAATTTAACGCGTATTTACGAAGATATTAAAGATTAAACGTATATTTACGAAGATATTGAGGATTTTAGATATTTTGAGATTTTTTAAGTGATCACAGATTGAGGCCCTTTTGTTAATTAAACGCGTATCTACGAAGATTTAAGGATTTAAGATATTTTGGGATTTTCATATAAAAATCCATTTAATGTAAGAAATATAAGAGGATTTTAAATTTGTTGAGATTTTCATATAAAAATCGATTTTAGGTGACAAATATAAGTGATCACAGATTGAGGTCCTTTTTTAACGCGTATTTAACAAGATATTAAGGATTTTAGATATTTTGAGGTTTTCATATAAAAATCGATTTTAGGTGACAAATATAAGTGATCACAGATTGAGGACCTTTTGTTAATTAATCGCGTATTTACCAAGATATTAAGGATTTTAGATATTTTGAGATTTTCATATAAAAATCGATTTAGGGTGAGAAATATAAGTGATCACAGATTGACGCCCTTTTTCTAATTAAACGCGTATTTACGAAGATATTAAGGATTTTAGATATTTTGAGATTTTCATATAAAAATCGATTTTTGGTGAGAAATATAAGTGATCACAGATTGTGGCCCTTTTGTTAGTTTAACGCGTATTTACCAAGATATTAAGGATTCTAGATATTTTGAGATTTTCATATAAAAATCGTTTTTTGGTGAGAAATATAAGTGATCACAGATTGAGGCCCTTTTTCTAAGTAAGCGCGTATTTACCAAGATATTAAGGATTTTAGATATTGAGATTTTCATATAAAACCGATTTTTGGTGAGAAATATAAGTGATCACAGTTTGAAGCCCTTTTATTATTTAAACTCGTATTTACGAAGATATTAAGGATTTTTGATATTTTGAGAATTTCATATAAAAATCGTTTTTTGGTGAGAAATATAAGTGATCACATATTGAGGGCCTTTTTCTAATTAAACGCGTATTTACGAAGATATTAAGGATTTTAGATATTTTGAGATTTTCATATAAAAATCGTTTTTTGGTGAGAAATATAAGTGATCACATATTGAGGGCCTTTTTCTAATTAAACTCGTATTTAACAAGATATTAAAGATTTTAGATATTTTGAGATTTTCATATAAAAATCGATTTTTGGTGATAAATATAAGTGATCACAGATTAAAGCCCTTTTGTTAATTAAACGCGTATTTACCAAGATATTAAGGATTTTAGATATTTTGAGATTTTCATATAAAAATCGATTTTTGGTGAGAAATATAAGTGATCACAGATTGAGGCCCTTTTTCTAATTAAACGCGTATTTACGGAGATATTAATGATTTTAGATATTTTTAAATTTTCGTATAAAAATCGAATTTTGGTGAAAAATATAAGTGATCACAGATTGAGGCCCTTTTTCTAATTCAACACGTATTTACGAAGATATTAAGGATTTTAGTAATACTGAGATTTTCATATGAAAATCGATTTTTGGTGAGAAATATAAGTGATCACAGATTGAGGGCCTTTTTCTAATTAAACGCGTATTTACGAAGATATTAAGGATTTTAGATATTTTAAAATTTTCATATAAAAATCGATTTTTGGTGAGAAATATAAGTGATCACAGATTGAGGCCCTTTTTCTAATTCAACACGTATTTACGAAGATATTAAGGATTTTAGTAATACTGAGATTTTCATATAAAAATCGATTTTTGGTGAGAAATATAAGTGATCATAAGGATTTTAAATATGTTGAGATTTTCATATAAAAATTGATTTTAGGTGACAAATATAAGTGACCACAGATTGAGGCCCTTTTTCTAATTAAACGCGTATTTAACAAGATATTAAGGATTTAAGATATTTTGAGATTTTCATACAAAAATCGATTTTTGGTGAGAAATATAAGTGATCACAGATTGAGGCCCTTTTTCTAATTCAACACGTATTTACGAAGATATTAAGGATTTTAGTAATACTGAGATTTTCATATGAAAATCTATTTTTGGTGAGAAATATAAGTGATCATAAGGATCTTAAATATGTTGAGATTTTCATATAAAAATCGATTTTAGGTGGCAAATATAAGTGATCACAGATTGACGCCATTTTTCTACTTAAACGCGTATTTACGAAGATATTAAGGATTTTAGATATTTTGAGATTTTCATATAAAAATCGAGTTTTGGTAAGAAATATAAGTGATCACGTATTGGGGCTCTTTTTCTAATTAAACGCGTATTTAACAAGATATTAGGGATTTTAGTAATACTGAGATTTTCATATAAAAATCGATTTTTGGTGAGAAATATAAGTGATCACAGATTGAGGCCCTTTTTCTAATTAAACGCGTATTTACGAAGATATTAAGGATTTTATATATTTTGAGATTTTCATATAAAAATCGATTTTTGGTGAGAAATATAAGTGATCACAGATTGAGGCCCTTTTTTTAATTTAACGCGTATTTACCAATATTGAGATTTTCATATTAAAATCGATTTTTGGATGAGAAATATAAGTGATCACAGATTGAGGCCCTTTTGTTAATTAAACGCGTATTTACGAAGATATTAAGGATTTTAGATATTTTGAGATTTTCATATAAAAATCAATTTTTGGTGAGAAATATAAATGATCACAGATTGAGGCCTTTTTCTAAATTAAGCGCGTATTTACCAGGATTTTAGATGTTTTGAGATTTTCATAAAAAATCGATTTTTGGTGTAAAATATAAGTGATCACAGATTGAGGTCCTTTTTCTGATTAAACGCGTATTTACCAAGATATTAAGGATTTTAGATGTTTTGAGATTTTCATATAAAAACCGATTTTGGGTGAGAAATATAAATGATCACAGATTGAGGCCCTTTTTCTAATTAAACGCGTATTTAACAAGATATTAAGGATTTTAGATATTTTGAGATTTTCATAAAAAATCGATTTTTGGTGAGAAATATAAGTGATCACAGATTGAGGCCATTTTTCTAATTAAACGCGTATTTACGAAGATATTAAGGATTTTAGATATTTTGAGATTTTCATATAAAAATCGAGTTTTGGTAAGAAATATAAGTGATCACAGATTGAGGCCCTTTTTCTAATTCAACACGTATTTACGAAGATATTAAGGATTTTAGTAATACTGAGATTTTCATATGAAAATCGATTTTTGGTGAGAAATATAAGTGATCACAGATTGAGGCCCTTTTTCTAATTTAACGCGTATTTACGAAGATATTAAGGATTTTAGATATTTTAAAATTTTCATATAAAAATCGATTTTTGGTGAGAAATATAAGTGATCACAGATTGAGGCCCTTTTTCTAATTAAACGCGTATTTACGAAGATATTAAGGATTTTATATATTTTGAGATTTTCATATAAAAATCGAGTTTTGTTGAGAAATATAAGTGATCACAGATTGAGGCCCTTTTTCTAATTAAACGCGTATTTACCAAGATATTAGGGATTTTAGATATTTTGAGATTTTCATATAAAAACCGATTTTTGGATGAGAAATATAAGTGATCAAAAATTGAGGCCCTTTTTCTAATTAAACGCTTATTTACGAAGATATTAAGGATTTTACTAAATTGAGATTTTCATATAAAAATCGAGTTTTGTTGAGAAATATAAGTGATCACAGATTGAGGCCCTTTTTCTAATTAAACGCTTATTTACGAAGATATTAAGGATTTTAGATATTTTGAGATTTTCATATAAAAATCGAGTTTTGTTGAGAAATATAAGTGATCACAGATTGAGGCCCTTTTTCTAATTAAACGCTTATTTACGAAGATATTAAGGATTTTACTAAATTGAGGTTTTCATATAAAAATCGAGTTTTGTTGAGAAATATAAGTGATCACAGATTGAGGCCCTTTTTCTAATTAAACGCGTATTTACCAAGATATTAGGGATTTTAGACATTTTGAGATTTTCATATAAAAATCGATTTTTGGATGAGAAATATAAGTGATCACAGATTGAGGCCCTTTTTCTAATTAAACGCTTATTTACGAAGATATTAAGGATTTTAGATATTTTGAGATTTTCATATAAAAATCGAGTTTTGTTGAGAAATATAAGTGATCACAGATTGAGGCCCTTTTTCTAATTAAACGCTTATTTACGAAGATATTAAGGATTTTAGATATTTTGAGATTTTCATATAAAAATCGAGTTTTGTTGAGAAATATAAGTGATCACAGATTGAGGCCCTTTTTCTAATTAAACGCGTATTTACCAAGATATTAGGGATTTTAGACATTTTGAGATTTTCATATAAAAATCGATTTTTGGGGAGAAATATAAGTGATCACAGATTGAGATCCTTTTTCTAATTAAACGCGTATTTACGAAGATATTAAGGATTTTAGATATTTTGAGATTTTCATATAAAAATCGATTTTTGGTGAGAAATATAAGTGACCACAGATTAAGGCCTTTTGTGAATTAAACGCGTATTTACGAAGATATTAAGGATTTTACTAATATTGAGATTTTCATATAAAAATCGATTTTTGTTGAGAAATATAAGGATTTTAGATATTTTGAGATTTTCATATAAAAATCGATTTTTGCTGAGAAATATAAGTGATCACAGATTGTGGCCCTTTTTCTAATTAAACGCGTATTTACGAAGATATTAAGGATCTTAGTATTATTGAGATTTTCATATAAAAATCGATTTTTGGGGAGAAATATAAGTGATCACAGATTGAGGTCCTTTTTCTAATTAAACGCGTATTTACGAAGATATTAAGATTTTTAAAAATCGATTTTTGGTGAGAAATATAAGTGATCACAGATTGAGGCCCTTTTTCTAATTAAACGCCTATTTACGCAGATATTAAGGATTTTAGATATTTTGAGATTTTCATATAAAAATCGAGTTTTGTTGAGAAATATAAGTGATCACAGATTGAGGCCCTTTTGTTAATTAAATGCGTATTTACCAAGATATTAAGGATTTTAGATATTTTGAGATTTTCATATAAAAATCGATTTTTGGTGAGAAATATAAGTGATCACAGATTGAGGCCCTTTTTTCCAATTAAACGCGTATTTACGAAGATATTAAGGACTTAGATATTTTGAGATTTTCATATAAAAATCGATTTTAAGTGAGACCTATAAGTGATCACAGATGGAGGCCCTTTTGTTAATTAAACGCGTATTTACCAAGATATTAAGGACTTAGATATTTTGAGATTTTCATATAAAAATCGATTTTTGTTGAGAAATATAAGTGATCACAGATTGTGGCCCTTTTTCTAATTAAACGCGTATTTACGAAGATATTAAGGATTTTAGATATTTTGAGATTTTCATATAAAAATCGATTTTTGGTGAGAAATATAAGTGATCACAGATTGAGGCCCATTTTCTAATTAAACCTTATTTACGAAGATATTAAGGATTTTAGATATTTTGAGATTTTCATATAAAAATCGATTTTAAGTGAGAAATATAAGTGATCACAGATTGAAGCCCTTTTCCTAATTAAACGCGTATTTACGAAGATATTAAGGATTTTAGTAATACTGAGATTTTCATATGAAAATCGATTTTTGGTGAGAAATATAAGTGATCACAGATTGAGGGCCTTTTTCTAATTAAACGCGTATTTACGAAGATATTAAGGATTTTAGATATTTTGAGATTTTCATATAAAAATCGATTTTTGGTGAGAAATATAAGTGATCACAGATTGAGGCCCATTTTCTAATTAAACGCGTAGTTACCAATATATTAAGGATTTTAGATATTTTGAGATTTTCATATAAAAATCGATTTTTGGTGAGAAATATAAGTGATCACAGATTGAGGCCCTTTTTCTAATTAAACGCATATTTACCAAGATATTAAGGATTTTATATGTTTTGAGATTTTCATATAAAGATGGATTTAGGGTGAGAAATATAAGTGATCACAGATTGATGCCCTTTTGTTAATTAAACGCGTATCTACGAAGATTTAAGGATTTTAGATATTTTGAGATTTTCATATAAAAATCGATTTTTGGTGAGAAACATAAGTGATCACAGATTGAGGCCCTTTTTCTAATTAAACGCGTATTTACGAAGATATTAAGGATTTAAGATATTTTGAGATTTTCATATAAAAATCGATTTTTGGTGAAAAATATAACTGATAACAGATTGAGGCCCTTTTGTTAATTAAACGCGTATTTACCAAGATATTACGGATTTTAGATATTTTGATATTTTCATATAAATATCAATTTTTGGTGAGAAATATAAGTGATCACAGATTGAGGCCCTTTTGTTAATTAAACGCATATTTACCAAGATATTAAGGATTTTAGATATTTTGAGATTTTTATATAAAAATCGACTTTAGGTGAGAAATATAAGTGATCGCAGAATAAGGCCCTTTTTCTAATTTAACGTGTATTTACGTAGATATTAAGGATTTTATTAATACTGAGATTTTCATAAGAAAATCGATTTTTGGTGAGAAATATAAGTGATCACAGATTGAGGCCCTTTTGTTAATTAAACGCGTATTTACGAAGATATTAAGGATTTTAGATATTTTGAGAATTTCATATAAAAATCGATTTTAAGTGTAAAATATAAGTGAGATTGAGGGCCTTTTTCTAATTAAACGCGTATTTAACAAGATATTAAGGATTTTAGATATTTTGAGATTTTCATATAAAAATCGATTTTTGGTGAGAAATATAAGTGATCACAGATTGACGCCCTTTTGTTAATTAAACTCGTATTTACGAAGATATTAAGGATTATATATATTTTAAGATTTTTATATAAAAATCGATTTTTAGTGAGAAATATAAGTGATCACAGATTGAGGCCCTTTTGTTAATTAAACTCGTATTTACGAAGATATTAAAGATTTTAGATATTTTGGGATTGTCATATAAAAATCCATTTAATGCAAGAAATATAAGAGGATTTTAAATATGTTGAGATTTTCATATAAAAATCGATTTGGTGAGATAGGTTAGTTTTTCCCATTGGAATCCTAAGTAAGTAATGAAAATTGATTACAATTAAGTTTCTTTTTTTTTATAAGTACATGTTTCACTTTTATTTAATTAAAATAAGCATAGTTTGCAATTGTATGCGGTGAAGTCTTTATCTGTTTTTAAAACTGTGGTCTAAGTAAATATTTAAATTTACCATGAAACTTGATTACAAATCCACATACACTCTCTCTATCAGTAGTGGCATAGCTCTGCCCCTTCTTCCTAATCATACCATAGCGTGCATTCAACTTGTGCATTCACTATTTAACATCAAAGCAGCTTAAATACAACTCCACTCCCAAAGTCATGAGGTGAGCCAAGCAGGCTTACCAAAGCAGAAACCAAAGTAACAGAAAAAAGTAATAAAATCAACTTAAAACTAAAACTAAAATTGAAATTACCACAATAGTTTCAATGTCAAAGTGAAAGTTGACTTTTATGTGATTTGCTTACAAAAAGCAACGTTTGCAAAAAAACTACTTACTTAGAAAAAAATATTGAAATCATGATATTTGTAAGCAAAAAAAAAAGGCGAAATTACAACCGTCATGATAGTTCTTGTTTCGTTTAAGTAAAAGAACTAGTATTTCTTGACAAGCAGCAAGAGATGTGATTTGAATATTTAAATATAAATTTGTTACTTACGTTTTACGAAAGACTTTAGCAGCTGTCAAAGTGGCATAAGCGGCCATTTCTCGTCTGCTGGTCTCTACCACGGGTGCACTGAATTTTGATAGTAAAGCTGCTGGATGGTTGTCTTGTAATACTTGACCTAAAATAAAAAGTAAAAAAACATTAAAATTTGCATTTAAATAGTAAAATTTATATTAAAATAAATAAAATGAAAAAAGTAAAATGCTTACCTACCATTTCTAACCATATCCGGTTCAACTTGTGTGTATAGTTTTCTCATGGCATTTAAGCCCTCTCTTACTGAGGCCTCTAAGGCGATATCCATTAAAGTGGGTCTTTGAGATTTTTGCAGACGGCTTTTAGTGTCTGTTAATTCATCTTCTATTAGTTCTTCGTTTAGTGCTTTATCTTGCCTTGACGAAAGCAAGGGTCTTGGCAGTTCCACTGGTGGTAATTCATTATTGCTGATGAATTTAATATCGGCAGGTTTTAAATCCTTTAGATATTCTTGGGCATTTAAAAGCGATGGTATTTCGTAGAGTATGAGGAAGGTGAAAAATATTTTCTTACGTAAAAACATGGCATCTGTAATGAAAAATATGTTTAATTGCTTCAATAAATATTTTTTTACAGATAATGCTAATAAGAGAGTGAGAGGGTAAAAGTAAAACTATTGTCATTGGTAAAGTTGATTTTAATTTAAAAATTTATTTATTTATTTTTTTACTTGTACCAGCACTCAGGGGATGATTGTGCATTGTGTTGGAACTAGGAAAATAGGTTATGGGAGGGATGATAGAGGGCGTAGTGTTTGTGGACATTTGATTTGAATGTTCCTATATTGAAAGTGGCATGAAAGACTTCAGGAGGAAGTTCATTCCACATACGAACAGTTCGGCTAAAGAACGAATTTTCTCTGTAATGTGTTGTGCGATCCACTGTCCAGTCGACAACTAATTGATGAGCCCTTGCCGAAGAACATGTATTGCGTAAAAAACTACGGGTTTCGGGAACAAGCTACCGTGACCAGTAGGGTGTCCTTCGCCCTCTCCTGTACGCTGTCGAGTAACTCCAAAATGGACTTTGAGGCACCGGCCCACACATGAGAGTTGTATTCCATTTTTGGTCGGATATAAGTGGTGTAAATAGTAAGATCAGATGGAGTGAAGTATGTCTTACACCGTTTTGGAAAACCAATGCACTTGAATGCTTCTTTCGACACTCGAAAAATGTGCTTTGTCCAGCGGAAATCGCACTGAATACTCATTCCTAGAACATCAAGAGCATCTGATTCCTTAATATTTACACCACCCATAAAAAGAGATGGAGCAACATGATCTGTTGTGCGCTTGTGTGTTAATATACAACATTGAGTCTTGCGTGCATTGAAATCGACTCTATTCGCACAACCCCATTCAGAGATTGTCACAAGATCTTGGTTAAGCGTTTCATTCATGTTTTGCCTCATTGCCCCGATCTCCGATAGGCTTGGTCTATAATTGAATGCATATGAATGGCAAATGTTGCTGTCATCTGCAAAAGAGTAGATAGGGTTGAAAGTAATACGTAGAGTAGGAGAAAGGACGGAGCCTTGCGGTACCCCTGGATTTATCTTGAACTCGTTTGATGAGATTCCATCTATAACAACTCGTATAGTGCGATCTCTAAGAAAGCTCGATATAAATCGAGAGACGTTATTAGTTATGTCAGATATCAGAAGCATATTAATGAAGACAACAGATTCGATGTGATGAGCAAACTTTATTTATACTACCAACATAAAGTTAGTTGATAAAGAAGAATTAGGATTAGGGTTGCTAATTTCCCAAAGATTTTCTATTCGGGCGATATAATAAAAAGTTTGGCAGATGACAGATGATCAACAGCTATTTAATAATTAGATGATTTTATGCTGTCACCTTATTAATTCGCTTTGGGTACTAATTCCGGTTTTTGTTTTGTTCTTGTTCAGTTTTAGTTCAGTTTTAGTTCAGGTTCTAGTTGTGGTACTAGTTCAGTTTTAATTCAGTTCGTTTTCAAAGTTCTACACCAGGTTCTAGTACTAGTCTAGGTTCTAATTCAGGTTCTAGTTCAGGTTATAGTTCAAGTTATAGTCCAGGTTCCAGTCCAGTTCAGGTTCTAGTTCAGGTTATAGCTGATGTTCTGGTTCAGGTTATGGTTCAGGTCCTAGTTCAGGTTCAGCTGTAGAAACTATATGATCTGTCTCTAGAATCATGTATGTTATCGGATCAAAACTCCACACAATTATGTACATTCCAGATTACCAACTACATTCAGTGATTTTTCCAATTATCCAAAAGGCTGGGTGAATAAGCCAAGTACCCAATTCATGGAAAGAGCGTATTGTATTTACTTTAACTTAGGGAATTAAATAATTATAGAGAAATTACTTTTTCAATCTCAAATTCAAAACTAATGGCTACATTACTTAAAAACCGTCAATAGTACCATTTTACTGGTAGATCGGGTTGCCTAATTCGATAGAAAATATTTCAACGATTTAATTTTTGTAGCGTATTAATAAAACAACACTTCATTCATTGAACAATCGAGAGAATACAACAGGAATTTCGATTTCAGCGATGTGTGCTTTTAAAATTCTTAGTCGATGTCAGACTGCACAGTGTGGCAGAATCAAAATTTTTTCGAAATAAATCTAAACCGCTGGTGCGATCGAGACAAGGAGTATTCGAGTTTAAGTTATTAAAATGGACCCTACAAAATCTCCAGGGACGGCGATATGGGGGCTCAAAGTACCTTTGACATGTAAAATTTTTAAACAAGTGGCAATTTTTTGTTTCCCATCCGATTTTTGTATTTTTGGAAAGCGCTCGGCTTATAATTTCCGAATTATAGGCATTTCAAAATTGAAATGTAAAAATGTTGCCATACTTTGGTTCGCTTGGACAAAAAATTTTTTTGTTAGTTACACAACTAAATTACCAATATACAAACGATTTCAGAGAAATACTAATTATGGATCCAAAAATAAACGATTTTCAATATAAAAATTTCAAAAATAGTAGATTTTTGCTGTTTTTTAGGCGAAATGGCGACTTAATCTTTTTATTAAAAAAAAAAACTTTCTTTAAGAAAATATAACAATTTTATGTTTTTCTGTAAGGTATTTTTACGTTTTAACCTTTTTAAAACGTTGGTTTATTTCCTTTAAATAAACCGGATACTTTTTATTGCAAATAAAAGCAGTTTAGTAGTTTAAAATTGTAACAACTCTTTATTTATTTAAAATCTACAACAACAACAGTTCAAATAGTCACTCAGTGTCTTTATACACGTTTATCTATTCGTAGAAATGCACACACACTTTATAATGTACAAACAGCGCCTATTATAAACTCACTCACGACTGTTACCTCGGCCACTATTTATACACATGCCATATTTCGGGAATCTTCTACAAAGTACAAGACAGTTGATGTTAACTCTAACAGCGCCTATTTTAAACTCACTCACGACTGTAACCTCCGCCACTATTTATACACACGCCATCTTTCAGGAGTTTTCTACAATGCTTAACGGATTTCGAATTCTAGAGCCTTCGATGTCAATGTTAGCAGCTTAAACAGTAGTGTTGCCATACTTATAAACAATGCTAATAACCTCATGCTATCAACATTGTTGATAAGTAGAAGCTTCTACTGATGGACGTGTTTATAAACATGATGAATGCTGCAGGCAGTCGCTTTGCAAATTCGTAACTGTATCTTTACAGAAAACATTTTGGTACATAAAACATTCGACTATGTCTATGCCCTTCGGAAATAGACCAATTTTTTATAAAAATTTCAACTTTGTGCCACATGTTCTAAATCCCAATGCTGGTATTAGAAAACGGAAAGTAGTTTTGCCAACCGTGATGTGTTCGCCATTTATCTCCAAAGTGTTCTCCCAGCCCCAAAGATAATGTGGACCCTATAGGTAAAATTATAAAAAATTAAATTTTTGGGGTTTTCGCTCCAATTTTTAGGAATTGCGGAATTTCCTTTGAACTTTTGACAATTTTTTTACGTTTTGTTATTTAGAATGACATATTAAAAAACCTTGAATATTTCATCGAGATTTATTAATAAAGATTTTATTACATATATTTGTTTCTAGAACAAAAATTTGAACAAATTTATCCACATTTTTTTTATATAAACAAATACAGTCTGCGAAGCGTTTTGCTTGACTGCAGATACACACAGAGTCTCTGGCGGGAATCGAACCCACAACCCTCAGAATAATATCGGGACACCGATATTTATTCCGAACTAATTGTGCAATATTTTTGAAGGACGGAGTTTTTAAGTGGTATATTTTTGAATTTAATTGAGATATTGTCTTGATTTTTTTTTGGTAAGACCAAAACTTAACATATCTAAACAAATAAAATTAGTTTGGGCTACGACCATGTCAAATTTTATCCCGATCGGATCAGCCGTTTAGAAATGTCAGATTTATTTCCAAAAAATTTTGATTCTGCCCCTTTGGGGACTGTGGAAAATACAATTAGTTACATTCTAACTAATTTGGGATTAAAAAACGCCAGTAGGAACAAAAGTTTTTGTAAAAACCTTAACAGTTTATAAGGATAGATGTCCCTGAAATCACCTTCATAAATGCTAATGAACTTTAAGTTAACCTCTATTATAAATTGAACTTTATAACAATTGTCAAAATTTTAACATAAAACCATAAATATCATTCAAGTTCAAAAGAATTTTACAATGAGTTTCTACTTCATTTTACAAAAATCTAAATTTTTCATTAATTATTAGCTCGCACTCGTGTACATTTAAATAGTACTATATACATTTTCAAATTCAAACACTGAATGAATAATGATTAATGCCGTTTACATGTGAAGTGTGAAAAAATCAAGGTTGGCAACCGATACCGTTATTAATACCGATACCGATTAAATACCGTTTAAAATTGAGTACCGGTATTGATACCGATACCGAAATAATTATTTCGGTAAAATACCGGTATTCAAATACCGTTTCCCTTAATACCGGTATCATACCGGTACAATACCGTTATCATAACGGTATCAATACCTTTATTATACCGGTATCAATTGCAAATCAATACCGGTATCATACAAGTTTCAATACTGATATCATACCGGCATTATAATTAAATTTTGCAAAATTGTTAAAATTACGTAATTTAACAACTTTGCTGCTAGTAGAAAATAGTATTTGAGCCTTGTCCATCCCTGCTTGATGTTCAACTAATGCAACTCTGTCTTAGTTGTTTACTTACATACCAAGGCGAATTTATAGCAGGTGACCTCAGAAGAACAGCTGATTATTTTGTTCACTTGTATAGATGATTGGATTGTCAATTCAAGCAAAAACAACAACAGGCAACTTTGACAATTCAATTATCTTTTAACAAAAACAAAGTACCTGTTGTTTTGACATATTGTATTTTTTTTGTAGCTCTTTCATATATTTCGATTTTTTATAAGTTTTTGTTAGGTTTGATGTGCTTAATTTTTATACCGGTATAAATACCGATATATTAGTATTATACCGGTATACCGATACCGATATAATTTAAATACCGTTACCGATACCGATACCGAAATAAAAATAAAATTAATACCGATACCGTTACCGATACCGTTATTCGTTTCGGTTGCCAACCTTGGAAAAAATGCATAAATAAATAAATTGCACACATGTCTAGAGTTATACAAAATTATTGAACAAAATATTATTAACTAAAATAAGAGTGGAAAAAAAGCAAACTACTACATCACCATCTCATCAATATTTATGGTTTTGGGTTTTATTGCGGATTTATTTTTATTATATTTTATACAGTATTCTTTTTTTTATTATTTAATATTGTTGTTAACATGACGGGTCGTTCGATCGCTTGGTTTGCTGGCCGATCGATCGATGGTTTTGATTACATCAGTGTAACAACAAAAAGTGCAGAACATTACCGCATTATGTATGATTTGTTAAAATATAGACGAAGAAAAAAATTCGCAACAAAAAATAAATAAAATATTTACAGAATTACATGTAGACTAATATGGATTGGATGTTTGTGTGTGTATAATGTTCATAATAATTGTAGTTATTTAAAATTTTAATCGCTAAAAAAATAATTTTAGCAGACATAATAACAAAATGTTGAACCATGTTTTGCGGATACACTCAAAAAATTGATAAAAACAATATTTGTTTAATATTGTTACGTTTTAACCTTTTTAAAACGTTGGTTTATTTCCTTTAAATAAACCGGATACTTTTGATTGCAAATAAAAGCCGTTTAGTAGTTTAAAATTTTTAATAACTCTTTATTTATTTAAAATGTACAACAACAACAGTTCAAATAGTCATTCAGTGTCTTTAAACACGTTTATCAATTCGCAAAAATGCACACACACTTTATAATGTACAAACTTAAATGTACAAGGCAGTTGATGTTAACTCTAACAGTGCCTATGATAAACTCACTCACGACTGCAACATCTGCCACCATTTATACACACGCCATCTTTGGTGAATCTTCTACAATGATATTAACGGACAAACTAGTACATTCGAATTCTAGAGCTTAAACATTTAGTGTTGCCATACTTACAAACAATGCTAATAACCGCTTGCTATCAACATTGTTGATAAGTAGAATCTTCTACTGATGGACGTATTTATAAACATGAAGAATGTTGCAGGTAGTCGTTACAGACCGTTAAATTCAAATCGTTATTCCACATTCGTAACAATATTTTAACAAAATAAATATACAAATTTAAAGATACATCCCCATATAGATCATTCAATAGAATTCGAAAAGATATCCAATTTTTAGGATAATGTTTGCCGATTACGAATATAGTTCCCCATTTGGCGTAAACAACATTTTCGAAGCACTCGGCTCAGCCGAATATAACACTTTTACTTAAAAATGCGGGATTTAAAAATAGATGGCGTTTTTGTTTTTAATAACTTATATGTCATTTATTCTCACTTAGGGCCATTATTACAACTTGCCTTTATGTTCGTAATAGTAAAAGTTAAGTTTTATGCATCGGAAATATCGAATTTTGTACTAACAAAGCGACATATGAGTGAATTTTTGCTTTACTTCTTTAATTTGAAAAAAAGTGTCGCTGAAGGACACCGATTGCTCACCAAAGCTTATCGTGAAAGTGTTCCATCGCTTATCGTGAAAGTGTTTCGATCGCTGCAGAACGCGCTCTCTGGGATACGCTTCACTTTGAAACAGAGTATCCGAAATTAGTTTGAGTTGTTCATGGCCTAAAAAGATAAGCAGTTCTTTTGACTCGGAATCCATATGGGCAATTCCATGTCATCGTATGTGACATTTGTATGCCTGGAGAGTGGAATAGATTTTTCAAAAATAAAAGTATCTGAAAAATAATTTGGTCTTTATGTTTCATTCAGAGGCTACTATATTTTAAAAAAATAATAAGTTCTTTCGAAATATTATTGTCATAAATATCGTACGTGACATAAAACGGAAGTAGTTTTGAGGTACATGTAGAAATATGCGAAAATTTGCGAATCGTGATAGGCGTTATGTTTTCTTTTAATTTCTTACACTAAACCAAATATTTTTCCTTTACAATCCGTCATATTTAAATAAAAACAAGTAAGAGTGCTATATTCGGCTATGCCGAATCTTATATACCCTTCACCTTTGTTGTGGATGCATTACTTGCCTATTTTCATCGTATATCATCCTAAATATATCAAGAAAACTTTTAAAAATTTTACATTTAATTGCTATTGTAGAAGTTACAAACGAAACAACAATATTATATATTCCCTTCTCAATAACAACAACGCCAAACGAAACGAAACACCAAAAAAAAAAAAAAAAAAACAAAAACAAAATACGCAAAGCAGTGAAACCAACTCACATTCAAAAATACATATGTACGTTTTGTTGCTTTTTTGTGAAACACCAAAAAAACAAAAACAAAATACACAAAGCATGAAGCCAACACACAATGAATCCAACACACATATGTTTTGTTGTTTTTTTGTCAAAGCATGCAATAAATTGTCTTTTTTTGATGAAATTTTCAGAGGTTGTCTCGGATTTTTGCTCATATCTCCCTTATTTATGGACGGATTTTGCTGATTTTAAATAGCAAAATTCTCGAAAGCATGTCTGACAGAATTATTGAAGATTTGGATCCCGAAGATACCTGGGGTCTTCAGAAAATTGATTTCAACAGACAGACGGACAGACAGACAGACAGACAGACAGACAGACAGACAGACATGGCTTAATGGACTCTGCTATCTATAAGGATCCAGAATATATATACTTTATAGGGTCGGAAAATTATATTGTAGAAATTACAAACGGAATGACAAATTTATATATACCCTTCTCACGAAGGTGAAGGGTATAATAATCTTTGGATGATTTGATAATAAATACAATTTAATACCGTACGTGACATACCGTATGTGACAGATTTTTCTCTTATACAAAAACTAAAAAAATTAATAGAAAATATATATTCGGTTTCAGTAAACAATTTGATAAAGCAAAACAACAATCAGAGCAAAATTCATTTCAAACTAATGCTAATTGGTAGCTTAGTTTTCACCGCAATGTTAGCCTTAAACATACCAATTAAATTAAAAAAATAAATATAAGGACTGAGATTGAAAAATTTTTAACATACATATATGTTAATAAAAATGAAACCACTAAACTTATAGTTTTGAATCTTTTTTTATTTGATTGAAATTATTGTTACAATTTACAAAACAAAATATTTTTATAGTTCTAATCACTAATGATGAAATTTTGAACCTTTTTCGAAAACCCTTTTATTATGGTTTTTATAGAGCTTTATGTCACTTTGTTCGAACAGGTTGTCCATCTCCATTTAAAATCTACCACACTTTTAGACACCTTTTTTGTGCTCTTCAATTCCCTTTTAACAAGAGCCCAATATCTCTCCACTGGCCCTAGCTCCAGTCGGTTTGGAGAATTTGCCTCTCTTTGTACAAATACCACATTATTGTTCTTTTACCACTCAACCCCTTTCTTACCATAGTGACAGGGTGCCAAATCAGACCAAAAATAAGTGGACACATTAAGAAGTCTTATGCCGCAACTGCATATTGCTTGCCATACCAAAAACTTTTTGGGAAATTTTGTCTGCTTTTTGGGTCCTAAACATTTCTTCTACATTCCCTCGAGCATCTGCAACATAAAAATATGACCCAGAAGCTGCGAAAAATTTTCCATACGTACATTTCGTCATCCATTATGCAGCAGGTATATTTTTTGTATAAAATTTGCTTCAATTTCCGTGATCTGTCTTTGGCCTCTAAAGTTTTAGCAATGTTCCTGTCAGGAACTTTTTGAGCCTTGTATGCTTTTAAACTTTCATCGGCTTTAAATTTTCGTACCAAATAGTCCGTGTACTGACCTAACCGGGTTTCTTTCCTACCGGAGATGTTGGGAGCTCTTTTGAAAATGCTTTCTATTTTTTGGGCTTTAGAAACATCATGTGGACCATTCCTTCTACCTGATCCAGGTTTTATTTCAACGGACAAGTTTTCCCGGTACTGTTTAATAACATTGGAAAAAGTTTGATAGCTGACCTTTGATTGATTGACCAACTTTTTGTAGGAGCAAGTAGGGTTTTGTTGAAAATCGAACTGTATTTTTTCGCGAAAGAGTAGAGAAAATTATGTATGATTTTTACAGTGGGTAGATATGACCACTGTACACCGATTTTTGCAAAAAGTGAAAATTGAAAAATTTTGAGTTGACTCTCTTTTGAGGAACCAGTGCGATATCTCAAACGTTATTTCATAAAATTTAGTTTATGGAAGAGATTAACATTTGATAACAAATTTGGCAATGTCTGGAAAATATCTATTCGGACTCTCTCTGCATGGGAAACTGGCAATGGGATTAGTGTGAACATGGCGAAAAATGATCTTGAACTCTTTTTCATGAAATACGAGATCTAAATGCTTAGTTAAGCTTATCCGCTAGAGCAAACTAAGTATCTGGAAGTTATTTTGAATTCGAGTCTATCCTGGAACACAGATCACATCAAGCGATAGCGTCTAAGGCCATAGCGGTCTTATATTCGTTGCTCTCAATGTTGCCCGATACTATCCGATACGAGTGTATTTTGGTCTATCCAAACAGAAGGATTTCAGGACAATATTTAATGTCATCTTTTCCTGGAATGCCGCTCAACTCTGAACGAGATAGCGAGACATTCTACTTTGTGTTTGGGTATCGGGACTCCATGGTGTCCTAAACGGCTAAATCGATTTTATTGAAATTTGGTACGTATATAGATCCTTACTTGGAAGCGTCAATAGGCTATAACTTTTTTCAATACTTTTACCAGAAAGGGATGAATAGGGGGAAAAACCGGTAAAATTGGTACCTTTAGTTCTTAAACAATAATTACTAAACGGCTGAACCGATTTTTACTACGACAGGGGTAGCGAAACGCACCGGGTTAAGCTAGTATTTAATAATTTTAGTACGCACTTTTTTCTGGTCACTCATTTTAATCAGATTAACAACAAATGAACATAATTGACATTAAACATAATAACTGACATGCTTTACAAAGGTAATTTGATCAAAAAAAAAAAAAAAAAAATCAAAAAATACTTGGGTTAAAAGTTGTAATGAAAAATGTGTGTTATATTACAATCATACAATTACAAAAAAGAATATTACAATCTCACTCCTTAGTCAGTTTAAACTATTATGTTTGCTCTGAATACTTTCACATAGTAACATTTTAGTGTTTTCTCCTATTCAAATCATTTTGAAAAGATGTTTTAAGGGTTTTTGATTTTTCAGTCGTTGTTGTCATTCTCGTGGAATTGCCCATATGTTGCCAGAATGATGGGAAAATGTCATAACTAACAATGGCTAATACTTTGAATACGTTTTTATTGTACAAATGTTTCAAAACGAAAGCTAAAAAATTTACAAAAATCCCGCATTTTTAAGTCATACAATATGGGTAACGGTATTTTAGCGGTAACGGTAAGAGTAGTAGTTATTTTGGTGACTGTAGCTTAGCGGTAACTATAGTTGAGCTGAAAGGTTATTTTAGTGGTAACGGTTTCCTTAGGATTTTGACCTATTAGTTAAATATATGAAGAAGTTTCCATTGAATTGTCAACTCCTGTGTATTTACATCATATAGAATAGTTCTGAAAAGTTGTTGTTCAAGTGTGAAGGGGTTGTTATATTTAGCACACTACATCCCAAACTGATGCTAAGAAAATGGCGCTTTAATAGTTTAACACATTCTTTAACAATATCGAATGTTTTGTATAGATCGACTCTGTTTATTTACCACTTCTTAAAAATGCCCTTTCAGTTATTCCCAAATGTTAGTTATTTTTCACATAAGTAATAACTAATATTTTTCTTTGAGCGTTCAATTAGTTGTAATTTCAATTGGCGGTACCGCACAAGTTATACTGCGTTTATTATTAGACTTTTGTGTTAGCTGTTACAGTAGAAAAGCTTTGTTTTCCAACAGCTTGTTTTAAGATATTTTGAGTGCAATCAATTCGCATGTAACAAAAATTCAATACTTCATTCAGTACTACAAGTAAATAAGACACTTTGGTCATAATTTAATACGGTTGAATTGATGTCGGCTTTTGTATTGTATTTTAAATCTTCAATAAAGCGAGTCCAATATAATAATAAATAAATAAAAAAATAATAATTATAATTTTGTTACAAGATTATGCAAAAATTACAAGTGGAATTTTGTTGAACACAAAAAAAAAAAACATTTTATTTAAATATATATTTGCATATTGTTTAAATTATTTAAATTCTTTATCAAGTACATATTAGTATTTACAAATATTAAGCACTATCACCTGTGGGATTTTCACTAAACAGGACTTTTATTTTATTATATGTTTCTGGTATTTTTTAATTAATCCTTTTTTTTATAAATTTAGGCACAGTACAATTTAATTTTTTGTTTAAAATGTTGTTTATTTCGTCTTTATTTGTGTTTAAATTTAACCGAGATTTTTTGCGTTTGTTTCTTAGATGGCCGTAAACTATACTGAATTGATTCTCACCTTAAGATTTTCATTAGAAGTCAAAGAAGATCGTAGAATACTCTTTTATTTACAACAAAAATGAAGAAAAAAAAATCACCATCGAATGCTGCTGCTTATTTCATTTCATTCCATTTCTTTTTTTTCTCAGTTTTTTTTTTTTGTAAAAGTTTTGGGTGATTTTGTTGTCTTGTAGTTTTCTTCTTTTACCACTACTGTAAATAGTGCTGGGTAAATGTTTAAAGGCAGTAGGTTTTTTATAAGTTGAAAATAAAGGTTTTGAATAAATTTGTATTCAGTTTGCGAATGTTGGGAGGGGGAGGAGCAAATAATTAAGATATGTTTTCTAGATCTTCAATCAAATCCGTTTAAAAAAGTCTAATTTCTGAAAAAGTCGTAAATTGTACAGACTTCATAGTTATTTTTACGAATATTAATCTGATGTTTCGTCCTCCAACCACCGCATATACCACTGACCACATTGTCAAAGTTTCATTGCAAGCGAGAACTTTATTTCACGTGACCCGTGATAACTCAGATATGTCTTAATTTAAGAATACTCTCCATTTTATTTCTGTCTGGATTATTACATCTCCATTTAGTGTTGTTACGAATGTGCAATGACGATTTGAATTCAACGGTCTGTAACGACTGCCTGTAGCATTCATCATGTTTGAAGGCACGTTCATCATTGACATTGTTTGTAAGTATGGCAACACTAAATGTTTGGGCTGCTGGCAATGACATCGAAAGCTCTAGAAATCGAACATACTAGTTGGCCGTTAAGAACAATCTCGACTACTCGGATGAAGATGGCAGTGCTTGTGTAAATAGTGGCAGAGGCTGCAGTTGTGAGTTGAGTTGATCATTGTCGCTGTTAGAGTTAACATCAACTGTTGTGTACATGTGTGTTTGTACATTATAAAGTTTGTGTGCATTTCTACGAATTAATAAACGTGTAAAAAGACACTGAGTGACTATTTAATTGTTGTTGGTGTACATTTTAAATAAATAAAGAGTTGTTACAAATTTTAAACTACTAAAACTGCTTTTATTTGCAATCAAAAGTATCCGGTTTATTTAAAGGAAATAAGCCCCGTTTTTTAAAGGTAAAAACGTAACAGTATCTTCGTCATTCGGTCAATCTTCTACAGCAAGTTATTAACATGTTCAATAATAACTCCTACTGGAAATGTGAATTTAAAGAGGAGTTTTTCATATTTGTCAGTTAGAGAATGAATTGATCTTCTAATTACAGTTCGAAAGTATCTGATTTTATCCTTACCTTATCTGTTTAAGTCCTCCAAATCATTTTTGTCATCTTTTCGATAGTCCCCTGCTACAAATATTTATCTGAACTTTAATCTATATGATATCTGAGTATGCAGATCACTATTCTTAATTTCAAATATTCTCCGTTTAACTTATAGTAGAGATCCTCGAAACCATTATAAGAATCCTTGTCATTCTTTGGATCTTCTCCTGCAATTTTCAAACACGTTCGATTAATATACTGCTTCTGGAAAGATGAAAACGGACATGGGATCAAACGAGGAGTCTGAATTATTTGTCAGATTGGGAGTGGATGTATCCCCTAATTACACTTCGAAGTTTTTTGATTTTATGAGATTTTTTGAGATTTCCTACATTTTTGTCATCCTTCCGATAATCCCCTGCTACAAATTTTACTGAAGTTTATTCTATTCTTTATTCTTTGCTCAACCCTCTAAGAATCTCTGCGCATTTTCTCCTGCAAGTTTAAAACATGTTCGGTAAAAGTTTATTCTTTAAGTTCCTTCTACTATATAATTAGAATAATTTTATACATCTGTCGGGATTCTTTCTTTTCTTAAACAAATTATTTATCATCATTCCCATAATACTCTGCTTCAAATATTAATTTTACCATTCTTCAATATGACCTATGAGATCGTGAATCACTCATCTTAATCTTTATCATAATGTGGATCTTCTCCTACATGCTTCTAACATGTTCTGTCAAATCTCTTATTTAACAACTCTTTATTTATTTAGAATGTACAACAACAACAGAATTAAATAGTCACTCAGTGTCTTTATACACGTTTATCAATTCGCAGAAATGCACACAAACTTTATAATGTACAAACACACATGTACACGACAGTTGATGTTAACTCTAACAGCGACAATGATCAACTCAGCTCACGACTGCCACCTTTGCCACTATTTATACACGCGCCATCTATCGGGAATCTTCTACAATGCTCTTAACGGACATACTAGTACATTCGAATTCCAGAGCCTTTGATGTCATTGCCAGCACCCCAAAAATTTAGTGTTGCCATACTTACAAACAATGCCAACAACCGCATGCTACTGATGGACGTGCCCTCAAATATGACGAATGCTGCAGGCAGTCGTTACAGACCGTTAAACACAAATCGTCATTGCACATTCGTAACAGTATGATGACATAATGATATAAATGGCAAAATATGAGTTTGATTTCAAAATTACACTTTAAGATTACTTGATAACCTTTTACTACTATCGGGATATTTCCTCTCTTCCTCAAAATCTTTGTCATCAATCTAATAGTCCCCTGCTAGATCCTAACCTGTTAGAAACGTAACTATATCGAGATACTCCTTCTCCTTCTAAGAATTAGTCTCACCATTACTGTAGTCCCTATCATGTTCCATCAGTGCTTCTTCTGGGCAAAAGAAAATAGTGTAGAAGGAGTTAAAAGCAGTTGGAATTCTTTGTCAGTTACTAAACTCATTAATTACTGGATTCTTATCCATCGGATCGATTATTCAAAGTTAAGTGACTAGAGAGTACAAGATTAGAGCTGGCTATCCACAGGACCTATATTATATTGAATTTAGATTTCTGACTTGCCTACGTGCGATAAATTAACAATTTCTACATTTGTTGATGATTATTAGCTCACATGAAAACCCATAGCATCATGTCATTACCTCATACTTGTGGAGACATGTTTTAAAAACTGGCGAATATATGTGAATGTGTTAAAATGTAAACATGTTGCTTTCGCTCTAAAGAGTGGAAATTGCCCATCTGTCACAATCAGTATTGTTAATATATCACGCACTGGTCATGTGGCATACTTAGGAATTCATCTAGATAGAAGCTAAAAGCCTCTTGATTAATCAATGATCAATCAAAATTAAGCCTTGACTACAAAGTCAACCTGTATAAGAGTAAAAGCCAATCAAGGCTTCGTAGAACAGATCTTACACCCCGCTAAGATAAGAGCCATTTATCCATGAATGCTTTCTTGTTAGAGACCAACTAGTTTAAGACTTAATACTTCTTGTTAGGCCTGTAAAAAGCCAGATTTAATTAATAACTAAAGCGTTTAAAAATAGTTACTAAATAGATCCGCAAATATCACTCAATAACACTTCAAAATTTACTTTTTAAGACTATTGACAGCTATTTGGATTACTGTGAAGATTCTAATGTGGTTGCATGTGTCATGCTGGGTTGCTTAAAATTATGTTGGTAAAGCCGAACCATTTCTTTAAATTTGAAATCTGAAAATTGTCACAAGAATCTTAATCTGCAGAATGTTATATATAAAATACCAATTATCTGGGCAATTATGAAATTTCATCCGGTTTTTTTAAACAAATTTGTCGTGTTTCTATAATTGCTATGATTTACAGTCTAATTATGAAATACAAAATTGATACTGTCAGCATGACGTTGTTGCCCGATCGATACAAATGCGTCCTCTTCAGCTGGGTCCATCCTAAAAACTACACGATTTAGACTATATGGTATCTGGTATTTAATTAGCGGTTCCTGATTCCAGTTGATAATCGTCAAAAATGTGTGATTTTGACGATTAAAATGACGGTTATAATCAAATTCCAAAAAAATCCCTAAGTCCCCATCCATACTGTGAAACATTTGCTGCAAAACATTTGAGTTTGTTGATGAAAGGGGAAAGAGGAATGGACAAGGGTACTCTGTTTCATGTACATGAAGTTTTTGTTTAGTATGTCATCCACATTTATTCGTTCGTATTCGTTCTGTACAGAAATGTCAAAAACTGAAATGCAAAAACTTAAATGTGTGGACACGAATGCAGTTTCAAAAGAGAATTTCAAAAACTTTTGCACCAAATGTTTCACAGTGTGGACCGGGACTAAGAATAATTCAGCAAATGCTTAATGGCAAATTCGAATCATCATTGGTCGTAGTGAGTTTGTTGTTCATGATGCCATGGCAACCAGAGAGGCTATATTTTGCATTCCGATTATGGTTCAGAACTGAACAAATGTTTAAAAATATATTTGTCTTTGTTATATATTATAACAACTCTTTTGACAAAGTATCCGAAAAGGTCTGAAGTTCTAAACGAATTATCTTCCCATAAACTGAGGAGTCCGACAAGGTTGCATTTTGCAATTTTTAATATCATGCCTCTAAGCAATTTTCTCCTAGTGTACATATAATATAACCGTAGATAACTATTTGTTATTAATTTGTGGTTTGGTCTGCTGGTTGATCGATGGGTAGTTAGCTAGAGATACAATCTCGATGTTGTAGCAGTTGTTGGGTGCTGTTGCTGGCATTTTTTTTTTTTTTTCACTGTTTAATGTGTTGTTGACGTTGATGTTGCTGCCATCGTAGTAGAAATGTTGGTCAGCTGGTAGCCGACAGTCATCAGCTCAAAACTTAATCACAAAACTCAAACAGCATCTTAAGAATCCAGTTCTGTTTTGCTTTCATTTCACTCTAAGTAGTTGAGATAAAAATACAATTTAATAAAAAAGCGACATTTCTTTATTTTATATTGTATATATAAATTTTTTTTGTTTTGTTTGATATTTGACCACACTTCACTGTGATCATATTACCCATACGTGTGCCAGCTAGCTAGAGTAAAGTGTGTGAATCAGCAAGAGTGTGTGTGAGTGTGTTTATAATTATTGTATACACATCTGCATCAAGCGTATAATAAAAAATTAATCTCTTTTTTTTATTTATGTGTATAATGTTTGTTTTTTTTTATATATATATTTTAATTTTAATTTACATACCACTAATATCTTGTTTCAAGTGACATAAAATCGCTTTAGGCTGCATAAAGTTTCCAATAAAGCACATACGCTCTCATGTAAGCAGCATCTACAACATCACAGTTAAGCACAATACAACAATCACCTTTAAAGTAAGAAATACCAACAACATTTCACTGTGGGCACAGTGATTTCACTACGATTTTCCCAATCATTTCCCTAAACAAAAAATGACTAAATAGACTAATGGAAATTGCGGAAGGTTATCGTTAAATTTAATCTGAGACGAAGGTACGAACGAATTTGTATACTTTATTTTTGGGCTTTGCAAGCATCAGCACAAATGCCCTTCTCCAGTGGTGATGTAGGGTATGCAAATTATTGTCTACCTCGGATACTGGAATGACAATCAAAGTATCTTCGAGCCAAAAGAACTGCTCATCTTTTGAGGCCAAGAACTTCCCAACCACTTCATTCTAAATGCTTTTTAACAGGTATTGCAACATATGACCTAGCGTAGTAATGATGGAATATTACGGTTTAATGCTTTGCCTCATATTCTGGGCGTTTTTCGGTCAATGTTCACTTAAATCGAATATGTTGCATTCGGTACAAGTTGCCTTTGATGTTCTGTCGAGATTTTGGCACCTCATAAGGTCCCTTTTGGTCCCATCAAATAAAGAGTAGTGTCGGTTGGTCTGTTTGGCTTCACATACAATCTCTTGAAGGCTTCATGTAAGGAATGATATCGAAAAATTCTTTACTTCAATTTCCATTCTCTGTTTTTTACCTCTACACTTTTAGCAGCGTTCTTGGCAGGTACTTTTCGAGCCTTTTTAAACCTGCATTAGCTTTAACTTTTCGTACCAAATAGTCCGAGCACTGAGCTAACCGAGCTGCTTTCCTACCGGATGTGTTGGGAGCTCTTTTGAAAATGCTTTCTATTTTTTTAGGTTTAGAAACATCATGTGGACCATTCCTTCTACATGAACCAGGTTTTCTACAGTTTAATAACATTTTTTTACTGTTTAATAACATTGGAAACAGTTTGACGGCAGACCTTTGATTGTTTGGCCAACTTTTTGTAGGACCATGTTGAGTTTTGTTGAAAATATTTAATAATTTTAGTACGCACTTTTTCTGGTCACTCATTTTAATAAGATTAACAACAAATCAATATATTTGACATTAAACATAATAACTGTCATGTTTTACAAAGGTAACTTGATCAAAAAAAAAAAAAAAATCAAATAACACTTGGGTTAAAATTTTTAATGAAAAACGTGTGTTAAGAATTTTACGATCTCACTCCTTACAATTTCTTACGCTTCGGGTTATTTGAATGGCTCAATTTTCCATCGCAAGTAATGATACGGTGAAAAATGGTTTTCATTTATTGCATTCCAGCAGCATTTCAGACATACAAAATCGTCTCTCAAGGTTTCTCAGCTTCAATTCGTATGGTACCCAATTATTCTGCTTTTGGATGAATACTGCTGCTTGCAAACAAACGTTGAAGCTACAAGTCATTGCTGATTGAGTAGCTCCCAATGATTTAGCAGGCTTTTGTTGAGTTTAACAATAATCTTCATGGAGTAATACCTTCTATACTTGGTCTTCAAACGTTTGTGGCTGGCCGCCTTGGCCGTGTAAAAATCACCACTTCTGAACCGCACAAACCATCTCTCGCACAATGCAACCGATGAGACACATTCACCATTAGCTTCGGTGAGCAATCGGTGTGCTTCAGCGGCACTTTTTTTTTGCAAATTAAAGAAGTAAAGCAAACTTCCCGCATACACAATAATGTTCAATAATGACATATAAGTTATTAAAAACAAAAACCGAGTTCAGAAGATACGCGATCTATTGTAAATCCCTCATTTTTAAGTCATACACCCAATATAATACAACCCGAGAAACAATTCAATTATTCATTAATACATTCACTATTTTGAGGGTCAGAATTGACCACCATGGTTTTTAATTATGGTTTATGTCAATAAAATACTGATCATCCACATGTTGAGGCTGAAAATTGTGCACTCTTAAAGGTGGATAATGGCAAAGACAATGTTAGAGGGAACCTTAATGGTTTTACAATGGTTGTAGTAAGTGTTCTTCCATATTTTCAAAATATTGAGGATCCTCATTGAACTTGGACCAGTTCTTCTCTTGTCATGCTAAGCAGTGAATTTAAGATTGTGTATAGCTCATTTGCATCATGAGTGGGCTTTGATAGAGGAACAGTGATCTGTATGACTGTAAGCAGATTGCATTTTCCTCAATCTGTTGGCTGAAATATTTCATATTGATATCTTTTATTCCAAAAACTACAAGAAGGCTGGGACTCAGCGGTTTGTCATTCACTGTGTTATGTTGTTTTCCGGAACTGTGATATTCGGTCGGTTACCAAGATCGGTGATTGGTGGTAATACTAGTGTTTCATCATTGAATTCGTAGCGGATGATTTTCTGCTTTATTATCATTATAATCTTTGCCTTGAACAGGATTAAATAACAATAGGTATTCTTTCGAAACCAATTTATCCTACTTTATGAAGAAATGTATTGAAGTCTTTAAATAAATATCTGCTGGTAGAGTGTTGCTACTTATACTGTATAAAGGAAAGTGAATCATGTTCGATTACCACCCTGCTAGACTCTTTAAATTTAAAATGTTACTTAATTGTTGATTGATATTTCTATGAGCAAAACTTTTGACATAATCAAGTTAAACAAGTCTTTGCTGGTGAAAATTTAGTAATAAAATTTTGATAATATATTGAAGAACATAATTATTCAAATCTTCAAAAAACCAAGAATATTTATTTAAAAAAAAAAAATCGTTTAACAGAATTAAGTTAAACGTAGAAATATCTCCCTACATCTAGCCCACTGTGCAACGGATCAAAATAACACCCATATTACTAAGCAAACAAATATGCCAGCTTCCATTCGTCTATCCAACAACAATGTTGCTATGGACCGATCAACCGACTGGCTATTTAATCAACAACCATATGTTTTATTTTGTTATTTTAGAGTGGCTGGAGAAAGTTCTGTTTTTTTTTTTTTTAAATATATTAAAATGATTATAGTTGTTGTTATTTTAAATATACCTATACAACAAACACACGCTAAAATTACGTATTAGATACACACTAACGAACGAAACGATCAGCAATATTTGTAGATCTTATTAGATTTATTTATTTTTCCCCATTTTTTATTTATTTTTTTTTTTTTGCTCAGAATAGTTAATGGAGTGATATTTTTGTTTCTACTACATATTTATTTATTTATTTTTTCTATTTTTTTGTGCTTAATGGAGTAAAGTAATTTATGGCTGGTTTATCAGTTCTTTCATCTGTATCATTATTTTATAACTTTGCAAAAGATCTTTATTTCATTTTTACTTAGCTAAGAGATTTGGAGAAGAGTTTAATGGAGCAGCAGTTTCACTTTTTATTAAAGTTTGAATTGCTGTTTGATTTTATGTTTCTGTTCTGGATAGTTTACTTTCTTTTTTTTTTTAGTTGGTGGTATTGATTTATAAAAATAGATATTGGGTTATTTTTGTTACTTTGAAGTGGGAATGTCCAAATAATTAAATATCCTTTCACTTTAATTATGGAGATTATGATCGATTGTATTTATTTAATAATTATTTTTTATAGAAATGACGCATGTATTGCTGTTTATTTACAGAAATTGGGGTGAATGAACTGTTTTAATTGTAGGTTTGGATTTTGTTTGTTATGAAACTTATAAAAAAAATGGCATAGAAACTTTTTTCGATTATTTTTCATTAAGGTATTTGTTTAAAAGTGAAGGTCTTTTTAAACGAAGAAAAGACAATAAGTGACTGAAATTTATTGTTGGAGATAAGCTACACCATTTCCAATTGTATTTCAGAAGTTTATAATTGTATTTCAGAAAATTCCAATTGAATTTCAGAAATTCCTATTTGTATTTCAGAATTTTCTATTTTTATTTCAGAAATTTCCATTGGTATAGCTATTAGAATTTTCTGAAATACAAATGGAAATTTCTGAAATACAATTAGAAATTTTTTAAGAATAAATTAAAACTTCTGAAATACAAATGGAAATTTCTCATATACAATTGGAAAATTCTGAAAAACAATTAAAAAATTCTGAAATACAATTAGAAAGTTTTGAAATATAATTGAAAATTTCTGAAATTCAATTAGAAAGCACACGGATTGCTCATCAAAGCTTATGGTGAATGTGTTCCATTGCTTTCAATGTGGGAGAGATGGTTTGTGTGGTTCAGAAGTGGGATGTTTGACATGGAAGACAAATATCGCCCAGGCCAGCCAAAAAAGTTTGAAGAATTAAAGGCATTTATCCATTAAGATTGCTTTCAAGCTCAACAAGATCTTGCAGAATCATTAGGTGCTACTCAATCAG
The DNA here is from genome assembly GCA_942486065.2 of Calliphora vomitoria. NCBI lineage: Eukaryota > Metazoa > Arthropoda > Insecta > Diptera > Calliphoridae > Calliphora > Calliphora vomitoria. Next base: position 18,891,411 of record OW818029.2, read on the forward strand.
CAATCTTAAAACGTGTGCAAGCAGCAGGATTCATCCAAAAGCAGGAAAATTGGGTACCATGCGAATTGAAGCCGAGAGAACTTTTATAGCTTGAACGCTATAAAAGAAAATCATTTTTGCACCGAATTATTATTTGCGAAGAAAAATGGATCCATTACGATATCCCGAAGCGTAAAAGATCCAACCCAGCTGAATCGACACCAAAGCCAAATATCCAGGGCACTAAGGTAATGCTCTGTTGTTGGTGGGACTACAAGAATCCTATCTATTATCAGCTGGCCAAACTAACAAAAAAACCTGCACCGAACGCAACTAATCCGTTTGAAGCGAGCATTGGCCGAAAAATGCCCAGAATATGCGGCGAGACATAAAACCGTTATATTCCTGTTAAAAACTAGAAAGAAGTGGTGGGGAAGTTTTGCCACAACCGCTTTGTAGTCCATACATTGCCCCGTCCGACTTATATTTGTTTTGATCGATGCACAACGCTCTTTCTGGGATATGCTTCACTTTAGAACGGCCTCACTTGGCCTCAAAATATGATCAGTTCTTTTGGCTCGGAATCCATATTGTTACGAATGTGCAATAGCGATATGAATTTAACGACTGCCTGCAACATTCATCGTGTTTATGAACACGTCAAATAGTGGAAGCTTCTACTTATCAACAATGTTGATAGCATGCGGTTATTAGCATTGTTTATAAGTGTGGCAACACTAAATGTTTAAGCTGTTAACATTAACATCGAAAGCTCTAGAATACGAATGTTCTAGTTGTCCGTTAAGAACAATCTCGACTACTCGGATGAAGATGGCAGTGTGTATAAATAGTGGCAGAGGTGGCAGTCGTGAGTTGAGTTGATCATTGTCGCTGTTAGAGTTAACATCAATTGTCGTCTACATGTGTGTTTGTACATTATAAAGTTTGTGTGCATTTCTGCGAATTGATAAACGTGTATAAAGACACTGAGTGACTATTTAATTATGTTGTAGTTGTACATTGTAAATAAAGAGTTGTTACAATTTTAAACTACTAAAACTGCTTTTATTTGCAATCAAAAGTATCCGGTTTATTTAAAGGTAATAAACCACGTTTTTAAAAGGTAAAAACGTAACAATATGATGGAAAAAGGTCATAGCCAGCAATGGCCAATATTTATTTTGTATAAATCATTCAAAATAAAAGCTAAAAATTTTAAAAATATCGAATTTTTAAGTCATACATCCAATATTTGTTATAATTATTTATATCCAAAACATCAGCAGTATCAAAAATTATAAAAAAATTTCGTGAGACAGGTATTGTAAAAACTCAACATTTGGAAGGTAGACCTCGTAAAACTACTCCAAGACAAGATAATTTAATAGCAATACAGTTCAAGAAATACTAAAAAAAAACCTTTCGGGAGGTTATCAATAATCATTGCTAATTAGTTCTCTAGCAAATGGTGCTGGCCTTAATCTCTTATTTCTAAACAACCGTACTGCTCGTATAGAATCTTCCAAATAATATTTAAACAGGTCGAAACAGAAATGGAATACTTTTCATTTTTCGGCCTCAATTCCATATAAAACCTATATGAAATTGTAGGTCGTAAAAGACAGTATTAAAATAATAATACGTTTTAACCTTTTTAAAACGTTGGTTTATTTCCTTTAAATAAACCGGATACTTTTGACTGCAAATAAAAGCCGTTTAGTAGTTTAAAATTTGTAACAACTCTTTATTTATTTAAAATTTACAACAAAAACAGTTCAAATAGTCACTCAGTGTCTTTATACACGGTTATTAATTCGCAGAAATGCACACACACACTTTATAATGTGCAAACTTAAATGTACAAGACAGTTGCTGTTAACTCAAACAGCGCCTATGATCAACTCAACACACGACTGTAACCTCTGCCAATATTTATACACACGCCATCTTTCGGAAATCTTCAACAATGCTCTTAACGGACAAACTAGTACATTCGAATTCTAGAGATGTTAATGTTAGCAGCTTAAACATTTTGTGTCGCCATACTTACAAGCAATGCTAATAACCGCATGCTATCAACATTGTTGATAAGTAGAAGCTTTTACTAATGGACGTGTTTCTAAACATGATGAATGTTGCAGGCAGTCGTTACATTCAAATCGCTATTGCAAATTCGTAACAATAATATCTCGATGAAAGCTTTCAAAATTTCAAAAGAGTCGATTGATTTCAATTATTAATTTCATTACCTTTAATTCTTATAAGTTAATAATAAAATTAATAATTGAAATCCTAAAAAAAATAAAAAATTTCATACCAATTTTTTTTTAATCTTCACCTATTATTTAAAAAATTGAAAAAGTTTCCATTGTATTTTCCTTATGTATATTTAATTATATAAAATATTGATCATTTCAGTGTAAATATATAAACCATATTACTAAGAAACAACTACTGACTTCGAAATTATAATTAAATTCTAATATTTAATCAAAAATTCTATTCTACACACGATCCAGTCTGACTTATGACTAGACACATTCCAAACACAAGTACGACTAAAAACCACTGGCTTAATAAATTGAAATATATACATTTATTGCATGATAATAACTAAATTTGTCTATAATCTTGTTCAATAATTTATTATAGAAATAAATCTTCAAGATGACTTTAATGGGGACATTTTATCAATCATACAAATATCTAACAAATACGTCGTAATAAAAAGTGATTTAAAGTCTATAAATCAATTCGTATACGTTTTCAGTACAGATCAGGAAGTTGTAATATTATCATTGGTAAACAATACCTTCAAAGTTCTGTTTTGTAATATGAGTTTGTGTGGGAAGAAAGTATGTATACTACATACTTTAGTGTTTGACTGTATTTTAAGAATAAGACCAATTTATTGTACATATATTTGTAGTTTATAATTCAAGGTAATGTCATGATCATTTCACTTATTTGATAAATATCTTTGAAATATGAATACAATACTATACTCATTCGTAGTTTATGTACTTAGTTGCGTGTGTACTATTTAGACCAAATGTTTGCTAGAACAATAAGAATAAAATATAAGTTGTTTTTTGGTTGAGGGTGTCGAACGACTGTTATTTACTCTACAGCTGGTCTGTCACGAATTCTTCATTTTAGGTGGAGTGCCTGGCTTTACTGCTGACAAAATTTAATTAATTGGCAATAGTTATTTCAATACTTCCAGAAGTTAATGTGTAAATTTTGACCCAGAATTATTCCTTCAAGGTTTCTCCTAAAATTTAAAAATATCTTTCTACCATTACACACGATCGTTGGATATATAACTCTATATCCTATATCCATCGTGATATCCCAACATATTTCGATGATGTTAATCTCTAAATTACCAACATCTTCCCAAAGCAATGATCGAGTTTACATAGCACCCTTGAAGTGTCACCCATTCGGATCCAGCTTAAATTAGTTGACATTACCATAACAGCAATAACTATAATTACGAGTGCAATTGAATTTAAACTAACCAGTAACGATGATACGAGCAGTTTAAAGTAAAAAATAAATAAAACAATTTCAATTAGATTGACCCAAATGACCACAAGCACGAGAGGGGACGGATTTATCATGAGTAGTAGAACGTGCGCTTTGGAATGTGTGTGTATGTATGCACATAGTATATATTTATACCAGTTACGATATGGAACACACACAGCTGAGTGCAAAGTGTTTGAGTTCACAGTAAGAGCCATTTATTGAAAAACTTAAAAATTAAAAAAAAAAAAAACATAAGGATGCTTTGGTATACAAGTGTTAAACTTTGTACGAAATTCAAAAGAATGCATTGCATCATTTTGTTAGTCAACCATTAATTAGTCATGAGTCTCGTAATACTGGAGCTATTGGTCAAAAGATTTTCAACAATCTTTTAAATCCTAATTCTTCAAGGAACATTTATTATTTTGGAAAAGTGAATAAGGCTAGTATACCCCGAAGACTTAAATTTGATATCGGTTTGAGTTCCAACAGCGTAGAGTAGTACCAATTCTAAACAAGAGTTAAAGATTATGATATTTATAAGTTTAGAGATGGAATTAGACTTCCATATTGAGCTTTAGCTATTAAATGATTGGTTGGTTTTTGAAATTCGCTATGCCACATACCTATTACGGGGGGTCGAATGTATTAATATGCTTCTCAAAATGTTGACACTTCTTAAAGTTCAGCAATTTTAATTAAAGACCGTTAATTTGAGTACGTTCACATTAGCAAAAAAAAAACGTATAGAATTCAAAATTCAACTGAACAGGCTCAGAATATGTTCAACACATTTCATTTGATTATCATACCTACAGCTCCTAAACACAGATATCTTAGAAACAGCTGTTTTTGTTCTCACGAACGAGTATATTAGAATAACTGACGATAATTTCATTAATTGATAGAATAGCTTCCCAAAAAAACAGCTGATATCCAAGTGTTTTCATGATATCGGCTATGATCCCTGTGTAATTATGGGTCATTTCACTTGGAGCAATATGTGTAAATATTAAAGCCTCCTACTGGTTACACTATTCCGAAAAAAATCCCTTGCGGTGTATGACTACCTTAATTCATAATAAAAGTGTTGCATACTGTAGAGGTGATGTAAATAGTAGATGCATTTTCGAGTTCTACACCATGTCCTTCGTAACCAATTGAAACAAATCCATGTCATTCTCTGTACTCTTTCTAGTACAATTCTCCATAAATTGTAACTATACAAAATAATGGTACAAACTTTTGAAGTTAAGATTCAATGATCTTGCTATCTTACCGCCAACATTATGCAATTGCTATAAGAAACCACCTGCTCTTCTGTTATGGCCCAGAGCCAATTAAACTTGATGTTGGGCTGAGAGATAGGCATTCTGTTCGCCTTTGAAACCGAACGAGTTCCGACTTCCAAAAAATTATACCAATGGTTGCTGGGGGCTAATTACCGCAGTCGAACACGATCGAATACTTATTCAAAGGTGCGAGTTTTTTTTGGGATTCTCTTATTCGATATCGAATAAAATGTATAGAAAATTATAATGATTGTGCTCGATAATGAACGAGTTTTTTTTATTATTTATTTATTCATTAATAATCAAAAAGCCTTCATTGGCCAAAAACGATTACATAGATATATATATGAGTAGGAAATTAATAATAATAATAAAACTAAGTATAATTAAATTATATGCAATACTTAAAAAAGAAACAAAAACTATTATTACCTAAAAATAGCACGACTAGTAGAAACTAATTAATAATTTAAAATAACCCTAAATTATTAACCTATAGCCATATTTATAGATTTATTCAAGAATTTTGGAAATAATTTATTTTCTTTACCCTTTAAATTTTTCATAAGTTCCTTAATACCATGTTCTTAAACTTCACCAATCCACCTGAGAATTTTCGTTCATCATATGGTATAAATGTGTTCCAGAGCCTATATACTCTGACTGTAAATGATCTTTGCATAAGTAAGGTATTAATCCTAGGACATATCAAGGCCGCTGTCCTAATGGAATTAGAGAAAGTAAAAAGCCTCACTAAATACTCCGGCGTACCATATTTTATTACCTTAAAAAATAATAAAAGCAAGCGCAGATTAACGAAGTTTTCAATGCTAGTCCCTAAAAATTCAAAAACATAGGCCGTGACATGTGATAAAATATTTAATCCATAAACAAATCTTATTATACGATGAAAACATCTTTTAATCTTCTCGAAATGTATTACACCTCCAGACGAATAAATCTCTAATCCATAAAGTATGATCGGCATAAGTAATGACTTGGCTATTAGTTTCCTTATCTTCAATGGAAAATAAACTCCAACACTATATATACGTCTCAACGAAAAACATATCCTAGATACAATCCTATTACCATGTATATCAAATGTTAATTTATCATCCAAATAAATACCTAATACCCTGTAGCTCGATACAAACTCTATTTGCACATTATTCACTAAAATTTCATTTCCACCTAAATTGAAATGGCCAAACTTCATTGCATATGTCTTCAATGGATTCAGATTCATTTCGTTCTCTTCTGACCATCGACAAATTCTCCCAAAATCAATGTTTATTAAGTTCAGGTAATCTATCATCAACATACCTCTTTCCAGGAATGCAAGTATCTGTATATCATCAGCATAAATATGAGGTTTACAAAATGAAAGAACGGTCATAAGATCATTAATATACATTGTAAAAAAAAATGGGCCCATTATAGAACCCTGAGGCACACCACGGTTCATAACTTCCATTCGAGATTTTCTACCATCTATCTGTATAAACTGCCGTCTATTATGTAACAATGAGTATATAAGCCTACAAGCCGTAGAAGTAAAATGAAATTGATTGTACATTTTCGCTATAAGCCTTCCATGGCGGATAGAATTGAAAGCTTTTGTATAATCTAGAAAAATGGCAATAGCACCAAGACCATCATCTAAATATTTTCTAATATCCTCAACCATTCCAATGACCAATGTAGATGTACTGTGATAAGCCCTAAAACCTGATTGTGATGGAGAAATAAAAACCTTCAGTATATAAATGGTTCAAAATCCTATGGTGTAATATGTTCTCAAATATCTTAGCAAAAATGGGCAAAATACTTATTGGCCTAAAATCACCATAGCTCATAGGACACCTCACCTTTGGTAAAGGTATTACCTTAGCTAATTTCCAATTCTGAGGAAAATTAGATACCATCAAAATTGTGTTATAAATGTGTTTTAAATGTTGTAGAATATGAGGAAAAACTAAGCGCAAAAAACGCATTGGTAGCTCATCATGTCCCACTGCCAGTGACCTAATTTTACCTAATGCCCACAAAATGTCTATGTCCTCAATTCTCTCAAATGAGAAGGTGCCCTGGGATCCTAGGTTATCATCAAAATAATCATCTACCACACAATCCGGTTCAAGTATAAAACTCTTATTCAGCTCATTCAGATCAATATCAACACAACGAGTTTTTACTCGAATGTGCGAGAATTTGTCCCCTGACTATTTGCAAATAGTCATCGTATTCGACAAATTAATAGCATAAAGCTCCGAGGAATTTAGTAATGTATTCAATTACATCGTCAATTCCCTACTATCTATGTATTACATCTGATTCTAGTGCCATAAAACTTCCAATCGCCCAGAGTAAGTTGGCAAATCTATAATTAATAAAATGCAAAAGCGAGAATGGAGTAGAATTTCCAGTATTCGATATAGTAGTTCTAGTACCTTCAAGAGTCTGTAATTATATTAATGAACATGTAGCAGAAAGGGTAAGTTACCAAAAACACCTCAGAAACGTAGGAGATAAGAGGCACGCATTCCATATTCAAACAGAAGTACTTCCAAGACGGAAGTCTGCCATTGACAATACATGAGTTGATGTCTGTTGTTCTTCCTCATTATGTCAACTTCTAGACCCCCATATCCATGGCTAGGGATGATTGAATATCTCGCTATCTTATTTAAACACACCTGGCATTCTTCGGTTAGCCTAGGCATTCTTATGTATAGCCTCATAGTATTCCAAGATCGTGTAGTGCTTAGAATCCTTATCAGAGCATGAACATCCAGTGTTTAGCCATCGTAACATTAGCACTCATTTTATCAGAAGAGTTTCTAATAATGCGTTCAAATGTATTTCTATTACTTCATAAAACAATATAAGTTTCACTAGATATCTTTGAGCATTATCCTTTTGGATATTGAGATTCCAGAATAGAAGCAACACATTTGTATCTTGGAACGATTACATTCTCCCAAGTATCTGTATAAAAAAATTTATTTTCGGTATATTTCTGACTAACGATCTCAATGATCATTAACAATATACAAAACTAAATATACACACGTACTTAGTATTCACATTCATTTTAATCGTAGTACGAGTTCTATACATTTTTTTGTAGCATATGGTAGTACTATCGTAAATATTTATTTCAGTGTGTTTGTATGTATGTCAGCATGTGTGACGTATGCATGAGTAAACTTCTATACTAAACAATCAAAACGAAAAGAAAAAAAAGTAAAAATCGTAACAGCAACAAACACACGATCAATCGCAATCGTCTTGCCAAAGCCCCAACCAGAGCTAAAACAACAACAACAACAACCAACCCACCAACCATCCGTCCAGTTTTGTTGAATTTTTGTATTTAAGCATGTAGAATAATTGCTAAAGAAAGCATAAACTACTACGAACAAAAACAACAAGAACAGCAACGATAATGACGATCAATGCGACGACGATGAAAACGACAACAACGAATGACTGAAAATGAGAACAAAACAGAATATAAATAACAGCAGCAACAACAACAAAATGAAAACGAGAGACTGGGTCACTGTTACTCGCTGCCGTCGCTATCGCCGTCCTCATCAACAACAGCCCCACTAACAACAACAATAACAAGAACATCACGATAAATATTGTTAGTTTGTGTGTGTGTGATTGGTTGTTGCTTTTGTAATTTAGAAGCTCCCATCAAGTTTAATATTCGTCTGTTTGTTCGTATTCGACTTGATTCGTACTCGTATGTAGAACTTACGACAACCGGTTACAATTTTTTTTTATTTTCTTTTCATATAGTTCTGTGTTGTTGTAGCTGCAGTAGAAAATACTTTCTTACTTCTTGCTTGAATACAAGTATTTTTATTTATTTACAGACACATTAAACATGAAAATGGAAAAAAAAATAGTTGCCTTTAGGTGAAGTTGAAGTAAATTCTTTTCTTTCCATTTTTTCCCATTTGTATGTAGGCATGTCAGACTCATACACATACACATTTTCATACAGTCATTTAAAATTTTGCTTTCGTGCAAGTCGTATTTTCTTCTGTTTCTGTTTCTTGTTCTTTGTTTTCTTTACAACCTCTGAGTTGTGAAAGCAAAAGCGTTCTGATTTTTGTTGTTGTTTTGTCTTCTTTTGTAAACTTCTTTTTTGTTTTTTTCTTCTTACATTCTTGTCTTTATTTAAATGTTTTTAATTCTTTTTTTAACTTTCACACCGGAGCTTTATTAAAGCGTAGTGTTTGGTTGGCTGCTTGACTATTTGATTTTTTTTTCTTCTGTTTTTCTTGTATGTGTTTTATTTTTAGTCATACGGAAGTGTCCGAAAGTATGGGTGATTCCATTAAGAGATTGGATGAATGAGAATTTAAAAATATTACAATTGATTGAGAAAATTTAAGAGATCAATAAGTGCTAAAATTAGTAGCTGTAGTGACTTTCTACTTACAATCCATAGTGAATTCCCTGAAATTTAAAAGAAAAGTGTCGCAGGCCTCCCATTCCTGATCTTAGTGCTTTGCCATAGAATCCAGTTGATTTCCATAGTTGTTTACATCATAATGAATTATTCCAAAGTGCAACGGGCAAATAGATAGTCAAGACCAGGGAAAACGTTATCAAAGCTAGTACTCGTTCGCTTGCATATATTGTGGCTGACATGCACAATATATGTTGCTCTTTGAGAACCAATCGATTGCCACCCTACGTCTAATACAGTGCAAGCTCAGTATTCGCGACAGCTTAAATTTTAAAATAGCAGGTTCTTAATCGCGACAGTTTACGAAAATCGGGTTCCATTTTCGCGACTTTTATCTGTTTTTCTAAATTTGATTACAATGACCATAACCAAAAAAAGGAAATCCCCATCTTTCGGTATATTAACCTTTTTGAATGATTTCGATCTTCAATGTTGTAAGTTTATTCGTGTCATTTGTTGTGTAAATACATCTCTTAATATGGGAAAAGTTCAACATATTTTAAAGCCAACGAGTTCTCAAAAAATAGAGATTTAATAATAATTTAAAAGTGAAGATTCCATAAATTCAATTTTCGTGAATTACAAGTTTCATAACTCTTCGGTTTACCGCATTATAAATAAAGAAAATCCATTAAAAAAGTTCGTACGTACAACAGTGGCCCTGGCATACGTTGCACCTTAAAGAAAGCTGAGTACCCAAGAATGGAAAAAATGGTTTGTAAAACAAAGGGAAACAAATTTTCCAATATCAGTACGATCAAAAAGTCATTTGTATTCCAAAATTTATCAAACCAATTCAGGTTTCAATGACATTGCCAATGTCGACAATGAATTAGATTTTTAAAAATTACGAGCAAGAAATTGTTTTCGAAACCTCATCTTATTGATCCATTTGTGAAAGAGTTTAAGGATTACGTTGATGAGTATGGGTTGACTCAGCACCAAATCTACAATGCCGACGAATCCGGTTTATATTTTAGGATGCTTCAAATCGCACTCTTGTCACATATAATGAGAAAACGGCTCCCGGAAGAAAAATAAATAAAGAGCGAATAACTTTTTTGCCCACATCGATAAACATATGCATACAATGGGCTTTGGAAAATGATAAGCCGACAACAGCACTATATGAACTAAGTGATTCAGCTATTAATTTAAAAACTAATTTTTCCAATTTTTGTTTATAGTTTTAATAACTGTGGATTAACTAAACTTGTTTAAGCAGAGTGCAATTTCTTAAACTTGTCTTGCTAATTAAAAAAAAATTAATACCTCCAGATTAGTTAACCAAGATTAACGAGAGTTTAACTATTGTTTTTATTAAAGATTTGTTGTGGAAGTTTAAAAATATAAAAATCTCAGCTTTTTGCTGTTTTTTTAAATAACGGTAGCTTAACTAACTGAGCATTAATAGATTTTATCAGTTTAACTTGTTTTGTTAACATAAATAACGTTAAATTTCTGAATGGAATTATTTTTTTCATTGATATTTTATATAACTACAGAATATCTATCCAAGTTTAAAGACAGTTTAACTACAATTTTGAATAAAAACTTGTTAGCGATTGATTTAAATTACAAAAATCTCCACTTTTAAAGGTTTTTATAATTGTGAATTAACAAACTAAGGTTAAACAGAGTTTAACTAGTCTTGCTAATTAATATATTAATATATTCCAAACAACTGTAGATTAGCGAACTATGGTTATCGAGAGTTTAACTAAAGTTTTTAATAATGATTTATAGTAAAAAATTTGCCAAAAAAGTAACTCAAAATCTCCAATTTCTATAAAAAGGTTTAAAATGTAAATATATCAATAAAAACAATTCTAATTTTAAAAAGTACATAAAGTTTTTCAATAAACTTTTGGGTTCTGTTATCGCGAAAAGGTTTGGTTTTTAATTAGTCGTGAAAATCGAGCTTGCAATGTAACTGTCTAATTAGCGATATGTACTTCAGTCGTATTTGAGCTGTTTCTAAAGGTAACAGAATGTAATCTTTACATAGAATATAATATGTTAGGTTTATTTAATTGGCAGCCGTCCGAAATATGTTTATTTGCCCCCATCACTCTCCAAATCACACTTTGAGAGTCAAATCTTATCCATAAGTATTTTCTGCACGTAGATAAAATACATGGTTATGCCACAGTTTCGGCAACTATGATTTTTTCTGTGCAGTCATAAAGGTTTGTCGCAAAAGACTTTATAATATTTTGTTGTCTACACAGTTTTTCATTAAAATTGAGAACATTCCAGATGAAGTTGTGAAACGTAGGGTACGTGTGAAGTTAATACAAATAATTACCCTCTGCTTTAGTCACTTTGGTTTATTTAATTAACCTAGAGTCCCTTTCAATGTTTTTTTTTTTGGACTGTACTTTTGAAGTAATCTATTGGAGAGTTGTCGGAGGAAGGTTTGTTTACAAGCAATCGGTTTTTGGACTGTATTATTAGCTGTAAATTAGCTTCCGCTTGTGTGTTTTATAGTGTGTATAATAATTACCCAAAAGTATTGTTTTATTTTGTAACAAAAAATAATAAAATTGTATTTTTATATTCATATTGTTTGCAATTTGAATTAACGGTCTGTAACGACTGCCTGCAGCATTCATTATGTTTATAAACACGTTGATAAGTAGAAGCTTCTACTTAACAACAATGTTGATAGCTTGCGGTTATTAGCATTGTTTATATGTGTGGCAACACTAAGTGTTTAAGCTGCTAACATTTACATCGAAAGCTCTAGAATTCGAACATACTAGTTTGTGTGTTAAGATCATTGTAAAAGATTCACGAAAGATGGCGTGTGTATAAATAGTGGAAGAGGTTGCAGTCGTGAGTTTAGTTTATCATATGCGCTGTTAGAGTGAAGATCAACTGTCTTGTTTAAGTTTGTACATTATAAAGTGTGTGTGCATTTCTGCGAATTGATAAACGTGTATAAAGACACTGAGTGACTGTTTGAACTGTTGTTGTACATTTTAAATAAATATAGAGTTGTTACAAATTTTAAACTACTAAAACTTTTTTTTTTTATTTGCAATTATAAGTATCCGGTTTATTTAAAGGAAATAAACCAACGTTTTAAAAAGGTTAAAACGAAACAATATTATTCAATGGAACTGATGAAAAACAAGATTCCAAGTCAACGTAATATTATTAATAAACTTGTGTATAATGCTGTCAATGAAAGGGAGACCTGCTGCCTCCGGATTGAGATTAAAAATATCTGGCTCCGTTACGATTTGAAGCGAGATTGTTATGCTGAATCTCATAATTTTGGATATTTTTGTATTGGCATCCCTAGTTTTAGTACCCTACATCACCATAGTGGGGAGGGTATTAAGCTTTTGTGCTGATGTTTGTAACGACTCGATTGAACGATGTCCGTCTGTCTGGCTGGCTGTACATGTAAACCTTGTGCGCAAGGACGAAGCCTATTGAAACGAGCTGAAATCGGTCCTATATTTCACCTAGCCCCCATACAAATGTCCTCCCGAAATAGGACTTTACCGATCATAAATGTTTAACTAATATATGTATCTACACAAATTTCGCTGCAAATAAGTTTTATATAAAGGGAATCATATCACCTAACTTTATGATGGTCGATCTATAATTAGTCATAGCTCTCATATAATGCCCACTTCCGAAAATCACTTTAACGGGCATAAAACTCTTAAAATGTTGGTATCGACATAGAATTCAACAAAAATAAATTTCATATAGACATAAATCAGATGATCTAATTTCATGGCGATCGCACTATAATGCTCATAGCTCCCAAATAAGCCCACTTCCGAAAATCATCCAAGAGAATAAATTATTGAAATTTTAAAAGAAAAATTTTTTTGCTCATTTACTCGGTGATTTACTTGTTTTAAATAAAACTCTGTATTTTTTTTAATATATTTTTTTGTTGTAAATATTGTAAGTATTTTTTTTTTTTTATTGATTTCAATTTTTCATAACTTACAAACTATGGATTATAAAATATATATTTCATTATAGGTTGTTTTTTTTTTACTACTTACTACTTAAAAATCACATAAAACATGGAAAGTTCTTAGACACATAAATGATTGCAGGGATACTGCCCACTCTCGTATATTTTTACAACAATACAATAATAATTTGAGTTTGTTTATCTTCTTTAATAAATTGTTAGTTAAATAATATAAAATTTAATTAAAAAAAAATGTTATAGTTAAATGTAATGAAAACAGAATTAACTCATACTTAGTAAATAAAACAAATGTGAATGAGTGCTTTAATAAATTTGTATCTAAAAACAATTTTGTATTACTTTGTTTGTTTGTTAACTATAATAAAAAGAAACTAAGCATAATAAAATTAATTAACTCTGTTGCTTAATTTAATTATAAATATGTTTAGATTTTTATTTAATTTCAGTTTTGTTTGTCTTCGAAATGAGTTATTGCATTTTTTGTTTGATGTTCCTTTGTTTCTAAATCTATTTTGATAATAATGTTTTGTTATTGTTTTGTTATTTTTTTTTTTTAATTTTATTTGCTTTTGTTTATTTAAAGATGATGTAATTTACTACGAGTTAAATACACTTGTTATGGTTGACATTGATTTAACAGAGATTATAGAAAACAGAAAAAAAAAAACTAACAACAAAGTACATATAGTTAAAATTATTTTCATTTAGGAAAAATAAGATTTCCAAATTTTTCTAATTTAATTTTTGTATTTTAAGTAATGCCTAAAAATATTGCACTTTTTTTCTTTTCTCTAAAATTACCCTAATACAACATATTAATAATATTATGAGGGCGGTTTTCACAGTAGCAGGTTAATGGTGAATACTAAATAAATTTTAGTCTTAATCTTAGTTACCCTTTTAACCACTTGCTGGAAAACCCTTCTCTAAATATCATAATGTAATTTTATTTAAATTTCCTTTAGTTAATACTTAATTATATAAATCATTGGAAAATTAGAGAATTTTTATTAACACAAACCCGTAACCATTAATTTCATTAGCTTCACAAAATGGAAGCAAAAAAAAAAAAATATTTAAATTTTTTCTTTGTTTTAAAAACCCAATAATAATTCAGAAAATAAAAATGAAAATTACAACAAAAATTAACAAAAAATAAGTATTGAAAACTTAACTGATATTTGAAAATGATAACTATTAAATAATAATAACTTAAGTGTAAAAAAAACATTAAAAAAAAAAAACAAAAAAAGACTAAATAAATAATTAAGAAATTCGTTAAACATGTTTTGCAATAATAGGAAATAAAAATGTTTTTTGTTTAAGGAAATAATAAAAAGGGAATGCAGTGGAAACTTAAAGAAAATTATAAAAAAAAAAAAAAATCAAATTTTAATAAATTTTTACGGAAATTTTACAAAAATCATATCATTGATAGTCATAAACTTTACTCTTTAGTTAAACTCACCATCATACTTATGTTATTCAATATGATCTCTAAACTTTTTAAAACTAATATAAGAGCTTAACTTTCCTGTTTATATTTTGCATAAATGAATGACTGACCATTTAAAACCAAAAATCTTAACTTCTTAGCCAATTTAATTTGTTTCTATATTTTTTTTATAAATGTTGATTAACCAATTAAGTTTAGAATTAGTCTAAGAATGTTAAGTTGTAAATTTATTGCTTTTATTTGTTATAACTGTAGATTAGCGGGAGTTTAACTGTTGATTTATTAAAAGATTTATTGTAAACAATATTATCTCTGTTTACATTTAAGCTTTATTTTAAAATTACTAAAATCTCTAGTTTTTAGCTTATATTTTATATAACTGTGGATTAGCTAATCAAAGTTAACGAAAGTTTAACCTTCATATTTAATAAAGCTTCGCTCTAAATTTTATTTCTCAATTTAAATATTTGCAACAGAGTAAAATTATAAAAATCTCCAATTTTTGTTTGTAGTTTCAATAACTGTGGATTAACTAACCTTGTTTAAGCAAAGTGAAACTTCTTAAACTTGTGTTGCTAATTAGAAAAAACTAGCGGATCCGGCAAACTTTGCCTCGCCCCAATTTTAAGCCTTCAGACAAACTTTAGAGTAATAATACAACAGAAATATTTAAATTTTCAATGTGATTTATTTGAATGGAATAAAAGCAAGAAATATAGAACATTTACTGTAGAAAATTCCAATGCCAAAATGACACCTGTCAGATTGCGCAAAGTCTAAGTCAACGTATAACGCCATCTATCGGATATCGGCTGAGAACTTTTTATTTTTTCATTTGGAAAGCCATTAAGAAATAAATTCATAAAAAAATTCGATTTTCTATTTTTCCAATTTTCCGGCTTTTTCGTAGGGATTTTCCAAAATATTCTTCCGTAAAAACCTTCTCATCGAAAATACGAAGAATTGACAAAAAATTTTACAGAAATCGGCCCAGCCGTTCTTATTCTATGAATTACTATACATTTTTTACACCATTTATATATATATATATAGATTAATATCTGCAGTTTAGTTAACCAAGGTTAACGGGAGTTTAACTATCGTTTTTATTAAAGATTTGTTGTGAACAATATTTTCTCAATTTCCATTTTAGTTGAAGTTTAAAAATATAAAAATCTCAACAGCAAAAAGTTATTTAAAATAACGGTAGCTTAACTAACTGAGCATTAATAGATCAGATCAGTTTTACTTGTTAACATAAATTACGTTAAATTTCTGAAAGAAATTATATTTTGACTGATATTTTATATAACTACAGAATAGCTATCCAAGATTAAAGAAAGTTTAACGATAATTTAGAATAAAAACTTGTGATTGATTTAAATTACAAAAATCTCCACTTTTAAAAGTTTTTATAATTGAGGATTAACTAACTAAGGTTAAACAGAGTTTAACTTCATAAACTAGTCTTGCTAATTATGTATTAAGAAACCATTAAATTTATGAACAAATTTCAATATTTTTAGTATATTCCATAAAACTGTAGATTAGCTAACCATGGTTATCGAGAGTTTAACTAAAGTTTTTAATAAAGATTTATTGTAAAAAATATTCTATGACTTACGAATTAATAATAGTCTAAAAAAAACAAACATCTTTACTGTATTGCTTAAATTTTGTATAACGCTGAATTAACCAACCAATATTTCTCAAGTTACAGTTTAGCGATAGTTCAGCTTTTTTCTTGCCTATATTTTATATGACTGTAGATTAAGTAACCTGTAGATTAGCTAACCATGGTTATCGAGAGTTTAACAAAAGTTTTTAATAACGATTTATTGTAAAAAATATTCCATGATTTATGAATTATCAATAGTCTAAAATAACAAAAATCTTTACTGTATTGCTTACATTTTCTATAACGCTGAATTAACCAACCAATGTTTCTCAAGTTACAGTTTAGCGATAGTTCAACTTTTTATTTTGTTTATATTTTATTTGACAGTAGATTAAGTAACCTGGCTTTACGAAAAATTAACTTATCAATTATGTGCATTAAATTTTGTATTTGAATGAAGTTTGGTTTGAACAAAAAAAGCTACATTCATTGAAAAAATAATAAAACATTGAGCTATTTTTGTCCAATATAGTGGTATAAAATAAAGGTTCATTACAAATATTCCTGGTTAATCAAAAATGTTTAGCTCGGTTTTGCTGAAAATAAGTTAAGATTACCATATATGATAAACTGAGTCCGTAATTCTTTCTGTACTCGTGGCTCTATTGTTTTAATGTCTTAATCTTAATAATATACTGACAGTTTTTCTACTAAAAAACGTAAACTGATATTGAGAAAATGGATTCTTGTGGTTTAAATTAATATATTGTAAAATAATCTCTGAAATTCTTTACTAGTTTATAAAACAATTAATACTGGAAAAGTTAATCTCATGATGACGATTCATAAGGAAATTTTAATTAGAAATTCTTTTACTACCGACAAAAGTTCAGATAAGAACATAATCAGGAGAAAATATTTTATTCACTTAAGAAACATTTGAAAGACGATCTTTCAGATCATATAACTTTTTGGTTTTACTACTTAAGCATTTCAGAAACTAATACTGTTAAACATGCTTTTAGTTAAGTTTAATTAAGGTAGATTAGTTAAACTTAACTTAAACAAGGTCAGCTATTGTTATGGTTTAATAAAATTTTACATAAAGTTAAATACATTAAATATGTTGCATTTGCTATAGTTATTAAACAATTCAGTTTTTAATTAAAATATAACTATAGCTTAAATGAAACATTGGCTGGTTTAATAAGAATATTTTTAGATTTTTTTTCTAATAAATTTTTGTTTTTCAATTCGATTTTTTTAAACAAATGTTTAATGTACTCTAATTAAATTCAACTAAAAAACTTTCTACATCTTTAACAAATATTTAACACCCGATTTGAATTAATAATTTTTTAAATTCATCAAATTTCGAACAAAATGGTAAATAATGCAATATAAGAAAATTGTATAATTTTCGGTAAAATCTGATTTTTTCGAATATTTTTTGTTAAACTTAATACTCATTTAGTCCACTGCATTTTTACTTAATTAAATAATTTACATTTTAAAGAAATTTAATATTTCTTTTTTAAACTACTTCTGTAAAACGGTACTAATTAGACTCTCTTCTTAAATGAAAATGTTTTCATAAATGTTTCATTATAAAACTAAAAAATATACAAAACATTTTTTATTTTAATTTTTTTTTAGATAAATAGAAAAAAGGACATCATTATAATCTTCATTGAAGTTTTCCACTAATTTACTATATATTTATATATATTATTTTTTTTTTTTTTGTTTTAAATCACACTAACAATTAGCAAGAGAACTCTTTAAAGAACTCTTTCATCTCATCATTCTACATATACAACTTCAAATACACCTGCTCTTACAACACCTTAAAGTTAACAGCTTAAAAACACTCTATTGCTTCTGCTAGACATTTCTAAATGTTTAAGAAATAAAGAAAAGAAACTCATCCTTTTGTTGTTGTTGTTGTGGTTCAATTGACTCAATTTCTACGATCACCGGCACGTGTCATTGTTTGACGTGATTTTTCCTTTTCCCTTAGCTCTTTGATGGCGCCCACTGTGCCCACTATAAGTTTGGCTGTGAATTGGGTTTGTGAGCCTGGTGAGGATTTCGAAGAGCCACTTAAGGTGGCATTGGACTCACGATCTAAGCTGGTATTGGCATTTGCATAAGCACTTGTATAGCCGACATAATTGTTGTTGAGGTCACGACCGCAACTGCATTGATGAGACATTGTGTTTTGATTTTTTTTTTTATTTTAGTTTTTACTTGTAGCTTTTGAATTATTTAATGGACCACAAATACTTATATGCGCTATTTCTATAAATTAGAAATCTGTTTGCAACAAAAAAAAAAAAAAATATTGTTTCTGTTTTAAAATGCACAGGGTTTATATTAGTTTAAAGAAAATAATAAAAATGCATTAATTTTTTTCTTAATTTCAAAATTGTGTATTGTATGGCTCTACGTAGTACAATTTGAATTTTTCTAATATATAAACGTTTTTATAAATTTTTTTCCTTCTTTTCGTTAGCAAAAAAAAATCTATTAAAATTCCATTTAAGTTTAGTGTTGTCGGATGTTTTATTTGTGTGTTGTTTTTTTTCTTTAATACGTTTCTTTATTTATCCGTAGTTTTAACTTTAACAAACCGTTTCAGTGAAATTTTTACGTAAAACTGATCCACAATCAACTAATGTTTGTATAAAGTTTTTTTTTTTTTTCATTTTCGATTGATCACCACCAACGTACCAAAATAAAAAAAAAAAAAAAAACATTAAATGAAATAAACTTAATTTTTTTGTTTTTACTCTTTCTCTGCTTATAAAGTTTGCTCTCAGCTGTTTGAGAAAAAGCGCGCTCAGTGTTTTTGTGCATTCAATTCTTTAGGTGTGATTTTTCTGTTTGTAATTTTTTAAAATTCTATGCGATCGTTTGTAAAACTTTCACACTCTCTCTGGCTTGGGAAAAAAAATATAAATTTATTGCAGTGTTTGGAGAAAATAAAATGTAATGAAAAGTTCTTTGAAGTTGAAGGGAAAACATGATGCCACCTAGTTGTTTTTAAAAAAATGATGCAATGATGTTAAAGATAGAATGTCATAACACTTGTACAAGACGCGATCGAATTGCAACAACTAAATATTTGGCTTTTATTACTATTTTATTCTTTTTTTTTGACAATAAGGAGGACAATGAAGTCTTATTCTCAGTGAATCAACATTTTTCGGCACTATTGCTTTGTATCCTATTGGTCTATGGCGAAATGGAGCAAAATCCCGTAGCATGGTTCTGCAAAGTATGCCAGACTGCCCCACATGTCGACCCATTTAAGGTGGAAATCTTATCACCAAAGTAACTGTTCCGAAGTAAATCCTCAAATGGCGTGGTCGGATAGTTTTGTTGCTCCAACAATGACGAAACTCATCAGTGTCTTTGATATCATCATATGCCACACCTCCACCCTCCACCCTCCACCTCTATCCCGATTCCGGAGATCTGAGGTGATATCCATAAAGTCGGTTATCTGAGTTGCAGCACAACAGCATTGTGACAATGTTCTTTGCACAAGAAGAAAACATGAAGGCATATAATACTCAGGGTATTTCAGTCAGATTGGAGAAAATGGAGTTAGGGATCTATAATGATTACGATCCGCCAGGGAACAGCTGTTCGAAGGCTATCCCGACTTTATGGATTATTTGGACATCGATACCTGACTGGTCCTAAAGAATACGTACGGGCATCATCAGCTCTGATCCTTGAGCCTAGGAGAAGATTTGAGAGGTTCGTGTTAGCGGAATAAATTTACTAATCCCTCTTCAGCCACCACACGGATTATGGTCGAATGCTAACTCGCATATCGAACTCTGTTCTGATTAATATCATGGTCCTTTCGAATACCAATACCTTGATACTCAGGGTATTGCATTCAGATCTGGGGAAGCCGAGGTGGATCTATATAATGTTTACGTTCCGCCAGTGCACAGCTGTACGAAAGACTATCAGCATGACATCGTGGAGAGTGATACCTGACTGATCCTAGGGTTCTTTTGCGGGCTGCATCAGTTTTGGCCATTGAGCCTAGGAGAAGACCAGCTAGGTGCGTATTTAGAGGAACAAGTTGACGAATCCAACTTCTGTGTACTGAATGACAATACACCCCTTATTAGCAACATACAAGACGATTGTTCGGTCAGTATTCAAAAACGCTTCTTCAGTGTGATGTCTTTCATTGAGTAATACCCTGTGGAGAAATATCCCAGCCTCCTACGTAGCTCAGAACACCATATGTATGAGGAAGAACAGTTTCTTCCGCTTACGATTCTTCCTGGTATATTGTTGGAGAAGTCAACCAAACTGCAACACTATACAATTGGAGTCTCTGCTGAGGCACGAAAGGAAGGAGCTACGAATTTACGAGTAGGAATGTGCAGGATCTATTATCATGAATTGGAAGCCGAACATTCCATAAACGCAGATGAACCTTTCTCGAAAAAAATAGTTGTTTTGGCACAACTAAGGTCAGAATAGAGCCACGTAACTAATGCATACTGATTACGTATAAAGGACTTAATTTAGGAACATCTCATACACTTTGAAATATAAAGATCTGCAGGTCAAATAAAATTGAGATTCAGTAGGAGATTCTCATCATCAAATTGACGAGAAAAAGACGCGTAGATCATAGTATCATACTGTGGATATCGTACCAGAGAGATAACTGTCTTACAGACTATAATACAGCTGATAATTGTACTGGACATAACTCGAATAAAGGGAAACAACTACAATGACATATAGGAAGAGTAGAATTTTCTAGTATTTGTATAAAAGGATTACTGAACATAAGTGTCGAATGGTGAGCAGTGATACTGGTGTTGGACAATTTGTGGCTGGATCATTCATAATAATTGTGAATTCGGTTTAGGATGTCATTGCTTTTTGGAAACAAACTTGGAACTCGTAGCTGTTCCGAAAGTAAAGATCCGACAGAAATTCTCCTTCCAAAAATTTTAACTTAAAAATCATTTATGTTTCTTTAAAAAATAAGATAGTTCCGTTGGATCCACATTTCTGTTAAGATCAGAAAAATAAGTTGGTTTAAGTCTGGCAACTTAAGTATAACAAGAGTGTTCCCTTGAAAAAGAAAAGAGTAGCGAAGGAGTTGTAGAGAAGGATTACTGAACATAATTATCGAGTGGTGAGCAGTGCTACTGGTCGTTGGACAATTTGTGGCTGGATTATTCATAATAATTGTTTAGGATGTCATTGCTTTTTGGAAACAAACATGCAACTGGAAGCTGTTCCGTAAGTAAAGTTCCGACAGATCTTCTCCTTCTAAAAATATTAATTCAAAAAACATTTTCGTTTCTTTATAAAAAAGAAGATAGTTCCCTTGGATCCACACATTTCTGTTGAGATCAGAAAAATAAATTTATTAAAGTCTGGCAACTTAAGTATAACAAGAGAGTTCCCTTGAAAAAGAAAAGAGTATAGTAAGAGATAAAGAGATGGCAAATAGTCGTGTAAGGGAGAGAGTGAGAGATTAAGAGCGAGAGCTTAACGGTTGATATATTATTGTCCACTCATCTATCTTTATTGTAATAATTCGTATGTTGGCGTTTGTAATCTAAGACACTCTAACTGTATCTCAGTTGTTTATTTATTATTTCTTTTATTTGTTGCTGCTATTGTTGTTGTTATTATTATTTTTATACGACTCGTAGTATTTATTTTCTGCTACTGCAAAAGCCAAAAGCGTACGTCGTCTTGTAAAGATATTGTATCTACACATGCATACAGTTGTATGGATGTATGTATGTTTTGTCCGTCTGTTTGTATATTGTGTCTGTGAAAATGAAATTTTTGTTTGCTGCCACCACGAGTACCGCAATGGCGATGTCTACGAAGTATCTCTACATACAACTTGTTTATTATATATTCGTAACAGGCTGTTTGTTTTGGTTTCTTATGATTGCTGCTGCTGCAAAGAAAAACGAAATTCTTTTTTTTTCCCCTCTATAACTGCTGGTCAAAACACTTGTTGTAACGTGTATTTGGTTTTTTTTTTCCAAGTTGTGGTGTTTTTTTCTGTAGTTTAATTTGTTTGGGAAAAACCCCAATTTTAATGCTTTTTTGGGAGATTTTCAAATGGTGTTTCTTTTTTTGGAAACTTCTGCACCGTTAGATTTTCTTGATAAAGTGCTCGAATACAGCATTATAGTATCTAAGAACATAAATGAAATAATTATTTCTGATGTTTGGCCGTTACTTAAGTAGTATCATGTATGCAGTTTTGCGAGTTGGAACATTT
Organism: Calliphora vomitoria; assembly: GCA_942486065.2. Classification (NCBI taxonomy): domain Eukaryota; kingdom Metazoa; phylum Arthropoda; class Insecta; order Diptera; family Calliphoridae; genus Calliphora; species Calliphora vomitoria. The sequence goes on from OW818029.2 coordinate 18,914,050, forward strand.
TGTTTATATGGAAAACGTTACAAGTATTTTGTTATTTAGTTATTGTATGACCTAGTTTTACAATGTAATTTAAGAATTTAGAATTTTAGAGTTTCCGTAGAAAGTTCAGCTTTAATTCTGTCATGCATTCATTTATTTTAAACTCTATGTAATAAACTAAGATTCAATCAAATATAGTCAAAAAGATCTCGTTTTTAACCAAATCTCACTAGTTAAATGTTGGTGCTGTGATCCAATTTCCGTTGTCCCATATAGAAAAACATGCATCAGATTACATAAATAGCTATTTACTGCCAGAGGATATAAAAAAAACATCTAAAATGAAGGCCTTGGCAAACCGCATGTCTACGAAATATCCACTGATTAGCTTTGCTGAAACCCAATGCATATCTCCGATTTATATTTAAAAGTGGCGTAGTTAATTTTTCTTTATATTCAGCTCTCGCTTGTTTGAGAGATATCTAGATGTGACAAATTTGCAATTCGTGTTAATGTATTCTTTTTAAGTCACATTTTCATCAACGAAACTCACGTTAATTCTTCGTCCAAAAGGATTTCATGTCAATTAATAAGTTAGTTAATTTAGAGAATTTATAACTCTATGTTATAAGTACGAAGAAATTGGTGATTCTAAGTTCTTCAAAAGAATAGCAAATCTTTTGCAAAGTGTTTAAGAACCGAATGCACCACATTCAGGAACTGTTCCGTACTAATTCATACAAGGCTGTGGTTGTACAGTTTTGTTTCCACAGCATCACCCTCCCCACAGTAATCACAGCAACAACAACCATCGCCGCTTAACCCTAGAATGCATTCCACAGACCTGGGATGATATGTATATTCCAATTCAACTGAAATAAAGTAACTGAGATAACTCGAAACAACATCGTGGCCTCCACTTTTCAGGAAACAAAACTGACAAACAATTCCATTCTTCACAGTTGTGACGGATAAAACGTTTTCAGAAAACACCCCACCAGAAGTAACTGTAGAGTCATCTCAAACACCGTGAATTATAGGGCTCTCTCCCTCAAACTCTAGAGCACTTTAACGATTCATGAGGCCCTCTTGATTAAGAGAAACCTGATAGTTGCGTTTTTACCGTATCTAAAAATCCTCCTTCTGCACTCCGAATAATGATGGACCACTCGGATTATGGATAACTGCGATAGCTCGCCTGACATCACCAGTTCGAGTCCTAGTCAGTTCGAATGCGCTACCGGCAGAGCTGTAGTTTATCTAGCGAATGCATTAAGAAACCTTGTTAGCAACTGCAAGACGATGGTCAATGGTGGTTAACTATTGTGCTCGAGTATGGTCTACTGGTGAAATATTGAAAGCTGCCATTATAACCATCACAGACTGCATGCAAATTACTTCAGAACACCATGGGCATGGGGAAATGAAAGTTCTGCCTGTCATGGAACATAATGTCATGTTGACTAAGCAGTTCCTCCTGGAAATCATCGGAGGAGTCATCCTAACTACAACACCATGCAGTTGCCTTCGATAATGCAAAGAGAACATACAGAGGTACATGTAGGATCCACTCGATCATATACACCAAATTTAAATAAAATTCACTGAGGCGCTGAATATTCTGCGGTAACAGAATACCACAAGAATGTGGTACATTTAGGCCAGCCGCCCATTACAGACACGGAGAAGATACTGCCAAAGGAAAAAACAGTAGTTCTTGCACAATTGAGACCAGAATGGAGCAACAGACTCCATGCCTAATGGTCCCTTTACCTTTCCTAATTAATGGGCAGCATATGGTCAGGATAATCAATCTCCCCCACATATTCAGCTATCCAGTCAACCCTACTTCACAAAAAGCTCATTTTCTTGGACTTGATCTCACTGCTCAAGACCCGGAATTTATACTTCTAGTTGTTACAACAACAACAATCGTGGAAAAATCATAAATTGTCCCCTTCTTTGACGAAAATATAACTTATGCTTAATATATTATTTACGAATTCAGTATTATATCGATTCTTCGAAATAGTGATATGTCAGCCATTACTAAACTACTTCCAAATAATGCAGAATCATTTGCTGAGATTCTTTCTTGGTGATTTTGGTTCAGATCGAAGCTTTAATAAAAGTATGCAATTAATAGAACCAGCTTTGTTTAACTGCTTGAAAATCAACAAGTAAGAGAGCTATATTCGACTGAGCCGAATCTTATATACCCTTCACCAAATTATAGTTTAAAATAAAAATTTTAATTTTTTTTAGGTAAACAAAATTAATTTTTTTTATTATTATTTTTCTAAATTGTTTTTCAAAATTTCAAAAAAATATTTTTTTTTTTTCAAAATCGTTTTCAATTTTTTTTTTTATAATTTTTATTCAAATTTTTAAAATTTTTTTTTTTAATTTATTAGTGAAAAGAATTTTATTGGTAAAAAAAAATTCGGATTAAAACATATTTTACCAGATTTTGACCCATTGTAGGCCCATGTGGCCTTATGTACATCGTTGCAATGGACTTTGAAATATCTATCATTAGATATCCATATTGTCTATCTATCTATAAAACAAAAATAGGCCAAAAATCGAGGTTGTCCCGGTTTTTTCCTTACATCTCAGGCATTTGTGAGCCGATTTTCTCGATTTTAAATAGCGACCGAGCCAGAAGAAGAATTACCGATATATTGATGTATCAATTATGTATGTAAGTTATTTGGGGCCTACGGAAAGTTGATTTCAACATACAGACGGACATGGCTATATCGACTTCGCTATCTACAACGATCCAGAATATATGTATATACTTTGTGGGGTCGCAAATGACAAATGTAGAAATTACAAACGGAATGACAAATGGCATTCATGGTGAAGGGTATAAATATAATGGATATTCTTTTATAATTTGCATTGGTTCTTATATAAAAGATTATAACAGCATTGCTGCCACCTTTTTATTTAGCCTGTAAAACAAGCGGATTAAGCCTTTAGAAATCGTTTTTCATGATAAGGATGTGGATAATTGTATGTCTTACTTAGATTGGCAGGAATTTCGTTCATATCAAAAACCTTTCTTTTACCAAAAATTAGAAAGTTTGAAATTTCTATTTCTTTAAATAAGAAAACCAAATGCCACCTACTACTATAAGAACTCTTAAGGAATTTCTTTGTACAAATAAAATTTATCATATTTATTTATACTTCTTTTTATACGTACACACTTTTTTTTTCGAAAAGAAAGCGAAATCTCTAACACATTTAAGTAAATGCTTGTTTGTACAAGTTTTATTTTTTTTTTATTTTTTTTTGTTTCTTGAATCCGTCTGTCTGAACAGTAAAACAAACAACTTGCAGTAATGGATGTAAATTACGAGTATTCTTACAAAAACAAAACGAGTTTAACAGTTAGTAACTTGTAGCGTTTGGTTTTTTGTTTGTTTGTACCAAAAGCTGTTTCTTTTCTATACTATATACAAAATGTTGTAGCAGAGATATTCTCCAGTCATTATTGATCTGTATGTCTGTTGGGATTACTACGAGTAACTGAAGTTTCGTTCTGGTTTTTATTCTCTTTTTTTTTGTTTTTATAAAACAAAACTGCGTGATTTTATTACTTTTATGTATTTTAATTTAAATTAAGTATTGCCAGATGGTGGGGAAAGGGTTTTTACATACGATCGTTTCTTCACAAAACATTTGACATCGACAAGTATTCTGTAAAAGTACCAGCAGAACTCAGCAGTTGCTTAGTTTTTTTTTTTTTAGCTTGGACCAGCACTCAAGGTATGACCCCTACTCATGCAATGCATTGTGTTGGAACTAGGATAATAGGTTATGGGAAGGAGAATAGAGGCAGTAGTGCTTGTGGACATTTGATTTGAATTTTCCTACATTGAAAGGGACAGGAAATACTTCGACAGGAAGCTTATTCTAAATTCGGACGGTTCGGCTAAAAAACGAATTTTCTCTGTCGTGTGTTGTGCGATCCACTGACCAATCGACCACGAATGGATGAGCCCCCCCCCCCCTGATGAACTCGTATTTCGTAAGAAACTACGGGTATCGGGAACATGTTCCGTAATTTCATCAGAACACATTTCATTGTAGTATCGAATTGTAGTATCGACAGTGAAACACAACCCACATTGCGACGATGCTCCAGAGAATCAATAGAGCTGGATACCCTACTGTCACCGATAAGCACCTTCTCCCTCTCCTGTACGCGGTCAAGTAACTCCAAAATAGACTTCGAAGCACCGGCCCATACATGAGAGTTGTATTCCATTTTGGGTCGGATATAAGTGGTGTAAATAGTAAGGAGATCAGATGAAGTGAAGTATTTCTTACACCGTCTTAGAAAACCGAGGCACTTGAATTCTTCTTTAGACACTTGATGTTTTTTGTCCAGCGAACATCACACTGAATTCTCATGCCTAGAACATCGAGAGCTTCTGATTCGTTAATATTTACACCACCCATATAAACAGATGAACCAACATGATCTGTAGTGCGTTTAGGTGTTAACATACAACATTGAGTCTTACGTGCATTAAAATTCACTCTGTTCACATAACCCTATTCAGAGATTGTCACAAGATCTTGGTTAAGTGTATCATTCATGTTTTGCCTCATTGCCCCAATCTCCGAAAGGCTTGGCCTATAGTTGAATGAATATGAATGGCAAATGTTGCTGTCATATGCAAAATAAAAGATAGGGTTGGAAGTTTGACTTAGAAGGTCATTTAGAAAAATAAGGAATAGAGTAGGAGAAAGAACGGAGCCTTGCGGTACCCCTGAATTAATCTTGAACTTATTTGATGAGATCCCATCTACAACAACTCGTATAGTGCGAACTCTGAGAAAGCTCGATATAAATCGAGAGAAGTCATTACTGACCAAAAGCAACAGTTGATAAAAACCATATTGATTTAGTGATTTGACACCGTTAAACGTTGTCTTGTGGTATTTTCTTAACTCACAGGTCTATGCGAATAACCCACAAACCACAGGGGCCTCAAAGCCTACATAACCCATGACATCTGTCATATTCAGCCCGATTTATGTGCGTCACTCAGCGAAGCCGCATAATGACATCGATAGGCCCTAGATTACATTCAAATATTAAAAAAAATCAAACAGTCAAATAAGATTGTATCATCTGTTTCATTAGCACTATGTCAATTTGTCATCAATATCTTGGAGTTGTTTATTGCATAGATATGTAATTGTTTCATTTTGGTGTGAACTATTATTGAATTACAGTAAAATTATTGACCTGTGTGGAATTGGATTCAGTTTAAAGTGGAATTATTGCGTTTCGTTATGGACATTCTCATATATTCTCAAATAAGTATTTGTGTAAAGAGAATTTATCGTATTTTGTATGTGCAGCAATTTGTTTAGAGCAAACGTTTGCAACTTTTGCAAACTTTTATAAATTGAAAAAAAGTAGGATTCGAAAACATCTTAACCATTACTTTCTGTATTATAAAGAAGTAAATTCATTTTAAAGGTAAATTTTCACTTTTAAAATCAGGTAAAACTTTTCAGGAACCGATGATCTTCTGAACGTCTCAGGAAGTTTTCCTTATATAGAATGGCTTCACAATTAAAATAACTCTGGCATCTTTCTATAAAACTCGTCTCTGTTGAGTTCTGTTCTGTTCCTTCACTTTCTGCATTCTTTTGCGGCAGACAGATACAAAAACATATGAACGAGCACTCACTCACTATTCATTTTATTTTTGTGCAGCTGAGCAAGTAAATTAATAAATATTTACATACTCAAAGAACGAAAAGACAACAAAAACAATTTTTAAAAAAAAGTTGAAACAACAAATGAAAACACAAGCTAGCTTTTTTTTCTGCTGTTGTTGTTGCTGTACTCTGAAAGTATGTCAGTCTGTCAGCCGAACATGACTTAGAACCACTTGAGGGCAAATGCTGTTTTATCATTATTTCTGTTTTTTTTTTTACTTTACTACCAAATGGTTGTAACTGTGTATGAGTGTGTTCGCGTTCGTTTGATCTTGTACAGCTGATGTTTTCGTTTTTAAATTAAAACTCTTGTCGTGACTTATAAAAGTTATTGTGGCTTTTAGTTCTTCGTTCAAGTTCTGGACTTCAATCGTTAACACACTTACTTACTTACATACGTTGTTACTGTTTACAAACAAACCGTGAGGAAGAGAGAAAGAGATACATCATCAAAGCCCACTTCTTGAAGGTTTTCTTTGAGGGGTCTTTGTAAGTTGGGTAGTAAACAACACTTGTTGCAGCTTTGTTTTACTTGTTATTTTTTTTTTTTTTAATTTTAAAGATCGTGCGAAGACATTTTTTGTGTATTTTTTTTTTTTAAGCTGTAAATGGTTTTAAAGAAAATTTTCATGAAGTATTTTTATGGTGTGTTGTAGCGGAAACCCAGCAAATGTTTTATGTTGCTAATATTAAGAATAAAAATTCCATAATATAAATACATATGGGCAATTCCACGAGAATGACTACCACGACTGAAAACCCTTGAAACTTTTTTTCAAGATGATTTGAATAGGAGAAAACACTAAAATATTACTATGTGTCAGTATTTAAAGCTTATTACAACATTTTAAGAGCAAAAATAATAGTTTAAACTTACTTTATTTAAGTTTTTAATTTAATTGATATGTTTTAGGCTAAAATTGCGGGTAAAACTAAGCTCCCAATTAGCACATAGTGTGAAATGTATTTGACTCTGATTGTTTATTTGCTATTATAAAATTGTTTATTGAAACCGAATGTATATTTTCTATTCATTTTTTTAGTTTTTGTATACATATATTTACAGAATATATATTGTTTTATTATAAGAGAAAAATCTGTCACGTACGATATTAAATTTTATTTATTATAAAATCATCCAATGATTGTTTTTATTTAAATATGACGGATTGTAAAGGAAAAATATTTCGTTTAGTGTAAGAAATTAAAAGAAATCATAACGCCTCTCACGATTCGCAAATTTTTGCATATTTCTACATGTACCTCAAAATGACTTCCGTTTTATGTCACGTACGATGTACCCATATTTTGCTCGATATTTTGGACAACAATGTTTCGAAAGAACTTATTATTTTTTTTAAATATAGCACCCTCTGAATGAAACATACAGACAAAATTATTTTTCAGATACTCTTATTTTTGCAAAATCTATTCCACTCTATAGGCGTACAAATGTCACGTACGATGACATGGAATTGCCCATATGTAAAAAAAATACAATAATACATGTGAGGGAAGGAATATTACAAAGCGGAAGGACGCCAAAGTGTTTTTTATCAACTACATGGTTTCAATTAAGTCATTTTGTAAATGATTAAAAGCAAAACAAAAACAAAACTGAGTGAAGAAATAGGTATACAGTGCACTCGCGGTAACGTGAACACCGTCTAAGGTGAACACCCGCTAACGTGAACAAGCTTTTGTTTACATTGACTACTCTGTAACGTGAACAAACTCAGAAAGCTTTATAACGTGAACAATTTTGTTCACTGCATTTGTTTTCTAAGCATGTAGACAACACTGAAATACATGCAGTAAATTCGATTTTTAAAGTTTAGGGAATCCTCTTGTATTAAAAATGTGTTTGTATCCTCTAAATTAATATTTTTTGTATGGCAACGAATGAGTAATTTTATTTGATATGTAATTTTATTTCAAAGTATATTTTCTCGTGATCTCGTTTTGTTTTGTAATGCATTTTAATCAATAATTTTTGTTTTATATTTTAATAATGAAAATAATAATAAAAGAACTTTACGTTTAAGCGTGTAAAACACAGGTTTATATTATAAAATTTTATATTTTTTCCATGAAATTCGACAATCGCTAACGTGAACAAATTCACTAACATGAACTCCCTTGGTTTTAATTAGTTCACGTTACCGCGGGTGCACTGTATTAAGAATTAAGATTTTAGTGAATTAAGTAATCAATTAATTCAAATTTTCTACGTAGGTAGATAGACTATGTAATCCGAAATGCCTACATAAAATCGGTGAAATTTGAAAGGATCTATGAAGGACTCATATTCAAAATTGAATCAATTTTTTCACAATAGGTGTCGTAGCGTTGTAAGTTGTATGTCATAAATATATTTCAAACAAAACTTTTCGAAACAAAAACAAAATGTTTATAAAACAAGTAAGAGAGCTATATTCGGCTGTGCCGAATCTTATATACCCTTCACCAAATTATACTTTAAAATAAAAATTTTAATTTTTTTTCAACAATTCAAATATAAAATTTTTTTTTTTTTTAAATTGTTTTCAAAGTTTTTTTTTTTCGATTTTTTTCCAAATTTTTGTTAAGTAAACAAAATTAATTTTTTTTTTCAACATTGTTTTTCAAATTAAAAAAAAATTTTTTTTTCAAAATTGTTTTCCAATTTTTTTTTTAAATTTATTTTCCAAATTTTTAAAAATTTTTCTTTTTTTGATTTATTACTGAAAAAAAATTTTTTGTTAAAAAATATTTTTCCCGATTATGACCCATTTTAAGTCCAATTTACTATAGCCTTATATACATCGTTGCAATGGACTTTGAAATATCTATCATTAGATATCCATATTGTCTATATTAATGACTTAGTAATCCATATATAGATCAGAAATAGGCCAAAAATCGAGCTTGACCCGGTTTTTTCCTTATATCTCAGCCATTTGTGGGCCGATTTTCTCGATTTTAAATAGTAACCGAGACGGAAGAATTCAAGATATATTGATGTATCAATAATGTTTGTAAGTTATTTGGGGGCTACGGAAAGTTGATTTCAATATACAGACGGACATGGCTATATCGACTTCGCTATCTATAACGATCCGGAATATATATACTTTGTGAGGTCGCAAATGAAAATGTAGAAATTACAAACGGAATGGTATATATAAACCCTTGCCACTCATGGTGAGGGTATAAAAATTACGACATAATTTTGCAAATCATTTGTAATCATTTTCCAGGGGTTAAAATCGATAAAACTCAAAATGTCCGTAATGTTTAACTTTAAAGCCACCTAGGGCTTTTATTCCATAGTGGCATAATAGCAAATCCGTACAGAAATATGAAGGCACTCTGTGCTATTTTAAGACAGCTATACGGACCGTAATATATATTTCTTGTTGATCGTGTCTGATGTCACAAACGATTGGCTTCTTTTGCCACAACTGCAAATGGCTTGCCACACAAGAAACTACTTGGAGAATTTTGTTTATTGTATATCCCATATCCCTCGTCCATCAGCCACATAAAAATCTTGACTCGGTAGTTGTGAAAAGTCTGCCAGTACATAAGTTTCATCATCCATCACACAACTGGTGTATTGTGTCATAAAATTTTACCTCAATTTGTTCGTTAGTTCTTTTGCTTCTAATTTCTTTACCGAATTGCGATCTGGATATTTCTGAACATTATACGATTTCAACACAGCATTAGCTTTGGCTCTGCTAACAAAAATATCAGTGCATTTAACTTTACGAGTAGTTTGGAACTTTCTGATAGAAGTGTTCGGTGCTTTTCGAAAGAGTGTTTCGACTTATTTTTACTTACCTGGTCCAGGTTTCCTTTTAATGTTCTTATGAGGGCTAATGATATATATTCTTTATAGTTCTAGCACCAATAGTTCGATATGTTATAAATGTAATGACAAAGTCTATATATATATTGTCAATTCACAGGGTCTCTTATCATGTCATATTGTCATAATGTTCTAATATTTCACAATGGCTTTTATTAAATTTCAAGCAAAAAATGTCCTAAAATAATACTACTTTCTATGCTATGTTTATTGTGTTATCGTAACAAACCAGCAGAGATCAACGCCGAAACCCTAAGAGTCGGTTAAGCCGAGCCGCCTAGTCGTGATATATTAGGACATTATGACAATATGACTGATAAGACCCCTTGTGAATTGACCAATAATATCAAAAATTTACATAGTTTGTCAAAATGTTGATGCATTATATTCTAATGTTCGTATTTAAATTATTTGTTGGGTTATTGAAACATGTGTTATGGTTGTTACAAGAAGTACTCGTCGTATAATATTTAATTTGTTGCAGGTCTATTTTGTCTTGTTTAAAGAGTTTTTATTTAGCTGATGTTTCTTAGCAATTTTGTATGATCATGGTCCCAAGAAACCAAAGATTTACAGTTTCTCCCACATGTTATTATTGTCTTAACATAGATACACACACACACACACATACTCACTAACACGGTCACACATAAGTCGTATAACAATTTATATTGAATTTATTGTCTAATGTGTGGTGGATACTTTATGGGGTTTTCATTCATTCACTCCTTTTAACACACATTTTCCTCTGCATGTAAGATACATGCACACTAGGTTGGCGCTTATTTTTCACTTTTACCTATTTTCGATGCTTTTCGAAAATTGTTCACTATCATCTAAATATTAAAGACTGAAAATTTTAGTAAAATCGGATAACGTTGATAGGTTGCACATTTTATTTGAAATAAATGTTGGAACAAATTCTAAAAAATTTGTTTAAATATTAAAGATAAAAATTCTCTGACATGGATAAATAATTAGGCACATAGCCTAAGTCGGGACGGCTGGATCATTTCTGTATTTCTCGCGTTGTAAAATTTCTCACATGAAGTGTGAAACAAAAAATTCCTTCGCTTCTCGATGTGTGAGAAAAAAGTGTTTCTGTACTTGAATGCGAAGACAGACAACACTGATTCTGTTCAAGCTGGAATATTTCCAGTAATTAAGTGTCAAATGCAAGTTAAACGTCAGCAAAATAAATAAATTATAATAAAACCAAAAACAGTGAAAGGCTAAAAAAAAAAATTAAAATACTAAAATATATAAATTGTGTTTTATTGTGGTTAAATGGCTTTTGCTTCTGTTGTTTAGAAATTCTTTCTATTCAAATTCAAAAAAATAATTTACATACAAATTCGTGTGTGCATACATGTGTATTAGGGCGGGTCGATTTAAGTGACAAGGAAAATCGTACTCTAGGGATTAAAATTAGAAACTTTGCCCAAGGAACCATACTTCTAAAATGAATTCTGATGTTCCTTATTTTGACCCAATGGTCAAATTTTTAAAAATCCCACTTTGACCCATTTAAAGTGCCCCAATAGAGTCTAAATGTATGACCGACCCCTACTAACTTGTTTATAGAGCGTATGATAAATATAAATGTATGATGTAGGTAATAAATAATATTATTCATGCGTCTATGAGAATCAGCATAGCTTTATTTTTAAGATTTGGTTTAAACCAAGGGTGCCCAATCCCTATACTCTTGGTGCTCATTTGTTTTTGTAAATGCTCTTTGCTATAGGCTGTGTGTTTCTATACTCAATACAGCACTCAGCACTAGCAATATGAAATACACAATCAACCAAGGCGAATTTATATACAAGGTGGTGTCGGTGGCGAATTCAGGCAAATACGAGCGAATTCATTAATTTTTTATATATGGAGTTTGACATTCGAAACTACTCTCTCATTGTTTCGAATGTCAAACTCCATATATAAAAAATTAATGAATTCGCTCGTATTTTCCTGAATTCGCCACCGACACCACCTTGTATATAAATTCGCCTTGCAATCAACTTTGTCTTGTTAGTTTTTTTGTCCTTCTTCACTGTATACACGCAAGTGCAAAGCAACAACACTTTCGTATGCTTTGCTGGTAAACATTGTAGACAGCGATCATCAATGCAGATTTTGTTTTTGATTATCGTATGGTATCGTTTAAAAAAGTGTGTATTTTTTTCATTGTTCTTTGTATGTGTTGTTTTTACAATAAAAAATATTGAATAAAAATTAGTTTTTCTTTAAATGTATTGGTGTTTGCTCTTCCATAAGGAACTTTTGGGCACCTCTGGTTTAAACTTTAAACCAACATAACTTTTGCTCGCAATGAGAAAAATGATTAACACGAATAGTGTTAGCGTGCTTAAGTAGCGGAGTATTCAACAAGCACAAAATGGCGTTCGTGTCATAATAAGACAATTTCGAAAAATATGCTTAGTCAAATTCTTAAAATTTTTCAAAATTTGACCTTTGGGTCAAAATAAGGAACATCAGAATTCATTTTAGAAGTATGGTTCCTTAGCCAAAGTTTCTTATTTTGATCCCCAGAATACGATTTTCCTTGTCACTTAAGCGATGTTTTTCCGACTATTTTAAAACATACGATTTTCTTGAGCAAATGTATACAGTCATGAATCGTTTGAGACATATCTGTGTTACAAATTTTTTTGCAAATTTTGAGTACTTTTTCTTCTAATTTTACTGTTTTAATATATTAAATTATTTACTTATATACCTAATAGTTGGCTGATATACTTCTGCGTAGAAAAACAATCTAGGATAATGGTATAATGGTACCAAAAAAGGAGGATTCAAGAGGTAAAAACAAAAAGGGTATATTTTAATTATATCCATAAATGGTTACTTTAGAGGTACCTTTTTCCACCTAATGGTACTTTTTAACGTAGAATATTATTCTTAAACTGCATCAAATTTCAGTTATTAAACAAATTTTAAGTCATACACCCGACTTAAAAATGGGTGTATGACAAGAGATGGCGTATCTTTTGAAAGCGGTTGTTGTTTTTATTAACTTATATGTCATTTTGATGGGTACATATCTGTCATTTATTCTCACTTAGTTATTGGAGTTATTAGTTATTATAGTGTATTGTATATTATAGAAGACTAAGAATTGGAGGCATTACTGCATGAAGATTGTTGTAAAACTTAAGAGCTTGCAAAATCATTGGGAGCTTCCTAAGCACCAATTTCAAAAAGTTTACGGGGAGCAGAAATTGGGTACCATACAAATTGAAGCCGAGAGACCTTGAAAAACGATTTAGCATGTCCGAAATGATGCTTGAACGCTATCAAAGAAAAAAAATAATGTTTGCACCGATTCATTACTTGCGATTAAAAATGGATCCATTAAGATAACCCGAGGCGTAAGAGATCGTATGTGAAGCCCGACCAACCAGCCGAATCGACACCAAAGACAAATATCCATGGCGCTAAGATAATGCTCTGTATTTAATTGGAGCAACATGGTGCTGTCTATAAGAGCTGCTAAAATCTAACCAGACCATATCAGGAAACTTGTACCAAATACAACTGATTCGTTTGAAGCAAGCATTAGCAGAAAAACGCCCAGAATATGCGGACAGACATGAAACGTTAATATTTCATTATGACAACGCTTGGCCACATGTTACAATACTCGTTAAAAAGTATTTAGAATGAAGAGGTTGGGAAGTTTTGCCTCAGCCACTTTATAGTCCAGACTAATATTTGTTTAGAATGAAGCAGATACTGGGATACGCTTCACTTTGGAACAGACTATCCGATATTGCAGTTCTTTTGGCTCGGAATACATCCATATGTTGCCAGAAAGATTGGAAAATGTCATAGCTAACAAGGGCCAATACTTTGAATAAATTTATATTGTAGAACACTTTCAAAATAAAAGCCGGGTCGGCCAGTATTTTTTATTTAAACATTTATGAAATCTAAATGAAATAAAAAATATTTTTTAATATTTATAAGTTTGTCATTCCGTTTGTAATTTCCACAATATAATTTTCCAACCTTATAAAGTATATATATTCTGGATCCTTATAGATAGCGGAGTCGATTAGGGCATGACAGACATGCCCTAGGGATGTCTGTCTGTCTGTCTGTTGAAATAAATTTTGTTTTTTTTTTTTGTGTTTCGTTTCGTTTGGCGTTGTTGTTTTTATACCCTTCACCTTCGTGAGAAGGGTATAAGATTGTCATTTCGTTTGTAATTTCTACAATATAAACTGTTCGTCAGCATTTAAATGAAAAAATTTTTAAAGTTTTCCAAGAGAGCCAATTCCTCCAAACTGCCTGGAGCTGAGTCCAGTGTATATATTGGGCTCTTGTTAAAAGAGAAGAGCACAAACAAGGTTTCCAAAAGTGTGGTAGGTTTTAAGCGAAGATGGACAACCTGTTCGAACAAACTGACATAAAACACTATAAAAACCATAATGGAAGGGTTTTCGAAAAAGGTTCAAAATTCATCATTAGTGATTAGAACTATAAAAATATTTTTTATTTTTTTGTAAATTGTAACAATAATTTCAATTAAATAAAAAAAGATTCAAAACTGTAAGTTTAGTGGTTTCACTTTTATTAACACATACAGTATTGGCCATAACTAAAGCACCCCCTCAGTGAATTTTTTTCATATGATATTTTTTTGTATAAAAACTAAGTTTTAAATTTTTATTATGTATTATTTTCAATTGTTAATATATTTACTATCGATAAACAAATAATTTTATAGTTAATCTTTCTATAAGAGGTAACATTAAATCAAAAGATATTTAAAGCTGGAAAAGAAAACGGACAAAACTAAAGCACCCCTTCATGGATATAATATAAATTTTTTTTAATTTTTATTTTGTTGCAAAATCTTTGACATAGAAGATATTAAGTTTTTTCTGGTGTCTTGCGATATTCCTTCCTAGGATATAATAACGCCTTGAAATTAATCGTGAAAACTGCCGATCCTTATTTCTGCAATGTTCACGATTTATTTTCATATTATCAATCTCCCATGAGTTCTCAATAGGATTGAGATCGGGAGATTGTGCAGGCCAATGAAGAACTTGAATATTATTGCTCTGTAGCCAAGTCTTACACACTTTGGAGGTGTGCTTATGATCGTTATCCTGTTGGAACCTCCCTATAAGTGGAATCTTTTCACTGGAATAAGGCAACATTACATCTTTCCATATATCACGGTACATGAACTGATCCATAATCCCATTAACTTTATGAATTGGCCCAATTCCTTGACCAGAAAAGCAACCCCAGACTTTTACATTGCCCCTCCATGTTTAATTGTTCCTTTGCAATACTTAGAATTCAGTCTTTCTTCTTTTCGTCTGCCTTATTCCATAGGAACTTTTTAATTTGTATTTGAATTCGTCAGAGAACAGTACTGTCTTCCATTTTTGGACTCTCCAGTTGATGTGGGCTTTGGTAAACTCCAGTCTACCTTTCTTGTTCTTAGCTGATATAAACGGTTTTTTTGCTGGTCATCGGCTGAATAATCGTGCTTCTACTGCTCTTCTACGGATTGTTCTTTCGCTAACGCATAATCATAAACTTATTCTTACTTGACTAGCAGATGATGTTGGATCTTTTTGCATTGCTCCTTTGATCAAAGAATCATCATATCGTGTGGTTTTATGAGGACGTCCCCCAGAATGCCGCGGTGATATACGACCAGTCTGCAAAAACTTTGGAATCAGCCGGGAAATAACTGATCTGTTAATTGAATATTGTTAACTCAATTCCTGCTGTGATAAGCCCGGCTTCCAGTCTTCAATAAATTTAATTTTAAATTCACTGGAGTACTTGTTCCTTGGCATCCATTGTTTTTTCACAATAAACTGTATAAAACTTAAATTATACAGACACGCCTTCTTTTATTTTTATCTTCTGGAATTTTTAAATGCATCCGTTGTGAGTCCCGTTAACTGACATTGCAAATATGCAGTAGCATAGTCAAATTTTTAAACATCTTATAAGGGGGTGCTTTTGTTTTGTCCGTCGCGTTTTGTGTTTTTGTATGTTTTATCATTTTAAATTAGTTGTTCATAAAATTATCCTTTCCTAAATGAACACAATATGAACATTAACAATATAAATTAATAAAATATATACAAAATACATCCCGAAAAAACCTTTTTTATCCAAAAAATTATGATATGAAAAAATCCATTGAGGTGGTGCTTTAGTTATGGCCAATACTGTATGTATGGTAAAAATTGCTCTAAAAGCTAGCCGAATTTAGTCAAATTTTCAGCATTGAAATTTAGATGGTGGAGAACAATTTTACACCATTGCAAATGAGAAAAATAAGGTTGACCCTAATGCACATTTGTTGGCTGTATATCTGTTGGCTGTATATCTGTTGGCTGTAGAAGTTGTATGTAGTATGAGCTACAAGTTGCATTTACTACATAAAGTATCTATATTTTTTAAAACAAAATGTGTGTATATTTTATGTTAGGTTTATATCTATAAGTATGTTTTTTTCTTTTATTGTACAGTTTATGTCTTCAAAGTTTCTCATGATATTTCTTTTCATGTTCTTGTTGTTGCTGCTGTCGTCGTTCGTTGTCTAAATACGTTTCAAATCAATTATAAATTCGTTGTTTTGGGGGGAGAAAAATAGTTGGTATTTCTTGATTTTTTCTATTAAAAAACTACAAATCATGAAATCTGTTTGTTGTTTATTGGTCGTGATTTGTTTTGTTGTAGTATTTTGTAGCATTTTTTTTTATTGTTGTTAACATGCAAAATGAAAAAAATAATAAACAATCGCATAATTTGTTAAATTTTTGGCAATATGTATTTTTTTAATAGTTTATAATGTTTGTTTTATGTTGAGTTTTTCTTTTTTTTTTAATATTACAGGTTGATTAACATTTATTTTATTCTAAATTTTTAAGGATATAACTGGTAATATATTGCTGATACTCTCCCATTTCTCACATAAATGGAGATTAAGGGCAAAATATAAGCGGATATCACTTTTCGTTGAAACCTAGCCTTTGTTACAGGGGTAGTTTGCAACGAACCCTTGAAACCTTGCATATTTTGCAAAGTAAAACTACAACAAAATAAAGTACTTATGCTAGATTTGCAACATATGCACGGGTTGCAGGGGTAGTTTGGAACGAATAGTGATTTCCCCTATTGAATTTTTTATAATTATTGACAAATATTTTGCCCTGCAGACATTTTAATAAAGATATGAGAAATTTGGATTGTGTTAGCACGTACATGAAATTTCTATCTAGAGTGCAGTCATCAATGATGTATTATAACACTTCATACAAAAGATAATTCCAGTTTGAATACAATACAACAGAAGTATGTCTGTCATGCAGAAACATATTCATCATTTCAAGGTTCAGACGACAAATAATGTAATGTAATCATTACAAATGTAATATTCATAAATACGTAGTTATCAAATAGATATAAGTATTATTACATACAGAATTTATTGTCACTCATATAAAAAAATACATATAAAGCTAAACATTAATGTAGTTTTTTTTTGTATACATTATACAAATGCGTTATAAAAGTTATATTCAGTTTTATCAAAGTGTATGTGTGAATGATTATAATGAGACACTATGGGATCCCATGTAGGTAAAGTGTGATTATATATTTTTATATCCCCTGGTGGGAGATAGTTCAAATATACATACATATGAAATTTGTATGTGAACCTGCAGAAGATAATCTGCATTCGTTGTCATTATCCACTGTGTTTATTGGCAAAAAATATTAGTAATTTAAAAGATTCAGATCACCATATATTCAAAGGCAAACATAGCAAAAAACCTGGCCAAAGAAACAAAACTTAATTTTAAGAAAAATTTAAAAAACTAAGCCATTCAGAGAAAAAATATAGTTGTACATGTTTACTGTAACCATTTCAATATTTTTACGTATCTTTTAACAATATTATAGACACAGTAATTATTTAAGGAGTTAGATTGTAAAATTCTTAACACACGTTTTTCATTAAAACTTTTAACCCAAATATTATTTGATTATTTGAAATTTACATCAAGGAATGTTTACAAAAGAGGATGCTTCCATCCATAAGACTTCTTAGTGTGTCCACTTATTTTTGGCCTGATTTGGCACCTTGTCACTATGGTAAGATAGGTCTTGAGTGGTAAAAGAACAATAATGTGGTATTTGGCAAATTCTCCAAACTGCCTGGAGCAAGGGCCAGTGGAGAGATATTGGGCTCTTGTTAAAAGAGAATTGAAGAGCACAAAAAAGATGTCCAAAAGTGTGGTAGATTTTAAACGGAGATGGACAACCTGTTCGAACAAAGTGACATAAAGGACTATAAAAACCATAATGGAAGGGTTTTCGAAAAAGGTTCAAAATTTCATCATTAGTGATTAGAACTATAAAATATTTTTTTTTGTAAATTGTAGCAATAATTTCAATCAAATAAAAAAAGATTCAAAACTGTAAGTTTAGTGGTTTAATTTTTATTAACATATACAAGGTGGAGCAAAAGTAATCCTCCTATCAGAAAATGCTATAAATTTTGCGATTGGCCCCTAATGTCAGTTCTGTTTTGACATTTGTGTAGTAAACACATGCGAAATACACGTTAATAAAGAATGTTACGCTACACTGCTCCAGAACGCGGAATATTGCTGACTATTTATTTGACCAATAATCGGTCGGTGACTTAGGCACAACGTGAATTTCGTCGCAGATTTCCTGGCCGTCCAACGCCTACTGGTGAAACACTCGCCTCGAAGAGACTGGCACAACACGAAATGCTGACAGGTGTGGCAGACCCCGGAGTAGCCGTTCTGCAGAGAATATTGCTGCTGTAGCCGAGGATGTCATGGAAGCGCCGTCGACATCGACCAGACGACGTGCCTCTCAAATGGGTATCAGTTTTACAGCGAATTTTAGTACAAGATTTGAAAATGTATCCGTACAAAGTCCAGACGGTGCATCAGCTGTTAGCTGCTGACCGCCAATCGCGTCTAACATACGCTTAAGCCATCCTTAATCACCACCAAGAGGAAGATGATTTTTCATCAAAAATAATCATGAGTGATGAGGCCCATTTCCATCTTAGCGGGTACGTAAATAAGCAAAATTTACGCTTCTGGGGCACTAAAAATCCGCATGTAACCCACGAAGAGCCATTACACCCGCTCAAAGTCACTGTATGGTGTGCTGTTTTCGCTGGAGGAGTCATCGGACCTTTTTTCTTCGAAGACGTCGCGGGCCAAACGGTTACTGTGAATGGTGAGCGCTACAGAGTAATGATCAACGAGTTCTTTTTGCCGCAACTTGATGAATTGGGATTGGAAAACATGTGGTTCCAACAGGACGGTGCAACGGCACACACTGCACGTGCCACAACCGATATGCTGAAGGATGCATTTCCTGGGCGCCTAATCTCCCGTTTTAGCGATTTGCACTGGCCAGCAAGATCACCTGATTTGACCGCTCCAGACTTCTTTTTTTGAAGTCGCGGGTTTATGTCAACAATCCTCAGACTCTTGCAGCTCTTAAAGACAATATCCGTCAAGAATGTGAGGACCTATCGCCGGAAGTTTTGGCCAAAGTGATGGAAAATACCATAAAAAGGGCTCAAATGACAATCAACTGTGGCGGCGGCCATTTACATGACATCATATTCTCGACTTGATGTAAAAAAAAATTAAAAGACCAAATAAAAATAATCCACAAGAAGAATCAAAGTTTTTCATTTTTTTTTTTTAATTACAGCCAAAAAACATCGGAAGTTTACTTTTGCGCCACCTTATATGTATGTCAACAATTTTTCAATCTCAGTCCTTATATGATTTGTTGAAACCACATGTCGTTGGTGTTCATATTGTGATTGAGTGTTTCTTTCCATCCATCCGAGGTATGTTTCGTCTGTCCAGGTTCTTCAAAAGTTAGCTTCCTTTGAAATATTTTTTACCACAGAGCTGTCTTGTGTCTTTGGGATATGTTTGTTAATGGGCGAAGTTTCTAATAGAGGATTCGATGAGATAAACGCGTCAGCTCTCGGTCGACTTATTATTATGAAATAAATGCAACTAATGAAATCCAAGGAGATGAATTCATTGGCTTTATAAGATGGGAATAGGCTCATAGTTGGCTAACGACTGATTATGTGTAATGAATGCAATACAAGGAGATAAATGCTTCAGCTCTCGTCGGCTAACTCGTGTAATTATGCTTTGTTACCCTTTAGCAAAGTATAAGTCGATTCTTCCTTGCCTTCTTCATATTTTTCTAAGATGTCTTATAAACTATTTGGGAATTATTAACAACAATATACCAATAAAGGGTTTTCCAACACCCGGTATTTCGGTACCTATCACTTTTGAAACTTTTTTTCTTTGACATTTGACAAGTAGAAAGTACGCCATTATTAAAATGGAACGATACATGCTTCAACAACGCATTGAAATGATTAAAATTCACTAAAAAATGGTGAAAATCTTGCAGTCACAGTTCGCAAAACTAAAGCATTTTTGGGTCGTCGTGAAGCACCTTATCGGACCGCAATACAGAAATTGGTGGAAAAATTCGAGCTGTTGAGACAAGTTAATGATGTGAAGAATGAAACCCGTGCACATCGCTCAAGAGAGAATATTGCTGCTGTAGCCCAAAACTGTTGAAGAAAACCCAGGTATGTCCATTCCTTGTCGTTCTTTGGAATTGGGCATTCCACAAACGTCATTGCACCGTATTTTGCATAAAGACTTGGATCTTAAGGCTTATAAGTTTCTGTTAACACAGGAACTCAAGCCGGACGATCATCAACATCATCGTGTCTTTGCTGATTGGGTCTTTGAAATGCATGATTATGTTATCTCTCGAAGAGGTGATCACAATTGGCCACCGATATCTTGTGATTTAACACCTTGCGACTTCTTCGTTTGAGGCCACGTGAAAGATAAGGTCTACGCCAACAGACTAACGTCGATTCAAGACCTCAAAGAAAGAATTCGTGATGATATCGAGGAAATAAGGCAGCCACTTTGCGATTTGGTTATGGAAAATTTCATGAAAAGGATATGGTGCTATAAGCGTGGTCGTGGTGACCATTTGGCTGATGTTGTTTTGCATTATTAACGGCATACCTTTCTCTTTATTATGAAATAAACATCCGATCATTTATCTCAAAAAATTTAATTTTTCTTTGAATACCAAAATAACACCTCTTGTTGGAAAACCCTGTATATATTGTATTAGTATTAATTATGTTAAGTTGATGGATTGTCGTTTGTAACTGCACGCTACAATATCATCCAATTCAGGCCAGAATAAGTTAGTAATCATCGACCTATAGTGCTCATAAGGAGTGAGATCGTAAAATTCTTAACACACGTTTTTCATTAAAACTTTTAACCCAAGTATTATTTGATTTTTTTTATCGAGTTACCTTTGTAAGGCATGTCAGTTATTATATTTAATGTCAATTATGTTTATTTGTTGTTAATCTGATTAGAATGAGTGACCAGAAAAAAAGTGCGTACTAAAATTATTAAATATTTTCATCAAAACCCAACTTGGTCCTGCAAAAAGTTGGCCAAGCATTCAAAGATCTGCCGTCAAACTGTTTCCAATGTTATTAAACAGTACCGGGAGAACTTGTCCGTTGATAGAAAACAAAAGAGCTCCCAACACATCCGGTAGGAAAGCAGCCCGGTTAGAACAGTGCTCGGACTATTTGGTACGAAAAGTTTAAAAACATACAAGGCTCAAAAAGTTCCTGACAGGAACGCTGCTAAAAATTTAGAGGCCAAAAACAGAGCATGAAAATTGAAGTTAAGAATTTTTCGATCTCACTCCTTATATAGAAAATAGATGTTTGTACCTACGTATGTATATATGCATGTTCTGAATGAACTCAAAAACGGCTGGACCGATTTTGATGAAATTTTTAGGGAATCTTTAGAATAGCCCTTATTCGGTCTGTGGGCGGAGTGGCGTGTAAAAATCAAATCGATCAAAGAAAGAATCGATTTAAAGATGCCGGCATTTTATTACAATAACGCCCGTAATTTCAACAAATAGATATCTATCAGTGCTTAATTACTTATGGAGTAAATACATTTGGTAATTTTTACCCGTAGATATTAATGTCAAGTTGCCTTTTAGGTAAATTTATCTACGGGGTATTTTACACCAAAGTTATATTTTTGTTTAAATTACGGGCATAAGTATGATGACACTAGGAATCACAAGAACTTACTGATTGGCGCAATGAACAAACATTACTTACATTGCAGCGTTTTGTAGTTTCCTAAGGAATACGCGGGAATGTGCTGTTCGAACGGTAAAGTTATTCTGCCAACAATAATTGAACCGCCTGAGCTGCTTTTAAGTTACATTTCTAGCACCAATCCTATTTCCAAGCACTTCCTTCAAAATATCCAAAAGTGAAACTCATGCTTTCAAATGATGTCAGCTTTATGCCCACCTTTAAAGTTCAATGACAAATGTACCACAGAACTGGATTATTGCTCCCGCTTCCCAATGATGATGCGAAGTTCCTTCAAATTTATTTCACTGGAAATGAAACTACAGAAGCCGAACGTTATCAACGGACATGCCTGTGCATTTGCTGCAATACCCTTCTGCCGAAACATTCTCAAAACAACTGTTGAACATAGGAAATGGACAAAATTCCATTTGATCCTGCACACAAATGAGACTTCGGTCCCGAACTTCTGCCAAATGCAAATGAATATTCAAGCCGTTGTCGACAAGGTATTTCCAAACCTTTGGGTCAAAATAAGGAACATCAGAATTCAAAGTTTCTTATTTTGATCTCTAGAATACGATTGTCCTTGTCACTTGAGCGATTTTAAATGCTCATATATGGACACAAATCCACACCAAGCAGTAACTTTTTCGGGAATGGGTAAGAATTGAAATTTAATTGGATTTTGAAAATGTTATTTGGAGTTAATTGTTTCGAACCTTTGTCAGAGAGTAACATATCATAATATTTACTTCATCATGGAAATGTTTGCCACAAACATAGGCTTGATAGCTGCAAACATAAATATGATTGCACCTGAAAAGTCAAAGGTAACTGTAACATCATATTGTTACGTTTTTACCTTTTAAAAACGGAGGTTTATTTCCTTTAAATAAACCGGATACTTTTGATTGCAAATAAAAGCAGTTTTAGTAGTTTAAAATTGTAACAACTTTTTATTTATATCAATTCGCACCAAATATATCAACACACACTTTATAGTTTATGTTAACTCTAACAGCGCCTATGATCAACTCCACTTATGACTGCCACCTCTGCCACTATTTATACACACGCCATCTATCGTGAATTTTCTACAATGATCTCAACGGCCAAACTAGTACATTCGAATTCTAGATCTTTCGCTGTTAATGTTATCAGCTTAAACATTTAGTGTTGCCATACTTACAAACAATGCTAATAACCGCATGCTACTGATGGACGTGTTTATAAACATGATGAATGTTGCAGGCAGCCGTTACAGACTGTTAAATTCAAATCGTTATTGCACATTCGTAACAATATGAATGATTACAGTGGTCATAATATTATTATAACTTAACCACGTTAAAGAAAACTAAAAAATTCAAACTATTCTTGTGGTTATACTACTGCAATGTTTTTTTCTCTGGCTGTACATCCAATTCCTTTAAACTTCTCTTAACTATTATTAATACAACTGTTTCATCTGTTTAGTATTACAAAAGTTAACGCGTATTCTTATTACCATATATGTGTCTGAGTTTTGATGAGATTTATGATCGATTGCATGAAAAAGTGAAAAAAATTCAACTACGAAAAGGAAAATGTCATTTGGATATAGAGAGGGAGACTCACATACATAAATACGAGTTCATACATTTGAAAACAGACAGATGTGTTTAAATCAGAGTCAACCAAAAAGAGAAATACTTTATAAACGAATCTGTTGGTTTTCTTTGCTAATTTTAATTATTAAAATTTGTACAAATTTAAATATCTCTTCAACGATTAGAGTGAGTTTATATTTATATATAAAAGTTTTTTCAAACATGAAGTGTATAGTGATATCCAGCTCTATTTTCTGACAGCCTAGGATATATTATTTTCTATAATTTGCATGTGCATTATTCTTATAGATATCGTAGTTCATCTACCAATGTCAATCAGTCAGTCTGTTAAAAACAACTTTTTGAGGTCCCAAATAATAAATGTTATATTGCTAATTCTTACAATATAACATTATTTCAATTTGTTAATTGTATTCCTGTTGCTTCTTTTATAACTTTATTATTATAAATGTTTTTTCTATACGATTTTATATCCATTTCATATAAATACATACATTATTTTTATTTTATTATTTATTATCGCAAAAAACTTATAACCAATATGTTAGTGACGTCATTGACGTCGGTCAATGAAATCACAAAAAATTCATCTAAACCACAAATCACACACACAAACTTACACAGCAATTAGTTTTTAACGATGTCATTTACTGAAACATTTGTTCCTTAATGAACGTTTTAGAATTAAAATGATCAATAGCGAATTAAAAACACACTAAAATATACCACTTATCAGAGTTTTCTGTTAATCCTTAACAGTTTTTTTGAAAACAATTAATTTCCAAAGTGTGACTGATAGACAGGTTGCTAAGTTCAGCCAGACATTTACATTAAAGTTTTCTATTTGTTTTATTCTTATCTTTTCTAGCATTCATTGACGTACTTTTTTTATAATTTATGATTCCGTTTCCGATATAAACGGCTAATTCTCTTGAAATCTCTTAAACACCCAAACTTGTAAAAAGGAATATTTATTTGTTTTATCGCTTTAGCTTTATTAAACCATGACGATTTTATACAATGATAAACAAAAATTATTATATAGGATTTTTACTTACATGGGCATTGATATTGGTAGATAAATTTAATAGCCTGAGAATGTTATAATATTTAGATTCCCAGCAATTGGCACTGAAAAAATAAATTCTTCCAAAATATACCACTTCTATGCAGAAAATGCAAAAATTGAGAGTAGACTCAGATACAATTCATAATAACAAATAGGGAGCAGTACAAATAAGATCCCTGTGGTTTAGTGATTAGCGTATTTGACTATAAAATGATAGGTTATGGGTTCAACTCCGCTCTCTGAAATATTTTTTTTCTCAAATGGTGGAATATCAGTACTATTGAATTTAATAGTGAATTGTTATCGACCACCTGCTATGCCATCCCCATGTTAAATTCACCAGTCAATAAAGTTGCTCGTAGTTTAAAAAGTCACTAGTTGTAGTTCTCAGCGGCTAACTTATTCGACGTGGCGAAACTAGTTCAATGAACTGCACTTTTGAGAGCAGTAGGATTCATCCAAAAGCAGAGAAATTGTGTACCATACGAATTGAAGCTGAGAGACTTCGGAAGATGATTTTGTACCGAATTATTACTTGCGATGAAAAATGGATCCATGACGATTACCCGAAGCGTAAGAAGTCGTATGTGAAGCTCGGCCAATCAGCCGAATCGACACCAGAACCAAATATCCATGCCGCTAAGGTAATGCTCAGTATTTGGTGGAACCAAAATTGTGCTATCTGTTATGAGTTGCTGCAATATGGCCAAACCTTCACAAGGAACCTGTACCGAACGCACATATTCGTTTGAAGCGAGCATTGGCCGAAATATGCCAAGAATATGTTGCCAGACATGAAACCGTAATATTTATTTATAATAAAGTGTTTGGGAAGTTTCGCCTCACCCTCCAACTACTATTTGTTTCGATCGATGCAAAACGTTGTCTCTGGGATACGCTTCACTTCAGAACAGAGTATCCGAAATTGTCTTGATTCGTTCTTATCCTCAAAAGATGAGCAGTTCTTTTCGCTCGGAATCCATATGTTGCCAGAAAGATGGGAAATGGTCATTGCAACAATGGCCAAGTCCAATTTTTCAAATGCAACTATTGCACTTTTCTTACACCATTTTGTATCGAATACTCCAAATTATTATTTTTGTTAAATATTAAATTCCATTTGACAACACGCATTCAAACCCATTGATTGCTTTGTAATCAATTAATAAATTTTTGGTTAAAAAGCCTGTATTGCTTTCAAAGATTCAATTGCTTGTTTAAATAATTTTATTAGTTAAGGACTGAGATCGTAAAATTCTTAACACACGTTTTTCATTAACACTTTTAACCCAAGTATTATTTGATTTTTTTGTAAAGCATGTCAGTTATTATGTTTAATGTCAATCATGTTCATTTGTTGTTAATCTGATTAAAATGAGTGACCAGAAAAAAGTGCTTACTAAAATTATTAAATATTTTCAACAAAACCCAACAAGTTGGCCAAACCATCAAAGGTCTGCCATCAAACTTTTTCCAATGTTGTTAAACAGTACCGAAAGAACTTGTCCGTTGATATAAAACCTGGCTCAGTTAGAAGGAATGGTCCACATGATGTTTCTAAAGCCAAAAAATAGAAAGCATTTTCAAAAGAGCTCCCAACACCTCCGGTAGGAAAGCAGCCCGGTTAGGTCAGTACTTGGACTATTTGGTATGAAAAATTAAAGCCAATGAAGGTTTAAAAGCATACAAGGCTCAAAAAGTTCCTGACAGGAACTCTTATAAAAATTTAGAGGCCAAAGACAGAGCACGGAAATTGAAGTCAAATTTTATACAAAAAATATACCTGCTGCATAATGGATGACGAAATGTACGCATGGAAAATTTTCGCAGCTTCTGGGTAAATTTTTTTATGTTGCGGATTCTCGAGGGAATGTTAAAGAAAAGTATAGGACCCAAAAGCAGACACAATTTCCCAAAAAGTTCTTGGCATGGCAAGCAATATGCAGTTGCGGCAAAAAAGCCAAACGTTTGTTACAAAGGGCTCAATAAATACCGAAATTTACATCAAGGAATGTTTAAAAAAAAGGATGTTTCCATTCATAAGACTTCTTAGTGTGTCCATTTATTTTTGGCCTGATTTGGCACCCTGTCACTATGGTAAGAAAGGTCTTGAGTGGTACAAGAACAATAATGTGGTATTTGTCCCAAGAGAGGCAATTCCTCCAAACTGCCTGGAGCTGAGTCCAGTGGAGAGATATTGGGCTCTTGTTAAAAGGGAATTGAAGAGCACAAAAAAGGTGTCCAAAAGTGTGGTAGATTTTAAACGGAGATGGACAAAGTGACAGCACTATAAAAACCATGATGGAAGGGTTTTCGAAAAAGGTACAAAATTTCATCATTAGTGATTAGAACTATAAAAATATTTTTTTTTTTTGTAAATTGTAACAATAATTTTAATCAAATAAAAAAAGATTGAAAACTGTATGTTTAATATTTTCGATATCAGTCCTTATAAAAAAGAAAGTGAAAATGGAGAACAATAAATTAAGTAAGTATTAATGTTTTTTGTTAAAAAAGGAGATACATTTGTTTGTCTTGCATGAAATAAAGCCATATTTTTAACATAACCTTAAAAGTGCTGCGAAGGTTTTAAAATTTCGGCGAAGATCGGGGTATTGAATGCAATCACAAATTAATATATTTTATAAAGCAATTTCCATTTATTAGGTTATTGCGTTTTAAATTTGGCTTAACGAAAAATTCAAGGCAAGAAAAGCAGAATAAACTTGTGGATTTTATAGTCGACAAATGTATTACGGAAAAAGAGCGCCTTTTGTGTAAAAACTTATCAGAAATTTGGGTGAAATAATGCAAAAGTATTGGGAAGGACAAAAATGCTGAAAAGTTTCGAAGTAAGTATATCACTTAGCTCAACGCTAAAATAAGATTCGAAAATAAAAATAAATCTGGCAAAGTGACTTTTTCTGCTGTTAGACGTCCTCAACTTCCGGAAAGTCTGAGTACGGAAAGAGGAAAGCATCAGACCTTTCAAGCCGAAAAAATAATAAAACTGAGTTATTAGTTCGTGCGGCAACAACGTAGGCACGAAAACAAGGAAATCAGACTTAGCGGCGCTTCTTAAAGGATATCTAGGAAGCCCTCTTCCAAAGTTTTAATTAGTTCCAACTACCTTCCCATTTGTGTTTTTTCCTATTAAACTCATCTTGAAAAAAGTTTCAAGGCTTTTTAGTTTTAAAGTCGTGGTTGACATATTCAAGGAATTGCCCATATGTCTTATGGTACGGAAAAAACCAAAAATTAACTTAAAAAAATCGTTTGTGGTTATTTGTAGTAAAGCTTAAATGATGTGGTCTGTTAAAATATAAGTAAACCTTTAAGAAATCCAACTTAGTATTATCTATAAAAAGTTTAAACGTTAATTTCTCCTGAACTAACTCTTCAATATTTCAATATGTTTAACATATTTATGTACTGCTCCTTAAATATCAATGGCAGAATAGTAGTTAACTTCATTATATTTAATAAATCTAAAGGTATGGTCACACATGGCAAATATTTACTCAAAAAAGCGTAACCACTTTTTTAGCACAAATTTGTTTAACGTTGTTTGCTCTTACAAGTGATTTGTAAGATCAAACAGCGTCAAATAAAATAAAACTAATTATTTGTTTTGAATTGTTCTAAGTAAAAATACTTCATGAAATAAAATAATTACAATTAAATATATTTTATTTAGTGGTTACGTCTTTTTGATCAAATATTTGTCATGTGTGACCCTACCTTAACACTAATACAACTAGGAGTATTGTATAATAAAAGTTAAATAGAAATACATATGTATGTTTATTTGTTTAATTATAACAGCATTGAAATCAAATTAACTCATATGAATTAAAACATCAACCTAAAAAAAAAATAATGTCATCATCATCATCACCGCCGCCATCTGAATGTTAGTAGTATTTACTACCTTAAACAGCAGGACATTCTTCTAAATACTTATATAAATGACCAAGTTTATTTTTATTAATTGTGATTTAATTGCAATAATTGCCATAACAGCCACTTTATGGCTAACGCGACATTACAAACAGCCCACTTATATCCACCCACATGCATGTGTTATTTAAGGAGACTGTCCAGCAAACAAACATAAGGAAAAGTAGTAAATTCGATTCGATATTAAATAATATTTTTAAATCTATATATATAAAAGAGTAACGTTACTGACTGACTGACTGACTGACTGACTGACTGACTGACTGATTCATCATCGCACAGCCCAAACGGTTGAAGCTAGAATCATGAAATTTTAACTGTGGGTTCCTCCCTCCCCGAAACGATCCGATAAGAAGGGATTTTTGGAAATTCGAACGTTTAGGGGGTAAAAAAGGGTAAAAACGGGTAAATTCGGTAACCTTATATCTTCGAAACTAATAAAGATACAAAAAAACTTAAAATTGCATGTTACTCCATTTAAAAAATAAGCTGACAGGTGTTTCGTACTTTTTCGAAATTCGAACCTTTTAGGGGATAAAACGGGTAAAAACTGTATTTTGGTACTTTTTTGGCACCATATATATCTTTTAAACTACTAAACATAGAAACAAATTTTAAATCGTATTCATTACATATCAAAAGATAAAAAATATAAGTTTGGTACTTTTTGTAAATTCGAACCCTTAAGGGATAAAAATTGTATTTATTTTTGGTACTTTTTTCATAAAGTATGTTTTTCTACAAATTGATATAGACATATAAATATTTTATTTTAAGCTCCCACCACGATACAGAAATTTATTTGATTAAAATTTTAACACCGCAATGGGGATAAAAATGGTACCAAAAAGGGGATAAAAACGGAAAAATACATTTTATTTAACATTTTCAGCCAATTTTGATAAATTTGTAACATTGGTTCCTGGATTCATGCAAAAATTAACTAACAGAGTGCTATTTGGAACTCGACTGACAAGATGTATATTTGTCCAAATCCGGGAAAACAGTTTGGTACTTTTTTTAAAAATTATTTTTCTTGAGCACATTAACACAGATTTTAATCGTTTGAGGCATGTCTTTAAGCATAAACAATTTTGGCAAAATGGAATATTTTTAAATTTCAAACTTGAGGGGTGTTCAAGGAGGAAAAGGGCATTTGGTACTTTTTTTCCTAATGGTACTTTTTTTAATATTTTCAATTATTTCACTTATCGACATTAAAGTTAGCTGATATGTATCTGAATGAAGTTAGAGTTAGGAGTAGGGGATAATATTTAGGTACCAAAATGTGAGAACTGAACTATAGGTACTTTTTTGTTCTTCTAATGGTACTTTTTGAATTTCTTTAATAATGGGCCTAGAAACATGAAATTAAGCATTAATGATAATAAGTGAGTGAGATGTTTGGGAGGAAACTCTATCGCAGTTTTTTTTATATTAGAGTGGTACTTATGGTACTTTTTCTTTATTATAATGGTACTTTTTCAATTTTCTATAATAATGGACCTAGAAACATGAAATTTAGCATATATGGTAATAAGTGAGTGAGGGTAGACTTTTTGGTACTTTTTCTTTATTCGAATGGTACTTTTTGTAATTTCTTCACGAATGAACCTATAAACATGAAATAAAGGTTATATGGACCCGAATGAGTGGGAAACGGCAAGTGGGGGATTTTTGGTACTTTTTCAATATTCTAATGGTACTTTTTGATTTTTTTGTAATAATGGACATAGAAATTCGAAATTAGGCGTATATGGTCCTAAGTGAGAAAAAATTCAATTGGATACTTCATGGTACTTTTTCTTTATGCTAATGGTACTTTTTTGAATTTTCTATAGCAATGGACATAGAAACATGAAATAAAGCATATATGGTCCTAAGTGAGTGAGAATTCTAGAGGGAGACTTTTTGGTACTTTTTCTTTATTCGGATGGTACTTTTTGTAATTTCTTCACCAATGAACCTAGAAACATGAAAAAAAGCTTATATGGACCACAAGTGGCTGCCTTTTGGTACTTTTTCTTTATTCTAATAGTACTTTTTTGAATTTTCTATAACAATGGACTTAGAAACATGAAATTAAGCATATATGGCCCTGAGTGAGAATTTTATGGGGAGACTTTTTGGTACTTTCTCTTTAATCGAATGGTACTTTTTGTAATTTCTTCACGAATGAACCTATAAACATGAAATAAAGGTTATATGGACCCGAATGAGTGGGAAACGGCAAGTGGGGGATTTTTGGTACTTTTTCAATATTCTAATGGTACTTTTTGATTTTTTTGTAATAATGGACATAGAAATTCGAAATTAGGCGTATATGGTCCTAAGTGAGAAAAAATTCAATTGGATACTTCATGGTACTTTTTCTTTATGCTAATGGTACTTTTTTGAATTTTCTATAGCAATGGACATAGAAACATGAAATAAAGCATATATGGTCCTAAGTGAGTGAGAATTCTAGAGGGAGACTTTTTGGTACTTTTTCTTTATTCGGATGGTACTTTTTGTAATTTCTTCACCAATGAACCTAGAAACATGAAAAAAAGCTTATATGGACCACAAGTGGCTGCCTTTTGGTACTTTTTCTTTATTCTAATAGTACTTTTTTGAATTTTCTATAACAATGGACTTAGAAACATGAAATTAAGCATATATGGCCCTGAGTGAGAATTTTATGGGGAGACTTTTTGGTACTTTCTCTTTAATCGAATGGTACTTTTTGGAATTTCTTCAACAATGAACCTAGAATCATGAAATAAATCCTATATGGACCCGAGTGAATGGGAATCCACAAGTGGCTGCCTTTTTGGTACTTTTTCTATATTCTAATGGTACTTTTTGATTTGTTTGTAATAATGGGCATAGAAACACGAAATTAAGCGTATATAGTCCTAAGTGAGTGAAAATTCAAGCGGGCACTTCATGGTACTTTTTATTTATTCTAAAGGAACTTTTTGGAATTTTCTATAGCAATGGCCTTAGAAACATGAAATTAAGCATATATGGTCCTAAGTGAGTGAGAATTCTGGAGGCAGACTTTTTGGTACTTTTTCTTTATTCGAATGGTATTTTTTGTAATTTCTTCACCAATGAACCTAGAAACATGAAATAAAGCTTATATGGACACGAATGAGTGGGAATCCACAATTGGCTGCCTTTTTGGTACTTTTTCTATATTCTAATGGTACTTTTTGATTTGTTTGTAATAATGGGCATAGAAACCTAAGTGAGTGAAAATTCAAGCGGACACTTCATGGTACTTTTTATTTATTCTAAAGGTACTTTTTGGAATTTTCTATAGCAATGGACTTAGAAACATGAAATTAAGCATATATGGTCCTAAGTGAGTGAGAATTCTGGAGGCAGACTTTTTGATACTTTTTCTTTATTCGAATGGTACTTTTTGTAATTTCTTCACCAATATACCTAGAAACATGAAATAAAGCTTATATGGACCCGAATGAGTGGGAAACCACAAATAGGGGACTTATTGTAGTTTTTCTATATTCTAATTGTACTTTTTGATTTTTTTGTAATAATGGACATAGAAGTACGAAATTATGCGTATATGGTAATAAGTGAGTGAAAATTCAAGCGGACACTTCATGGTACTTTTTGTTTATTCTAATGGTACTTTTTTGAACTTTTCTATAGCAATGGACTTAGAAATATGAAACTAAGCATATATGGTCCTAAGTGAGTGAGAATTCTAGAGTGAGTGAGAATTTTAGGGGGAGACTTTTTGGTACCTTTTCTTTATTCGAATGGTACTTTTTGTAATTTCTTCAACAATGAACCTATAAACATGAAATAAATGTTATATGGAGCCGAATGAGTGGGAAACCACAAGTGGGGGCTTTTTGGTACTTTTTCTGTATTCTAATGGTACTTTTTGATTTTTTGTAATAATGGACATAGAAGTACGAAATTATGCGTATATGGTAATAAGTGAGTGAAAATTTAAGCGGACACTTCATGGTACTTTTTCTTTATTCTAATGGTACTTTTTTGACTTTTCTATAGCAATGGACTTAGAAACATGGAATTAAGCATATATGGTCCTAGGTGAGTGAGAATTCTAGGGAGGGACTTTTTTGTACTTTTTCTTTATTCGAATGGTACTTTTCGTAATTTCTTCACCAATGAACCTAGAAACATGAAATAAACCTTATATGGCCCGAGAAGTGGCTGCCTTTTGGTACTTTTTCTGTTTTCTAATGGTACTTTTTGAATTTTCTGTAATAAAGGACATATAAATATGAAAGTAAGCGTATATGGCACTAAGTAAGTGAAAAATCAAGGGGATACTTCGTGATACCTTTTCTTTATTATAATGGTACTTTTTTAAATATCTTAAGTGAATGATAATTCTAAGGGGATACTTTTTGGTACTTTTTCGTTCTTTATTCGAATGGTACTTTTTGTATTTTCTTCACCAATGAACATGATATAACTCTTATATAGACCTAAGCGAAAGAAAATCTACAAGTGGGAACATTATGGTACTTTTTCTTTATTCTAATGGTACTTTTAAAATTTTCTATAATAATGGACCTAGAAACATAAAATTAAACATATATGGTCCTAGGTGAGTGAGAATTCTAGGGAGAGACTTTTTTGTACTTTTTCTATATTCGAATAGTACTTTTTGTATCTTCTTCACCAATGAACTTAGAATTGTGAAATAAAGCTTATATGATCCCGACCGATTGGGAATCCACAAGTGGGGGCTTTATGCTACTTTTTCAATATTATAAAGGTACTTTTGAATTTTCTCTAATAATGGATTTAGAAATACCAAATTAACTGCATATTGTTTTAGGTGAGTGAAAACTCAAAGAGAATGCTTAATACTTTTTCTTTATTCTAATGGTACTTTTTAAATTTTCTATAATAAATCTAGAAACATGAACATAATATTATATGGACTCGAGCGAGTAGGATTCTATAACTGGGAACATTATGGCGCTTTTTCATTATTCTAATGGTATATTTTGAATTTTCTATAATAATGGACCTAGAAATATAAAATATATGCTCCTCAGTGAGTAACTAACTTTTTTAATATATTAAAATAGTTAGCTTAAATACAAAAATAATTTGTATTTTTTCGTTCTTCGAATGGTATATGATCCTGACCGAATAAGAATCTAAAAAAGGGACTCACAGGTACTTTTTTCCAACTAATAATATTTTTTTACTATTTTATAAAATTAAACCTAAAAATTCAAAATTAGGCACACATGATTCGGAATGAGTTAGAATTCACAAAAGGTGACTTTAGTGGTACATTTCTTTAGCATTTTCTATAAAAATGATCATGTGTGGGCATATAAAATGTGGGTCTAAATGGTACTTTTTTATTATAATAATACGTTTTGAATGAGCTAGAAGCCACAATACAATGATTCAATAAACATGAATCTAGAGGCATGTTATCCTGAATTAGCTTTAATTCACAAAGGGAGACTTAATAGTACTATTTCTTTCATCCAATTGGGGTGGCGAAGCGCACCGGGTTTAATGCTAGTACTTTATAAATATTGTATTTAAAATAGTGCTTGATATCAAATAACTATTCGTTGTTTGCTGGGTATATGTATGGCAGTACACTGCAGCCTATGGAAACTCTAGTAACTCTTCTAAAAACTAGCAGTAACTAGTTACCCACTAGGCTACTTCCGATTGTCCAATTTAACAAGAGCATGTCACTGTGATTTTCCCCCAAGATCGAGTGATTTGACTGATTCAGACTCATTTTTTTTTATGCAAACATCCCTAAAAGGAGGCATACAATAAATATAGAGATAGAATAACGACAAGTTCACTTAATAACACATTTTTATCGATGAAAATGTATTTTAGAACAGTTTGTTAGAGTTTTCACGTTTTTAAATAGGTTGGTTTGAAAAACCAACTTTAAACTATTCAAAATTATCCCAATTAAACTATGATGAGGGAATATCTTTTCAGAGCAGTCATAGAGTTTAATAAGGACCTAGTGATGGAGAGAAAATCTGAAACGAGAAAACAGTCTAAAAGATAAACATAAATTGAAGAAGCTTTTAAGGACGATTTATTTAGGAAAAGCGGAAAAATTGTAAGATCATTTGAACAGTTGAAAGATATAGGCCCACTTTTCGCTCATTCTCTACCACTGTAAATAAGGATGCCAGAGTCACAATTAAGTTTACCACCATATCCGATCCTGACCGGTACTCGTGTGTTTCGCCGGCTTTTCGTTGAGAGAGACAACGCAAAACGAAGTTCTATTCGCAATTTTCCTAACTTTCCAGTTTCTGAAAAAAAAAATACTGCCTTACATGACAACTGAAGTTGAAGAGGCTATCAATGCACCTAAACCATCAAAGGCGATTGCCTACTTTGGCGAGGGCGAGTTGAATACCCGACAAAGGTTTTTAACTAATGTCTCGATATAGGCTACAGTTATCCCGATTATCTGAACTGGAAAGAACGCGACTGAGGAACAGATGTATTCTGCCACACCACACGGAGCTCTTCACCGGATAGAGACAGTGCGTCTATCACCGACATTGTGTGACTTGCAATGTACACACAATTGACAACTTTTCGTACATTGACAGATTAATGCACTAACACCTTGCTCGAGAGCTCGGGCTATTTAATCCCCATCATACATAGCTCAGCCAGTCAACAAGACAAGAGACAATTGTCAGAAATATGCAGCGCCCTTTCTGGTTAATACCAGCTCAGCACATGACCAGCGACCTATAACTCCCAAGCCGTTATAAGGAGTGAGATCCAAAAATTCTTAACATACATATATGTTAATAAAAACGAAACCACTAAACTTACAGTTTTAATTTTTTTATTTGATTTTAATTTTTATTATTACAATTTACAAAAAAAAAAAAAAATTTTTATAGTTTTAATCACTAGTGATGAAATTTTGAACCTTTTTCGGAAACCCTTCCATTAACGTTTTTATATTGCTTTCTGTCACTTTGCTCGAACAGGTTGTCCATCTCCGTTTAAAATCTACCGCACTTTTGGACACCTTTTCTGTGCTCTTCAATTCTCTTTTAACAAGAGCCCAATATCTCTCCACTGGCCTTAGCTCCATGCAGTTTAGAGGATTTGACTCTCTTGGTACAAATATCACATTATTGTTCTTGTACTACTCAATACCTTGCTTCCATAGTGACAGGATGCCAAATCAGGCGAAAAATAAGTGGACACATTAAGAAGTCTTTTGAATGGAAGCATCCTCCTTTGTAAACATTCTTTGATGTAAATTTTGGTATTTAAAGAGCCCTTTATAAGAAATGTTTGGCTTTTGGCGCAACAGCATATTGCTTGCCATGCCAAGAACTTTTTGGAAAATTTTCTGCTTTTGGGTCCTAAACATCATGTGGACCATTCATTCTAACTGAACCATGTTTTCTAATGTTTAACAACATTTTTTTACTGTTTAATAACATTGGAAACAGTTTGACGGTAGACCTTTGATTGCTTGGTCAACTTTTTGTAGGACCATGTTGAGTTTTGTTGAAAATACTTAATAATTTTAGTATGCACTTTTTTCTGGTCATTTATTTTCACTCATTTTAATCAGATTAACAACAAATGAATATAATTGATATTAAACATAATAACTGAAATGTTTTACAAAGGTAGCTAGATGAAAATAAAAAAAAAATCAAACGTGTGTTAAGAAGTTTACGATCTCACTCCTTAGTCTGGATTTGTCCCTATGCACAGTGTCAGATTTCATTGTTTTAGCGGGATTTAATTAAAAAAAATCCTTTTTAAAAAAATATATATATTGAATACAATAAACAACAACACTGGCTTTTACAAAAACAAGTTTTAAAACGAAATATGTAAACAACAAAAATATAATGATATCAAAGAGTGAGATGTTTAATTGACATTCAAATTTTTTAATGGTTCTTGCTAAAAGTAATCAATGTTTGGATGCATTGAATTTTTTTGTTTTTTTGGTATTTTTTTAAAATTCTTTTTGAATAGTAAAATACAATATTTAAACTAAATAAGAGTTTCATTACATTTCAAAATAAGGCCTGCTAAATTTTTTTATGAGTGATATTCAAGACATCCATTTTAGGTAAGATTTTTTATTAATTTTAAAATTTTCAATAGAAAAAAGTTACAGAGTTCAGTTGAGTTCAGTGAAATTTTGTTTACTATACCGTTTACCAACATTCCTATTTATAGAAACATAAAAGAAAATCCACCCCAATTGACCCCCGGAAATTTTTTACCTATAAAAGCATCATGGCCAAACAAATGTTTCGTAGTGAAATTTTCGAAATTTGGCTTTCAACAAAGCAAAATGAAAAACTTGAACGTGTTTTTGATTTTATATGTGGAAATATTAGTACTGGAAGCGACAAAATTGTAGACTTTTCCATGTTAAGAAATTTTGTAAAAGAGTTTTGTTATGAAACAAACGTGAAGTGGAAGAAAGCAATCGTATGGGGGCTAGTTGAAATAATGGACCGATTCTAACCAAATTCAATAAGCATTGACCTTGGGGCAATGGAAAAGCTTGTACCTAATTTTGTCTAATTATCTTTGAAATTGCGATCTGTAGTTTGATTACAAAGTTTACATGGACGGACATCGACTCAAAAAGTGATCCTGAGCAGATTGGTATACTTTAAGGTGGGTGTTGGAACAATATTTTTGCACATTATAAACATCAACAAACATAACCCACCATACCCTATTCAAATGTTAAAATTTTGATTTTTACATTTGTATGGGAGTTAGGGGAAATATTGCCACGACCACCTCAATTTTTTCTCCAAAAATGTATCTAACCATATACACTGAGGGAAAAACGACGTTGCAAAATCGACAACGGTTGGTGTCATTTTGACACCATACGGTATCACTTTTTTTCGACACTGTACGTTTACAATTTGTAAACAGACGGGTACAAATCGACAACGCAATGTTGTTAAATTATGCGTCGACGCATCTCAACGTGAATAACAAGCCAGTTGCTTTTTATTACGACGAACGTAATGGTATTATTGTTATTTAGAACGCAAAAGTACAAATTATTAAATAAGTGTTAAATAAATTATGTTTTGTGAACAAAAAGTGATCAAAATAAATCCCGTGAAACTAATAAGATCAATGAGGAGATAGATGAATAAAGGGAGTATATGGAAGAACAACAGTACCTGGAAACAATAGCCATTGACAATTTTTTACATACGAGTATTCCAACATGTTTATATAAATGTGTTTATTTTAAATAAATGTAAAATTAATGAAAAATAAGGTATTTTATGTTTTATTTTAATCGCCATAAATATTATGGTAACTTTGGAAAGGGAGGGATTACACGATTCCAAATCAAAAAAGGGTGGTGTTAAATCAACAACGGACGGTATTAAAACGGTGTCAAACTGACAACGGACGGTGACAAATCGACAACGGATGGTGTCAAATCTGCAACGGTATGGTGTCATTTCTTCGTTGTCAAATTGACACCGTACGTGTACGATTTGTGCACATACGGGGTTGATACACTATTGACACCGAATGGTGTCAAATTGTACACGGATGTGTTAATTTTTTCTGTGGGTGTAGGAAAACTGTGTTTTGAAAATCATTGAATTATCTTTACCCGTTTTGAAAATTCAGACTTTAGTCCCTCTAGATTACACAAATATGACACTGTGCTATGCCATAAAATTTTAGAAGTTTTTTAACAATATTATAGTCACAGTAATTATTTATATGATTATGGTAAAGTTAAAAATCATATCATATGAATCATTATATCACATCATATGTTGTTCTTAGATTATGTCATCTATTAGCCGAGAACAACATGGCAACAAAATTGCTGTCACAAACATATACATATTTAGTGCACTCTTGTGAATCGTAACTTTATCATATTATGGTTGCCACAATCATATAAGTTATTACAGTGATCATAATAGTGTTCAAAAACTTTTAAAAATGTTGAAATGGTTATAGTAAACATGTATTGTAAAGTGCGATCTCTAAGACGCTAATAAATTTATATAAGTTGAGAGAATTTAATGCCAACACCAAATAATAATAATTTTTACTTTAGTGTATGCAGAGTTAGTACATAAATACGATATGGTTTTTTTTTCAATAATAAATTGGTTTCACCATTAATGTTTTGGTTCATATTATATAATTACCTGATTGTCACCCCAAAAGTCACCATAACCATGTGTTTGTATTGTTACGGTAACTAAAGTAGTGTAAAGCTTACCATTGCTTCCTTTAAAACTGCGGGGTATTTAAAGCTAATTTCAAGTATGTAATTAAAACAAGTAAGAGAGCTATATTCGGCTGTGCCGAATCTTATATACTCTTCACCAAATTATACTTTAAAATAAATTTTTTTTTTTTAAATTGTTTTTTAAAAGTTTTTTCCAAGTTTTAAAATTTTTTTTTTTTAAATTTATTA
The DNA here is from genome assembly GCA_942486065.2 of Calliphora vomitoria. NCBI lineage: Eukaryota > Metazoa > Arthropoda > Insecta > Diptera > Calliphoridae > Calliphora > Calliphora vomitoria. Next base: position 18,953,023 of record OW818029.2, read on the forward strand.
GAGAAAAAAATGTATGACAAAAGAATGTTTTCTGTAAAAAATTCGGTTTAAAAATTTTTTTTCCCGATTTTGACCCATTGTAGGTCCAACTTTGTAGAGCCTTATATACATCGTTGCAATGGATTTTGAAATATCTATCATTAGATATCCATATTGTCTATATTTATGACTTAGTAGTCGAGATATTGATTAAAAAATAGGCCAAAAATAGAGGTTGTCTCTGATTTTTGCTCATATCTCCGTTATTTATGGACGGATTTTGCTGATTTTAAATAGGAAACTTTTCGAAAGCATGTTTGACAGAATTATTGAAGATTTGGATCCCGAAGATATCTGGGGTCTTCAGAAAATTGATTTCAACAGACAGACGGACATGGCTAAATCGACTCCGCTATCTATAAGGATTCAGAATATATAAACTTTATATTTTGCTCTGTTTTCTCACGAAGGTGAAGGGTATAAAAACTTTATCATTGAAATAAATGAGAAAATATGGATTTGTAACAATTTATTAAACAAATTCCTATCTGTATCATTTCCAGAAAATCTAATATTTAACTATTTGCATTTATTTTCATATAAAAATAGAATTCAATGCCGTTGCAATAGTCCAGACTTCTAAAAATGATCAAAATTGTCTTTCATTCCTTGCTTTCTATTATTTGCTTAAAATTCCAACATGTCTTAATAAAAAAATCTATACATACAAGACATTTTTGTTTGATTCTATAAACAAACAATAGAACAAAATCCTATTTTCTAACAAATTCTTAACACAATGCAACAGTTGTTTGTGAGACTAGTATTGCAAACAGGATACGATTTCCACACAAAAAAGCTGCTCCTTTACAGTTTTAATATGGCGTCGAAAGACTACAACTGACTAATGGTGACAGTTAGTACATATTTCAAAAAAAAAAAGTCTAAGAGATGTTGAAAATAAAAATAATAATAATAATAGCAGTTTTGCATACTCCCACAGTGTATTGATAAAGGACATTTTCCAAATAGGACATACATAAGTACTTGGGTGATGATGATTATTGCATGCATTTGAAATACTTAGACAACTGTTTGTTAAAGCTTATGTGTTAGAAAGTTTAATAACAAATAGGGGTTCATCACTTGCCTTTTTTTTAAAGTATTTTTGTATTAAGTATTTTTTTCATCCTGCGGGGTGACACTTCTGATAAATTGTAAAAAAAAAGAAATAGCAAGTTAACACTTGGCATAAAGAAGCAAAAATAAAAATTACTTGCAATAGATGATAAAACTTGACTTTGAGAAATATTTCTTTTGTAACTATTTGTTGCATTCAAGTGTCATGTGAACAGAGCCCGTAAAGGTGGTCAGATGAAGTTAAAATAATAGCATAGAGGAATAATATTGTTCAACATTTGCCTGACTTACGGTTGAGATATTAAATCAGAAAATGTCCAGAAAGTTTATAATTCTGCAAATATATTATCTGTGTACTTTGTAGTGGCCCTTATTTTGCTCTGTTTTTTTGTTCTTAAATTAGTAATATTTAATTTTAGATTACTTCTTTATATTGCTTATTTACGAATTGTAATTTTTATATTTCTTCAACATTTTGATCCCTTTTATAGTATCAAAAAGGGAAAAATACTTACGATTCAAAGTTATTAAACCCATTTTACATACAATTTTAAATATTGGTTCCTTCAGTCATATCACTAACCGATTGTTATTTGGTACTCGAGTGAGAAGGTGCAGATTGATGCAAATACGTATAGACAGTTTGGTACTTTTTTAAACACACATTTTTTTCATTTGCCCAAGAACACAGATATGAATCGTTTGAGACATGCCTGCGTCACAACAATTTTCGGCAAAATAAAGTATTTTGTAATTTCAAACTTAACTAATTTCCCGTATTCATGAAGAAAATGGGAATTTAGTACTTTTTCTTCTAATGGGGACCTAATGGAATTAAGGAAACAAAACTAATGGTACTTTTTCGTACTCCTAATGAACGATGCAACGTGAGTTGAAATCCATGGGGGATCCTTTATGGTACATTTTGAATAATTTATAACCAACAATCATGAAATTTGACACACATGATCCTGAATGAGTTAGAATTTACAAACAGGGTACCTTTTTTCCTACTAAAGACTGAGATCGAAAAATTCTTAACATACATATATGTTAATAAAAAAGAAATCACTAAACTAACAGTTTTGATTTTTTTTTATTTGATTGAAATTATTATTACAATTAAAAAAAAAAAAAAAATATATATAGTTCTAATCACTAGTGATGAAATTTTGAACCTTTTTCGGAAACCCTTCCATTATGGTTTTTATAGTGATTTCTGTCACTTTGTTCGAACAGGTTGTCCATCTCCGTTTAAAATCTACCACACCTTTGGATACCTTTTTTGTGCTCTTCAATTCTCTTTTAACAAGAGCCCAATATCTCTCCACTCGCCTAAGCACCGGGCAGTTTGGTTGATTTGCCTATCTTGGTATAAATACCACATTATTGTTCTTGTACCCCTCTTGTTTACCGTAGTGACAGGATGTCAAGTCGGTATTTATAGAGCCCGTTGTAACAAATGATTGGCTTCTTTGCCGCAACTGCATATTGTTTGACATACCAAGAACATTTTGGGAAATTTTATCTGCTTTTGGGTCCTAAACTTTTCATCAATATTCCCTCGAGCATCAGCAATATACTGTTACGAATGTGCAATAGCGATTTGAATTTAACGATCGGCAACGACTGCCTGTAACATTCATCATGTTTATGAACACGTCGAATAGTGGTGGCTTCTACTTATCAACAGTGTTGATGGCATGCGGTTACTGGCAATGTTTGTAAGTATGGCAGCACTAAATGTATAAGCAGGTAACGTTGACCTCGAAAGCTCTAGAAATCGAACATACTAGTTGACCGTTAAGAACAATCTCGACTACTCTGATGAAAATGGCAGTGCGTGTATAAATAGTGGCAGAGGCTGCAGTCGTGAGTTGAGTTGATCATTGTCGCTGTTAGAGTTAACATCTACTGTCTTCTACGTGTACACTTGTACATTATAAAGTGTGTGTGTGTATTTCTGCGAATTGATATACGTGTATAAAGACACTGAGTACTATTTAATTCTGCTGTTGTTGTACATTCTAAATAAATAAAGAGTTGGTACAATTTTAAACTACTAAAACTGATTTTATTTGCAATCACAAGTATCCGGTTTATTTAAAGGAAATAAACCTCGTTTTTAAAAGGTTAAAACGTAACAATACAATTTTTGACCAGGAAGTTGCGAAAAATCTGCCAGAACATACGTTTCGTCATTCATTAAGCAGCAAGAATATTATTTTTATAAAACTTGACTTCAATTTCCGTGCTCTGTTTTTAGCCTCTAAATTTTTTGCAGCGTTCCTGTCAGTAACTTTTTGAGCCATGTATGTTTTTGTACCAAATAGCCCGAGCACTGAGCTAACCGGATGCGTTGGGAGCTCTTTTGAAAATGCTTTCTATTTGTTTGGCTTAATAAACATCATGTGAACCATTCCTTCTACCTGAACCAGGTTTTCTATCAACGGACAAGTTCTCCCGGTACTGTTTAATAACGTTGGAAACAGTTTGATAGCAGACCTTTGATTTTTTGGCCAACTTTTAGTAGGACCAAGTTGGGTTTTGTTGAAATCATATTTAATAATTTTATTACGCACTTTTTTCAGGTCACTCATTTTAATCAGATTAACAACAAATGAACATAATTGACATTAAACATAATAACTGACATGTTTTACAAAGGTAACTTGATCAAAAAAAAATAAATATCAAATAATACTTAGGTAAAAAGTTTTAATGCAAAACGTGTGTTATGAATTTTACCATCTCACTCCTTATATGGTACAAAGTGAGTTGGAATCCATGGGGGACCATTTATGGTACCTTTTGAATAATTTATAACCTAAAATCATGAAATTTGACATAAATGATCCTGAATGAGTTAGAATTTACAAACAGGGTACTTTTTTCCCACTAATAGTACTTTTTGAATATTTTATAATAATGTTCCTAGAAACATGAAATTAAGCATTTATGATTGTTGGTGCTTTTATTTATTTTAATGGTACTCATGAATATTTTATTCTTAGCTAACGTAACATAATCTCCTATAGAGCAGCAAAATATAACTACCAAGACCCTATTTGAAGCCGCAACATGATGTGGTAGAAAAGGATGAACTCTGCTATATAATTTAGTACTTTTTGAAATCTTAAATTTTCTACTTTTTTTATTTTCTAAAATAACGAACCTAAGAAATCAAATACAAATACATATGATTCTGCATGACTGATATTCAACGATTGGGGCTTAAGGTTTCTCTTTCTTTATTCTATTGGTACTTTTTGAATTTTTACCTTATATATTTGTTAATGGTACTTTTTGAATTTTCTATTAAGATGAATAATAGGTAGCATTCAGAATCTTCCGGATAATATCGATTACTGCATTTCTAGGCCCTTCATGGTGAGAAATTTTAGTTTCTCAATTCCGCATAACACGGAAGTAATGGACGGACCACTACAAGACACAACGGGTCTTTCAGTCTATATGGACGGCTCTAGGAAGGGAAATCGAGTTGGTGTAGGTGTCTACATTCAGGAATTCGAAATTAGGTTATCTTTTAGACTTCCAAATCAATGTAGCATTATCCAGGCTGAAATATCAACCATAAAAAGGGCGGCTAACTGGCTCAGTTATAACAAGATATCAGGTAGGGATATTTGTATATATACTGATAGTCAGGCCGCAATAAAATCTCACAGGTGTATCAACATTTAATTTGGTCTAGGAATGCCGGGCATCCTTAAACGGGATGGCAAGACATTCAACAGTCGTACTCAAGTGCCTACGTGGACACGGAGATACTACAAGCAACTGTGTTGCTGATGAGTTGGCGAAAAAAGACGGCATGCTGCCTGACGGACACATTGACTTCCTATGTGGGATTCCGTTATCCGAATGTAAGCTTCACATTAGTAACTTCTACTATTAGCTTGCTCAGACAAGACGGGGTAGTGAACCCCGTCTGAATCGCGGACGAACAACATATCTTCTTGGCTTGACACGCTCACAATTGAGTGGTGTGTTGGGGATCATTACCGATCACTGCACGGCAAGCCAAGTCTCCTCGCGTGGTTGCCAAAAGTACACTTCAAAGACTTCTGCAGAAGTTGGAGGATGAGACAATTTTTTATCTTCTTTGTCCGGCATTAGAAAATCTACGCTTAAGGTTTCTGGGACATCGTTCCCTAACTAGTTTCTCTGAGTTCTCGAATTTGAGCCTTGAGTGCATTAATGCCTTTGTAAGGAATAGTAATTGGCTAACCAGACCAAATATGTGGATCTCCATGGAGTGACCAAATAATAATTTCCTCTCCTCTCTCTTTCTCTCTCGTATATCTTTACTCTTCAATCTTAACCAAATCTTGACTGTCCCCTTCCCTTTTTTTCATATCTACTCTGTCCTTCTTTTTCTGCCTATTTACTTTCAGGTAACACAAAGGGACCTATTGCATGGACCCACGTGAGCTGCTCTTCTTCTTCACATCCCGGCTGCCTGGAAACCTAACCTATTATGAAGAACCGAACAACATTAAATATGAAGCATATTATTCTGAATAAAGTGCGAAATTTTTTTATTCTTAATGGAACTTTTTGTATTTTTTATATTTATGAATATAAAAGCATGAAATGGGGTTCTTATGAAACTGAGTGAAATTGAAATTAAGTCACTTTTCTTCACGCAGAGAAAAAATATAGTTGTACATGTTTACATTTTTCATTTTTAAAAGTTTTTTTTAACAATATCATAGTCACAGTAACTATGATTGTGGTAACCTTATTATGGTTATCTTACGATTCACATGATTGTATAAATCATATATATGGTTACAGTAAAGAAGTATATGTTTGTGACAACCATTTTTATGATTAAGGTTTTTTTATATTATGTTGTTCTCGGCTAATAAAGATTCATCATAACAATGGTTGTCACAAACATATACTTCTTTACTGTAATCATATATATGATTGATACAATGATGTGAATCGTAAGTTAACCATATTATGGTTAACACAATCATGTAAATAGTTACTGTGACTTTAATATTGTTAAAAATCTTTTAAAGATGTTGAAATGGTTACTGTAAACATGCACAACTATATTTTTGCTCTGCGTGTTGGCACTTTTTCTATATTCTTTTGGTACTTTTTTAAATAACGAACCTAGAAACATGAAATATGACATTAATTGTCTTGAGAACGTGAGAATCCACAAAGAGTGTTTAAGTAATTATATCCCTAGGCACGATTTTTAACAAGTGTAATTCTAAATACACATGAAATTAAGCACATTTGAAATGAAAACGCATAAAGAGAACAAAGTGGTACTTCTTCCATGTTTGCAAAGTAAAATTATATTTTTATAAAATTCTATCATAGTTTTTATTTTACTACGGTATGTAAATATGGCAACATACTTTCCTATCCATTGATATACAATACAATAAGTTCATGTTGCCTTTCATAGATGTCAAAACAATGATGGAAAATAAACATGAGCTGGTCACCATAATATTTCTACAGCATCCAAGGCAAATAATCATTAGTTTCTTCTTAATAATCACACAAATATGCAACAAGTGACATATTACAATTCGTATTCGTATTTTACATGCAAATTAGAATGAACTTTGAGCCACTGAATGAATAAGTGTATTGTTGCATATATTTTTTTTAAGAAGCTAACAAATTGCGTGACTAAAATAAAACATCATCGCCATCAACATTATTATGCAGATATTCGCAGTTAAACCCTTACAAATTGTTTTATATTTACATTTACTAACTATCTAGAGACAGACATACATATGTGTTTAAATAGTAAATATTTATTGGCAACTGTTTGTTTTATTATTTTTTTTTTTTTTTTTTCACTGAAAAACTTGAAACTTTTTTAATAATATCTGTGACTCAATGGCTGACATGCAGCCACAACTATAAGTTTATTACAGCTATCAATACAATTCATATTAACTTCTTGTTTTTTGCTACATATTGAAACCATAATAGCAAATAATAATGAAAAATCTTTAGTTTACATTCCGCAAAATATAGTTTTTTTTTGTGCACATTTCATCGGAACCACTGACAGTTTTTTTGCTGGTTTTTTTATAGTTTTTTAACATCAAATTGCCCACATAATCATCATGTCTTTCTGACGTAAATATTAATAATTTGTACCTTAAAAGTAATGGTAATTGTCATAAAATTCTTATGTCTGGGTGGGCGTTGAAATACTACTAATAAGTTAGAATGCTATGTTCAGTTGCGCCGAATCATATATACTATAGTTGTTTGAATGAAAAATACGTGTTTTTGTTTTCTGTGAAATTGGCATTTTTTTTTAAATGTTGACAATATACATGAATGCAAAAATTAAAGCCTGTTTTGCATGTCCTATTATGATCTGAATTATTTTGCAAAGGATTCCCTTTTCGCCTTGTTTTTGGTATGGTAAATATTTCCAAAAATATAAAATATACAGTTTTTGGGACTTTATTCACAAGTAATAAAAAATTTTCATTTGCACAAAAACTCAACTGAAAGAATTGTTGCTTTGTTTTTTGCAAATTTTGAAATCTCCCAATTAAAAAGTATGACAAAATCACTGATTATTGTTAGTGTTTTGTCAAAGTCTTGACATCATTGCAAATAAGACTTTAGTGTTTGTAATTCTCAATCGCTCTATAATTGTATATGTAAATTTATATACAAACAAGTAAGAGAGCTATATTCGGCTGTGCCGAATCTTATATACCCTTCACCAAATTATACTTCAAAATAAAAATTTTTAAATTTTTAGGTAAACAAAATTTATTTTTTTTCTATTTTTGGAAAATTTTTTTCGAATGGGTTTTTTAAATTTAAAATTTTTTTTTAATTTAATTTGTTTTTTCAATTTGTTTTTAGTATTTAGGGAAAAAAAAACTTTTGATGAAAAAAAAAATTCGGGTTAAAAAATATTTTTCCCGATTTTGACCCATTGTAGGTCCAACTGACTATGGTATTATATACGTCGTTGCAAAGGTCTTTGAAATATCTATCATTAAATATCCATATTGTCTATATTAATGACTTAGTAATCCAGATATAAGTCAAAAATCGAGGTTGTCCTGGTTTTTTCCTTATATCTCAGCCATTTGTGGACCGATTTTCTCGATTTGAAATAGCAACCGAGCCGGAAAATGTAATGATGTAATGAATCGTGTATGTAAGTTGTTTGAAGGCTTCGGAAAGTTGATTTCAACATACAGACATACAGACGGACATGGCTTAATCGTCTTAATCGAACGGAATGACAAACTTATATATTCCCTTCTCACGAAGGTGAAGGGTATAAAAAGTGTGTGTGAGATATCATAGCAATTTTTAGTCGTTTGAACGGCCTATCGATGTCATTATCTATGGAATATAACATCGTGTAAATATTATGAAAACCCCACATGAAAAGTCTAACGGGGTTAAATCGCACGATCTCGGTAGCCAGTTCACATTACCTCCACGTGAGATGACCACGTTAATGTGGCAGTAACTGTCTGTCACGTATAGCCGTCCTATTGGAAGCACGTGTCGTTAGTGTCCAATTCAGGCTAAAAGAAGATGATAACCATCGAACTATAGCTTTCGCCGTTGACGGTGATGGCCTGGCCAATGTCTTTCTAAAAGAAATATGGACCGATGACGCCGCCAGCACACAATCCACACCAAACAGTAACTTTTTCGGAATGCATTGGATGCTTTTGGATCTGATGTGGATTGGCATCGTCCCAGATTTAACAATTTGTTGATGTTCCTCATCGGAACGTTTCCCGACAAGAACAAACATTTTGATAAAACAATTTTATCATTTTCACGTGCTGTTGAAAGCTATACACAGAGAAAACAGATTCCTAATAAAATGAATTTGTTGCCAATCGAATGATTCTACCTTAGTGACCGAATTTTACAGTTGTGACTACAAAATTTTGCAAGGGAAGTTTGGTAGCCTCAACCGAAATTCTTCTTTATCAACTGACTTTCGGTTGATAGAACCGAATCATTCGATTGGCAACGAATTCCGTTGCTATCACGAATCACGAATCTCGTTTCTCTGTGTAGCCGTCCATAGTGATGTAGATTCAGGAGTATGGCCGCTATCAACTGTCAAAGTTCGCAAGTTCCTATTAAAAGACTTTTTATAATAACTTTAGCTTTCCTAAAGGGAAAAAGATGATGATCTGGCTTAAACAACCAGTAAAATGCGTATAGCACTAGCTTATGCCCCAATAATAAATTTTAGTGAATTAATCTAAATAATTTTTAAATTGGGAATTTCACACATTGAAAAGCTAAAACTTACGAAAAATTAACGTTACATTTCACTTATTATACAAACGTATAAGTAATATGTAATACAATTTATTAACTCGTTCAATATGTTTTTAATAAAATTTTATATTTTTTTGAACTTAGAGCAATATTTAATAAATTAAAATTATTAAATTAAAATGCATTTAATTTATCAGCACTTTATTTAAATTCCCGCCATATGCATAAGTCTTCTCACTACTATTGCATATTCACCACATTTCAAATGTGTGTGTTCCCACTCAAATATGAAATTCAACACAATTTTTGTTGTGTTGTTTCATAGGCGTGCGTATGTATATTAGTATGTGTAAATATTTAACAACAGTGCTCGTAAAAATGCGATTAGTAAACACTTCGTGGTATGTTTGAATGTGTAGTATCATGCGAAGAGGGTGTCTTTTGGCCGAATCACACTCGTTTAATACCATAATCATCACCCACTAATACCGCTAGTTTTCCAACGTAACAAACGAACAACTTTTGAAACTGTTCCTACTTGTTGCTTACAATGACAATACAAAAAAAATAAGAAAACACTGATATGCGTATAACAAAAGTGTAAGGATGATGTTAAAGTTGATGTTGACGATGTTGTTGTTGTTTTCTTGTGGGTGCCAGTGATGATAACAGCAACAGTGTTACAACATTTTTTTTGCTTTTTGTTTTTATCAAACAAACACTAGCACCAGCTGCAGTAGCGACATCAGCAGCAGCTGCTGTCACCAATATTACCATCAACAGACAACCATACCAAAAACAAAACACCAAAAAGTAGCAAGAACGTTGCTTAATGCGTCGTCCATATAAGAGCAACGGATGTCAACAGTTATTTTGCAAAAGTTAAGCGACATTTGACCTGTGCACAACTAAACGCAAAGTGTTAGGAGCATCTTTGCCAGCATCTTAACAAGAGGATAAAAATATATTTATTAAAAAAAAGTTATTAACTTCAGTTAAAAATCCCAAAAAAATTTTTGGTAAAACAAGAAACTGTGGCAAATTAAAATTTATTTGCAAATTTAAACAAAAGGAATTTTTGAGCAAAATTTCTGGATTTTTAAAAGTGTTTCAGTAAAAACTTTATTTAAATTCCGTATTTGGAATTTAAATATAACCACGAATATACAAGTGAAATTTACAGTAAGTTTTTGAAAAAAAAGTTAACAATAATAATGATGCCGACGGTTACTAAAAAAAAATACTCATTTATATATAACAAAAATTTTATAAAAAAAAACTATTTAAAATAGAACTTAAAATAATGATTTTGTAACTACAGCTGTTTTCATTGAAATTGAGAATTTAAATATAAAATTTAGAAAATGTCAAAGGAATTTTTGAAACTTAAATTAAAATTGAGAACATTTTAAATTGCGAAAATTCCGAATTAAATTGATAACTTCAAATTCAGATTTATAAATGTTTCTCGATTTTATTTGCAATATTTTCAAATTAGTTTTTGAAATTGAGAAATTTTAGAATAAAATTGAGAATTTCAAATGCAAAATTTAAAAAATTAAATTGAGAATTTCGATTTCAAATTCAGAAAATTCCGAATAAAATTGAAAATTAATTTATAAATGTTTCTCGATTTTATTTACAATATTCTCAAGTTAATTTTAAAATTGAGAAAATTTAGAATAAAATTAAGAATTTCAAATGCAAAATTGAGAATTTTGTTTTCAAATTGATAAAATTCCGAATAAAATTGAGAACTAATTCACTTATTAATTAATTCTCAATTTTATTTATTTATTTTTTTGAGAAAATTTCGAATTTTCAAATGTAAATTGGGAAAATTCAGACAAAAATTGAGAATTTCAAATGCAAATTGAATAAATTTTAAATAAAATTGAGAAACATCTATAAATTACTTTAAATTAAAAACAATTACTAAATTCCATATAAAATATATAATTTACTATGTTGAAACATTGTATACAACCTGCTGCAATTTATTTATTTTGATCAAGTGCCGTTCATACACAAAGGAAACAGATTCTTGATAGCAACCGAATTTGTTGCCAATCGAATGATTCTACCAACAACTATAAAATTTGATCCCTAATTTTACAGTTGTTGGTACAAAATTTGAGAAGGGTTGACAAAAGTTTGGTTGCTTCAACTGACATTCTTTTTTATCAACTGACTTTCTGTTGATAGAACCGAAACATTCTATGTGTGCAACCGAATAATTTGATTGGCAACAAACTCGGTTGCTACTACAAATCTGTTTTCTCTGTGTATGAAACTAATTTCTGTTAATTCAGAAATTATTAAAGATAAAGGTGCAGCCTATTTTAACAACACGAACAATTATGCCTGATCTGGAAAGCAGGTGGTCTGGATAGACGAGAACCATATTAATTTATTTTGTCGTAAAATACATGGTTGATCTCGTGTTGGATTCTGAACAGTGCTTTCGATAAAAACTTCTTGGGGCCATAACATGTATCTAATAGATGCAATTGTTACCGCAAGTAAAATACAAATAATTCAAATTTAAAATTTTCTCCATTTCATTTAAATTTTTCTTAATTTCATTTGGAATTTCCCCAATTTCAAATGGAAATTCATAATTATATTTGAATTATTCTCAATGTCATACTTAAATTCTCAATTTCAATTGGAGTTTTCTCACTTTTAAATAGAAATTCTCAATTTTATTTGAATTTTTCTCAGTTTCATATTGAAGTTCTTAATTTCAAACTGAAATTCTTAATTTCAAATTGAAATTTTCAATTATATTAAAATTCTCAATTTCATTTGAATTTATCTCAGTTTCATATTAAAATTCTCAATTTCAAATTGAAATTCTCAATTTTATATTTAAATTCTCATTTTTAGTTGGAATTTTCTAAATTTCAGTTTGTAATTCTCAATTTCATTTGGAATTTATTCAATATCATATAAAATGTTTTCTATTTCAATTAAGAATGGCGTAGTATGCTTTCAAAACAATACTTCGGATAGTTACTCTTAGATGAGTCACTACAAGATAAAGTTAATTATTATTATAATAATTATTTTAATTTTGTTCAAATAGAAAATAAATACTTCTTTTAAAAAACTTTTGACTAATACTTGTATGTATAAACTAAATATGTTGATATTTTAATAATACGTATCAAACGTTTTGATTTTGTTTCCAATTTTTATTATGCAGCAATAAATTTAAAAATATTGTGTGATTAAATTTGTAAATATTCTGAAGTCTTGATTTGTTCAGAGTGAATTAAATTACGGTTATTTGAAAGTAAGTTATGAATTTAAAATCCACAAAAGTAGAAAAATTTAGAAATTCATGTTATGCTTATAAATAAATGTGTATAACATTTAAACGCCCTATTTTTATACAACTATCGATTAGGAAATTACTTCTTTACAAATCATTAAATGCGGATTTTTAGAGTATTTTCCAAATAACAATTACACTTTTCTTAGCTCCTATTTGAGTTTCATTGTTTAATTTTTCTCGATTTTTATTTTAAATAATCTACAAAAACTCTTCTATTTAAAAAGGTCCAAAATTGGGATATTTTTTCACTTTAAAAAGTTTGGAATTTGAAAGGTGTTGGAAAACACAATAATCATCAGGGCGTGACAAATCGATTATGGAACACTTAAGAAGAAGTTTATTTTTAAAAAAATAATCTCTGATGTTTCTTTTTATGAAATTATTAATTTGGTCTACACATTTCATAATATATTAATTAGACTTGATGGTCAAATCAAATTCCAAAAAAGTTAAAATTTTCAATTTACATCTGATTGATTAAGATCCATATATATTTTTTTAGAAAAAAAAAATTATGTTCTACTTTGCACATGTTATCAATAATAGGTTTATTTACTTCCAAAAAAGTCCACTTCTCTGCCTTTCTCTACCACTAGTTGTAAAATATAATAAATTGTTCCCAAAGAAAATAGATAAAATATGGAAAAAATTACAAATATTTTTTCAAGGTAGTTCTTTTTTTGTTAACATTTTGAAATAACTAAAAGCCAGATTTTCAAATGGGGTGTTAAGGCAAAACATAACGTAATTCAAAATTAGTCCTAAAACACTAATAGCTCATGTACTTTTTCTTTTTGCCAGTGTAAAAATTTTTGTTGCAATTTCATTCCGCATACGTATGAGTAATATTTTTAACTATTACTTTTATGTTTACAAGATGAGTATAATAAATAATGATATGAATCAATGTTGCTATAAATAGTGAATAATCTCCACATATAGATATTTAATCACTTAAGTTGTACTACAGAGGAAATCGGTAGGATTTTGTTATTTCTTCATGATGTAAACAGTATTTCAAAACATGATTTTGTGATTGTCATGATTTTTTCAAAATGTATTAAAAATACACAATCAGTTTGAGTTTTCAATTGCCATTAGTTTAAATGAATGATCAATATGTTTTCCATACTATGATGGAAAACATATTGATCATAGAGACCTACATTTTATGATGGATAAATAAAATCCCTTACCCCCTGTCTACACTTGACAAATATTTATCGTAACAATTAATGACGTTTGTTGTCAAGACAAAGTTGTCTGAGCAAAAGCACTAACAATTTTGTCATAACGAAGCAATATGGGAGACCATAACTGATAATTTTTTATCTTGACAACTATTTTGAAGTTTATCATGATACAAATTTATCAGGTATAGACAGGGGGTTATACTATCATAGGAGATAATGTGTTTATGGGAACCAATGCAAGTTCGATGAATTGACTGTGCATTTTCATTGATAAAAGATATTTATTTGTGTATGCATTGTGTATGATATTTTAACTTTAACAGCTTTATAATTTGAAAATAAGCAATTTTTCAAATCATAAAATATCACAAGAAGCTTACAAATAATTAATTCTAGTCTATCACCCACCTTAAAGCATACCTAATCACTTTTTGAGTCGATTTCCGTCTGTCCGTCTGTCTATCTGGCTGGCTGTTTATATAAACTTGTGTGCAAACTACTGATTGTAATTTAGCACAAGTATTATATTCAGCCCAAGGAACAAGTCCATTGAAACTGGTAAAAATCGGTTCAGTTTATCATCTAACTCCCATACAAAAGGGGATCCCGAAAAAAGACTTTAGCTTGATTTATATCCTGATCACACCTAAAGATTCCGAAAATCATTTTAACGAAAATAAATCTCATAAAAATGTTGATATGCAAATAAAATTTAACAAAAATAAGTTTCATATAACAATAAATCATGGAACCCAATTTTGGCGAGCGGTCTATATAGTAACACTTCCGAAAATCACTCAGGAAAAAAAAATTATTAAAATTTTAAAAGAAAATATGTTTGCTCATTTCCTCAGTGTAGGGTATTACATGGTTTGGCTTGATCGACTATACTTTCTTATTGGTTTTTTTTCTTATCTTTGTCATTTACTTATAAAGGTCTTCAAGTTGTGCTGTTTTTCGGTTAATATACTTTTCAACCATGTTTACCACGAACCTTACAAAGGTTACCATTTCGGAATGCCAACATTTATAATTGTAATTTGAAAATACTTTAACAAAAATGCTTTAGCAGAGTAGTAGCAGTAACATTTTCATATATTAAAAAACCTCCAAATATTGTGTTTATGGTCAAGAGTTACAAAAACAAAAACGGACATTTTACAATCGACTCAAAAAGTTATTCTGAGTCGATCGGTATACTTTAAGGTGGGTGTTAGACTAATATTTTTGGGCGTTACAAACAGCTGCACAAATCCAATATACCCAATATGGTGGTGTAGGGTATAAAAAATAAAGTTGATTCAGTCACCAACTTGGTGGCTTGAAGATAAGTTGAAGACAATTTTAAATATTAAAAAAAAAAATTTTTTTGCCACGCCCTAAATTACCGCCCTTTATATTTTTTTATATATTGCGTCGACTTTTGAAGATCGAATAAAATATTCATGGCTTGACAAGTGCTACATTACATCCTTTAGTATTTTTTCAATTCGGCATCAATGTCTAGATTTGTGTTCTGGTATATTGGTTCCTTCCCCTGTATATTAGAGTAATTTTTATTAAAAAATTAAAGACCATTAAATTAAAACTAAAACTTCTGCTTTAAAAGTATTTACTTTTATTCATAAACAATAATGTTATAGATATTTAAAAAATGTGTATAGTAGAATGCTACGATCCTCTGTAACACTCTTCTATATAGTTATCAAATGTCACTTCAAGAATTTGGTGTCGGATTCAAAAATACCGAAAGAAAAAAATGCAGGTGGTATTAAAAACTAAACAACTACATGCGACATGTTATTATCTAAATTTAAATAGCGACGCAGTGTACAAAAAACCAAAAAGAACGATAATTTGGGGCGTGGCAAAAATATAATGTTAACATTTCACTTCTAGGTGGTAACTTTGTCAACTTAGTGAACATTAAAGTGGGGCGAATCCGTAAGCCAAAGAAAGATATTTATAGAGTTTAAAAGTCAAAACAAAGGTCTGTGTCAAAGTTTTGTTTCAGTGTCTTCCACTCCCCTGCTAGGAACACAATAAAATGCAATTATGAAACTAAAAGTACTAAGTGTTTAGATTTCCGTATAAAACAAAAATTAATTGATACTAAAACTCAATATTAATTTACTATTAAATAAATTTGGATTAAGAAAACAAAATAATAAAGATTTCCTAATAAACCTAAATATTTTTTGATTAATTAAGTGTTTTGGATGCTTAAACTACAAATGAAAGAATAACATTTCTTTTGGCAAATATTTTTGATATTGAACAATATAATTTGAATGTAAGCTAACTTTTTTTATTAAGATTTCTTGTAGTAAACTGTTGCAGAAGTTCCAAGAGTTTGAGCGGTTATTAAGTGTCCTTAAAGTTTCAAGACAATTTCGCCACATATGTTGGGCGGTTAGTAATCTTACGAGTATTTTATATAAACATAATTTTGTTATTTTTATAATTCCTTTTTTTTGGTAATGATTATTTTTTGTAATATTTTTCTATGGTAGCCCACTTGTAGGATGTTATTTTATTTTTTTATTTTTTCTGCTGTGGCATATTATTGTTCTATTTATTTTTTTATAACTTAAGGCATATTTGTTCACACTGTTAGCTTTTTTTTTTTTGCTTTTAGTTTTCTAATTTAGTTTCCTTGTGCCCCCAAAAAAATGTTTTTCTTTTTTCAAATGAACTTTTCTGTTTCATCTTAAAGTTGGTAGTCAATTGAAGGCAAACAAATTATAAGGGGTTTTTAGCTTCAGGCTTAACATTATGAAAATCAATTAAATAAGAACGACAAGAGGAAACTATTAAATCCCTTCTTTATAATGTGGGTTTGATTTGTCAATGTTATTGTTTAATAAATATATTTGACGTTGTCATTAAGTTGTTAATTTTAAGTAAATAAGGCTAAGATTCCAAACGAAGAAGGAGAAAAGTTCAAAAGTTTAAGGAGGGAATATTTTATAAGTCAATATTTTTATAAGTTGTCTTAATTAAAAAAACAAATCTTTAGTATTTGAAGTGATTCTGTATCAAATTTTATTTCATTAAGTTGTTGCACAAACCCGTTTGTGTTAATTTGGTTCCTTGAGATACGAATAGTTGCAACTTCAGTTGTTTGTTGTGTTCTAAATCGTATATTTTCTCTTATACTTCATGGAATCCTTGATAACTTAACCATTATTCAGTTCATTTGTTTAAGTTCCAACATATTTCTTTCTGTTTTTGTTAAGAAATTGATTAATAATGCTGTGTTTTTAGATTAAACGTTAACATCCACTTAAATACCAGTTGCTACTAATCGCCCTTAACCTTAAATATTTCTTTTCTTTTATGCTAAAATAATATTTTAAAAGGCTTTATAATGTCACCACGGTATCAAAAGTTCTAGAAGGCTAATGAAAAAATAATAAACTTAAATTAGCCATGAGTAATTCAACATAACCTTAACAAAAAAAACCAAAACACTTTTGCAACAATTTCCTACTTTTTCAAACAAACGTTTTCGCTAAGATAACGAAACAAATGGAAAATAATGAAGAAAACGAAATATTGTTTCAGGAAAAGGGTTGAAAAGCAGTGGGAAGTTTGTTATTTTTTTGCATGCTTCCTGGCTGGTCACAAAATGTTAAAATAATAATAATTTTTCATACTTTTTTCTAACAATATTGTAATTTTTTTCTGCATGTGTTTAAATATTGTTTTCCTTGCTCTTAGTTTTTTAAAAATAAACTTTTGTTAACCCTTTAAAGTTCAACCAGCTATTTACTAGCTATTTTTGTTTATTGTGCAGAAAATTTGAAACATTTCAAGTGTAGTTTTATTATTAACCCTCAAACCGGTAAGACCGTCTCAAGAGGGTGTTCAATTTTTGGGTTCCAGTGCTGTATTAAACATTAGTTTACTTTAAAATAGTGAAAACAACACTTATTTATGTAGGTATTAAACGTTTCAGAAGAACCTATACTGATGAACAACAATAAAATGCTTCTGGGTATGATAGAAACCACAAGAAGTTCTTCGAAATAAACTGCCCTCAAATTAATGCCCACATGGGTGGAGTAGATTCCATGGGTCGATTTCCAGCAAAGACACTCAATATTATGATTAAGTTGGTCTAACATTTTATGGCCTACGCGGCCTCTACAAATGCATTCATTTCATACAAACGTCTGCACGGCGAGGAGACAAATTCTTCCAACAAAGTGTTCAATAAAGAACTGTTTATACAGCTTCAAGATTTCCGTAAGGAAATAGCTTCTGAACTTGTTTCCTTCAAAAATAAACGTCCTGTAGGACGACCATCTGCTCAGAATCTCAATGAGCCTTTATCACCACAGCCTTGAATATGAGGTCTTGGAAAAGTATCAGTTCATCATGCTCCTGAGGTTTGCTTCGGTCTAGACAAAGTTAAAATACTTTGTCTAGTCCCAGAACCATTTTTATCACCACAGCCTTGAATATGAGGTCTTGAAAAAGTATCAGTTCATCATGCTCCTGAGGTTTGGTTCGATGGTGTTGAACGTTTTCCTATTTGGGTGGATAGAAAAGCCAAAAAAGTGCAAATATTGCAAGAAATCTGATACCCAAGTCGTTTGTTCCAAATGCCATCTGCATGTATGCGAACAGATTTCTTGCAATGCTTAAACTATTTTTGGCTTTTCTGTCCACCCAGACAGGAAAACGTTCAACACCATCGAACCAAACCTCAGGAGCATGATGAACTGATACTTTTTCAAGACCTCATATTCAAGGCTGTGGTGATAAAAATGGTTCTGGGACTAGACAAAGTATTTTAACTTTGTCTAGACCGTCTACAGACGGTCTTCACTATTTTATACCAGGCGTTTTTTCACCTGAAAATTAAAATTGAAAATATCTACTTAAAAAATTATGAAGTATCCGATCATTTTTAATACAGGGTTAACACATAGTATTCTTTTATATTGGTGACACAATTAAAACTCAAATCAGACTTGAAGTTTTAAAAAAAACTTGTTACTAAGCTAATTTAATTTAAACTTTAGAATAATGTTCACTATCGGCTTGCATTAAATTTTTGCCTTCCATCCTTAGAGGGTTAAATATTTACAAGTGAGTGGAGGTGTAGGTAAGACTATGTGTTGTAGTAATTGTCCTTTGTTTTCTGTAAATATATTTTCCACGACGCCACCTTATTATCTGTTTATTGTCTGGGAAATGGTTATTTGAAAAATAATTTTTAATCTATTCTTAAAGAATTTACACTAATACAAGCAGCTTGTTTTGTTTTGTAGTTGTTTGCTAAATATTAATTCTACTCTTACCCACTTATTTTCTCATCCAATTCTATGCACTATGTACATTTCTGAGGAAGAGGGAGATGGAGAGGAAGGAACATGTTGTCTTTGCATCCGTTTGTTTGCACTATGGAATGGAATTTTCATTTCAATGAAGAATTTTATACGGAATGTATCTACATGGAAAGTAGATTCGTTATGGCTACTGAAGTTGTTGACACCAGGGGCCGAATATGGTCGGTTATTTACTGTAAATTTCAGTCTATCTTATATACCCTTCTTATATATCCTTAAGAGTATACCTTTCACCAAAGATAAATATTGAAAATATTAAATTTGTTGAAAAGGGGACTTAAATGTCTATATTTAGCTATCGACGCGGTCGAATCCAGATATAGATTAAAAATCGAGGTATTCGTGTTTTTTGTTTATATCTCAGAAATTTTGCCGAATTTAAATAGCAACCGATCCCGACTATAGCACATATAATTATGTATGAATCAAGTATGTAAGTTATTTTCGTAATTCGAAAAGTTGATTTCAACATATAGACAGACACGGTTATATCGACTCCGCTATATATAACGATACACAATATATACACTTTGTGGGATCGCAAATAAAAAATATAGAAATTACAAACGGAATGACATACTTATACACTTGCCACTCTGGTAAAAGGTAAAAAAATCACAATAAATAGCTGGTCATATTACAAAAGAGAAAGCTGTCTCATAAAATGTTATAATACTTAATCTTTATAACGATCACTGGTAGAAGGGGGAATATTTGCCACTTTTTTTTGAAACACTCTTTTTTAAAAACCACAAAAGATTTTCTTAAATTTGTTCTTCATTTTAATACATGTGGGATATAGTTTTTCATATTTTAATCTTACCTATTTCTTCTTATTATACATTTTTTTAAACATTTTAACAGTGACAAGGAAACAGAAATGTATTAATATGAACCATATTTTATTGTTTTTATATTTTACTTCATTAATAAAAACAAATTAAAATAACCTAATTCATTTAAATTGCACATAACTATACAAATTTAAATCCATTGTATGAATCATTAAAATTGGTTCAACACTTCACATAGTACTGTGACATATCAGCGTAAAATAAATATATTGATGCTGATCGGGACGTACCTGGGGGATGAGTTGGTATTGACCACAAAAAGTTAGCACAAAAAAAAACTTTCACCAAAATATATTTGGGAATTTTAGAAAACCGCTATCTGTCTCCGATCATACGTTGAGCGATGGTAATGTAACAAAAATTATTACTTTGTTTTCAAGTTAATCAGTGTTGGCTAATGTGCCCCCCTTATTTTGATGCCTGAATGTACCACAGACATTTGGAGATATTCTTCATAATTCCTGTATTATCCGTAATTACTTAGAATTGAATGATTCTTCGGAAGGATGGTTTCGTCTAGCAAAAAGTGTCTTCATAGGCTTGGTTGTCATGACACCACATTAGATCGATATGCTGTATCACCCAGCCGAAACAGCTAATGCTACATACATGAAATATGGGCTATTGGCTAACAAAATTAACTATTATTAATGGTATTTCTCATCAACAGTGTACAAGGAATTTTAGGAATTTTATTGGAAGAAATGCGTCTTCTGATTGAAGTAAGAAAGTGGGACTTAATGGTATTATTACTTCTGGTGGCACCAACAAGAAAGATATGATGGTTTTGATTATACCAAATGAATGAACCTAGAAAGATTAAATTAGACACATACTTATGTTCCTAAATGAAGTAGGAACCCACAAAGGGGGAACTTAATGGTACGTTTTCTTTTGTTATAAAGATACATTTTAATTATTCTTAATTAATGAGCCTATATACATATGTCAAATATGGCACAAAAGGGGGACTCAATGGTAACTGTTTGTCTAATGTAACTTGAAACCAATAATATTGAAGCTTTTTCCATGTTTGCCATAAACAGAACATGGGACTTGTTTTATAATAACAAACTATGCAGTTTCTTTCTCTGTTATAATCTGACCAGCTATTGTTTATGATTTATGCTTATTTTATGATCATTTTGTATAAACATCATTGTTATATGTGTATTGTAGAAGTAAATAACCGATCATGTTCGGCATCTGGTGGCTATAGGAGACGACCACTGTACTAAATCAATGAACTTAAAAACATGAAGGTACATATGTTTCTTGATATAGCTTTGTGTTGGATTAAAACCGAAATTCAAACTGCGCATTTTCAAGCCTAACAACCGAATACCGATAATAATCTTAGATTTTCCGATATCTCTGTGCTATTATTACAGGCGTTTAACGATATGATACGTTTGGCACTTTTTATGCTTCTTAATGGTTTTAATCAATAAGCATGTAAATATCCATTACGCATATGTGGTAAGAATTGCCGAAAGAGCACCTCGTGGTACTTTTTTCTCTTGTAATGGTACCTTTTGAATTTTTATATATTGTTACGTTTTAACCTTTTCAAAACGTTGGTTTATTTCCTTTAAATAAACCGGATACTTTTGATTGCAAATAAAAGCCGTTTAGTAGTTTATTTATTTAAAATGTACAACAACAACAGTTCAAATAGTCACTCAGTGTCTATTTACACGTTAAAAAATTCGCAGAAATGCACACACACTTTATAATGTACAAACTTAAATGTACAAGACAGTTTATGTTAACTCTAACAGCGCATATGATAAACTCCACTCACGACTGCAATCTCTGCCACTATTTATACATACGACATTTTTCGGGAATCTTCTACAACGGACAAACTAGTATGTTCGAATTCTAGAGCTTTCGATGTCAATGTTAGCAGCTTAAACATTTAGTGTTGCCATACTTATAAGCAATAACCGCATGCTATCAACATTGTTGATATGTAGAAGCTTCAACTGATGGACGTGTTTATAAACATGATGAATGTTGCAGGCAGTCGTTACAGATTTGTAACAATATTAATAATCCTGGAAACATGATAGGACTCATATATTTATCAATGAATAGATGTGAAAATGTTATAAATCACAAATGGAATTGACAAATTGTTGAGGACTTTTTTATTAAAAAATATGAAGATCTCATTAAGTTTAAGCCCCATTGTCTCAATTTCTGGTATTTTTAAGAATATAATGACAGTTCTGATACAAAAAATTATATTAATTGGAAGTATATCGTTACGAAAAACGATAACCAGAAATTGAGAAAATGGGGCCAAGTATTTTTAAATACTTGATTTCTTTACTCATATGTTTCAAAATTAGAAACGGCATTGTGACTATTTTGTTCCAGACTAAATAACTTTCAAAATCTCTTCAGTTCACTGCTTAAAACCACGTTTAATCAATTTTGATGTAATATCTTTTGAACTGTGGCAAACAAAATTATACTTTCATTACTTATATTAAGAAAAAATGCCAAAGACTTATTATTAAAATATTGACTTTAAGAATATTTTACAACAAACTTCATTCCGTTTGCGACAAGAGTGTGATAACTAAAATACGAATGCATACGTGATGGCACAAATAATGGCATCTGAGAACAACATATTATGATTAAATTATTCATCATATAAATGGTTGTCACAAACATATATATGTTTACTGTAACCATATATATGGTTGAAATATTCATGTGAATCGTAAATTAACCATATTATTGTTACCACAATCATATATATAGTTACTGTGACTATAATATTATTAAACATTTTGAAATGGTTACAGTAACAATGACCAACACAAATATTGAAATGGTTACAGTAACAATGCCCAACCATATCCAACAAAATCCTGGAGGTCACGGAGCGAGTACGATTTAAACATTTATCTCTTTTATATTTATATTTTCTCCATTTGTCATAACACCACCCCATAGTGCCGCAATCTCTTCATATTTACCAACTCGTGCCATGTTCAGCAACATTGTGTTTATCATTTTGTTTATTTTGTATATATATATTTTTTTGGAGCTCCTGTTTATTATACTCAGCAAACTACCTGTATCAACAGGTGTATAGCCTGCTAGCATTTCGACAAAAAACTATATTGACAAAAAAATGTGTAGACAAAATTACAAGAAGGAAAAATACATAGAAAAGACAACATCAAAACGAAATGAAAACCCATTCCACTAACGGATATGAGAATTTAACAGCCAGAGAAATTATTGTTCTTTTATATTCCCGCACTCACAAAAACACACAGTAGAGCACAACTTTCAGCAGATGTCAGCTGTAAGTTGCAAATAAAGTGTTACAGGATCTAAATTCTTATAAAACATTATCTAGTTTTTTTTTGTTGTTTGTTTTATGTTCATTTCGTTGTTCGTTTCATTTTGTATTGTATTACAATCTCTTATTTTCATGCAACATAATTGTGTGGAAGTGATTCTAATTATAACCGCAACAAATTTAACATGTCCACTGGTTTTACATAACATAAAGAAAACATTTTACATAAAGTAAAGAGTTGGTGTCCCGAAAGAAAAATATGTTTATGTTTATGAAAGGTTACACGGTAAATGTTGGCCTAGATATAAATTATATGGTTGTAGTTATTTAAATTTAGCAATTAACTGAGAATTTTATTAAAGACGTTTAAGTTGCAGATTTAAATGAGATAAAAAGTAAATTTAAAATTGTTAGACTACTAGGGTGAGCTACTGAATGAAAAACCGTACCCCTTTTAGCCAAAACTTCAGCAGTACCGACCATATTCTTTAAAAGGGAATGTCCATCTATAAAAGTTTTTGAGGTAATGCTCATCAAACAGCTTTATTTTGTAAAATTGGTAACATTAAGAGATTCTTATTTGAAAATTAAATGATTTTAGTTAATTTTTTGTGGAAAATGTTTAAATTTTTTAACACAGGTCAAAGGTCATATTGGTTAAATCTGTATATTTGACTAAACTTTTGTTAGTTTATAATTAAAATGTGAAAAATTTGTTTAATTCTAATTGAATTTGTGAAAATTTCTTTACATTTTATAAAAATTTAAAAATTTGTGAAAAAAGGTCAAAGTTCATTTTGTTTAAACCTCAAAATTGTACCTTTATATGCATAACAAAGAATGTGTTATAAGTACTTATCTATTTTTTCACAAAATTGTCTGAAAATTTTCAAAAATTTCCTTAAATTTTTAATTTTTTTTAAGATTAAAGTTCAAGCTGTTTAAAGTTGAATATTTTACTAAACTACAGTTGGAAAAAAGTTTAACAATCTAATGTTATTTTATGTTAACTCTTCGGTCCCATAAATGGCCTATTACTTGTTACAGTACTAAAAAGCTTAAAACAATTGAAAGAAATTTCGTACAAGAAAGTGTTCCGCTGGATACCAAAAAAATCAGTTCATTTAGCCATACATTTACTGTTTAACAATTGTTTCCTTAAATATACATTTATTAAAATCATCCTCCAGTATAATAAATTCAGCAACAATTAAACAACAAGTGCATTCCTGTAACTCCCACTTAAAACTAATAAAACAAGTTGAGAGTTTGGCATAAAACTAAGAATTTTCAATTTCTTCCTTGCTAATTATAGCAAGTGTTCTCTTCTCTAACACCCACCTATTTCCCTTATATAGCACACAAAAATATAACCTTTAAATCATTATTCTAGCACAAATAATAATTTAACTGCACTTTACTTTTTACGACTCGAAATTAAAATTTATTCCAAAAGTCACAACTAAAATTAAGTTTTAATATATTTTTTTTTTTTTGTTGAGATCTATTAATGAGTTCATTAAGAATACTCAACCAAGATGCCACAGAGTCATCAACTCCACCCCACTCTAAATTGTCATTGCTGAGTTGGCATATTATCACCTTGGTTTTAAAATAATGAGCAAAAATCTTAAAGGTTGTAATAAAATGAACAGTAACAAAAATTTGTTAATCCTTATACATATTTTCTTAGAAATTTCTTAGAAAGTCTTAACAACAACATAATATTTTTCTTAGCACCCAAAGTCTTTGTGTTAATTTAACTTCTTCACAAAAAACTTCTTATTAAATTTGTAGTATTTGAAGATTTAATGCAGCCAACTGCATATTTTGTAATGAGTTTAAGCAACTTTCTGTTTTTTTTTTAGTTTTCATTAAAGATATTGTATTAGTATTAAAAAGTTTAATAAACTAACTCATCTTCTGCATATAATAAATAAGTACATACATATAGAATTTGTTACTTTTGCCATGATTTATTTAGACGTTACGTATACGACATGTGTTACTTCCTCTATTATGAGTGTAAATAATGTGTGGTTAAATAGGGAAAACAAGTCATGTAAAAAATATAAAAAGCAAGGAAATATAATGCAAATGTTTACATTAGTGTTGTACATTTTTATTGGTTTCTAAAGTCAGCCACAAAATTTCAGTTATTTTTTATCTAAATCTACAAATTTTTGTACCATCTACTTGTGAATTATTAAAGTCATTCACGCTCACTATCTAAAGTATGACACCGATATAAGACAATTTCGTTTCGAGCGTAATACCAAGAATTAATCAGCTGAGGCACAATGAAGTACAAAAGGACTGAGATCGTAAAATTCTTAACACACGTTTTTCATTAAAACTTTTAACCCAAGTATTATTTGATTTTTTTTATTTTTTTTTGATCAAGTTACTTTTGTAAAGCATGTCAGTTATTATGTTTTATGTCGATTATATTCATTTGTTGTTACTCTGATTAAAATGAGTGACCAGAAAAAAGTGCGTACTAAAATTATTAAATATTTTCAACAAAACCCAGCTTGGTCCCACAAAAAATTGGCCAAACAATCAAAGGTCTGCCGTCAAACTGTTTGCAATGTTATTCAACAGTACCGGGAGAACTTGTCCGTAGATAGAAAACCTGGTTTAGGTAGAATGAATGGTTCTCATGATGTTTATTAAGCCAATAAATAGAAAGCATTTTCAAAAGAGCTTCCAACACATCCCAACACATTTGGTACGAAAAGTTAAAGCTATTGCAGGTTTAAAAACATACAAGGCTCAAAAAGTTCCTGACAGGAACTCTGCTAAAAATTTAGAGGCCAAAAACAGAGCACGCAAATTGAAGTCAAGTTTTATAAAAAAATATTCTTGCTGCATAATAGATGACGAAACGTATGTTCTGGCAGATTTTTCGCAACTACCTGGTAATAAATTTATGTTGCTGATGCTCGAGGGAATGTTGAAGAAAAGTTTAGGACCCAAAAGCAGACAAAATTTCCCAAAAAGTTTTTGGTGTGGCAAGCAATAGCAGTTGCGACAAAAAGGCCAAACATGTTTTACAAAGGGCTCTATAAATACCGAAATTTACATCAAGGAATGTTTTAAAAAAAGGATGCTTCTATTCATAAGACTTCTTAATGTCTCCACTTATTTTTGGCCTGATTTGGCACACTGTCACTATGATAATTAAGGTCTTGAGTGGTAAAAGAACAATAATGTTGTATATGTACCAAGAGAGGCAAATTCTCCAAACTGCCTGGAGCTTAGGCCTGGAGCTTGGGCTCTTGTTAAAAGAGAATTGAAGAGCACAAAAAAGGTGTCCAAAAGTGTGGTAGATTTTAAACGGAGATGGACAATCTGTTCGAACAATGTGACACAAAACCACTATAAAAACCATAATAGAAGAGTTTCCGAAAAAGGTTCGAAATTTCATCACTAGTGATTAGAACTATTAAAATTTTTTTTTTTTTGTAAATTGTAATAATAATTTCAATCAAATAAAAAAAATCAAAACTGTAAGTTTAGTAGTTTAATTTTTATTAACTTATATGTATGTTAAGAATTTTTCATTCTCAGTCCTTATGTGAATTCACCTTTGTGTGTTTAAAACACTTTCTAGTCCCCACGTAAGTCATCAAAATAAACGATTTTTATGCAGAATACATTGTCATTCTCCTAGGAAGTTAGGTATCGAAATTCTGTCAAATAAGTTTTGAACAAAAAAAGTTATTAACCAAAATGAAAGACAATCTCCAAAAAATTTTCAGAATTTTTCTACTTCATTAGCTCAATCAGCAACAAGTGATTTTAGGCAACTTATATTGGATGTATGACTTAAAAATGCATGACATATCTGTTATTTATTCTCACTTAGTTATTGAACAACAAAGTCTTTTTTGCTTCGATAATGACGAATTTTGTGCCAACAAAGCATCATATGCGGAAAGTTTTGCTTTACTTCTTTAATTTGAAAAAAAGGACAGCTGAAACACATCGATTGCTCACTGAAGCCTATGGCGAATTTGTTTCATCGGTTTCAAAGTGCAAGAGATGGATTGTGCGATTCAAACAAGTTTAAAGACCAATAATTGAATACATTACTCCATGAAGATTGTTGTCAAACTTGACAAGAGCTTGCAAAACCATTGGGAGGTACTCAATCAGCAATTTCAAAATGTTTGCAAGTAGCTGAATTGATCTAAAGCAGGGAAATTGGGTACCATACGAATTAAAGCTGAGCTACTTTGTATATCTGAAATGCTGCTTGAACTCTATAAAATAAAATAATTTTTGCACCGAATCATTACTTGCGATGGAAAATGGATCCATTACGATAACCGTAAGAAATCGTACGTGAAGCCCAGCCAAACAACCAAAGCGTCACGAAAACCAAATATCCATGGCTAGATCATCACATGCAACCTGTACCAAACGCAACTGATTCGTTTGAAGCGAACATTTGCTGAAAACGCCCAGAATATGCGGCCTGACAAGAAACAGTAATATTCCATAATGACAATGCTCGATCACATTATGCAATACCTTTTAAAAACTATTTAGAAAGAAGAGGTTGGGACATTTTGTCTTGCCCGCCTTATAGTCCAGACCTTGTTCCGTTCAACTACTATTTGACTCGATCGATGTAGAACGCACTCTCTGGGATACGCTTCACTTTGTAACATAGTATCCGAAATTGGCTTGATTCGTTCTTGGCCTCAAAAGATGAAAACTTCTTTTGGATAGGAATCCATATGTTCTTCAGCTTTCTAGCAATAATGGGGGCTAGTGCGTTGCCCCTCAAAGTTGATTACCACGGGTATCAAATTTCTCTAAGGTGATCAACTTTGAGGGGCAATGCACTGAACAACTGCAAATCAACTCGATAATACCTTAGTTCTAACCACGTGAAATTAAAAATAGTTCCCGAGATACCGCATTATTTCCAAAAAAAAAAAAACTTTTCTAAACCACTGTGCAATGGCGAATACTTTGAATAAATTTATATTGTACAAATGTTTGAAAAAAAAGCTAAAAATTTAAAAGAAAACTCCGCATTTTTAAGTCAATATCACATTACATTTTTAAATATGTTTCTTATTTTAACGATCTACTTTTAAAGAATGTACACGCTCCACAATTAAACTCGACTCCCTCCCACCCTATTAATCAACATTTGTCAACTCTTTATACTCGTTAAGCAGTAAAACCTCTTTTCCATTTAAATGATTTATCAATAAAATGTTATCATAATAATAAAAAAAAAACAAATATAAATAAAAGTGACATTTATGAGGTAGCTATTTGTTGTTGTTTTTGTTTGGGTCATAAAAAAGAGTTTTATGTCGATTTTCCGCCTATTATCGGTGACAATTTAACCGCAAAAGGAAAGCGCGTGAACTGTTGCACCTGAATAGAGTAAAACAGAAATTCATTCATTTATTCATGATAAAATAAAAAAAAAAAACAAATATAAAAAAACGGTTGTCAACAACATCATTATCAACGCCACCAACATCAACATTATTGTCTTTTTTGCAAAGGCACTGTGGGGCTGAATCAAGAAAACTTTGCTGTCACAACTAGAAAACATTCGATTGACAACAAATACGTTAGTTACAATAAAATGGAAATTATAATAAAAGTGTTTGAGAATAGTCATAGATAAATATACATAAATCATATAATCTACTGTCTTACCACTTAGATTTTTGACAATTGAGTTAGGTCTTTACTCAGTTGAGACTATGTCAAAACAAGAACGACACTCGTATGTGTGATCAATTTGAGTAATTTGTTTGTTTGAGTTTTTTTCTAATTTCTCTATGGGACAAAAATATCTCAATATTCATAACCAATGACAATGTCAATGACAATGCCATTTTAAAATGATAGTTAAAATTAAAGCCTAACTCTATCCCCTAGTAACCAGTCAAGTAATTAGTAAGTTTAAATCATTTCCTCACTCTTTTACGGCCCTATGCTCCTTATAGGAACAAGAGGAATTAATATTATATATATTTCCTCACTATTTTAGTGTGTAATATTAAATAATTTATTTATTGGCCCCACGGTGCAATCCAATTCATCACACATTCATATGTTGATGCATGCATGTTGTATGCATGAGTCTATGTCTGTGTTTTGTATTTTGTCGTATTTTCTGTTTACAAACCATAAAACTTCTGCATGAAGTTACGAGTAACAAAACAATAAATTACATAATGTTGACTGCAAAAAAAACTTACAAACTTTCACACTCTCACATCTGGTGGCTTGTCTACAACCAGGCAACAGCTAGAACAACAACTCTTCAACCATAGATACAATTGTCTAGGCGAATATAAAAGTAGTATTTATATGTGTGTGTGAAACATATGAAATCAAAAATTGTAGACAACGCTTGAAAGGTTTTCATAGGTTCCTCCGATTTCTTTTTGCACTCCCTGCCAACACACTGATGATGATAGTGATTGTGATGTTTATGACGCACCTTAACACTACATTATCTTTATCTTCAATATTTTTTTTTGTTTTTACGCTGTTGTTTTTGTTACAGCTTTTGTGTGTGATTTGCAACCTGTTGCATGACTAGATTTAAAGTTCAGCAAATGTTTATTATTTAAGGTTAAAGTGTAAATGTACAAGTATGGATATAAAGGAAACTTTTTGTGTCTCTATGTGAAAACTATAAATTGTGATTTTTACTGGTTAACATTGTATTATTACAATGGTTTGTTAGTGGTATTTTCGATTATTAACATGTGTATATAAATGTAAATAAATTTAATTTAAATTAGAATTATAAAAAGGAGTAGATATTTATACTATATCTGTTTCAGATATTCGAATTATACAACCTTATACACTCCCTATAAAGTGTGCTACGTATGCAATTTGTCCAAATCTATCTTCAAAATTTCTTCCTAAAAGTAACTTTTCAAAATTTTCTTTTTTAAAAACTGTTTTTTTTTTCAAATTCCAAAATTGTTTAAGATATTCCACTTATACAGTCGCTTTTAGGAGCCTTCGGACTACCCTTGCTATATAGTGTGTTATGTGTACAATTCCGTATTAGTCCAGTTAAATTCGAATTTATCTTCACACACATATGTTATACTAGTTATATCTAACGTATGCGGAATGAAATTGCAACAAAACAGAAAACGCTATATTTGTTTCCAACGTTAAAACAAATAACATATAAAACCTTTATAAAATAGCCCATTGTATTGATTTAATGTAAGCAAACAATTTATTATATTCATGAACTTTTGTGGCAGTTATGAAGAAATTTATATACAGGTGTTGAAAATACCGATGTTTGCACTATTCTGAGCTCCTATTTGAGTTTTATGGTCTTATTTTTCTCGATACAAAAACTCTTCTATTTAAAAAGGTCCAAAAACTCTCAAATTATTTTTAATTTAATAAAATTGGGAAATTTTTTCACTTTAGAAAGTCTGGAACAGTTGAATGATGGAACAGTTATGAAGAACTTTATTTTTAAAAAAATAATCTCTGATGTTTCTTTTTATGAAATGATTAATTTTGTGTACACATTTCATAATATATTAATTAGAATTGATGGTCAAATCAAATTCCAAAAAAGTAAAAATTTTCAATTTACATCTGATTGATTAAGATCCATATATATTTTTTGGAGAAAAAAGATTATGTTCTACTTTGCACATCTTATCAATAATAGGTGTATTTACTTCCAAAAAAGTCCACCTCTCTGCCTTTCTCTGTCACTTGATGTAAAATATAACAAATTGTTCCCGATGAAAATAGATATAATATGGATAAAATTACAAATGTTTTTTCAAGGTAGTTCTTTTTTTGTTAACATTTTGAAATAACTAAAAGCCAGATTTACAAATAGGGTTTTAAAGTATTAAGGCAAAACATAGCGTAATTCAAAATAAGTCCTAAAACACTAATAAGGACTGAGATCGAAAAATTCTTAACACACATATATGTTAATAAAAATGAAACCACTAAACTTACAGTTTTGATATTTTTTTTATTTGATTGAAATTATTATTACAATTTACAAAAAAACAAAAATATGTTTATAGTTCTAATCACTAGTGATGAATTTTTGAACCTTTTTCGGAAACCCTTCCATTAAAGTTTTTATAGTGATTTCTGTCACTTTGTTCGAACAGGTTGTCCATCTCCGTTTAAAATCTACCATGCTTTTGGACACCTTTTTTGTGCTCTTCAATTCTCTTTCAACAAGAGCCCAATATCTCTCCACTGGCCTTAGCTCCAGGCAGTTTGGAGAATTTCTCTCTCTTGGTACAAATACCACATTATAGTTCTTTTACCACTCAAGGGCTTGTTTACCATAGTGACAGGGTGCCAAATCAAGCCAAAAATAAGTGGACACACTAAGAAATCTTATGAATGGAAGCATCCCTTTTTGTTAACATTTCTTGATGTAAATTTCGGTATTTGTAGAGCCCTTGGTAACAAATGTTTGGCTTTTTTGCCGCAACTGCATATTGCTTGCCATATCAAGAACTTTTTGGGAAATTTTGTTTGCTTTTGGGTCCTAAACTTTTCTTCAACATTCTATCGAGTACAGCAATATCAAAATTTTGACCCGGAAGCTGCGAAAAATCTGCCAGAACATACGTTTCGTCATCCATTATGCAGCAGGAATATTTTTTATAAAATTTGACTTCAATTTTCGTGCTCTGTTTTTGGCCTCTAAATTTTTAGCAGCGTTCCTGTCAGGAACTTTTTGAGCTTTAACTTTTCGTACCAAATAGTCCGAGCACTGAGCTAACCGAGCTGCTTTCCTACCGGATGTGTTGGGAGCTGTTTTGAAAATACTTTCTATTTTTTTGGCTTAATAAACATCATGTGAACCATTCCTTCTACCTGTACCAGGTTTTTTATCAACGGACAAGTTCTCTCGATACTGTTGAATAACATTGGAAACAGTTTGACGGCAGACCTTTGATTCTTTGGCCAACTTTTTGTAGAACCAAGTTGGGTTTTGTCGAAAATATTTAATAATTTTTGTACGCACTTTTTTCTGGTCACTCATTTTAATCAGATTAACAACAAATGAACACAATTGACATTAAACATAATAACTGACATGCCTTACAAAGGTAACTTGATAAAAAAAAAATCAAATAATACTTGGGTTAAAAGTTTTAATGAAAAACGTGTGTTAAGAATTTTTCGATCTCAGTCCTTATAATTAAGGGTCCTAAGACTACGCTGTCTATATAGTGTGTTACGTGTGCAATTTCATATTGGATTGCCGCATAATTAACATATTAATGGCTGATCAAACAGTATTCCGGGGAAACATTTGCATGGGGTTTAGGTTAAATCATGGACCTATTTTGCTCATTTTCAATACCAAACAAAACTGCTTTCATTTGGGCCCTATCGTGTTTTTAACAGAAAGACAGACGGACGAACATAACTAGATCGTCCTAGAACCTTATGAGGATCCTGAATATATATAATTTTTGATTCTACGACTAATATTTCGATATGTTACTCCCACCCCCATATTTTTTTATGGTCGACATGTTACCTCGTAACCAGCTAGACTTTTTGTAACAATTATGCAAGTTAATCGTTAAAAAATCGGTTAAAAACACACACAATTTAATTAATATTTTTCAAGTACTATTTGTATCTACCTACATACATATTTATAAATAAAAATTCCAAGTATATTGCTAAGCCAAACTGAAAAATAGTAGCAATAAAATATCCGTATCATTGCTGGTCACATACAAATCTATCCATATACACTTACTTTATTAAAAACGACTAAATAAAAAAGTTAATCAATTTTCATATGTATTCAAGGATTTTGTTTTCTTGTCTTACTAGTCTTTCTAGGCAAACAAATGTTAATTGTTTTTTATGGCCAATATCTAGAATATTTTTCATAGAAAACATAACAAATAAAATGTTAATATTTATCGAAAACATTTTTAATCAATTGTGTTTCTAACAGACTTTGGTCCAAACAACAGAAAAGGAAAACAAAACAATATTAAATTTGGTGTCTAGCAAATATTTAGCTATTGAAATTTTTGCATATTTTATAAAGAAGGCTACAGAACCATAAATTTATTTAAAACAAAGGTATTTTCTTAATACATTTTTTCCTGTTGTATCTATTTCATGTTAAGCTACTTTGTGTTTTTTTTTTGTCATTTTATTTAAAATTGCAAATATTTTCTGTTTCAAGATTCAAGGAGTTCAGTTAAGTATTTTGGCATGCTTATAGTCGGTATGTGTCTGTGTCTGTGTGTTTCCACTAACACGTAAATTAGACAAGACAACAAGTGTTATGTGGTGGTAAAAATACCATAAATTCCAATGTGCTCACAAATACTTTAACATGTCAGAACGTCAGTTTTGGTAAATACTGGTACTACTATGTACGCTTATTTTTAAATAATCCCTTTCTACTAAAGCCACTCACTCTTCGCCGTTCCTTGGATGCTGCTTGCTTTAAAGTCTTGAAAACAGCAAATTTCTTGGAAAAATATTGAAAAATAAAACAATACTGTCAGCTAGTATATAGTAGTAGTTGAAAATGCAACAATTACACTTGGGAAAATATCAAAAGTAAATAAATGCGAACTGATATGGTATCACAGCTTGGTAATAACTTTAAGAAATTGTTTTACTATTGAAAATCAATGAAATAACTATTTAATATCCTTTTAAAGGCTACAATGATCAAGGGATATTTTCTTTTATAGATATAATTATTTGCATTATAACATGTTAATTTGTTTCCTATTCTAATCACGTCTCCTAGAAATGTAAACTTAATACCAAAATTTCCTTAATTTATTTGATTTATGGCCCTTAAACCATGTAAATTCTTTCAGTGTATCAATAGTAAGAAAAACATTTTCTTAATAGTGACATATTTTCTTTGTTTGGTCTTACATATATTTTTCCCTCTATTTGTCTTATAAGAGTTTTGGAATATTTTTTTGCCACAAATACTTTGTTTTCACATTTATTTTGTTTTAAATAAATTCCAAAAAAAAAAAACAAAATTTAATACCCGGCATCATTGTCACATCATGAAATAAACAAAACGAAATGGTGCCATTGCTGCTGCTGCTGTTGTCGTTGTTGCTGCTTTAGACGCCGTTTTGTTAATACAACAAAAGCTTAACTAATACGCCTTTAGCTATGCTACACAAAATTTACTAAATAACACAACCAACACCAACACACACACCGCCACGCAGCCATATTAACACTTCCATAATGAGAGAAAAAAGTGAAAAAAAGCATTAAACACAAATTGAAAAAGTATATATTAAACTAAAAAGTAAAAGTCCTTAACGGCATCGTACTTAACACTTAATACTAGTTAAGTTAAAAAAAGAAAAAAAAACAGCCAAAGAGATCAACAACTACTTTAAATCATCCTTGTCTGGTATTTACTGCATGTTATTTAAGCTTTTGCTTACTCAAGGAAATTACTTTAGCTACTTAATATTATTTTGTTTAAACTTTTAGTTTAAATTGACAATTAATTTTGTTATAAACCATGCCTGCCCAATGACCTCTAAGTATTAAAGTATGCATATTATAAAACAATTCTAAAACAAGATTAAGCACTGGGATTATGGCCTTGATATTACTTAATGCTGGTATCTAATACTTACTGGAAATAAATTTGAGTTTTTGCTGATTCAAATAAGCACAAAATCTTTTATAAAGTACTTATAACATGTACACAAGTATTTGAAAAGAGGGAGAATGTTTCATTTTATAAGTTCTTCGAGACGGGATTTGTTAATTTGACATTTTGATTGATTCTAGTGTATTAAACATATATGTGTAATGTCTTTTAATGCTAAGCAGTCTTGTTAACAGTTTGTCAAATCAAAATTCGATTAAAATCAAAAGCAAATAACAAATTATATGTATACAGTAGGGTAGTCGACTTTGTATAAAGTCAAAACATTATCATAATGTATTTTAATTGTAAACTTTCTAATTAAAACGAAAGTTTATCTCAAATCTTAGTTTAATAATTAATAAAAGGAATAACATGTAATTTCAGTATGATTTAAAGGGAGCATCAAACTCCCGTTTTTTCACAAAAATTTTAATATTCGACTAATGATCCAGCCTAACTACGGTTAACTGTAAAACAAATAATTAGCGAAATGACGTCTTAAAATGAATTAAACTTTTAGTTGAGAATATTATCAAAATTCTGATATATAAAATTTTATTATCCATGATATTGATTTTTAAATTAATAATTGTCAACCAAACGTATACTTAATATTAAATGTTTTTTTAATTTAACTCATACGTCATGGTGTCCTTAATAAAGGGTATAAAGCGTATGTGGTGGGTTGCAGGTCGAAATGGAACGAAATTTCTTGGGGGTTCATAATGGCCCCCTTTCACGCCAGAGGATTTTAAGCTTCATTTCTGAACTCAGCCTGTTATGGTGAACAGTAAGGCAGGTACAAAAGATTCTTTGGATCATGGTGCTTAGAGCATATAAACTGTCTTTTATAAAGCGCTTCTTATCTTTAACTTTAAATATTGGGTGTATGACTTGAAAATGAGGATTTTTTTTAATTTAAGCTTTTATTTTGAAACATTTGTATTGAAATTTATTTAAAGTATTGGCCATTGTTAGATGATCTTCTCTCATCTTTCCGATCCAAAAGAACTGCTCGATCGTTCTGGATCGATCCAAACAAATATTAGTCGGACGGATCACGGTCTGGACTATAAAGCTGGTGAGGTAAAACTTCTTATGGTGGTCTGGTCAGATTTCAGCAGTACATAATAGATAGGACCCTTTTGCTCCCACCAAATACAGAGAATGACCTTAGCGCCATGGATATTTGGCTTTGGTGTCATACATACGATCTCTAACGCTTTGTAATGAATCCATTTTTTAGCGCAAGTAATGATTCGGTGCAAACATTATTTTCTTTTATAGCGTTCAAGCATCATCAAGGTCTCTCGGCAACAATTCGTATGATACCCAATTTCCACAATTTTGGCTGCTCGCAAAGGTTTTGAAATTACTGCTTGAGTAGCTCCCAATGATTTTGCTAGCTCTTGTTGAGTTTTACAACAATGTTCATGGAGTAATGTCTCCAATTCTTACAAACATTTTTGGCTAGCCTGGGCGATCTTTGTCTTCCGTGTCAAAATCACCACTTTTGAACCGCACAAACCATCTCTCGCACGTTGAAACCGAAGGAACACATTCACCACAAGCTTTGGTGAGCAATTGGTGTGCAAAACTTCCCGCATATGAAGATTCGTTGGTACATAACTCAACATTTTCGAAGCAAAAAAAACTTTGTTGTTTACACTTAAATGTTCAATAACTAATTGAGAATAAATGACAGATATGTACCCTTCAAAATGACATATAAGTTATTTGAACAAAAAACCGTGTTCGAAAGATACGCCATCTATTGTAAATCCCTAATTTTTTAGTCATGCACTCAATAAATCAAAGTGTGTGTGAGATATCATCGACATATTTTATTCATTAGAAGTTTTCTGAGAGATATGTATGACCAATTATAATCTTAATATATGTATATTATAGTGCTTAAATTGCGATTTTTGACCGTACTCTCCCCTAAAATAGCTTTATGTATTGTAGAAATACGTTTGTAAAATATTATAATTAAAGGACTTTTAGTCTTCATAGCTTAACAATTACCTATTTTCTAGAACAGGCGAGGATACAGAGGGGGATAAATGAAAATATAATTTTTAATTTTCCTTTTTTGCCTTTTTTATATCACTTAGAATGATTTTACTCGAACTGTGGCCGTCAATTTTTCATTACTATTGAAATACTGAACAAATGGCTGCAAATTAAAATATTGCATGAACTTTGTGACACCCTATATTATAATCTACTAGCTGACCTAGCAAAAGTAGCTTTGCCTTTAAGGTGGTTGAAGAGGAATCGTTGTTTTGCCTTTATATTTTTTGGTTTGTCACCTATAAAACAAAATTATGCACTATAAACGTAAGTTGGGTCTATAGTGCTTCACTACAATTAAAAGAATGAAAAGTCCTAGAATTTTTTTTATATGAAAATTTCAAGAATTTGTTTTGTTTTTGAGGTCTTATTTTAATAAATGTAATACATTTGGATATGCAACATTTATCGTTTTTCCATCTGAAGCATGAAAAAACAATGGATTTTGAATGCCAACTCCTGAACAGGCCACGTATAGCTGCCCAATTTCAATCCTCATACATCATAATATGGAAAATGGAGGGCATAAAAATCTAAATGCCATATCTGCGGAACCACTCGGCCGATTTCACATAAACCATCTGCAGACCATCAACAACATACGCTGAAATTTGAAATCGGTCGATGGTGATATCAAAGTGTACACTTCTTTTTATATATATATAGATGATAATATAATTACTAAGAAAATCAAGGTTTTTGGCGAAAACTCGGAGTTTTATTGAAAAATATGTTTTGACTTTTTATGGAAATATAAGGTATTTTATGAAATTACAAAGCATTTTGGTTGTTTTTGAAATATATTGCGAAAATTATTAGAAAATTATTTAGTGTAAAAGTATAACTCAATTATTATGGACCAATTTTGATGATTTTTGAATGCATGTTTCTGTTTGGTTTGGTTTCGGATAATTATTGTTGATACTATTAAACATAATGATAAACTTTTATATATGTAGTTACTCAGAGAAAACTGTTGGATCGTGAACGTATGATTCAAACTTCATAATGGAATTTCCAAATGCAGTGACCAATATTGGCTTCTTCCAATCATATATCATCAGCTAGAATAGAAAATGCATGTACAATTGTGAACCATTCTATTAGTTTTCTCTGTGTAGAGTAAACATTATTGTTGACCTTCAAAAGATCTCAAAAAATTTAAACAGATTATTTTTATCTTCAGCCAATTCGGGGGGAATTACACGGATTAAATAATACCGTAAAACAAGATTATAGTAAAAAAACAATAACTCTTGATACACAAAACTATTTTAAACTTATCGTAATCGTATGTGATGGCCAGCCAACCGGCAGAATCGACACCAATGCCAAATATCAATGGCACTCAGGTAATGCTCTGTAATTGGTAGGTTCAAAAGTCCTATCTATTATGAGCCACTGAAATCTGTGCAGCCATCACAGAGAACCTAAACAGAACGCAACTGATTCGATTGAAATGAGCAGTGGCAGAAAAACGCCCAGAATATGCGACCAGATATGAAACCGAATATTCCATCATGACAACGCTCGGCCACATGTAGCTGTACCTGTTAAAAACTATTTAGAAAGTGGTGATTGAGATGTTTTGCCACACCCGCGTTATAGTCCAAACCTTGACAGCCAGACTACTTTTTGTTTTGATCGATGCAGAATGCTCTCTCTGGGATACGTTTCACTTCTGAACAGAGTATCTGCAATTGGCTTGATTCTTTCATGGTCTTAAAAGATGAGCAGTTCTTTTGGCGAGGAATCCATATGTAGCTAGAAAGATGGGAAAAGGTCATGGCTAACAATGGTCAATACTTTGAATAAATTTGTATTGTACAAATGTTTTAAAATAAGAGTTACAAATTTGAAAAAATCCAGCATATTAGCAGTGGGTTAAATATTTAAAATTTGTCTTAGAGCCATTATTACAACTTGCCTTTAAGTTCGTAATAGTAAAAGGTAACTTTAAGTAATAGAAAAAGGTTGCTTTAAAGTTAACTTTTACAATTGCGAACATAAAAGCAAGCTGTAATAATGGCCCTTAAAGTCTTAAATAATTGGTCAATTCACAAGGTCTCTTATCAGTCATATTGTTATAATGTCCTAATATATCACGACTCGGCGGCTCGGCTTAACTGACTCTTTGGCATTCGGCGTTGGTCTCTGCTGGTTCGTTATGATAACACATTAAATATAGCATAGAAAATAGTATTATTTTAGAACATTTTTTGCTTGAAAAGCAATAAAACCCATTGTGAAATATTAGGACATTATGACAATACGACATGATAAGAGACCTTGTGAATTGACCAAATATGTAAGATTGCATAATTCTTTATATTTTTAAATTCATATTCAAAAACAGATTTTAATTATGCAGTTAAGAATCAAATTGTTGTCTTTGGAAGCTTTTAAACAAAATCGAATCGCATCAGCTAAACACCAATAAAAGCTAAGAAAATTAAATATTTCCTCAAATACATAAAACTATTGATTTCAATACCAAAAATAACAATAAAGACATCATTTGTTTAAGTACTTGTATCAATTTAAACATTTTGTAATAGGTACTTTAAAAATACATTTAAACACCCCAAAATGTGTTTTACCTTAATTAAAGTGACTGTTCGGCATCATTACCTAAGCACACATGCAAATAAAAAGATAATAATCTGAAATATTTCAAATCTCACCCCAAAATTTGTATCTATAGCTTTAAAACTTAAAAACAATACAACAAGACATTTGCTTTCCCTTAAAGCATTAGCCATGAATAAACGTTTCGTTAGCCTTTTGATGTTGGCCTGTTGGCTTAGTGTGGCCTACAGTGAACCCAGCTATGAGGACTCAGCCTCTCCAGTCAACAGTCCCAATGGCGGACATCAAGCCAACTCATTGTTCAATACAAATGCAGACAGCAATATGGATGGCGATGGTGTGGATGGAATGGTAATTGGTGGTTTAGGAAGTAAAGACAACTATGACAAGAGAGTTGAACGTTATGCCTTTGGTTTGGGCAGGAGAGCCTATACTTATACAAATGGCGGTAATGGTATTAAACGATTGCCTGTCTATAATTTCGGTTTGGGTAAACGGGCCAGACCTTATTCCTTTGGCTTGGGTAAACGCTCAGACTATGAGGACTCGGATGCTCAAGTTGCTGAAGATATAGATCGGGCTTACAATGCTGCTTTTATGATGGGTAAATGAGATTATATATAACTAAGTAGCAAATTCATAATAATTAATGATTTTTGTTTCATTTTTAGATGAAAAACGCAATCGCCCCTATAGTTTCGGTTTGGGTAAACGCGATCCCTTGAATGAAGAACGTCGGGCAAATCGTTATGGCTTTGGTTTAGGACGTCGTTAAATTATTGTGTAAAACTGCAATCCACCTAACTATTCTCTGTTAAACAACCTTAATCAATTGTACATTTTTTTTTTGACATTTCATTCCCTTAAAACTGATTGAAGTGAAAATCATTTTCAATCTTTTCAAAAGTAATTTCCGAAATTTTGTGTGTGTTAGTTCAAAAAAAAATGCATAAACAAATTCAATATCCAGCCAAAATTCCTTTAATTAGTTTTAATAGAATCGAAATGCTCTAAAAGAAAACTTTAATATAAAAATTTGGAAAATGAAAAATATTTAAATAAAAATTGTTTTATTTGAAGGGATAGTATTATTTATTGAATGATTGTGTAATAATGCAAACACACAAATTATAAATATAAACATTTAAAATTAATTAAGTTTTAAATCATATTTATTATTATTAAAAACAAATGTATTTATTTAATTTATGTGTAGTTTTTAGTATGAGTGCCATTTCCAAATAAAGAAAACTTGAAAAATTTAAAAAAAAAATTGCATTACAGAATTGTTTAAAAGAAAAAACAACTAAAACATTATGTTAAAACAACAATTAGTTTTAAGCTTAATTAATCAATATTCAAAATCAATTAAAACGGAAAATCTAACAATTTCCTTTCCATGCAATTAAAAGAAATTAAATAGTCAAATTTTAAATGTTTTCATCAGTGTCATCCATTAAAAATTACATGGTTTTTTTGTGGATTATTAAAAAATTAACTTATTAATCAATTATAAAAGACATCATTGCATTCGTTGTTATGTTTGCAAAAACATATTCAAAAATAATTATAAAATTAACTAATACATTAAATAATAATAATAAACAAATTATTAAGAATTTATTAACAAACAAAACCACATATTAATTGTCATAAATAAACAAACAAATAACTTTGTAAATAACGTTTAACATTCATGTATAATGATATCAAACAAACAAAAACAAAATAATTTAAAATAAACTATACATATATACGTATAAATACTAATATTAATTTATTAAAAAAAAAAAAAACAAAAGTAAACAGCAAGAACAAAATAAATAAATAAATATATTTAAACAAAACGTAATACATACATATGTAAAATGTCAGTGTCTACCCCGCACTTAAATTTGTCTTATTCATAATGTGGCCAGATATGCTTTTTATACCGGAATTTATATTGCGAGATAAAAAATTAGATAGAATGTAGCCGAAAGCGCCCTCTAGAGCTGAGTAGTTGTTTAGGTAGTTTAGTCAGGTTTAATATATTTGGTGTGTGTCTTTGCTATATCAATAAACTGAAAAATTACAGTGAACCCCAAACTGTAAATAAAATTTAATAGACCTACCGAATTCTATTATTACTTAAACATGAATTCTTGACGGAAATCGGATTTTTAACTACATGCATACAAGTTATATTAATTTTATTAAAGGGGGAAAACATATTTTCTCATTTTTATAATATTTTAGGACTGAGATCGTTTTAGTGCCAAGAAGCTGCTAGACTGTTTGCGGCAGTTATCAATTAAGAATCGAGCGAAATATTGCTTTTATTTAGAAATGAGAAATACGATATATTTTATTAAAAACTAATGTTCAGATCAGGAATGGAAATTGAAATTTTTCTGGTATAAAACAATTATTTATAATCTATTTTGATGCAGTCCATACTGTTACGTTTTATCCTTTTTAAAACGTTGGTTTATTTCCTTTAAATAAACCGGATACTTTTGATTGCAAATAAAAAGCAGTTTAGTAGTTAAATATTTGTAACAACTCTTTATTTATTTAAAATGTACAACAACAACAGTTCAAATAGTCACTCAGTATCTATTTACACATTTATCAAATCGCAGAAATGCACACACACTTTATAATGTACAAAAACAGTTGATGTTAACTCTAACAGCGCTTATGATAAACTCACTACCCAGCAGTTAAACAAGTAGTCAATGTATCTCTTATAGACAGTAATCGTCACAAATGTCTTATCACTTTGCTGACTCCAATTTATATATTTTGGTAATTTTACACGTATGTGACCCTTGTAGTGCACAGAGAAGACAATTGCTTACTTTACACATCCCAGATAATCTAGCATGATGACAATTGCCACTTAAGTGACTCTAAGTAGTCGCTTTCAACGTTTTGTGAGTAATTCATTCAAACTGGTTTTATACAAATTGTGTTGATATAATTCTCATACAGTTAATTTTTATTTTTGCTTAAGTATACTGATATCCCATGTAACATAGCATGAAGTCAATACTCACTTTAGTGTCTCTTAGTAATCTATAGTGAAGTCACTATAAAAGTTTATTTTGTACTGCTCTTTAGGAAGTAGTTATTATACCCACCAGAAGCAATACACTGGAGAGTTGTTTACAAGCAGCCGTTTATTAGACTGCCTTTGATGTCATTTTAGCTGACTATTTGAGGTCAATTAGCGCCCGTGCATGTTAAAATAGCTAGTTACGTAGCTGATCAAGTTACCAGTAAGGTAAACGACACTATTTTGGAACAGCTATTAGACAGGATCTTTGTATTCAAAAAGGGTCAATTGAACCCCTGCTTAGGACATGCACTGCTGGGTAACGACTGCAACCTCTGCCACTTTCAATGTTAGCAGTTTAAACATTTAGTGTTGCTATACTTACAAACAATGCTAATAACCGCATGCTATCGACATTGTTGATAAGTAGAGCTTCTACTGATGGACGTGTTTATAAACATGATGAATGCTGCAGGCAGTCGTTACAGACCGTTAAATTCAAATCGCTATTGCAAATTCGTAACAATACTTAAGTTTTTCTCCATCTCTTCGTTTTAGGGACATAACGGCATCTTCAAATATGTGGTTTTGAAACTAATTTTAAAAAGGTTTTACCTTTTAAACAGTAAAGGATTTGTAAAAATAAGTTGGAAAATGGTTGAGTTACGATAGTTTAAAATCTGGATGCTCGCCAAATAAAGCAAAAATACTAACAGCTATGTTTTTAAAAAACTAAAGAACATATTGCAAATTTTCAATAGAGGCAATAAACTGTTTGTTTAATAAATTACAATGAAAGTTAAAGAGGGATGCAACGGAACACAGTGCACTCGGGTAACGTGAACACCGTCTAACGCGCACACAGCCTAACGTGAACAAGCTTTTGTTTACATTAAGTACTCTGTAACGTGAACAAACTCAGAGAGCTCTATAGCGTGAACAGTTTTTTTCACTGCATTTGTTTTCTAAGCAGGTAGACAACACTGAAATACATACATTAAATTCGATTTTTAAAGTTTAGGGAATCCCCTTGTTTTAAAAATGTGCTTATATCCTCTAAATTAATATTTTTTGTAAAGCAACGTATGAGTAATTTTATTTCAATGTACATTTTCTAGTGATCTTGCTTTGTAATGTATTTGAATCAATAATTTTTGTTTTTTATTCTAATAAAGAAAATAATAATAAAGGAATTTCACGTTTGAGCGTGTAAAACACAGGTTTATATTGTAAAATTGTATATCTTTTCGATGAAATTCGACAATCGCTAACGTGAACAATTTCACTAACATGAACT
The DNA here is from genome assembly GCA_942486065.2 of Calliphora vomitoria. Taxonomy (NCBI): domain Eukaryota; kingdom Metazoa; phylum Arthropoda; class Insecta; order Diptera; family Calliphoridae; genus Calliphora; species Calliphora vomitoria. The sequence goes on from OW818029.2 coordinate 18,997,206, forward strand.
CCCTTGGTTTTAATTAGTTCACGTTACCGCGAGTGCACTGTATATATTAATAATTATTATAAATAGGGAAGTCGATATAACCATGTCCGTCTGTATGTTAAAATCAGTCCGTAGCCCCAAAATAACATACATGCATGACTCATACATCAATATATCGGGAATTCTTCCGACATTTTTAAAATCGAGAAAATGGGCCCACAAATGGGTGAGATATAAGGAAAAAACCGGGACAACATCGATTTTTGGCCTATTTTTTATCTATATCTGGATTACTAAGTCATTAATAAAGACAATATGGATATTTAATGATAGATATTTCAAAGTCCAACGTACATTGTTATGTAAGGCTAAATTGGACCTACAATGGGTAAAAATCGGGAAAAATATATATTTAACCCAATTTTTTTTCACCAAAAAAATTTTTTTGTCATAAATACTTTTTCACTAATAAAATAATAAAAAAATTCACAAATTTGGATAAACTTTTAAGAAATTAAAAAACTATTTCGAAAAAAAAAAATTTGAAAACTTTTTTTTTCAAAATTTTATTTTAAATTATAATTTGGTGAAGGATATATAAGATCCTGCACAGCCGAATATAGATAACTTAATTGTTTAATCTAGTTTTATTTACTTATATGTTTTGGGAAGCTACTAAAGAATTATTTCTCACAAAAATAAGAAAAACTTATTTTACTGCCTCATGATCTAATACTTTTTTTGAAATCTAAAAGACCGTAACACAACCAGTTGCCAACCAATTCTCAAAAAGTCTGCTCTGATTGAAAGAAAAAAACTTGTTGTATCGTTATTTCCCTACATTTGTTAATAAAAAAAAGTACTAATCGAAGTGAACAAGAAAAACTAGTATTTCTGCTAGACTAGAACCCCTGCATATTTTTGGTGTAGCATAGTGTAATTTTCAAATAGTAATTTTTTTTAGTAATATTTGTTTAGAATAGGGAAATTAAATGTTGAGTTCTTAAAGGAATTATTAGGATGCTTAACATAGAAACTTCTAACGATATTCTTATTTAGACAAAATAATGACAATTCTGATTTCAAAATGTTCTATTTTGAAACGGAACTTAATAAGATCTTCTAAATATTTTAACAAAAGCAGATACATTATTGTATTATTTGAAACATTTTACTGCCAGGAAATGAACAAAATAGTTTCATTTCCGGAACGGAAAAAGTCCTCGAAATTAGAAACCCTAGCTCAGGTACTTCGTTTCAATATTGAGAAATTAAAATAAAAAGAAATTAAAGAACATTAATAGAACATGAATGGACACGCTTATATCAAACTGCAAACAGTTCTGAGTCTATGATAATGTTGTATATAAAATACTGAAAATAGATTTAAATATCAGATTTAAAAATAGCTTTTTTTATATATGAAATAGTATCAAAAAATCGTAACTTTTTTGATACTATTTTCCATTCCTGGTTCAGCTCTATTTTTTCGAGAACTTATCTAATAATGCCAACTTGTTAAATATATTTGATGAATGCTTGCGATCAGTCAATATGCCAATACCATATACGTTTTTAACCAATATAAATCAAGGGCCAAATTCTAGCAATTAATTCCAAGACAGCAATGACTATTGGATATAGCTACCTTAGCTGTGATTACATTCTATACCATATTATTTTAGAATTTGACCTTTTTTCAACAATTTTTGCTTATTATTTATTATTCAATATTTTGAAAAAAGTTATTGTTTTCAATTTCAAAAAGGCAGAATTTTGCCCGAAAACTTCTTTATGAATTTTGTATATTCATTTCATTCTAAAATACTGAGTACCACTTCCACAAAAATCGAAAATTGAGATTTGTTTTCATTTATTGACTATTTGAAAGTTACTTTAACACAGAAAATTCAGAAATTATTTCTAACAGACTATTTCTATACTCTACACCACCACAGCGGAGAGGGTATATTGCGTTAGAGCTGATTAGTCCAAGACCATCCTTAAAGTATACCGATCGACTCAGAATCAATTTCGATTTACCACAAAGTAGAAGCGCAATTTTAAAGATATATCGATGAAGTTTACTACATACATTTTTTCTGCTTAAGTAAGAAGCTTATTAAAACTGGTTGAAATTGGTCTATTATTTTGACTAGTCCCCTTGGAAATGTCCTGCCGAAATAGGACGTTTTTTAAAAAAAAGTGTCTGATTTTTATAGGTATCCACACAAACTCTCTTATTGACTCCAAATAAAATTTAACAAAAATAAGCTTCGTATGAAAAACAACTCACGTGACCAAATTATATGGTGATCGGTTCATAATTGGCGATTGCTCCATATAAGACCCGAAAATAAATCATGAGAAAAAATTATTGACATTTAAAAGAAAAATGTTTTGCTCATATAATCAGTGTAGGGTATTATATGGTAATGCTTGACCGACTATGCTTTCTAACTTGTTAGTTTTATCCATTTATTTGACAAGCTTTGACTTTTACTAAATATAAAATAAACATTAACATATTACAACTCTTTTTTAATATGTACAATATAAATATTTGTCCAATTCACAACGTAGTTGTATGTTGTATGATACAACTATTGTGGTTGTGAACACAAATTTCGCAAAGTCGTAAGTTTACCTTTTCAAGCCTTGAAAAAGCCAAAAGAAGAAGATCAACACAAAACATTCCAAAGTCTATTAATATGTAAAATTAATAGTGCAAGCGAACAATAGTAGACTAATGTCTGCAATGTGTAAAAATGCATACAATTGACAAATATTTAAAAAAAATTGTTGTTTTCATAAATTAAATAAATCAACTGATTTCAGTATCACCGTTCGGTTGTTATTTTACACTAAAATGAGCTACTTCTTTTGTATATGTATAAATATGAACTTTTGGTAACACTTAAACTTTCATACAACATTCGAAAAACATAAGCAGCTGTTCTAGGAGACAGTCTCCAACTAGTGATTTTACCCATCATTTAGGGTGAGAACTAGTTACTTCAATAGCTACGTGACTAGTTATTTAAACACGTGCATGTCCTAAGCAGGGGGTCAATTGAAACTTTTTGATTACAATGAGACTTCTGATAGCTGGTCCAAAATAGTCAACGCATTGGATTCACATACTGGTTACGTAGCGTCAATTACGAATTATCACACATCACGTTTAAATTGACTACAGATTACTTAGAGACATTTAAGTGACAATTGTCTTCACGCTAGATTACCTGGGATGTATAAAGTAACCAATTGTCTGATCTCTGTGCTACAAAGAGCACATACGTGTCAAATGACCCAAAATATGTATTGGAGTCAGCCAAGTGATAAGACTATTTGCTTAACTGCTGGGATATGAACACCTACAGTGTTGTAAAAAATATTTATATATTTGTAAATTCAAACGACTTATAACTCATACGACTGTACAACATCAGTTGTGAATTGAACAATTGTTTTTATTGCTTTCCCAAGTTATTGCCCAAAAATAAAGCACCATTAGCTTAACTTTTTTTATTTAATTTTATTTAAATTATAACTAGGTTTTTATTAAACAATATCTACATACAAAATACAATAATAAAAAACTATTATCTTACCAAGCAGAAAGCTTACAAAAAAAATTAAATAAATATTTACAATACAATGCAAATAATACACAGACAATAAAATAAAATAATAAAATAAAATATTCAACAACTATCTAAGCATTTAATATCAATTAGAGAACAAAAACAAACAAACAAAATATTTATGTACTTGCACTCAAACTCTCTAACTAACCCCCCTTCCCTGCCTCCACACAAACTTATTTTACATACTAAAAAACCTGCATTCGTATAAATTAAACATAAAATAAAATAATACAAAAATTCAACTTAATTTAAACGTAAACGTTGACTGACTGTTCGATATGGAGTAAAACCTTTAATACTACTACTACTACCACTGTCTCGGTAGTGGTCATCATTATCCTCTTCGGAACTTTGGGACTCTGAGGAATAGTAGACGGATTTCATGTAGCCGGGAAATGGTGTAACCGACATAAACTCATCACCATTATCATCCTCAGGAGGCTCAACGGCCACAAAGGAGATGGCAAAACCTTTAAGTGAAGTACTTTCATCCGATTGAAATCGTATGAGAATGGTGTCGGAATAGGAGATAATGACTGGGGGTTTCTGAAAAGATATAAAATAAAAATGTGTCTTAATAAAATTTCTTTATGAAAATTTTTGGAAAAATTAAAAACACTTACCCTATTTCCACAATATTTGCCATGATTGGTGTTACGCTGAAAACTTTGCTCCTCCGAGATTTCCAAATAATCATAATCACATCTTTCCGAATACTCAATTTCAAAGTGTAGAAATTTTATTTTAACACTACTCTCCGGATCCGATTGTATGCGCCAATTACAATACATATTACGTTTGTAGGGCCTTGAACCATAACGAGGATGAGAATAGAATATTTGAGAGTGATTTGTGGCTCTTAAATAGCCACCACATTCTGAAATAAAATAAATAAAAATTAGATTTTTTAGGGTTTAAAAAATTTTATTTGTAAACACTTACCAGTGGAATATGTAGCAAAGAAACCCTTACGCTGCAATCCAGCATCTGTTTTCAGCACCATAAACATATCATGGGAAGAGGCCACCACTGCATAGGGTTCCCTACCCCCACAGTAAATACCTAAAGTAGAGCTATTCTCCGATTTACCATCATGTATGGCCACAAAATCATATATACATTCTTGATGATTTTCCAATTGAAATTCATGGAATGTTAATTGAACCCGGTGACCCAAGACGGTGCGGAAATGCCAATAGCAGTAAATGTTGCGGGGATAATCTTCTGGATATCTGGGACTGGAAATAACACCATAGGGATTGGTTATTTCAAATTTACACTTGGTTTCGGTGCAGTTGTGGCGATTTTCGTGTAGGGTGTAACCATTGCGACAACTGCATGTATAGGAGCCGAAAGAGTTGCGACAGTGATGCTGACAGCCACCATTGTTAATACTGCATTCGTCGGTATCTGAAAGGAAATTGAAAATGGGGGATTATTAGTATTTTAGTAAATAAAATCAGCTACAAATTAAGCATAACATTATTAATATTTTAAGTTTTCATAATATAATCTATTAAGGCCCACTATTACAACTTGCCTTTAAGTTCGTAATAGTAAAAGGTAACTTAAAGTTGGCTTTAATGTTAACTTTTACTATTGCGAACATAAAGGCAAGTTGTAATAATGCCCCTAAGGGTCTTATTTAAACTGTTTCAAGATTTTTGTGTTATAAATCAATTTAAGCTATGTTTTGTTAATCATTAAACAGAATTCAAGTCCAATATCTTTATATTACAAATTAAACTCAATAAAAATGCATAATAGTATCAAAACTTACCTATCTGAAACTTTGCTGAAAATCCTGTATGCTGTACTGATTTATCCGAAAAGAATTCCAGTCTCAAAATACTTTGTTCCGAGTTAATCAAGGGGGGAATTTCATGGCCACAATAAACACCAATTTTCTTTAGTCTATTGTCTCTTAGCTTTGAATACACCACCAAATAATCATAATTACACTCGGTATACTGGAACTTAGTGCCCTCCAAATCAAAAGCAGTGAAATTCAAAAATACAGCATGATTGGCGGGAGCCATTATTTCCCAAATGCACTCTTTGGAAATGGGATAAACATCTGGCCAAGAGGGCGAATTTACCACACCACTGCCCACACTAGCATCAATGATGCCACCACAAGCATCTGTAAAGGAAAAAAAAATAACATAAAAATAAAAATAAAATACATAAATCCCTGTTATCGCTATACAATATAAACATTTGAATATTACATACCTTCACATGTCCTGCCATTTGGCTGCAATTCATAGCCGGCAAAACAGCCACACTGATAGCTCCCCAAAGTATTTACACATTCATGTTCGCAGCCATGATTGGCAAATTTGCATTCATCGACTTCCTGCATGAATACCGCCGAAAAGCCAACTTTTTGCACAGAGCCATCCGAAACAAATTTCAAATACATTTGATTACTATTGGTTCTGTTTTGTAAAGAGATATAAAAGAAACATAAAGCATTTCAATTTTGTTAGCATAAATATAATTAATTAAATGAATTCAATTTAATTCTTGTTTTTTTCATAGACTTACTTTATATTTGGTGGCAATTTGTAGCCACAAAATATTCCTATTAATTTCGATTCTGCACTATTGCCATCACGTATCTCCACATAATCGTAAATGCAATTGTCATGATTTTCCAATTCAAACGACTGGAACTTTAAGGCCACCTGATGATTGTCGGGCACGGTTATGCGCCAAACACACTCCTTGTCGGGGAAATACTCTAAAGGATAGTTGGGGGAGTCAATGCGACGATCCTCGGTTAAGAAAATATCACCACCACAGACCACTGTAGGAGAAAAATATTAAAGTTTGTTATTAATTATTTCAGAAAAGATATTTGTTAAATTGATTTAAGGTTTTTATAAAGTTATTTAATTTAAAAAAAAAATTTTTGATGATTTAACAGCTACATAAAGAAGTTCCCAAAATTAGATCTTATTTGACTCAATTACTTATGGACTCAATTCTTATTTTAAATGTCATAATCTTTGAAAACTTTAAATATAATCAAAACATCTTAAGTTATTTTGATATGTTATGACTTTATGAGAAGAAATAAATTCGATTTTCCATCAAATAATGCTAAGAAATTGTCTTATAACTCCACGAGACTTTTGGTTCCGATTTGACTTTGTTAGACTTGTTTGTAGGCTGCCGTTAAAGATAGATACTTTGTGGATAATCAATAAATATTCCAGGGGGACAATTATCGTTCTGTGAAACGGTGAAATGAAAATTTGTTTCATATTTTCATAGAGTTTCTGATTCTCGTTTAGTGAAAAAATGATAAATAAATTCAAATGTTTTCATATGAAAGGAACAAGTGAAATGAAACAGCAGTTAAAAAAAACTCGTTTGCGGCTTAGCGCCGGTTTAAAACTGCTAAGCTTCGACATCTGCATTTGACTTTTACATTTTATTAACATAGATACAGAAGTTTCACGGCTACAATGGAATGAAACACATTCTCATTAAAAGAACGGGAATAGAGTTGTACCGAATTGAACTAAAACGTTCTTTTTTAGTGATTCAGTTAAAAGGTTGTACAACGCCAACAAAACAATTACTTTCACAGAACCACAATCGACACCCAGATCTTTAAGGCCAAGATCGTCAGAGTCATTCGTGAGATAGAGAAAAAACTTGACTACTAGAGACTTGACTCTTCGGAGATGCGATTTTATCCCTATATTATGTAGATAACAAAGGAATTAACCATGCGAAGATTGTCTGAGCCATTCGTGAGATAGAGAATAAATTCATCAAAATGATCTAGAAAATAATGGCTTGACTTTGCGTTCTAAACCGTAAGCATTCTTGACAGCTACATGAAATAAATAATCTTCCATAAATAATGTTAACATTTGCCATAATATACCAAAAGAAATAGAGGTGTTATCCTTATACTTCACTTTTAAGAAGCTCAGAAATTAATCTGACTGAACTCATTGTTGCTGGAGAAGTAGCAACCATAATCAAAATATTATTGTATAGTTTTAGGAGCTTATTTCAACATAAATTAAAGCATATTTACGGCCATACTTGAAACATTAATTCCATTTTAAAACTAATTTCAGGCATCTAAAATTGTACTCCAGCTTATGGGAATTTAGAACAAATCACAATTTCGACATTAAACAGGTTGAATTTGGAAGGCTCTAGGAAGCACTCTTTACAACTTTTTTGTGTTACAATAATCCCCGTAAAAGTACGATTCGGAAAACAAACAAAACTTCTAAAATTGGGAATCCATTTTTTGGTATTAGAACACTTTGCCTAAATTTTGATATAAAAATGTTCAAAATGTTAAGAGTTTTATATTTTGGAACTATTTCTGTAGAGATACCTTTCATAAAAATATAAAAACATTATAAATTCTTTAAGAAACTTATTTTGTAAGAAAGAAATTGTGAAGACGGCTGAAAAAAATAAGATTTTTTTTTCAAATTTCAAATAAATATATGGTTAATTCAGAAGGTCTCCTATCATGTCATATTGTCATAATGTCCTAATATTTCACAATGATTTAAAAATGTTGTTATTGCCTTAAAAGCAAAAAATATCCTAAAATAATACTACTCTGTGTGATATGTTTATTGTGCTGTCGTAGCCAACCAGCAGAGACCTGCGACGAACGCCTAAGAGTCAGTTAAGCCGAGCCGCCGAGTCCTGAAATATTAGGACATTATGACATGATAGAACCTTGTGAATCGACCATATATTTAAAATAGATGAAGATAGTGCTTTGAAACTTTGATAAAAAAATAATGTTAACGCTATCGGTGATAAAATGTGTATGATATTTTGAAACAATTTTGAATTTTGAGCTACTTCTAATATCAATCGGAACAGCTAATTAGAAATCACAGATTTATTGCTTAAATATTTGGATTCTTATTAAAGTAATAATTATTCCTTAATACTATAACAATTGAAAAATAGAAATAACCCTCCAATAGTAATTATATTTCAGACAAAGCTCTACTAAAATGTCCACAAAAAATGATTAATTGTATTATATATGAAAAGTTTTAGTAAACTAAAATTTGGCTTTTATTATATTTGTTATTTATATTTAAAAAAAGTATATTTTTAAAATTGTTTATTATATCCCCTAAACACTTTTTATACCCCATTAAAAATGTCCAACTAACTTTGTTAAACAATAATAAAGTTTTGGTGTTGTATACACACAGTATATAAATATAAATCAACAATTATTTCATTTTTGTTTAATAGTCCATAACTAATTTCCACCAAATAAAAGTTTTTGCCAAAGCAAGCCACTTTTGTTTTTTTGGGAACACAGCATCTACTATATGCATAATTCATGGGAAACGGAAATTTCCCCAACCAATACACATATTATAAACAAAACAGGATTTATAAATTTGTAACATACATCCAGATAAAGTACAGAAATGTCATATATAAATAACAAAAGTACATACGCACTCAGTTTTAGTAGATTTTTAAGGAAGGGCCATAAATGCCACCTGTTTCTTGTTCAACAACACAACTGTTTGTTATTTTTATAACTGATTCATTGTAAATTGTTTTAAAGTACAATAGATTTTTATCAAGTTTTTGTATTTAATAATAAAGTCTAGTCATTTGAAAATAGTTCAAATAAAAACTTACCCTCAAAATCAGCCATAAAACCGCGGAAACCTTTAATACTACGCCGATTAACATAACTAATCAGCATACGACTGGAGTCACTTTTTATGGTTACAGATGTGTGATTCCCACACAATCGTTGTATAACGGGTGATTTATGCCAATATCCATCACGTATTTCGATATAATCTTCGCTGCAGTCGGGGGAGAGAAAGAGGTTCTGAAATATAAAAGTTTAAATTGTAAATAAAATGTTTAATTTTTTTTTGTTAATATGAAGTAAATTTTTAATTAATTTAATGGCCTCATTTTATAAAACGAAGCATAATATGAAGAATACTGGGAAAGAAGTTTGAAACTTTTTTCCATACAAAATTTCTTTAACGTTTGTCGTTTCGTTTTACAAAATTAGACTCTTACTCTCAATAGTCCTATTATAAAAATTAACTAGAAAATCTGAATTATATTAAAAATTCTGTAATTATGTGGTTTGTTTATCAATGTTAGAGTGCAAGAGTGCTAAATATCCTTAAAATGAACTAGAGAACCTCAATTATAAATATATTGATTTTAGTCACTATTTAGAAATGTGTGCATTCTACTATTTAGCTTATGACGTTTTATTTTCTGGCATAAATGATCCATTATTCTGCCTTTAATAGTTTTTTGTGTTCTTTTCTGAATAAAATGTAGTTTGACAAGAGTTGCCCTAAAACCCCTAAAACCCCTAAAATATGCTACATATTTCACCCTCAATTTTATCAAAGGGATAGGCTCCACTTTTTAAACAGCTTTGTGTTAATGAAATTTTTAATTAAAAGTAATTAAAGGGATGCAAAAAGTATTGTTTTAGAATATTTAGAAGCTATATAAAAGTATATTGCTTAAGTGGTAATGGATTTTGTTCTATTGTGATCGTTAAAAATGTAACTCATTATGAAATGGTACAAAATATTTTGGTAGAAAAATTTTGTGTCAGAAAACTCTATTAGAGTGGAAATGATCTCAGTCATTTGTACAAATTTTACACACAATCAACTATTTGTTTAAAGTTTTTGGGACTTATTTGGAAACTTTTCTCATTGTAAAATCTACAGAATTCAATAGAAGAGTTGCTGACTTATGGGTTCCTTTCTGAGACTTTCTAATAGTTATTTAGTATTTTTAGCGGACTTTAAAAATGATCTTTTAAAGTTGTTTTTATTAGAATATCAAATGACAAGGTTTAAATTGATATCCAATACAGAGATTTTCTAATAAACTTTAAAATTATGTGATATTTACTACTACAGTGTACTCTCTCTTTGCGGACACCTCTCTAAAGCGGACACGTCCCATAAACGGACACTTTTTGTAGTCCCAAAAACATTCTTTGGGATTATTTAATACTCTCATAAGCGGACACCCCTTATAAGCGGACAAATTTGTCAGTCCTTTAGGTATCCGCTTATGAGAGAGTACACTGTAATTAATAACACAAATTCGTTCCGTTTATTATTGTTATATATTGACAACTTCTAATTAAGTATAGTTTAGAAAATATAGACTTAGCTCATTTGCATGCAAAATCAAAACATTCTCAAATACGTTTATATTTATATTAGTTAGAGAAGTACTAAAAACTGCTAAAATTATTATATGCAAAAAAATTACCCGTTTAAATTACAAATATTGAAATTTCCAAAGAATTCACAAAATATAAATTAAGTTTTAGAATATTAGCACTTAAAAAAAGGGTCTATACTGCAATACTTTATAAAATCTGCTGCCTAACTAAAAGTTTAGGATATTTTTAAGTTTAGTACCTAAAAAGTACTTTTTAAATAGAATTTAAATTAAGGTGTAAAATAATATTTAAAGTTGCAAAAGGTGACAGGGCTAAGAAAATCCTACTTTTGTACATTTTTATTTAATTTAGTAAAAGAGATTTTTTTACAACAAATTGAAGTGAGAACAAAGGTACTTTTTCGTTAATATATACAGTGTACTCTCTCATAAGCCGACACCTAAGGGACTGACAAATTTGTCCGCTTATAAGAGGTGTCCGCTTATGAGAGTTTTAAATAATCCCAAAGAATGTTTTTGGGACTGAAAAAAGTGTCCGTTTATGGGACGTGTCCGCTTTAGAGAGGTGTCCGCAAAGGGAGAGTACACTGTATTTTAGTTCTTGAGTTGTTCTACTCTTAACTTGAATGGAATTTTATTTAAAAATGGTAGTAAAAGTACTTTTCTCTAAGCAGCCTATTCTATATTAAATGATATTAGTAACGTATAACCATTGTTGGGGTTTTTCAATTGAAAGTGTTTACAAAATTATGCATTTTGCACTCCCTCTTATTTATGTTTTTTAAAAGTACTTTTATAAAGTAACTATAGATTAAATTAAGTGATATACTCATTTGTTGTGGAAGCTCTGTTGTTCTAAATTCAATATAGGTCTACAAAGTCAAGATATCATGTCATATTGTCATAATATCCTAATATTTTACAATGGTTTTAATATGTTGTTATTGCATTTCAAGTAAATATCCTAAAACAATACTACTCTGTATGTTATGTTTATTGTGTTATCGTAACCAACCAGCAGAGACTTGCGACGAACGCCTAAGAGTCGGTTAAGCCGAGCCGCCGAGTTATGAAATATTACGACAATATGACATGATAAGAGACCTTGTGAATTGACCAATTGCTATATTTTTAAATTAAGTGTTAATTAAAACGTACTTTGTATTGGTCTATCAGTTTTATATATGAATATTGGATTATTAAACATGTATTTCAATTTATAATGTTTATACTTTTTCTCCCAGTTATTCAAATTTTTCTAAAAGTAATTTTTAACAGTAAGCGAGCATTACTATTTCATAGTTCTATCAGGATATGCTTTAATTTTCTTTGTACAAAATATTATAATTGGTCAATTCACAAGGTCTCTTATCATGTCGTATTCTCATAATGTCCTAATATTTCACAATGGTTTTTATTGCATTTCATGCAAAAAATGTTCTAAATTAATACTACTTTCTATGCTATGTTTATTGTGTTATCGTAACGAACCAGCAGAGACCAACGCCGAATGCCGAAGAGTCGGTTAAGCCGAGCCGCTGAGTCGTGATATATTAGGACATTATGACAATATGACTGATAAGAGATCTTGTGAATTGACCAAATATTATTTTATTTTGAATTTGAAAAGATGAATAGATGGTGTTAACAGCTTTATATTGTACTATGCGAACCTAAAGAGAGCTGGAGACAGCCGTGCCAAACAATGGACATGTGTCTATAAATCTTGATTTTAACACTCTATTCTTCAATTGCAATTAAATTTTTTATTAAATTTTGATAAATTCGAATAAATTAAAATAAAAATGATCCCTATTTTGTACCATAAATCTTGAAAATATTGGTATGTAAAGAGTTGGAATGTCTTATTTTCATTTCCATGATGTTTTATTTTTGTGAATTGTCCTCCGAATTCAGAATGATGTTGGACAAATATTAATAAACTTTAAAACAAGCTGTTGTCTAAAGTTTAGAGTCTATTATCTAAATCAATGACTAATAAAGTAATATACAGAATTTTTGATTTACTTACCACTTGATGCAGCTGCAATATAATCCTCTCACCATTTGTGGCCGTTATGCGCCACTCACACGCTTCCAAAGACTTATCAAAATCCGTATTGAAATCATAATCACCACCACTGCCACTACCCTCCACCTCGTCACTTAAATCATTGCCACTCACCCCTTTATAACTATAATGGGGAGCTATAATTTGACCGGCATTCTGTTGAAATGTGCGGCCACAGGTGGCACATTTATACAGTAAATTCGCCTGGGCTATATCACCCTTACTCAGCTTAATGCGCTGGCCAATTTCAATTTTTTCATGCTCTCTTACCCCCAACGGCTGTATAGTATCCAGATAAACACTTTTGGAAAAAGTGTTACGGGCATAGTGCATTATGGAGTTGTAGTCATAGGGTAAACCCAAAGAATCCACATCTTCGGGTGATAAAACATCAAAATTATATTCCTGACCCTTCATGATATTGGCTTTGTTAATGATAATATGTTGATCACGATCGGTGCGCGTATGTTCATGCCAAAAGCCCACCACATGGCCCAGCTCATGCACCACAATGCCAAATTTTTCACAATTACGACCTATGGAAATAGCTTGACGGCCATTGCCACGTTTGCCCACAAAGGAACAGCAACTATTTAATTAAATAAAGAATAGATTAAATATTTTCTAGTGTGAATGGTAATAATGATCTTTTACTTACCCACAATTTTTTATGGTAAAATATATATAATTTGGATGCACTTTCGGATCTCTTTCCACAAATTTTATACACGTAAAATTCTCCCAATGTTTCATGGCCTGTTTGAAGAGAGCCTTGTGTGCTCCACTAAAAATATGATCGATTTCATAGGGTATTACACCATAATCCCAGATACGTTCTTTTTTAGCGGTTACAGCACGTTTTGGACGATTAAAGGCATCATTATCAGTGCTGTCATCCAAGATTAAATCATTGTGCTGCATTAGTATAGGAGGACTAGATGTGAAAAAAATAAAGACAAAGAAAGTGGTGTTTTAATTTTAATTTTAATTACAAATTTATTTAAATATTCAATTTATTTGGTTTTACAGAGATCAATTTAATTCTTAATTTACAGTTTTTTTATATTAAAATTAAAACTTATTTATATTTTTAACATTTTGAAAAAAGTGCCAGAAAATTGGTGCTTCGGTTAATTTTTCTCTTGGTCTAGTTTTTAGTCATCTTATCACGAAACATTGAGTCTAATTGAGTCTATTATTTACTTCCCAGACCTAAAATTGCAGTCAGTTATTAAATATATAAAAATGTTAAGGTGTTTTCTATTGATTAATTAAATTTTCATGAATATTCTTTACTTATAATTGTATTGTAAAGTTTTTGATGTTTTTTAATCTAAAATTATAGAATTGAAAATTTATTTTCTGAAATTGTGAGCGTCCTTATTAAATGTTATTTTGTAATTGGCCTTTATTTTTTACGAGTTTAAAACTATGTTAAAAACAAAACTTAAAATTATATAGTGCTTCAGAGCTGTATAATTTATCAATTTAATAATTAAATTTCATCTGACAAAGTTTTTTTTTCAATCAGCTGACACAGTACCAACCTGGGTATATAAGTTATTCATTTAAAATCGGAATTCTTTCAGAAACGTGACATTTACTACAAAGGTTTTATCTACAGAAATTTGTTTACACTTCCGCACAGTTATAAATTAAAATTAGATGATAATAAACAATAAGATATGATTTTAAACAAGAAATGGGATCGCCTGAGGCACAACTTTGTGTCCAAGTACTAGAGATTCATAAAATTTTGGAATCATATAGCTGAAAGGAGTGTGACAAAGATAAAGTCCACTGTCAAATAATAAGTAAGTATTAGATATAGAGAGATAGGAATGTTATTTCTGAAGACTACATTGGATGAGATGGAATTATTCAGATATACCATTCGAAAAATATACAAAATTTTGACAAGTAAACAATTTTAAAATTATGATTTGATATAAAATTCATCTTGGTTGATTAATTAAAGAATATAGACATTACAGAATAATGTAAATGGGTTTTATCCTATGGGATCAAAATTACCAGTTCAGGGCAAGAATTTGTTCACGGTTAATCTTGTTGCGGATCTGGAACAATGGGTTCAGACCTTAACAGATGAGAAAGAAAAGTAGTTAGATCCAAATTAGATTAAATAGAATAACAACATGTAAGAGAAAATCGAGAATTCGAAATAATAACTTATAAGAGAACATGGAAAATATTAATTTGACATAAAAACCAAGCAAATTTGTTCTGCAGTTGTATTTTTCAAATACTTTTAACATAGATGACAACTAACTGAGAGCCAAAAACCTAAGAGAGCCAAAAACCTATGTCTGTTGTCAAAAACATAATTCATGAGAATGTATTGCATGTATTTTGTTATTGAATCACCCGTATGTGTGAAAAGAAAGTAATTTTTTCCATTGATATTTCTCTCCTTCTATGCAAATATTCTATGACTTTTAAGTTCAAGCGATTGAATTTAACTTCTCATAAAAGCATTCAAAATGATTTTAGAAATGATGATAGGAAATTAAGATGTGGTTGGCTTAGTGAGCAAGTCCACCTTTTATGATAATTGAGATTTCAATACAAAACGTTAGAATAAGTAAAAATATTTTGTTGACTTAAAAATTCTATGCCTTTTTTCCAAGGTTGGCAACCGAAACGAATAACGGTATCGGTAACGGTATCGGTAACGGTATCGGTATTAATTTTATTTTTATTTCGGTATCGGTATCGGTAACGGTATTTAAATTATATCGGTATCGGTATACCGGTATAAAACTAATATATCGGTATTTATACCGGTATAAAAATTAAGTACATCAAACCTAACAAAAACTTATAAAAAAGCGAAATATATGAAAGAGCTACAAAAAAATACAATATGTCAAAACAACAGGTACTTTGTTTTTGTTAAAAGATAATTGAATTGTCAAAGTTGCCTGTTGTTGTTTTTGCTTGAATTGACAATCCAATTATCTATACAAGTGAACAAAATAATCAGCTGTCTTCTGAGGTCACCTGCTATAAATTCGCCTTGGTATGTAAGTAAACAACTAAGACAGAGTTGCATTAGTTGAACATCAAGCAGGGATGGACAAGGCTCAAATACTATTTTCTACTAGCAGCAAAGTTGTTAAATTATTAAATTTTAACAATTTTGCAAAATTTAATTATAATGCCGGTATGATATCAGTATTGAAACTTGTATGATACCGGTATTGATTTGCAATTGATACCGGTATAATAAAGGCATTGATACCGTTATGATAACGGTATTGTACCGGTATGATACCGGTATTAAGGGAAACGGTATTTGAATACCGGTATTTTACCGAAATAATTATTTCGGTATCGGTATCAATACCGGTACTCAATTTTAAACGGTATTTAATCGGTATCGGTATTAATAACGGTATCGGTTGCCAACCTTGCTTTTTTCTAAATAGAAAATTTATCAAATAACAGCCTTATTAAATATATAATGTCGCCAGATGTGTATTAATTATATGTTAATTCTTTTAATCTAACTAAAAAAAATTAATTTTTTAAGAAAAAATATGATGAGATGGACTATCCAGATATAAAAATAATTTATCGTCAAACAAAATTTTGAAAAATATGATTTGATATAGTGATTGGTTGATTAACGAAAGATCAAATTTAGTGATAATAGAAACTAAACATTTTATGATAGAATTAAAACAATAAATATAAAGGAAAAATTGTATCAAAAAATGTTTTAGTCCATTAAAATAATACTGAAAAGCAAATAGAAATTATGCTAAGTACCAAAAAGAAAGAATGAGACGAGAATGAACTTTGAGGAAACTGTGTATATTTTTCATTATAAACCAAAACGGAATTTCAACAGATTTCTACAAATGATTCTATAACGATTTTTGTGTCTCCTGTAAAATGTTGAAAAATGGATTTAGTATATTTGATCATTAATGGAAGGAACTTCATTTAAATCATATATAGATTTGTTGGGACACAAAAAACAATGGATACTAAATGTAACATTTTATATTATTATAAACATTTATTGGATTCACAAGGTATCCTATTATGCCTTTTTGTCATAATGTTCTAATATTTCAAGACTCGACAATTCGGCGTTCGTCTTAGGTGTCTGCTAGTTGGTTACGACAGCACAATAAACATAGCATAGAGAGTAGTAGCATTTTAGGACATTTTTTGCTTGAAATGCAATAATAACTTTTTTAAACCATTGAAAAATATTAGAACATTATGACATGATATTGTTAACAGTATAATTGTTCAATTCACAAGGTGTCTTATCAGTCATATTGTCATAATGTCCTAATATATCACTACTCGGCGCATCGGCTTAACTGACTCTTAGGCATTCGGCGTTGGTCTCTGTTGGTTGGTTA
Organism: Calliphora vomitoria; assembly: GCA_942486065.2. NCBI lineage: Eukaryota > Metazoa > Arthropoda > Insecta > Diptera > Calliphoridae > Calliphora > Calliphora vomitoria. Next base: position 19,014,518 of record OW818029.2, read on the forward strand.
CGATAATACAATAAACATAGCATAGAAAGTAGTATTATTTTAAGACATTGTTTGCTTGATAAGCAATAAAAACTATTGTTAAATATTAGGACATTATGACATGATAAGAGACCTTGTGAATTGACCAAATATAATTACATTGTTAATATGTCCTAAACAAAAAAAAACGTTTGATATATATCGCTGCTAGTTCTAACACTTTGTAAGAAAGAGCCCTGGAGAGCGGAGTGTACTAGGAGAAGGTAAATTGACACAAATTATCCACAGGGTTATAAATTAAGTTTTGTACTATTTAAAAAATAATAATTTGGAAAACCTGTTTTTTTTTGTTGGACGAACTCTATGTCAGATTTCATGGAGGTGATTTTAAAATTTAAGGAAAATGATTTCTTTGAAAGAAAATGTTTGCGGCTTGACTGCTATAAGAAATTGTTTACTACCCATTTTGATACATAGTCAATACATCGATACAAAATGTAGGTCCTAAATCATGAAGAAATGGATTCAATGATAGAAGATATGGTTGGGATAATTCCTAATCGCACTGTCAATTCTGAACCAGCTTAGACAATGTGTGCAACTGTAGGGAAAATAAAATTCCAAATGAAATTTTTTAAAAATATTGTCAAATATTTTAAGAAATATGAATGAAGGACAATATTTGTATGTATTACTATTATACAGAACAAGGAATAATGAAAATAAATAAGAAATTAAATTTTGTACTTAAATGCTGCTACTGAATAGTGTAAAGCTGCTGTAAATATCAACAGCTTAAGACAGATTTTTTGGTAACATTTATTTCAAGAATTTTTTATCGTTACTTGCAGCAATTCCTATAAACGCTGGGAAATCTATTACACATTGCAATATGTCTTTTCTAATGCATTTTTTTTCATTTAAAAATAAAAGAAACTGATCAATTCAGAATGTTTTGAAAAATGCGATAGTTAAATTCGAAGGACCATTTGTGGAGGTCCATAACAAAAACCAATAATTTCAATTTTCCAATTTGTTGGCTAAACAAATAAATTTAATTAATGACAATAAAAAACGTAATAATTCTACTTTTCCAATTTTTTGCATAAACGAATAAATTTAATTAAAATCCGTCGATTATATATTGGAAATGAAGCATTTTGGTCTCAAACATTATATTTGGAATTGAATTACATTTAAATTATTGAACTTTTTAATGTGTATAATTGGATTCAGTCAAATAATCCTAAAACCTAACTCATTTATACACTTTTTCAAACCAGAATTACATTGACTCAAGCTCAGTCTTAGAAACATAATGATAAGAACTTTTGTCTGTCTTTTAGAAACATAAAATTGTTTTAATAACAAGCTATTTCCGAATGCATTAAGGCTTTTGTATGCCAACTTTTAAAATAAAATCTTGTTTGGACAATTTTAACAAAGTATTTTAAAGTTTCGCTCCAGTTTCGAAAGAACATAATGTGTTACCGTGACAATGAAAAAGTAGTAGTGAAGTCGATTTTATTATTATGGATGTAACGATGAAGCAAAAATTAGTAGAATCCGACAGAATAAGCGGTTTCGAATTAGGCCAAATACAAGTATTCTGTATTCAGTCAAAATTCGGCAGAAAATTTTATAAAGGAGAAACAAGAAACATATATTTGATTGTAAAAAGTCTAACCCCCTTTTTCTCAAACTCTGGTTATTTTTTATCGTGACGATATACTAACAGTTCTCATACAAAAATTATCTTAATTGGAACTATATCGTTATGAAAAACGATTACCAGAGCATCATGTTACAACTGTTCCCTCAAAAAAACTTTACAGCTCAAGATGAAAAACAAAGATTAATGGAGTTCACAATGTACAGTGGATGTTAGAAGGCACCTAAAATTTTCAAATTATTTGCGCTGAAATGTTTCGGTTTGTTTCGGATTAGGCTGAATAATGATTTTTTTTTTTTTGCCGAATATTAGGTTCGGTTCGTTTTCGTTCGGACTCTAAAAATTAGTGCTGATTTTATAGTGATTTTAAAGTTCTTTTATTCATGTCAACAGCAGTTAAACAAAAAATAAGTTAAAAGTGAATCTAAATGATTATAAATAATAAATTAACAAATCGATCTTTAAAATCACTACAAATTATAGTGCATGTCGAATTATAGTGCCAAAAAATTATTAATTCCAATATAAAATGTAATAGATGTTTCCCCTAAAAGTTTTACTCCCATATTGCTTAATTTATCATTAATTGTCTAATTAATTTACCTTTATAATTGCAATATAATTAATTAATTGCGTACTTTATCTTAAAATTATATAATTACCTGTTTAACAATTTTGTTTTCTTGTGTTTATGCGCAGCTTGATTACTGCGCTTCTTGTGTCTTTTGGGTCCACGCACCTTACGACCCTTGAGCTGCTTAAACAAACGCCTGTAAATATACAACAAAAGAAAAAAACATAAAATTAGATAAAAATCTTTAAACTACAAAAGATCACTGTGTTATATATATAGTTTTAATGGCTTTTAAATCCACCAGGTACTTGAAACTGCACAGCAGCAGGTAAACATTGTTAAGCTCAATTGAAAATCTATGGGATTTTCCAGGGAAAATTCTAAACAATAGTCAACGAATTACTTAGTGTGTAAATTCTAGGAAATATTTAAACATTCATAATCTTAGAATATTTAAAGGAATAACCCTGTGGGAAATTTAAACCTGGTTGATTGAAGTGAAAATAAAAGTGTTTGTGCGAATTTTTATTACATCGTCTGAGTGAGTGAGTGTGTGTGTGTGTGTGTCATAAAACACTTGAAAAGATCATGCTGTGTTTGCTGGTTTTACAGGTAAAAACACTTGAGATGTTTGAGTGTTTAGTGCGAAACAATAACACGCGTTTAAGGGGTGGACATAAATGTGTTAAATGCTCTTAATTGTGCACTGAATGAAAGATCAAGCAAATTGAAAGAGTATGTATTGGGAAATTAAAGAGAGGAAGGAAGGAATAATTTCAAATTAAAATATACGCAATTAAGAGATATTAGTTAGTAAAGAGTAGGACCTTGGGATTTTGAATAGTTTAATGATTATTTCAAATATTTATTAAAAACAAACACCTGCTGTTTTGAGCATGTTTTGATATTAAACTAAAATACAAAGATTTAAGTATTCCCCCAGTATGTATTTGATTTAAAATTTATTAAATTTTTTCTGAACTTACCTTTTCAATGTCATTTGTCTTAGTTTCTCTTTTGGTATGCCTTGCGAGTCATCGCCTTTATATTTTTTCTCGATTAAGAGTTTCTCTGGCGGCAAGCTGGGTTCCACTATGATGTTGCGCTCATAAAAGAAATTGTGGTGTGTATCATGTTCAATATTCTTGGCATTCGATTGTATTTTCGAGCCATCGCTATTGAACATAAAGGCTGGCATATGATTTTGTGATTTTTTGCGTGCTTTTTTAGCGGAAATAGAAGCTTCTTTGTCGGCTTCTGCTGCCGCCAACTCTAACAAATGCTGTACATGGGCAGGTGATTTGCCGGCCACGTTTCCTTTGGTATTAGGAGCCTAAAATAAATTTCAAATTATGAAATATGTAAGTTTTGGTTTTTCTGATAAAATGGAAAAATTCTTTAAAACTTACAATTTGTTTATCGATTTGCAGAAACTGTTCGGGTTTTTCAACTATATCAAAATAACCATCGGGATCTATTTGCAGATCCTCGGGTATTTTGCTTAAACTTTTGGACGAAAACCCAAAATTGAAGCCATTTATAGCTGGCAATAGTAGAAAACCACATAAAAACACATAGTAGTTTTTACAGAATATCATATTTCTGTTTTCTTTAACACTTATTAACCAAACACCAAAACACACAGAAATGTAAATATTTTTATTTATGTTTGTTTAAAACGTTTCTTTATTATATTTTTGTTGCTCTTGCAATAAATTCTTGAATTTATCTTAAGTAAATATTATTTAATTTCGTATGAAATATTTTTTTGTATTTCGGTTTTTTTGTCTTTTAACTTCACTCTTTGAAAAGAAATCTCTTACTGATCGTAAAACACACGCAACATGCTCATAATATAGAAATTTGTATCTTTAAAACTAACCAAAGGTAAAAAGGTAAAAATATAAAGCAAACAAACAAATTATTTCAGACACACACATATACACACACACACAAAGATAAATATTCTACCAAAATCTTAGGAATCATAAAAAGGCATCTTACACATACAAGCACACACACACACACTCTCATATTCAAAGATCAACACGCGGACGGACACTCACATGGATTCATAAATGTTGGGATAAGCCGTAAGTAAGTAACATCATCAATAGCAGCCTCTGTAGCAGCAAATACATATATTTTCGGTTAAGGGTACAAGCGAGTATCTTACTTATTAATACGAATATAATCTAGACAAGATCGCGAGCTCTGCTTACACACTCACACTTGAACAAAGATCCCCTTGTGCACAGATACTTTCATAGTCAGTAGTACATACCTCAACTACACACACCTTCCTTCTTCATATCAAATACACCAAAGTATCAGTTTTTTTCATTTTTTTCTTAAAGAGGATCATTGTTGTGTTTTCATATTCAAAATGCAGGGATTCTTAATTGTTTCTATTATAAATGAGAAATTAATTGACAGGACATTTTGCAAAAGCCAAATGTTGATCTACACATAGAGCGGAAACTAGAAAAAACCTCAAACAAAAAAATTACTAAAAATAATCACACATACATTCTCACCACTTAGGTTTTTGACAACTGAGTTAGGTCTTTGAGAGGAGAGTTTCCGCTCTATGTATATTTCTCTATGGTTCAAACTATTATTATGGAATTAAAAAATAAACTAATCATTTTATTCAATATTAAATAACTAATAAGTGTGTTCGTTTACACAATATTTTTTATTAGTTTTTTCAAATTTCCATTTCTGTACACAAAAAATAACATAATCTAGCAGGCATTCAAGAGAAGAAATCCTAGTAAAACATATAGTAATAGTTTTACTCTTATCCAATATTTTGTTTACTTTTTGTATTGAAAATATTCAACATTTGTAAAAATAGTAAAAAAAATAGCAAGCAAATGAACAAACCAATTGTTTTTTGACAAATTGAATACAATTTTTGGTATACCCTCGGAATGATTTTGTCATTCCGTTTGTCACATATCGAAATATTGGTCGTAGAACCAAAAAGTGTCATTTTCAAAAACTGTTGAATTGATTGATAATTATTTTATTACTAGCTGAACCCGGTCCGTATTGCTGGCCCTTAGAAAACATCTGTTTTATATTGCATCTAGATTTTAATATAGTGTCGGTCAAAGTCGGAGATCCAACCATCAATATTAATACATGATGGTAGGGTAGGATAATCGACGGCTTGTTCTTCGTTCATTACGGTGTCAATCGATTTAAATTTTATTGTTTCGCCAGACAGTTTCAATTGTATTTGCTTATTGAGCTTGTTAACACCATAATTTGTTGGTGCCAAAATTGCATCTTCCCAGAGCCAATCCACATTTTTGTAGTAGGTTGTAATACTTGTCGACAAAGGCTTGAATATTCATTTGCATTTGGCAGAAGTTCGGGAACGAAATTTCATTTGTGGCGGGATCAATTAGAATTTTTCCATTTCCGATGTCCAACAATTGTTTTGAGAATGTTTCGGCAGAAGAGTATTGCAGCAAGTTATTTCGAAAATTCCCTGTAAATTTCATCAAAAGCGGTCCAGCCGTTTTTGAGTTCATTCGGAACATACAAACACACATACAAATATCCTTTTAACATTTTTAAATATAACATTTTTACCCCCTAAAAATTATAATTTCCAAAAATCCCATCTTAGTGGATCTACACATCGTGAGAGGCACCTACATACAAAATTTCAAGGCATACAAATTTTCATAAGTTCAAATTTAGGAAAAATCGGCTTTACGAATAGACCGAATGTAGCATTTTAGCTCTTCAAAATCATCTTCAGAAAATTTCCTTCCCAATGAAACCGATTTGGAGCTTATCGGATGGATAGTTTTAGAGTCTATAACGGACATAGGTAGAAACATTTCGTGTTTTTTATATATATATAGATTTGTTCTTGAAGAACTTTATTATTTGTATCAAAGAATTATACAAAGCTTTCGACGTTCTTTAAGAACAAATAATAAAATAATTATCGATAATTCAACAGTTTTTACACTTAAGTTGTTTTATTAAAAATCTACAGATATATTCCCTGGTCCTCATAAAATTCTAAGAAGATTTAGGCCGATTTAGGGCCCAAACGAAAGGAGCTATATGGCTGAAATTTCCACAAATATTCTCTATTGCACAGTAGGTAATTTGACCCGATATCCTGGTCAAAAATCATTTTTAGCACTAACAATAATAATTCTTTTGTTAATGATGAACGATTAAGAATATATCAAAAAACAAATATAAGCTGATTTATGGGCAGTCGATAGGGTATTCAATCGATTAACCGATTAATTTTGGTCGGTTAACTGTTCGAATAATTTAAAATTGCTACAATCAGTGAGAGAATTTTTTCCAAGTCAAGTTCTATTAAAACTAAAGAAAAATCGTTTAAAAGGAAACCTTTTAAATTATATTCTTTTCTTAAAAGTTTACTTCAGAATATCTCACTAAAATCCTAAAAAAAACTCACATGTGTATATAAAAAGGATTTCAAATACCATAATTTTTCCTATTACTTATTTTTTTTGTTGAAATGCTTAAATAAGTACACAAAATTCATGGTTTTATTTTCAATTTAAAATTAAAATAAAAATTATTCGGTTAATCGAATAATTTAAAATTAACCGATTAAATCTAAACCCCGATTAATTATTTGCTCGATTAACCGATTAAAAATCCCGATTAATTGAATACCCTAGCAGTCGAAAAGCATAAAAACTGTAATTTCGATATAAATTAAAACCTTTTTTATCAGTTATTAAAGAAAAAGAAGGAAATTGTGCATAATATGGTGAGGAGAGGGGATAGTAAGTGATTAAAAAAATATATATATTGGCGGACGTTATTGCTTTTGTTAACAAAACGTGTAATTCTAACTTAACCTCAAATAGATGACTTTTCCTTAAACATAAACTTTGCATAAGCTTTTGATAATGTTGGCCATGGACTGCCGTGTTTTTCATTGATGAAAAGTGTTAATAAGAGAATTCTGAATTATTTTTTTGTTATTTTTCGTTTCGGTTCTTGATTTTAATCATTCTCTTTCACTTAAAATATAGCGAACTTTCTAATATTTGGAATTGTAAAAAAATAAAACGAACAAAACTTATGTTGTTTACAATTTTATTATCAGTTAAATTGATTTGAATAACGTCTCAAAACAAGATTTGGCTTCGTTAAAGCAAACGGTACAAACTTTTTGTAAAAAATTATCGTTAAGGTGGCACAAGTCTCACGAAAAAAAGGTTCACTATTACAAAAATCAAAAAGCCCAGCTGTATGTGCTCATGAAAAACTCTTTAATTCCAAAAATTTGGCTGAAATTAATTTTTGTCTAATAAGTAGCCCAAATAACCCAGTGTGCATTGGGTGTTTGGTATTGAAAATGGTATTGAAAATAAATTTTACTTTATTTCCCCCTGCTAAATGGTTGACCTAAATACGTGCCTGTATTTGATGATAATTTCAAGAATTTTACCTGATAACTGATCACCTCGTTCATGTGATTTGACGACATCAGTTTATTTTCTCTCGAGATATGTGAAGTCCTAGGTCTATGCAGATAAACAAGAAACGATAAGCACTTGGAAGCAAATATTCGACGCGTTATTGCCGAAATACAGACTGATTTACTACGAAGGGTATGTTACCCCGTGTACGCGCTAGCTGCGACGCCACATGCTCTTAATCATGTGTAAACATTAGTGCCATAAAATAATATAATTAATAAAGCCAATTGGATTTCGAAGACTTATTTCGGTAAAGGTATTTAAATGATAACAGTAATTTCCGTTTGATTTAAATTATAATTAGAATAAAAATGTATAGTTTTACACTTCACAGTTATTTATATTGGATGTATGACTTAAAAATGCGGTATTTTTTAAACTTTTTAGCTTTTATTTTGTAAAATATAAATTTTTCAGAGTATTGGCCATTGTTAGCTATGACCTTTTCTCATCTTTCTGGCAACATATGTATTGATTCCGAGCCAAAGGAACTGCCCATCTTTTCAGAGCGAGAACGAATCAAGCCAATATCTGATACTCTGTTTCAAAGTGAAGCGAATCCCAGAGAGAGCGGTCTGCATCGATCGATCAGTCGGATAGGGCACGGTCTGGACTATAAAGCGGAAGCGGGTGAGCAAAACTTCCCAACCACTCAATTCTAAATACTTTTTAACAGGTTTTGCAACGTTGTCATGATGGAATATTACGGATTAATATCTGGGTGTTTTTCGGCCAATGCTCGCTTCAAACGAATCTGTTGAATTCGGTACAGGTTCCCTGTGATGGTCCGGTCTGACTTCTGCAGTTCATAATTGCTCGCATCAAATACAGAGAATTTGGAGTAGATGTCAATTCGGCTGGTTCAATTCTTTTATTTCGTAGAATAAAAATCTTCTATCAAGGTCTCTCGGCTTCAATTTGTATTTCCAATTTGTATCACCTCCCAGTGATTTTGCTAGCTCTTGTTGAATTTTACAACAATATTCATGGAATAATGCCTCAAATTCTTGCCTTCAAACTATTTTGGCTGGTCTGGTCGAGTTTTGTTTTCCATGTCAAAATCCCAACTGCTTAAACTTTAGTGCTACCGCACAACATGGCGGTGGATCTTTTATGGTGTGGACTGTATGTCAGATGCTGGACCTGGCAATCTTGTATTCGTTGCACGTACAATGAACAGTCGAGACTACTTACAAATTTCAAAAGACAATATGAAAGTAAGTGCTGAAAATTTAGGTCTTGTTACTCCATGGGTCTTTCAGCAAGACAACGACCTTAAGCACACCGCCAGAATTGTTAAGGAGTTGCTAATGTATAACATTCCTAAGCAGTTAAATTCACCTCCGCGATATCTAGACCTTAACACAATAGAGCATCTGTGGGAAATTTTAGACCGGTATATTGGTAAACGAAGCATTTCATCTAAGAACGAACTCCGAACCCTTTTTATCGTAAGAGGAGGGAATGTTACAAAAGATTTAACTGAATACCTTGTAAACTCCATGAAAAGGCGACTGGAGGCCGTAAGTAAGCTGAATGGAGGACCAACAAAATATTAACTTTTTATCTCGGAAATAGAGCGTTATCCATCAACTGTATACTAATTTTTGACTGATGTTTTTATAAATTTTTCTTTTTTTCCATAAATTTTCCACGAAATCAATTTTAATTTTCAATGTTTTTTAAATAATAAAAAATTAAACTCTAAATTTAATTTTAAGTATATTCAAACTTATATATTTATTTTACTAATTAAAATATTTAGCTTTATAGATGAAAATGCGTGTTGTATACTAAATTTTCACTCTGACTGTATATAATTGGTTATTGTAGTAAAATCAAAGTAATTTTCAATCTAACCTAATTGTAAGAGTCCGTGATAAGTAAACAGAGAAAATTTACGATTGAAATTACGAAGAATTACGATTGAAATATCTGAATTTTAGTTACCCCAACTTAAAACTAAAACAGTTTTCTCTGGGTAGTTGACTTAAACGAGTTAAAGTGCCAATGCAGTGAATAGTATTTTTAATTACATAATCATTTGAGCCCCTTGCTTAGTGACTTTTGAAGGCCGCTAAGCCATTAGATTCTCTCTAAAATTATCGCTATTGTAGGAAATCTTTAGATCCAGGCTATTTAAGAATCACTGCACCATAGTATTTATATATTCAATATATCGTATTGTACTAAATTTATATAAAAAAAAAATTCCATACAAAATTCTGGCTTATTTTTCCTACACAAAACCTCTAAGTCTTGCATTCAAAAATAAGATTGTATAATGAAAAAAAAGAGAATATAAACCTTTCTTTGATGTTGTTTTTACTTATACTTCTTAAAAACTCCCTAAAGGTTATGATGATATGCTTTTTAGTTTTTATGTTCTTTTATTTTTTTTATTTTATTTGTTTGGTTGGTTATACGAGTAGTTTATGTTGCAACATGTAGAATGAACATTCATACTTACTTAATATACATAATTCGATCATATAGTACGATATTTACAGCACGTAAGAAATCGTAAACAAACCAATAATAATTGTTTTCACCTTTCAATTGTACGCATACCAAAAAATTCATTGTGGTATTTACTTACGAGCGAGCTACTGCGTCCGTCCTGGAGTATCGATTGTAAGCGCCAGCTTCTGAGAAGTTTTCATTGTTAAGTTTTGTGGTTGTGTAGTTTTTTTTTTTTTAGTTTTGGGGAGACACTGAGAGAAAAAATTTTGTAGAATTTTTCGCAAAGATTAGAAATGTTTTTGAAGTTATTAGTATCCTTCCAAGACTAGCGTTAATATAGAAATTTACAAAAAAGTTTTAAGACCATGAATTGGAGGCATTACTCCATGAAGATTTCTATAAAACTTAACAAGAGCATGCAAAATCATTGGGAGCTACTCAAGCAGCAATTTCAAAACGTTTGCGAGCAGCAGTATTCATCCATAAGCAAACTTGGGTACCATACGAATGAAGCCGAGAGACCTTGAAAGACGATTTAGCATGTCCGAAATGATGAACGCTATAAAATAAAATAATGTTTGCACCGAATCATTACTTGTGATGAAAAATGGATCACTTAAGAGATCGCAAGTGAAGCCCGGCCAACCAGCCGAATCGACATCAAAGCCAAATATTCATCACGCTAAGGTAATGCTCTGTATTTGGGGAAAGCAAAAGTGTCCTATCTCTTATAAGCTGCTGAAATCTGGGCAGACCATCATAGGGAAACTATACCGATCGCAACTGATTCGGCCAGAAAACGAAAACTGCCAGACATGAAATAAGTGGTTGGGAAGTTTTGCCTCACCTACCTTATAGTCCAGACCTTGTCCCATCCGACTACTATTGTTTCGATCGATGCAGATAGCTCTCTCTCTCTGGTATACGCTCCACTTAGAAACAGAGGAGCAGTTATTTTGGGTCGGAATCCCTATGTAATCGATCATGTTCGGCACGTGGTAGCTATAAGTGACGGACACTGATCTAAAGAGGCTAATTGTTAACCGATCTTTATGTGTAATTCCTATATATTATGGAAGGACGAAAATCAAAATTCTTGGGATTTTGGTCCTAAATTTTAAGAGGACAGACTTAAGCAAATTTATCAGAGACTTTGGTTGCGTCTTGCTTTTAAAGTCTATTGAGAAATTAGGGATCCAAGAATTCGCGGATCCACTTAAGGTCCTATTTAATTTTGTATATCCAGCATAGTATATGTTTTATCATCCCAACTGCTACTTCTCTTCTCTATCTATAGATCTTGCTGTAACTTTACATTTTTCACTGTGTACTTATGTAGAATCATGGAATTTTTTCGATTGTTATTTTTTTATGGTTGCTTCCTCTCCTTCTTTGTTTTTGATTCAAATAAGATCATAACTTATTAGGTTTACATATTAAAAAAAAGCCTTTTTGTCTTCCAGCGAACACGTGCCTTTAACAGAAGAAACGTATCTATATAGGAAACATATAAAAAAGAGGCTCGTTTAACAAGAACACAGATGAGACGGACGGACAGACAGACAATGAAACTATTGAAAAGAGAATTTTTAAAGAACATTCTACAAAACACATCAGAATATCATCAATATCACAAGTAACCCGTTCGCCACTCACTTATACACTTAATAGTGTGGGAGAAGCTCTCTTAAAGACAAAGCAGACTAAAAAAACATAAAATAAAAAACTTTAAACCACATGTGCATGAGTAGTAAGTACCATTTCTCGAACAGGTAGTCCAACAGGTAGACATTTCCATAAAGAACATCTCTTATAGTCTCATTTGCCGTCATAATACTCGTACTTAAGCTAATTAGTGCTTTAGAGGCGCTTTAAACTGGCAATCAAAAAAATAAAAAAGAGGTAGTAGTTACAATCATGATTTTTACTAAATGGATGGCTGCGTAAAGAATATGGAACAAGATATTGATGATGCTGCTTGCCGCTACTACTACCACTACTACTTTGGTGTGTATGCCGTTACACAGTGATAATGATGCCGAGAGAATGACGTTAGCTGATGGCGCGTTGTGCGGTGTAATAAAATATAATTATTTTAACATTAAAATGGGATGATGCCGCATTGTAAAATTATTGATGACACCTCCTATAAAATCTAAACAAATGAGTTAAATACCGCTTAACTATAATTCAATAGATATTTAAGTACAGTGGAGTTTGGTTATAACAATAAATTGAGGTTTTTAGAGCGGTGGTTATCATTTTCTTTGGAAGTAAGAAAATTACTTAAATAAGGCTTGACTATATTTCAATAGATGTTTAAGAGAGGAGTACGGTTTTAAAGATCAACTGCGTTGACGTTATAAACGTTTATATTTGTTTTAAGACCTTTACGAAAGATGTTTTCGAGAACATTTTACGTAAATTTCAAAATCTACAGTAGTTCTCGAACCGTAGAAGTGTGTCAACAACTCGTCTTAAAAATTTTAGTTTCGAGAATAGTTCACTATCGAGAACGATCATATTTTGAAAAATTCACCGACATTGTGAAGTATGGGTATGTAGAGTAAATTATGGATTTAAATATCAATTACGTTTCTATAAGAGAACGTTATAAACGTTTATATTTGATTTAAGACCTTTTTGTCAATGATCTTTTCGCGAGCGTTTTACGAAACATTCGAAATAAACAGAGGTTCTCATAGAAATGTGACAACAACTCGTGTTGAACATTGTTCTTTCGAGAATAGCTCTCTACTGAGAACGATAATATATTGAAAAATTCAAATATATATATTTTTATTAACGCGTATCGCAAAGGAACTTTTCGTGAAAGTTTTACGAAACTTAGAAGTATGGAAACAACTCTCGAACATTTTTGTTTCGAGAATAGTTCACCATTGCTATGTTGTGTGGGACGAGTATATAACAAATAATTCATTATAAGCTGAATCAAATTTTCTCGAAACTATTCATATTGAATATTGTTACGTTTTTACCTTTTAAAAACGGGGTTTATTTCCTTTAAATAAACCGGATACTTTTGATTGCAAATATAAGCAGTTTTTGTAGTTTAAAATTGTAACAACTCTTTATTTATTTAGAATGTACAACAACAACTGAATTAAATAGTCACTCAGTGTCTTTATACACGTTTATCAATTCGCAGAAATGCACACAAACTTTATAATGTACAAACACACATGTACACGACAATTGATGTTAACTATAACAGCGACAATGATCAACTCTACTCACGACTGCCAGCTCTGCCACTATTTATACACGCGCCATCTATCGGGAATCTTCTACAATGCTCTTAACGGACATACTAGTACATTCGAATTCCAGAGCCTTCGATGTCATTGCCAGTAGATGGACGTGCCTTCAAACATGATGAATGCTGCAGGCAGTCGTTACAGACCGTTGAATTCAAATCGTCATTGCACATTCGTAACAATATATTATCTAAGTAGTATATTTTCTAGGATATTATTGTTTTGAGCAAGTATTGCGGGCGATTATTTGCATGATGTAAGCGGAATTCCATCTAGTCGATCCACTACATCATATTGGAGAGAGGCTCCTATCTTGATTCCGCAATGCTATTTCCAAAAGCGTCCTACTGAGGAATGTCTCGCCATCTCATTTAGAGATGTCCGGCATTTTGGGACCAGATTAGATGTCTTGTAGACACCAGAAAGGTTTTAAAGGGTGACCTGGCTGTCAGTGTAAATTCGAATATCCGCATCATACACTCGGTAAAACCTTAGCCTTAATAACACTGCATTGCAAAGTCGAAGTTCATTCGGTTCCAAACTCCGATGTTATCGAAGCGATGCGCCTAACAATAAGACCGGAACGGAAGCAAATCTAGCATGACAAAGAGGTCCTTAGACAGTGTAGTGCGAATTGCACCTGCAATTCCGTTTATAAAGAGCTGCAGCTGTCTTTGACGCTCTTGCTTGAGAGTTCTAATTTCAACATAGCCTTGAATCCAGGATGAATCTTAGATAGTTTGTAATATCGGATATGGTCAATTCCACACCATTAAGAAGTGGCAACTGAAACAATGCCCTCAGAATGGAAGAAATCTGTTATCCAAAAAAAGAGTGATCTCTCTAATTCCAGCAATTGGTGGGGGATTGCACTAATATCTGTTGGGAGTAAGGTGTTTAACAAAATCATTTTAAACCGCATTGCCTACCCACTTAACCTTTTTTAAAGAAAACAACAGGCTGCTTTAGAGCAAACCAATGGGCCGTATTGAAAACATGGGAATACTACAGAAACCCGTAGATAAAGAGGTTTCCAACAAGAGGTGTTATTTTGAATCACCGGGTATGTCGGTAGCTGTCACTTTTGAAACTTTTATTCTTTGATATTTGACAAGTAGAAACTACGCCATTACTAAAAATGGAACGATACACGCTTCAACAACGCACTGAGATGTTTAAAAGTCACAGTTCGCAAAACTAAAGCATTTTAGGGTCGACGTGAAACACCTTGTCGGACCGCAATACAGAAATTGGTGGAAAAATTCGAGCTGTTGGGACAAGGTAGTTGTGTGAAGAATAAAACCCGTGCACGCCCTTCAAGGACAACAACAGCTGCTGTAGCCCAAAGTGTTGAAGAAAACCCAGGTTTGTCCATTCCTCGTCGTTCCTCGTCGGCATTCCATAAACGTCATTACACCGTATTTTGGATGATATTGATCTGTACAACGTTTACTTTCAACAAGACGGCGCTACGTGCCACACAAGAAACGAACCCATTGCTCTTTTACGGCAAAAGTTTCCGGACCGTGTTATCTCTCGAAGAAGAGCCACCAAGATCTTGTGATTTAACACCTTGCGACTTCTTCCTTTGGAGTCACATGAAAGATAAGGTCTACGCCAACAGCCCAGCGTCGACCTCAAAGTTAGAATTCGTGAAGCTATCGAGGGCTATAGGGCAGCCACTTTGCGATTTGGTTATGGAAAATTTCATGAAAAGGATATGGTCCTGTAAGCGTGGTCGTTGTGGCCATTTGGTTGATGTTGTCTTTCGTCTTCCTCTTTATTATGAAATAAACATCCGATCATTTACCTCAAAAAATGCCAGTTTTCTTTGAATACCAAAATAACACTTCTTTTGGAAAACCCTGTATAATCTTTTACAGTTAAAACGGCAAACTTAGTGAACGCTTCAACTCCACCTCCGGTGTAAGACAGGGATGCTTTCTATCATCGCTGCTATTCATCATTGTGCTGGATCGTGTTTTAGCAATTTTTGACAGAAACCAATCTCTTGGCGTCTGAATGAATGTCTTGAAGATCTTAAGTACGCAGATGATTTAGTTTTGCTCTCGCATCAGCACATGTAATCGAAGCTAGACGACTTACAGTAGGAGTCGTTAAAAGTTGGGCTCAATATCAACAAAACAATACATCTGCATCAACCAACGAAGCAGCTAAACGTTTTCTATGGTGTGAAATGTATGACGTAAACAACATAAGCACTGCAACTATATGCCGAATTTTTAATGCCTGCGTGAAGTCTGTGCTTCTCAACGGCTCAGAGACATAGCTAGTTACGATAAAAATGAAAGCAAAACTCCAGAGCTTTATAAACAGTTGCCTCCGAAATATTCTCCAAATACGGTGGCCCTATGGACAACTATCCATCAACATGACATCAACGCAGAAATAAGAAAGAGAAAATGTGGCTGGATTGGGCACACTCTGCGAAAACCCTACGATAATCCTCCTCATGCTGATCTAGACTCGAACCTGCAATCCGATTTGTTTTTAGCGAAACCAGCAAATCGTTTAACGAATTAAGATTACTAGCACGAGACAGAAATAAAAGGAAATCTTTTGTAGAAACCTTAAGCTCCTAAACATGGAGTATGGACTGTAATAATGATCATATTAGTGTTGTAGCACAATCATAAAATGGTTAAGCTTAACCATTTTAGTCGTTTGCAGTCGTGTAATTGCAAAATATTAACCAAAACATTCCTATAGAAAACAGGATTTCTCAACAGTCCCTCTACGGATAACTTTGTCTACACACCACCCAGCCAACAAACAATAAAACAATTATTTTCATAATACGTTTGGTTAATTGGAAAAATTTTCTAATTTATTTTTTTGAAATATTTTTGTTCTGTTTTGTTCATTTATTATTTAAATATTTGTTTAAAACTAGAACTATAGTTTATTTTTGTTTTGTTTAATATAACATTTATTTAAAATCAACTGAAAGTAAGTAAACGGATTGTTTGTTGTGTAAATATTTATGAATTATTATTTCTTCTAGATATTTTAAATTTTTCTTTAATTTAATCTAAGTTAAAAATATGTATGTATATAATTTTATAACATGTTTTCTTTTTTGTGATTTTTATATACTTTTATTTACTTTCAAAAAAATTTCTAAATGCAAAATCGTTTTTTTTTTTAATAGTTTTTGTCCAAAATAAAATCTATCCTTTATAGAGAGAGTTTAGGTTACAGAGATTTTCTTGTTTTTGCTTTGATTTTTTTTATATCCTTAAAAACTAATTATTGTTTTCATTTTCAATTCATAAAATATGGTTTCTTTTATTATTATGGATAATAAAGTGTTTTTTAATTGTTTTTTTTTTTTGTAATAAATTGTGTTTAGAATTCTGATTTTGATTGTTTTCTTTCCGGGGGAGAAACAAATTCAGACGGACAAACATAAATAAATTCTACTATTGCACACTGGATACACGTACTTAAATTAAAATTTGGTTTAAAACATTTGTTTGTTTATGAAAATTAAAATTTAAAAACTACACTGAGAAAATTATATGTGTTTTTGTATATGAATATAAGTAGTGGATGTAACAGATATGTTGAGTTTTACAAAATTATTGTTCTTTATGTAGTTTTTTAAAAAAAACATTAGACCAAGTTTAAAACATCTTTTAAATTATTTGGTATATAAAAGATTTGATTTGTAAAATATATGCCTTTCCAACTGTATAGTAAATCTATACAAATTTTGCTGGAAATGAAAAATTAAAATTGGAAAGAAATCAGTTTAACTTTTACTGAATTATTACTAGTAGTCAGATATAAGTCTATGTTTTAATTGAAGTTATGACAACATGATCCTGACTAACAGCACTCTCCAGAAAGTCTGTCTGTACTTAAGAATGTGCTCTAAAATTTGTTTTTACCACTAAAATACCCTTTCAGACAAACTACCGTTACCGCTAGGATACCGCTATTAAACTGTAATTACCGTTACCTATATATTAAATAAATAGCGATATATTTAAATACCGTTACCAAATACAGAAATAACTGCGATTATCGTTACCGAAATAATCAAAACGATACCTTTTAACCGTTTCGAATCGGTAGCCAAACTAGATTTTATTTATTAATTGTAGATTTCAAGATTTTTTATTGTATTTTGTAATGACATCAATAATTTCACTTATAACTGGGATCTTCCAATTATAAAATATGCAAAAATAAGCATTTGTGGATTCCATTCATTAAAAAGCAGAGCAATAATCTGCTTGACAATACTAAGGCCCTAATTTTGAAAACCACATCACCAAAGTGATATTTATGTGGAAAGCAAAAACAAAATTTCAAAAATTTTTAAAATTTGTTCTTGTTTTTCATACAAAATTTTCAAATTATGAAAGGCAAATCAATGCCTGAATTTTGGTGCGTTTGTTCTGTTCAGAATTTGTATATAAAACCAAAACAAATTTTTAAAATTTTCCACATAAATATTACTTTGGTGATGTGATTTACAAAATTATGGCCTAAAAAAGTTAAAAAAATAATTGGAGCTGTATATACCGAAATATAGCGCATTCAAAACTGAAAAATATACTAAAACTCTCAACGATGGAAAAACATATGTTTGTCTATATGTATTCCAAATCTATCTACATACAAGATCAATCGAGATTTCGTTGAAGAAGTATTGAAAAAGATTTATTTCCAAACCACATTTGAATTGAACTTCATGTATAAAAGATCATAGGTCATTATTACATAATCTACAGTGATGTTCGAAAAAATATTATTTTTGAAGAGTTTTTTGAAGAGTTTTTACATTTTAAATCTCTTAAACAAAGAGTTGTACAAAAACAAATAAATGCACTTTTTTTATTGATCTCTTATAAATATTATCCCGTTATTTTTAAAATTCTTTACGCGTCATTGTTTGTAATTTTAATATAATTATGAATTTAGGCATGAAAACAAGTGTGAAATAAAATAGAGACAGTTGTCAAAAATTGCAAAAAAATAAGAATTTACAAAAAAATTTCTAATTGAATTTGATTGAACTGGTAAGTTTGATACATATTTCATAGTTCCACAATAATTTAAAAACTAACAAGTAAGAGAGATATATTCGGCTGGGCCGAATCTTATATACCCTTCACCAAACTATACTTCAAAATAAAAATTTTTAGGTAATTTTAGGTAAACAATTTTTTTTTTAGTTGTTTTTTTTTCATTTTTTGGAAAAAAAATATTTTTCGAATTTTTTTTTAAAGTTTTTATGTAAAATTTTTTTTTTTTTAAATTAAAATTTATTTTTTTTTTTTAATATTTAACGAAAAAAACTTTTGGTGAAAAAAAAAAACTGGTTCAAAATTTTTCCCGATTTTGACACATTGTAGGTCCAACTTACTATGGTCTTATATACGTCGTTGCAAAGGTCTTTGAAATATCTATCATTTGATATCCATATTCTCTATATTAATGACTTAGTAATCCAGATATAGGTCAAAAAATAGGTAAAAAATCGAGGTTGTCCTGGTTTTTTCCTTATATCTCAGCCATTTGTGGACCGATTTTGCTGATTTTAAATTGAAGATTTGGATCCCGAAGATATCTGGGGTCTTCAGAAAATTGATTTCAACAGACAGACAGACAGACGGACAGACAGACAGACAGACAGACAGACAGACAGACAGACAGACAGACAGACAGACAGACAGACAGACAGACAGACAGACAGACAGACAGACAGACAGACAGACAGACAGACAGACAGACAGACAGACAGACAGACAGACAGACAGACAGACAGACAGACAGACAGACAGACAGACAGACAGACAGACAGACAGACAGACAGACGGACATGGCTTAATCGACTCCGCTATCTATAAGGATCCAGATTATATATACTTTATAGGGTCGGAAAATTATATTGTGGAAATTACAAACGGAATGACAAATTTATATATACCCTTCTCACGAAGGTGAAGGGTATAAAAATAACATTTAGAATAAATAATGGGCAGAGGCAAACATTGTACTCAGGAACGCAGGGAATTAATAAAAAAACTACATAGCCAAGGTGAGAGCTATAGAAAAATAGCTGGAAAAGTTGGTTGCTCAAAGACAATGGTGGAAAATGCTGTAAAGAGTCAGTTTAAACCGGAAAATAGAGGAAGAAAATCAAAAATAACACCCCATTTGGAGCGCAAAATTTTGAGACATGTAAAAAACGATCCTTTTATTACCTCTTCTGCCCTTAAAAAGGAGCATAACTTAGATGTTTCCACCTCAGCTATACGTAAGCTGTTACTTAAAAATAATTTGAAAGCGAAAAGTAGCAGAAAGGTCCCATATCTTACAAAAAAACACCAGAAGAAAAGACTAGAATTTGCAAAAAAACATTTAAACTGGCCCCTGAACAAATGGCGAAATATTTTGTGGTCAGATGAAACAAAAGTTAATTTATTTAACTCTGACCGGAGCAGTCTTACTGTGCGAAGCTCCTAACACCGAATTTCGTCCCCAATATACCACGAAAACTATTAAACATGGAGGCGGAAATATTATGGTATGGGGCTGTTTCTCTTATAATGGAACAGGGCCTCTATTTCGGATTGAGGGAAGAATGGACGCTGAATACTACACTCATATACTAACGGACTTTATGTTGCCTTATGCTGAATGGGAAATGCCGCTTCGATGGGTGTTTCAACAAGATAATGATCCGAAACACACATCGAAGCGGGCAAAAAATTGGTTTCAGAACAACGGCGTAGAAGTTTTAAGCTGGCCTGCACAGTCGCCAGACTTAAATCCTATTGAAGACTTATGGCAAATTGTTAAAATGCGTCTTCGAGGAAAGAATCCATCGAATAAACAACAGCTATGGTTATTGATTGAAGATGCATGGAGAAATATCCCAAACGAAATTTGCCAGAAGCTTGTGGACTCAATGCCAAGACGTTGCGCAGCCGTCATTGAAAATAATGGTTATTCCACTAAGTACTGAGGTAAACAAAATGTAATTAAAAAATAAAATCAAACATTAATATATAAAATTACTTTAATTTAGATAACTAGATTGGGTGTCTCTATTTTTAATAAAAAAAAATTTTTTAATCACACCAAAAAAATGACTACTTGAAGTATTTTTACGTATATATTTTTTTTTAAGATTTGAATTACCATTTTAAGTTTTAATTTAAGTTATTTACATTAAAATCTAACAAAAATAAATGATAAAAGTGTTGTTTATAACGTTTATGTACATCTTTTTTTGTCTTGAATATGTTGGATGAGGGTGGCCTTATTTTTTCTGTATAATTGAAAATAGTTTATCTCATATAAAAACAATAAAGACAGCTATATTCGACAATGCCGAATCTTATATTAAAATATAAGACAAATTTTAAATATTTTTACGTAAACAAAATAAAAAAAAAAATTTAAAAACAAAAAATTTTTTTCAGAATTGTTTTTCAAAATTTAAAAAAAAAAATTTTTTTTTTGTTTAAATTGTTTATTTTTTAGTTAAACAAAATAAAAAAAAACAAAATTTAAAAAGAAATTTTTTTTTTTTAAATTGTTTATTTTTAGTTAAACAAAATAAAAAAAAAAACAACATTTTTTTCAGAATTGTTTTTCAAAATTTAAAATTTTTTTTTAAATTGTTTATTTTTCGGAATTGTTTTTTCAAAATTAAAAAAAAAATTTTTGTAGGTCCAAATTACTGTAGGTCCAAATTACTATAGCATTATATACATCGTTGCAATGGACTTTGAAATATCTATCATTAAATATCCATATTGTCTATATTAATGACTTAATAATCCAGATATAGATAAAAAAATACGCCAAAAATTCGGTTGTCCAAGTTTGTTTCTTATATCGCAGCCATTTGTGGGCCGATTTTCTCGATTTTATTTAGCAACCGAATTCCCGATATATTGTTGTATCAATCACGATTGTAAGTTATTTGGGGCTACGGAAAGTTGATTTCAACATACAGACGGACAGACGAACATGGATATATCGATTTAGCTATCTACTTATAACGATCGCAAACGAAAAGTGTAGAAATTACAAACGGAATGACAAACTTGCCACTCTTGGTGAAGGGTATAATAAAAACATGTTCGGTTTTATATAAAACTTTGTTAAGGTAGGATCACACATGACAAATATTTGACGAAAAAGTCGTAACCACTTAATTTAGCTCACATTTGTTTAACGTTGTTTAATCTTACAAGTGTTTTGTCAAATAGCATGAAATAAAATAAAACTAAATAATTGCATTGAACTGTCCTAAGTAAAAGGAGTATTTGAAATAAATAAGAGAATTAAAATATATTTTATTTAGTGGTTACGTCAAATAATTTCCATGTGTGGCCCTACCTTTACTGAGGAACGAGCCATTTACAAACTATCCGTACTATAATAATCAGTACTAGCACTAAACCCGGTGCGCTTCGCCACCCCAATTATATGAAAGAAATAGTACTATTAAGTCCCCATCCATACTGTGAAACATTTGCTGCAAAACATTTGTGTTTGTCGATGAAAGGGGAAAGAGAAATGGTAAAGGGTACTCTGTTTTATCCACATTTATTTGTTCATATTCATTCTGTACAGAAATGTCAAAAACTGAAAAGCAAAAGCTTCACTGTGTGGACACGAATGCAGTTTCAAAAGAGAATTTAAAAATGTTTTGCAGCAAATGTTTCACAGTGTGGACCGGGACTAAGTCTCCCTTTGTGAATTAAAGCTAATTCAGGATAATATGCCTCTAGATTCATGTTTATTGAATCATTGTATTGTGGCTTCTAGCACATTCGAAACGTATTATTATAATTAAATAGTACCATTTAGACCCACATTTTATATGCCCACACATGATCATTTTTATAGTAAATGCTAAAGAAATGTACCACTAAAGTCACTTTTTGTGAATTCTAACTCATTCCGGATAATGTGTGCCTAATTTTGAATTTTTAGGTTTAATTTTATAAAATTGTCAAAAAATATTATTAGTTGGAAAAAAGTACCTGTGAGTCCCTTTTTTAGATTCTCATTCGAAGAACGAAAAAATACAAATTATTTTTGTATCCTCAATGACATATAGATGGCTTAGTGACTTTCTTTCTTTACTCAGAAGCATATCAGTAAACTAATTTAATATAATAAAATGTATCATTAGAGGAAAAAGTACCAATTTTCCACACTTGAAGCACCGTCAAGTTTTAAATCAAAGTAATTTTCTTATTCTAAGTTCAATATATTAGAAAATTCAAAAAGTACTATTTGGAGAACGAAAAAATACTTCTTAGTTTGGTTTAGTTCACAATTTTTGGTATCATAATACAATTGAGCACCATATTCTTGCATATTTCTTTAGTGAGAAGTATATTAGCCTACCATAATGTATTTAAGCTAACTAATTTAATATATTAAAAAAAGTACCATTAAAAGAAAAAGTACCCATTTTTCTTTATCCTCTTGAACACGCGTTAAGTCTGAATTTAAAATTTGTATAGCATTTCCTATATTATAAACTGAATTTGTTTCTATAACACTTAATATTTAATAAATTTTTTAAATTCTTCTTGAAATTCTTTTTGGAAACTCTACTATAAATGTATTTAAAAAGTACTATTACAACAAAGAAAATGTACCATTATCTCCAATTTAATTTTTACTCACTGAGGAGCATATATTTTATATTTCTAGGTCCATTATTATAGAAAATTCAAAATATACCATTAGAATAATGAAAAAGCTCCATAATGTTCCCAGTTATAGAATCCTACTCGCTCAAGTCCATATAATATTATGTTTATGTTTCTAGATTTATTATAGAAAATTTAAAAAGTACCATTAGAATAAAGAAAAAGTATTAAGTATTCTCTTTGAATTTTCACTCACTTAGAACAATATGCAGTTAATTTGGTATTTCTAAATCCATTATTAGAGAAAATTCAAAAAGTACCTTTATAATATAGAAAAAGTAGCATAAAGCCCCCACTTGTGAATTCCCAATCGGTCGGGATCATATAAGCTTTAATTCACAATTCTAAGTTCATTGGTGAAGAAGATACAAAAAGTACTATTAGAATTTAGAAACAGTACTATAAAGACTCCCCTAAAATTCTCACTCCCTTATGACCATATATGTTTAATTTTATGTTTCTAGGTCCATTATTATAGAAAATTTAAAAAGTACTATTAGAATAAAGAAAAAGTACCATAATGTCCCCACTTGTAGATTTTCCTTCGCTTAGGTCTATATAAGCGTTATATCATGTTCATTGGTGAAGAAAATACAAAAAGTACCATTCAAATAAAGTACGAAAAAGTACCAAAAAGTCTCCCCCTAGAATTATCATTCACTTAAGTAATTTAAAAAAGTACCATTATAATGAAGAAAAGGTATCACGAAGTATCCCCTTGATTTGTCACTTACTTAGTACCATATACGCTTAATTTCATATTCATATGTCCATTATTACAGAAAATTCAAAAAGTACCATTAGAAAACAGAAAAAGTACTAAAGGGCAGCCACTTATGGATTCCCACTCACTCGGGTCCATATAAGCTTTATTTCATGTTTCTAGGTTCATTGGTGAAGAAATTACAAAAAGTATCATTCGAATAAAGAAAAAGTACAAAAAAGTCTCTCCCTAGAATTCTCACTCACCTAGGACCATATATGCTTAATTCCATGTTTCTAAGTCCATTGCTATAGAAAAGTCAGAAAAGTACCATTAGAATAAAGAAAAAGTACCATGAAGTGTCCGCTTGAATTTTCACTCACTTATTACCATATACGCATAATTTCGTACTTCTATGTCCATTATTACAAAAAAATCAAAAAGTACCATTAGAATATAGAAAAAGTACCAAAAAGCCCCTACTTGTGGTTTCCCACTCACTCGGTTCCATATAAAAAAAAGTACCATGAAATGTCCGCTTGAATTCTTACTAACTTCTTCGTGTTTCTATGCCCATTATTACAAAAAAATCAAAAAGTACCATTAGAATATAGAAAAAGTACCAAAAAGGCAGCCACTTATGGATTCCCATTCACTCGGGTCGATATAAGCTTTATTTCATGTTTCTAGGTTCATTGGTGAAGAAATTACAAAAAGTACCATTCGAATAAAGAAAAAGTACCAAAAAGTCTCTCTCTAGAATTCTCACTCACTTAGGACCATATATGCTCAATTTCATGTTTCTAAGTCCATTGCTATAGAAAATTCCAAAAAGTACCTTTAGAATAAAGAAAAAGTACCATGAAATGTCCGCTTGAATTCTTACTAACTTAGAACCATATACATTTAATTTCGTGTTTCTATGCCCATTATTACAAAAAAATCAAAAAGTACCATTAGAATATAGAAAAAGTACCAAAAAGGCAGCCACTTGTGGATTCCCATTCACTCGGGTCGATATAAGCTTTATTTCATGTTAATAGGTTCATTGGTGAAGAAATTACAAAAAGTACCATTCGAAAAAGAAAAAGTACCAAAAAGTCTCCCCCTAGAATTCTACTCACTTAGGACCATATATGCTTAATTTCATGTTTCTAAGTCCATTGCTATAGAAAATTCGAAAAAGTACCTTTAATAAAAAAAAGTACCATGAAGTATCCAATTGAATTTTTGCTCACTTAGACCTATATACGCCTAATTTCGTATTTCTATATCCATTATTACAAAAAAATCAAAAAGTACCATTAGAATATAGAAAAAGTACCAAAAAGTCTCCCCCTAGAATTCTCACTCACTTAGGACCATATATGCTTAATTTCATGTTTCTTAGTCCATTGCTATAGAAAATTCAAAAAAGTACCATTAGAATATAGAAAAAGTACCAAAAAGCCCCCACTTGTGGTTTCCAACTCATTCGGGTCCATATAACCTTTATTTCATGTTTATAGGTTCATTCGTGAAGAAATTACAAAAAGTACCATTCGAATAAAGAAAAAGTACCAAAAAGTCTACCCTCACTCACTTATTACCATATATGCTTAATTTTATGTTTCTAGGTCCATTATTATAGAAAATTCAAAAAGTACCATTAGAATGAAGAAAAAGTACCATAAGTACCACTCTAATATAGAAAAACTGCAATAAAGTTTCCCCCTAAAATTCTCACTCACTTATTACCATATATGCTTAATTTCATGTTTCTGGGCCCATTATTAAAGAAAATTCAAAAAGTACCATTATAAGAAGAAAAAAGTACCTATATTTCAGTTCTCACATTTTGGTACCTAAATATTATCCCCTACTCCTAACTCTAACTTCACTCAGATACATATCAGCTAACTTTAATGTCGATAAGTAAAATAATTTTAAATATTAAAAAAAGTACCATTAGGAAAAAAGTACCAAATCCCCTTTTCCTCCTTGAACACCCCTCAAGTTTGAAATTTAAAAATATTCCATTTTGCCAAAATTGGTTATGCTTAAAGACATGCCTCAAACGATTAAAATCTGTGTTAATGTGCTCAAGAAAAATAAGTTTTAAAAAAAGTACCAAACTGTTTTCCCGGATTTGGACAAATATACATCTTGTCAGTCGAGTTCCAAATAGCACTCTGTTGGTTAATTTTTGCATGAATCCAGGAACCAATGTTAAAAATGTATCAAAATTGGCTGAAAATGTTAAATAAAATGAATTTTTCCGTTTTTACCCCCTTTTTGGTACCTTTTTTATCCCCATTGTGGTGTTAAAATTGTATCCAAATAAATTTCTGTATCATGGTGGGAGCTTAAAATAAAATATTTATATGTCTTTATCAATTTGTAGAAAAGTATAGTTTTTGAAAAAAGTACCAAAAATAAACACAATTTTTATCCCTTAAGGGTTCGAATTTCCAAAAAGTACCAAACTTATATTTGTTATTTTTTTATAAGTAAAGAATATGATTTTAAATTTGTTTGTATGTTTATTAGTTTAAAAGATACATATGGTGCCAAAAAAGTACCAAAATACAGTTTTTACCCGTTTTCTCCCCTAAAAAGTCCGAATTTTAAAAAAGTACCGGACACCTGTCAGCTTATTTTTTAAATGGAGTAACATGATATTGTAAGTTTTTTTGTATCTTTATTAGTTTTGAAGATATAAGGTTACCGAATTTACCCGTTTTTACCCTTTTTTACCCCCTAAACGTACGAGTTTCC
This sequence comes from Calliphora vomitoria, assembly GCA_942486065.2. Taxonomy (NCBI): domain Eukaryota; kingdom Metazoa; phylum Arthropoda; class Insecta; order Diptera; family Calliphoridae; genus Calliphora; species Calliphora vomitoria. The sequence continues at coordinate 19,041,164 of OW818029.2, forward strand.
AAAAATCCCTTCTTATCGGATGAATATTTTGCTGAGTGGACATTAATAAAACACATTCGCAAAATAAGGATTGTATGAAGGTATTCAGTCAAAGTTTGCTCCCACTTTTATTATAAAGTAGTATATTGTATTAATAATACAAATAACATAACGATTATATCCTTGCACATTTGTGTTAATTTTTCAGGTAGTTTTACAATCTACTGGGGATTAAATATATAGATTTTCGCACTTTCTGGAGCTTTTAGTTGAGTTTAATAGTCTTATTTTGCCCGCTTATTAATTCAAATTAATCTATAAACTATCTTCTAGTTAAATAAGTCCAAAAACTCTAAATTGATATTAACACTTTCCGGTTTAGTGGTCACTTTTCTAACCACCCTTTCTAGAGTCTATAAACAATTTTTAGTGACATCTATTAGCATTTTCCTAAACAATTAAATTTTTTTAAGTCATCGTTTAAGTTTTTTGGCAATACTTTGCCGTCAGGTTGCTCTGGTTAGATTAATATATTAATTTGAAAATGTTGTAAACCGCATTCAATACAAAATATCAGAGTGTTTATTGTTCAACGAATTCACTGCTACTTTGTTATTTAGTGTATGTTTGGTTTTCTTGTGCTTACAAAGTAATCTTTACTATGCTCTTTGATAAATAACGTAAGTAATGGAGTGGTTAGATTACTAACCACTGTGACTGAAATAGCTTTTTTATAATGTGTTTCTCTATAATATCATGTTATTTTGTAAGGATGCCACGTGTACTCAATGAACATTAAATTGAAGATATTTTGTTCGAAGGTATACCTTCGGATGGGAATGTGCCGGCAGTCTTGAACCCGACGGAGAAGATAATTATTAGCAGCAAGTCGATCTGATGATGGTGCTCGGTGACATACCTTCGGGGCTCCAGTTAAAATATAATGTTAAAATATGATACAATTTGGTCAATTCTTCTGTTAGTAACTTATCTGCTGTGGTGGAACCAAAATTGTCGATTTGAAGAGCCGGTTGATTACAGAAGGGGGTATACCAAATGATAAAAAAGAATTGGGGAATGTCTCACCTACACAGCTATTTCGTTTATTTTGTTTAAAAATTTTAGTCAAAATGATAAGTTTTCAAACTAACCACCTTATTCCATAAGAACCTTTAGCTGTATTTTTATTGTTTCTTATTATACCCTTCACCTTCGTGAGAAGGGTATATATAAATTTGTCATTCCGTTTGTAATTTCCACAATATAATTTTCCGACCCTATAAAGTATATATATTCTGGATCCTTATAGATAGCGGAGTGGATTAAGCCATGTCCGTCTGTCTGTCTGTCTGTCTGTCTGTCCGTCTGTCTGTCTGTTGAAATCAATTTTCTGAAGACCCCAGATATCTTCGGGATCCAAATCTTCAATAATCCTGTCAGACATGCTTTCGAGAAAATCAGCAAAATCCGTCCATAAATAACGGAGATATGAGCAAAAATCCGATACAACCTCTGAAAATTTCATCAAAAAAAGACAATTTATTGCATGCTTTGACAAAAAAACAACAACACGTTTGTGTGTTGGATTGATTGTGTGTTGGCTTCATGCTTCATGCTTTGTGTATTTTGTTTTTGTTTTATTGTGTTTCACAAAAAAGCAACAAAACGTGCATATGTTTGGATGCATATTTTGTTTTTGTTTTTTTTTGGTGTTTGACAAAAAACAACAAAACGTACATATGTATGTTTGGATGTGAGTTGGTTTCACTGCCTTGCGTATTTTGTTTTTTTTTTTTTGGTGTTTCATTTCGTTTGGCGTTGTTGTTTTTGAGAAGGGTATATATATAATTGTTGTTTCGTTTGTAACTTCTACAATATAATCTGTTCGTCAGCAATTAAATGTAAAATTTTTAAAAGTTTTCTTGATATATTTAGGTTGAAATACGCTTAAAATGGGCAAGTAATGCATCCAAAACAAAGGTGAAGGGTATATAAGATTCGGCATAGCCGAATATAGCACTCTTACTTGTTTTTCATAATATATGAGCCCTAATTAAAGTAAAAATGCTGTTGTTTTGATTATAAACTTATGCACCTAAAATTGTGGCTGAAAGAGTTAATTCAAAAATATTCCTTTTACTTTTGAAATACATGGTATTTGAAGGGCCTTGAAAAACACCGAAATCGTTTGGCCGTGACAGTTAAATGTTTGAACTTTATTTTTTGATGTTTCTTTTCACGATATTATACACTTTAGGTACACATTTCTTAATATATTAATTAGAATAGACAGTAAAATTAAATTCCATAAAAAGTCCAAATTTGCAATTTACAGCAAAATGATTGACAGCCATATAATTTTCTTAGAAAACCATGTCTTTTCAATAATAATTTTATTTCCTTTCAACAAAATTCCGAGTTTTTGCCTTCGTTTGTCATCTGAGGTTAAATATAATAAGTAGTTATCGAGAAAATTACTAATCAAGGTAGTCCTTCGTTTGTTAACATAGCAAATAGCTTTGTAAAGTAATATGACAAAACATAACGTACTTTAAAATAAGTCCTAAAAAACTTAAAGCTCAAGTATTTTCTTCTTAGTTAATCTCCTTGCATTGCAACAGTTCATTTATTGGCCGATTGCATTTGAATCTAAATAATTCAAATCAAAAATGTGATCATGTATATGACGATGATGAGGTTTTAAACAAATTGAATTCAATAGAGATATTGTAGAAGTTATATAACAATGGATACCAAGGAGAGTCCACTGCCTTTTCTAATTCTTGCCTTCCTTATTTATTTTTATTTTACATTTCTTATTTTTTACAATAACAGAATAATAGTTTTCAAAAAAAGAATAAAAAAAACGCTTAAAATTTCAATTTAATGTTAGCGTATTTTTGTAATCTCAACTGAATTTCTAAAAAAAATTAATTGAAACAACAAAATCATTCACTTGATAACACTGTGCAATAAGAAATTTCAACCTCGATCAATACAAAGTGGAATGAAAATAGACCAGCTAATAAACTGAAATGTTTACAAGCTTTAGAGCAGCGAAAGGCAAACTCACACCACTACAGTTTTTAGATATTGTAGTTGTATGAGTTGAGTAAAAAGTTGAGAAAAAAACAAAAACAATAACTGAAATAAACAAGCATAAAAACGAAAAACGTAAAACAACCTGCTTCTATCAATGCTCATGCGAGACTAACTGGTTTTGATTGTTTTTATACAATGTGTGTGCTTGCGTACATGTGAAAACAAAAACAAGAGAGCTCATTTGAGAGCTCAATGCCTTTCGCTGCTTTAAAGTGACCATCCATGAGTCTACTTTAACTTCGCATTATACTCATTGAGGCTGAAAGGGTGAACTAAAATTTGTCGCAAAGAATAATCATTCTGCCCATCGAATGATTGAGCCTTAAATGCACCTCTGTTTGTAACAGTTAAAGAAAGTGTATAAGAAATCTAAAAATCTTTAAAATTACAATTAATTTTATATTAATAATTCAAAAATGGTTTTGAAAATAACGACTCAGTTGTTTTAAAAAAAAAAAAAATTTGTGTATTTTGTTCGTGTGTGTGTGTTATCTTTTCTCAGTCTATAACTACTTTACAATTAATTATTTATTTATTTAGTTAATTATAATATATATTTAAAAGTTACCATCTATAAAACTTAAAATAAAACTCATCTAATTGTAATATAGTAAAACTAAATTAAAAATAAAAAGTTTTTGTTTTGTTGTTGTCATTAAGTAAATCGTATTAAATAGATTTATACATACATATTCATAAATATATACTCGTAGTTACATTCTAATTTCTTCATTCATATCATAGACAATAGAGAAGTCCGAAAACACTGCTGCTGCCTTGTATTAGCTGTTTGCTGTCAGTTAGTCTTTGTGAAAGTTTTTTTTTCTTTTTTTTTTTTTTTGTTCTGATATGCTTAAGTGTTTAATAATGATATAATTTTATACGTATGATAAATATTTTTCTTTCTTATAGTTTTATATAAATTTTAACGAAAAAGTAAAGATTTTTTAAAAAAAAAAAAAAAAGAAAAGTCAATTATATTGTCAAATTGTTATTTGGTTTACGTGTTCTTTTGATTTTTCTCTAAGTGTACGTTTAAAGAAAAATTTGATTTAATATCTATTTTGATATCGATTGCGAGTATAATATGGACTGTTAATAACTAATTGATTTTCATTGAAATCATTGTAATCATCGGTCTCCTGGGATTCTTCTTCTTTGTATATAGATTTTAAGGAACCCGGAAATGGTGTCACCATCTCCGAACTATAAGATGTAGGATCTTCATCACTATTTTCAAAGGGATCTACGGCCACGTAAGAGGCCGAAAAACCCTTCATTATTATAGTGCTATCGGTTTTGAAACGCACCAGCAGCGAATCGGTTAGAGAGATAATGTCCTGAGGTATCTGTGGATTTAACAAAAAAAGAATTGTAAATTAAGCTTTTAGCTAATATAAAAGAGTGATGGTGAACTTACTATATTGCCACAATATTGTCCATACATGGGTCCACTTGTATCCTCCATGCCCGAAAACACTTGCACATAATCGTACGTACAATTTTCACTATTCTCCAAATCGAATGTCAGGAATATCAATTGTACATTGCTACTAGGTGGCGCCTGTATTGTCCATTCACAATCCATGTTGGTATCATAGTTGTGGTTGCCGAATCGAGAGTGTGAGTAGAATTGTTGCACTTGATTTGTGGCACGCAAGTAACCTCCGCAAGCTATAAGAGAAATTAGAAGGAAATTTTTAATTTTGAAATATTTTTTTTTGTTAAAATTTCGTTAATTAAATTTTATAAAGGATTAACAATTGCCTTGCCAGAGGGCAACTAAAAATTTCTGGTTGCCAGTTCGGCAACAGAAAAGATAGCTGCCAGTTGCCATCTGTAATACCATTTAGGCAACTGACAACGCAACTAAAGTTCGGTTGCCATCCATAATCGACTCATAAATTTTAATATTTTATTATTGAAATAATTTAATCTGCCTGAAGCTCACTGTTCCATTTGAAAACGAAACCATTCAGACTCTCTTGAGCAGAACTGTGTTTCTCTCAGGTCCTGGTATAACACCATTTTTTTAAGACGCCATCTGTCGACAGTTTTTTTAAACTCAGCAACTACTTAGCCCTGTTTCATTACAATTCGAACGATCAGTGTTTAAATTGAATTTTAGCAAAGCCTCGAACCCATATCATTTGAATTTAAAGTGTAAACTTACATGTCGAATGTACGGCTGTGAAACCACTGTGCTGTTTATTCTTGTCTGTCTTGAGAACCATATATAGTTGATTTGTCGATGAGGATATAGGATAAGGAATTTTTTCGCCACAAAAACGTCCTAAAATGGAACTACTTTCGGAATCACCATCATATATGGCCACGTTGTCGTAGGAACATTCCTGAAAAGAAACGAAATATATTAAAACAATTCTCTTAATGCTATTTTAAGAAAAAAATATCCCAGTAGAAGTATATTCCTGCTGACTTTTATGCAAGAGCTCTTACGCAAAACATTATAACACCCCCTTTCTTTCTAGAAATTCAAATTTCAAAACCACAAATTCAGCCTGTTGCCAATATTACTGAAATCTCAGAGTATTATTGGAAAATTTTATGATTTTGCTCATGAATTTTATATGAGCTAGGTTAATAATGTCAGCAGAAATTTAAAATTTCCAATTAGAATGCTTAATTATGCTCTCTTTAAAGTAAGATATTAAATAACATCTCTCTCAAATTCTCACCTGATGCGATTCCACCTTAAACTCATTGAATATCAATTTAATACGATGTCCCGGAGTAGTTGAGAAATGCCAAACACAATCCGCATTGGGTGGATACAAATCAGGATAATTGGGACTGTAAATGGTACCAAAGGGAGCTGAAATCTCATGTTTACACTCTCCCTCCTTGCAGTCGTGGCCATTTTCATGCAACGAATAACCATTATGACAGGAACAAATATACGAGCCAATCGTATTACGGCACTCATGCTGACAACCACCATTATTAATAGAACACTCGTCAATATCCGTAAAGAAGACCGCAGCAAAACCAGACCGCTGTATTGATTTATCCGAATGGAATTCCACCCTCAAAGCATTACCCTCTGAGGTGGCCGTGGGTGGTATGGAACTACCACAATAAGTGCCTATCTTTTTCAAACGATTCTCACTCATTTTCGAATAAATGGTCACCTTGTCATAACCACATTCCGATTGATGATGGGTAGCACCTTCTAAATCGAAATGTGTGAAATTCAAAGAGATTTTGTGTTTAGGTTGAGCTATAATTTCCCATATGCAGTCTTTTAATACAGGATAGGTATCGGGGAAAGAGGGTGAGGTAATGGTGCCATTTGGATATTCAATAACACCACCACAGGCATCTTCACAGTGTTTCTTATCGCTGTGCAATTCATAGCCAATGTGACAGCTGCATTCATAGCCACCTAAAGTGTTAATGCACTCGTGTTCACAGCCATGATTTTGGGTTTCACACTCATCGACTTCCTTCATGAAAGTGGCCGAGAAGCCGGGCTTTTGCACTGAGGTATCGGAAACAAATTTTACAAACATGGTGTCACCTGTAGATCTAATAAACAACAAATATTTGTTTAAGTTATATGCAAACTGAGAAGAAGGCTTTTTTTTTAACTTACTTCATATTGGGTGGTGGCTTGTAACCACAAAATACTCCTATTAGCGGAGATTCTTGACTGGGTCCATCTCTGACTTCCACAAAATCATACACACAACTATCATGATTTTCAACTTCGAAGGATTGGAACTTTAAGGCAACTTGATAACCTTTGGGCACGGTTATTTTCCATACGCACTCCTTATTGGGTAGATAGTCTAAAGGGTAGTTGGGTGACTCTAAACGTCCCTCGGAATCATCTATGGAAAGTTCTCCACCGCAAACGACTGTAAAAGAAAGAAATTGGTTGATATAAATTAGTTATTCACTTCCACAAACAATCTTAGTTTGGACTTAAAGTTCTTAATAAAATATTTCGTCTGAGATAAATGACGCGCATTTTAAAAATCTCACACTATCACCATTAAGGAGCGTTAATGGATTCATAAATTGAACTACAGAACTGTTAGATTTAACTTCATTTGATACTTTATTTTTTTATATTGAAATTTTCATATAAATTCACCAAACAGATATGATAAAAATATCCTATTTTCAAGTTTTAATAGTATAGACATAGCTTGAAATAGCCACCCTGGATGTCCAGAAATTCAGTTTTCATAATTAATATGAAACGAGTTTAATCTTAGACGACTTTCCAATGCTAATTCAGAATGCTAAACTGCCTTTTTTCAAACAATCGCAATAAGTGTTTCCTGCGGTGACTAATCTCCTGATTCAGTAAAACGAACAATAAATGAGTTATTTCCATACCAACTTTTTAGATAAACTAATGACTAGTGATGAAATGTTGAACCTTTTTCGGAAACCCTTCCATTATGGTTTTTATAGTGATTTCTGTCACTGTTCGAGCAGGTAGTCCATCTCCGTTTGAAATCTACCACACTTTTGGACACCTTTTTTGTGCTCTTCAATTCTCTTTTAACAAGAGCCCAATATCTCTCCACTGGCCTTAACTGGAGAATTTGCCTCTGTTGCCTCTCAAATACCACATTATTGTTCTTGTACCACTCAATACCTTTCTTACCATAGTGACAGGGTGCCAAATCAGACCAAAAATAAGTGGAACCACTAAGAAGTCTTACGAATTCCTTGATGTAAATTTCGGTATTTATAGAGCCCTTTGTAACAAATATTTAGCTTTTTTGGCGCAACTGCATATTGCTTGCCATACCAAGAACTTTTTGGGAAATTTTGTCAGCTTTTGGGTCCTAAACGTTTCTTCAACATTCCCTAGAGCATCAGCAACATCAAAATTTTGACCCGGAAGCTGCGAAAAATCTGCCAGAACATACGTTTCGTCATCCATTATGCAGCAGGATTTTTTTTTTAAAATTTGACTTCAATTTCCTTGCTCTGTTTTTGGCCTCTAAATTTTTAGCAGCGTTCCTGTCAGGAACTTTTTGAGCCTTGTATGTTTTTGAACGTGCATTGGCTTTAACTTTTCGTACCAAATAGTCCGAGCACTGAGCTAACCGGGCTGCTTTCCTACCGGATGTGTTGGGAGCTCTTTTGAAAATGCTTTCTATTTTTTTTGGCTTACTAAATGTGAACCATTCCTTCTACATAAACCAGGTTTCCAATCAACGGACAAGTTCTCCCGGTACTGTTTAATAACATTGTAAACAGTTTGACGGCAGACCTTTGATTGTTTGGCCAACTTTTTGTAGCACTATGTTGGGTTTTGTTGAAAATATTTAATAATTTTAGTACGCAATTTTTTCTGATCACTCATTTTAATCAGATTAACAACAAATGAACACAATTGACATTAAACATAATAACTGACATGCTTTACAAAGGTAACTTGATCAAAAAAAATCAAATAATACTTGGGTTAAAAGTTTTAATAAAAAACGTTTGTTAAGAATTTTTCGATCTCAGTCCTTACAATTCAAATCAAAGTTTCTAGAAAATCAGATTCACGTTTAAGAGTATTTAGAATTGGAGGTATAGACAAGATCGTTGTTTGGTTGGTTTTCGTGGTGCTCGCAAGACCACAAGACAACACCACTCAATGATATCGTTGAATGATATCGATGAAGACTAGATGCTAGTGAAATTATTACTAAATTCTACTTGTTATCTGAATAAGGTCTCACAGTCTGGTTCCCAATGCCTGAGTCAGATGGTTCAGCATATCTTCGCTTTGAAATATACTATGTCTTAACAAATAAAAAGCCTGACATTAACAGAGAATGTTAAAATCAGTAAGCACTTTTCCGCGCTCTCAATAGCTGCGACAATTACTACTGAAAGCGCATTTCACATATTAAACAGATCACACATTTCTATTATCAGCCAGTTCCACAAGAATTGCGACAGACACTTCGTTAGCATCTCATGATCGCTCAGAAATGCATATCTTAATAAACGAAGAGCAGGACATGTTACCACTTATTCGCCGACCCAACAGCTCGGACAATCACTGTTATAAGGAAGTCCAAGTCTGTAGAGGTACTTATCAATACTAGATGATAGATACCCAGTGAACTTTTTAACATCGCCATTTACCTCGAAAAATCCTTCCAGTTAGACCACAGACCACAATTTAGCATCAGTCTTGCATGCTTCCATTTTGCGATATATAATGTCAGCCTTCTGAAGATAGTATCTTTGAAGATTTAATTTTTAATTTCCTAGCATAATTGCGACAGATACTTCATCTTAGGAATTTAACGCTGATCCTTCTCTGACCAGCTCATCCGCAGTAGACTCTACGCACAGGGACTAGAACTAGGATAGACATGATCGTACTTCTGAAACTGTCAACACAATACATATTATTCTCAAGAAAAATTGTGATCAAAGAAGGAGAAGTTTGGTATACCGGTCATCAAGAAACTAGTCGAGATTTTTCCAAATAACGAACTAGTTGTCATCATTAGTTCGGGGAACAATTGCAGTAGTGGTTGGCTCAAACATAGCAGATGGTATTACCAAAAAAAAAGAAAACTGTTATAAACTCCAAGAAGGAGAACTTGAGTATACCAGCCAACAGAAACAATGTTTAAACAGCAATCGGTCTAACTTTTTAATAATAACGACGCTATACTTCCAAAATTGTAGAACAATTACAATAGTGGAATCAGTACCGTTAAAATCTGCCGTGGAATAACATACCTATTACAACAAGTAACAGAGCTAAATTCGGCTGTGCCGAATCTTATATACCCTTAACCAATGTATACTTATTTACGTACATTGCCTTTACCCATGCAAAACTCTTCATATAGCAACAACAACAAGAAAAATTCCTAATATCATATCAGATGCAATTGCAAAACATCCGATAATCATATTCACACGTTGAGTGCTCACTGATAACTATGTATGTTGAAAAAAAAAATAACAACAAACCACAACAAAAAAGAAAATAAACGAAACGCATACAAATTATGCATGCGTGTGTTTGATTTATAATTCTTATTCATTTCATTCCACATTGTAGAATGTTGTTGTTGGGTGTGTGTGTGGTATTTACGTGTGATAGAGTGGCTCATATGAGAACTCATTATAAACAACTCGTTCTTTATATATACCCTTGCCACTCATGGTGAAGGGTATAAAAACAAAAATAAAATACGCAAAGCAATGAAATCAACACTCATCCAAACCAGTGTTTAAATAACTAGACTACAAGTAGCAGTAGCATCGAAAAACACAAGTAGTCTAGTTAAAAAATTAATAAAAACTCGGAGTCAATCAATTACTACTACTACTGCTACCTTCACATTTTAGTAGCAGTAGTTGTAGTAGTAGCAATAAAAGAAAAATTTAAAAGTAGCAGATCAGTTTGTTTTCTATTGCTACCTTAAAAAAAGAAACACTTTTAATGTAGCAGAGTCATTTGTTTTCTATTACTTCTGCTACTTTTAAAATTTTGTAGCAATAGAAGTAGCAGTTGAGGTAGCAGGTGACGTAGTAGTAGAAGTAGCAGTTAAGTAGTAGTTGAAGTAGCAGTTAAGTAGCAGTTGAGGTAGCAATAGAAGTAGTCAAAAATAAAAATCTTCAGTCAAAAATTTATATTGTGTGTTGTTGTTGTGAATGTTTATTGGTGTAAGATGTTCGTATTGTAAACAAAAGTTCTTAATTTTTGTTTGTATTCACATAGTTACCATATTTTTACATAAACATTGTTGCAAAGCGTTGCCGTATTATTTACTTGAAATAATAATGGTTTTAACATTCTTTCATCTAAGTATATATAACAAAATGAATGTATGTCTATTTATTTGTTTGTTTGTGCTAAAAAATATATTTAACAAAGAAAATGTTTTTAGAAATTCAATATTAAATTAAAAGCAAATCTTAAAAAAGTAGTAGTTAATGAAAAAAGGAATGATATCAATTCAAAAATAAATAGTAAACAATTTTTTTTTTCTCAAACCTACTAATAACAATAAAATTAAATTTTATTGGATTTTGTTAATTTAGTTTTTCTTTTAAGAAATTAAATTTACTACTTTTTCCACAAAATGTTACCCCTGAAAACAAAAAAAACCCACAAAAATTAATTCTATCATTTAATAAATTTGTTCATTGTTAAATGTACGAAAATTCATTTATAATTATGTAGAACATTAATATTTCCCCTGCAAATAATATGGCAACGTAAGAAATAACTTGTTTGTGTGAATGGTAACTTTGTACACACAGAAAATACGATCTTTCTGTTAGCAACACGAACATCTGAGACGAATAAAAACGAATTATTTCTTCAAACACTCTCAAAACAAAAACAACACACAATGTTTATTTTTGACATTTTTGGAGTTATGGCTGAAGATTCTCTTTTTTGACTACTTCTATTGCTACCTCAACTGCTACCTTATTGCTACCTTACTGCTACTTCTAAATAATAAAAATTAAAACTGGATGTAAAGCAGTAGTAATGATTTTTTGTATTTTTATGCTACTACTCTATTTACAATTCATGTTTTATTACTACTGCTCTGTTTAGAGTTTTATTTTTTGAAGGTAGCAGTAGTTATAGAAAAAAAAAGAAAATGAAAAAAGACAAATGCTATTGCTACCGCTATAGAACATTTTCTGAAGCAGTAGTTGTAGCAATAGTTAAAAATTTTTAGTTATAGTAGCTTTTTAAACACTGATCCAAACATACGTTTTGTTGCTTTTTTGTCAAAACATGCAATAAATTGTATTTTTTTTAATAAAATTTTCAGAGGTTGTCTTGGATTTTTGCTCATATTTCCGTTATTTATGGACGGATTTTGCTGATTTTAAATAGGAAACTTCTCGAAAGCATATCTGACAGAATTTTTGAAGATTTGGATCCCGAAGATATCTGGCGTCTTCAGAAAATTACAAACGGAATGACAATATTATATATACTTTTCTCACGAAAGTGAAGGGTATAACAACGTTTTTATTTTCATAATTAAATTTATTTGTATAATAACGGTACTGCAGAGATAAAGTTAGCTAACCATAGTGAATAGACGCCAATGTGGGACCAGCTCCAAAAAGTAGAAATTGGGAATACCGTGCAATAAAAAGTGTGTTTAATAGAGATTCTGTGAAATAGCGTAACATTTATTATCATACTACTTCAAAGGTCAGAGAAAATCGAGAGATCAAGAGAGTAAGGTCAGTATCGTCTAGATCTTGTAAACACTTTTCAGATCTGTATTAACAGTGTTGTTCTCGATCTGTCAGACAACGATGACCAGCTGAAAGTTTTGAGAACTATGAGGGATCAAAAATCATATGTTCACACTCTTTCAAGGAAGCTATTGAACTATTTTAGATTATTGGCATTTTAAAGCAAAAATTATTCATCAAAAATTATTCATAATTTTGTGACACACAGGTCTTTTTTTGGTATTTTATCACGTAGTGGTGTCCGTATATGGTTATATTTCCATGACTTAAAAAATTACACACAGTGTAACTGAAGTCTCAACAATAAGTCTCAACAATAATTAAAAAAAAAATCAACTGCTTAATTGGTATTTCCCCAAAACAATGTACCAATCTAATCAGCTTATCGTAGTTCTATGGATTATGCTAGTAGATAATGCCTCATCTTTATTATGCTTAAGATATAGAACCTAGCAGCTACTTACTATTTTTACACCCGTTTCATCCTCGACTAAAATAGAATCTAAAAACACCTTACCATGTTTAATCTGTTTTCTTCCCCTCCAATGTTCGTAATTCCTTCACCACAAAATGTTAAGCTTTAAAAGAAAATCCCTCTAATGCTTTACAAAGTAAAACTTCTTTTTTGTAGAAAAACTTCCATTACACTGGATTTTCTTTTATTGTAGCTGCAGTTACTGGTGCAGTTGTTATTCTTACCCTCAAATTCAGCTTTAAAACCACGATGACCCTCGGTACGATGAGTATTTACATAAGTCAACAGCATGCGGCTGGAAACGGTTGTTAGAATTTCAGTACTAACTTTTCCACAAAAACGAGCAATCAATGGAGATTTGTGCCAATAGCCATCACGAATTTCCAAATAATCTGATTGGCAGTTTAGCGATTTGAAAATATTCTAAAAATAGAAGAAAGGAAATAGAAAGAAGAAAATAAAAAAAAAAAAAATACTGTGAAAATTATGCAATATACTCGTACTTTGTGGCAAGTTTGTTATAAAGTGTTAATGTCCACTACGTATGTATAAGTTAGTCTATATGTAATGGAGTGTAATTCAAAACAATTAATTGACTATTTACATACCAAATTTTCCAATTTCAAAACCACTCTTTCGCCATGTGTGGCCGTTATACGCCACTCACAATGTTCGGTTTCATTGGTTAGAGCTCCGGCTGTGTAGTACGAAGGACTGGCAAATAATCCTGCATTCTCTTGGAAGGTGCGACCACATTTAGGACATCTATACAATAAATTAGCCTGGGAAATATCGCCTGCACTCAAACGCAAACGTTGTCCAATTTCTGGCCTCTTCTTGCCCTTCACTTCGATGGGCAGTATGGTGTCTAGGTAGGTGCCCTTGGAGAAGGTGTTGCGTGCATAGTGCATTATGGAATCATAATCATAAGCCATGCCCAGTGAATCGACTTCGTCTGGTGTTAATTTATTGAAGTTGTAATCCTGTCCCTTCATGATGTTGTTGTGTTCAATGATAACATGGTTGCCGCGATCTGGACGGGTGTGTTCGTGCCAAAAGCCAACAACATGGCCCAATTCATGAACAACAATGCCAAACTTATCACAATTGCGGCCAATCGAAATGGCCTGTGGACCATTGCCACGCTTGCCAACAAACGAACAGCAACTGTAAACATTTACACAAAGAATTTACCAAAAATTAAACCAAACAACAACAAAAAAACAAAAACAAAATAATGTAACAGAAACATAAAATTGGTAAATTGTATTGAAATGCCATTGTCCAACACTTTAAATGGAGTGTAAATTTGATAACGAATACATACATGAACTCACACACTCTATATATGTAAGTAAGAATATATATAGAGTGTAGAATTACATGTTTGGGTTTACATGTAGTTAGTGGCAAATGTAATTTACACATTGTTACTTACCCACAGCCACGTATAGTGAAAACAATGTAATTGGGATGATTTTCTGGCTCTCGTTCCACAAACTTAATGCAAGTCGAGTTCTCCCAATGTCGCATGGCTTGTTTAAATAGAGCCTTGTGCAGACCACTAAAATTACCATCGATTTCATAGGGTATGACACCATAATCCCAGACACGTTCTTTTTTAGCCGTTACAGCTCTTGGCAGGCGTCTGTGTTCGCGTACAAAACTGAATTCACTGAAAGTAAACTCAAATTAAAACTTAATGTTGTTTAGAGAAATTGTGTAACCTACTCCTCTTCCTGTTCGGCTTCATAGGCAGGCACTATGTCCACTGGTCTATCATAGTCTTCATCATTAAAGTTTTCCGGCATTTTGGCATATCTCATTTCATTATTTGATGTATCATTTTCCACTTCGGTGAAATTGTTAAATTTTTCATTGTAAAACACATTGGTTTCGGTGTGATGATTTTGCTGTTGTAACTTTTTTGTTTGTCTAGATCTGCCCACTGGTCGATTGAGTTCATCTCTTAACTGTTGTAATTTCGCATTGTACTCGGAGCGATGATGATGGCCATAACTGCGTCTGTATTTAAAAAGAGATATTTATGATTTTAAAGAAGATTTATAAGCAAATCGTTGGTTATTAACGATCTTATTTCTACGAAAAACTGATACCTTCTGTCTATACTTGAGACAAATATTGATCATAACAAATAATGACCTAATAATTTTTTATCTTGACAGCCATTTTGACTTTTATCATGGCACAAATTTATCAGGTATAGACAGGGGGTTAGATACATACAGAATAGGCATAGAACGGAAACTCTTCTGTCAAAGACCTAACTCAGTTGTCAAAAACCTAAGTGGTGAGAATGTATTAGTAGAAAAAACTATGTGAAAACAAAAACAACACTCGTATGTGTGATTATTTTGAGTAATTTTTTTTTGTTTGAGTTTTTTTCTAGTTACCGCTCTATGCGTCTCTATGGTTAGATACATAAAGAAAATATACATTGAGCGGAAACTAGAAAAAAACTCACGCAAACAAATTACTCAAAAGAGTTACCTATACGAATGTTGTTTTTGTTTTCACATGGTTTTTTTTACTAATACATTTTCAGCACTTAGGTTTTTGACAATTGAGTTAGGTCTTGACAGCAGAGTTTCCTCTCTATGGTTTTGACATACACATGTAATTAATAATCCCTGACCAAATAAGTTAAAGAGCTATATTCGCCTGTGTCAAATCTTATATACCCTTCACAAACATGCATTGAAATGACTGTGTTTAGTTTTCTGGAAACACTTTTTATGGGGACCTTTTATGGTTTAATAATGGACTTATAAGCTTTATTCTTATTTTCGGGAGAATGACTTATATTTGTTTATACAGAACAATTTTATGGCGAATTTCATATCAACTACAAGATTTATATGAAAATGACATGCTCCTTGGGCCGTATATCGGGGTTACGATCAAGTAAAGGCCAATCCTCACAGAATTTGTTTAAATAAATTATGGTTGAATAAAACTTATGTTGAATATCATAGTTTATAAGAGTTGTATGAGCGGAGGAAGGTCTCGAACAATTGGGAAGAGATATTCTTGTTAAAGTGTGACAAATTTTGTACTCCTCTTGAGCCCTGGAGTTAATTGTGAATCGATTCCCTCTCAATAATGTAATTATTAAATTTAAATGGTTTTAAACTTAATTTTGCTGCATTATGTCAAGACGCACTGTGGCTCAGATCTCAATTTCATCGGCCAAAAGTCCAACACTTTTTGTTAACTCCAATTTCAAAAATGTTAATGCTGTTCAATAGTTAACACATTGAAACTAAGGTAGCCAAAAAATTTATAAAAATATTGTCAATTGTGTGCGTGGCATGATGTTAAAGTCAAATATTTTATGTCATTTTATAAAAAATGTAATTTTTGTAAATTTTATCAGAAGTAAATTAACATTACTCGTAAACTATTGTCGATAATTGGATGATTGTTTCTTTGTTATGTTGGTAGGATAATAGTCTTTAAGAACTGGTATGATTTTGATAAAGGGGCGAACTTACTGTCCAGGTATTTTTAGAAAGTACAAACCAAAACAATCTTATCAGACCACCAAAATCAGTCAACAACTGTAGCGATATACAAGGTGGCGCAAAAGTAATCCTACTATCAGAAAATGCTATAAATTTTGCGATTGGCCCTTAATGTCAGTTCTGTTTTGACATTTGTGTAGTAAACACATGCGAAATACACGTTAATAAACAATGTTACGCTACACTGCTCCAGAACGCGGAATATTGCTGACTATTTATGTGACCAATAATCCGTCGGTGACTTTGGCACAACGTGAATTTCGTCGCTGATTTCCTGGCCGTCCAACGCCTACTGGTGAAACACTGCGACGTTTAGCCGCTCGCCTCGAAGAGACTGGCACAACACGAGATGCTGCCAGGCGTGGCAGACCCCTGTGTAGCCGTTCTGCAGAGAATATTGCTGCTGTAGCCGAGGATGTCATGGAAGCGCCGTCGACATCGACCAGACGACGTGCCACGCAAATGGGTATCAGTCGACGGTCTTTACAGCGAATTTTGGTACAAGATTTGAAGATGTTTCCGTACAAAGTCCAGACGGTGCATCAGCTGTTAGCTGCTGACCGCCAATCGCGTCTAACATACGCTCAAGCCATCCTTAATCACCACCAAGAGGAAGATGATTTTTCATAAAAAATAATCATGAGTGATGAGGCCCATTTCCATCTTAGCGGGTACGTAAATAAGCAAAATTTACGCTTCTGGGGCACTGAAAATCAGCGTGTAACGCACGAATAGCCATTACATCCGTTCAAAGTCACTGTATGGTGTGCTGTTTTCGCTGGAGGAGTCATCGGACCTTTTTTCTTCGAAGACGTTGCGGGCCAAACGGTTACTGTGAATGGTGAGCGCTACAGAGCAATGAGTTCTTTTTGCCGCAACTTGATGAATTGGGATTGGAAAACATGTGGTTCCAACAGGACGGTGCAACGGCACACACTGCACGTGCCACAACCGATATGCTGAGGGATGCATTTCCCGGGCGCCTAATCTCCCGTTTTGGCGATTTGCACTAGCCAGCAAGATCGCCTGATTTGACCGCTCCAGACTTCTTTTTGTGGGGCTTTTTGAAGTCGCGGGTTTATGTCAACAAGCCACAGACTCTTACAGTACTTAAAGACAATATCCGTCAAGAATGTGAGGACCTATCGCCGGATGTTTTGGCCAAAGTGATGGAAAATGCCATAAAAAGGGCTCAAATGACAATTAACTGTGTCGGCGATCATTTACATGACATCGTATTCTCGACTTGATGTAAAAAAATTAAAAGACCAAATAAAAATAATCCACAAGAAGAATCAAAGTTTTTCATTTTTTTTTTAATTACAAAAACATCTAAAAGGCGGAAACTTAAGGATATTAATGAAGAAATCGGATGAGAAAATATACATGAAATATACAATTTCGATCACAAAAAAACAACTCACAAAAGACGACATCATTCAAAAAGTTTTTAACGCTAGTCCAGTGAGAACAAAACGGATTCTTAAAAGTATTCCAACGCCAAGCGATGAAAAACAGTTCTCAAATGAAGAAGCATTAGCATTATTTTTGGATTGCGTGCGATTGAAAAAGGCTCAAATCTCTATCCATCATATCATCATATAACTGCTGCTAAGAAGGATTGTTTGCCACCAGTTGACACTATTACAATCACAACGATTTCAGCAGAGGTACTACTTCGAGATCTACTTAATCATACAGCTAAGCGCCTGCTACTGACATTTAAAGGAAATGAAAGGAAAAGACTCGGTGCCTTCGACAAGTAGGATCCATACAAAGGATATTTGGAAAAATTAAACACCATCTTCTACAAAATACTGCAGACCAAATTTGAATTTAAAAGGGAACTCATGAAGTCATTAAAAAATAAGTCAGAGAGATTAGAGATTGACGGCCAGACAATTGAAGTAAGCTACAAAGATCATCGGGACTTAGATGAAGAAGCAAAAGGGCTGCTAAAGGCCACAAATAATTTATAACTAAATATGGAATATTTGTAGGCTATGTTCCAACCGAATGAATAATACTTAGTTATAATTTTCTTTTATTGTTACTTAAGTAAAAAATAAAATAAACATTAAGAGTTTTTTGTTATTATAAAAAATAAAAATGTTTGTTCTTAATGTTATTGAAACATTTTTTTAGTAGAATCTGATATACGATTGATAAAGTGGGAACCTGTTCTATAAATTATCCAGCGTATTATTAAAATGTATTTTTTATCTGCTGATAACTTTTTTAATAAGTAAAACTGATTCAAAAAACAAAAAATTTCGCATTTTAATACTAAATGCTATACAAAAATTAACCTTCAATTTCTCAACAACTGCTGAACTGATTTTAATGGAATTAAAACTGGAGAAAAATCAAGAAGATATCTGTCCATCGAAAGAAAAATTTCTAAAATATCTTTATCGGTTCAAAAGTTACAGAGTTTTGGCCGATGAAAAACGAAACTGACCCACTGTGCGACGTCAATATTGCAACCTGGGCTGATTGTAAATCGAACATTATACTTAAAGGCGGGTGTTGAACCGTTATCTTCTGACGTCCTCAGTTTCATAGTTACTTGAATATTGAAATGTTCCCACTCACCTATGTTTCCTGCCCCTGCGATGTCTTCTCTTAACAATCGTACTGCTGCCCTTTATCTCCTGAATTTCATCCAATTTCATGCCATTACCACCAGCATTACTATACACATTGGGTAGAGTTGATCTCTGTGCGGGTAATGCTGTAGGCATTATGACCACTTTACGTTCCGATACGAAATTATTACCCGTATCCAATTCAATATCTTTTGTATTCGACTGGATTTTACGTTGATCCACATTACGATTGCCCAAACCAATCGATGATTTATTGTATTTCTCCTCCTCAGTTTGAGATTTCTCCTTGGCCAACAAACTAAAGTCGTACTTTTCACCTGAGGTATTAAATGTTTTATCCAAAGGCCCCTTATCGGGAGTTGTGTGTTCAATTGGTAGATGCTTTTTTGTCTCTAACATTATGGGGTACTTGCGTGCGGGTAAAATTTGTTCTTCCGAGGAAATAACTTCATTTTTTAAATTGATGGAGGCATAATTGCTGGAGGGTTTTATTAATTCATTGGCAGACTGGGGGAAATTAATTAATATATATTGAAATATTAGCTTTAATCTGTGGAGACACTTACCTGCATAAGATCATTATCTAGTTCAGGCTTATTACTGGGCAATTTAGTTTTCCTTCTTATGATATCGGTAAGACCTTCTTCCTCTACTTGTAAACCTTCATGATAGACTTCTTGCTTTAGAATTTCCAGTTCCTTTTGAAAGGTCTCATTATATTTAGAGACTGGCTCTTTCATGGGAGCATCAGCTTGGGGTTCTTCCCAGGCTTGAGTACTGGCCACTAGCGGATAACCCTCATCATCATACTCCACATCGGGCAAAGCTATATCACCCATAAAACCACCTGCAAATGTTAATTAAAATAAGCAAACATTATTTTCGATTGAATAAAACTTTTTTTTTAAAGAATTTTACTATATTAATTTACATACATATGTATGTATGGCATGTATCTATTATTATTCTATCTTACATCCATCAGTTGCCAACATGTTTATTATAATTAACCATTTTCATTTTGTTGTTTCCTCCCAATCGACAGTATTTTTCAATTAAATATTATAATAAATTTAATAGCAAATGTAAATAAATATACGCACTTAAGTTTAAACACACAAATGTGTGCTCCAATTATTTGCCGGAAAACAAATATTTATCCATTTATTATAAAAAAGAAATCAACATAATAACACTTTCAACTTAATTATCAGGTAATTATAGTTTACATATTTATACTCATACGAGTCTGTATTCTATATAAATCTCCATAAAGTAATAATTTCACTGTAACTGGCATAGTGATGACAAATTACTGAGTCTAAAGATAACGAGTATTTGCATATATATTATAATATATAAATTTCTTAAAAGTAATTACTCAGCAGTTTTACAAGCAATCAATGTATCCCTTAGAGATAGTATTTGACACTAATGTCTCATTACTTGGCTGACTCCAATGTATATATGTTGGGTCATTTGACCTTGAGGGAAGTCAATTGGTTACTTTATGCACCCCAGGTAATCTAGCGAGAAGTCAATTGGACGCCCTAAGTTATCTATTGGAGAGTAGTCGGATGAAGGTTTGTTTACAAGCAATCGGTTATTGGACTGTCTAGGAGATGTATTCTTAACTGAATATTTGAGGGCAATTGCACGCAGAAAAAAATATAGTTGTGCATGTTTAATGTAGCCATTTCAACATTTTTAACAATATTATAGTTACAGTAACTATTTATATGATTGTGGTAACAATAATATGGTTAATTTATGATTCACATGATTGTATGAACCATATATATGGTTACAGTAAACAAATATATGTTTGTGACAACCATTTATATGATGAAGAACTTACCATATTATGTTGCTTTCGGCTTATGGATATTATAATCTGAGAACATATTATGATAAAATAATTCATCATATAAATGGTTGTCACAAACATATACATGATTGTATCAACCATATATATGGTAACATTCATATATATGGTTGATACAATTATTTGAATCGTAAATTAACCATATTATTGTTACCACAATCATATAAATAGTTACTGTGACTATATTGTTAACAATTTTGAAATGGTTACAGTAAACATGCACAACTATATTTTTTTTCTGCGTGTGGCTTCTGCTTAATACACGTACATATTAAAATAACTAATTATGTAGATAATCAAGTAACAAGTTAGAAATCTAGTAAGGGAAATCACTCTATGTAACTGGTATGTGAATCCAATGCGTTAACTTCTTCGGACCAGCTATTAGACAGTCTATGTTTAATGTATGTGGGGTCAATTGTCCTCTAAGACATACACATGTTAAAATATTTATTCATGTAGCAAAGTAGTAAGCAAGATGGCAATGTATCCCTTATAGACATGTCATTTGACATGTATGTGCTCATTATAGTGCAGAGAGAAGTCAACTGGCTACTTTATATATTCCATGTAATCTAGCGTGAAAACAATTGTCACTTAAGTGTCTCTATGTAATCTAGAGTGTAATCGCTTTAAACGTTTTTATGTACTGTACTTTAGGAAGTAGTTATTTTACCAACCAGAATCTATTGGGGAGTTGTCGGAGGAAGGTTTGTTTAAAGCAATCGGATATTGGACTGTCTGTGAGACTATTTGAGGTCAATTAGCACCCACACATGTAAAAATAACTTGTTATGAAGCTGATCAAGTAACCAGTTAGATATTTAGTAAGGTAACTGACTCAATGTAACCGGTATGTAAATCCAATATGTTGACTACTTTGGACCCGTATCGGACAGTCTCATTGTAATGCAATCAGGACATGCACGTATTGAAACAAGTAAGAAAGTATGGTCGGTCAAGCCCGACCTTATAATACCCTACACTTATTAAATGAGCAAAAACATTTTTCTTTTAAAATTTCAATAATTTATATTCGTGAGTGATTTTCGGAAGTGGGCCTAATATGGGAGCTATGAAAAATTATGGACCGATCACCATGAAATTAGCTCGAGTAATTTATGACTATATGAAAGTTATTTTCTGTTGAATTTTATGTGTATACCAACATTTTTAGGAGAATTATGCTCGTTAAAGTGATTATCGGAAGCGTGCTTTATATGGAAGCTATGAGTGCTTAATACGGACGGGTATCGTTTAATCGACTCAGAAAGTGATTTTGAGTCGATCGGTATACTTTAATGTGAGTGTTAGTGTGTTAATGAGATTTACCCAGAAAAATTTCTTATCAGCCTAAGCAGTCTGGTATTAAAAATCAGTAAAATCGGTTAAGTAGAAAAAATGTTACGGATTAAAATGTGAGACAACCTCGTACAATTTTCCATTTAATTTACTCTAAGAAATTGTTTCTTCAACATTTTAAAAAAGATAACTTTATTTTTAAATTATAAAATGGTCGTTTAATATCGAATAATCAAATGATGATGAATTCTGCAGCACTAGACTGCCTGTCTGCATTTTTGTCTGCCTGTAGGTGTGAGTGTCGAAATAAATTTACTTTAATACGAAATATTTAATAATATGTAATCATAAATTATTAATGAAAATAATATGTGTGTGTATGTGTTTTTTTTTAACACATCATAATGTATTGGCCCCGCGGTTATTTATTTAATGTAACAAAAATAAAATAAATTAAATTTACATTTGTTAAATATTTAACTTATGAAATTTCCTGTGCCACATAAACACATATTCTGGGGCAGATTTAATGAATTTAATAAAACTGGATACGTGTATTTAATCAGAAATCTAGGTGGGAGATTTGAACAAGCAAGTGTCTATCATATGACGTGTTATATAAAGGACCTAGTAGAAATTTTAATAACAGGGATATGCTGAATTTTAGTTATCCATATCCGTTTCACTTTTAGTGGTTAAATTTTTAGCAATGGCGGTAAAAAAACCTTGATGAATAAAAAAATGCTTAAACTGAAGTTAGTGAAAGCAAAATTCCGACTAAGAATATTAAAAGTTTGAAGAATGTGGGAGTTAATTACATTTTAAGATGTAAATAGTAAAGAGATCAATCGAATAAAAGTATTTCTTAAGGATTTATTAACCAAATAAATGTTAAGCAATTCAGTGATGTTGGAGATTGTAGAAGGAAACCTTGCCATATTCTTTAATAAATCTTAAACAAGGTTGATAAGATCCCATGAACAACAATTTGGAAAGTTCAATCTGACAGAAAGCTCGATTTTTAACTTTAGACAAGATATTTCCAGCTCCAAATGTAATAATTTTAATATCTCAAAAGTCATCGCTTTTCTTCTAGCTTTTTTCTTTGAGCAGGAATACGAGTATTTAACAAGATAACTTACCATACTTTTCACAACATTGAAATCACAGAAGATTGCTATTGTATATTCAGAGATCTTATCTTCATCCGTTTCAGAAATTGGTATTTGGCGGAATGATATGTGAGGAAAAGATTGATTCGTGAACGATGTAGCGTCAAAGGACACTGCTTCAATTGCTAGTATACGCAATGAAAACACATGGTTGTGGTAACCATAATCAAACAGCGTCATAGGATTTTACGGTTGCTGTCAAATTATATTATTGTGTAGCATCATGAAATATTGTTACAATTTTGCAATAGCCTGCAGAATTCATCATGTTTATAAACACGTCCATCAGTAAAAGATTCTACTTATCAACAATGTTAGCATTGTTTATAAGTATGACAACACTAAATGTTTAAGCTGCTAACATTGACATCGAAAGCTCTAGAATTCGAATGTACTAGTTTGTCCTTTAAGAGCATTGTAGAAGATTCCCGAATGATGGCGTGTGTATAAATAGTGGCAGAGGTTGCAGTCGTGAGTGAGTCTATCATAGGCGCTGTTAAGGTTAACATCAACTGTTTTGTACATTATAAAGTGTGTGTGCATTTCTGCGAATTGATAAACGTGTAAATAGACACTGAGTTACTATTTAGACTGTTGTTGTGGTACATTTGAATAAATAAAGAGTTATTACAAATTTTAAACTACTAAAACTGCTTTTTATTTGCAATCAAAAGTATCCAGTTTATTTAAAGGAAATAAACCAACGTTTTAAAAAGGTTAAAGCGTGACAATATCATAATATGATAATAATATAATATATTCATAAGTAATCATATTTTGGTTCAATATAACCATACTATAATATGGTTCTATAAAAACAGGATATCTGAAATGATCATATTATGGTTGTAGCACAATCGTTTTTTTTTTTCAATGCAACCATAATATGATTATGTAAGAAAATAATATGTCATATGTTCATGCCCAACTGCATTATGATTACAGCTCAGGAGTATTTGTGATCATGTCATAAATATAACAATATTTCTTTATAATCATCATACTTGACAATCATATAGCGACTATCATGTAATTATAAAATATGAACCAAATCATTATTGGTGAAACCAAGTTATTGTTGAAATAAAATGTATTTAACTATAAATTTGTTTGCAACATTTATGATTACATGCAAGCATTTATGATTACGTCGAACATAGTATATTTGTAGCAACCATGTTTTTTTTCTGTATGTGCATTCGATATTTACTTAATTTAAAAACTCTTAAAAGTTCGAGCTATGCTATAGATTTTTTAAGGCGCATCCGGAATGCTGAGTCTTATATACCCTTCACCTTTGTTGTGGATGCATTAATTGCACACTTTCAGCGTATATCATCCTAAATATATCAAGAAAACTTTTAAAAATTGTACATTTAATTGCTGACAAACAGATTATATTGTAGAAGTTACAAACGAAATGACAATCTTATATATACCCTTCTTACGAAGGTGAAGGGTATAAAAACAACAACGCCAAACAAAACGAAACACCAAATAAAAAACATAAACAAAATATGCAAAGCAATGAAACCAACACACATCCAAACATACGTTTTGTTGCTTTTTTGTCAAAGCATGCAATAAATTGTTTTTTTTTTAATGAAATTTTCAGAGGTTGTCTCATATCTCCGTTATTTATTGACGGATTTTGCTGATTTTAAATAGGAAACTTCTCGAAAGCATGTCTGACAGAATTATTGAAGATTTGGATCCCGAAGATATCTGGGGTCTTCAGAAAATTGATTTCAACAGACAGGCAGACAGACGGGCATGGCTTAATCGACTCCGCTATCTATAAGGATCCAGAATATATATACTTTATTGGGTCGGAAAATTATATTGTGGAAATTACAAACGAAATGACAAACTTCTCACGGAAGTGAAGGGTATAATAATAGAGCAATCTAAATTGCCGAGAGGTGAAAAACATCAACATATTTTAAATCCACACAAAGAATTGAAGTAAGCCAATGCACTATAGGTAATTCCACCCATTTTTGAGGCAAAAAGTCATCAAGAATGCATATTTTGTTGTTGGTATTTGATAAAGAAAACATTAAAACAAATAACCGCAAGTTTTGTTTTTGTTAAAAATTAACGGCGACTGCTTAGCAATTGGCCAAAGTCATATTTGTAAGCAAAGCTTTAAAGCAATACAGTGCAATTAGGTGGAATTTTTAAGTTTATTTAAATAGTTAAAAAATAAACATAAATTTAAATATGGAAAACAAAAGTAATAGTAAGTGCTTAATAGCTTAAGAAAAAGATTTTGTAAAACAGCTTTTAAAAAGTTGGCTGAATTTGGTCGGGCTTAAACAATCAGAAACGTGTTAAATGAGGAATTTTGTGTTTAATTTGTCAATTTCATGTTGCGGTTTTTTGAGAAATATAATTTTTCGTGTCAACCTCCGCTTGCAAAAAAGCGAACTTGCGGAAGTTTGGTGGATGAGCAAAAGAAAGAGGAGAAGAATGCTACTGTTTACAATTTTATTGTTGGTAAAGTTGAATGCGGCCATGTTTTGAATGAGGAATCGGATTATGTAAAGGAAAAAGTGCGAATTTTTTTTAAGAATATCTCAGTTAGATGGGAGAGTTTCTGCCATATTGGATCCGCCATTTTGAATCTGAAAAAATTTACCTTAGATTCGAAATCAGCAATCTTGAATACCCCCAATGTATGATTCCTTGTAGTTTTGGCCACAAAAATGGGTGAAATTACCTATAGTGCAATGGTATTAACCAAAAATGCGTTGGTCATGTTCATTGGCTTTCCAAAAACGTAGAAAAGGCGAATAGCTAAAAGCTCTTGTCGTTAGAACTTGAGGTCTATAAACATTTTTATAATTCGGGCGTTTCCACGACAATTCAATCTACGCTCCGAGTTTCACTCGGCCAAAGATTGTCAACCCAGAGACAGCTGTATCAACCGAATGTTTTTTTCCCCAGGAAAGAACTATCGACAACAGTGGATCTATTACAACAACAACAAAAATGCGGATCCAGTATAATCAGCTTCGTTAAGTGATACACAGTGGAGAATTGTATAAAGCTTTTAAAAAGCTGACTCCATTGGTCATATTAAGGAACTGAAGTTTTTAACATTCAAGGAAAACATCACACTAATCTTACTTAAATTCATTTAAATATCAAATTAAATTCTGCTTATAGAAACGGTATCGTGTCAAGTCGTACGCTGAAATACAGTGACTATTAATAGCGGTTGATGGGTACCGCAAGAATATTGTATGTATGGCCTACCTCAGACCTTTTCATTTAATATAAGTTAACTGAATCACCTTATGTAATGGATATTGTCTGAAATGCTGAGCCTTGATTTCAATATTATTAAAACCACAAAAATGTATACAAATTCTTCTCTGTTTAAACTTAATTTAAATTCATTAAAATTTTAATATTAATTTAAACCTTAAATTTCATTTTCTGTAAGATTAACATTTAAATCCTTCATTTTAACCTATTGACATAGGTTTCCTGTTTACTATAAGTTTAATCCTTAAAAGTCACAGCAATTTCCTTATTCATTCATTTGTTCATTTTGATTTTGTTTTTTCTTCTTTTTTGCATAAAACCTTTAACTTTTGGTTTAATGATTTTATTCACACCCAACACACACACACATAAGAAATCATATAAAAATTGCAAAAAATGTCACATACGTTGGTTTAAATACTATACAACCAGGCGATCATTAAGATTTTTTTTCTTCTTCTTTAGTTTCATTTTAATATAGTTTTCTCTTTTAACGCTACTAAACGAGCGCCTTCATTTAACCAGTTAATACTTATACGTGTGTTGGTAATAGGGTTTTGCATTTCCTGGACTTTTGCTAATCCCAGATGAGAAGGTACAGCATTTCAACTTTCTGGAATTTAGCTTTAAAGAATAATTGTTTTAATAATGAATCGATTCTTAGCAAAGAATATTAAAACTTTGTTAATCGCCTTAAAGATAACTGGGTAATAACCTGCATTTACTAATTAACATATTTTATAATTCCTAAATCATTACTTAGAAGTAGTTATGTAATGAGTCGCTAATAATCAGATATAAGTCGTTGGAGCAGTGTACGATTTACCATTATTTCTGCATTTCACTTTTCAGAGGCTAAAGCACCTCTGTTCTAAGTAGATACTAACCACACTTTCCGTTTTTACTGATAACTTCTGTAAGTGCTTACCATCAATGAATTTATGGTATATACTTATTATTTCCCTATTTGTAGGGTTGCTTAGTAAATAGTTGCCTCTAGTAATGTCAATTTATAAAAGTGAAGAGTTTTTCTATAATCATTTTAACCCAATAACTGGAATTTGGGAGTTATTACTGGATTATAATAATTTGTACCAACTTTTAAGTTGAAAGGCAAATAATTCCCCTAAAAGAAGGAATTAAAGCAATCGAAATTGGGATTGGAATCTCGACAAAAGAAACCCTATTTGTTATATAGGAACTCACACAAGAACTCACTAACTACCATCATCACAAATTCCAAACGTATGTGCGAATGTGCTGGTAGATTTTGTCACACATTTACAAGATGTCTGTGCGAAACAAATAAGAAATGAAAACGACACCAATATTCGTAATATGCTTGTTAAATGACAAAAAGGATAAAGGACACATTGTCATCATCAGCATCCTCATCATCATCGTCATCATCAGTGTGAAACTACGCGTACGTCAGCATAAATATCAACCTAAAATTATTTTCTACTCGCATGTATCTGAGAAGTCTGTCATGCAGGCATCTTGTCTATTGTCAGAGTTCTAAGACTGAAAGCTGAGACTAAAAAAAAAACTCAAACTCCAATTCAAACATATTAAATGTTTGATGAACATTTTTTTTTTTTTTTCGTGTTGAAGTCAATAAAGGCGTTATTATTTTTATTGTTGTTATGAATTTGTATGTTAACAAAAATTATGAACCAACAATAAATGTGTACGTTTATATACCCTGCAGTTCAAATAAACAGTTTCACAAGGACGAATTAATGTTTTTGCCAATAAGACTTAATGCTAGTTACCCATTAACCTACTTGCAAGGCTTTCGACCGGTGTAGTTAAAAAGTTAGTATCGTTGGGAATTATTTTTGTCTTCAAAGTGAGCATTAGTTTTTTTTGTAAATTTCGAGGTTTATTGTTTTCATGTCCGAATCTACCGATTCAGTTGGCCAAAGGTAATGCAGATGCACCTCTCTGCAAAACTTTACAGTAACAAAATAACTAGCAATAACGATAATAATAAGTTCCAACTTAAGAAAAGTTCTTGCTGAAAAAAATCATAATCGAACAATCTCAGAAAAGTCGTAGAGTCGACTCGTTTTTATATATTGACTTACAAATTCGGTATTTACAATAGATGGCGTATTGGGTACCATACGAATTGAAGACGAGAGACCTTGAAAGACGGAATGATGCTAGAACGCTATAAAATAAAATTCTTGCGATGGAAAAAGGATCCATTACCATAACCCGAAGCGTAAGAGATCATGTGTGATGCACGGCCAAATTGCCGATTCGACACGAAAGGTAAATATCCATGACGCTAAGGTAATTATCTGTATTTGGTGGGAGAAAAGCTACTGAAATCTGACCAGATCGTTTGAAGCAAGCATTGGCCGAAAAACTCCCAGAATATATGGCCAGACATTATCGTTATATTCCATCATTAAAACGCTTGGCCACATGTAGCAATACCTGTTAAAAACTATTTAGAACGAAGTCGTTGAGAAGTATTGCCTCACCCGCCTTATAGTCCACACACTGTCCCGTCCCACTAATATTTGATTCGATCGATGCAGAACGCTCTCTCTGAGATACGCTTCACTTTGGAACAAATGAGCAGTTCTCTTGGCTCGGAATCCATATGTTGCCAGAAAGGTTTCTCAGGTCATAACTAACAAAGGCCAATACATTGAATAAAATTATATTGCACAAATGTTTCAAAATAAAAGCTAAAAATTTAAAAAAAATCCGCAAAAAAAAATGAGATTTTTCTTATCAATAAAACTGGCATCCATACATTTTCTTCATTAAACTAGGATAAAAAGGACATTAAATCTACCACTAAAGAACTATAGAAGTTGCAATATAAACAATGCAAAGTCTTCAATTGATACCTATAATATTGCAGGGTTTGTATTTGAATATTAATATTTAGTAGACAAAAGTTAAGGAAAAGTACAGAGTGGCAAATATATTAACATACAATATGGTTATGCTTAATACATTTTTATTTCGATATTTATGGACTAATATGGGCCAGATTCAGAATCTCGAATGGAAAACAATTTCAAAAATTATTGAGTGATTTTCATACAAAAATTTGAAAATTATTTTCCAGTCGTGTTGCTTAATCAGGAACTATGACATCGATGACAACTAGATAGGTAACTGAGAGCCAAAAACCTAATTCATGAGAATGTATTTCGAGGTATTTTGTTATTGTATCACACGTATGTGTGAAAAGAGAGTAATTTTTTCCTTCCGCTCTATGTATATTTCTCTATGCCCTATGACTTGAAGCATATTGCTCATTTGGAGGCAGTACAAAAATTGTAAGCTTTTTTAAAGCTTTTAGTCAATGATGGCTACAGATTTTGTTCTCTTGTACCAGTGCATTGTGTAAGATCTAGAACAGGAATGTCCAACCTATTTGGGTTGGAGAGCGAAAAAGAACTCCGCTGAAAGAAAATTTTAGTGACATAAATAAAAAATGTTTAAGGTTTTATTTGTTAACAATAATCAATCTTAATTAAATTGTCTGCAACATATTATCATAGATCATTAATTAAGAGTTCGATATTAATAATTTTCGGCATATTTAAAAATATTTAAAATATGTAAACTATTTTTTTGCTTATTTTATTACGCTGTTTTGATCAAAATCATTTCAAATCTGGAAAAAAATTATTCACTAAAGTAAATTGAGGGAAGAAAACAGACAACACTTCAATGAATTTTTAACGTTCAAAATATATTAAACAATCCAAATATTTCTTTCAGTGATCATGAAAAATAAATTTAAAAATAGCAATACATCCGTTTAGCGTGTGCATTCGTCGCTGTCTCTGTGACTACTAAACAAAAGAGAATAAGAATATTTGTGTTGTTGTCTGCGCGAAACCACAATAAAATAGACACCATTGGTCTAGAATAATAGGTTATGGGAGGGATATTTGTGGATATTTGAAATTTTCCCACATTGAAAGTTATAGAAAAGACTTCTGCCGGTAGTTTATTCCACAGAAAAATAACGAATATTCGCTCTAATATGTTTTGTGATCTACTGTCTAATCGACTGCAAATGGATTAGATCTAACTAAAGAAATAGGGAACAAGCTCCCTAATTTCAGCACAACATATTCCATTGTGGTATCAATAGAATAGTGAGATTGTGTTTCACTATTCTAATGATACATTGCGATGATACTGCAGAAAATCAAGAGAGATGCTCCCGTACAGTGTCAAGAAACTACAAAGTAGACTTTAAATCACTGTTCCATAAATAAAAGTTGTATTCCAGTTTCGTTCGGACATAGGTATTTCCGTCATTTGACATCATACAAATCCAAGTGTTAGAAATTACCACTTATTCATACATAGCATTAAAATTTGAAAATTATATCGGTCATATGGTACCGCGGCTATTCCTGACGAAGCGCATTCCAATTTAGGGCCACTTTTTCGAGCATTGCTGGTCGTATGTCTCGAATAACACTAATAGCGTAGACAGACGACAGCGTTAATATGCATTAGTAGTCTTAATTCAAATTAACTTGTGAATTAAATGCTCAAAATGCTCAAAATCAAACTGAATTTATACTGAATTTAGCTATTTCAATATGGCAATACCGTTGACAATCAATCAACTTTTGGAAAATTGTTTATTATTGTGGTATAGAAAAAAAAAAATAGGGAAATTAATCTGTAACTTCTAAACGGTCAGCCCGGTTTGAATGAAATTTCACATGCACAATGAGGAAGTGTTGTCGAATTTAAGTTTTGTATTTGGACCACATGGGCCCATCAGGGGCGCTGCCAGTGGTCCCCAAAGTAGAACACTTCCGATATGTTAAATTTTTAAAACGGTAGTATTTCTTCGTTTGTGTCCCTATTTCAAACAACTTACACATAAAGAATCTCCTGAAAGAGCACTACAAAAAACCCTGTCGTAGCTATCTTACAGCTTATGAGATATTAGCATTTGAAAATTAAATTTTTAAACTTTTTACCCACCCTACTCCAGTTTTGTTTTATAACAGCGGGTGCAAATGTTTCCCGATTTTCTCCTTTTATCCTTTATTACACTGAAAACAAATGTATGTATCAAATAAAAATAATAATTGTTGAAAAATCATGACTGCCTCCAAAGTTATTGCATTTGAATTTAAAAAATTTGAAAAAGGCAATTTTTCGCAAATTTTTTGGGCATAAAGTACTTTTTTTTAAGTTATCTAAAAAATGTCTACAAAGATGTATTAGGAATTTATACTTTTTCGAAAGCTAACTTTACACAAAATATTTTAAATGAAAACCGATTTTAAAATTGTTGATACCGAACGGACCAGTTCCATCTAAAAAATGCCTATTTTTTATGTAAAATTTAACTTTAGGGCAAAAATTCTCAAATCTCATAACCGATATCAAAGTATAGTAACTTATTTTAGATGACCCAATATGTTCTTAATTATTTTGTGAAAGGTTTCGATAACACCGCCCCTGGTATGGATATTATAGCCAAAAAAACACAAAAATCTCATTTTTGGTATTTTTCGAAACTTTTTTGGGAATTGCGGGATTTCTGATGCCAAAATGAGCCTCATCGCTGAACACAATTTTGCAATAAAACAGTCGTCTATATGTTTCGCGAATCGATGACTGATTTTCAAAATAAGTTCTATCGGTCTTTCATATACCGATGCACATATACAAGGTGGCGCAAAAGTAAACTTCCGATGTTTTTTGGCTGTAAAAAATGAAAAACTTTGATTCTTCTTGTGGATTATTTTTATTTGGTCTTTTAATTTGTTTTACATCAAGTCGAGAATATGATGTCATGTAAATGGCCGCTGCCACAGTTGATTGTCATTTGAGCCCTTTTTATGGCATTTTCCATCACTTTGGCGATAGGTCCTCACATTCTTGACGGATATTGTCTTTAAGAGCTGCAAGAGTCTGAGGCTTGTTGACATAAACCCGCGACTTCAAAAAGCCCCACAAAAAGAAGTCTGGAGCGGTCAAATCAGGCGATCTTGCTGGCCAGTGCCGTTGCACCGTCCTGTTGGAACCACATGTTTTCCAATCCCAATTCATCAAGTTGCGGCAAAAAGAACTCGTTGATCATTGCTCTGTAGCACTCACCATTCACAGTAACCGTTTGGCCCTCGACATCTTCGAAGAAAAAAGGTCCGATGACTCCTCCAACGAAAACAGCACACCATACAGTGACTTTGAGCGGGTGTAATGGCTCTTCGTGGGTTACACGCGGATTTTCAGTGCCCCAGAAGCGTAAATTTTGCTTATTTACGTACCCGCTAAGATGGAAATGGGCCTCATCACTCATGATTATTTTTGATGAAAAATCATCTTCCTCTTGGTGATGATTAAGGATGGCTTGAGCGTATGTTAGACGCGATTGGCGGTCAGCAGCTAACAACTGATGCACCGTCAGGAGTTTGTACGGAAACATCTTCAAATCTCGTACCAAAATTCGCTGTAAAGACCGTCGATTGCGCTTCCATGACATCCTCGGCTACAGCAGCATTATTCTCTGCAGAATAGAACATTGTTTATTAACGTGTATTTCGCTTTGCGCCACCTTGTAGAAGATTATCCTTGCATTGTCTCTCCTATATGTATGAGTAATATGTTATCCCTATAGAGTCACATAAAATTTGTCACCCTTTATTCTATTACATTTCCAACTACATATGCTGATAAACATAAATTTTTATTCACATTTTCTTATTCACAAAAATAACTAAAGGCCAGAGATACTTTACAGATTACATTACAACATTCATATGTTTTTTTTTTGTCAACCTACAGTTTATACATATTAATACAAAAAAATATATATTTAGTAAACTTATTTAACCCTAAACAACAAGATTAAAGCACCTACACAGAAATAAATATATTTCCTTTAATACATTTTAACAAAAAAAAAAATACAAAAATAAAACCCAGTAAATACTAATGAATGTTAAATCTTCAACTAACTCTACCAAAGAATTTATTAAAATAATCAAATTCAAAACATCTTCAAGTTACCTTGAAACACCTTCTATGTGCCACCAACATATGATTTGTAATTTTGAATTTTATTAATTTTATTTAACTCCTCTACCTTTTGCAATTCTTATGTTTGCTGGCTTATAGCTAACAATACATATAAATTCTTAATAAATAATTCCAACGCCCACAACAACAGCGTATTTTATTAAAATTCCTTACAAATACCTTTAATATTACCTTTACAATTTCTTGGAAAGCTCGCGTAATAAGATTCAGTAATTCTAGCTTATGAATTCTTTAACAAATTTAACTTTGTCAAAAAAGGATTTTGTTGTAATAGAAATTTATTTAGAAATTTTTCAATTTGTTTAGCTCCTTAAGGCTAAAGTATTATTTTTTTTTCACTTTTATCCACTATATTGTGTGGCAGAGAAAATAAAAAAAAAAGATTAAAAGTGATGTATTAGGTGCTATTGAATCCCTACACTAGACAAATTCTCATGATTATCAAAACAAAAATTAAACCACTGAATACCTTAAGATAAAGTTTAAAAACTTTTTTTTTTAAGAAAATAATTTGTTTTGAAATTTTTCTTGGTAAAGTTCAACCGGGGTTCCGGACCACATTTTGCTAGCTTATTTTCTCCAAATCGCTTAAGTTCTTTTTAACTTTATCTAATAGATCTGTGATCAACAATTCATACGTGCCTCTGTACACAAAATGCAAAACCAAATCCCTTTTGATGAACTTAAGCACCAAAATTAAAATGTTATTTACTTAAGTTAGGGTTAATATTTCTATAACAAACCTTAGAGGGTATAAAGTTAAGGGTAAACATAATTTATATTATTTATAAAGGCTGTATGTAGTGTTAAAGACTTAAATGAAATTAAAGGCAGAGTAAATAAGTTTAATTATGATTTAAAATTTAAATTCCTTTGTTAATGCCAAACATAAATGGAATGAAGATTCATTATACATGGATTTAACATATAACGTTTGTTTGAATACAAATTACATGTCGTACAGGGGGTTCTACTTAAAGGTGTTATACAATTTAAAAAAAAAAATTATCCAGATTATATTTTAACAATTTTACCGACTTAACTACTTTCATTTATTTATATCTCAGTAATTTATTAACTTATATTTTAGATTTTCAATAGCCATCTATTCTTTATTATAAGGACACAAAATAGGCAAAGAAAGATATTTTACAAATATACATTGGCTGAGTAAAACTGTTTTAAACACACACGAATTTCATTGAATCCCAGATTTGTTAGATTCTATGTAGAATTTAAAAACAATTAGTTTCATTTATTAAAATGGCCGCTGTTTAAACACCCTTTACTTTAGAATGTGTAGTTACTCGTCCACAATAGTAAGTCGGTCGTTCTGTGCGACCATAGTTTCGTTTCATAAGCATGCATGCACTCACTCACACACACTTTTAAACACTGTGAAATATACAATTCAATGCTATTAAGGCATAGTTCCTTAACAATTTTACCTGGTATTAGTTAAAACAACAACTTCAACAGCAACACATAATAGTGTTGCAGCATCAAATCTTTTATTGGTTAAGGGAAAAAGTAGAAGTGAATAAATTTAAACATGTAATAGAGCTATATTCGACTGTGTCGAATCTTATATACTCTACACCAAATTATAATTTAAAAAAAAGTTAAATAATTTTATACCCTTCACCTTCGTGATAAAGGTATATACAAGTTTGTCTTTACGTTTGTAATTTCCACAATATAATTTTGCGACCCTATAAAGTATATATATTCTGGATCCTTATAGATAGCGTAGTCGATTAAGCCATGTCAGTCTGTCTGTTGAAATCAATTTTCTGAAGACCCCAAGTAACTTACAAACTTGATTCATACATCAATATATCGGGAATTCTTCCGGCTCGGTTGCTAGCAAATCGGCCCACAAATGGCTGAGATATAAGGAAAAAACCGGGCCAACCTATATATCAATATCTAGATTACTAAGTCATTAATATAGACAATATGGATATCTAATGATAGATATTTCAAAGTCCATTGCAACAATAGTAATTTGGACCTACAATGGGTCAAAATCGGGAAAAATATTTAAAAAAAAAAAATTTTTGAAAAAAATTAAAAAAAAACTATTTCGAAAAACTTTAATTTTGAAAAAAAAAATATATTTTTTAAATTTTATTTTATTTAAATTTAATTTTTATTAAATTAAAATTTTTAGTTTTTTAAACTAAAAAAAAATTTTTAATTTTGAATTTAAAATTTTTATTTTGAAGTATAATTTGGTGAAGGGTATATAAGATTCGACTCAGCCTAATATAGCTCTCTTACTTGTTTTAGTTGTCCTGGTTTTTCTTATATCTCAGCCATTCGAGGGCCGATTTTCTCGATTTCAAATAGCAACCGAATTGGAAGAATTCCAATATTATATATATATATATTGTATTTATCAATCATGTTTGTAAGTTATTTAGGAGATTTGGAAAGTTAATTTCAACCGACAGACGGACATGGCTATATCGACTCCGCTATCTATAATGATCCAGAATATATATACTTTATGAAAAATGCCACTTATGGTGGAGGGTATAACAAATAAGGTAAAAGTGAATAAATTTTAAACTGTTTTTGTAATAAAAATACAGTTGGATTAAGCTTCAATAAATAATTCACTTTCAAGGTTCAATAGAATCTGAAGACTACACAGAGGAAACAGTGGCATCGTTGAATTTCCTCCTTCAATGCACGGGCGATTCTGGGATTGTTGAAAAAGACCTTTAAATTCGAATAACCCCATAAGAAATCATATGATGTTAAATCGCACGTCAAATCTGATTATGTACAACCATATTATTAT
Source organism: Calliphora vomitoria (assembly GCA_942486065.2). Lineage (NCBI taxonomy): Eukaryota > Metazoa > Arthropoda > Insecta > Diptera > Calliphoridae > Calliphora > Calliphora vomitoria. The sequence continues at coordinate 19,077,611 of OW818029.2, forward strand.
TCCAATTCAACCATAGTATGATCGTGTATAAATATGATAGCTGGTAATACCATCATATTATGGTACCAGCTCAATTGTATTCAAGCTTATTAAATGATTGTTGTATCACAATCAGAATATGATATCCATAGAATGGTTATGGAAAAACATAATACTTAGAAGGTATGATTATATTGTGGCTGTAAGACAATCATAATGATATTCAGATAGCTGCATAACTATATTATGATTGTGTCCAATCGTATTATGATTCTATCAATTGAATTTAACGATCTGTACGACTGCCTGCAGGATTCATCATGTTTATAAACACGTCCATCAGCAAAAGCATCTACTTATCAACAGTGTTGATGACATACGGTTATTAGCATTGTTTGTAAGTGTGGCAGCACTGAATGTTTGGGATGCTAATATTGACATCGAAGGCTCTGGAATTCGAACATACTAGTTTGTCCGTTAAGAGCATTGTAGAAGATTCACGAAAGATGGAGTGTGTATAAATAGTGGCAGAGTTTGCACTCGTGAGTTGAGTTTATGATAGGCGCTGTTAGAGTTAATATCAACTGTCTTGTACATTTAAGTTTGTGCATTATAAACGTGTGTGTGTGTTGTACACTTGAATAATTAAAGAGTTATTACAATTTTAAACTACTATAACTGCTTTTATTTGCAATCAAAAATATCAGGTTTATTTAAAGGAAATAAACCAACGTCTTCAAAAGGTTAAAACGTAACAATATGATGGGTGATTATATTTAAACCTATTATATGACATTATATGGTTGTAGCCACATGACTTTATTATGGAAGAATACTTGTTTTCATGATATCATAATTTATTTATTATTTTTTTATTTAATTTTAACAAGTTTTTTTCATAGATATCACAATATAGTTGCAGTTAGAATTTTCATAAACATAACATCTTTCAAAAACAATCATATTGCCAACCATATAGTTACAATCATATTATTATGAAATATTATTCAAAAACATTGCTATAGAATACAAGATGTTATTGATATATATGACTTAAAAATGCGGATTTAGCTTTTATTTTGAAACATTTGTACAAAATAAATTTATTTAAAGTATTGGCCATTGTTAGCTATGACCTTTTTCCATCTTTTTGTCAACCTATGGATTACAAGCCAAAAAATACTGCTTATTATTTGAGGTCGAGAACGAATCAAGCCAAAATGAAGCGTATCCCAGAGAGAGCTTTCTGCATCGATAGAAACTAATAGTAGTCGGACGGGGCACGGTCAGGACTATAAAATGGGTGAGGCAAAACTTCCAAACTACTTCGAGTGTTGTCATGGGAATTTTTCGGATAATGCTCAGTTCAAACGAAATAGTTGCGTTAGGTATAGATTTGTTGTCGATTCGGCTGGTTGGCAGGGCTTCATATAATGTCTCTTACGCTTCGGGTTACCGCCAGTAACGATTCGGCGCACAAATTATTTCCTTTTATAGCGTTCAAGTATCATTTCGGACATGCAAAATCGTCTTTCAAGGTCTCTCGGCTTCAATTCGTGTGGTAACCAATTTTTCAGCTTTTTGATGAATCCATTTGCTCACAAACGTTTTGAAATTGCTGGTTAAGTAGCTCCCAATGATTTTGCAAGCTCTTGTTGAGTTTTACAATTCTGCGTTTTTCAAACTTTTTTGTCTGGACTGTCTTCCGTGACTCAATTACCATTTCTGTACCAATGGAGCTTATTCACCATAAGCTTTGGTGAGCAATCAGTGTACTTCAGCGCCACTTTTTTCAAATTAAAGAAGTAAAGCAAAACTTCCCGCATATGACGATTCGTTGGCACAAAATTCGACATTTTCGAAGCAAAAAAAAAACTTTTTTGTTTTCACTATAATGTTTAATAACTAAGTAACAATAAATGACAGATAGGTACCCTTCTAAATGTCATATAAGTTATTAAAAACAAAAGCCGCGTTTTAAAGTTTGTAATTACCGCATTTTCAAGACATACACCCAACATTTATGACTGCATAGAACATTGTATAGTTATCGCAACCATGTTCCTTTTCTGTGTGTATGTCTACAGAGTATTTATACAATTTTCTTAAAATCGAAAGATTTGAAAAACTAGACTACATAGAATTTAATATCATGTACTTTACATCTAAACGAAAGCACATTTTCCTTAACCCTTTATTTTCTTACCAACATACCTATACATTCACATTCACACTCACACACAACATTCCCCTATGTGCGTCTGGCTATGTATGATTTTAAGTTTTTTGGGTAAAATACACGCTTTTATGCTCCTGATTGTTGCTGCTACAACGTGTGCTAACGATGCTGATTTTGCTATTGCTGCTGATGTAGGCCGCCTGCCACACAGTAGCTTAAAAAAAAGAAACTTTACACACATGCTGAGACGGAAGTGAGCTACATTTTCCAACCAAACGGAAATGGGTTGAAGCTTAAGCGTGGAGGATATTGTGGCATCAGACAATTGTGCCTTTTATGCTTCAACATACAACGAATGAAATCTAGAAAAGAGAAATATTTAGTAGTGTATGAAATACAACATTGCAACAATGTTGCCTATGCTGGCAATCCAGAATAGTAATATTGTATATACATCATACACATACATAAGTAGGTATGTATGTGTATGGTCTATGTAACGCTATTTGCGATCTGTATACGTAAGAATATGAATACCACCACTAGTGGTCTGAATAGCCAACAATGCGTATGAATGCATTGAAAAGGTAGAGAGATGATTGTACTTTATAGCAAGTAAGTGCTCTTATGCTTGATGTTTTTTTTTTGTAGAATTGTATCTCTACGAGTATGTTATTTTTATCCATGTACCACCATACAATTTAGTTAAGTGTGTTGTGAGTACACTGCGAGAAATAGTGGAAATTTACTAAAGCTTTAAAAACTTGAATGTATAGATTTTAATGATTTAATTTGAATTCCTTATTTATTGCATTATCAAAAAAAGAAACAGTTATTTTATAGTGTATACTTTTATTTCTTTAAGTGTATATGATGCGTAAATGCTGGCACATATGTATGTTTTTGCATACCTCTGAATATCTGCATTACCACATGTCTTCCATACGTGCATATGTATGTTCATTAGGGTGGCCTTTATTTTGCACTTTTCGGATTTTCGATGCTTCCAAGGTCTAAAATTATTTTCTGTCATCTATAAACCTTTTGCTGATAATTTTTGCAAAATTATAAAATGTGTAAAAGCTTTACATGTTATTTGAAGTTTTGAATTTTTGATCAAATTGGAAATAATTTCCAAAAAATTGGAACATTTAGCCATAAATGTTCAAATATATTGGGTGTATAACTAAAAAATACGGGATTTTTTTTCAAATGTTTAGCTTTTATTTTGAAACATTTGTACAATATAAATTTATTCAAAGTAATGGTCATTGTTAACTATAACCATTTCCAATATTTCTGGCAACATATGGATTCTGAGTCCATGAACGAATCAAGTCAATTTTGGATACTCTGTTCCAAAGTGAAGCGTATCCCTGAGATACGCTTTCCCTTTTATAGCTTTCAAACATCATTTCGAACATTCAAAATCGTATTTCAGGGTCTCTCGGCTTCAATTCGTGTGTACCCATTTTCTCTGCTTTTGGATGAATCCTGCTGCTCGCAAATATTTTGAAATTGCTACCTGAGTAGCTCTTAATGATTTAGCAAGCTCTTGTTGACAACAATCTTCATATAGTAATGCCTCCATTTCTTGGTTTTCAAACTCGTTTACCTGGCCTGGGCGATCTTTGTCTTCCTTGTCAAAATCATCACTTCTGAACCGCACAAACAATCTCTTGCACGTTGAAACCAATGGAACTCATTCATCATAAGCTTTGGTGAGGAATCGGTGTGCATCAGCGGCACAAAAACAAAATACGCAAAGCAATGAAACCAACACACATCCAAACATACGTTTTGTTGGTTTTTTGTCAAAGGATGCTATAAATTGTCTTTTTTTTATGAAATTTTCAGAGGTTGTCTAGGATTTTTACTCATATCTCCGTTATTTTTGGACGGAGTTTGCTGATTTTAAATAGGAAACTTCTCGAAAGCATGTCTGACAGAATTATTGATTTGGATCCCGAAGATATCTGGCGTCTTCAAAAAATTTATTTCAACAGACAGACAGATAGATAGACGAACATGGTTTAATCGACTCCGCTATCTATAAGGATCCAGAATATACAGTGGTTCAAAGCCAAACTCGTACACCTAAGTTTTTATTTTTTAATATTAAAACGCAGCTTATTTAAAAATGATACACGAAAACAATGTATGGACGGTTTATTGGGTAAATAAAGGAATTATGTTATAAGGTAAGAAATTATGGGCGGTTTAATTAAATATATTATTAAAAAACATAAAAGACAAACTCGTACAGAGAACCTTATTTAATAAAAGAATATCTTTGCTTTGTGCCTTTTGATGTAAAGTGATTCAAAATTAAAAACCATCAAATATTTTCATTAAATTATAAACAAATTTCCAATTGGAAGACAAAACAGACAAACAACCGAAGAAACCCGAAAGCTTGCTCTAAAGCTTTCGGGGGATGGAAAATCTCTTCGTGAAATTCACAAAACTCTGGGAAGGAGTCATTCTACTATCCAATACATTTTAAAACGATACAGGACTTTAAAACAAATAAAATATAAAACCAAAAAAGCACACAATAAAATCTTCTGTGAAGCTGAAGATCGAAATATTGTCTGAGCGTGTAAAAAGGATCTCTTTGCATGCTCTTCAAACTTACGTCCATTGCGGAAGCCTCTACGGGAAAGAAAGCTAGAGTGAATTTGAATTCTATAATGGCTAGAAAAATACCTTTGCTTAACAAGAGAAATAAAAAGGACGGCTTAAACTTCGCCAAACTACACAAATCAAAGGATTTTTCTTTTTGGAAAGATGTGTTGTTCATAGACTAGAGACAATTTAACGTATTTGGCTCTAATGGAAAACCATATATATGCTAAAAGGCTAATGAGGAGCTCTTACCAAAACATGTTAAATCTACTGTAAAGCATGGTGATGGATCGGTGATGGTTTAAGGGTCTTTCTTGGCAGCTGGTCCAGGTTCTTTTCATTTCATCGAAGGCATATTGGACCAAGATATGTATTTAGAAATTTTGAAACTGGAATTGCCATTATCAAAGCAAAAACGAAGTCTTTCAAACAATTACTTACTTCTACGACCATATACATAAAGCTTACAATTTCAAGTCGTGGTTGTTGTACAATTGTTCTCATATAATGGAGACACCTGGAGTTGTCACATCAACCCCATCGAGAATCTTTGGAGCTACCTCGATAACAAAGTGAGACAACACCACATTTCCTCTAAATAGGAATTGAAAATAGTTCTTACTGATGAATGGGAAAATATTGATCCCAACGTTTGCCGCAAACTAGTGATAAGTATGCGTAAGAGGCCATAAATGCTTATTCAAGAAAAATAATTCCATACAAAGTATTTATTTTTATGGTATTGTTACTTTTTTAGCATACCATGTTAGATGTACGAGTTTGGCTTTTCATGGATTTTTTTGTTAATTCTTATTTACAGTGTTATTTAAATGGTTTTACTTTTATTTAACATATGAATTGAATAAAGAATTACATAAGCTACAAGCCTCTCAAACACACTTTTATATAACTCTAACAGGTAAGCCGAAACTAAAAGATATATAAAAATTTCCTAGTGTACGAGTTTGGCTTTGAGCCACTGTATATACTTTATAGGGTCGGAAAATTATATTGTGGAAATTACAAACGGAATAACAAACTTATGTATATATACCCTTCTAACGAAGGTGAAGGGTATAATGACAGATGTGTACCCTTCAAAATAACTATAAGTTATTAAAAACAAAAACCCGCATTTTTAAGTCATGGAGCATTGCAAATTCCCAAAATAAGGGCCACCCTAATATGTATCTTGTATGTATATATGTTCATATGGGGGGTGTTGTTGCTTTAAAGTTTAAACTATAAATAAAATTTAACTACTTGTAAAAAAATAAAAAATAAAACTATATATGGTTTCTTTAAAACTAAGAATATACTTGGTGAGATCAAACAACATTATCCCGCTGCCATGCCTGCATTACATTTCTATTTTTCAAGTATTGTGCAAGTGTGTGTATGTGAGTCCTGTTTAACATTTATTCAAATTGTATTTTGTATCCTACAACTGCCACAGACATACTTTTACACATTAAACACACAACTAAAATCTACATTTGCATTTGTACTCATGAATTTTTAAAATTGTAATGTTTAAAATACATTCCTTTTTGTGTTTTAAGTTGTACTTGTTACTTTACTTGTATTTCAGAAAAAAAAACCCTGTAGGGTGGTGTAGTGATTGACTATGAAATGTTTTAAATTTATTGCATCTGCATTTGTGAAAAGAAAGAACTGTTCTTATGATTGTGTAAATGTAACAATTAGATGGGATGTAAGTATTTCGTTACGCTTCAATATGTCCTTCTTTCATTTATAAAAAAATCGTTAATAACCAAACCAAAGAAACTATCTAAAATTTAATGTTTGAAAATAGGTTACGAAATGTATTTAAAAAAAAAATTGAACAAATATCAATTTCAAATCGATCAATATTTTTAATACTAATTTAGCGTTATTAAAATCGAAATTTTTTTTTTTTTTGAGAAATTTGAAAAATGCATGAAATTTTATGATTTATTTTGGTTAGCGATGTCAGAAAAGTAAGTGAAATACCAAAACTATTTTTAATTGAATTTTTTTTATATATATATTTTTTTTTTTATTTGGAAAATTTTGTTATTTCAAATAAAATGTGTAACCTTTAACAGTTATCCGATTTTGCTATTGGGTGTAAGTGCGTAAAATAGAACCCGTTTTTTGTTTTTAATAACTTATGTGTCATTTTGAACATTATAGTGTGAACAATAAAGTCGTTTTGCTTCGAAAATGTCGAATTTTGTGTCAACAAAGCGTCATATGCGGGAAGTTTTGCTTTACTTCTTTAATTTGAAGCACACCGATTGCTCATCAAAGCAATAATTGGAGGCATTACCCCATGAAGATTGTTTTAAGACTCAACAAAAGCTTGCCAAAACATTGGGAGCTACTCAATCAGCAATTTCAAAATGTTTGCTAGCAGCAGAATTAATGCAAAAGAAGGGAAATTGGGTACCATACGAATTGAAAAAGAGATACCTTGAAAGTCGATTTTGCATGTCTGAAATGCTGCTTTAACGCCATGCATTGAAATCATTTTGCTTCATACTTGCGATGACAAATGGATCCTTTACGATGATCCGAAACGTAGGAGATCGTATAAGAAACCCGGGAAACTAGCCCAATCGACGCCAAATATCTGTAATATTCCATCATGACAACAATTGTACCTGTTAAAATCTATTTAGAATGAAGTGGTTGGGAAGTTTTGCCTAATCCGCTTTATAGTCGAGACCTAGCTTCGTCCGACTACTATTTGGTTTGATCGAAGCAGAAAGCTCTCTCTGGCATGCCCTTCACTTTTGAACAGAGTATACGATATTGGCTTGATTCGTTCTTGAGCTCAAAATATGAGCAGTTATTTTGCCTCGGAATCCATATGTTGCCGGAAAGATAGGAAAATGTCATAGCTTACAATGGCCAATTCTTTGAATAAATTTATATTGTACAAATGTTAAAAAAAAAGAGTTAACATTTTAAAAATCTCGTTTTTTAAGTCATAGACCCAATCAAATGTTCAGCATTTGGTTATTAGATGACAGAGAACAATTATTGAACTTGAAAGCATCGAATACAGCAAAATAAGTGCCACCATATTGGACAGTCATAAAGCTCATACTCAGAGGTCTCATTGTGGGTCGCGCAAAATCTGCACTGTTTATCTCAACATTGCTCAAAGCAAACAAAATCCGTTAAAGTATTCTCAGATCGATATTTCCAAACACTTGCAACTTTATGTATTTTCCATTCAGATTGAGTAGATTACAAAAACCACAGTTGCAACATATGCTGTTCTATTAAAATAAATAAACTTACAATCATTTATTATTTTGATGATACTCACAGATAAAGTAAAATTTAATTACAAAACAAGGTGAGAAAGGTCTCATTTACCAACAGCTGTCAATAGATAATTGATGCCAAAAACCAATGAAAATTAAACACACTCTTAAATAAATCAAGTAAGATCTTGATACACTATAAATACATTCCTCGCACGACACATTTGAAAACTTTGAAAAATTTACAGCTTTTAAAACCCTTAACACTTTTTTTAATCTGTCTATCAATCATTTGCTATTTAAACTTAAAGAATTTAATTAAAGCAAAACATCAGTTAAAAACAAATACATTTGATTTATTATTCCCTAATACATTGGCTAACACTTTTAAACACATTTCAAATCACTACAACTACTAACCCCTATGGAAACAATCGAACATTAAATACTTTCGCTGTAACCCGATTGCAAACATTTTATACAATTCACCAAGCAAACGCTCCTCTACAAATATCCACGTAGTATGTATGTATTACAATCTGTGGGCAAATATTAGAGGCATCATCAGAAACACAGCACCAAAAAACAAAAAAAAAAAAAAAAAAGAAAAAGAAACCCAAAAAGTTTTATTTAACAAAGTTGATTTTTAAAATTGCTGCTATTGGCCGATATGAGTTTAGTAGAGTTTCTTTTATTAGATGCTAAAGCATGCAACAGCATTTCAGAAAAACAAATTTAAAATTGCATTTAATGGAAATGAATATGAATTTTACAGCCTCAACTTTGTTTTAAATATAAAATTTTTAATTGTCTGAAAAATTCAAAAATCAGACCAAAAAAAAAACTCCACCATTTCGAGGAAATCTATTTGTAAATATTAGAAAGATTTTCTGTTGAAAGCTTTTTTGTTGTTGTAGTTTTGTTTCGTTCGTTCGTTCGTTTAGCTTGTTGTAGTTTTAGCATAAAAAGCTAAAACACCAAAAAGTTAAGTCAAATAGAAAAATAAACAAATTTCCTAGCTGATGCACACAACACCAACATACATCCATCCATACACACACACGCAGGCATGCCTGTTTCTGCAGAAACAAACAAACACACACACACAAGCACACACACTCTCATAACAAAATATGAATTTTCTACAAACTGTCAGTATTCACTAACATTCACTGAGAGAATAAAAAATATTTTGTGTTTTTGAAATTATTTCACATCAGAGATACTTGCACTAGACGAATAAATTTTGCTGCTGCTTCAAATAAAATAAAACAACAACAAAATGGAAAAATATTTATAAAAACAACGACAACAAAATTTAAAACATGCAGTACATGCACCTTGCAATTTCAACAGAATTCCCCAGAGTATGTGGTGTAGTATGTGTTTGAGTGAGCGTGAGCGTGAGTAATGGTTGGGGGTTCAATAAACTGTAATACTAACACAAACATACACACATACACAACTAGGCACAGCTATGGCGGTGTGTATGTGTGCGTGAAAGTGTTTTGGCCTCTAAAACACTATGGGCTAAGAATTGCAACAAATAATAAATAAAGAATAACCAAAAACCAGTATTATTCTGGGGGAAAATAAAAATTGAACAGTTTTTTTTTTAAAGAAAATTAATTAATAAAAATATGTATATCAAATAAAATAAATAATTCAGAAAAAAAACCGTTTTATAAAATAATGAAATATTTTCTTCTACAAAAAAATAAAACAGATTTATTTTTCTATAGAAAAAAATATAACTGTATTATTTCAATAGAAGAACAAGTAAGAGAGCTATAATCGGCTGTGCCGAATCTTATATACCCTTCACCAAATTATACTTCAAAATACAAATTTCAAATATTGTTACGTTTTTTAACCTTTTTGGTTGGTTTATGTCCCTTAAATAAACCGGATACTTTTGATTGCAAATAAAAGCAGTTTACTAGTTTAAAATCTGTAACAACTCTTTATTTATTTTATAATGTACAACAACAGCAGCTCAAATAGTCACTCAGTAATTTTATACACGTTTATCAATTCCCATAAATGCACACACACTTTATAATGTACAAACTTAAATGTACAAGGAAGTTGATGTTAATTCTAACAGTGCATATGATAAACTCCCTCACGACTACAACCTCTGCCACTATTTATACACACGCCATCTTTCTGGAATCTTCAGCATTGTTCTTAACGGACAAACTAGTATGTTCGAATTCTAGAGCTTTCGATTTTAATGTTAGCAGTTTAAACATTTAGAGTTGCCATACTTATAAACAATGCTAATAACCGCATGCTATCAACATTGTTGATAAGTAGAAGCTTTTACTGATGGACATGATGAATGCTGCAGGCAGTCGTTACAGACCTTTAAATTCAAATCGCTATTGTCAAATCGTAACAATATTTTTAGGTAGAAACTAAATTTTTTTAATAGCGAAAAAAAATTTGTGGAAAATATTTTTTTTAATTTTTTTTATACTTTAAAATTTGTTTTCTTTGATTTATTTGAGAAAGAATATTATAACAAAAAAAAATTTTTTGGTGAAAAAAAAATCGGCGTAAAAAATATTTTTCCCGATTTTGACTCATAAGAAAGGCATAAAAATAAACTATTGACTTTACAACAATGCGGGTTTTTTTTCAAATATTTTGCTTTTATTTTGAAACATTTATACAATATAAATTTATTCAAGGTATTGGCCATTATTAGCTATGACCTTTTCCCATCTTTCTGGAAACATATGGCTTTCAAGCTGCTCATCTTTTGAAGCCAAGAACGAATCAAGCCAATATCGGATACTCTGTTCCAAAGTCAAGCATATCCCTGAGACAGCGTTCTGCATCGATCGAAACAAATAGTAATCAAACGGGGCAGAGTCTAGACTCTAAATTGCAGTTTCCCTTCGATGGTCCGGCCAGATTTCAGCAGCTCATAATAGATAGGACCCTTTTGGTCCCACCAAATACAGAGCATTACCTTAGAGCCATGTATATTTGGCTTTGGGCTACTCATACGATATCTTATGCTTAGGGTTATCGTAACGGATCCATTTTTCATCGCAAGTAATGATTCATTGAACAAATTATTTTCTTTTATAGCGTTTAAGCAGCATTTCAAACATGTAAAATCTCGTCTTCAATTCGTATGGTACCGAATTAACCTGCTTTTGGAGGAATCCTGCTGCTCGCATACATTTTGAAATTGCTGCTTGAGTAGCTTCCAATGATTTTGCAAGCTCTTGTTGAGCTTGACAACAATTTTCATGAAGTAATGCCTCCAATTCTTCTTCTTCTGAACGGAACTTCTGAACTGAACTATCTATCTTTAGCACGTTGAAACCGATGGAACACATTCTCCATATGCTTCAGCGGCTCTTTTTTCCAAATTAAAGAAGTAAAGCTAAGCTTTGTTGTTTAAACTATGATTTTCAATACTAAGTGAGAATAAATGACAGTTATGTACCCTTCAAAATAACATATAAGTTATTAACAAGTAAAAGAACTGTATACGCCTGTGCCGAATCTTATATACCCTTCACCAAATTATACTTTAAAATAAAATTAAAATATTTTTTTAACCCGAATTTTTTTTTTCACAAAAAAATTTTTTGTCTTACATTTTTTCACTAATAAATTAAAAAAAATTAAAAATTGGGAAACACTTTTAAAAAACAATTTCGAAAAAAAATTAAAAAAAAAAAAAATTTGTGACAAAAAAATTCGTGTTAAAAAATATTTTTCCCGGTTTTGACCCATTGTAGGTCCAAATTACTATAGCCTTATATACATCGTTGCAATGGACTTTGAAATATCTATCATTAGATATCCATATTGTCTATATTTATGACTTAGTAATCGAGATATAGATCAAAAAATAGGCCAAAAATAGAGGTTGTCTCGGATTTTTGCTCATATCTCCGTTATTTATGGACGCATTTTGCTGATTTTAAATAGGAAACTTCTCGAAAGCATGTCTTACAGAATTATTGAAGATTTAGATTCCGAAGATATCTGAGGTCTTCAGAAAATTGATTTCAACAGGCAGACAGACAGACGGACATGGCTAAATCGACTCCGCTATCTATAAGGATCCAGAATATATATACTTTATAGGGTCGGAAAGTTATATTGTGGAAATTACAAACGGAATGACAAACTTATATATACCCTTCTCACGAAGGTGAAGGGTATAAAAACAAAAAAGATACGCCATCTATTGTACAAATACACACCATATATTCTACAAAGATACTCACTCTTCTAGTGTACATGCATTTTTAAGTCAGTATTTTTCCTATAAATAAATAAACTAATATTTGTCTATAGAAAACTACTCTAGTATTTTTGCTACAGAAAACAAGCCAGTAATTTTTTTATGAAAAACAATCTTTATTTTTTAATATAAAAACAAGCCAGTATTTTTTATATAAAAAACTTTCTTTTTTAGACAAGAATAGACTAGTATTTTTTCTATAGAAAAAACATTTTTTTAATAGAAAAAAAAAAAAATAAACCAGTTTTTCTATAGAAAAAATAAATCAGTGTTTTTTCTACAGAAGAATAATTTTTATAGAAAAAAAAAAAAAATTTTAATAGAAAAATAAACAAGTATTCTTTCTATAGACAAAAATAAACCAGTACTTTTGATAGAGAAAAATTAACCAGTATTTTTTCTATAGAAAACTAAACCAGCTACTGATAAATAAACCTAATTGTTTGCTACAGAAAAATAAAGCAGTGTTTTTTTAAAGAAAAATAAACCAGTAGAATATTTCTATAGAAAAATAAACTGGTGATTTTTCTAGGTAAAACGCAAATCAGTACTTTTCTATAGAAAATTTAAACAGTATTTTTTCTATAGAAAAACAAACCAGGGTATTTTTCATGAAAAACTAACAAATATTTTTATTTATTAAAATTATTTTGAATTGGTTTCAAAAGAATACTTTCTTCTACATACGTTGTCATCTGAGAAATGTATGATTTCCCAGTACAACAACCCAATGTACTCTTTGGTGGCAGCACACATTCCGGAAGACATGAGACTTTATAAAATCAAAATGTTTTTTTCATCGCCCATCATATACATCACACATCTGATAACTGCGTAAGTTGTTGGGGATTTTCTTTTTATGATGGAGGAAATTTCAAAACGAGTGAACAACATCAACAACAACAACAACAAAAAGAAGAAAACGTATAAAATCCGCCGTCTATAAACCATTTGACAGAAAATGTGTGTGTTTCTTTTTTCTTTTTTCTCTCATTTTGCCAAAGTCTATTTATAAAAAAAAATTCATGACATCTTTTGAACAATAAGCAAAATAATACAAAATTCATACTAAAACTTGTGCATCTCCCTCCCCTCCTCCTCCTCCTTATGACTATATGATTTGGTTCATGTGTCTATTCTGTTCAGTTCAGTTCTGTTCGGTGCAATGCTGTGTAAACTCAACATTCTAGATATGAATATGTTTGGGGTATTCATCGTGGTAATAGATACGTTGAAGAACTCATAAGATTGTGTGTACATTTCAGTATTTTCATCCAATATAAAAATAGAGTACAATGCCTATTTGTTTGTCATACAGTCAATCAGTTTTTAAAATTTCTACTTTTTTTTTACTTTTTTTGTTGATGTATTTTAACCTGACAATCATACCAACCATGCATTCATTCATTTGCTATTGTCTGCAACAATATACATACATACATATGCACATGAACCTACGGATTCAGTCTATACAAATGGAGCAATGTCTTTTTCATTTGTACTATACATTATTGTGTGTGTGTGTTTTTTGTGTCTATAGATAAATAGGAAATATACTCACTCATACATACCAAATAAACTCAAACACAATCATATTATCTATCATCATTATTCATTCACCTGTACACAGTTGCTGTTGATACAGGGAGTGATACAAAAAAGTGTTTGACATTTTTGTTTAGAAAAATTTTAAATATAATTACACAGAAAAAAGAAATTCATAATTGGAATGAATTTTGTAATAAATATTATTAATCCAACATGACTTTTTTTTCCCAAACTATTTTCATTCAGAATAAGAACATTTTCATAAATATTATAAAATTGTACATGACGGAATTTTGCTTTTTTTGCATAAATTTCTTGATATTTTATAATAAATTGCATTACAATTGCATTATGTAATGCTTCAGTTCAAATATGTTTGCAAAATAGCCCTATATTACCAATTATTCAAGATGAATCAAAAAAGTCTGAAAAGAAAAAAAATAGCATAAAACATAATTTAGCTTCCCTTAATATTAAAGCATTTCATCTGCTTCAAAAAATGCAGTCAATTTCGCGCATATTTTCTCATTTTGTAGCTGAAAATCATAAAAAACATAAAAAATTTCCAAAGAAATTTCAAACATTTTTAAACAACATAAAAATATAAATGAAATTGTAATAATATTTTCCAAGCATTCTAGATTTAATTTGAAAACATAAAATATGAAAAAAAATCATACTATTTAAGAAATTATTTATAAATATTATGAATTGAAAGCAATGAAATCAAATCATACTATTTATGTTGAAACTTTTTTCTGTGTAGAAGTGTTTTTTCTAGAAAAATAAATATTCTTTTCTACAGAAAAATTAACAAGTATTTTTTCAAAGAAGAATAAGTCAGTAATTATTCTATACCAAAATTAACGAGTATTTTTCAAAGAATAATAAACCAATATCTTTTACTATTGTACTGACAAATAAACCAGTATTTTTTCAGAAAAATTAAAGCAGTATTTTTGCTGTACCAGATTCTTCAATAAAAAACAACCGTGTTTTTTTTTCCTAGTAAAAAGTTTTTATAGAAAAACAAGTAAGAGATCTGTATTCAGCTGTGCCGATTCTTATATACGCTTCACCAAATTATACTTTAAAATAAAAATTTTAAATACTTTTAGGTAAACAAAATATTTTTTTTTTTTTAAATTTAAAAAAATTTTTTTTTTCAAAATTAAAAAAAATTTTTTTTAATTTTTTCCAATTTTTTTTTTTAATTGTTTCCAAATTTTTTTTTAAATTTATTAGTGAAAAAAAATTGTTTTGTGGTAGAAAAAAATGTTCGGATTAAAAAATAATTTTCCCGATTTCGACCCATTGTAGGTCCAAATTACTATATATAGCCTTATATAAATCGTTGCAATGGACTTTGAAATATCTATCATTAGATATCCATATTGTCTATATTAATGACTTAGTAATCCAGATATAGATCAAAAATAGGCCAAAAATCGAGGTTGTCCCGGTTTTTTTCTTATACCTCAGCCATTTGTGAGCCGATTTTCTCGATTTTAAATAGCGAAGAGCCGATATATTGAAGTATCAATTATGTTTGTAAGTTATTTCAGGGCTACGGAAAGTTGATTTCAACATACAGACGGACAAACGGACATTGCTGTATCGACTTCGCTATATATAACGATCCAGAATATATACACTTTGTGGGGTCGCAAATGAAAAATGTTGAAATTACAAACGGAATGACAAACTTATATATACCCTTGCCACTCATTGTGAAGGGTATAATAAACCAGTATTATTATACCCTTCACCATCGTGAGATGGCTATATATATGTTTGTCATTCCATTTGTAATTTCCACAATATAATTTTCCAACCCTATAAAGTATATATATTTTGGATCCTTACAGATAGCGGAGTCGATTAAGCCATGTCCGTCTGTCTGTATGTTGAAATCAATTTTCTAAAGACCCCAGATATCTTCGGGATCCAAATCCTCAATAATTCTGTCAGACATGCTTTCGAGAAGTTTCCTATTTAAAATCAGCATAATGCGTCCATAAATAACGGAGGTATGAGCAAAAAGCGGAGACAACCTCTGAAAATTTCATCAAAGAAAGACAATTTATTGCATGCTTCGACAAAAACGCAAAAAAACGTATGTGTGTTGGTTTCATTGTTTGTTGTTTTTGGTGTTTCGCTTCGTTTGGCGTTGTTGTTTCATTTACATCTACAATATAATCTGTTTGACAGCAATAAAATGTAAAATTTTTAAAAGTTTTCTTGATATTGTTACGAATGTGCAATGACGATTTGAATTCAACGGTCTGTAACGACTGCCTGCAGCATTCATCATGTTTGAAGGGACGTCCATCAGTAGCATGCGTTTATGGGCATTGTTTGTAAGTATGGCAACACTAAATGTTTGGGCTGCTGGCAATGGCATCGAAGGCTCTGGAATTCGAATGTACTAGTATGTCCGTTAAGAGCATTGTATAAGATTCCCGATTTTTGTTTGAATAAATTTTCATGTTTAAAGCATAGTTATATTTGTATTCAAGGCAAATTCCTACAAAATTTTGCAAGTGCTTGAATTTTTAGATCTCTAGTGCTTATTGGGCTTATACATATCTGAACCTGAGCAGTTTTGTTTTGTCGCCAGGTGTTCAAAAGCACATACAAACAATTTTAGTAGTACTTATACAACATCATAGTTGTGTAGAGAAGAGCAGAGAAAATTTTATATGGAAAATGAAAATTAATTTTAAAAAACACTATAACAACAATAACAACAAACAGCAACCAGATTTTATAGTAGATTTAATGTGCAATTCAATAAATCTTTTAATTTGTTTAACAAATACTTAACACTTTATCATGTACAAACAATACAAACACATCAGATACAACCAAATGCAACACACACACACTAATATATTCATTTACTCACACATAAACACTAACTAATATATATTCATTTACACACATACAAACATGTTTATTTGAACACAAAAATGCAAATGTGTAGATATAGTTAAAATAAATCATAGATTTTAAATGCAATTCTCTTGCTTCAATAGAGTGAAAAAGAATAGTTGTTATTGTGAAAAATATTGTATAAACATTTCTAAAGGATTAAGGTTTTGGAAGATGCATTTTGAGGTTTACATGATTTGGGGGTTTTGTTTTGTCAGATGGTAGTCAGTTGTTTGTGAGGATAAAATAAGTTTGACATTTATGCTTTGCGTTAAAAAGTTTTCGTTTTTTATATAAAATATGTCACACTATATTGTGTGTTTAGTTTTAGCTTAATAAATTGAAATATCTAAGTAATTAAAAGAAATACTCTTAATAGTTCTCTCATGATTTTTTTCTTCTGATTTTACACAATGTTTGAGTTTAAAGATTTTTGCTCTAATTCACTTTAATACTTTATTTATTGTTACACTGTAAATGTTTTAAATATGGATGTTTTATGTATTTTATAATTAACATTTATAGCATAAGCTCTATCTGTGAATTTGTGTCTAGCTTTGTGTGTGTAATAAAGTGTGTGTGTGGTTGTTTTACTATTAAAAAAAACTGTTTTATCATGATGACAACTTTAATAAATTTGCACCAGTACTACATACATATGTAAGTATATACTCAGTCACTCGTAGGATTGTAAGGCTTGTATAAAAATAAATTAAAACTACAGCAACCATAGAACTAACACTTCATATTTTAATTTATTTAAAGTCTTTCTTTACATGTCTATATTTACATATGTACACTAGGGTGGCCCTTCGATTTTCGGTAAGCCCTATGTGTAAAATAGTTTTCTGTTATCTAAAATCCAAATGCTGAAAGTTTTACCAAAATTCTATAACGTTCAGCAGTTGCACATTTTATTTGTAATTTCGATTAACAATATTTTTCAAACAATTAAATTCTAATTAAAATCAAAATAATGGTACAATTTCCTGACATCGTTAAACCATTATAATTTGAGACCAAAGAAGTAAGAGAGCTATATTCCGCTGTGCCGAATCTTATACACCCTTCTCCAGAGTATACTTAAAAATACCTAAAGATGATCAAATACACCCGTCAATCATTGCATATGTATAAGTATCGTATGGTTGTAAATTTAGAGAAACCCATTTGGTAATCTATCGTGAAGGCAATTGCCACTTAAGTGTCTCTAAGTAATCTAGAGTGTAGTCCCTTTAAACGTTTTGTGAGTAACTCGTACAAACTGTCCAGCAGTTAAGCAAGTAGTCAATGTATCCGTTATAGACAGTAATTATCACTGATGTACTATCACTTGGCTGACTCTAATTTATATATTTTGGGTCACAATTGGTTACTTCATACATCCCAGATAATATAGCGTGAAGACACTTGCCACTTAAGTGTCTCTAAGTAATCTAAGTATCACTTGGCTGACTTCAATTTATATATTTTGGGTCATTTGACACGTATGTGCTCTTTGTAGTGCAGAGAGAAGACAATTGGTTACTTTATACATCCCAGGTAATCCACAGTGGGGCAGAATCAACATTTTTTGGAAATAAATCTGGGATTTCTAAACGGCTTGTCCGATCGGGATAAAATTTGGCATGAGCGTAGCCAAGAAGTACTTGAAAGTTATTGAAATGGACCCCACAAATACTCCAGGAGCGGCGCTATGGGGGCTCAAATTAGGGTACCTTCGACATGTAAAATTTTTAAACACGTGCCATTGTTTTGTTTCCCATCCGATTTCAAAGATTTTAATATTTTCGGAAAGCGCTTGGCTAGGTCTTGGAAAAACATGTGAAATATTTTTGAAGAATGGAGCTTTAAAGTGAGATATGTTTGAATCTAATTGAGATATTGACTTGAAATTTTTTTTATAAGACCAAAAATTAATTTGTCTAAACAAAAAAAAAAACAGTTCGGAGTAAATGTGGATCAAATTGTTCCCAATATTTGCAATCCTGTTAAAATTTTGATACAATTTTTAGTTTTAGAAACTCAGTAAATATGTAATATGCAATAAAATCTATATTTTTTGACACAACTCAATGAAGTTTTTAACGTTTTTTTTTTTTAAATTGCCATTCTTAATTACAAAGTGTAAAAAAAACTTGTCAAAAGGTCAAAGGGCATCCCACAATTCCTACAAAATTGGAGCGAAAATCCCAAAAATGGTATTTTTTACAATTTTACAATTAGGGTCCACAGTTCCTTTGGGGTTGGGAAAATACTTTGGGAATAAAGAGGGATCACATCAAGGTTTTTAAAGCTGCTTTCCGTTTTCTGATCCCAGCTTTGGGATTTTAGAACATGTGGCCCAAAGTTAAAATTTTGATAAAAAATAGGTCAAATTCCGAAGGGCGTAGGGTCGACACATTCAAAAAGCAGGACATGTCTTTTATACCAAAATGTTCTCCATTAAAATATCTTACGGAAACACATAAAATGTTTATATGTCCTTAAAGAAAGTTTTTTTTTTAATCAAAAAAAGAGTAAAGTCACCTTTCGTTCAAAAAACTGCAAAAATTTACTATTTTTTAAATTTTTAAATTGCAAATCGTTTATTTTTGGATCCATAATTGATATTGTCTTGAAATCTTTTGTATATTATTGGTAAGTTGTCTAACTAACAAAAGAAATTCGAGTAACTTTGGTCCAAAACTAAGCCCTATATTTTTAAAAAAGCGAACCAAGGTATGGCAAAATTTTAAAAGTTCAATTTTAAAATGCCTATAACTATAATATACAAGTCTTTGAAATCGGATGGGAAACAAAAAAAGCCAATAAAAACGGATTCTACGAAAACAGATTCACTACTTTTTCTACAAAATTTTACCCCTAAAGAGTTAAGAAAACTAACTAGCCCAACAAATTAATTCTATCATTTAATAAATGTTTTATTTGTTACAACAGTTAAATGTACAAAAATGCATTTATAATTACGTAGAACATAAATATTTCCCATATACATTTTATGGCAACGTATGAAATAAATTGTTTATGTAGATGGTAACTTTGTACACACAAAAAACACGATCCTTCTGTTATCAACACGAACATCTGAGACAAATAAAAACGAATTATTCTTTCATTGTCTTTTTATTTCTTGTATTTTTGGAATTATGGCTGAAGATTTCCTTTTTTGACTTCTTCTATTGCTACCTCAACTGCTACTTCTTCTACTACGTCAACTGCTACCTTAGTGATACCTTACTGCTACTTCTAAGTAATATAAAAACAAGTAAGAGAGCTAAATTCGGCTGTGCCGAATCTTATATACCCTTCACCAAATTATACTTTAAAATAAAATTTAAAAAATAAAATTTTTTTAATTTTTTTTTTTCAAAATTGTTTTTTAAGTTTTTTCCAATTTAAAAAAAAATAAAATTTTTAATTTATTAGTAAAAAAAAATTTATGACAAAAGAAAGTTTTTTGTGAAAAAAAATTCGGGTTAAAAAATATTTTTCCCGATTTTGACCCATTGTAGGTCCAACTTACTATAGCCTTATATACATCGTTGCAATGGACTTTGAAATATCTATCATTAGATATCCATATTGTCTATATTTATGACTTAGTAATCGAGATATAGATAAAAAAAATAGGCCAAAAATAAAGGTTGTCTCGGATTTTTGCTCATATCTCCGTTATTTATGGACGGATTTTGCTGATTTTAAATAGAAAACTTCTCGAAAGCATGTCTGACAGAATTATTGAGGATTTGGATCCCGAAGATATCTGGGGTCTTCAGAAAATTGATTTCAACAGACAGACAGACGGACATGGCTAAATCGACTCCGCTATCTATAAGGATTCAGAATATATATACTTTATAGGGTCGGAAAATTATATTGTGGAAATTACAAACGGAATGACAAATTTATATATACCCTTCTCACGAAGGTGAAGGGTATAAAAACTCAAGTAGAGCAGTATGATTTGTATTTTTTTACCAATTTTTCTAAAATTTCCAGCATTTGAATTTCAGACGCCGCACGGTGGTTCTGATCTCAAATTCATCGGCCTAAAGTCCAACTTTTTGTTAACTCCGATTTCAAAAATTTTAATGCCATTCAATATTAAACACATTGAAACTAAGGTAGGCAAAAAGTTAGATAAAAATAATGTCAATTGTGTGCGTGGCATGCTGTAAAAGTCAAATATTTGTAAATTTGATCAGAAGTAAATTATCATTACTTTCAGACGGCGCGCCGTAAAACAGTTTTAGACCTTGGGAACATTTAAAACCCAAAAAAAGTGAAAAATAGGAGCCACCCTATTATGCACATTATTTAGGTTAGTTGAGAATTTTCTTTGGGCCTTTTGCCGAGTTTTCCGCAATGATTGTCTTTAAATGATAAATATTAATTAACAAAAAAGCATAATTGTCCTTTATGTCAAAGTGTTTGCGTATAAATATGTATGTGTGTGTGTAAAAGTACACAGAAAAAAATTACAAAAGTTATTAAGTAATTAATAAAAATTGTTAACAATTGTTTAAATTATGTAATAATTTTTTTAATTAACTTAATTGTAAATTGTAGTATTAACAAATTCTTTTAGTTATTTATTAACTATTTTATTTGGTAAAAAATATTTTGTATAATACATTCAAAAAGAAAAAAAAAAAAACGAAAATATTTTTGTGTCAAAAACAAAAATAAAAGAAAAATTAAATTGTTTATTTTTAATAATAAATTAAAAATAAAGATTACTAATGATAAATATTGACGAATTGTTCAAGACAGAAGAAGAGGTATGCTTAGTAATTAAGATAATCTTATTCATCATATATTATTGTAATAAAACGGTTAAAGAAATATTATTTTTGGGTTCAGGAGTCTGAAAGGGTGTATAACGTTCCTTCCTGATAAGCTTAGATTTTACTTTCCTGAATAAACTACAACAGCCGTTTAAATGGATATGCAAGATTCAATTGTACAAACATTTCCAACCAAATCCAAAGGCCATACCTGATGTACATGGAAGTAATGCTGCATCCATATTTAGAAGAACTCCATCAATAACAACTGGACGGTCAGAGTATGTATGTAGAATCAATGACCTCTATTAGATGCTATAAGTCAAATCCTTTTTATTATTCTTAATAAAATCGAATTAAAAGAAACCTTTTATTGTGTTTTTCTTAGTAGGGATAAATCCATTTTAGAAAATGTAATTAACTACGAACAAAAAAATTGTTTAATTTGACGATTTAATTGTTAAAATATAACAGTCTACTGTTAACCAAATAGTTGTTCAATAAGACAAACTCGTAATTGAAAAAAATTGTTGAGTGTTAACAATTTTAAATAACAAGCACATTTTTTATATTTATAAAATCGGTTGTTGGTGCCTTTTCAATTAAAAAAGTAATTGTATTGACGAATTCGGTAATTAATATGACAATTGATTTGTCGTAATTTTTTTCTGTGTATGCTTACATTGTATATTATAATATACCTACAAGTGTGTATTTAAATATTCTAGTCTATATTTTTCTGAATTCCTTGGAGTCTGTATTTAGTTTATGTATCTGAGAGTTTGACTGTTTGTGTATTTATGTATCATGTAAGTCTGTGTTTTGTTGTATTTGTATTGTTTATATTCCCTCTGTGGGAAAATGTTCTTTTATTCAAAAGTTTCCAAAGTAAAGTTTTGGTTATAAATGACCTACTTGTGTTTGGTTTGGTTATACACTTCCTTTCTTTCCTTCTTTATATTCTTGTTTTAAAAGGAAAATAACCAACAACATTATAGTCGGTCTCTGGTGGTGAAAATCATTAACAATAACCACATTTTTATTATTATTTTTTTGTTTCTGTTATTATTGTTGTATATTATTTAAAGATATTAAAGGATTAAGTGAACTTTAAATAAGTATTTATGCCTGTCTGTCCGTTTTATGTATTTATAAAATGGAAATTCGTACTTTCACATTGTGAAACGTTTGTTAAAAGTGTATACTTATATTTGTTTTAGTATTTTTTTTATTGCTTTTTAAACTGGAGTTACTTTTCCGGATTATAAATGAAATATTTATGAATTTTAAGTAAATAATTAAATACCTTTTGATTCGTTTCTTTTGTAGATCACTTAAGGGGTCAGTGGTTGAATTAAACAAATGTTTGTATAATTTATTTGGAAGCAATTTAAAACTTTAATGTAACAATAAAAAATCTTTGAAATTTTAGGAAAATATTGAATAAATCATAAGTTTATGAAACTGCTTAAATGGGTCAAATGTAAGAAACGTAATTGTACCTATAACCAACTGCAGACCCGATCAGCTGATGAACCTATGAACACTTTCGTCATGTGTAACAAATGCGGTAATCGTTGGAAGTTCTGCGATTTATTTTATTTTCTTATAATCCTAATTTTTAAATAACCGTAACAAATATATTTTTTCTTTTTACTTATAAACGAGGGCGGGTCAATAAGCCCGTGACTTTTTGAATTTCCGCCAAAATTCTGTTGACTCCTGCCAAAATTTGAACAAGCTGCGTCATTTAGTTCGTGTTTGACATCCAATGATAGCAGACTATCTCCTGACTTGAGGAGAAATTGGAAAAAAATTGAATTTCATGTGCTCATTAAGCATTATTTTTATACGGAAAAACCCATCACACCAACCAAAGCTATGCTTGATAAATACTATGGGATCTCTGTACCAACAATATCAAGTTTGCTGAATTTCGTTGTGCCCGTTAGTTAGTTTAGCTACGTACACATGGTTGTCAGATTTTACAATGTTGTCAGATCTGCCAATATGCTCGCAATGTACTGCCAATGAAATATTATAAGCAAAAGGTAAATTGTCAGTTTAGACGATTGTAAGAAAACCTAACAATTTCATTGTCAGACAATTGTCAAACAATAAATTTATCTGCCAACAAAAATTGTCAGTTAACACAGTTGCATCACTTTTGTTTAATTTAAATGATGCATAAACTTCGCACATATGACAATAAAAAGTTTCTGACAATGAGCTTACAATGATCTGGCAATGGCAAAATATGGTGTTTACACGACTGTCAGATGTCTGACAATAGTATTGTCTTACAATGTACTGACAATACTTTTTCTGACAACTTTGTAAGACAACAATTTTAAGTTCACATGGTTGTTAGACATTTTCTGAACATTTTTTCTGACAATATTGTACAATCTGACAACCGTGTGTACGTTGCTTTATTTAGTTAGTTAGTGCACTATGTGCACTTCCACTAGCAGACCATACGGTACATTCTGATTCCCTTCAAGAGTCCAATAAATAGAAAATGTATGGCTTTCCTAAAGAAGGGGGATATGAAGAAAAGAAAGAAGAGGAAAGGTAAAGAAACAAATAGAAAAATCCAAATCTTCATAAAGGGGAAAAATAGGTTACGGATTTGAATTCACTATAGAATATCCTTTAAATATCCAACCTATTCCCCTGATAAAACCTAGTTTCTTACTCAATTTACAACCAGCAACACTCCCAAGTTCATATAGAAATCTGTTACCTAGCCATTAAACTTAGATTAGATTTATGACTCTGTAGACTCGGGCAGTTGCACATAATGTAATCTACTGTCTCCAACTCTCCTCTACATCCCCACACACCTAACACAAATTCTGTGTGCTATTATTCCTTATGAAGGCCCTAATTGAGCAGAGACCGGTTATCACTCAATCACCCATTTAGTCTTTGCATCTAGTTTTGGTTGCCTTGGACACTTGACTACTACTCAAGCCACGAAATCGTTCAAATATAAGTCTGTAGTAGTGAATAATCGGAGGTCCTACTTCCCGTTCCCTAGTACCCTGGTCCAGATTTGAGCCATGTCTGGTCAGTTTATCTGCTAACTAATTTCCCTGTATGTTACAGTTCCCTAGTACCCAACACAATCTTATTGGGTAGTGTACCAATGACTCTTCAAGAGCTCTCCTGCAGTCTTCCACTAAGCTAGAATGTATTAAGGACTGAGATGGAAAAAATCTTAACACACTATTTTCATAAAAACTTTTAAGCCAAGTATTATTAGATTTTTTTTTTTAATCAAGTTACCTTTGTAAAGCATGTCAGTTATTATACTTAATATCAATTATGTTCATTTGTTGTTAATCTGATCCAACAAAAAGTTGGACAAACAATCAAAGGTCTGCTGTCAAACTGATTCCAATGTTATTAAACAGTATCGGGAGAACCGGTAGAAAAGCACTCTGGTTAGTTCAGTACTCGGACTATTTGCTACAAAAAGTTAAAGCCAATGAAGGTTTAAAAACAAACAAGGCTCAAAAAGTTTCTAACAGGAACGCTGATAAAAATTTAGAGGCCAAAGACAGAGCACGCAAATTGAAGTCAAATTTTATAAATTTTGAACATTTTTCGCCGCTTCCGGGTCAATATTTTAATGTTGCTAATGCTCAAGGGAATGTTGTAGAACTTTTAAGAACACAAAATCAAGAAATTTGCCCAAAAAGTTCTTGGTATGGCAAGCAATATGCAGTTGCGGCAAAAGAAGCCAAACATTTATTAGAAAGGGCTCTATAAATACCGAAATTTACATCAAGGAATGTTTACAAAACAGGATGCTTCCATTCATAAGACTTCTTAATGTGTCCACTTATATTTCACCTGATTTGGCATCCTGTCACTATGGTAAACAAGGTCTTAAGTGGTACAAGAACAATAATATGGTATTTGTACCAAGAGAGACAAATCCTTCAAACTGCCTGGAGCTACGGCCAGTGGAGAGATATTGGGCTGTTGTTAAAAGTGAATTGAAGAGCACAAAAAGGGTGTCCAAAAGAGTGATAGACTTTAAAAGGCTATGGACTAGAATGCACTATAAAAATCTTAATGGAAGGGTTTTCGGAAAAGCTTCATAAATTAATCACTATTGATTAGAACTATAAAAATAATATTTTCTGAAATTGTAATAATATTGTAATAATTTCAATCAAATAAAAAAAAATCAAAACTAGGTTAAGTGAATTATTTTTCTATTAACATTTATGTATGTTAAGATTTTTTCGGTCTCACTCCTTAAATGTTGTGACGGTACAAGCACCGAAACAATTGAAAAAATTCACAATATGGTCTTGGCCTTTCGGATATTGAAAGTGCGAGAGATTGTGGAAGCCACAAGCATCTAACATGGCTAAGTGGTTTACATTTTAAATGATCACTTGGGTATAAGCTTTCCGCAAGATGGGTGCCGCGTTTGCCTACAATCGACCACAAACACAATCTTGTTAAAAACATCGCTGGAGTGTTTGACGTTGTTCAACCGCAATATGGACGAGATTTTGCACCATGCCAGAGACCAACCAGAATTCAAAACAGTGGGTTTCTCGGGGTGAATCGGAGCCAAAGACGGCCGAGGTGGGTTTGTCAGCCAATAAAGCCATGACGACCGGTTTTTGCACGCGGTATAATCCACAGTGATTACCCTTAAAAGTATAAAACAATCAATGGCGAATATTATGCCAACATATTAGGTCGATTAAATGGGGATTTAAAAAAACGACCGCATTTTGCCAAGAAAAATGTTCTTTATCAAAAGGACAATGCAAGGGTGCACACATGTGCGTATCCATATTAAAAATCCGTGAATTAGCCTACGAATTGCTCCCTCATCTGCCCTATTCTCGGGATTTAGCACCGAGTGACTATTTCCTGTTTCCGAATCTGAAGAAATGAATCGGTTCTAGCAACAAATAGCCACATAGCCAAGAAGTATTACTAATTTTGTCCACTCAACTACAATTTTCAACCACATCAGAAAAAATTCCGTCATTAAGAATGAATCAAATTTAAATGTTATGTTCCTATAGGAATTATTAACAATAATAGTGGTTTAAATTTGTTAATATATAATTGGTCAATTGACAAGGTCTCTTATCATGTCATATTGTCATAATGTACTAAAGTAATACTACTTTCTATGCTATGTTTATTGCAGGGACCGTAAATAACGGTTATCCAGAAAATTTGAAATCAAAAAATCTCTATGTTAGAGTCAACAGAGACCTATATTGTAGATTCGTATTGACGTGCTCTTTACAAAAATGATCTCAACTCCACATTTAGCAGTGATTTTTCAACGTAAAAATAAAAGTTCGCATGAAACTGTTAAAAGATGATAAAATAAAAGTCATTTGAGGAGTTTTAATTTTCGTTTATTTTCTACTTTTTTCAGTATCATTCTTTGTTGAATCTATCTGATATAATCTTTGTTGTAATTCATTTGTTTAAGAAAAAAAAAAAAACAACAATTGGATAATAGGAATCAAAAAATTACAAATTAAAATCCCACTTGATTTGATTTTAATGAAAATTTATTCAATTGCAATGCAAGGTGGTTTACAAATTGCAATGATCTGACCAGCGGCAAGCTTTAAATGTAAATTTTCATAAAATGAGTTTTATTTTCTGACGGAAAAAATAAAACTCCTCAAATGAGTTTTTTTTATGACGGCTATTTAAAAGTCTTCTTTTAACAGTTTAATTCGAACTTTTATTTTTACGTTGAATAATAACTGTTTTAGATGGACTTTTATTTCTAAAGTCACAAAATAACTGTTATAAAATTACTTTTTTGATATCACTTATATCCGTTACGGTCCCTGGTTTATTGTGTTATCTTAACGAACCAACAGAGACTAACGCCGAATGCCTAATTAAGGTTCAATTAGACGTGCCATAACCGTAACCATAAAAAACAGCTGTTCGAACCAAGCTTATGGGAAACAATGTATTTGATTATTGGTGACATGCCATAGACATATCAGTAAAATGCTATGGTTACGGCTATGGCGATATGGTAAGTCACGACTAATTGAACCTTTAAGCCGAGCCGCCAAGTCGTGATATATTAGGAAATTATGACAATATGACTGACAAGAGACCTTGTGAATTGACCGAATATGATTTGAAAATTTCGCTTAATGTTTTCCAGGTTTGACATAGTCGGAATTCTTAAGAATTCATTGATTTTATAACAATACGAGTGTGACAGTACAGGTCAAATGCTATTATTAAATTAGAAACCCTTAAAAGGTTGGACCAGCATTATATAACCAAATATAGTTATTTTATACATATTTTAGAATGCTCGTAAAAGTCTAAGAATATTTATTGGTTTTTGGTTTAATTTACTATTAAAAAATTCCCGGGAATTCTAATTCAAATTCATTTAAATACTGCTAAAACTCACCTGCTTTACACGGATCCATATCGATGTCATTGGAAATTTTCTTTTCGAATTTACTGCTCAACAAATCCTCAATTGAATATTTGCTGTGATGTTTGTGCCAGGGTATTTGAGAGTAATATTCATCCGCACTTATAATGGCTGAGTGGTGAAAATTTCGGTCGAGTTGATCACCAGCAACAGCAGCAGCATCATCAACTTTAATAAAATCATAATTGTTTTGCAGGGGTTCGTGTTGTTGCTGTTGGTTGTTGTGTGAGTGTTGATGATGGTGTTGAGATGTTGGTGCTAAATGCTGTTGTTGTTGCTGTTGTTTATGTTGGTTGCCATAATGGCTTCGATGTTGATGTTGATGATACTGTGGATTCTGATGATGATCAAAGTGCTGGTGTTGATACTGTGGGTGTCTAGTATGCTCCTGTTGCTGCTGCTGCTGTTGTAAAATATTTTCTTGTAATGAAAAATTTTTGTCAGAATGCATAGGAATATTTCGTCTTCGTTGCTGTGTATTTATGCTGTTGATATCTTGGGCATTTGTGTGGCTGTTTGTACGGGTATTTTCATCTGTGTCTATGGCAGTATTTAAGGCATTCATTGTTGTGGTGGTGCTGGAGGTGGTGGTGGTTGAGAGTGTTGTTGCAGCCTTCAACTCCCTCACCACTGGTAAATTGTATAGCGACGATTCTTGTAATTCTATTTCCACTGCTTCTTCTGCAGCCTCTGCTCTAATATCTTCTTCATCTTCAGTTAAATGCTGTAGTTTTTGTACAGATTGCAAGGACAACGAATCTGCTGGCAATGAGGATGAAACTGCTGGTAAGATTGCAAAATCTGATGATGAAGCTGATGCTGCAGCTGATGCTGCTGCTGCTGTTATGGCTGGCGCTGAGTTAGTGTTGACATTTAAGTGAGCACTTTTCACACATGAGGCTGTAACTACAACAAATATTGTTGTAATTATAAATGCTGCATAATTTCGTAGGTTGGTGTGGCGTCGTCGTTGTTTTCTTCTTAAACTGTAATTTTGAAATTTTAATTTCTCCATAATGCTGCTGCAACGCTTGTTTATAGTTTTCTTTTTTTTTCTATTTCCGTTCAATATGTTTTTAATATACTTTAGTTTTTATTATATTTTTTTAAATATTGTATACATGCACATAGTTTTCATTGCATTTTTTTTATTGTATCAATTAATTTATATTTTATTGTGCGCTTCTTATTAATAAATGATTTAATAAAAATATTTATTTAAAATTAAAGCTTGTTATGTGTGTAAAATGTTGAAAAAATTATGAACATCTAGCACATGTGGGAGTTTTTTGCACTCAGACAAATTTAGCATTCAGTTGTATTTTTCAGTTATTAATATGCCACATATCAGTAAAATCTATAAAGAAAAATATAATAAAAAGTTGGGATTAAAATGTGTGCAAAAAAAATAGTAAAGCTAAAAACTTGTACTGAACAATAAATTGAAACCTTAAATGAGAATTATTTTTTGGTCTATATGAATAGCCAATGTTAAATAAATTAAAGAAGCCTGTGAAATTCTATGAAAAGTATACATAGATACTTAAATAAAAATAGTCTAAAATAAAATTTGTTTTTAGGAGGCATATAAGTTCAATGTAATCAAAGAAACCATTGAATAACTAGAATGTGAACTCTCTCATTTTGTTACTCTCTCCACACATATAAACTTAACTGTTAAGCAAGTAGTCAATAAGGGTACTCATTTAAACGCTTAAGGTTCCCATTTGTGCAAATTTTAGCGACGTGTTTCATGAAACCTTTCTATTTGATAAAAATGTCAAACAAAAATAAATTCAACAAATGCTTAAAAAAAGTTTTAAAAATTGTATAAATTTAAATTCTAAAAATTTCTAATGAAAGTAAAATCTTTGGAATAAACTATGGTAAACATAGTTCGGAAAATGTTGCTTATGTTCTAGCTGTTGGTTAATATTTCCATACACAATGCCATTGAATCCAATCATTCTGTTCCAATGTCACACCATTTTTACAAGTAAAAAATATTTGTATTTTATTTGAATTTTATTTCTTATAAATAAAAGTAAACAAAAGCAGCTGATTCATTAAATCTATATAAATATATAAATGTCTTTGTAAGTTTGTTTGTTTGTTTGTTTGTTTGTTTGTTTGTTTGTTTGTTTGTTTGTTTGTTTGTTTGTTTGTTTGTTTGTTTGTTTGTTTGTTTGTTTGTTTGTTTGTTTGTTTGTTTGTTTGTTTGTTTGTTTGTTTGTTTGTTTGTTTGTTTGTTTGTTTGTTTGTTTGTTTGTTTGTTTGTTTGTTTGTTTGTTTGTTTGTTTGTTTGTTTGTTTGTTTGTTTGTTTGTTTGTTTGTTTGTTTGTTTGTTTGTTTGTTTGTTTGTTTGTTTGTTTGTTTGTTTGTTTGTTTGTTTGTTTGTTTGTTTGTTTGTTTGTTTGTTTGTTTGTTTGTTTGTTTGTTTGTTTGTTTGTTTGTTTGTTTGTTTGTTTGTTTGTTTGTTTGTTTGTTTGTTTGTTTGTTTGTTTGTTTGTTTGTTTGTTTGTTTGTTTGTTTGTTTGTTTGTTTGTTTGTTTGTTTGTTTGTTTGTTTGTTTGTTTGTTTGTTTGTTTGTTTGTTTGTTTGTTTGTTTGTTTGTTTGTTTGTTTGTTTGTTTGTTTGTTTGTTTGTTTGTTTGTTTGTTTGTTTGTTTGTTTGTTTGTTTGTTTGTTTGTTTGTTTGTTTGTTTGTTTGTTTGTTTGTTTGTTTGTTTGTTTGTTTGTTTGTTTGTTTGTTTGTTTGTTTGTTTGTTTGTTTGTTTGTTTGTTTGTTTGTTTGTTTGTTTGTTTGTTTGTTTGTTTGTTTGTTTGTTTGTTTGTTTGTTTGTTTGTTTGTTTGTTTGTTTGTTTGTTTGTTTGTTTGTTTGTTTGTTTGTTTGTTTGTTTGAGCATCACGCCTAAACGGCAGAATCGATTTTATTGAAATTTGGAACGTAGATAGATCCTTACTTGGAAGCGTCAATAGGCTATAAATTTTTTC
This sequence comes from Calliphora vomitoria, assembly GCA_942486065.2. Lineage (NCBI taxonomy): Eukaryota > Metazoa > Arthropoda > Insecta > Diptera > Calliphoridae > Calliphora > Calliphora vomitoria. The sequence continues at coordinate 19,108,671 of OW818029.2, forward strand.
AATACTTGGACCAGAAAGGGATAAAAAGGGGGAAAAACGGGTAAAATTGGTACCTTTAGTTTTTAAACAATAACTACTAAACGGCTGAACTGATTTTTACATCGACAGGGGTAGCGAAGCGCACCGGGTCAAGCTAGTGCACAATAAATTCAAGTTTGCGAGTCTACATTGTCGAGCAAACTTATCAGAGTTGTGCAAATGAATTTCCATACAGTTTTTGACAGTTCATTTGCGAGAGTATAAAAATGCACAGATTGCCCAGTTTGCGAGGCATTTAAGCATTTACATGAGGACCCTTAATGTATCGCTTACTTATTGTTAGTAATTGACACTAATGTCCAGGCGCGAATCCTGGATCCGAAAAGATTTATTACAAACAAGTAACAGAGCTAAGTTCGACTGTGCCTAATCTTATATACCCTTCACTAAATTATGCTTTAAAATAAAAATTTTAAAAATTTTTTAATAAACAAAATTTAAAAAAAAAAAAAAAATATTTTTTTCAAAATTCTTATTTTATATTAAAAAATTAAATTATTTGTAAAAAAAAAATTATAAAACATTTTTTTGGTAAAAATAATTTTTCGGGGTAAAAAATATTTTTTCCGATTTTGACCAATTGTAGGACCGACTTACTTTGGCTTTATACCTTATACGCCATTGCAATGGACTTTGAAATATCTATCATTAGATATCCATATTGTCTATATTAATGACTTAGTAATCCAGATATAAATAAAAAAAAAAAATTGTGTTGAGCACCGAGCAACCGAGCCGGCAGAATTCCCGATATATTGATATATGAAACATGTATGTAAGTTATTTTTGTGGCTACGGAAAGTTGATTTCAGAAACTTGATTTCGCTATCTATAACGATCCAGAATATATATACTTTGTGAGGTCGTAAATGAAAAATGTAGAAATTACAAACGGAATGACAAACTTATATAAACCCTTGCCACTCATGGTGAAGGGTATAAGGTCTAATCACTTGGCTAACTCCAATTTATATAGTTTCGGATATTTGACACGTATGTGCTGTTTGTAGTAGAAAGAAAAGTCAATTGGTTACTTTAAACAATACATCCCATATAATCTAGCGTTAAGTCAATTGTCACTTAAGTGTCTCTAAGTAATCTAGAGTGTAGTCAATTTAAACGTTTATTTTGTACTGGACTTTTTTGTGAGTAATTCGTACAAACTGGTGTGCTAATATCATTCTCATTGCTTAAGTAACTATAAAAATAAAATATTGTTAAGTTTTAACCTTTTTAAAACGTTGGTTTATTACCTTTAAATAAACCGGATACTTTTGATTGCAAATAAAAGCAGTTTTAGTAGTTTAAATTTTGTAACAACTCTTTATTCAAAATGTACAACAGCAACAATCTAAATAGTCACTCAGTGTCTATTTACACGTTTATCAATTCGCAGAAATGTCCACACACACTTTATAATGTACAAGACAGTTGATGTTAACTCTAACAGCGCCTATCATAAACTCAACTCACGAGTGCAAACTCTGCCACTATTTATACATGCGCCATCTTTCGTAAATCTTCTACAATGCTCTCAACGGACAAACTAGTATGTTCGAATTCTAGAGCTTTCGATGTCAATGTCAGCAGCTCAAACATTTAGCGTTGCCACACTTATAAACAATGCTAACAACCGCATGCTATCAACATTGTTGATAAGTAGAAGCTTCTACTAATAGACGTGTTTATAAACATGATGAATGCTGCAGGCAGTCGTTACAGATTGTTAAATTCAAATCGCTATTGCAAATTCGTAACAATATAAAAAGTATGTGAATTCAATTCAACACATTGTTATTCATAGGAGTCAATTGACCCCTGCTTAGGACTTGCACGTGTTAAAATAATTAGTCACGTAGCTAGTTATGTAACTAGTTGTCACCATAAATGATAGGTAGAACTGCTGGCAACTGTTTATGAATGTTATTTGCCTGTCTGTGTAAAACACGCTTACATCCATAATAATAAACCAAAATTAATAAGATTCATATTGAAGATTTGCAACTTTGGTATTAAAAAACAGCAATATTGCTTTGCTATAATAAAAGTTATACACTAAAGTATATGAAACACGAAAATTTCAAAATTGTTCCAGTTGCTTCGTTTGTTATTGTAGATAATTTCAAAACCTCTGATTCGATTAAAATTAAGTATTTATAAATACAGTATTTATAAATTTATAAATTAAGTATTTATAAATACTATTGTGTCAAAACGGAGTCCCTTCGACTCTACTTGATTGTTCGCGTGCAGTGAACTACCACGTAAACCAAAATACTATTGATAGACTTATATATATGTAACTAATTGTCATCCTAAATTATAGATAAAATCACTAGTTCGGAATACTCTTTTAGAACACATTTTTTATGTTTATGTATGTTAATTGCCTGTCTGTGTAAAACACGCTCCCATCCATAATAATAAACCAAAATTAATAAGATTCATCTAGATGATTTGCAACTCTCCTAGGCAGTTTGGTATTAAAAATCAGCAGTATTGCTTCGGTATAATAAAAGTTATATACTAAGATATGAGACAATCTCGAAAAAACTAAATTTTCACAATTGTTCCAGTTGCTTCGTTCGATATTGTAGATATTTTCTTAACCCTTGCTCTGATTAAAATTAAGTGTTTATAAACATTATTGAGGAGGATCCAAGGTTTCAGAAAATATATCTTGTATTCAGCCTTCATAAATAATAAATCAAATACAGCATGTCTAAAGCTTCTCACATCTAAAAATAAAAACCAATTTAGCAGCAAAAAAAAATCAAATTTATGAAAATCCTTAAAATTTCTCAACATCAAAAACTAAGCTAAAGAAACACAATTTTTTTAATATATCTTTTGAGTTTTTAATATGCCTACATATTAAAACGCAATTCATATTTTTTGTTTGTTTGTTACACTGCCATACTTGGAATATAAGTGACTGTGTATCGTGATGATGATGTGATGAGAAGATGATGTATATGAAGATGAATTAAATTGAGGCTTTTCACAATTTATCAATATTGTGAATTGTGGCATTTACAAAAGATCATAATACATTTTATTTGTATTTATTAAAATGCAAACAAAGCGCACAAATTATAAAGTCTATTTTCAGCTCTTTCCAAAAGAGAAAAATGAATGCTTAATAAATAAATGAAATAAATATTAAATTTATTCTTTAAACATGTGCCTGTATGTATATAAGAAATATAAAAATAAAAAATAGACTTAATTCATTGGAATTATCTCTGTTACTAGTCGTACTGGCCAAAAAGGTCTGGGTCATTTGATTTTCATTTCACATACTTACTTATAACAATCGTGCTCGCCATATATATATACTTGTAACAACAAATATCATGTCTGAGTATGTGAGTGAGTAGTAAAATGCATATTAATGTTATTAGTAGAATTTTATTCGCACCATTTAATAATGCTAAATGTGTCATTTAAAGGGTTTAACGAAAAGTGTCAACAAAATTTCTAACAATTTATGTTATATTTATAACATATAAAGATTTTTAATTGTTATTAACTACTTTGTTACCCTTTAAAAAGATTTCATTTGAAATCAATCAATTTCTGGTAAACATCTGTGTTTATGTGTCAAAATTGAAATTTTAATCAATTTTTTGGAATAATAATCAGGGAAGTTAAAAATTAAACAAAGCAAAAATAGTTTTTGTTATTGAATTAATTATAGATTCGCAATTTGTTTAATTATTTATATATTTGTTATAGTTTGCTGTTTTTTGTTTCAAATAATTGCTTTAAGGTATGTATACACGGTTGTCAGATTGTCAGACAAATGCTGAGAAAATGGTTAACACAACCATGAGAACTTATGTTGAAACATATGGTAACTTTGTAAGAATATGACAAGCGTGTATTAGAGGTTTATAACATTGAAATTTCTTATGTAAATTCTAGGAAATTTTGAGAAATTCTGTTTTTTTGATAATAAACATATCTACATTTCGGTTATAAATTTTTAAATGAAAACTCTAGGTTAAATGTCTGTATAGTTGGCTGCTTGGAACAGGAGGAAATTTTTTTAAAATCCGAAAGTATCAAAAAGTCATAATGTACAGAATATTTTGACAAAAAACCCCCTATTACTCCCCATAAAAGGTTTTTAATTTTTAAAAAGTATGCTTTATTTAGGTACCTTTTTAAACTGGTACTATTTAAAAAAAATACTTTTGAAATTGGTAAAATTAGAGAACTTAAAGAAATGTGCCCTTCAAAACGACATATAAGTTATTAAAAACATAAACCGCGTTCAAATCCCGTAGGTTATCCAAAAAAATTTTTTTTTTTTTTGGAAAAAAAAATTCGGATTAAAAAATATGTTTCCCGATTTTGAGCCATTGTAGGTCCAAACAACTACGGTGTTATATATGTCGTGGGAAAGGTCTTTAAAATATGTATCATTAGATATCCATATTGTCGATATTAGTGACTTAGTAATCCAGATATATATTAAAAATATGTAAAAATCTAGGTCATGGTATTTTGCTTATATCTCAGCTATTTGTGGGCCGATTTTCTGTAATTTAAATAGCAACCGAACCGGTGTTATAGCTGATATATCGATGTATGAATCATGTATAGAAGTTATTTGGGGACTACGGAAAGTTGATTTCAACATACAGACGGACATTGCTTTATCGACTTCGCTATATATAACGATCTAGAATTTATATAATTTATGCGGTCGCAAATGAAATTAAACAAGTAAGAGAGCTATATTCGGCTGTGCCAAATCTTATATACCCTTCATCAAATTATACTTTGAAAAAAAATTAAAAAAAAAATTTTTAATTTTTTTTAACAAATTTTTAAAAAATTTTTTTTTTCGAAATTGTTTTTTAAATGTTTTTTCCAATTTTTTTAATTTAAAAATTTATTAGTGAACAAAATTTATTACAAAAAAATGTTTTTTGTGAAAAAAAAATTCGGGTTAAAAAATATTTTTCCCGATTTTGACCCAGTGTAGGTCCAATTTACTATAGCCTTATATACATCGTTGCAATGGACTTTGAAATATCTATCATTAGGTATCCATATTGTCTACATTTAAGACTTAGTAATCGAAATATAAATCAACAAGTAAGAGAGCTATATTCGGCTGTACCGCATCTTATATACCCTTCACCAAATTATACTTGAAAATAAAATTAAAAAATTTTTTTTTTTTCAAAATTGTTTTTTAAAATTTTTTTTTCCAATTTTTTAAAAAAAAATTTTTTTTTAATTTTTTAGTGAAAAAAATTTATGACAAAAGAATGTTTTCTGTGAAAAAATATTTTTCCCGATTTTGACCCATTGTAGGTCCAAATTTGTATAGCCTTATATACATCCTTTGCAATGGACTTTGAAATATCTATAATTAGATATCCATATTGTCTATATTTATGAATTAGTAATCGAGATATAGATAAAAAAAAATAGGACAAAAATAGAGGTTGTCTCGGATTTTTGCTCATATCTCCGTTATTTATGGACGGATTTTGCTGATTTTAAATAGGAAACTTTTCGAAAGCATGTCTGAGAGAATTATTGAAGACTTGGATCCCGAAGATATCTGGGGTCTTCAGAAAATTGATTTCAACAGACAGACATACGGGCATGGCTTAATCGAATACGGTATCTATAAGTATCCAGAATATATATACTTTATAGGGTGGGAAAGTTGTATTGTGGAAATTACAAACGGGATGACAAACTTATATATACCCTTCTCACGAAGATGAAGGGTATAAAAATTACAAAAGCTTTTTAAGGCTAAAGTGTTTGTTAACTATTTTACTATTTTCTTATTGTTTGCCTCCATAATCATATTCTCATTTATTCATTATAATATTATTAAATTTGTTTAATACAAGTGCTTAATATATACAAAAAAAAAAACAATTTAATCTACAATATTTTTATTATAATTAAACAGTCACAAAGTAAAATAAAACACAATGAATTACTTAAACCCTCCTTTTTATTTACAAACAAACCATTAAGCCTACACAACAAATTCCAATTATTAAACCAAAAAATAATAACAATTTAACATAATTTATACAATATTATTCGCGTTCATTAATTACAATACGTTTTTTTTCCGCTTAGATACTTTTCCCTATCATTGCATATTTTATCTTATTAGGAAACAGAAACAGAAAAAACTTAACATTAATTATAAAATAACAAAATTACAAATACATAAATTATACCAAAAAGCTTAAAAGGAAATTAATATAAAAAAAAAAATAGATAATAAATAAAAGTATTTAAACAGTTTACAAAAAAGGGTTGTTAAAACCTAGATTTGGACAACAAATTGCCACAAAAACTATGCAATTATTTATTTATTTAACAATCTAATTGTTTCATTAAAATAATATACAGACATTTAGGAAAAAGTAAATTAAAACAAAAAAAAATTTGTAAAAGCAAATGATTTGCAACATGTTTAAAACGAGAAACTAGATACAAGCAAAGCCACCAACATTTATACAATCTACATATTATATTTATTACACTTTTTATAATTTCTACTAACATGCATTCATTTATGCTAAATTCATTCACTACTCTGGTGTGTCTATGTATATTTATACTTATATTGTAGTTTTTACTCTACTATCCTGATTTTTTTTTTCTGTAAAGAAAAAAGTCAAACAAAAAATGAAATAGAGAGAACTGAAAAATGTATCAGCATCAGCAAAACAACCAAATCCAACGAAACAACCATTTAGCCAGCCATTCAATCCAACCATCTATCCAGTCAGCCAGCCAGCCAACATTCTATAGAGGCTACCAACGATGAATATCTTCTTTTGCAAAAGCATTTCATTAGTACGACTATAAGATTACACTGTTTCCCTTTGGGTAGTTTTAAAAATGTAAAGATTTAAAATGTGTTGCATACTTTTAGGCTAATTTTGCTCTTGTTTAACAGTAAAAATTTATAAAATTGTACTATTTGAAAAAGTATTTGAATTTATATGAAATGATGAATTCATGGTGCTACTTAAACATTTTTTTTCAGAATTGTATACCCAAAATAGTAATTTCTTAAAATGTTTTTTTTCTAAAAATTTTTTTTTTTTTAAATACTATTTAAAATATCACCTTTTTAATATGGTACTAATTTTAAATAGTATTTGCAAATATGGTACTATTTCAAATACCAATTTTTTAAAGAAGTATTTGTTTCAAATGGTACTACATACTTAAAATAAACATTTTTAAAAAAAAAATAAATAAATAGTACTTTTATAAATTGGAATTATTTACAATATAATTTTATTTAAAAAAGTACTTTTTAAAAAAACTATTTTAAATTGTACCATTTTAAACATAACCACTTTAAAAAAGTACTATTATATGTAGTATAATTTTCGTAGTAGAAAGTAAATTTTTAAAGTTTTTTCTCTTTTAAATACTTAAATATTACTATTGGTAATAAAAAAAAGTACTTTTTTGATTGACACTACTTAATATCAATTTTTAAATTGATAAATACTACAGGCGTACAGTTTTTAATTAGTACCATTTTAAAAAGTACTTTTATAATGGTACTATGTATTTAAAAAAAGCATGTTTTAAAAATTGTATTTTTTAAAAACTTACTATTTTAAATTGGTATTCTGTATTTCAAAGAAACATTTTTAAAATCGTATTTTTTAAACCAATATTTTTTTTTTTTCAAGTAGATTTAGTCATACAACTTTTAATTTTCAGGCGAAAAAAACATTCTGAACGAATGACAGGTAAAAAATTGTGAAGACCGCCTGTAGACGGTCTTGCCGGTTTGCATGTAATATATCGCCACAGGTAAATTTTATATATTAACAAATTTTATTGAGAGAAAGGAACATACAAAGTTAAAATACACATTATTTTCGATGGTGGTAGTTCCAGAAACAATTTTAATCGAATTGACCGCATGAAGCTAGGTCGCATTTGGAACAATCAATTTGGCTGTCACATTTCTTGCAATATTTGCAACTTTGTTTTTGGCCTTTCTCTATACCCAAAAAAAAAAAATGATCGTCAGCATCGAACCGAACATCCGCAACTTGATGAGCTGCTCTTTTCCCATCACCTGATAAAACAGGCTGTAGTGATAAAGGCTCACCGAGATTTGGAACAGACAATCGTCCTACAGACCGTATATTTTTGAAGGAAAAAAGTCCAGCAGCTATTTCCTCACTCAAATCTGGAAGCTGTAAAAGCTGTTCTTTAATCGGACACAGTGTTGGAAGCATTGGCCTCATTGGCGTGCAGACGTTTGTATAAAATGAATGCATTTGTGTGACAATGTCCACAAAATGGTAGAACAACCATAATCATAATATTGCGAGTCTTAGCTCAAATATGGTATCGACCCTGGAGACCATCCATGAGATCTACTCCACCTATGCAGGCAGTTGATTTAGATGAATTTCTTTTGTTTTCACATCGAGCAACCTTTGATTGTTGTTCACCGGGATTGGTTCTTCTGAAACGTTCAATACCTACATATGTCGATGATGGGCGTACATATTTATTATCCTTCCATAATAGAGTTTTTACACCGACTCCATGGATTGAGGTTATCTATTGTACGCTAAATCACCTCTGCTCTTTGTTCATTACACAAAAGCAAGTCATGATCAACAAGAAATAGACAAAAAAAATTAGTAGCTCTCATTGTGCCCAAATCAGAAATTCCTCTAGTTCATAAATAGACTAACAGCGGCTTCGTTTTGTAAAAGTTATCAAAATACTGCATGTGATGCACGAAATTAGGAATCTTCAAACATTTAAGGTAGCTCCAATGTCCGGTGTAATAGGTAAAATTATATTATCTCCGGACCCATTATAGATTTAAAAAACGGTAGGCAAAACCGTTTGAATCACAAAGCACGAACAATTTGCTCCCCCTTTTATGCGGCTTATTGGATATGTGTTTTCGGAGATGCCGTTTAGTGATATCCATCTTTAACACAATAGAAAAATAAAAGAACCATAAGCAAACAATAGTACATTTATGAACAAAAGGTGAAAACAACAATGTAAGAGAGGAGGACATTTATGTACACACAAACCGGCAAGACCGTCTTGAGAAGGACTTCACTATTTCGTTTTTAAATCAGACTTTTAATTTTTTGTTCACTTCAAATCTGTATATATAAAAATGGTGTAAAAAATGTATATTAATTCATAAAATGAGAACGGCTGGGCCGATTTCTGTAAAATTTCTTGTCAGTTGTTCGTATTTTCGAGGAGAAGGTTTTTACGGAAGAAAATTTTGGAAAATCCCTCCGGAAAATTAGAAAAATCGAAAATCGAGTTTTACTCTAAAGTTTGTCTGATAGCTTAAAATTGGAGCGAGGCAAAATTCGCCGGGTCCGCTAGTACATTATAAAACTAAAACATAAAATGTTATCTACTTACCGTAACATTTTGAAGTTGATAATTTTATTCTAAATGTTGTTTTTAATAGTGAAATTTGTGAAGTAATTTTCGATGTTAAAATGTTGACTTTTTGCACTAGATTGATCATAGCTGACAAACGACTTGTCAGAATATATTGATAAGTATAACAAATGTAAAAAAGTTTTGTCTAAAGACAGTTTTCACTATTTTAAAGCGAATAAATTTTTAATGCTGCACTTGGGCCTAAAAATACAAGACGATTAAATGGTGCTTTAAAAAGTACTTTTCAAAATTATCACTTTTTAAAAAGTATTCAAATTTGCACTATTTAAAAAACTTATATTTCAAATTAGTATTGTTTAAAAAAAAAATACCTTTTCAAATTAGTACTTTTTGCAAATTTTAAAACTTACTTTTTTTAAATTGGTATTATTTCAAAAAAGTACATATTTAAGTTCGTACAATAATATTTATAATGGTACTTTTTATGATACTGCATATAACAAGAAGTCCTTTTTCAACATATTTAGTAAAGTACTTTTTATGGTACTAAATATTTCAAGAAGTACTTTCTTAACATGAAACAATTTAGTAAAGTACTTTTTTAAATTGGTACTACTTTAAAAAGTACTTTTTTAAGGTCTAACAATAATATTTATAAACCTATAGATATTCTCATATTTGTACTACATATTTCAAAGGGTACTTTTTATGATACTGCATACAACAAGAAGTCCTTTTTCAAATTAGTACTACATATTTAGAAAAGTACTTTTTATGGTACTAAAATAAAACAATTTAGTAAAGTACTTTTTTAAATTGGTACTATTTTAAAAAGTTCGTTTTTAAGGTCGAACAATAATATTTATAAAACTATATTCTCAATTTTGTACTATTTCAAAAGGTACTTTTTATGATACTGCATATAACAAAAAGTACTTTTTATGGTACTAAATAATTCAATAAGTACTTTCTTAAAATGGTACAATTTAGAAAAGTACTTTTTCAAATCATGTTGAGGGGTATACTAATCTTATTTATAGTTTAAAACATAAAAACATAAAAACGTTAACAAACACTTTTGCTTTAAAACCCTTTACCAAAAAATGCATATTCACAAACGTTTGCTAACAACATTTTAACTAATGTACTCATACATTTCAAATAAAAATATATGTTTGTCATTCCTTTTGTAATTCTCACATTTACATTTCGTTATAGATAGATGAGTCGATGCCATGTCCGTTTGACTGTCTGTTAAAATCAACATTCCGAAGCCCCCAAATAACTTACAACCATGATTGATGAATATATCAGGTATAGTTCTGATACCGTTGCTATTGATACGTTTTTACCTTTTAAAAACGGGGTTTACTTCCTTTAAATAAACCGGATACTTTTGATTGCAAATAAAAGCAGTTTTAGTAGTTTAAAATTGTAACAACTCTTGTACAAAAAAATGTAAAACAACAATATTTCAAATAGTCACTCAGTGTTTTTATACACGTTTATCAATTCGCAGAAATGTACACACACAAACTTAAATGTACAAGACAGTTGATGTTAACTCTAACAGCGCCTATGATTAAACTGACTCACGACTGAAACTTCTGCCACAACTTATACACGCGCCATCTATCGTGAATCTTCTACAATGCTCTTAACGGACAAACTAGTACATTCGAATTCTAAAGCTTTCGATGTTAATGTTAGCATCTTTAACATGCAGTGTTGCCATACTTACAAACAATGCCAATATCCGCATGCTATCAACATTGTTGACAAGTAGAAGCTTCTACTGATGAACGTGTTTATAAACATGATGAATGTTGCAGGCGGTCGTTACAGACCGTTAAATTTAAATCGCTATTGCAAATTCGTAACACTATTTAAAATCGAGAAAATCAACCCTTAACTGGCTGAGATATAAGCAAAAAAAGTCGACTACCTCGATTTTTTACCCATTTAAAAATTAGTTTTTATCAAAAAATTCTTTTCATTATTTACTTATCTTAAAATATGCACAACCGAATATATAACTTTTACTGGTTTTTTAATATGCCTGAAAATCAGATATAAAAAAGTGTTAAACTTATTTTAAATTTTGACTAGTATCAGTTAATTGGTGTTAATATGTTCAACATTCAGTGCAAGAAATATTTCTTTGATCTTATTCTCCGGCACTTTATTTAATTTTTAGTAAATGGCTTTTAAAAAGTTTTATTTAAACACCATTAATAATAATTATAATTTGTTCCTCCATTATGAACTGCTTTCATACCATAAGTAAATGGTGTTAAAAAAGTGTGTATAAAATGTTATAAAACGGACAGACAGAACGTTTCAGAACAATGTTAAATGAAATTAAACCAGGCACATACACCACCTGTGGCCAAAAGCATTTAAAACCAAATGAGGTTTAAATCAAACTGTAACTGTGTATACAAGTATTGTTACAATTGCTGTTGTTGTTCAGGTTTTTTTTTGTTCAGTTTTAATGAAACAACTACTACGTATGTATGTATATGAATAACAACAACTGCTACTACATAAATACATTCATATACTCGTTTATAACAAAATACATAACAATGCGAAAAGTAATTTTATACAACGACCAGCAACATACTCATCAAGCCACCACCACCACATTCTAAAAGAGTTTTACTTTACTGTTTCTCTTTTTTCTTATTTTTTTTTTTTTTTTCTTTTTTTGTTTTTGTGTTTGGTCTCCTCCTCCTCCTCCCGCCATCATCACTTACATTTAACTATTACAATTCTTTTGTTAAATCCTTCCTTTAATTTACGAAAAATTTTAACAAAAAAAAAAAACAAATTAAATCTCATATAATCAGGCACATTCCCTTTTGTGGTGGCTAAAATATTTAGTCAAAATAAATGAATGAAAGTATTAACAAAAAAATAAAAAAAATTAGAGAACGGGATAGAGAAAAAACAAATAATTGTTAACAAAAATCTGTTGGTTTTTCGTTTTACTTGGGTAAATAGTGGAAAAAAGTGTTATAAAGTAGACAATAGGGATGTAATTTATTCGGTTTTAATTTTGTTCGAATAAAAGTTTTCTATTTTTTTTAATATTATACGAATGATCGTTTAATTTTATAAATTTCTTTGGTTATTCGAACTAGTAACGAATACAAATTAAAGTGTTTTTTAAGCCCTGTAGAACTTACGAAAAGGTTAACTGTCAAACGAACTGTCATACTGAACTCACTTTTTATCATTTATGATCAGTATACTCTAGCAAATCCTCATGAATAGATAGATGCTTGAACAACTCTTTCAAATTTACTTTGAAAATCAATCATAGATTAGCACAACTTATAGACTATTTTATCGCAAAATTGTGTTCAGAAATGTTTTTGACTTAACGGGTAGTTAATAAACAAAATTATCGCATATAGAGCGAGACCAATCCACAACAGACCTTATAGACTCCATTACATCCAAAAACTGCACCGTTTGGTGCCGTTTTCAAGCTATCGGCATTATTGGACCTCATTTCTGAAAACTGTTTTTTTTTTTATTTAGACTTGAAAATAAATTTATAGAGCGAATAAAGATTTTATTCTAAACAGAACAATTTTATTCATTCGAATAATAACAGATTTTTCCTCGATTACTCAAATAATGTTTATTCGAATGACAACCCTGGTAGCCAGCAACAAGGAAACAGAGGGAGAGATTAAAGCACCAGAGAAAATAATTTAAAAAAACTGAATGTATCACTTTTAAAAAATCATGATTATTATGAATTATTTGTGCTTTGTTGTTGTACAATGACCATACTTACACACATACAAACTCTTACACAGAGTGTGTGTGATTTTTTTCCCATTGTTGCTGTTTTTTTTAGTGTCTGGTCACTCTGTATGTATGAATTAGGAGCCTGTGTGCGTATACGTTATAAATTTAACAAGAATTAATATTAAACATACGCATTGTGGTTTATTATTATTATTAGATTTAACGAGTTTTGTGTGTTTAACAAGCGAATTTCTTGTATTGTAGAGTGATTTTGAAGGAGTTTTAATTAAATATTATGGCTTTTTGTTTGAGCTTACTGTAATACTCATAACTTGTACGATTATACTATAATGCGAAATAAAACAAATAATAAATACTACTTATCTAAGTCAAGTACTATATGTTGTAGTAACTTATAACTTAAAATATATGTAAATCTGCAGTTAGTGTCATAAAATGTTTTATTGTATTTTCGCACTCTTAACAAATTTTAACGCAGTCAGTAAACGATTTCAAATTCTTTAGAAGATATGAAGTATGTGGAAATTTTTAAGAATTTGACTAAAAATATATGTAAACATTTGTTTTCTTATGACAGCAACGCTATTTTATAGTAATAGATGCTGATACTTAAGCACGTTAAAACTGTTCGCGTTAATAATTTGTTTCAATGCGGTCACATGTTATATTGGTTTATAGTTGAAAATTTAAAAAAAAACACAGATTTTGCTAAGGACTGAGATCGAAAAATTCTTAACACTCGTTTTTCATTAAAAGTTTTAACTCAAGAATTATTTGATTTTTTTATCAAGCTACCATTGTAAAGCATGTCAGTTATTATGTTTAATGTAAATTATGTTCATTTGTTGTTAATCTGATTAAAATGAGTGACCAGAAAAAAGTGCGTACTAAAATTATTAAATATTTTCAACAAAACCCAACTTGGTCTCACAAAAAGTTGGCCAAACAATCAAATGTCTGCCGTCAAACTGTTTCCAATGTTATTCAACAGTACCGGTAGAACTTGTCCGTTTATAGAAAACCTGGTTCAGGTAGAAGGAATGGTCCACATGATGTTTCTAAAGCCAAACAAATAAAAAGCATTTTCAAAAGAGCTCCCAACACATCCGGTAGGAAAGCATCCCGGTCAGCTCAGTGCTCGGAACATATGGTACGAAAAGTTAAAGCTAATACAGGTTTAAAAACATACAAGGCTCAAAAAGTTCCTGACAGGAACGCTGCTAAAAATTTAGAGGCCAAAAACAGAGCACGGAAATTGAAGTCAAGTTTTATAAAAAATATATTCTTGCTGCATAATGGATGACGAAACGTATGTCCTAGCAGATTTTTCGCAACTTCCTGGTCAAAAATTTTATGTTGCTGATGCTCGAGAGAATGTTGAAGAAAAGCTTAGGACCCAAAAGGAGACCACATTTCCCAAAAAGTTCTTGGTATTGCAAGCAATATGCAGATGCGGCAAAAGAAGCCAATCATTTCTTACAAAGAGCTCTATAAATACCGAAATTTACATCAATTAATGTTTGTAAAAAAGGTTGCTTCCATTCATAAGACTTGTTAGTGTGTCCACTTATTTTTGGCCTGATTTGGCACTCTGTCACTATGGTAAGAAAGGTCTTGAGTGGTAAAAGAACAATAATGTGGTATTCGTACCAAGATATGCAAATTCTCTAAACTGCCTGTAGCTAAGGCCAGTGGAGAGATATTGGGCTATTGTTAAAAGAGAATTGAAGAGCACAAAAAAGGTGTCCAAAAGTGTGGTAGATTTTAAACGGAGATGGACAACCTGTTCGAACAAAGTGACATAAATCACTATAAAAACCATAATAGAAGGGTTTCAGAAAAAGTTTCAAAATTTCATCACTAGTGATTAGAACTATAAAAATATTTTTTTTTTTTTTGTAAATTGTAATAATAATTTCAATCAACTAAAAAAAATCGAAACTGTAAGTTTAGTGGTTTCATTTTTATTAACATATATGTATGTTAAGAATTTTTCAATATCAGGCGTCAAATAAAATTAAGCGTAGTCTTTATCGAGCATTGCTGGCCTTATGTCACGTATGTCATGGCCTCAAAGGCGCCAATTGTTGCTTATTTATCAGCATAAACCAGTTACTTCAAGTGGTCTCACAGGAAACAATCGAGAAGATTCAACCAATTGACAGGTCCATTTCTCAAAATTATCACCAAATTATGATTTCAATAAATCGATGATTGCGGTCTTTGTATGGCACGTAGCGTTATCCACGTTATTAATGTCATCCATATTTTCAAACAAACTATCATAAAGATCTAAAGTGACCGAAAGGCCAGCTAAGGCTTCATTGTTGAAGAAATAAGAACCGATGATGCCACCAGTATGTCAAACGCACCACACGGTGCATTTTACTGAATATAATGGAGTCTGTAGGGTCTATTATGGATTGGTTTCACTCCATATGCGGCAATTTTAGTTATTAACAAATGTGTTCATCGCTGAACACAATTTTGCGATAAAACAGTCGTCTATTAATTGTGCGAATTAATGGCTGATTTTCAAAGTAAATTTAGATAATTTCAAGCCTCAATCTATTCATGATGATTTACCACAGTATACTGATCATAAATTTCAAAAAGTGAGTGCAGTATGATAGTTCGTTTGACAGTTAACTCTTTTGTATGCTGTATCGGGTTTAAAAATCGACCTTTATATAATCGATTGCAGTGTCATGTGTAACATATTGATCTGAAGGCTACACAGAGAAAACAGATTCATGATAGCAACCGAATTTCTTGCCAATCGAATGATTCTACCTTAGTGACCGAATTTTACAGTTGTGGCTACAAAATTTTAAAAGGGGTAACAAGAGTTTGGTTGCTTTGACCGAAATTTTTCATTGGCAACTGACTTTCTGTTGATAGAACCGAAAAATTCTATGTTTTCAACCGAATCATTCGATTGGCAACAAATTCAGTTGCTCTGTGTAACGAAGTTTCAATGTTCTTAATCAATACTAAAACGATCTAGCTAATTCCATTTGTCTATAGAAAACACGCTCTCATCTGAAGAACGACACTGAAATAAACGATTTTTTTAGAATATTTGTATTTGACTATCAGTTTTGTAATGAAAAATAGAAGAATTGATTCTGTGGAAATAAAATTAAAAGTTAAAATGTAAGGCAACCTTGAAGCAGCATAATAGCAAATTTAGAGCAAGTGATGTAGACATTTAGAGAGATGTATACATAGAGATGAGAGGCTCACACAAAATAACAAATCATATGTCTAATACGACAAAAAAATACATTGACTAGCATGTAATTTGGTGTTTAAAGAGTTAGGTTATTGACAACAGACTTAAGCTTTTGACAATTACGTCACGTATCTATGTTACCCTATGCAATAAGTTATGTCTTCTTAAGGATTTCTTTCTTTTTTTTCAAATTCGTTCTCTAGAAATAATATTGTTACGAATGTGCAATGACGATTTGAATTCAACGGTCTGTAACGACTGCCTGCAGCATTCATCATGTTTGAAGGCACAACCATCAGTAGCATGCGTTTATTGGCATTGTTTGTAAGTATGGCAACACTAAATGTTTGGGCTGCTGGCAATGACATCGAAGGCTCTGGAATTCGAATGTACTAGTATGTCCGTTAAGAGCATTGTAGAAGATTCCCGATAGATGGCGTGTGTATAAATTGTGGCAGAGCTGGCAGTCGTCAGTTGAGTTGATCATTGGCGGTGTTAGAGTTAACATCAACTCTCTTGTACGTATATAATTGTACGTTATAAAGTGTGTGTGTGTATTTCTGCGAATTGATATACGTGTATAAAGACACTGAGTAACTATTTAATTATGTTGTTGTTGTACATTCTAAATACATAAAGAGTTGTTACAATTTTAAACTACTGAAACTGCTTTTATTTGCAATTAAAAGTATCCGGTTTATTTAAAGGAAATAAACCCACGTTTTTAAAAGGTAAAAACGTAACAATATGTAACTTTAAAGACACAATTAGCAGCAGTACAGTAAATTTCAAAAAAGTGGAATTGAGTTTTACTCAACAATTTACAATATAAAATATAAAAAAGTGCAGTAGACATTTAGTTATGTTCTCTTAACATTTTTTTTTTTGCTTTCTTCTATTAGTTCCCTAGAAATAATATGTAACTTTTAAAGCACTTAAAAGACGGCACTAGCAGCATAAAAGAAAATTTCTTGTAAGAAGAATCTTGTCCAATTTTTTTTAAAGATTTTCCGAAAAAAAATGTTCTAAATTTTGTTTCATATTAACAAAATTTTCGTTTAGAATAATACACAACTGAATCTAGCCCAACTGTATGTATTTTGATCAAGATTGACAACAACTAAAACAATTGTTTTAATCAATAGCATCTGATACAAACATCGAATTTTGTTTTACTTCATACAAACTATTGTTACTTAAACAATGTTCAATTTTATAATATATCCCTGCAAACAATATGCTGAAAGTTTAAGTTGTCTTCTAATCATATTCCCAGTCTTATGCTTCTGCAGTTAAAAGAAATTTAATCACAAATATTTTGTTATCATAAAAACAGCCTACAGTGTCAACTCTTTATATTAAAGAGTATAACATAAATTGAAACTTCTACTAACAACTACAATTAGTTTTAATGTTTAATAACAAAACTTTTAAAATAAACAAGAAAATTCTATAACGACAAGTTTAAACAGCTCAACCAGGGATGGAAAAATTGTTACCATCATACTTTTTTCAGATACTATTCCATAATGAAATGTACCATGGTACTCTTGAGACTCACTTGATATTTTCATACAATTTGTAGTATTTTATGTGTAAAAACTTATTTACAAATTCCTTTAGACTCAGCATGATTTCCTAACATAGTTTACTATTTTCTATAACAAATCTTGTGTACACGCTGAGAAAAAAATGTTTCGGCATAGTTACGACAACTATACTATGTTCTTTGTAACATATATATTGTTGTCGTACTCATATAATTGTTATATTAATTTAATTTCAACAATATTTTAGTTACTGTTAACATTTTTCCGTTCATCATAATAATAAATTTGAGTATGGTTCAGCGAAACACAATTGTTTTCCAAAAAAATAAAAAATGATACATAGACAAATATATTCAATTTCGTACTAGATTAAAGAAACAGTTTGCATTTTATCTTTAATCTAGTACGAAACAGTCGTAGGCGTAAGACGATTACGCCAACCACGATAAGGGTGATAAAAAATATACATTAAATGTTAAGTTTCTATAAGTGTAACCATAGGCCCGTTTTTCAATGTATCGACAAACTGCCTGTTGCTAAATGTCGACATAAATTCATTAGGCCGATAAACTGTCCGTTAACAATTTTGGTTTTCTCAATATACCGACAAAAAATATAATTTCCTGTTGGCAATACCTCTCAAAATAGATGTGAAAGGTGGGGACCCTGCCTTCAAGTGACAACATGTTTGCATAAATCAGCTGTTAAATGTGGCCATCGACAGCCGGAATCTTTTGAAAAATGCATTATCCTCCATGTCTGCCAGGTAGTTAGGCCTGGCATGATAAACTCTTTCAGCATTCACTTCGAACTCATGTTCTTTGAGTTCATCCTCTATTAAATTAATGTTATTAAACGTTTTTTATAAAATCTATTTAATTTCGTTTACAAAAACACAAACACATAAAAACTATGAACAGCAGTCAGCTGTTATTTATTTATCTGTACGGTAAATAAATAATTGGCAGATGAGGTCGGGTTAGCTTTGCGATAGAATAGAAGCAAATGAGACATTGAGAAAACCAAATTTCTTTAATCTGCAGTTTTTCGTTGTGAAAAAAGATAATCACCTAATGAAAAAACGGCCCATAGTATGTTTAAGATGCAAACAAAATATGTTTACTTTTAATAGTATTTTGTTCTCACCATTTGTAGAATGCTTTTGAATTAATGTTTCTTTTTGAGGTTTGTCTAAGATATGATATTTTTACAAGTAAAGTTTGAGTGTTTTATTTGTATAATTTGCTAAAGCGAAAAACAATAAATATCAGTAATTTTATCAATAATATTTTAATTGGGAATTTAGCACATTAAAACCTATTAAAAATTATTTTAAAACATTTGTACAATATAAATTTATTCAAAATATTGGCCATTGTTAACTATGACCTTTTCCCATCTTTCTGACAACATATGAATTCTGAGCCAAAAGAACTGCTCATCTTTTGAGGCCAAGAACGAATCAAGCCAATATCGGATACTATGTTACAAAGTGATGCGTATCCCATAGAGAGTGTTCTGCATCGATAGAAACAAATGGTAGTCGGACGGAACAAAGTCTGGTCTATAAAGCGGTTGAGGGAAAACTTCCCAACCACTTCTTTCTAAATAGTTTTTAACAGGGATTGCACATGTGGCCGAACGTTGTCATGATGGAATATTACGGTTTCATGTTTGGCCGCATATTCTGGTATCGCTTCAAACTAATCAATGGGTTCGGTACAGATATGGTCTGCTGAAATTTCAGTAGATCATACTAAATAGGATACTTTTGCTCCCACCGCCATGGATATTTAGTTTTGGTGTCGAATCGGCTGGTTGACCGGGCTTAATATACGATCTCTTACGGTTCGGGTTATCGTAATGGATCTATTTTTCATCGCAAGTAATGTTACGGTGCAAGCATCATTTCAGACATGCAAAATTTCTAGGTCTCTCGGCTTCAATTCGTATGGTACCCAATTTCTCTGCTTTTGAGTAGCTCCCAATGATTTTGTAAGCTCTTGTTGAGTTAAAAAACAATCTTAATGGAGTAATGCCTCCATTTCTTGGTCTTCAAACTTGTTTGGCTGGCCTGGCCAATATTTGTCTGCCGTGTCAAATCTCTCGCACTTGCAACCGATAGAGCACATTCACCATAAGGTTTGGTGAGCAATCGGTGTGCTTCAGCTATACTTTTTTTATACTCTTCACCCTCGTGAGAAGTGTATATAAAAGTTTGTCATACAAACTTGATTCATACATTAATATATCGGGAATTCTTCCGGCTCAGTTGCTATTTAAAATCAAGAAAACCGGCCCACAAATGGCTGAGATATAAGGAAAAAACCGGGCCAACCTTGATTTTTGACCTATTTTTGATCTATATCTGGATTACTAAGTCATAAATGTAGACAATATGGATATCTAATGATAGATATTTCAAAGTCCATTGCAACGATCTATATAAAGCTATAGTAATTTAGACCTACAATGGGTCAAAATCGAGACAAATATTTTTTAACCCGAATTTTTTTTTTAACAAAAAATTTTTTTATCATTATTTTTTTTACTATTAAATTAAAAAAAATATTTTAAAAAATTAAAAAAAACTATGTATGTCGAAAAAAATTTTTTTTGAAAACTAAAAAAAAAAAATATTTTTAAAATTTTGAAAAAAAAAAATTATTTTATTAAATTTTGAAAAAATATATTAATTTAATTTACTTGTTCAAATTAAAGTAGTAACGCAAAACTTTCCTGACGATTCGTTGGTACAAAATTCAACATTTTTGAAGCAAACAAAAACTTAGTTGTTTAGACTATCAATAACTAAGTGAAAATAAATGATAGATATGTACCCTTCAAAATGACATATATATACGCATAAATATACGCCATCTATCCGCATTTTTGAGTCATACACCCAATAATATGATTTTATTGGATCATAAATATGATTATTATGTTGGATCATAATATGATTACTTCAGAACATATTATGATCCTGTATGATAATGAATATTTTATGATATAATATCATAGTATGTTGCTCTTAGATTATGTTTACTACAACCATGTTTTTTCTCTGCATGTATAACAATATTTTCTAACTGTACTTCCTATAGAAAATCTTGTATATAACAGTAATTTCTATAGAAAGTCTTTAGTATAACAGTGTTTTATATAGAAAATCTTCAGTATAACAGTAATTTCTATAGAAAATTTATTAAAATTTTCAACTTCAGAGCTGTGAGTTTGACAAAAGTACTATTTTTATACCGAACACATTTGTCATTTTCCATGTCTGAGCTCAACTTATCAACACATTTAATAGCAGCAACAAAGTAACGCAAAAAAAAACTTAATATTTATTTTTCAACATTCCAAAAAAAAAAAAACAAGTTGTCCATCATTCTTAAAACATTATTTAATGATATTTCTTGCTGCAAACTACAAAAAAAGAAAAGGGATTTCTTATTAAATAGTGAACTGAACTACAGCAACACAAAAGGGTTGTTAATTAAAAAGGAAAAAATTTAGATAGCAAAAGGAAAAAACAAACTTTTTTGCAATAAGTATTCGCTAGATAAGGGCAAAGCAAGCGACTTTGACATTTTTAACTGTTAAAAAAAAAAATTCCAATATTTTTTACTTGTAACAAAGTTTTGAGTGGCAATTTCTTCATGCTTTCATGTAAAATTGTTATTTGTTTTAAATTTCAAATATAAATCCGTTTATCAAGAGAAACAAATGTCCTGCAGCAGTCTTTTGAGCTTAATAGTTAATTAGTCTTAAAAAATTTAATAATTATATTTATTTTCAGCTGTATATGTATGAGTTTCTACTGTTTCAAAAGCATCCCTTAAGTGTTTATTTACTTACGTATTTATTTTTTTTTATTTTTTTGAGGGGGGGATGGCAAAGACAAATATTTTTGGGTTTATTTTTTTGTTTGCCTTCTTTAATCCTTGGGCACACACACAAAAACCTAACCACACTTTTAGTTTTTATTAAAGCCTTTAAGGAAAATTGTCTAATTAGCCCTCTTTATTTATTTATTTTCTTTATTTATATATTTTTTTTTCTATTTGTCTGCGCCTTCCTTTGCCCCTGTCATATTTTTCGTTTTTATTACATTTTTTTCGGCTTTTTAAACGCATAAAATCCAACCCACGCACTAATCTGAGTGTCTGCACGTACACATAGTCATTCACACATACATAAAGTACATATGCTTCTAAATAACAATTATTGGGGGCATTTTAAAGGAATGAGTTCTTTAAATCCTAAGAACGAAACTGAAATTAATCGCTTTTTTTCCCAGAATGTTTGTTATGCTTCAGTAGAAATATAATTATAGAACAAAATGTAAGACAACCTCGGAAAAAAAATTTATGTTTCACTTCATTTTCAACTTTAATAGTGTTTACTGCTTCGCTTGTAGTTTTAATGTGTGTAAGCAAGCCTGTTGTTGTAGTTTTGATTGTTGTTTATATTCTACATAGTTTAAGCTTTGAAACTTAAATCTCAAAGGTGTCTCAAATTTAAATAAAGTTTTGAATTTAAATTGTGAAAAAGATGCTATTGATATCAAACATAAATAATAAATTTATACTTTTTTTTTATATAATGTTTATTTAACCAAAATTTATATACATTCTTAAACTATAAATAAACAAATAGTAATACTTAAATTAAATTATATACACTGTCTCATAAACGGGATCACAAGTATATTATATAAATTAATACTATCATTTTAATATTATATAATTATGTAAGTTTAACAAAAAAAATTTTAATTTATACAACTTATTGTAAAGAAAAAATGGCAAAAAAATCCTTACTTTTATAATTCAATAAGATAAAACAAAATATATATAAATTTATATTTATTTATATTAAATGATGTTTAAAAAATGGTATTTTGAATAGTGTCATACACTGTATTTTATTTGCAATTCAGATTTGTAATACATTTTTGGATATGATCTTAGAAAAAGCTTTTGTAGTTGTAAAAAATCTCAACTTGAGAATTAATTTATATTTGTTGAAAAGACTTTTACCATTGTACTATTTATCGCAACATTTTCAAAAATGTTACATTCGAGAAAGGATTTGATTTCAAATATACTAGAATATTCTTGTGAAGTTATGTGTAAAAGAGTATCAATGTTGAGATTTCTATTTATGATTCCAATCTTACAGGCTATTTATGGTCAATCGTTTCTTACCAAATGAATAAATAACAAGTAAGAGAGCTATATTCGACTGTGGCGAATCTTATATGCCCTTCACTAAATTATACTTTAAAATAAAAATTAAAAAATTCTTATTTTTTTTTTTTAATTTTTTCGAATTTTTTTTTTTTATTTTTTTCAATTTTTTAAAAAAAAATTTTTTTAATTTAAAAATTTATTTTTTTTAATTTATTAGTGAAAAAAGAGTTTTTTGTGAAAAAAATTCGGGTTAAAAAATATTTTTCCCGATTTTGACCCAGGTCCAACTTACGATAGCCTTATATACATCGTTGGAATGGACTTTGAAATATCTACCATAAGATATCCATATTGTTTATATTTATGTCTATATAATCGAGATATAGATCAAAAATAGGCCAAAAATAGAGGTTGTCTCGGATTTTTGATCATATCTCCGTTATTTATGGACGGATTTTGCTGATTTTAAATAGGAAACTTTTCGAAAGCATGTCTGACAGAATTATTGAAGATTTGGATCCCGAAGATATATGGGGCCTTCAGAAAATTGATTTCAACAGACAGACGGACAGACAGACATGGCTAAATCGACTCCGCTATCTATAAGGATCCAAAATATATATACTTTATAGGGTCGGAAAATTATATTGTGGAAATTACAAACGGAATGACAAATTTATATATACCCTTCTCACGAAAGTGAAGGGTATAAAAATCAAAATATCAAAATATTTTCGTTCTCAAATTTAAATTACATTTTTTTCAAAGGCTATAGCTCAAAACCCACATTTTTATATTTCCAAAAAAGTATATTGTTGACTAAACTTGACTATTTGTAAAACTGTTTAAAGTGGACACTCTTTTAGTAATTATTGTCAAACGCTTGACATTTGAGATAGTTTGTGATTTCAAATCATTCTAAATTTTAAATGAAACCTGAATTTTAAATGGCTTACACTGAATAAACATGTTGAAACGAATGAATTTCATAACATCACACCTTCAAGCAACTGTTATGTACTGATTACATAGACATTAGGATGGCACTACTACAAATAAGGTTTATTTGATATGTTTATTTAAGATTTAGCCTTTGAAGAGTTGGGTTAAAGGACAAAAGAATTCTCTATTACTTTTTCTAATTCTACCTAGTTTTTTTAGTTTTCAAAATTGTTCTTATTTCTTCTAGAATGAATTTAAATAATTATTTAAATTTATATTCGAATTAAAGAAATCAATTTTAAATCGGTGTCGTAATGTTGTAGCATTGTATGTCATAAATATTTGTTAAATTAATTTTTCGAAACAAAATCAAAATATTTGGGGTATTCAAACGGTCTACTATTAGGTCATATTGTAATAATGTTCTAAAATATTTTGTCATAAAATAACACTTTCTTCGTTTGAAGGACAACAACAATTTGTTTGCACTATCATACTATAGGGCATTATGACAATATGACTTAATAGCAGACCGTTTGAATCCCCCAATAACTCAAAAAATTACGACATACTACGTTACAACGCTACGACATCGATTGTGAATTGGACAATAGTTTAGTACTAACATTTTCTATGCGATAAATTTAGATTTTTAATTACAAAGCTTTTATAAAATTATTTGAACTAATTCTTATGCACAGTGGCACCTGTAGAACAAGTGAGGTTGCAAAAATGAAAAATTTTTTTGAAAAAATATTGAATAAAACCATTTACCAGGAAATTGTCCAACGATTTCAAATATGATATTCTTATTACAATCAGATTTTTGGTTTAGAAGATATAACCCTTCAAAGTTGACTGATTTTCAGTGTTGACAAAAAAACAAACCATTTTTAGGTAATTTGGTTCGCTTTCAGATAGAGTATCTCGAAAACTAGGTAACGGATCGTTATTCTTTTTATACCCTTCACTTTCGTGCGAAGGGTATATATAAGTTTGTCATTCCGTTTATAATTTCCACAATATTATTTTCCGACCCTATAAAGTATATATATATTCTGGATCCTTATAGATAGCGGAGTCGATTAAGTCATGTTCGTCTGTCTGCCTGTTGAAATCAATTTTCTAAAGACCAAAATAACTTACAAACATACATCATATATTTCGGGAATTCTTCCGGCTCGGTTGCTATTTAAAATCGAGAAAATCGTCCCACAAATGGCTGAGATATAAGGAAAAAACCGGGCCAAACTCGATTTTTGGCCTATTTTTTATCTATATCTGGATTAACAAGTCATTAATATAGACACAATTGATATCTAATCATAGATATTTCAAAGTCCATTACAACGATCTATATAAGCCTAAAGTAATTTGGACCTACAATGGGTGAAAATCGGGAAAAATATATTTTAACCCGAATTTTTTGTTTTAAAAAAAATTTTTTTTTTCACTAGTAAATTTAAAAAACAAAAAAAAATTTAAAAAAAAAAAACTATTACCAAAAAATTTTTTAAAAAAATTATTATTTTTAAATTTTGAAAAACTTTTTTTTTAAATTTTGAAAAACAATTAAAAAAAAAAATTACTTAAAATTATTTAAAATTTTTATTTTAAATAATAATTTGGTGAAGGGTATATAAGATTCGGCACAGCCGAATATAGCTCTCTTACTTGTTCATTTTATTGACAGATCTATTTATTAAGAAAATAATTTAAAAAAAATTGTACTTTTTGCTTTGTTTTTGTCCAGGTAAACCGATATTTACCAAATATTTCAATATTTCTCAATGGATTGATAAAAAATAAAAATAAACTTTAAATTTCTATATTTGCCATATTTTCAAAATAAGTTTTTTGAATATTCCTTTACCTAATGTAAAAATGTCCAGCTGCCCGTCCTTGCCAGATTTTCTTGTTAGAGGTAAAATTTTTCAAAAATTCATGGTTTTAAAAATGTGTTGCATGCCTTTTTGGGCAATTTATGACATATTACCGTAAAAATTCATTAGAACGTTCATAGGCAAAGAGAGAAATTTAACAGCCTAATTCAGAAACACGAAAGGAAAACAATTTTCAAATTTTTATATGAAAGTCACTCAGTTTTTAAATAATTTTTGAGTGTTTTTCATACAAAAAAATTAAAATTGTTTTCCTTTAGTGTTTCTGAATCAGGGCCTAATTTGTGTGCATGTATGGGTAAAAATATGCTGCGTTGAATACTGTCAAGCAAATGAATGATATATTTGTATTTTTTTACCCTCTTGTTGTGTGTATTGTTGCGTGTTCTGTACGTGTAAATTCACGAAAATCTTCGTAATCTATACGCGCATCACTGTATTAGATATACCATCTTTTACGGCTTGTGAGCAATATTTTACAAAAAAATTAAAAATAAATTAAAAAAATAAATTTTTTTTTATTCTTTTCTGGAATATATTACAAAAACTCTTAAAATAAATTAAAAAAAATTTTTTTAATCTTTTTTGGAATAATTTTAAATCATAAAGCCTTTAAAAATTTTACTTCCCATAAAAGCATAGAACCCTTTTCAAGCACTTTCATTTCATATGTTGATCAATTATCTATCATATGACTTTTAAATTTTTTAATTATCTCATTTGGTGCAAAAGTTATGATTTTTGCAACCAAAAAACTCAAATGGCGCCACTGTGCGATATATGTTAAACCTTAGAAATTCGAATCGAAAATGGGAAAATTTCTGAAAATTTGTTTACTAAGTCGGGTACATAAGAGTGGTCTTATTTTACACTTTTGCTATTTTCGATGCTCCCAAGGTTTAACATGTTCTCCGTCATCTAAAAATCAAATGCTGAAAATCGATATAAAAAAATCATAAAATTTTTATTTGGACCTATTAGCCCAAAGTCAGATAGATTCCTGTATGTAACCGACATCGAGTTTTCTTTTTTATAGCGTTATTGATTCCATGTTTACTCCTAATAGTAAAGTCGAACAAATGTCGCGTTCTGGACCGTAGTTTTATAAAAAGACTTGCAGACAGACTAAATTGTAAATTGCTAAAAAAAAAAAATAATAATGAATAATTGATTTTATTCCATTATTGTAAATGTTAATCCTTTGCATCAAATATGATATCAACAAAGCATTTAATTTTAATTGATTTTTTTCTACCAGATAAACGCGTTCTATCCTAATAAACATATGTGTGAGCTTAATATTTATGTACATTTTTACATGAATGTAAGAGTATGTGAGAGTTTGTAAGTATGTATGGCTTAATGTGTTGTGATTAGTTTGACTTTTACGACACATATGCATAAGGATTATTATTACTTGTTGTTATGAAAAAACACAAATACAAACACACACACACACTTTTTCTTACACACACAAAAGTTAACACACATATGAATAAGCTCTCACTCACATAAAATAATAACAGCAATAACAGCAGGAGCCAAGTTAATAGTGTATTGTCAAAATAAGGCCTTCACCTTCTTTTATAAAATGTTGCTGCTGTTATTCTATAACACATCCCCCTTGATATGTTTTGTCTAGATTTTATTCTTCTTCTTTTGTTTTTTTGTTCTTGTCTTCCTTCCTTTATTTAACCATTCAATCTTCTTCTTTTTTTTTTTTTTGTTGTAGTTGTTGTTGAATGAAAAACAAGTCGAGCAGCAAAAAAAAAAAACACCAAAAATAAATTTCATTCATACAAGTGTCTGGAAGCGTGATGTTACAGCTGTAAGAGTTGTTGTCTTCATACTTATTTACTTATGAAATAGTGTTGGGTTTAAAATGTATATTTAAAATTTTAGGAACTTTTTTCGATTTTTAATTCAAGATACAATAACTTTTTCTTAGTTAAACTAGTTATTTTGAAATTTCTTTTTCTAGGCCTTACGTTTGATGAATCAGATCAAATAACAAAAACTTATTTTCATATTTATTCATATACGAATCACTTCTCCTAACGAACAAATTGCGGAATTAGTTCTTTGTCGGTTATAAAAGATATTTTATGTAAATACTTGTCAGGTGGACGGAAGCAAAGGACAACACACGATAAACTTAGACACATTATATTTGAAGATTAGAGTTTTGGGACAAGTGGCTATATTTTCCAAAAATCTTAGGCCAGTTTTCTCAATGTATCGACAAACTACCTATTACTAAATCTCGACAAAAATTTACTAGGCCGATAAACAGTCCGTTACCAATTTTGGTTTTCTCAATATACCGAAAAAAAAAACATTATTTTCAGTTGGCAATACCTCTCAAAATATATATTATAGTTGGCAACCCTACCTTCAAGTGACAACATGTTGACATAAATCAGCTATTAAATGTTGCCATTGACAGCCGGAATCTTTTGAAAAATTCATTATCCTCCATGTCTGCCAGTTAGTAACACTGCATACTCAGTTGTACTCAGTTGTTCGGGTCAGATTACCTTAAAATGGGCTTTAAAATTTCAAGATAAAAAATTTTAAAAAATTTATATAAAATATTTGATCATAAAATGGATATCAAATAAAAGCTAAGAAGTTCAGCAGTCTAAAAAAAATTATATTGTATATATGACTTAAAAATGCGGGATTTACAATAGATGGCGTTTTGATCGCAGATTTTTGTTTTTAATAACTTATATGTCATGTTGAGGGGAACAAATCTGTCATTTATTCTCACTTAGTTGTTGAACATTATAGTGTAAACAACAAAGTTATTTTTTGCTTTGAAAACATCACAGCATCTTATGAGGGAAGTTTTGCTTTACTTCTTTAATTTGAAAAAAGTGCCTCCGAAGCACACCGATTGCTCACCAAAACATATGGCGAATGTGTTTCATTGGTTTCAACATGCACGCAGAGAAAAAATATAGTTGTGCATGTTACAGTAATCATTTCAACATTTTTAAAATTTTTTTTAACAATATTATACTCACAGTAATTATTTATATGATTGTGGTAACCATAATATGGTTAACTTACGATTCACATGATTGTATTAATCATATATATGGTTACAGTAAGCAAGTATATGTTTGTGACAACCATTGTTATGATGAATCTTTATATCATATTATGCCGTGAGCAACATAATATGGTAAAACCTTAATCATAAAAATGGTTGTCACAAACATATACTTGTTTACTGTATACGCGGGGAAATTGGGTATCATACAAATTGAAGCTGAGAGACCTTGTAAAACGATTTTTGAAATCATGTTTGAACGCTATAAAAGAAAATAATTTTTGCACCGAAACATTACATACGATGAAAAAAGGATCCATTACTATAACCCGAAGCATAAGATATAGTATGTAAAGATCGGCCAACCAGCCGAATTGACAGCAAAACCAAATATCAGTGGCGCTAAGGTAATTCACTGTATTTGGTGGGAGAAAAAGAGTCCTATCTATAATGAGTTGCTGGAATCTGACCAGACAATCACAGGGAACCTGTACCGAATGTAACTGATTCGTTTGAAGCGAGCATTGGCCTAAAAACGCTAAGAATATGCAGCCAGATGTGAAACCGTAATCTCCCATCATGACTACGCTCGGCCACATGTAGCAATACCTGTTAAAAACTATTTAGAATGAAGTGGTTGAGATGTTTTGCCTCACCCGCTTTATACTCCAGACCGTGTCCCGTCCGACTACTATTTGTTTCGAGAGATGCATAACGCTCTCTCTGGGATAAATCCCGCATTTTTAAATCATACAACCAATTTCACAATTACTATTTCGCACGGGATCAACTTTATATAAGTACCAAGATGATAAATCTTCTTAGTTTTTTAGAAAGGTTTTTTATTTTAACTGTGTATAAAAAATCTCAATATTTGATCAACTTTCTGCATGTACTTTTTTTCAATAACTTACAGTTATTTACAATGGTACGGTTTCTTTTTTGACCCTTTGTATCCTCAGAAAGATTTAAGATATTGTTACGTTTTAACCTTTTTAAAACGGGGTTTATTTCCTTTAAATAAATCGGATACTTTTGATTGCAAATAAAAGCAGTTTTAGTAGTTTAAAATTGTAACAACTCTTTATTTATTTAGAATGTACAACAACAACAGTTCAAATATTCACTCAGTGTCTTTATACACGTTTATCAATTCGCAGAAATGCACACAAACTTTACAATGTACAAACACACATGTACACGACAATTGATGTTAACTCTAACAGCGACAATGATCAACTCAACTCACGACTGTCAGCTCTGCCACTATTTATACACACGCCATCTCTCGGGAATCTTCTACAATGCTCTTAACGGACATAACTCGTATGTTCGAATTCCAGAGCCTTCGTGTTACCATACTTACAAACAATGCCAATAGCCGCATGCTACTGATGGACGTGCCTTCAAACATGATGAATGCTGCAGGTAGTCGTTACAGACCGTTAACTTCAAATCGTCATTGCACATTCGTAACAATATCAATAGTCTATACATAATGTCTATCTTTAATAACATGTATCAAAACAAAACGTGCATTATAAATTAGAGTTGGGCTTATTAGCTCAGTGAAGTGACCGCTCTTTTCAGCTCAGCTCACTCAAATGAACTAGGTCGCTCTTTTAGCTCATTAGCTCTCGTTTTGTAAGTAGCATACGATCACATCGCACTGGTTCCTCTAAAGAGAGTCAACTCAAAATTTAAAAACTGTTTTTTTTAATAAATTACAATGAAAGTTGAAGACGGATACAAGTGTATTTTTTGGCGAAAGTGTATAGAAAATGAGAAATGATTTTTACAGTGGGTAGATATGACCACTGTACATCGATTTCTTCCAAAAAGTGAAAATTTAAAAATTTTGAGTTGACCCTCTTTAGAGGAGCCGTGCGATATACTACATAACAAACTCACATTCGTTTTATTTTTGTTGCGCTCAACACTCACTTTTCAATGTGTATATGATATTGAGTACAATTGAAGGAATTTTACAGCTCTGGCGAGTGAATTGAATCATGCGGTTTAGTGAATACGATTAAATTAATAGTTCAATTGAACAAGGTCATTCATGAACTACACAACTTTATTATAAATATTCAAATGATATAATAAAACAATGTGATTTCAAAAACTTTTAATTTTCTGCTCTCGTTGGACCTTTCCTTATGTATTTTTATACCCTTCACCTTCGTGAGAAGGGTATATATAAGTTTGTCATTCCGTTTGTAATTTTCACAATATAATTTTCCGACCCTATAAAGTATATATATTCTGAATCCTTATAGATAGCAGAGTCGATTTAGCCATGTCCGTCTGTCTGTCTGTTGAAATCAATTTTCTGAAGACCCCAGATATCTTCGGGATCCAAATCTTCAATAATTCTGTCAGACATGCTTTCGAGAAGTTTCCTATTTAAAATCAGCAAAATCCGTCCATAAATAACGGAGATTTGAGCAAAAATCACAGACAACCTCTATTTTTGGCCTATTTTTTATGTATATCTCGATTACTAAGTCATAAATATAGACAATATGGATATCTAATGATAGATATTTAAAAGTCCATTGCTACGATGTATATTAGGCTGTAGTAATTTGGACCTACAATGGGTCAAAATCGGGAAAAATATTTTTTAACCCGAATTTTTTTTTTCACAAACATTTTTTTGTCATAAATTTTTTTCACTAATAAATTAAAAATAATTAATTTTTTTTAAAACAATTGGGAAAAACTTAAAAAAACAATTTTGAAAACAAAAAATTTTAAAAATAAAAAAAATATTAATTTTATTTTAAAGTATAATTTGGTGAAGGGTATATAAGATTCGGCACAGCCGAATATAGCTCTCTTACTTGTTAAGAAATAATTTTAACGTTGTGGCCAACAACTAAATTTCCCCGAAGTCCCCCCATTTCAAATTGATCTCCATTCTAGCCCATACTATGTTCAACTGTTAAAATTTGAGTTTTCAATTCTCATTTTGCGTTTATTAGAATAGATATTTTTGTTTAAAAAATTTAAGATATGCATGAATTATTGTTCAAATAAAATTATATTGGGTTATGGATCGCAGACAATTTATATTTTTTTTTGTATTGAAATATTTCTGGGTAAATAAAATACAAACAACTATTTCTAATTCAATTTTTTTAAACATTTAATTTGTATAAAATGTCCAACATCTAGACTTTATCCGATTTTGTTCAAATTATCAGCATTTGGTTTTTTGGTGATGGAGAATGTGCTTAATAAGAGCCATTATAGCTATTTGTGTCCACTTTTCCCATGTCACGCAACTACTTAATGCTTTAAAACTAGTTGACTTAAACATTCTGAAGGTGACAAGACATTATAAAATTACTGTATCTTCCACATATATTTTTTATCTTTCTGCTTTTGTAAGGTACTTTTCACATAAAAGTACAACTTTTCGTCTCTATTATCAACTATTTCCATACTACTGGGTTTGCACTAGCATGTATGAGCATGTAAATACTTATGTATTAAATAATGTTCATTTTGTTTTTACATAAACAAACACTGCAGAGTCTGTGTGTGTTTATAAATCAGTAATTGTTTGTAATCATATGGACTTTAACCCCTTAAAAGGGCAAAGTTTTTGACACATTTTAAAACCCTCTTTTAATACTAAGTATTTATAACAACTTAAGAAGCTTTGGGTTAAAAAAAATCTTAAAATTTCAATTATATTTTATTTATATTGAAAATATTTGTTTTTAATTTCTTATTAAGCTACCAAATTTAAAAAAAAATAAATAAATAAAGAATGTTTCATACTTTACGAGCATAATTTTTGTTAGTTGTTCAAATACAGCATCTGGCAACCAGCATGATTTTTGCAATTCTATACAATATTGTTCGTATGTTGCTGTTGCTGCCTCACTAACAGAAATATGTATTTTTGAAACTACACAGTATTTTTTTTTTCATTTAAGTTTCTTTTTTAACAATTCCTTGGCTTTGGCTTTCGCTGTACGCTGTTGTTAACAATCTACCACTTTCTAAAGCAAGAGCAGAACCCAAAAAAAAAATCGTAATATAAAGAAAATGAAGCAGTTGAATAACAACAGCAAGAACGTTTATTTTTTTTTTTTTTTGTTATACTTTTACGAAACCTTAAAAGCCTGCAGTGTAAGGATAAGAATATATCTGTGAGTATAGAAAAGACTAAGTTTGAATGTTGCTGCCACCAACACTACTGAGTCTTACTCTGAGTTTTTTTCTTATATTCTTATATTGTACTTGTTAGTATTGTTGTTGATGACAACAACTCACACAAGTTGGCTTCATATTATATATAATTTTTTGTTTGTTTTGTTTTCTTCTGCTCAACATCATCATTTTTATCATAAAAAATTTTTTTAATTTTTCTTGAATTGTGAGTTGCAGGAGAAATTTCTCTACTTCAAGAAATGATACACACACTTCAACTACTTAAGGAATGAAAGCAAGTCCTGCTCATTGAAAAGCTCAAACACATACAAACACACACACCCATTCATAAATTCGTGCATTTATACACACACACACACACACACAAACAAACATACAAATAAATCTTTTTCCTCCCCCACATAATTTACGTTTAAATGTTTCTTCTTCACCGCAATTAAAAACAATTCAACATTTAACAGAAGAAAAAAATAAATAAAATACCAAAAACAAATTATAATTCTCTAACAAAATTATGCACAGTGGGTTGGGTGTCTATAGAAAGAAGCAGTAATTAAATTAATTTTCAAAGGAATTAGTACAAGTTTTCTTAATTAAAGATTTATAAAACCATATAAAAATGTTAAATAAGTAAAAGCACATTAGACCGGCTCATAAAATAACATTTTGAAAATTGATTTAATATAAGTTAATAATTTGAAAATAGTTTGTTTTAGAACTGGTTTTTTTAGACTTTTGCATAAAATTACACTTTCTTATGCAATTTTCATATTTAGAAATAAGTTTACAATAGATGGCGTATCTTTTGAATGCAGTTTTTGTTTTTAATGCTCTAATGATTAAGCATGCCTCAAGGCACTCATCGCTAAAATGCCAATAAATGCAAATGTAACTGATTTTTCATTTCAAAAACAGTGAAAGCTTTTTAAAATATTTAAGTACGTTTTTTAGCAACTGTTACAAGAGTTTTTGAAATGAAAAATCAGTTATATTTGCATTTATGCGATGAGTGCCTTGAGGCATGCTTAATCATTAGAGGGTTAATAACTTGTATGTCATTTTGAAGGCCACATATCAGTAATTTATTCTCACTTAGTTATAGAACAAGTTCTTGCTAAATCATTGGAAGCAACCCCAGAACGTTTGCGAGCAGAAAGATTCTTCCAATATCAGGGAAATTGAGTGCCATACGAATTGAAGCTGAGAGTCCTTATGTATGTCTGAAATGCTGCTTGAACGCTATAAAAGAAAACATTTTTGCACCGAATCATTACTTGCGATCGATAGTAGTCGAAAAATGAATCCATTACAATAACCTGAAGCGAAAGAGATCGTATGTGAAGCCAAATATCCGTGACCATCACAGGGAACCTGTACCTAACGCAACTGATTAGTTTGAAACGAGCATTGGCCCAAAAACGCCCAGAATGTGCGGCCAGACATGAAGCCGTAATATTCCTTTATGACAAAACTGAACCACATGTTGCAATACCTGTTAAAAACTATTTTAAAAAAAGTGGTTAGGATGTTTTGCCTCACTCGCTTTCTGGTACAGACCGGGCCCCATCCCTCTATGTGATACGCTTCACTTTGGAACAGAGTATCCGATATTGGCTTGATCGTTCTTGGCCTCAAAAGATGACCAGTTCCTTTGGCACGGAATCCATATGTTGCCATATAGATGGGAAAAATAGCTAACAATGGTCTCTACTTTGAATAAATTTATATTGTACAAATGTTTTAATATAAAAGCTACAAACTTTAACAAATCTCACATTTTTAAGTCATACACCCAATAAAAGTTCATTAGACCGGCTCATAAAAGAACAGTTTTCCACTCATCCTGGGACAATGAAGCTTGGTTTGATATAAGTTAATAAAGGGTTTTCCAAAAAGAGGTGTTATTTAGCTGTCACTTTTGAAGCTCTTATTCTTTGACATTTGACAAGTAGAAACTACGCCATTACTAAAAATAGAACGATATACGCTTCAACAACCCATTGAAATTATTAAAATTCACTACAAAAATTGTGAAAATCTTGCAGTCACAATTCGCAAAACTAAAGCAATTTTGGATGGTCGTGAAGCACCTTGTCGGACCGCAATACAGAAATTGATGGAAAAATTCGAGCTGTTGGGACAAGTTAGTGATATGAAGAATAAAACCCATGCACGTCGCTCAAGAACAACTGAGAATATTGCTGCTGTAGCCCATAGTGTGGAAGAAAACCCAGGTTTGTCCATTCCTCGTCGTTCTTTGGAATTGCGCATTCCACAAACGTCATTACACCGTATCTTATGGTCGGAGTTGGATGATATTGATCTGGACAAGGTTTACTTTCAACAAGACGACGCTCCGTGCCACACAAGCAACGAAACCATTGCTCTCGAAGAGATGATCACATTTGGCCAACGAGATCTTGTGATTTAACACCTTGCGACTTCTTCCTTTGGGGCCACGTGAAAGATAAGGTCTACGCCAACAGACCAGCGTCGATTCAAGACCTCAAAGATAGAATTCGTGAGGCTATCAAGGACATAGGGCAGCCATTTTGCGATTTGGTTATGGAAAATTTCATGAAAAGGATATGGTCCTGTAAGCGTGGTTGTGGTGGCCATTTGGCTGATGTTGTTTTTCATTATTATTTCATTATCTTTATTATGAAATAAACTTCATTTCAAAAAATGCCATTATTCTTTGAATACCAAAATAACACCTCTTGTTGAAAACCCTGTATTTTGAAGATGGTTTGTTTTAGAACTTGTTTTTCAAGACTTTTGCATAAAATTAGCCATTCTGATGCAATTTTCATTTCTGGAAATATTTTTACGTTTTTTTTTTTCGAAAAATATGTATTTTCAATTGAAAGTACTTTTCACGAACTACTTATCACAATCAATATGTAATAGCTAAATAAATAAAGAAAAATATTCAATAATGTAATGATTCAAATATTTATGGGAGGAATTTGATTATTTTGTGAACTGGTTACTTTGAAATTTTGATTTTCGTTTAACCGGTTTATCGGTTTTTTTATTACTTCGATTTTTAAAATTTTGCACAAAACTCAATAAATGTCAGGGTTTGGTGGATATTTTTATTTATAT
Source organism: Calliphora vomitoria (assembly GCA_942486065.2). Classification (NCBI taxonomy): domain Eukaryota; kingdom Metazoa; phylum Arthropoda; class Insecta; order Diptera; family Calliphoridae; genus Calliphora; species Calliphora vomitoria. The sequence goes on from OW818029.2 coordinate 19,145,105, forward strand.
TCATTGTTATACACATAATAAGTATCAAACATTTGCTCTGATTTAAACTATAAAAAGCTCTTTCGATACATAATTTCAAGCATTTCAATAACTCTGAATCAATTACACATAACATATGTAAACTATAAAAAATTATTGGGTCTTTAATGTGTTGAAATTCAATATAGTTCATGAAGTTTAGGCTAAATCTTATTAATGATTTATTCAATTCATACTGATGATTTTACAAAAAGTTAAATTAAATATGATTTACATATAAATATCACTACATTCTTTCCATAAACTTGACTGATTAGTGTATCTTTTTATATCCTTCAGCATGAGTGGCAAAGGTATATTAAAGTTTGTCATTCCGTTTTTAATTTCCACAGTATTCATAAAGTATGTAACCATGTCCGTTTGTCTGTCCATCTGTATGTTGAAATCAACTGTCCATAGCCCCCAAATAATTTCCATACATAATTTATACACCAATTTTACCGCTATAGTCCCGGTTTGGTTACTTTTTAAAATCGAGAAAAATATCCCTCAAATGGCTGAGAAATAATCAAAAAACCACCAGTATTTGTGACCTATTCTCGATCTATATCTGGATTACTAGTTATTAATATAGACAATATGGATATCTGATGATAAATATTTCATAGATCTTTCCAACGATGTATATAACGCTATAGTAATTTGGAGCTACGATGGCTCAAGGTCGGGAAAAATATTTTTAACCCGAGATTAAATTTAAAATAATATATTTTCAACAACTTTGGTGAATGGTATTTAAGATTCGGCAGAGCTGAATATATCTCTTTTACTTGAGAATCTTCGCTCCTCATATGATAAAATATGGTTCCATAACCTCTTTACCCGAATTACAAACGATCTGTTCATTAATTTGGAAAATTTAATGAATGAATCCGAGTCAATAATATGAATATTTTGAACCACGGATATAATTTCTTCACAAAATGACTAAATTTTTATTATCAACTTAACGAAAAACTTTTTGAATAAGCTACAGCTAATGTAAAACTGTTTTGAGTGTACATATAACAATGTATTGCTGAAGCTTTGAAAACTGGTTTTATCGCACTAGGTTAACCGAAAACAAGGTTTTCTAAAAAGAAAAAATTTTCGGTTTACCTAGAAACCGGATTTTTATAAACACTAAACTTGGTACACAGGTTCTTTATGATCACACAACATATAAGAGTGATGTAAAATCTCTTATCGCTTATCCAATTGGTATAATATTCGCGTACCACTTTTGTGGTACGCAATCATGCTAAGTCCATTTCAGTTCAAATAGAATCAAGTATGATAACGTTGTTAAAAATATAATAGCGTCGTATATTTTCTGTGGAAATGTTAAAAACATTTAATATTTTTCCCAATCAAAGCAAATTCATTCATGTTTTCTGTTAATTTATAACCTAATTTATAAGAAACTAAAGACGTATCACCTGAGCTTTCTATATCACTGAAACAACTAAAGTCACCAGAGGATCTGGCTTGCTATAAAACATTCTCATAAGATTCTAAGAAACTTTCAACCCACTGTGTGACATTAAAATGGAAGGACAACAACAAAAAAAACTGTCATACAAAAATCAAGGACTTTTTAGTCAAAACTGCACACAAAAACCCAAGCCCACACACACATACAAATACACATTTAGTCAATTTAACTAAGTACACAAATACTCAAGAATCACGGAGCATTTTTCCCTTCAAGCAGCAACAACAACAACAAAAGCAGCAAGACTGTAAATATAGATGCTACTTTTTTGTGCCGCTAAAAGAGATATTCTTTATTGTTCAGTCTAGTTATTTCTTTTGATTCGTCTTCTTTACACACCACATACGAACATACTTACATATTCATATTTTGTGGAGGAGGGTACAACATGTGTAGCACTGATGAATGTGGTCACTACTAGTTTGTGGCTGTTAAAATATGCGTTAGTAGTTTCATTTGCAACAGCAACAATGAAACACACAAAATTGCAAACATTTTAAGTGAAATAGAACGAAGAAGGACACAGACACACAGGAAAATAAAACCGTCAAATTTAAATAAAAGAACTAGAATGTATTTTTCTGAAATGAAATGAAAGGAACAAAAGAAATGGAAGTTGAAGAAAAAAAACGCTGCAAATCACAAAAACACATGAACAATTCTAAAAGGAAAGAAACCAAACCAAAAAAAAAAACAAGAATATTGCATAATTTTACAATTTATAGCGAATGAAATGAGATGAAATAAAATAACTTTAACATAAATACTTGTAAATACGAAGAAGACTTCTGCTGATACTACAGTGACTGACAATACAATGGAAACTGTATTCCCTAATTTTTGTACCAAATATTGGATGTATGACTTAAAAATATCGAGATTTACAATAGATGGCGTGTCTTATGAATGCAGATTTTATTTTTAATAACTTATATGTCATTTTGCAGGGTCAATTATCAAACATCTGTCAATTATTCTCACTTAGTTATTGAACTTTGTAACAGTGTAAACAATACAGTTTTTTTGCTTCGAAATTGTAGAATTTTGTACCAAGGGAAGTTTTAATTTATTTCTTTAATTTAAAAAAAAGGGCGGCTGAAACACACTGATTGCTCACCAAAGCCTATGGTGAAATTGCTCCATCGGTTTCAACGGGCGAGAGATGGTTTGTGCTGTTCAGAAGTGGTGATTTTGACACGGAAGACAAAGATCGCCAGAATTAGAGGCATTACTGCATGAAGATTGTTGTCAAACTCAACAAGAGCTTGCCAAATCATTCAGAGCAGCAGGATTCATTCAAAAGCAGGGAAATTGGGTACCATACGAAGTGAAATACGATTAGGCATGTCTGAAATAGAGCTTGAACGCTGTAAACGGAAATAGTTTTTGCACCGAATCATTGCTTGAGATAGAAAAATGAATCCATTACAATAACCCGAACCATAAGAGATGGTATGTAAAGCCCGCCCAACCAGGCCCATTAACACCAAAGTCAAATATCCATGGCTTTAAGGTAATGCTCTGTATTGGGAGCTGCTGAAATCTGGCCAGACCATCACAGGGAACCTGTACCGAACGCAACTAATTCGTTTGAAGCGAGCATTGCACGAAATATTCCAAGAATATGCGACCAGACATGAAACCGTAATATTCCATCCTGACAACGCTCGGCCACATGTTGCAATGCCTGTAATAAAGTATTTAGAATGAAATTTTGCCTCACTCACTTTATAGTCCAGAACGTGCCCCGTTCGACTAATATGTGTTTCGATCGATGCAGAACACTCTCTTTGGGTGGCTTAATTTGTTCTTGGCCTCAAAAGATGAGCGGTTCTTTTGGCTCGGAATCCATATGTTGCCAGAATGATAAACCCAATATATATTTACTGTATTGAAGCAAAAATACTGTAACAAACAACACACAGTGGGGGATCTGATAAAAAAAGTGGAAATAAATCTGTAACTTCTAAACGAATAGCTCAATTTTAATAAAATTTTCCATGGCTATAGAGGAGGTGTTGATAAGTTTAAGTTTTGAATTTGGGCTTAAACAACCAAGGGGGGGCCGAGCCACAATGCCCCAAAGTGGGGCACCTCTGGTATATCAAAAATTAAAAATAATGCCAAATTTTTGTTTGCGATAGGATTTGAAAGATTTTTATATATATGGAATGTACAAGACCAGATCTACAAAAAACATTGCTTCAGCCATATATTATCTCTTATAGTTTACGAGTTATTCGCATTTGAAAAGTAAAATTTTATTTTTTTTGCCTACCTTGGTCTGCTATTTTGCTAATAACGGATCCAATTCTTTCCCGATTTTCTTGAAATGTCTTTTTTTTAATTAACAACAAATTTATTAATAATCTTAAGAAAAAAATGTTAAAAAATATTTACTGAGTCAAAAGTTATGTGCATTCAAACTTAAAAAAAATAAAAAAGTCGATTTTCCGCCATTTTTTTTCGAAAAAAGTAACTACATTAATTTTAAATTATACAGAAAATGAGAAAAAGATAAATAATGTGTTTATATTTTTCTGAAAGGTAACATTTCGGGAAATATTATGAAACCAAAATAATATCAAAATTTGTGTTATTGCGTGGTCCAGAGCCTTCCAAAGTATACCTATTTTTTATGAAAATTTCAACTTTAGACAACATATTCTAAAATCGCATAGCTGCTTTCAAAAAATTAAGACCAGTTTTGTATGTCCTAATATGTTCTACAATATTGTGCAAAGGGAGTTCATAGCCCCGAGCTTAGTGCCTTCAATAGATTCAAAAATCCAAAAAATCACAATTTTGGGATTTTTTAAAAGTTTTTTGGGAATTGTGGGATTGTCGAAAACAATTCACTAATTTCTTTTTCACTTTTGTATTTCGATCAAAAGTTTCTATATAAGTCTAAAGTTTCATTAAAAACGATTCATAAACAAAATTTTTATTGCATTTTAAATATTGAAATTTTCCAGAAAAATCAGCTACCATTTTTTATTCCCATATTTTTGAAAAAAGTCTTCTATCATTTTTTTAATTTTTAAAAATTTTTTATATTTTTGAAAATAGGACATAATTTCCTACACGTTGATATATAATATGTATATCTTTTCTTTTCCACTAGTCTCAGTAATGGCTTTAAAACCCATAACTCACAGTAATTAGCTTCATCTTATATACTACGTTTATACGAACGGTTTATTCGCAAATAAAAATATTGCAATTATAAAAATTTGACGCATAAACAGTGAATTAATTTTTTATTTGCGAATAGCTAACTCACGAAAACAATTCCTGATTAACGACACTATTTGCAAATAAGATTTTAAACATTGCCTTATGTTTTAACTTTTGTAGTTTAATAAGACGTTTTTTTAAATATTTCATTGTGTTTTTGCATTAATTGGATTGCAAGGGAAACAAGAATTTTAGATTCTTTAATTTTTTCATTTAAAAATATAAAAAATTTATCATATTTTCCAATAACATTGCTATAAAATGATTAAAGTTTACCATCCGGCATCACATAAAAACAAGACTTTCCGTAACCAAAGTTTCTTATAAACAGAGAGTTAGTTAACTGTAAATAATTTTTATTTGCGAATAGGCTACGTATAAACGTAGTAATAGTGTTCTCCGGTGTTTGGTTATGCAAAAGTCGGCAAGGCAGTGCAGAAAATATATTACAAAACGGCAAGATTTTATAATTTTCTGTATGTTGTTGATTTTGAATCCATAAATTTGACAAGTGGAAAAGAAAAGATATACATATTATATATCAACGTGTAGGAAATTATGTCCTATTTTCAAAAATATAAAAAATTTTTAAAAATTAAAAAAATGATAGAAGACTTTTTTCAAAAATATGGGAATAAATGGTAGCTGATTTTTCTGGAAAATTTCAATATTTAAAATGCAATAAAAATTTTGTTTATGAATCGTTTTTAATGAAACTTTAGACTTATATAGAAACTTTTGATCGAAATACAAAAGTGAAAAAGAAATTAGTGAATTGTTTTCGACAATCCCACAATTCCCAAAAAACTTTTAAAAAATCCCAAAATTGTGATTTTTTGGATTTTTGAATCTATTGAAGGCACTAAGCTCGGGGCTATGAACTCCCTTTGCACAATATTGTAGAACATATTAGGACATACAAAACTGGTCTTAATTTTTTGAAAGCAGCTATGCGATTTTAGAATATGTTGTCTAAAGTTGAAATTTTCATAAAAAATAGGTATACTTTGGAAGGCTCTGGACCACGCAATAACACAAATTTTGATATTATTTTGGTTTCATAATATTTCCCGAAATGTTACCTTTCAGAAAAATATAAACACATTATTTATCTTTTTCTCATTTTCTGTATAATTTAAAATTAATGTAGTTACTTTTTTCGAAAAAAAATGGCGGAAAATCGACTTTTTTATTTTTTTTAAGTTTGAATGCACATAACTTTTGACTCAGTAAATATTTTTTAACATTTCTTTCTTAAGATTATTAATAAATTTGTTGTTAATTCAAAAAAAGACATTTCAAGAAAATCGGGAAAGAATTGGATCCGTTATTAGCAAAATAGCAGACCAAGGTAGGCAAAAAAAATAAAATTTTACTTTTCAAATGCGAATAACTCGTAAACTATAAGAGATAATATATGGCTGAAGCAATGTTTTTTGTAGATCTGGTCTTGTACATTCCATATATATAAAAATCTTTCAAATCCTATCGCAAACAAAAATTTGGCATTATTTTTAATTTTTGATATACCAGAGGTGCCCCACTTTGGGGCATTGTGGCTCGGCCCCCCCCTTGGTTGTTTAAGCCCAAATTCAAAACTTAAACTTATCAACACCTCTTCTATAGCCATGGAAAATTTTATTAAAATCGAGCTATTCGTTTAGAAGTTACAGATTTATTTCCACTTTTTTTTCCAGATCCCCCACTGTGCAACATTTGGGTGGAAGAGCACATAAAACTACTCCAAAACAGAATAACTTCATAGCAAAAGAGTTTAAGAAATTTCCAAAAATTAATCTCCAGAAGGGAACACAGAGAAAACAGATTCGTGATAGCAACCGAATTTGTTGGCAATCGAATGATTCTACCTTAGTAACCGAATTTTACAGTTGTGGCTACAACATTTTAGAAGGGGTAACAAAAGTTTGATTGCTTCAACCGAAGTTCTTCTTGAGCAACTGACTTTTTGTTGATAGAACCGACAAATTCAATGTGTGCAACCGAATCATTCGATTGGCTACCAATTTGGTTGCTATCACGAATCTATTTTCTCTGTGTATCAATAAACTAAAATTGGAAATTAGTTCTGGAACTGTCGAACCGCAAAAAATCTCATATTTTTAAAAATATCGTAGTGCTCGTATTCAATTTACGTAATAACATTTAAACTGGTCGTATTCAATTTACGTAATAACATTTAAACTGGTCGAGACAGAAATGGAATCTAAAAGGCAGGAAAATATTTGTAATAGGGCCGAAGACAAAGAGACTGGATCCCAAGTACTTAAAAAAAATACAATCAAGTCTACACCATTTCCAAATGTATTTCAGAAGTTTCTATTTGTATTTCAGAAATTTCCAATTGGATTTCAGAAATTTCTAATTATATTTCAGAATATTCCAATTATATTTCAGAAGTTTCCATTTATATTTCAGAACTTTCTAATTGTATTTCAGAATTTTCCAATTGTATTTCAGAAATTTCCATTTGTATTTCAGAAGTTTTAATTTGTACTTAAAATGTTTCTAATTGTATTTCAGAAATTTCCAATTGTATTTCAGAAAATTCTAATAGCAATTCCAATGGAAATTTCTGAAATACAAATAGAAAATTCTGAAATACAAATAGGAATTTCTGAAATACAATTGGAAATTTCTGAAATACAATTAGAAACTTTTTTAGTATAAATTAAAACTTCTGAAATACAAATGGAAATTTCTGAAATACAATTGGAAAATTCTGAAATACAATTAGAAAGTTCTGAAATATAAATGGAAACTTCTGAAATATAATTGGAATATTCTGAAATATAATTAGAAAATTCTGAAATATAATTAGAAATTTCTGAAATTCAATTGGAATTTTCTAAAATGCAATTGGAAACTTCTGAAATACAATTGGAAATGGTGTAGTTATATATAAATACGCTGAGGAAAATATGCCCCTAGTTTGGAAATTCCAGCACGACAATGACCCCAAACACATCCATATAACAATACGTCAGAAAAGCTATGGGAAATTGTAGATTGCAAAATATGGACTCAAAATTAGCAAAATAGTTCAAAGGAGACAATATTTTTTCAATCAATGATTTCTATATGAAATTGGCACCCCCAGAACTTGTTCTATGGACGCGATAGTTAACTACCACCACCTCTTCTTACAAAATGTTAGCAATTGTCATATTTGGAACAACATTCGGGAAGCAGTTAATGACATTTTTGTTTCCTACAGACTAATTTTAGCTCCAATTTATTGAGCTTGAGGTCAGATTTAAAAAACGTTAACTTGTAATTTTCAACAAAAATTCTGTAAATCTGACCTCAGCTCAATAAATTTAAATTAAAATGATTAAAAAAAAATATTTCTAGTAGTTGCATGAAGTTCTTTCAGAAATAGTTTGTGTTTTCTAGAACTAGTCTAGAACCAATGTGTTACTAGTTCTTATAAAAATCTATAGAATTTCTTAAGAATCACAATATTGATCAGAGAGGGTTCTATAAATAGTTGCAATATCACTACTTCCATGGATGTTATCAAAGAATGGTTCTAGTTATAGTAGTTCTATGTAGAACTACATAATGATTTTGTAACAATTTCTAAAAATTACTAGCTAAATACGAATTTCCTAAAAAAAAATTTGGATTTTAACATATTTGTTAAAATATTTGGAAAAGTTTCCATTGTATTGTCAACCACTGCATGTAAGTAAATATGTATGTAGTACTTTACACTGTCTGTTTAAATTACTGACAGTCTAAATGAATGAACGAATGACTGACTAAGTGAGTGAGTGACAGAGTGTGTATTTGAGTGTGAGGTATGGTTTTTAGCATGAATAGAAATTTGCTTTAAAAGGAATCACTTTTGTGTTTCACTTAAACTTAGACGACAATAAATTCAAAATTAAATACCACAACATTTGGGCAAAGCAAAAAAAAAATATATAAAAGCCGAAAATGAAAGGAAACAAATTTAAAACATATTTTCAAAAACTTTTGCAGTTAGACACAAAATTTTTTAGCAACCACACACACACACACACTTTATGGTCTGCTACTAAACTGTATATTAAACTCCATGAAACATAATTTCTTACTCACATCTCCCCATCCCCAGTCAATGGTTTATACTTCCCTAGTAAGTATTATAAATTTTGTGCTGCTTTTATTCAATTTTCTTCTAAATGAATAATCTGAAATCAACATTGTCATCAGTAACCATTCTAAGAAACAATGATTCCTTCTCTTCTTATCCTTGTACGTTCTCCGGCTGGCTGCCATTTCCATTTCCATGTTTTTATCTTGATTATATTTTCATTGATTATTAAATGCATTGTAGTAGTTGTACTTCTACTTACTGTGCGCCATAACAATCATACTCCATTAGGGATTTCATCACGTAGCTACTAAATACTGTACGTAGTGTTATGGCAAAGGAGCAAAAAATTAATACATACTGGTTTCTTTTGTTACAAATCGGTTGAGAAAAATAAAAATAATCAACTGAGCATTTAGTATGAGCGAAATGTATATTGTTATTTTGAAATATTTTTTTTTCGAAAGCTTTAATCATAGAGAAAATATACATAGAGCGGAAGCTCTCCTGTCAAAGACCTAACTCAGTTGTCAAAAACCTAAGTGGTGAGAAAACTATGTGAAAACAAAAACAACAAAGTTTTTTTCTAGTTTCCGCTCTATGTATATTTTCTCTATGGCTTAATCTTAATTTTATAATTTTTACAATTTCAACAACAAAATTAATGCTAAACAAGTCAGAGAAATATATTCGGCTCTGCCGAATCTTATATACCCTTCACCAAATTATACTTAAAAATAAAATTAAAAAAAAAAAAAATTTCGAAATTGTTTTTTAAAAGTTTTTTTCCACTTTAAGAAAAAAAAATTATTTAAAAATTTATTTTTTTTTAATTTATTAGTGAACAAAATTTATGACAAAAAATGTTTTTGTGAAAAAAAATTCGGGTTAAAAAATATTTTTCTCGATTTTGACCCATTGTAGGTCCAACTTATAGCCTTATATACATCGTTGCCATGGACTTTGAAATATCTATAATTAGATATCCATATTGTCTATATTTATGACTTAGTAATCGAGATATAGATCAAAAATATGCAAAAAATTGAGGTGTCTCGGATTATTGCTCATATCTCCGTTATTTATGGACGGATTTTGCTGATTTTAAATAGGAAACTTCTCGAAAGCATGTCTGACAGAATTATTGAAGATTTGGATCCCGAATATATCTGGGGTCTTCAGAAAATTGATTTCAACAGACAGACGAACATGGCTAAATCGACTCCGCTATTTATAAAAATATACTTTATAGGGTCGGAAAATTATATTGTGGAAATTACAAACGGAATGACAAACTTATATATACCCTTCTCACGAAGGTGAAGGGTATAACAAGCAGATATCGCCAGCGTAATCAATGTATTGCAGACTTTCTATGATCCTGGTCTTTTTCCATTACAACATCGAGTACCCTGAGCATCTCTGTTACTTACTGAATTATTCGTCATGTGACATTCGAGTCTAAACATTTGATTATCTCTATTAGCTTTCTGGGGACTTTCCATTATTCTAAGGCACAATTATTCTTAAGCTGTTAGAATAGTCGATAAAAGATTTGAAAGAATTGGCATTGATATTAAACGATTTCAGTTATTGCATTAAAACTATAAAATTTCCATTCGTGTTAAGTTGACCAACAATAAATGTTAATTTTTCTGTTGCTCTGTTTTTGTCACTCAAAAAAATAGTTTTGCTGTGATAAGTAAATTTATTGATTATCAAATAATTCACTCTAAATGAGTCTTGTGACTGAAAATTTTAGTCAGGCTGACAAAAATTCGTTTATTTAAATCGTAATTCTTCTATGTGAACTGATTTTCTGATGTTAGTGACGAAAATGTCTATTAAAATATTCGAAACCTTCGATTGGTAATAAATTACACAGAATCTTTTTTTATCTGTGAAATATTGTAACTTTAAGAACTAAGAGGGTCGACCAAAATGAAATACAGGTTTTTGTATAAAAAAATTATTATATTGTTACGTTTTTACCTTTTAAAAACGTGGGTTTATTTCCTTTAAATAAACCGGATACTTTTGATTGCAAATAAAAGCAGTTTTAGTAGTTTAAAATTGTAACAACTCTTTATTTAGAATGTACAATAACAACAGTCTAAATAATCACTCAGTGTCTTTATACACGTTTATCAATTCGCAGAAATGCACACACACTCTATTACGTACAACCTTAAATGCACAAGACAGTTGATGTTAACTCTAACAGCGCCAATGATCAACTCACAACTGCAGCCTCTGCCACTATTTATACACGCACTGCCATCTTCATCCGAGTAGTCGAGATTGTTCTTAACGGTCAACTAGTATGTTCGATTTCTAGAGCTTTCGATGTCATTGCCAGCAGCCAAAACATTTAGTGTTGCCATACTTACAAACAATGTCAATGATGGACGTGCCTTCAAACATGATGAATGCTGCAGGCAGTCGTTACAGACCGTTGAATTCAAATCGTCATTGCACATTCGTAACAATATTTTTCAACATTTTCTCCCTTGAACTCTATGCACTTTGTCCAACGTTTCTCCAATTGTTTTATCCCTTCCAAAATATAAGATTTGTCGATGGCATCTAAAAAAGTATATTTCATCTTTGCACTATAGGTAATTTTACCTACGGTATACGGCTTTCAAGTTTTCTGATTTCGAATCTGAGGTAAAATTTTTCAAATTCAAAATGGCGGTTCCAATATGGCGGCTTACATTTTAAAATGTCTTCTGATTTACATGAAAACCGGTATATAGGGGTATTCAAGACTGCTGATTTGTAATCTGAGATAAAATTTTTCGGATTCAAACTGGAGGATCCAATATGGCGGGAACTCTCCCATCTAACTGATATATTCTTAATTCGCACTTTTTCCTTTATATAATCCGATTCCTCATTCAAAACATTGCCGTATTCAACTTTACCAACAATTAAATTGTAAACAGCAGCATTCTGCTCCTCTTTCTTTTGCTCATCCATCCAAACTTCCGCAAGTTGGCTATTTTGCAAGCGGAGGCTGCCACGAAAAATTACATTTCTCAAAAAACGCTAAAAAGTGCAACATGAAATTGACAAATTAAACTCAAAATCCTTCATTTAACACGTTTCTGCCAAATTCGGCCAACTTTTTAAAAGCCTATCCCAAAATCATTTTTCAGAAAAAATTATAACATTAAAGGTTATGTCAGCGAAGTATGATTTTTTTCGCCAAAAACTATTTTTTTTTTTACAAAATCTTTTTCTTAAACTATTAAGCATTTACTACCACTTTTGTTTTCCATATTTAATTTAAATTTATGTTTGTTTTTTAACTATTTAAATAAACTTAAAAATTCGACGTAATTGCACTTTATAAGTATACTGCTTTCAAAATTTTGCTCGCAAACAATGACTTTGACCACTTGCTAAGCAGTCGCCGTTAATTTTTTACAAAAACAAAACTTGCCTTTGTTTGCTTTAATGTTTTCTTTATCAAATACCAACAACAAAAAAATGCATTCCTGAAAGTGCAAAACATGACTTTTTGCCTCAAAAAATGGGTGAAATTACCTATAGTGTGTTGGAGTCAAATCTCTTTCCGCCGAGACCTTTCTTCAGGTTTGGAAACAAGAAATAGTCACTTGGAACTAAAACCGATGAATAAGGCGGTGTGTGTACCCTTTCGTGCACCCGATTGTGAGGAAGCGCGGCAGCCATCTTGCGGAAAGCTTTTTCATACCCAAGTGATCATTCAAAATTGAAACCACTTAGCCATGTGAGATGCCTATGGCTTTCACAATCTGTCGCACTTTCAATCTCCAACCGCCCAACACCATATCGTGAATTTTTCAATTGTTTCGGATGTATGGTTTTTTTCCGCAAAAAATAATGGTTAATGAGCGGACGAAATTCACTTTTTTCCAATTTCAATGGCTGTCAAACACAAACTAAATGACGCAGCTTGTTCAAATTTCGACAGGAATCAACTGACAGATGCCTGTTGACAGAAGCAGTGTTGCCCTTTCAGTTCAGAGCCGGGAAATTCAAAAAGTCGCAGCCTTTTTGACCCTCCCTCGTATATAGAATTCCCTAAATTCTTTAAATTCATCTATTTTGAAAATCGTTACTTATAATGATGACTGTATTGAAAAAGTTGTCAATTCAACGAATATTCATTCATTGGTGCTAATCACCCATTTAAATGAAGAGACATCTACTTATGAATGATATATCTAAATCGAACCACTTTAATTTATCAGCTTAATTTTTATAAAAAATTTTAAATTTTAATCAGAATTTATTAAGAGTTATTTTTTAAATACAATATTCAACAAATTTGTTAAACATCGTTCCAATTTTAAAATTACTTTTCGTCAGCATCGCTGCAAGTTTTGGAAATACAGTTCTAAAAAACCATTTTCAACACATTCGGTTGCAGCATCTCAAACTTTATTAAAAAAAAATCAAAAAAAAGTTACATTTGTTACAAATTTCCTCTTGAACTGTCAATACCCTAAAAACATCACCTAAAGTCACGCACAGTACAAGTAACTATTACATAAAAAAACTAAGAAAATACAAAAAAAAAATAAGAAAAAAAAAACAAGAAACATTTTATTTCCATAGCTGGTGGCATGCAATAAATAATGACTTTACATTGAAATCATTCAATTGATTTCTTCTGACAATGCTCGAGCTCCAGCGACAACAACGCATCAGCGGCAACGCATCAACCAAAAAAGAAGAGAAAAAAAAACAGAAAACTAAAAGTTACCTGATGAGTTTGATTGCATTGAAATCTTAAAACGATTGCCTTTATTGTCTATATAGTTATTGTAGTTGTTGTTAATGTTGTTATTGTTTTTTTATTTTTTTTTTTTTTTGTATTCTTCTTAAGTTTAACAAACAGCCAGCAATCAAGTTTATTTGTTGCAACAACTCACTACACGTACTTCAGCACTTGCAATAAATTGATGAGCTGTTTCAATATTTTTTTTTTTTTTTTGTCTTATCTTTTATAACATTTTCTTTCTTTTTGCTACTCCTTCTTGTTGTTAGTTTTTTTTTTTCATCCTCTTCTGTTTATTTATTTATCATAAGGGAGTTAGTGATTAAAACGATATTTACGAGTATTTGCACAGATAAACAACAACCACAACAACCAGTAACAGCAGCCGGAGTAGCTACTCCACAGATACACATTCGCACACACAAAAATCTTAAAACAGGACACGTTAAACGTGCCTTATCACTTGTATTATGCTTAAAGCAAAACAAAAAATGTGGCACGCACTTTTTTTATTAATTTTGTTGTTGCTTGTTTTGTTGTTTATAAATAAGTATAATGTGATTTTAAATTGTGGTGTTTAAATTTATGCATTTTAAACAGATTCAACCCATTTTATATTTAATCAGGGTGAGTAAAATTTACCATTAAAGAATATTTAAAAAGCATATTGGGTTTTAAATGTTGCACAGTGGGGCTGTTCTCATCGTCTTGTCAATATATAATAAATTTTCAGTAGAACAGCTCTCCTGTCTGCGTTTTTTGGGGGAATGTAAAGCAGTTTAAGCAAATCATTCTAAGTTTATCTATCTCTGACAACGGTTTTCAAGATGTAATAAAGACTTATGGCGTTTTCTAAATGACTTTATTCTGCCTTTTACTAGGGTTCTATAGTTGAAACAAAAAGTCGACTTTTCGAACTTTCGACTTTTTTCGATTTTTAAAAAGTCGACTTTTCGAACTTTCGACTTTTGGTAATTTATGAAAAGTCGACTTTTCGAACTTTCGACTTTTTAGTTAAATCGACTTTTTTCGACTTTTCGACTATTTTCGACTTTCCGACTATTTTCGACTTTTTTCCATTTTTTACCATTTTTTGTAAAAAATACATGGTTTCTGCATTTATTGATGCGCCTTGTGTTAATTTTAGCAATAAAAATTAAATGTATTAAGGCGATAATATATAATATGTAGAAAGAGCATTTTTGTATGAACATTTACTTATTATTTATTTTTGCATACACTAGAAAAAATGTAAGTGTACCAAATTGCAATAACATAAAATTATTATGTTATTCTGTGCATATTTTGTTTTAGTATAATGTTGCAATTAAAAATTTTTTTAACAATCTTAAAAGTCGACTTTTTTCGACTTTTATCGACTATTCGACTTTTATCGACTTTTTTCGGCTTTTATCGACTATTCGACTTTTATGTTCGACTTTTTTGTGACCAAAAAGTCGACTTAGACTTTTCGACTTTTTTCAGCAAAAAGTCGATTGTTCGAACAATCGAACAATCGACTTATAGAACCCTACCTTTTACCCCTCATTGTGTTCTTTTTCTGAAACAAACGTAGATTGGTAAGCGTATAAAATGGTCTTTTCAAATAATGTTGCCCTAAAACCCCGAAAATATGCTACATGTTTCACCCTCTATTTTATCAAAGGGTTAGAAAGACACCACTTTTTAAACAAATTTTCTCGTTATTGTTTTTATACCCTTCACCATGAGTCTAACTGTATGGGGGTCGGTCATACATTTAGACTCGTTTGGGACACTTCAAATGGGTCAATGTGGGATTTTTAAAAATTTTACCTTTGGGTCAAAATAAGGAACGTTTTAGAGGTATGATTCCTTGGGAAACGTTTCTTATATTGATCCCTAGAGTTTGATTTTGCTTGTCACTTGGACGATTTTTTAATTGACCCCCCTAGTATACATATATAAGTTTGTCACTTCGTTTGTAATTTCTAGATTTTTCATATGCGACCCCACAAAGTATATATTAAGGATCCTTATAGATAGCGAAGTCGACATAGCTTACAACTTACAAACATGATTGATACTTTAATATATTGGGAATTCTCCCGGCTCGGTTGCCGGGACATCCTCGAATTTTGGCCTATTTTGTATCTATATCTGGATTACTATGTCATAAATATAGACAATATGATATCTAATGATAGATATTTCAAAGTCCATTGCCACGATGTATATAAGGCTATAGTAAGTTGGCTGGCGCAGCTCCAGAGGCGTTGAAATAGGAATTTAACCCGAATTTTTTTTCTAACAAAATTTTTTGGTAATAAATTTCCTTTCACTAATAAATTAAAAACTAGTTTTTAAAAATAACAATTTCAAAAAATAAAAAATTTTGAAAAAAAAAACAGTTAATTTTGTTTACCTAAAAATATATAATATTTGTATTTTAAAGTATAATTTAGTCAAGAGTATATAAGATTCGGCACAGCGGAACTTGTTCAAGTTCGTTTATGTTCATGAAATAATTTTGTATTTTTTTATTAAAAGTGTTAAAATGAAAGCAAAATGTATAGTTTTAGAATATTTAAAAGCTACATAAAAGAAAATTGTATAAATGGTAATGGTTTTTGTTCTATTGTGATCGTTAAAAATTTCAGAAATTTGTCAGATTCTGAACAACTATTACAAAGATTATTGTAGAACTTATGTAGGTATGTCCAGCATAACATTCTTATCCATATTTTCAAACTTTGTACAGAATCCTACTTGCCTATACACTTAATATTTTTGTTGCATGGTATTTCTATAATCTACCAATAATAAATGAAAGTAAAACGTTAAATATTACACATTATTTCTAGCATGAGTATAGATATGCATTTAAAAACAATTTACAATTTATAAATAAATATTTTTATTTAAATACACCAACATACCTAGCTATACAAGCACAAACATTTTATTTTTAATTTATAAAGAAAATTCCTTTGTTTTGCATAAAAAAGAATAATAAATAATTGTCATGTTTACTAACAATCCAGTGCATGCATAAACTATGCAAACAAATGTATTAAATACATGGATGTATGCATAAATATGTATAACTGTATGTATATGAATGTGCCAATGTATGCATGTATGTATTACTTAGTTTACAAACACATATGTAAATCTGCATATTTTAATAAAAACAAAAACAATACAATGAGTATGAAAATTTATTCCGGTTCCAGTAAAACATACTCACTTGCATATCCATAAATAATATGTTCAAAGAGGAAGAAAAAAAATTCGTTTTATACGTTTGTTGTTGCTGTTGTTTTTTTTTTTTTTTTTAATTTTAGTTTTTGTTTACAAAATTTATTATGATACATTTTGATTATACACACACATAAATACATAAATAAATAGAGTATATTTATTATACTCAGGCACTCACTCTGTGTCACTCACTTAATCTCCCACACACAACGCACAAACATACATACATAGCCGAATAGGGTGTAATTGCACTCGTATACTAACTGCATACTGCTCTTTACACTTTTAAAAAGCCGCAAAGTAATAATAATAATCGTAATAAAAGAAAGAAATTATAAAATGCAATCCAAATGACGACAACCAAAAAACAACAACGATGTCAACAGCAACAAAGACAATAAGAAGAAAGAGAACATATTCTTCTGTGTTTTATATGCATTTTGATTAAGAAAAGAAAATTTAAACAGAAAAAAAATCCAAGATCAAAGTAAAATACTAGAAAAATTTAAAGAAGTAGACTAAACATACTATAGTCGTAAGTCAGATGTACTACTGCAACAACAAACAAGTAAGAAAATATAATCGGTCAAGCCCGACCATATAAAACCCTACACCTGCTGAGAAAATACATGGTTACGACAACTACACTGCGTTCTTTGTACACAAATAATTGTTATTTTAATTTATGTAATATGAACAATATTTTAGTTACCGTTAACATTTTTATGTTCATCGCAATTATAAATTTGAGTATGTTTCACTCAACAACTAAATAATGATTACTATGCAACCATTTTATATTATTTACAACTATTTAAACGTACCAATAACCATTAAATATTAAATTTCAATGTGTGTATTCATAGTATGTTTATGATGCAAGCAAACTAGGTTTACTTTTTAACCCTTTGACGACTACAGGGACACCAGTGTCCCAACACAAAAATATTGAATAACTAAATAACGAAAAACAGAATGGGTGCCATTTTAATTTTAATTATTTCGTAAACGTGTTTCTTATTAATGTGTTTAGATTAAAACAAGTTCGGTTATAGCATTAATTTTTTATTGTCTTTGAAAATTGACAGTTTTATTTTGATACTGTGTTCAAGAATTGTGCCGAATTCTTTTTAAGTGTAAAACTGATTTTTTAAATTTGTTTTAATTTCAAAATATGTTTTCTTGGCGCTAACTGATTTACATTAAATATACAAAATGATTACTTTTATCCAAATAGTCTTATGGTCGTGAAAGGATTAATAATGTTTTGTAGAATGCGTTAGCATTCGTGTTTATTGTTGGTATTTATCTAAGCTGTGATATTTGTACAAAGTTTGAGTTTGCTTGTAATTCTCATTCAGTCTATAGTTTTAGTTGTATTAACCTTTAGCTTGCTTAAAGCGTACAACAATAAATTTCAGTGAATTTCTCAATAATATTTAAATTGGCAATTTATCACATTGAAACCAAAACTTATTAAAGGTATTCATTTAAAAAAAAATGGAAACTTACATTCTGAGTTTTTTACACTTCTTAAAAAAAAAACTTTTAATGATAATGTGATTACTTTGAATCATAATATGATTACTTAGGAACATAATATGATTTCGTTGAATCTTAGATATGATTACGTTGGATCATAAAAGAATTTCATTTGAATCACAATATGATTAATTGGGTCATTGATTAATAGGAAAATAGTATGATGTATCTGATATTACATATAGTCGTAATATAACACTGTTTGTAATTTTTTAAGTCATCGAAATATTACCATACACCACTACGTGATAAAATACAAAAAATCTCGTTTTGCCCAAAGTCATGCACTTTTTTATGGGCCCCCAAAGAGTTGTGGCCTCGGTGTCATTTTTGCAAAAAATGATCATTTTTTTAGGCTCATATCTTGTAAACCGTTCGGAATTTTGATTTACTCTCTGAGGCAAAGTTGTAGCTCTTGTCATAAAGCACAAAAATGTGAATCAGTTAGCGCCAAGAAAACATATTTTGAAATTGAAACAAAAAAAATTTGATCGGATTTAATGAAATTTTGGTCGTAAAGTGAAAATGTTCGTTCTACATACTCATGTTTATGGACTACATATCAATGAACGGAACATGAATAATGATTTTATAACTTTTTATAACAAAAATGCACTTACCAGGCCTAATTAATATATATCCCAATATAATATTTAAAAAATCAGTTTTACACTTAAAAAGTGTACAATTCTTGAACAATTCTTGAACACATTACCAAAATAAAACTTCAATTTTCAAAGACAATAAAAAGTAAAGGCTATAACCTAACTTGTTTTAATCTAATTAGTTACGTTTACGAACTAATTAAAATTAAAATGGCACCCATTCAATTTCGTTATTTAGTTATTCAATATTTTTGTGTTGGGACACCGGTATCCCTGTGGTCATCAAAGGGTTAAACAATTCGATTTTTTTACCTATTTTCCCTCTTTCAGGTCCATTCAAAATTCAAGGAAACAATCAACTACAGAAATGTACCTAAGATCTCAATAAACAACTTTCTAGAACATATGAACTTCCTAGGAATGATTCTTAACACCGTTTAAGTAACCGCAAAAGTGAAAAAATTAGTTTTTTCTTTACTTCAATATTGAGATAGTACTTGCTATCTATTACAAAAATAATAAAAATACTCGTATTATGTTTATAATGTTGATGGCCCTGGACTTGCAAATCGCACTCTCTTAAGTTGCGGATCCAAATCGTCGTCCGAATCAGAATCCTGATTCAGAACTAATGGTGTCCAGAGGCACGTTGCTTCCAGACTGCCCTCCATCATCAGCTTTTTCTTCTTTAAATACTTCATTAACATCATACAGGATGATCTTGATATATGTATGATATTTTATGATACCAATAATGATCAATATGTTTGGGTTACAATCATAAATCTATGTTGCTTTTATACTATGTTTACCACAACCATGTTTTTTTCGGCGTGCACTAAGTATATGAGCAAAAAGATTTATCGTTAACATTTCAATAAATATTTTTCGTAAGTGATTTTCGGAAGTCTTTCTTCTATGAGAGCTATGACCAATTATGGACTGTGATAAAGTGATTTCCAGGGGGCTAATTACCGCAGTCGAATACGATCGAATACTTATTCGAACGTGCGAGTTTTTTATTTTTTTGGGATTCTCTTATTCGATATCGAATAAAATGTATACAAAATCATAATGATTGTACTCGATAACGAACGAGTTTTTACTCGAACGCTAATAAGCGTTCGAAATTTATTTTGATTACGAGTGCGAGAATTTGCCCCCAGATGTGGGCCTTATACTTAACTAAAAATTGGTGACAATACTCTTGTATATATGTATAAAAAAATGTATTTATTGCGAAATTAAACATTTATGACCGATAAAGTCCTATCCCGAGAGGACATTTGTATGGGGGCTAGGTGAAATAATGGACTAATTTCAACAAATTCCAATAGGCTTCGTCCTTGGGTCAAAAATATGTACCAACATTTATAAAAATATCTTCAAAATTTCAAACTGTATACGGACGGACATCGTTAAATCGACTTAGTATACTTTATGGCGGGTGGGTGTTAGACTAATATTTTTGGACATTACAAACATCAGCACAAACGCATAATACCCTCCCACTATGGTGGTGTAGGTTATAAAAACTAAATCTCACACAAACGTTTAAATAAACAATAGTATAAAAAAACATTTTTTTTATAAAAAAAAACGCAACGCATCTAAATTAATGTGTGCAGAATTGAATTGTATTGAAATGATAACAAACTAATTAAAAAAAAATTTTAAATGAAGTGTAGACAACATACAAAGAACTACAACAACAAAAAACGTGTCGTTGTTATTTATAGATGAACGCTAAATTGTAAGACGCAGCGACAATATTTCGTATCTCGTATCATAGATTTCGATGGGAGCAAATTTTTTTTTTCTTTTTTGAAAAGTCATTTTTATACACACACACACATGTGTACATTATTGAAAACATACTGAATGACAGCTTGACGGACGGATGGACAGACAGACAGACAGACTGACAGGGAGGCAGGCACTGAATTCATACTCACAGTTGAAATAAACAAAATTGTTTTAAAGATAAGCTTTATTTATAATCACCATAATAAACAATTCACATACACAGGGTCTTCAATAATAAATATTTTTGTATGTAACGCATCGTGTACAGTGGGTTTGGAAAGAGAGAGAGAAGGTGTAAAAGCAATAAACTGAATATAAGGATTATTGTGTATAATTATTATTCTTTTGAACAAATGTCGTTATATTCCAAGGTTGGCAACCAAAACGACTAACGTTATCGGTATTATTATACCCTTCACCATGAGTGGCAAGGGTATATATAAGTTTGTCATTCCGTTTGTAATTTCTACATTTTTCATTTGCGACCCCACAAAGTATATATATTCTGGTTCGTTATATATAGCGAAGTCGATATCAACTTTCTGTAGCCCCCAAATAACTTACAAACATAATTAAGAAACCAATATATCGGGAATTCTTCCGGCTCGGTCGCGAAAATCGGCCCACAAATGGCTGAGATATAAGGAAAAAACCAGGACAACCTCGATTTTTGGCCTATTTTTGATATATATCTGGATTACTAAGTCATTAATATAGACAATATGGATATCTAATGATAGATAGTCCATTGCAACGATTTATATAAGGCTAAAGTAATTTCGACCTACAATGGGTCAAAATCGGGAAAATTATTTTTTAACCTGAATATTTTTTTTTACAACAAACTTTTTTTTATAATTTTTTTTTACTAATAAATTAAAAAAATTTGAAAAATTTGAAAAAAATAAAAAAAAAAATTTGAAAAAAAAAAAATTTAATTTTGAAAAACAATTTCGAAAAAAAAATTGTTTTTGTTTATCTAAAAATATTTAAAATTTTTATTTTAAAGTATAATTTGGTGAAGGGTATATAAGATTCGACACTTTTACTTGTTTTTTATTGTTATTATTTCGGCAACGGTATTTATCGGTACAAAGCGCAGTAATAAATGAACGTTTAAAGTGACTTCACTATAGGTTACCAAGATACACTAAAGTGACTATTGACTTCACGCTATGTTACATGGGATATCAGTATACTTAAACTAAAAAAAAACTGTATGAGAATTATATCAACAAAATTACTCACAAAACGTTGAAAGTGACTACTACACTCTAGATTACTTAGAGACACTTACGTGACAATTGTCTTCACGCTAGATTACGTGGGATGTATAAATTCTTTAAAACTGCCTTACATCTTTTGGGTATAGAAATTATAAGATTATTTAGTTGTCTTTGGAAAACATGAGCTCTTATCTCATTTATAGCTTGATACAATTTGTGTGGATCTTGATGTTCCAATTACCGATTTACCTTTCTACTTATTATTTCAGGTGACTGTGCTGACTGGCCACTGCATGACATTAACGCCTTCCTGTATTTTTGATTTAGTCTGTTATTGACAGAATCTATAAAATTAAATTTAGTTTCATAAGAAAATAAAAAGGTATTTCATTGCAAAGATTTAAGATTGCTTTATGATTTTTCTGCGATATATATGGTTTCTTCGCAACTCTATAGCTTTGAGTCCAGCTGAAACTCTATATTAAGAGAATCTATTACTCTAGATGCTATTTAGATATTATTTAAACTCCCGCATAATCGGTAGATCTTCTTTAGATGGAGAATATTTCTGTGAAGTTTTGTTTCTGTCCGATAGATATTTTGCCGCTGAATACAAGCTTAATGCCCAAAAGCGTCTATTTTTTAAATTTACAGTAAAGACAAACAAATTATTAACACTTTATTTTTAAAACTTAATTTCTTTTAATAAAGTATTTTTCCTTCAGAAGAAGTTGATCTTTTAGGACAAAGATAATATTTTATGAAATATTTTATATTTTTTTGTGGTCTTAGCGTTTTTTTTTTTAATTCCTTAACATTATCATCTTTAAAAAAAAAATTCTCTAAATAGATTAGCAAACTTTATAATAAATTTTAAAAACATTCAATATTTCCTTTTATATATTTTATGTTTAAAATTAATTATGTAACTATACATTAATACAAATTTGGCACATTTATATTTAACAACGATGTTATACTCAATAACATTTGACTGATGTTACAAATTGGCAATTCTTAATTAAAATTAGGACTTAGTATATTACATATAATGAAGTATTTTTACTATTCTATCATTTTGTATTATGATTAAAAGTGGACGATTTCTTTTGAAATTAACATACCACTTCTTGCTAATTTTAAAAAATATTAAAAAAAAAAAGTTAACAAAATACAAATATTTTAAGTTTTTGCAGAGGAAACACAAGATTTATTCTATTTTTATTTTTGGTAGCTGTATCACTGTTCAAATCGTTGGTCTCATGTAGAAAAGCCCTAACTCGCATTTCCTCGTAGTTGAATTTTTTTAGTGATTCCAATACATTTCACACAAATATTATCAGAAATAACGGTTTTACAAGCAATTGTATACAAAAAGTTACATTTTGATAATTCATACAGTTCTATTATGTTTTACCTACTCCTGTAAATTTCAAATCATTCGAGTTAAGCCCTTTCTACATGAGACCAACGAAAATTTTTATTTAGATTTAAGTTAAGAATATATTATATATAAATTATTTAATAATACATTTATATAAATAATAATGTAAAATATAAGTGCCATATATAATCACATTGTAATCAATTTGGCCATTTTTGGCTTACAGATTATGAATAAATAAATTGAATTGAATTGAATTGAATTGAAAAAAAATGCAAATATTTCAACGGACAAATAATTATTACCCATGTTCAAATTCAAAGATTTTCTAAAGAAGAAAACAAGAAAATTGAACGGAATAGAAACTAAATAAAAAATTTTAAAGAGTTATACGGGAATACAAAATTAATATTTTAGTAAGAATTTTTTAAGTTTTCTTTATATTTTTTTACTTCAAACTTACGAATGTCGCGTTCTCGACAGTTAAAATGCTCATGTAGTATATTAAGGCATCATTCATGTCTGTATATTATTTATGAGCTTCGGAAAGTTGATTTCAACAGACACCAAATGACAGTGGAAGATCGCTAAATCGACACCACTATCAAAAACGTTACATATATACTATAAGGTCGCAAAAGAACAAAAACAATGTTACACTTACAGTTCTTTTCAAACATTCTTTCCTCGAGAAATAAACTTCCAGGGTTAATGCAACTTTCGCAGAGTTAAAAATCTTTGACCCAGAAATACTAAATCCGTAGCGTAGATTTTTGTGTTTACAAAGCAAACTCAAATTTTTTCTGTTTTAACACTAATTAAATTGTCTGCTAATATTTTTTGTCACTGCACCACTGTGTGGCATTGTATATTGTCAAGAATTTATTGATGAAACTGACACAACAAATACGAAAATATGTACCAATACGTACAACTGATTGGGTATACATGTGTGTGTGTGTTTAAATATATGGATGGTTGGTTGGTTGGTCATAGAACTGATAAGACTTAAATATGAAAAATAACAATAAATAAATATAATACTATCATCACAATTTCAGTATCACTAACAGACACACAAAAACACACACACACTTGTATCAACATGCGATCTTCCTTTATTTTTTTTGTAAAAAATTATAACAAATTACTTTTATACCAAATACTATACTTAGAATAATATA
The DNA here is from genome assembly GCA_942486065.2 of Calliphora vomitoria. NCBI lineage: Eukaryota > Metazoa > Arthropoda > Insecta > Diptera > Calliphoridae > Calliphora > Calliphora vomitoria. Next base: position 19,169,715 of record OW818029.2, read on the forward strand.
CTTAGAACAAAACATAATTTTAATTAATCAGGCTTATTAGGAAACCAAAAAAAATATGTAAAATCACTGCAAAAATAACTATGTATGTATGTATTTACTTACCAGTTTAAATAAGATCTTAAAAAGCTTAACTTTATTCTTGCCTTTACTGAATGTTCAACTATTATTTAAACAAAATAAAATGCGTTATTATTTTGTAAAGGAATTTAAATTGCTGCTTGAAAAGTACATAAAATATCGCTTTAACACTCACTCATTCACTTACACATACGCCAATACTCTACTAGGTATATGTACGTTTATTGCAAATACATATTGTTCAAAGCACTTCCGTTTTCCGTTTTATTACGTTACGTTAGTTTAATCAAACAAGCCAAAAAACATGCACAAACTCACACACAGCCACAAACTATTGCACTGGCTCAAACTAATATAAATTGATTTACTATTTTATATTTTACCGTTACAATATCTTGTTGTTATTTTACGTCGCCGTTCTCTCGTTAATAAATCTTTTATTTTTTTTGCAATATTTTATTTTCAAAAAAATCGCGCGCTTCTGTTATTCTAGTTTTTGTTTCATTTAAGTGTAATACATAGATAGGTATTCGTACAAACAAATAAAAACGAGTAAATTTATGTGTGTTTTATTTTTATTGGTATTATCTCGTATTGTTTTTGTCTGCTCAAGAATATTTCGTATTATACCAATATGTATTTATTTTTTGTTATTTTTCTTACATTTGTTTTTGTATTTTTTCACATTACATATTTCACTTATTGGAATATTTCACTTCAATTTGAAAACAACCGTTACGTATGGCAGCTCGAACTCAACTGAATTTACTGTTTAGTTTCCATTTACTTTCAACCATTTAGCCGAACGTCAGACAATTTATACGAACAGCATCCACAAACAACAGACAGAATGAAAGAATCTTTCTTAATTGTTGTTGTACTTGTTGTTGTTTTCATTGCTACTTTTTTTTTGCTCATCGTTTTCCTTGTAAACAAAGCAACAACTCATGGGAGTGTATGTATGGATGTGTGTCGGAGATATCGAGCCCTAACCGCGAAAATAACGTAAGCGCCAAAAATCAAATTTTAACGGAGAGAGTTTTTTTCGTTTTTTATTTAAGTTGTGCGAAGGATTTTTTTGAAAGTTAAAATGTAGTCTATTACTGGTCTCATATATGAGATAAATGCATTTTTTTGTTAATTTTGTGAGCAACAAATTTGTTTTGGCGCTTACGTTATTTTTACCGCCACTATTACAGTCAGCTGAGACTAAAAAGTGGCGCATACGATAAATGCTTTATAAAGAAGAAATATTATTTTAAGTTTCGAAAAAATTTATTTTTTTAAAAATCAGAAAAAAGTTTTAAACTAATATAGTAGGTGCTTAGGAAATTAAGGCATATCTTCTTCATCTGTTACGTTTAAGGTGTCTATAATATTTTGGGAATGTTTTAGGCCAATATATTCGTTATGAAAACTTTGAGGAATACTATTTTTATTGCAAGGACATTTTAAATGAGGAAAGTTTTAATTCTGTGTTGTATAGCGGAGGAGGTCCACGGACCGTAGCAGTATTTACATCAATGTCTTGTCCTCGCTATTAAGAAGTGATATCGTAAAATTCCTAACACACGTTTTTCATTAAAACGTTTAACCCAAGTATTATTTGATTTCAATTATATTCATTTGTTGGTAATCTAATTAAAAACCTCGTTCAGGTAGAAAGAATGGTCCACATTAGGTTTCTAAAACCAAAAAAATGGAAAGCATTTTCAAAAGAGCTGGCAACACATCCGGAAGGAAAGCAGCCCGCTTAACTCAGTGCTCGGACTATTTGGTACGAAAAGTTAAAGCTAATGCAGGTTTAAAAACACACAATGCTCAAAAAGTTCCTGCAAAAAACGCAGCAAAAAATTTAGAGGCCAAAAACAGAGTATGGAAATTGAAATTAAGAATTTTTCGATCTCACTCCTTATCACAATAGCCGTATTTAATTGTAATCATAGTTGTATACAAATTTGAAGACCGCATCGTGCTTAATTTTATTTTCTTTGGAACAAGCTAATCAGAAAATATTTTCCAGTTTGAAAATCAGAAAGAGTCCTCATGTAAACGCTTAAATGCTTCGTAAACTGTGCAATCTGTGCATTTTTACACTCTCGCAAATGAACTGTCAAAAATTGTATGTAAATTCGTTTGCACAACTCCGATAAGTTTGCGCGACAATTTAGTCTCGTGGGTTCATGAAATACGTTGCGCAAATTTTCGCATTTGCACAAATGGGAAACTTAAGCGTTTAAATGTGTACCCTTAGAGTGCTTTAACGATATAAATTCATAACCGTAGAGGGTTTTTCTTGCACTTCGAATATCTGTAGGCCACTCACTAGAAGCCCATACAGTTCGGTTTCGAGTAAATGATTCTATTGTACTGTAAATAGAATCAAAAGGCATCATTTTATGACCAGGTAGTAAGCAAATTTGAATAGCTTAGAAAAAAATGCTTGATTTGATATTTGTCCAATGAATGGGACTTAAATTTATATATTTTCCCGTTAATTGTATTTCAATTTCTTTTGATTTTCTCTCTAGTACTTCGGCTACTCTTACTTTAATTTATTGCCCCTTTTGGCTTTTATGTCGCTTACGTTATTTTTGCGGTAAAGCAAAAAGGTGAGTGTCGCTTACGATATAATTGAATTTGCGATATCTCTGTATATATAAAAACTTTATTTTCATTATTTCGGGTGTTGATGCGCACGACACTTTTCTATCGATTTTCATTAAAAAGTCAAATTCGGAAAAATGTCGCTTACGTTATTTTTGCGGTTAGGGCTCGATATGTTGCTGGTTGTTGTTTATTATTGTTTTTGTTGTTGCTAGTGATGCTGTTACATTTATTCGTTTGCCATAACAGTATCATGTTGTTGTTATTGTTTCTCCTTTATTACAATAGTAATTGTAAAGTACAGTGGTTTACAGCAATGAGAGGGATTTATTTAATTTCTCAGAATTTTCATGATTTATTTTTGCGTGAGCATCAGGGCGAGGGTGCTTTATGCCGTTTTATTGGTGGTAATTTTCAGTAAGGTTATCACACTCACTCGTATTTTGAGTTTTATGCGGCTTATGGGAAATTCCCTTAAATTTATTGCCCACATGTGTTACCACCGGTGGGTAATTGGTATTAATATCAATTAGAATTTCTTATAAGCAAGGCACAAAATTGGAATCTAATCTTATAAGTTGTTTGGTGGTTGGGGTACAAATTTATTTTAAATCACATTTAAATTCTACAATTAACCCATTATGTGTTATACAAAGGGAAATTATCGAAAAATTATTATGGTAGAAATAAAAATAAAACAACCGTGCAGAACATTTTAAGAATTGTTAATGCATATTTTTCATATAGGAGCATATTTATGTATGCATATAATTTTTTTCAATTAATTTTCAAGGTCAGCTACCGTTACCGCTCGACTAACGCTAACGCTAAGCTATCGTTACCAAAATAACTGAAATTACCGTTACCGCTATTCTGTAAATAATTTTCAATAATCAAAATGCAATTGTTTTATTTCCAAAAAAGAATTTAAAATGTAATGCCATACCAGCTAGTCAGGTTATTTTAAAATTGTGTAAATTTTATTATAAATACATATAAGTATGTAAGTCAGACGAAAATGACTGTTATCATTAAAATGACGTTACCGGAATAACAGCAACTACCGTTGCCGAAATGAGTCAAAAAATTTTAATTGGATGAAAAATTTTAATTCTTAAACAGTGTTTACGATATACTCATTCATCTGCAATCTTCTAGTAGTGAATTATCTAACGGATAAACTAGAATGCTCTATTTGATCAATAATTGCTACTTCACAGTTAATGTTGTCATACTTACAAATAATGTTAATAACAGTATGTTATCAACATTGTTTATAAAAAGAAGTTTCTACCGATGTGTGTTGCAAGCAGCCATTACAGACCGTTAAATTCAAATTGATAATGGAATTTCGCAACAATATATAACATTCATGACGACAAGATGATTCATGTACAAGGCATAATTGCATTCCAGTCGGGTATTCAATCATCTAAATGTACGTTTATTTCTACTAAGTCTGAGATATGTATATGCTAGTCCATATGCCTTTGTGAAATTTAATTCCAAAATCTTGTAAGTGAATCTCACTTGTGTTTTATATACACATGAGCATCAGTCGCAAAGTAGGTCTGATTTGATTAACAAGTCGCGCGTCATTGTAATTATATCTTAAGTGCAATCAGGCCCGTTTTCGTTTTTTTGCCTTCGACAATTTTGCGTTTCACTCTGGCACATGTGTGATGTATGGCTTTGATAACGGTTCCTGTTCTACGTCGTTTTCACCAACCGCGTGTCTTTTAATTTGAACAAACCCTGGTGGAGACCATTAAAACTCTTCGATACTGGTGGAGAACCATTTGAAACTCATTTCGTGAATTGTTTTAATCGTTCCAGCTTAAATCGAGTGGGATACCCTGAAGAATTAAAAAAAAAGATATGAGCATTTTCTGGGGTCACAAACGTACGTTCGTATGCTTTTGATGTCCAAAGAATATAGAAAACAAAACTTTTCCTAGCATTTGTTTGCGATTCGATAGCATTTTTCATCGAGTTTAAATTTTCATAATGATATAGTTATAAACATGTGGTAACGAGCGTACGCAAAATATAAGTCAACTTTGGCTGAGAGTAGTGAAATGTAAAAATCTGCGAAATGGAACGAAATATTTAAAAGTGATTAATTTATTTTAAAAGTGTATTAATGTAGGTCTCTATCCAGTACTTACACAATAAAATATCTCTGTTGGTTTTTGTTTAATTGGCTTAAGTACCGGTCGCGAATATACGGGTCGCGAACGTACAATTTTTCAATATGATTTTTTTTATTATTATCACCAGCATTTTAATTTATATTCGTGAGTGATTTTCGAAGTGGGCCTTATATGGGAGCTATGAGCAATTATTGACCGATCACCATGAAATTAGGTCGTAGTTTATGTCTATATGAGAGTTATTTATGTTGAATTTTCTGTGTATACCAACATTTATATGAGATTTATGAACGTTAAAGTGATTAACGGAAGCGGGTCTTATATGGGAGTTATGATTAATTATGGATCTATCATAATAAAATTATGGATCTATCATAATAATATTTGTAACATAATTTGTGTAGATACCTTCTTAAATTAAACATTTAAGACCGGTAAAATAATGGAACGATTTCAGCCAGTTTCCATAGGCTTCGTCCTTGGGCCGATAAAATTATATGTACCAAATTATATCGAAATATCTTCAATAAAACACGATGATTATCAACATTTTATTTTTCGATCCATATTTAAATTTAAATAATAAAACAAATGAATTAAGTTTCCATTTTAATATAATAAGTATTTGTAAATAGTTTTGAACATATTTTAACTTAAATTTATAATTAAATGATTTTCTTAATTGCATGGTGCGATTAATCGCGATTACGATTTAAATCTATTTTCAATCACTAGGTTCAACGCTCAATTTCAAATCAATCACATTGCAGTAAATACCTATACAGCGCAACCTTAAATTTGTGATATGCATACTGAACAAAATCAAAAGCTTCAAAAGAAATTAGTTATGAAAAGACCCATATAATTTCTGTTCTATCACTTACAAAATACACATCGTTGAAAATGACAATTCATTTCGTTATTCAAAAAAATATTTATAATATACAAAAATTGAATAATTTATGTTATTAACGTTAACAGAATGAACATTTTGTTTATAGAATAAGGGTATTTTTGTTATCTCATATCTAATATAAATTGAATTAAAATATTTTTTTCATTCAGTTTTATTTTGCTTTTAATCATTTACCAAATGAATTTAAAAAAATTTACTCAAGCCTTTTTGTAATAGATTTAAACTGAAGATAAATTTAGTTCTTCAATACATTTTTAGAGCTATTTTGTAATGGATTTGAATCAATAAAGAATTAATTTTATAAAGATTTTCATTCCCAAAGGAATTAATTCAATACATTTAAAATACAAAGGAATTAAGCCTATGAATTAATTCACAATGAATTCATTATCGGAATGGTTAAGATATAAAATTTATTTTGATTTCGAAATGGAAATTATGAATTAAGTCTTTCGAACCTTTGTTTTAAATACAAACGTTACAGAATACAAAATTTATACGTTAATGATCTTGTACTAAACATTATCAGAACGAACGAAAACACTATCATTTTATTTTCAATTTAAAAATGTGTATAAAATTTGTATTTAGTTATTCTAATTTTGTAATATTTTCTAGCAATATGTTGACATTACTTATGATATATAAACACAGCGCCGCGTTGCCAACTGTTCATAAACAATCATGTGTGATTAATATCAATTGCGTTGCTTCTTTTCAATTGAAAATGCGGTGGTAGTCGAATTAAACTATTTTTAGATTTTTTTTAATAAATTGCATTTTATATAAACTTGCGAAATACAAGCTTCAGTTGCAACGAAACGAAGAAAGAAATGGCAAACAAATGTGAAACTCCCGATTGTGGCAAACAGGCGACACTGCAGTGTCCAACATGTCTAAAATTAGGCATACCGGGATCGTTTTTTTGTACACAGGCTTGTTTTAAAGGTTTCTGGAAGGAGCACAAGTTGATACATGCTTTGGCCGGTAAGTAACCGCAAAATTTACATGAAATATTTATGTTTATAAAAACATGCTTATTGTAGAGGGAGTTGCCAAGCCAAAACAGTCCAATGAGGAGTGTGGTTACAATCCCTGGCCGTTCTACTATTTCACCGGTACACTAAGGCCATATGAGAAAACACCTAAACGGGCTGTGCCCGAAAGCATAGAACGTCCAGATTATGCCGACCATCCCCAGGGAAGAGCCGCTTCTGAAGAGGCCATGAGGGGCAATACTTCTATCAAAGTTCTTGACGATGATGAAATTGAGGCCATGCGTGTAGCCGGTCGTTTGGGGCGAGAGTGTTTGGATGAAGCTGGCAAAGCTGTGGATGTTGGTGTTACTACAGATGAACTCGATCGTTTGGTGCATGAGGCCGCTATTGAAAGGGACTGTTATCCTTCCCCCTTGAATTACTACAACTTTCCCAAGTCGTGTTGCACTTCAGTTAACGAGGTAATTTGCCATGGCATACCCGATATGAGACCTCTGAAGGATGGAGATCTCTGTAATATAGATGTTACCGTCTATCACCATGGTTTCCACGGCGATTTGAATGAAACATTCTTTGTGGGAAATGTGTCGGAAAAACACAAGAAATTGGTGCGTGTAACCTATGAGGCCTTATCAAAAGCCATCGAATTGGTAAGACCGGGCGTCAAATACCGTGAGATTGGCAATGTTATACAGAAACATGTAGCTCCTCATGGATTTAGTGTAGTAAAGAGCTATTGCGGTCACGGCATACACAGACTGTTCCACACTGCCCCCAATGTGCCTCATTATGCCAGTAAGTTTGATTCATTGAAAACAATTTTGAAATATTTATAAACAATTTTGTTTTTTTTAGAAAACTCGGCTGTGGGTGTTATGAAAGCCGGCCATTGCTTCACTATCGAACCCATGATTTCCGAGGGTGTGGCTAAGGCTGAACAATGGCCTGATGATTGGACTGCTGTTACAGCTGATGGCTTATATTCAGCACAATTTGAACAGACTTTGCTGGTCACCGACACCGGTTGTGACATCTTAACAAAGCGTCGCGAAAACAATGGCCAACCTTGGTTCATGGATAAAATGTAATGTGACAATATTTTACAATTTTATTGTGTATTTTTTTTTTCAAACTTTATAATAAACCAATTTGATATTGTTTGCTCTTTTGTTAAAAGATACTTTGACATTTGTTTATTTTTCACTTTCCATTTTTCAAATGACGTTTGAAAATCCCATACATAAATAAAAGAGACTTGTTTCTTTTAACTCATTTCATTACTTTATAATTTATAAAAAACTAACTTATTCTAAACATCTCCACTTATGTATACCACATATTATTTCTCCAGAGGAGCGTAATTCAACAATTTTTCAATCAAATCCACATGACCCAATAACATACGACGGCAACAGTAGCGTTTCAAACCCAAAGCATCTAAGGCATCACTGCAAAAACAACATACATTAGTAAAACGACCATGTCATCCATAAATTTCTATGCAATACATACCCTTCAGTGTACTCGGCTTGCAGTAAACCCAAATAAGATTCCCATTTGTTGCCAATAACTTTGCCACAGGTAAAACAACGTATAGGAATAATCATCTTTATAAATTACAAAATTAGAGAAAAAGCGTGCGTTTCTGCCGTGAATTTTAGAGCAAATAATGAAATGTCAAAATATCAAGAATAACAACACAGCGTTGTATGACTGTGTGAAATCAACCGCTGTACCAAAATGTAAATACGGCCAACCAAGTAATTGTATCGTGTTGCCAGATGTGCGACTAAAAAAGCCGTTAAATTTACACCAGTTGACTCTTGAAAAACAGAATTTTAAAAATAACTTCGTTTACACATACATTTATCATTGATCATTTATTTTAAATTTGCGAAATTTTACGTGGTTTTCTAGTTATACATTTAAAAAATCTATTGAAATTATTCTGGAATTATAAAGTAAACAATAATGAGTGCCATTCCATAGCGAAATGCAAAAATATTTTCTTGGAATTTAAATGTTAAAACCAAAGAATTGTTTGTCAAATGTACAATTAAAATTTAATATATTCTCGTAAATAATCCTTTTTGTTCTCGTGAAAAATTTGCAATTGAATGGAACTAATTATGAAATGACTAATATAATTTTTGTTCTACCTCTTATAAAATATGTACCTATTTTTAAAAATGACACTTCATTTCGTCTATAACAGCCACATTTTATGTTATTTAATATGTTATTTCAAACAAAATATTTATAGAATGCAAAAATGGAATATGTTATATTATTAAAGTTAACAGAACGAACGTTTGAGTTATAGAATAAGGGTATGTATATAAGTTTCAAATACTTTCATTGTTAACAAAATAACAATTATATTTATGAAATAAATTATTTCTATTGTTAAATTTGAAGCTATTTAATGTAAAAAAATCCTGAAATCCCCGTATTTTCATTTTGAAAATCTAGTCCCGTTTGTCATCCCTAGTATAAACGGCATATTCAGGTACATGTGTCACAGAAATTTTACGAAATTGAAAATAATCGAATTACCAAGTACGTAACGTTTTGGTAAAAACGTTCCTCTACAAATACTTTACATGACTTAAGGCTTATGAAAGAAGTATTTATTTGTCACTCCTAAAAGTATGCATGAAATATTTAAAATGTTATCTTTTATTTACACATTTTTAATGTAAACAAAAAAAAAATACCGTAGTAATACCTAGCGCGAGTGATAACAATTGAAAAACAAGTGAATTTTTATTTTTTTTATATAAATTAATAAATAAATAGTAATATTAAGTTTATTTTCCTATAAATTAAATTCGAGATTATCGTTATAAAAAAGATTTGGTTTAAAAAAGGTCGCAAACATAAATTTGTCTAAATTTATTCTACTTCATTTGATGAAGTTTGTTGCTGCTGTTCATCTTGCTGTTGTTGGTCTTCATTGGAGACTTCAACGGAGGAGGAGACTTCATATAATTCATCTTGGGGCTGTTCATCTTCCACACCAATAGTGTTTTCCACATCCTCTATGGTGCCCTTGACAATATTGTCGGAACGCTTTTGCAAGCGGGCCTGTAGGAGGAAAGAAAATCAAATATTTGAGTTAAAAAAAAAATCTGGTGTTTAGATAAGTTTTAGTTTTACTACCTCTTCTTCATCGGGCACAAAAATCCTTAGTGGAGTATCAGCACCTAATTGTTGTTGCACCAAACGCTGATGTTCCTCAAAGGCAGCTGCTGCTGGATCATTATTGTGTTGCTGGGGTATTTGCTGTTGTACGAGAGCTTGTTGTTGGGGTTGTGGGGTGACATATTGGTGTTGCTGTTGATGTTGGAATTGTTGCTGCTGTTGGTGGAACTGTTGCAATTGTTCGTATTCAAATTGTTGCTGTTGCAATTGCTGTAAATCTAATTGTTGCTGTTGCAATTGCTGCTGTTGTTGTTGATGCTGTTGATGTTGTAATTGTTGCTCATATTGTTGTCTTTGTGCTTCCGCTTGCTCTTCCTCAACATAGGCCTGCAATAGTTGTGTCGAGTCTTGATGACCGTTGCCATAATAGTTGGACACAACAAAACCAGCCTCGGTTGTTCCCGTTATGGCTGAAGGTGGACCGGCTAGATTTTGCAAATGGAATGGTGCCGTTTCAATCGATTGTTCTTCATCTAAAGAAGGAGCAGCGATCAAGGGAGCAAAATGTGGTGCCACATCCAAAACGGGGTGTATGTTATTGCGAGGATCTTGAGCAGCCTGTAAAATCTGTCCATTGCTGGCCACCTGCTGGGTCAAATCGGCATTAACATAGCCAGCTTCAACTACAGGCACAGCCGCAACGGCTGGTTTAAACAATTGCTGCTGGTGCTGGCTATAGAGATTGTTCGATTGTTGCACCAAGTAGGTGGGATTGTAAATGGGTACGGGAGCGGCAGCAAAATGTTGTGTGTATTGTATGGGATAGATTTCTGGTGTTATTTGTTGGGCAGCTTGAGCACCTACAATTTGCAATAAAGGTTGGGCCACTGACAAATGATTGGTTTGTATGTCTACGGGCAAAGGTTTGCCATTGCTGGGCGTATTGAAAGGCTCGGTGGCAGGACGTACGGGAGCAGCTGGTAGTGAGGGATCTGGATCGGGAGCAATAAGCTTTTGGGAACCGGATAAGGGATCAACAAAGGTTTGATCGTTGGTGCTTTCCTCATTCACTTGGTAGTTGTTCTGCTGTTGATGATATACTTGTGGCTGGGGAGAAGAGGGAGGCAAATAGGTTTCTTCTGGATGCAAATGATTATCTTGTATCGATAAATTGGGAGCAGGAATTGTGTGAATAGGAGCAAAGTGTTCAGAGATGAAATCAAAATGATGGTCCAACTAAAAAGAAAACAAAATTATGTAAATATAAAAAACATAAATTACAACATGTCTTTAATACTTACCGGCAATTGTTGCAATTCACCACTGTACACTTGAGATTGTGTATGTGGTATTTCGTATTTGAAGGGGACATCATAACTGGTGGCTGGTTTGTGCACAGCTGTCAATTTGGTTTTTGTATTTGTTAATTTGATTTTCAAAGGTTTACGTTGGAATGAAGGATTTTTCAAATAATTTTGTGCTGCTTGCAGTTTAATTGGCCTCTGGTGTCCTCTTAGATGTGTAGCTCCAGCATTAATGTGATGGTGGACATGAGAGTGAGCCAAATGATGAGGATGCACATGTGCATGAGCGTGAGTGTGAGCATGGGCATGTGCGTGTCCATGAGTGTGAGCCATATTGGGGCGTCCTTTCAAAACCAATGGAACTGGCTGATCACTGCGTATCTGTACCACTAGAGTTTTCTGTTTGTTATTTGGTCCGCGAGCAAAAGCCACTTGTTTGCCATTTTTGGGTGCATGATATGAGTAGGGCGCAGGTTCCCCACAGGCGACAGCCAATAGTGCGAAAAAGAGTAGGGTTAAATAAAAAGGCTGTAAGGAAAATGAGAAAGATAATTAATATTATGTAATTAAATAAATTGTTGCCATTAAAAATGTTTGTGAAAAAGTAAATGTAAATGAAAAAGTAGAACATTTAAGTGAAATTCAAAGACAGTAATATTATTTGTTTGGTATTTAAATTTATTGGCGGAGTATAGCGACTCACAAATTGCAAGGTTATCTTCAAGTAAGTCGCTAGTCGACCTATATCTTCATATAGGAACCTGGAACCCTTATGATACTCCACCAATTTACGATTTGAATTATAATTGGTAGTCCACCAGTATTAATGAGTTTTTATGGTTTCCACCTGAGTTTATCCAAATTAAAAGTCACGCGGTTGGTGTAAACGACGAAACCTTACATCACACACATGCCAGAACGAGACGCAAAATTGTCGAAGGCGCAACTTGTTAATCATCCCACACCTAATTTGCGACTGTGAAATACAGTAATATGTGATGTATACAAAATAAGGATTCCTGAGCAAAGTGAGTACAACTTTTTTTTATGAATTCTTATTTATTTATTGACATTTGAATATGAGCTAAATTTTTGGAGATAGAAATAGAAACCTAAACATATCTAAAAATGTTATCCCTCTAATATTTATGATATCTACATATTCAATATCCTATATCTTAGATTTTCGTGAAAATTTGTTTTTGAATGCAAATTTAAATTTATTGTAGAACAATGAAATATTCATTATGAATAAGCGAAATAAACAGTTTTTTGCTCTCCTGAAAACTATTAATTGATTTCTAAGACGGAGTGTTTTGTGCAAGGGGTCCTGGAATGTTGTTTAGGGGCCCCATTTGGTTACCATTGCTTTGTAGTCCCAATTTTTTTTCCAACACTGCATATAAATCTATGTATAAACATCTGAAATGGATTCATTTGTAATTAATATCGTGCTTGTCTCAACATTATTATTTTTAATTTAATTTTGTTTCTCTTTATATTATTTGTTTTCATTTTTTAACAGAATGCTATTTCCTATTTTAAAGTGTGCATGTTTTTTTTTTATTTTTTTTTGAAATTGAAATAAAAATGTTCATTAATTCACATACAAAAAGGTAATATTTGGTTGGTTGGTTTTATGAATCTTGGTTGTATTCACTAGTGATCAATTTTGGGTGGAAGTGTACTTGCGACAGAATTTGTTTGCATTGTTTTGTGAATTTGTAATGGGTTTCTTCTACTAATGTCTTCTAGTAAAAGAAAGTAACGTTATTTAGGTTATAATATAATACGTACTACTCGTTAATTTAAATGCTCATAGTGAGTGTTGGTAGCCTCAGTTACCAAATGATCAGCAGTATTCTCATTGTAGACCACTTCGGTACTATAAATGAAGACTTCTCTGCTAGAGTAACGGCTACATGTTCAAGCTCCCCCCACACATTTCCATTGTCTGTATGCCGCTTCTAGCACACACCACCTGACAAGTCCAAGTCACACTTAGCTCAGACCACATTCCCATCTTGGTCACAGTAGATATGTCCACTGACTTTGTGCAGACTGATTAGCATACGTTCGTAAATTATAACAAGGCCAACTGGCATGGCTTTACAGGCTTTATTGATGAATCCTTTCTTCACTTTAGTACATAATTAGATCTCAAAAGAGATTCTAGGCCCTATTCCCTCAATCTCAGTGAACTAGAGAAAAAATATGTTGGTCCTTATGGCTTCACTATGGTAATGTTCAAAAAACTTGGTACATTAGGTTTGGAATATCTTACACAACTCCTAGGTCTCTCGGTTCGCCAATTGGTGATTTCAGTTATATGGTTATCATCTATAGGCTGCTGATTTTTTTCTAACTATAGATATACACAATTTTGGTAGACTGCAAAATGTTATCACTTATTTAATATGTAGCTTCTTATGTTTGGCGTTGTAAATGTTTCACAAGATTGTGCAATTGATTTAGAATTGATGTTTTACAATTGTCTTGCAATGTGTGCAGTCACTTCATGTGTAGTTAATTAGTAATTGTTAATTGCACATAGCGTGTGTAATTTTAGATTTAATTTTATTAAACTAAAATTCTTAATTTCAAATTAATTACAAGTATAAACAAAAGGTTTTCTTCAGAAGATTAGTAGTCAAAATGGACATTTTGGCAATGTTACAGAAAACATACTATTATTTATACATGTTGGGTACTTCAGAGGGAGGGTTCTTAATCGGATTTTGAAAAAATGTTATCTTTTGAAAATTATTTTTTAATTGGGATCAATGCAAATTTATAGAATGTGTAGGCGGTTCTACTCAAACAACAAATGGTCTTAGCAAATGTCAGAAATCGTCTGATTGGTACATATGTAAGTAAATTTAAAAAATGTATACATATTTCAATTTTAAATAATGTGGATATTTGAATAGTGGATTTTAGGTATTTATGACTTTTCATTGCTAGATTTATTTATGAAAATTAAAAATAAAAAAATGAACTTTATCAACTATTCGACCATTTTTGTGTTAATCGACTTTTCAACTTTTTTCCAGCAAAATTGTTCGAACAATCATGTTATAGAACCCTAATAACTAATCCCATTCCAACTATAGTTGACCAATGGATAACATAGGATAATAATAAAACACATGTTCACAAGGTAAACGGAAATTTAAACACAAAATTCGCATCATTTTGTGATGTATCTAAAGTGACCTTTCTTTCACTGTTTCTTTTACGTAATTATAACTATCACCTTCGTGAAAAGGGTATTTATAAGTTTGTCATTCCGTTTGTAATTTCCACAATATAATTTTCCGACCCTATAAAGTATATATATTCTGGATCCTTATATATAGCGGAGCCATGTCGGCCTGTCTGTTGAAATCAATTTTCTGAAGACCCCAAATAACTTACAAACTTGATTCATGCTATTTAAAATCGAGAAAATCGGCCCACATATGGCTGAGATATAAGGAAAAAAACAGAGCCAACCTCGATTTTTGGCCTATTTTTGATCTATATCTGGATTACTAATGATACATATTTCAAAGTCCATTGCAAGCATCTATATAAGGCAATAGTAATTTGAACCTACAATCGGGAAAAATATTTTTTAACTCGAATTTTTTTTCCAAAAAAATTTTTTTGTCTTAAATTTAAAAATTTAAAAAAAATATTGAAAAAAATTAAAAATTTTGAAAATAATTTTGAAAAAAAATTATTATTTTTAAATTTTGAAAAACAATTTTGAAAAAAAAACTAATTTTGTTTAGCTAAAAATATTAAAAAAATTTTTTTTAAGTATAATTTGGTGAAGAGTATATAAGATTCGGCCCAGCTCTCTTACTTATTTTTTTCTATTTTTTCAAAAAAAAAAGAAAATTAAAAACCAACAAAATGTTATTCTTAGAATTTAAAGATTCCTCTTATAAATGCCTTTAAAATTCTCTCTCACTTCTGGTACTTACTAAATTATTGTTAAACCATTCTCATGGACATTTTTTAAAGCTCTTTCCAATAACTAATGCTTTGCACTTGTGTGTACCAGCAGCATTAAAGCAAACTAATGAGATTAGTCTCTCCTTTGAGACCTTGTCTCATTCTATGAAATTTTCATTATGGCAAGCCAAACTTCTCTCAAGTAAACACCTTCTATTCTCCACTATCTTATTGGTGAGTTTTTTTCATTGATTTGAATTCATTTAATTTTTCAACAAAAATTGTGGCAGCTAATCAGCTGAATATTTTTCTTCTGCTGCATTAAGTTTGTGAATTTTGAGTGGAATATTTTAGACTTTCCTTCACTGTTAATCCAGAAATTGGAGTTCCTTTAAATCGTTCCTTCCAGAACCATTCATAAACTGCAAAATCTACTTTTGGTTCTTCAGCAGTTTTTTAACGTTTTTCGGTTTCCAAAGCCAATAACAGAATCACTTTGTTTTTTATAATATCTAACACTCCTTACGCTAAAAGCTATCGAAAAATCTATGGCACAATATCAGAAAATGTTGGCCTTACAAATCGATCGTTTTTCGTTTTATTCACATTGTGTTAGATTGTTCAAAAATAATCGAAAAAAAAAAATATTATCCCGGATAATAAAGGTAATTACGATTAATCGATGCAAAAAAATTTAAATCGATCCAAAAGCATTTTCTTTTTCTTTCCCGGATAATTGATGTTGCCGGTTAATCGAATCACGAATAATCAAGGCCTTACTGATTTCGGGTCATTTGACACGTATGTGCTCTTTGTAGTGCAGAGTGAAGACAATTGGTTACTTAATACATATCAGGTAATCTAACGTGAAGACAATTGTCACTTAAGTGTAATCTAGGATGTAGTCACTTTAAACATTTTGTGAGTAATTCGTACAAACTGCTTTTATACAAATTGTGTTGATATAATTCTCATACAGTTTATTTATATTTTTGCCCATGTAACATAGCGTGAAGTTAATAGTCACTTTAGTGAAGTCACTTTAAACGTTTATTTTGTTTTGCACTTTAGAAAGTAGTTATTTTACCTACCAGAAGCAATCAATTGGAGAGTTGTCGAAGGAAGGTCGTTTATTGGACTGTCTATGATGTCTTTTTAGCTGACTATTTGAGGTCAATTAGCACCGGTACAGGTTAAAATAACTAGCTATGTAGCTGATCAAGTTACCAGTTAGGTAGCTAGTAAGGTAACTGACGATATTTAAGTAGTGAATCCAATGCATTGCAACTAGTCACGTAGCTATTGAAGTAACTAGTTGTCACCCTAAATGATGGTTAAAATCATCAGTTCGTAATTGTCTCCTAGAACTGCTGGGTACACTGTACGTTTTGAGGATGTTTTGAAATTGAATAATCGATCTAAAATATTAGACACAGTCAAATTCGAATTTTCGTATTGTAAATTTTTATGTATGAGTGAGATAGAGTGTGTCATAATTAATTTTGTTGGTATGAATAATTAAACAGCTCAAATTTGCTTTCAGTTATTAATTTTTTATTTTTTACTGTTAGAAATTTGCTAATATTATTGGCAATTTATGGTTTTATACGATATCATTGTTGACTAAATTTTATGCTACAATTGTGTTCAAGTGTCTACTATTTTGATTATCTTTTAGCATTTTTATTACACCATAGACAGTTTTATGATTATTAGGATTTAATGTCCATTTCATTTTGTTTTAACAACTTTCGATAATCTTAACAGCATTTTGAAATTATGTTTAATTAAATGGTTAAAACTGTTACTTGTTTTTCTATGACTTTCTATAAAACGAATAACTCCACTACTTTTATATCTTCTAAGACAATAAATGCACATAGATAAATACTTACTAATACATACATATGTATGTATTTTTGTAAGTATGCAGTAATATATATATGTACATATATAAATAATTAATAATTTAACAACTTAATTCTTTTTTCAGCTTTTGTTTTGGTTTTCATATATTTTACTATTAACCACTTTCTAAAAGCCATAATAGTCAAGTTTTTATTTAGTGGTGTTTTTGTTAAAAAAGCTAAATAAATCTTTGAAACATAAACAGTAACAATGCAAAGCAAGTAATTAAATCAATACATTTTTTGATTACGGCAAAACAAATAACTCTACACATCATAAAAATTAATTCATAAATAAAATCATGTTTCTTGTTACTAAAAAAAAAAAACAAAAACAAACAAATCAAACTCAATATTAAACATAAAATCACGTCTCATCATTAATGTGGTCTTAGACATGGCTAATGTTATGGCTGTCGTATGGTATTTCAAGTTGTCTTGCTTGTTTAGTGGTTTAGGACTTTACTCAAAACAATTTAAAACTCAAGTTAGTAAACTGCCAGTCAGTCAGTCAGTCAGTCAGTCAGCCAATCTTTCTTTGGTAATGTCTGTTAAATTGTCAAGTGTAAATACGAGTACGAGCAGTAGTTGCAACAACATGTTTTGTGTTATTGTTTATACATTGCAGTTTGTCTCTTAAGCTGTAAACACTTTTACTTTAAACTTTAAACAGAAATTCCTTTTGGTCATGGCCGTCTGTCAGTCATTCAGTCAATGTGTTAAAGAAATTTAAACTCTACTTCCTTAGGAAATGTGTATATTTAGGGTCAGTTTAAAACGTGACTTTTATGTTGTACGTTTAACTTTTTTTTTTAGTGGTGATAGATAGAATTCCCTTTTGTTTCAAACGCTAATAAGTAACGTGAGCTGGGTGAAATTTTGGTATTACAAATTTTCTATAAACGTTTTATGCATTTTAATATCAATTTAACTGTTGTTTTTTTTCTCTCTAAATTTTTAATAACCATTTTATTGCCATATACTTAAGGGGAAGACACAACATTATAAATATTTTAAAAATTATGACTTGGTTATTGAATTAGTTTTAAATCGTTTCATAATTATATGCTTGTTTATATGATAGAGTCACCTATTAATGTGTTTAGTTTGGTTTGTAACACTTTTATTGTTTGTATTTATTATGTTTCAAATCGGGATTTCCGCGAAAATGTTGGTAAATGGTTTACTTTTACTTTCATTTTGTTGACATGCCCATCAAGTTGGTGAGATATCAGCAGGTTTGTCGTCAATAGTGCTCAAAAATCTACGATATTTCAGTATACTGTTAGGACTGTTCAGTCAGCTAGCTCCTTTCGTTTGGTAGACAGACGGGCATAGCTAGATCGTCTTGGAATCTTATGATTTAATCTCCAATCTTCAAGTCAAAAACCCACCCTTAATGTATAAGAAACTCAGTAGATAAGGTTAAATTTTTAAACTTGATCTTACACAAAGGTTCGAAAGAAGTAATTCCTTATTCAATTCACCGGGAATTATTGTTTGTCTTAATTCCATAGTACAGTGAGGCCTTGATTATCCGTGATTCGATTAACCGGCAACATCAATTATCCGGGAATGAAAAATAAATTGTTTTTGGATCGATCTAAATTTGTTTGCATCGATTAACCGTAATTACCTCTATTATCCGGGATTATAATTTTTTTTCCATTATTTTTGAACAATCTAACACAATGTGAATTAAACGTAAAAGGGGAATTCCCTCGATCGATTTGTAAGGCCAACATTTTTTGATATTGTGCCATCGATTATTCGATAGCTTTTGGCTTAAGGAGTGTTAGACATTATAAAAAACAAAGTGATTCTGTTATTGGCTTTGGAAACCGAAAAACTTTAAAAACTGCTGAAGAACCAAACGGAGATTTTGCAGTTTATGAATGGCTCCTGAAGGAAGGATTTAAAGGAACTCCAATTTCTGGATTAACAATTTCCAATTTCTGGATGAAAAAAATTACATGGTATTTACAAACTTAAAAATATTCAGCTGATTAGCTGCCACAATTTTTGTGGAAAAATTAAATGAATTCAAATCAAGAAGAAAACTCACCAATGAGATAATAGAAAGTGTTTACTTGAGAGAAGTTTGGCTTGCCATAATGGAAATTTCATAGAATGACACAAGGTCTCAAAGGTACACACAAGTACAAAGTATTAGTTATTGAAAAGAGCTTTAAAAATGTTCATGAGAATGGTTTAACAATAACTTAGTACCAGAAGTGACTGAGAATTTTAAGAAAATCGGTCTAAAAGATGATAGAAAAATCATTCTGGTATTGGACTTCAATGCTGAAAACGTTATTGTGAAATTTTTTCCACCAAATTGGACGACTTTGGTCCAACCGATGGATCAGTGTGCAATATGTAGCTTTAAATGTCATTATTAAAAAACTATTAAAAATTGGTACTCAATTAACCGGGAAAATTGATTATCCAGAATGCTCCCGGTCCCGACCATTACGGATAATCGAGGTCTCACTGTACTTCATTCTATAACGAATTTATTTCTTTCAGAATGCATTCTTTATAGACTTAATTCGTTATTCAATCTTCAATTCAAATCTATTAACAAAAACAAATTGGAGGAAGAAAATATTTTATTAGTTAAATTCGTTAAGAATTGATTCAACAATGATTGAATTCTATTCAAATAAAAGCCTGTGAATGAAGCTAAAGCATTAGTATTTTGGTAATGGACAAAGTATAACAAGTAGTCCGACTCTTTGACAACAGTACCTAACTCTATAGATGTGTTAGTGAAAAAGTACCTAAGTCTAAATATGTGTTAGTAACACAAATGTATATGTGTTGGTGCCTTTTTAATTTTCACCAGACACACAGAGTTCTATAAAAATGTTTAGATATTAATTTATTTAAATTTTGTTCTATTTTCCATACCAAAAATTGAAACTCTGTATTATAGTTTAATTTACACCACAAACAAAATAAAATGTCAAAAATAATTTAAAAAAATATATTCTAGTTTGTGCAAAATGGACTTGATTCGGAACTAAAAAAGTGCCAAATGTGTTGAAAAAAATTAAGAAATAATGTGTGTTAATGATTTAACGTGTTGTGATCTATATTTAATCTACAATTTTCGGTTAAAATTTCGAGACTTTTGATTGATTTACATCTCTCACAAGGGTGTTGAATTCACATAGTACATAGTAATATTGAAAAATAGAGAGTCGGACTACTTGGTATACTTTGGTAATGGATTTATGAAATGAATTAAAGATATTCATTTTTATTACGAACTACGATTTTTGTGAATTAAGCTCAAAATAAATTAATTAATTCGAAGCTCTGATCTTACATTGTTTTAGGTTAAATCAAAATTGAATTTATAACATTGATGCCCATTTCATAGCACAATTGTGCAAGCTAACCACTCACGTATTCTTATTCTCTTTTGTTTAGTCGTCACTGAGACACTGACGAATGAACATGCTAAGCGGGTGTAATGCTATTTTTTCATTTTTATTAATTTTATTTTCATGATCACTGAAAGAAATATTTGGATTATTTAATATATTTCGAACTTTAAAAAATCATGTTGTCTGGTTTTTTCCCTGAATTTACTTCTGTAAACAATTTTTTCATATTTGAAATGATTTTAATCGAAACAATAATAAGCAAAAAAATATTTTACATATTTAAAAATTTGCCGAAAATGATTAATATCGATCTCTCAATTAATGAGCTATGATAATATATCGCAAACAATTTGATTAAGATTGATGACTTTATTATTGTTAACAAATAAAGCCTTAAAAATATTGACATTTTTTATTTAGTTCACTAAACTTTTCTTTCAGTGGATCCCACTTTCGCTCACCAACACAAATACACTTTTAGCTTTGGGCATCTCTGATTTATAAACAAATTGCTGAACCTATGTATATTAAACAATGTAGGATTATAAATTTTTATTTAACTAGCAGAGACAAAAATCATGTTTTAAAACAGAGATCACTTTACAGTTTCCATAGACTTTAACATTTAATACTCATAGTACTTTAGAATTAGTACACAGAGAAACATACTAGTTTTGCCAATCAATGATTCTACCTTAGTAACTGACTTTTACAGTTGTGACAACAAAAATTTTGATGGCATGTCAAAAATTTGGTTCTTTCAACCGAAATTCTTCTTTATCAATTGACTTTCTGTTGACATTCTAGAAAGTCTATGTGTGCAAATGATTCATTCGATTGGCAACAAATTTAGATGCTACTACAAATCTGTTTTCTCTGTGTAGTCTGGAGCTTAATACGGGAGTTGGGAACCTGGTCCACATAGGAGTTCTAAGGAGTGAGATCGTAAAATTCTTAACACACGTTTTTCATTAAAACTTTTAACCCAAGTATTATTTGATTTTTTTGTTATTCAAGTTACCTTTGTAAAACATGTCAGTTATTATATTTAATGTCAATTATATTCATTTGTTGTTAATCTGATTAAAATGAGTGACCAGAAAAAAGTGCGTACTAAAATTATTAAATATTTTCAACAAAACCCAACTTGGACTTACAAAAAATTGGCCAAGCATTCAAAGGTCTGCCGTCAAACTGTTTCCAATGTTATTAAACAGTACCGGGAGAACTTGTCTGTTGATAGAAAACCTGGTTCAGGTAGAAGGAATGGTCCACATGATGTTTCTAAAGCTAAAAAATTGGAAAGCATTTTCAAAAGAGCTCCCAACACATCTGGTAGGAAAGCAGCCCGGTTAGCTCAGTGCTCGGACTTTTTGGTACGAAAAGTTAATGCTAATGCAGGTTTAAAAACATACAAGGCTCAAAAAGTTCTTGACAGGAACGCTGCTAGAAATTTAGAGGCCAAAAACAGAGCGGACATTGAAGTTAAGAATTTTTCGATCTCACTCCTTAGTACAGAGATTCGTAATAGATAGTAGGATATCTAGAATATTAGAGACTCCACTCTCTCGTCGAAACTAAAAAGTGTCAATTGACTTTCTGTTGATAGAACCAACAAATTGTATGTGTAAATGGAAATATCTTAAACAAAAGTTGGGTACATCAGATTAGTAATAATTTTCACAGTTTTCACAATAAAATATTTTTGAAAAACGAAATTTCCGGTATTTGGGTCGAGGAACTAAAATTTAATTAATTTTTAAATTAATATGAATATTGCTTTATTCATTTACATTCAAAATTATATTGTCTTTATCTCTAATATCTTTCATCATTCAATTGCTTGAAAAGAAATTTCGTTGTCTACAATTGTTTCGTCTTGTTTATTAAATACATATTTATTTTGATAAATTGCGTGTGTTTTTTCATACTTTGTTTGGTATGATGTACTTATTCACTCGTGTATGCATCAGTGAATGAGTTCACTTACAGCATTAATTGGTGCACGTAATCATATAGTCTTAAATTTAATCATTGTTGTTTGATGATTTGTTTTAACAAATGTTAAAGAAAACAAAATTGCCGTTTTTTCTCCAAATTTATTAAAGAGGTAATGGCAGTTCAGTTGGAAATACTATTATGTTTAAGGTGGCCACATGATTAGTGCATAATTTGGAAACACATGTTTAAAGAATATTATTAATTTATGATCAAACACCAAATAATTTATGGTTTTTGCATACTTTCATTATTTATTTCGAAAAATGCAAACAATTGGTATAGACATGTGTGTGGAAAAAAAAAAAAAATAAAAAAAAAATTGCCTAGAGTGTTTGTCATTGCCCTAAGTAGTTTGGGAATGAAAATCGGTAAAATCATTTTAATCCAGAAAAAGTTAGGAACCAAAGAGTATGTTACTTTCGAATAAATTGTATGTTTTCTCATACATACTTCATTCAAGACAAAAATGTAACGGGTATTTAAAAAAATATTCCCGGGAAAATTTTCCCCACTAAGAACCCTAGTATGTATGTGTATTTACATCAGTGGTCGGCACTCATAGCCTCCACTGTCAACGAAGTTCATATACAATGTCAAAGTAGTAATATACAATAAGGAACAAAATTCACTATCAACAGCTGTTCAGATTATAAAAGAGAAAAATTCTCTTACGCTCACCACTGGTTTTATATTGTATATTTACATCAAGGCGAATTCATATAAGGTGTACTCGTTAGCCCAGCTGATCATCAGCTTTTTCATCTCAATTGTCAAAATTTGTGTTAATATTGGTGCGCGTCATATATATGTGTGTGTTTTTGTTTGTGCGTTTTTGATGCGTCCACTTTTTTCCTATTGTTTTATATTCAATTTCTTCTGTTTCTCCACGCGTTTGAACTTTCATCGAACATTTTAACATCCTCCACATGAAATAAAGCAATAAATATAAAACTTACACTGGTTTGTTGTTAAATTCCAGTTTAATATTGAATTCGCCGTACTTGTATTTTTTGACAGATGGGATGAAAAGCAAAAACAAAAATGTATGTTGTTTTTGTATTGTTGTATTTGTTGTAGGGACGAGTACACCTTATATGAATTCGCCTTGATTTACATTTTACATTTATTAAAGTATCACCCGTATGTGTGAAAAGAGAGTAATTTTTTTTCCATTTTATTGCTCTCTCTTTCCGTTCTATACTATTATTCTATGTTTTTCCTCCGAAATAAAAAGAAAGAAATTTCAACAATTTATCAACAATTCTCTCACATAAGTTTTTCCCTCTATAACAAGATGCATTTAATAAGGTGCTATCGAGAGCACAGCTGATTACAGACCTAGCACGCGATAATGTCAAACTACATATATAAAAAATATTCGCCGGAACGCCATTATGTCAAACTCCATATATAAAAAATAAATGAATTCGCTTGTATTTATTTCAATTCGCCACTGCTGTCACCTTATTAAATACGCCTTGCTCTATAATTTACAAGATCCAAGGCGAATTTATATACAAGGTGGTATCAGTGGCGAATTCAGGCAAATACGAGCGAATTCATTAATTTGAGTTGTTTCGAATGTCAAACTCCATATATAAAAAATTAATGAATTCTCTCGTATTTGCCTGTATTCGCCACCGACACCACCTTGTATATAAATTCGCCTTGACAAGATCTATCTGAAGTAGCGGAAACAATGCCGATTGCATCTAGTATTTTTTTCACTAGCATCTAGTCTTGACGTTACTCTCATTGAGTGATGTAGTCTTATCAAAACACAGGCCTATAGACTATACTTGATTGGTTATATGAAGTGAACTAAGTCTGCTTTTACACACAGCAAGTTTACTTGATGCCTTTTTAAACTTGCTCGTCTGTTTACTTGCTCGTATGTCAAAAGCTAATAGACGCCATAGTGAAAATGAGAAAACAAACCCTCTTCTTGCCTTTCTCTCCTATAAACTCAGACTTGCGGCAAGAAAACTTGTCCTGTGTAAAAGCAGACTAACCAACTAACCAACTAATCAGATTTTCTGTTTAAAGTTCATTCAATTCCTTATTAAAGCGACCTGAGCCGACTAAATGTCACGACGTCGGCGGCTGACTCCGAAAAGGTAAAGAATATCTACTCAAATTCTTAAAAATTACAAACTTCAGAAGCGAAATTCCGAAAATTTTATGAAATTTTTTCGGTTTACAGCTGTTCTGCGCAAGTCTCTGGTGACTGGCAAACATAGAGCGGAAACTAGAAAAAAACTCAAACAAAAAAATTACTCAAAAATGTTACACATACGAGTGTTGTTTTTGTTTTCACATAGTTTTTTTTACTAATACATTCTCACCACTTAGGTTTTTGACAACTGAGTTAGGTCTTTGACAGAAGAGTTTCCGATCTATGTGTATTTATCTATGCTGGCAAATATTATTTATTTTTATTTTAATCATTCAGTTAGACATTTTACACTTTTATGTATGCGTACACCCAGAGAAAAACCAACTTAAGATCAATAAAAATCATATTGAACCAATAAGAAACATTAACGAAAAATTTTATTTCAATATAAAAAAATATTAACTAAAAGTTGAAAATTATTGATTTATCGTATTTCAGTATGGTTTTTATATGGTTTTTCTATTATAGTGAACATTATTGATTTAATATGACACGTTCTTGTTTTTAAGTTGCAGTTTTTCCCTTAGTGTATGTTTTGATCTTACAATTCATTATTTATTTCCCTACACTACTGTATTTAAGAAGCGCCGCTTTACAGGAAAAACATAGAAACGAGGGTGGGTCAACAAGTCCACGACATTTTGAACTACCCGGCTCTTAACTAAAAGGGCAATACTGCTCCTGTCAACAGGCATCTGTCAGCTGACTCCTGTCAAAATTTGAAAAGGAGAAATTTCAAAAAAGTGAATTTCGTCTGTTCATTTAGCATTATTTTATGCGGAAGCTTGATAAATACTATGGGAACTCTGTACCATAAATTTCAATGGTAAAAAAGTAGTTTACTGAATTTCGTTGTGGAACAAAATGACGAAAAAATATTGAAAGTGCGAGAGCTTGTGGAAGCCATAGGTATGCCTCAGTGGTTTCAATTTTTAATGATCACTTGGGTATGAGCAAGCTTTCTGCAAGATGGCTGCCGCGTTTGCTCACAATCGGGTGCACAAAAGAGTACACACATGTGCAGTTTCCATGGGAAAAATCCATAAATTAGGCTACGAAATTCTGCCTCTTCCGGTCTATTCTTTGGATTTAGCCCTGAAGGACTATTTCTTGTTTCCAAACCTGAAGAAATGTGTTAGCGGAAAGAGATTTGACTCCGATGAAATATCTCCCAAAAAATAAATTTTATGGAAGGGATAAAAAAATTGGAAAAACTTTGGACAAAGTGCTCAAAGGAGGCTATATTGAAAAATAAAAAAAATTTTATTTAAAAACCTGTGTTTCATTCAAAATGCACGGACTTTTTCACCCACCCTCGTAAAACCGTTAACTACTCCTGAAGAATCAGTCTCATAACTAGTTCCAGATGAATCAAAATAACAGTGGTTACTTTTCGAAAAGGATATTTAGGATTCAGCTGTAACACAAATTACATTATAACTTGCAGATCTAAGGAATAAATGAAAAACTTATCACAATAAGTTTATGAATAAAAAAATCCTTTGATAAATATCCTTAAATTTTTTATACGGAATTCGATATATGTTCAATGTACATGCAGATAACGATGTTCAAAAAAACTTTTCTTTCTTAAACTTCTTAAACTTGAAAATCTGTTAAAACACTTTCTTTTCAATGAAAAGAGAACGAAAGTTATATTTCCAAATTTGGAAAATTTATTTCTTTTGGAAAAGAAAACCATTTGCTGCACATATGTTCATTTGAGAAATGTGGTAATATTTGTAGAAAACAGTTAAATTCAAAGAAATTGCATTTGATTAAAGATTTTCCATACAGTGCTAGTTATTTTATATTGCAAAATTCGAAACATTTAACATTCATTTTAATTATGGTCAACTCATTAAAACGCCGACAGTGATTTGAACATTTTTCCATAAATTATAAGTTTTTCCACAATGCATTAAATGCACCTTTTTATTTAGCAACATCAGGTGAAAACTTGGCATTAAACCATGAAAAGAATTTCACTTAAAATAATTGGGTTTTTAACTTCAACACAATCCATGATAAAAAAAAAAAAATAACACTTTCTTTGTACACTTACCTTCATTGTATATTTGGTTTGTTTTAAATTATTTTTAAATTAAAGGAAAAATAGTTTTAAAATTTGTAGTTAATTATGTAGAAGAATAGATTCTTGTTTTTGTTTTTTTTTTTCAAATTAAGCCAAGTAAGGAATAAAGTATATAGAGTAAGAGGTTCAATTATTTATGCGAAATGTAATCGAACAGGTTTAATCCAACAATAAGTAAAGAAAGATTAAAATTGCTATTAAATATACTATCACATCAATTAGCTTCATGACACTTGATGTGATAATTTGTATAAAAACTTAAATATAAAACACTTTTTAATTTTTATTTTTTATTAATATTTAAAACTATTTTATGGTTTTTACTGCGACTACAACTCCGACGAGCAACAGTTTATTAAGAAATTTCAAAGTCAACTGAAAGAAATATCGACAACAGAATGCAACAAAACCTCTAAACAATAAAAATAATAATGAAATTGGTAATAAGAAATTGTAATAGCAATAGCAATAACAGTAGCAACAGTTATTTGTGATAATAACAATAATAAATGTTGTTGTAATTCAGCTGCCTCTGCTTTTAAACCGGCCTTACACTGTCTGCCAAACATATCAAAACCAAACTGCTCATATTCGTATTTGCCATTGCATTGTAGCATTGGAAACTCATCAACACACGCACTCTCTCTTTGGAAATATGTTCACTTTGTATATATTACTTACTAGATACATTCAGACATATACTATAGACAAACGTGTACTATACTTGTACTCGTATATTGTGGAGTGTGTTTTACCATAGCTGGTGTTGTTGATGGAAAGTGCTGGTCAGGCATAGATTTTTTGAGCGACGCGGTTCGTTTCTTGTGGCATGCAAACGTGCTTCATGCACAAAATGTAACGTATTATTAAAATAAACAAAAAGACATAAAACAAAACAAATACTTATTTATAAAAAAAGAGTTAAAACATTTTGAAAACAAAACAAGACAAGACAACAAATAATAAATTGCAAATTGTTTTGTGTGATAGTGGCCTATAATTGGCAAAAGAAAATAGAGACAATTACTTGACGATGCTATTCGCATATGTACATTATTTTTATAGGAGTTGACGTTTTTTTTTTTTTTCTGGAAAAACGAAAAAAAAAACTTTGGTTCAATTTTGATATGCAGCACTATGGGCCAGTTTGGAGAGATTCATTAATAAAATTTTTGAAAAATTAAAGTTTTAGTATCTCGTTATACCATATTTGAGTTGGATTTGTGAAGAGGCCAAAGAAAAGGTACATGATCTATTAGTGTTTTAGGACTTATTTTGAATTACGTTATGTTTTGCCTTAATACTTCTGGCTTTTAGTTATTTCAAAATGTTAACAAAATAAGAACTACCTTCAAAAAGTATTTGCAAATATTTCCATTATTTTTCTATTTTCATCGGGAACAATTTGTTATATTTTACATCAAGTGGCAGTGAAAGGCAGAGAAGTGGACTTTTTTGGAAGTAAATAAACCTATTATTGATAAGATGTGCAAAGTAGAACATAATCTTTTTTCTAAAAAAAAAATATGTGGATCTTAATCAAATTTTGACTTTTTTTGGAATTTGATTTGACCTTCAATTCTAATTAATATATTATGAAATGTGTACACTAAATTAATCATTTCATAAAAAGAAACATCAGAAATTATTTTTTTAAAAAGAAATCTTCTTCTTAACTGTTCCATCATCCAACTGACAAGCTCAGATGAGTATGGTGTTTTCCAACATCCTTCGAATTCCAGACTTTCTAAAGTGAAAAAATGTCTTAATGTTTTTAAAACTAATTTGAGAGTTTTTAGACCTTTTTAAATAGAAGAGTTTTTGTAGATTATTTAAAATAAAAAGAGAGAAAAATAAGATCATGAAACTCAAATAAGAGCTCAGAAAAGTTTACACTTTTCGGTATTTCCAACACCTGTATATAAATTTCCTCCTAACTGCCACAAAAGTACATGAATATGATAAATGTTTTGCTAACATTAAATTAATACAATGGGCTATTTTATAAAGGTTTTATATATTATTTGGTTTAACGTTGGAAACAAATATAGAGTTTTCTATTTTGTTTTTTTTTTTTGGAATTTATTGGCTTTTATTACTTATTTTGTATTTTTAGTGAACTTTACATATTTTAATATACATTTTTTTCACCGTGAGTGGCAAGGGTATATATAAGATTGTCATTCCGTTTGTTTTCATTTGTGACACCACAAAGTATATATATTCTGGATCGTTGTAGATAGCGGAGTCGATATAGCCATGCCCATCTGTCCGTCTGTATGTTGAAATCAACTTTCCGTGGCCATGGCCAGTGTACATGACGGAAATTTTTGCTTTTTTTATATAAATTTGTTGATATTTTATGATAAATTGCATTAAAATTGCATTATGTAATGATCTAGTTAAAACAAAATCTGAAACTTAAAAAATATCATTAAACATAATTAAACATCATGAAAATCATAGAAAAATCAAAAATTTTCCAAGAAAAATTTCAAACATTTTTAAACAACATAAAAATATATAAATGAAAATTGAAATATTTTTTTTCAAGCCTCCTAGATTTTATTTGGAAACAAAAATATGAACAAAATCATACTATTTATGAAATTAATTATAAATGTTATGAATTGAAATCAATGAAATCAAATCATACTATTTATGTTGAAACTTTTTTCTGTGTAGGTTAGCAAAGTTAAAATTTGTAGAAATGTAAATAAAATATTTTTTTAAAATTTTTGATTTTTTATATTTCATTTTAAAGTCATTTTGATTAAAATTATTCCAGAAAAAAATTTAATTTTTTTTTAAATTATTTTTCAATTTTATGTAAAATATTCCAGAAATGATTTTAAAAAAATTATTATCTCATTTGGTGTTTTGTTTAAGCTTTCATATTTTTACAAATAAAGCTTGAGTGTCTGTAATTCTCATTCACACTATAGTTTTATTTGAATATCTTCCGTTTTTCTAAAGCCTTTTGGGAAAAGGTTTCGTAATGATCTGGCCTAAGCAACTAGTGAAATGCGTATAGGAACTAGCTTATCCCCGAACAATAAAATTCAGTGAATTTATCAATAAAATTGGGAATTTAGCATATGAAAACTATCTTACTAAAATTTTTATATTTATTTTTAAATTTTTTGTAAAATATTGTTCACAATCCGTAAAAGAAGGTTTGCACTGTTTATGTCATAAATTGCCCAAAAATGCAGGCAAGGACGGGCAGCTGGAAATTTTTGTATTAGGTTAAAGGAATATTCAAAGAACTTATTTTGAAAATATGGCAAATATAGAAATATATAGTTTTTTTTTAATATTTTCTATCAAAGTTGAGCAATATTATCAATAGAATCAAAAAGAATGACGATTCGTTAGCTAGTTTTCGAGGTACTGATCTGAAAGCGGACCATATTACCTAATAATGATATATTTTTTTGAACACTGAAGATCAGTCAACTCTGTAGGGCTTCTGTACCAAAAATCTAATTGTAAAATAGGTTTATTCTAGAGTTTCAAAAAAACCGAAGAATTTCATAACCTCGGTTTCGGCTTTAAAAAATTGAAAACCGATCGGTTTCGGTTTTGTGATAATTTGTTACAGATTAAGTGTTATAGAAACAAAATCAGTTGATAATATAGGAAATTCTATACAAATTTAAAATTCAAACTTGACTGACTCTAGACTCAAGAGGATAAAAAAAAGTTCTTTTAATGATACTCTTTTAATATATTAATATATTAAAGCTTATATACATTAAAGTTGGCTAATATGCTTTAAGAATAGGAGTACTTTTTCATTCTTAAAAATTATACTTTCTGAATTTTCTATAATATTGAAGAAATTACTTTGATTTCAAACTTGACGGGGGTTCAAGTGTGGAAAATTTGTACTTTTCGTCTACTTTTACTTCTTATTATATTAAATTATTTTACTTATATGTCTACATTTTAGTTGACTGATATGTTTTTGACTAAAGAAATAATCAAGTATAGAGAGCTTAATGATATTGAGGTAACAAAAACTATTAGTATTTTTTCGTTCCACAAATGGTATTTTTTAAATGTCTATAATAATGAACCTGACTGAGTTAGAATATAAACAAGTAAGAAAGTATGGCCAAGTCCGACCATATAATACCCTACACTAAGTAATTGAGCAAACATTTTTTCTTTTAAAATTTCAATAATTTATATTCGTGAGTGATTTTCGGAAGTGGGCCTTATATGGGAGCTATGACCAATTATGGACCGATCACCATGAAATTAGGTCTATATGAATATTATTTATGTTGAATTTTATGTGTATACCAACATTTTTAGGAGATTTATGAGCGTTTAAGTGATTTTCCGAAGCGGTCAAAATTTGTTTCGATACCTATATAAATTAAACATTTAAGACCGATAAAGTACAATTTCGGAAGACATTTGTATGGGGGCTAGGTGAAATAATGGACCGATTTCAGCTAGTTTCAAAAGGCTCTGTCCGTGGGCCAAATTTTATAGAAATATCTTCAAAATTGCGACCTGTACTTTGCGCAGCAGGTTTACATGGACAGCCAGCCAGCCAGCCAGACGGACGGATGGACATCGTTTCAGAAAGTGATTCTGAGTCGATCTGTATACTTTAAGGTTGGTGTTAGACTAATATTTTTGGACAACTCTGCACAAATTCAATATTCTATGGTGGTGTAGGGTATAAAAAGGGACTAGCAGGTAGTAGATTTTGAACATTTTAAAATGATGGACCTAGAAAATTAAGTATACATTTCCCCATTACCACATAACCAGACTAAACTATATGCTAACTAATTTAATATATTAAAAAAGTACCATTAAAAGAAACAGTACCAATTTTTCAGCCGTCAAGTTTGAACTTAAAATTTGTATAGCATTTCCTATGTTATCAACTGATTTTGTTTCTATAACAGTTAATATTTAATAAATTATCACAAAACCAAAACCGATCGGTTTTCAATTTTTTTAAAACTGAAACCGAGTTTTTGAAATTCTTCGGTTTTTTGGAAACTCTAGTTTAAATTTATTTGAAGTTTCGAGTTTTTCAAAGTTGCCATATTTTCAATAAAAATTGTTAACCATTTATAGCTGATACTAACAAGAAATAAAATGTCATGCATATCTCAAATCTCAAATTTTTTCCAGGTCAGCAAAGTTAGACCTTGGATCAGATAATTAAGAATATAATCTCGATCAGTGATCACTCATATTTCAAGTCTTATAAATTTTAGTAAGAAAGCGTGTAATAGAGAAAATAGTCTTGATTTGCGATCAATCATGCTCACTGAATAAAAATTAATGTTTTGTATGAAAATCTAAAAAGTTCGTAAAGAATTTTATAAAAATAAAAGCAATAGTTTCCCAAATTTTATTCTCATAACCATTGTGCAACGATTTGTTTGTAATAAAACAGCTCTTAACAATGTTGACAAACAAATCGGTGGAAAAAAGAAAAACAAAAGACTTAAGACATAAAATCTTCATACTTTGTATTGGGCGACGTCCAGTGTTTGTATGAGAGTGTGTCTCTACCCAGCAGTTCTAGGGGACTGTCCCAAACTATTGATTTTACCTATCACTTAGGCTGACAACTAGTTACATAACTAGCTACGTAACTAGTTATTTTAAGAGGAGCATGTCCTTTTGGATTACAAGCTGGATTACAAGCTGGTTCAAAGGAGTTAACGCATTCGCTTCATATACCGGTTACATAACTAGGTTATTTTAATATGTAGTGGTGCTAATTTACCTCAAATAGTCGGTTAAAAAGATAGAATGCTTGTAAATAAACCATCCTCGGACAACTCTCCAATAGATAACTTCTGGTGGGTGAAATGTCTACTTTCTAAAGTGGAGTAGAAAATAAATGTTAAAAGTGGCTACACTTTAGGTTACTAAGAGACACTAAAGTGACGCCAAGGTTACAGAATTATTTCAATACAATTTTTATAAGACCAGTCTGTTAGAATTACTCACAAAACGTTTAAATTGGCCGCTCTCTAGATTACTTAGGGACACTTAAGTGAGATTACCTGGGATGTATAAAGTAACCAATTAACTACTCTCTGCACTACAAAGGGCTCATACGTGTAAAATTACCCAAAATATATTAATTGGAGTTAGCCAGTCTATAAGGGATACATTGACTACTTTCTTAACTGCTGGGTGTGTTTTATTGTATTGGGCAGATTTTTTTAACTTTTTTTTTTTATTTTTATTTGTATTTGATTTTCGTGTTTGATTGTGTTTAAACAAAATATAGCACCTGTTGCACTTGAAAATTTGTATCCACGATTTCTTAGCCATTTCTGTTTTGTGGCAAATGATTTTTACCATATAAAGTCATTTATACCAGGCGAACATGTTCAGCAACAGATGTGGATTTTAGCTTTTTTTCATTTCGCAGAATATTTTTTCTTCTTTCATGTGGCGCCTCTTTTTACAGGAATATATAAATAAGTTGGCATGTTGCTATGTAAGCAAGTATGCATGTAGTATGTCTGAATGGATGAATGAATGAATGAATGAATGAATGAATGTTGTATCAGTGTATTAAACTTGTTAGGAATTCTTGGCACTTGGATTGTGGCCAATCAACAAGAGAACATTACAGAGCAACACTAACCCAACCTGTAGGCCGTAGGCTGAAACTTACAAAAAAAAAAAACAGCAACAACAACACTAAACGTGATAAACATGCATAAATATAACTTGTTTTACATACACTCTCACACATACTTACCTATCTACCTTTAGTTTATTAAACAAAATCTACTTATTTAAATATTTTGTGGTGTTTATGCAAAATATGTACCTACTTGCAAGTCTCAGTATCTGAGTACCTATGAAGATATGACTGTATGTACGTGTGTTAATGTATGTTAATTAAACTCTACTAAAGGGCGTTTTTTTAAGCCCGTTAGTACGTACGAAAGGATTAACTGTCAAACGAACTGATCAGTATACTGTGGCAAATCATCGTGAAACAACGCTACCAAATTATCCAAATTTACTTTGAAAATCAGTCATAGATTCGCGCAATTTATAGACGACTGTTTTTCGTAAAATTGTGTTCAGGCTCATTATACCCTTCACCTTCGTGAGAAGTTTGTCATTCCGTTTGTAATTTCCACAATATAATTTCCCGACCCTATAAAGTGTATATATTCTGGATCCTTATACAGTGCACTCGCGGTAACGTGAACACCGTCTAACGTGAACACCGCTTAACGTGAACAAGCTTTTGTTTACATTGACTACTCTGTAACGTGAACAAACTCAGAAAGCTCTATAACGTGAACAATTTTTTTCACTGCATTTATTTTCTAAGTATGTAGACAACACTGAAATACATACATTAAATTCGATTTTTAAAGTTTAAGGAATCCCCTTGTATTAAAAATGTGTTTGTATCCTCTAAATTAATATTTTTTGGATGTAATTTTATTTGCTATGTAATTTTATTTCAAAGTATATTTTATCGTGATCTCGTTTTGTTTTGTAATGCATTTTAATCAATAATTTTTGTTTTATTTCTTAATAATGAAAATAATAATAAAAGAATTTCACGTTTAAGCGTAAACACAGGTTTCTATTATAAAATTTTATATTTTTTCCATGAAATTCGATAATCGATAACGTGAACAATTTCACTAACATGAACTCCCTTGGTTTTAATTAGTTCACGTTACCGCGAGTGCACTGTAGATAGCGGAGTCGATTTAGCCATGTCCGTCTGTCTGTCTGTATGTTGAAATCAATTTTCTGAAGGC
Organism: Calliphora vomitoria; assembly: GCA_942486065.2. Classification (NCBI taxonomy): domain Eukaryota; kingdom Metazoa; phylum Arthropoda; class Insecta; order Diptera; family Calliphoridae; genus Calliphora; species Calliphora vomitoria. The sequence goes on from OW818029.2 coordinate 19,204,221, forward strand.
CTCAGATATCTTCGGGATTCAATTCTTTAATAATTCTGTCAGACATGCTTTCGAGAAGTTTCCTATTTAAAATCAGCAAAATCTGTCCATAAATAACGGAGATATGAGCAAAAATCTGAGACAACATCTATATTTGGCCTATTTTTGATCTATATCTCGATTACTAAGTCATAAATATATACAATATGGATATCTAATGATAAAATATTTTTTAACCCGAATTTTTTTTCACAAAAAACATTTTTTTATCATAAAATTTTTTCACTAATAAATAAAAAATAAAAAAATTTTAATTAAAAAATTGGAAAAAACTTTTAAAAAATTTCGAAAAAAAAAACTAAAAAATAAATTTTATTTTAAAGTATAATTTCGGCAGAGCCGAATATAGCTCTCTTACTTGTTTTTGGTTTAAGGAGTTTGTTAATAAACAAAATTGCCGCATATGGAGTGAGACCAGTCCACAACAGACTCTACATACTCCATTACATCCAGAAAAATACAGCGTTTGGTTCGGTTAGTACCTTTTTTCTTCAAAAATAAAGGCGGAGGTCGCTTTGCTGTCAATTGAGATTATCACCGTATCATGATCAATGATTTTTTGTTTGAAAATATAGATGACTTGATCCGGGCGAGCTATGGTCTTAATATTATGACGTTACGTGCCATACGGCGATAGCAACCATCGATTTATTGAAATCAAAATTGGTCGATAATTTGATTTCAAGAAATGGACTTGCCTCCAAGTTGCAGCGATTTGACACTTCTCGATTATTTCCTGTGGGGACAATTGAAGTCACTGGTTAATGCTGATAAATCAGCAACAGTTGACGCTTTGGAGACCAACATTGTTCGTGTTATTCGTGACAAACTGCGACTTATGCTCGAAAAAGATGCCCAAAATTGTAAGTTTAATTATAATGTCAAGTATTGATCTTTCGATTAAAAAAAATTTACTTTTTTGTGTTACTTTTTACAATTTCAATTTCTAATGGTCTTAAGAATACTCCCTTTATATTTTTTATTTGAGATATGAGTTACTTATGAGTTACAAAACTGGAAAACTAATCGACTAAATTGGTTAAAAAATTACAGTTTACAAATTCGAATTTCAGTCTTCAAACTAATCTTAAGCTAAAAACAACAACAGTATGACAAGACCAGAAACGTGTGCTAAGAATTTTTAATAAATTTTCCATTACATTTGTGACACATTGTATTAAATACATAGCTACAATTATCGTATAATTAAATTCAAACATTATACAATAGTTATTCGTGTCACTTTTTTCTTTTTTCGAATTGAAGATACATATTTGTGTATCGATTGTATTGCATTGCAGCATGTCTATAAATTGCTTTACGCACTTATGAAATTTAAATTTTTTTTATTTTTTTTTTTTATTGATTTCGAAAATTATGTACACATGCATTTTGTTATTTTTTTTTCTTCTTCTTTCATTTCAATGCGAATATTCATATTTGTGTAGATATGGTTATTGGGGATTTTTGAGGCGATTGTATAATTAAATTTAACATACAAATTAATATGTTTTTACATGCACATAAATCATATTTTCAATTTCACTTGTACCCCTTTTAGGGCTATTGCTAGTTTTTATATAGAAATTTGCAAAATATTTATTTAATTTTGAATGTTTGTTAAGTTTTGGGCGTAATGTTAAACAATTTTATAAACAAAAAATGAGGGAAAAAAATGTCATGAAGCAATTCTGTTTCGCTGGAGTCCATAGAGTATGGAATTACTTATAGTATTTCTTGATCAAGTTATAACGGCATTCTTAAAGTTGCAACTTCAAAAGAATGTTATTTTGAAACCAATTTTAAAGAAAGATATGAGTTTTACTTTTTAAACAGAAAAAGATTTAAAGTCAGGATGTTGCACAACTTAAGTAAAATACTGTCAAATACGATAGCAATTTTATGAAGTCGAAAAATTAATTTCTTAATAGATTTTTATTTACTTACGTGTTTTGGAAATTTACTTTTGTATACTTTTTCACTAAAATAAGAAACGATTATTTTACTGACTCATCATGATCAATTTAGAACATGGAGAAAATGGAAATTTGTAGAAAAAGGCGATTTGGTTGAAATTTAATAAAATTTCAATAATAAAAAACTATTTTAAAAACAAATTTTTTAAGCTATAACTTTAAGAATATCTGCATTTCACTACATTTGCTAATAAAAAAATTCCAAACAAATTGATCACGAAAAACTATAAGTATTTCCGATCTCTATGGACTCCAAACAGAATCGCTATTGAAAACCCATGTATATTTCTGGCGTAGCATAATAATTTAAGTAAGTTTCAAAAAAAAATAATAGAAATTGAAGTCCTTAGTCTGCTTTTACACAGGGCAAGTTTTCTTGCCGCAAGTCTGAGTTTATAGGAGAGAGAGGCAAGAAGAAAGAAGAGGGGTACACACTTGCTTGTACTGGCAAGTCTCTTCAATTCTCTTTTGTTTTCTCATTTTCACTATGAACACAGACTTGCTGTGTGTAAACAGACGAGCAAGATTAAAAGGGAATCGAAGAGACTTGCTTCAAGTAAACTTGCTGTGTGTAAAAGCAGACTTATATTATTAGTTAAAGAAAATCTATAGATCTAGCGAAGACAAGATCCCGAGATTCATTCACAAAACGAATGACTCTGTTAAACTTCTCTTCAACCTATTAAGGTTTGCTTGTTGTCGCTAAGTACATGGAGAAATAAACATAACTGTAGTTAAATTTTAATTTAGGTGATATTGTTGGAATTATTTTCTATATTATATGTTTATACCATTTTAATAGCGATAAATCTTAAATTTTCATTAACTTGGCAAATAAGTACTTAATCCAAAAAAGTAGCGCGCTAGTAGATCATAAATCCTACATAATATATATAAGCGTTCAATCATTAAAAGGAGATCGATCTTTGATCATTTATAAGTTTGCTCATTTATAATTTCATATAAAAAATTGAGCTGGATCTAAAATTTCTGTTCAGAAAAATTTCAAATCAAAAATCTTTTTTTTTTTTTTGAAATTGTAAATAAGCATTTCATCACGAAAAGAAACTCCATTTTTGATCATTCATATATCAGTCAAAAGGTACTTTTTCGCATTTTTTGACAAATTGGTTTTATGATATTTTTATAATATTTGGGTTGAAATCTTCTAGAAACAATCAAGTAACTAAATGGGTTCTAAATGTGTTGGTGCAAAATTGCATTTGAGTTTTTGAATAATCTCTCAAGTTTGCTGTGACATGGAGCATTGTCACAAACTACTACTAACACGTTGTTGCCCAAATGCTCCCATTTTTGAAAAACATCATTTACATACTCATTTACAACATTCACGTTAAAAGAACCTCTTATTTTCAATTAAGCTTCTCTGAATTTAAAGTTAAAACTCTCAATTTCAAATTTTCTTTTTCGAATTTTAAAGGAAAATTCCCTTTTTCAATTTTTATTTTCCGAATTACAAATGAAAATTCTCATTATCAATTGGGGTTTTCGGAATATCAAATGAAAATTCTCAATATGAATTGTTCTTTTCCGAATATCAAATGAAAATTATTATTTTCAATTTGTCTTTTCCGAATTATAAATAAAAATTCTCATTATCAATTGTTCATTTTCGAATTTTAAATTAAAAATCTCAATTTCAATTGGGATTTTCTGAATATCAAATGAAAAATCTCATTATAAATGATAATTCTCATTATCAATTGTTCTTTTCCGAATTTTGAAATTAAAATTCTCATTTTCTATTGTTTTTTTTCCGATTTGCTGTTTAAAATGGTGTAGTATAAAACGACAAAAATAATAAGAGTAATTATTTAAACGCTTAAGTTTCCCATTTGCGCGACGTGTTTCATGAACCCTCCTTTCAAGTTTACACAGAAAATTTAAAATTTAAAAATGTCAAATAAAAATAAATACAATAAAAGCTGTAAAAAAAAAAGTTTATCAAATTGTATAAATTTAAATTCTAAAATGTTGAATGAAAGTTAAATCTTTGGAACAAGCGTTTGGAAATAGTTTGGAAGATTTTGTTTATGTTCTAGCTGTTGGTTAATGTTTCCATACACATTGCAATTCAATCCAATCATTCTGTTCTAAAGTTACACAATTTTCACATACACAAAATATTTATATTTTATTTGATTTTTATTTTTCATAAATAAAAGTAAACAAAAGCAGCTGATTAATCAAATGCACAATAAATTCAAGTTTGCGAGTCTAAATTGTCGCGCAAACTTATCGGAGTTGTGCAAACGAATTTCCATACATTTTTTGACAGTTCATTTGCGAGAGTGTAAAAATGCACAGAATGCACAGTTTGCGAGACATTTAATCGTTTACATGAGGACCTTTAATATATTTAAATACAATATATTATATCAGGATAAAAAACATTCATTCAAAATATTATCGTTAAAAAAAAAACGCATAAAAAAGTAATTTTTTACTTTAGTACTTAACAAAAGGTTCTTTTTCCGATATAAAAATGGTTTTATATCAAACATCCTTAATATTTAATGTGGTGACCTATGGCAGTTAGATATATCTATTGATAAGTAAGCAACTTGTTACCATATAAAAAGCTTTTTTATCGTAAATGTTTTCTATAGAAATTCTTTATATTTTAAAGGTTTCCTATAGAAAATCATTATATCGTCAAGGTATTCTATGAAAATCTTTATATCGTAAATTTTTTCTATTAAAAATCTTAATATCGTAAAGGTTTTCTATAGAAATTCTTTATATTTTAAATGTTTTCTATAGAAAATCATTATATCGTCAAGGTTTTCTATATAAAATCTTTATATCGTAAAGGTTTTCTATAAAAAACCTTTATATCGTAAAAGTTTTCTATAGAAAATTTTTATATCGTAAAAATTTTCTACAGAAAATTTGTATATCGTGAAGGTTTTATATAGTAAAAGTTTTCTAAAGAAAATCTTTATATCGTAAAGGTTTTCTAGAGAAAATCTTTATATCGTAAAAGTTTTCTATAGAAAATATTTATATCGTAAAGGTTTTCTAAAGAAAATTTGTATATCGTAAAGGTCTTCTATAAAAAACCTTTATATTTAATAGGTTTTCTATAAAAATTCTTTATATCGTAAAAGTAAATTCTTTATATTTTAAAGGTTTCCTATAGAAAATCATTATATCGTCAAGGTATTCTATTAAAATCCTTAAATCGTCAATTTTTTCTATAAAAAATTTTAATATCGTAAAGGTTTTCTATAGAATTTCTTTATATTTTAAAGGTTTTCTATAGATAATCATAATATCGTCAAGGTTTTCTATATAAAATCTTTATATCGTAAAGGGTTTCTATAAAAAACCTTTATATCGTAAAAGTTTTCTATAGAAATTATTTATATCGTAAAAGTTTTCTATAGAATATCTTTATATCGTAAAGGTATTCTATACAATACCTTTATATCGTAAAGGTTTTCTATAGAAAATCTATAGAAATTCTTTATATCATAAAGGTTTTCTATAGATATTCTTTATATAATAAAGGTTTTCAAAAGAAAATTAGTTTATCGTAAAGGTCTTCTATAGAAAACCTTTATATTTAAAAGGTATTCTATAAAAAATATTAATATTTTAAAGGTTTTCTAAAGAAAATCATTGTATCGTCATGGTATTCTATGAAAATCTTTATATCGTTAAGGTTTTCTATAGAAAATATTTATATCGTAAAGATTTTCTGTAAAAAAATCATTATATCTTTAAGGTATAGAAATTGTTTTCTAAACGATCACCGTTTTTTAAAACCATCAGAGTTCTATAACAGATGATTATATGATAAAAGCTTCTTGAAGTTTAGAAATAGCTGTGGTTGAGTAGCGCATGATGGCCCTTTTATCACCCTCAGTGGACATAAAAACACTTGTCTTTTTTTTAATTTTTTTGCATACTTTTATTTGAAATGTTATTTTTAACAAATTTATTTTTTTTTTTAAACATTAACAATTCTTTATTTTTATTTATTTTTTAAATTATCAGCATTCGTATGTTAATTTGTTTGTGTTTAATTTTTATTAGTATTAGACAAATTTTGAAATACTATTATTATTTATTTCTTACATATTTTTGTTTTTGGTTTTGTTGTTAATTTATTTTTAATATTTTTTTTTGGTTTTATATTTTCGTATATTTAATAAAAATTTCATTAATATTAACATTAAACTACTCTGTATGTTTTGTGGGATGTTAAGTTTTATTTCTTTTCTTTTTTTTGTTTTTTGTCTTATTTTTTATAATTATTTATTTTAATATAAATGAAAATCATAATTTAATAATAATTGTGTTATGGCGCGCTACATACATTTTTAAATTTATTTATCTGTTTTGTGGTTTGTTTGTTTGTTTGTTTATTTATAGGCGAAATATTATGTTTGTTATAAATAGATAAATAAATAAATAAATAATTGATTTTTATTTAGTTTGAAATAGTTTAAAGTATTAAAATAAATAATAAATTATTGAGATTATGTTAAATTTGAATGCTGTTGTTATGAGGGAGTGGTTTGGGCTGTGTGGTGTTTATTTAAAAGTGCAGCAAATTAATAAAATTACAAAAAGCCTTTTGTTTAATAAATGTTTTTTTTTTTTCTTTTTTCTTCTTGTTATTATTAATCTAAGTTTTGTCTTTGTTTTTGTTTTTATTTTAATAATTAAATAAAAAAGTATTTAATCTATCTAAACAGTTAAAACGTTTTGCCTAATGGATTTCAGACTATGTTCTGAACGATTTAAGGGAGATTTCTCTTTAATTATGTTTGTGTTTATGGGAAAGTGTTTTTAGGTTTTTGTTTTATTATAATATCGTACGAGTAAACATGATTTCATCAAGGTTCACAACATCCAGAGTTTTTCTATTATGATTTTTTTTTGTTTATTTTTGAAATTTTCAATTCAAAATGTTCAATTTTATGTTAAATTTGTGTAGCCTTTTTCTATAAAATGAGTTTTTAGTTTGTTTTGTAATTTTACGTATTCGCTTAGAAAAAATAAATTTTTAATCGAAGTTACTTGTTTTATTTACGAATATTTGGCAGAATTTCTCAGATACAAATTTCTCTTTTATTTAATTTGTTTTTTTGGTTTTTTTATTTGTTTTATATTTAAATATTTGTTTTCTATTAGTTTGTAATTTTTGAATTTCAAAAGTCAATAAAATTTGTGAATTCGTTGGCATATTGTGTAGCAAGATTTGTAGTTTTATTGTTCAAATTAAATGTAAATTTTTTAGGTGTTTAATCTCAAAAGATTAAATAATTATGCTGTTCGTTAATTTCAATTAAAAATCATATAATATACCAAGTGTTTAGAGTTTTTTTTTTTTTTTATTTTTTTTCAATGAAATTTGAATATACATACGTAGGAATTTTGTTTGTAGCTACAGTCTGTTCAAAAGAAAATTTCGTATTTTCATGTAACAAGACCATGTTTGTCAGATTGACAAGATCGATTTATTTGAAATTACAATTCTGTGAAAAAATATCATACATCATTATTATGTCCGAGTTATTTTTATCAAATGTATGCAAACAAATGTATATCCTAAAGGTTTTCTATAGAAAACGTTGTAGCATAAGGGATTTCAATAAAAAACTTTCAGGTTTGCTATAAAAAAAAACTTTATAATGTAAAACTTAGTAACGTAAAGTTTTTCTATAAAAACACTTTATAATGTAAAGGTTTTGGATAACTTTGGAACGTACTTATTTTCTATAGAAAACTATGTAATGTAAAGGTTATGTATAAAAAAAACTTTGTAACGTTACAAAGCTAAGTTTCTATAGAAAATTTTACATTGAAAATGTTTTGCATACAAAACGTTATATCATAAAGTTTCTCTCCAGACAACTTTATATCATAAAGGTTTTCTATAAAAAAGCATTTAATTGTAAAGGCTTACTACAGAAAACTTTGTAACTTAAAGACTTTCTATTGAAAGCCAAATATCGTTATGGTTTTCTGTAGTAAATCGTTCGATCGTTAAATGTTTCTGTAGAAAATATTTATATCGTTAAGGCTTTCTGTGAAAAATCTTTTGATCGTTAAGTGTTTCTGTAGAATAACTTTAGATCGTATATTTTTTCTATAGCAAAATTTTTATCGTAAAACTTTTCTGTTGTAAACTTTCTATCTTAAAGGTTTTCTATAGAAAGCTTCATATCGTAATGATTTTCAATGAAAAACTTTATATCGTAAAGATTTTCTATAAAAAAACATTAAATTGTAAAAGCCAAATATCGTAATGATTTTCTGTAGAAAATCTTTTGATCGTTAAGTGATTCTATAGAACAATTTAAAATCGTATATGCATATCGTAATGATTTTCAATAGAAAACTTTTTATCGTAAAAATATTCAATATAAAACTTTATATCGTAAATATTTTGAACGAAAAACGTTATATCGTAAAGATTTTCTATAAAAAAACATTAAATTGTAAAGGCTTTCTACAGAAAACTTTGTAACTTAAAGGCTTTCTATAGAAAGCCACATATCGTAATGGTTTTCTGAAGAAAATCTTTTAATCGTTAAGGTTTTCTGTAGAATAACTTTAGATCGTATATTTTTTCTATAGAACAGTTTATATCGTAAAAATTTTCTATAGTAAGCTTTATATTTTAAAAGTTTTCTATAGAAAGCTTTATATCGTAAAGATTTTCAATATAAAACTTTATATCGTAATGATTTTCAATATACAACTTTAAATCATAAATATTTTCAATGGAAAACGTTATATCGTAAAGATTTTCTATAGAAAACTTTGCATGGTAAAGATTTCCTATAGAAAACTATATATCGTAAATGTTTTCTATAAAAAACATTAAACTGTTAAGGTTTTCTACAGAAAACTTTCTATAGAATCCAAATATCTCAATAGTTTTCTATAGAAAATCATTAGATCGTTAAGGGTTTCCATAGAATAAATTTAGATCGTAAAACTTTTCTGTAGTAAGTTTCTCTCCAGAAAACTTAATATCGTAATGGTTTTCTATAGAAAACTTTATATCGTAAAGATTTTCTATAGAAAACTTTATATCGTAAGGATTTTCAATAGAAATCTATATATCGTAAGGATTTCCTATAGAAAACTTTATATCGTAAATATTTTTAATGAAAAACTTTATATCGTAAATGTTTTCTATAAAAAACATTATATCGTATAGATTTTCTATGGAAAACTTTATATCGTAAATGTTTTCTATAAAAAACATTAAATTGTAAAGGTTTTCTGCAGAAAACTTTCTATAGAATCCAAATATCGCAATGGTTTTCTATAGAAAAATCATTAGATCGTTAATTATATAGAATAAATATAGATCGTATATTTTTTCTATAGAAACATTTATATCGTAAAAATTTTCTATAGTAAACTTTCTATATAAAAGGTTTTCTATTATATCATAAAGATTTTCTATAGACAACTTTATATCGTAAAGATTTTTTTGTATATCGTAAAGATTTTCAATAGAAATCCTTATATCGTAAGGATTTTCTATAGAAAACCTTGCATCGTTAAGCTTTTCTATAGAATGCTTTATATCGCAAAAAATTTCTATACACAACTTTATATCGTAAAGGCCTTCACGCAGAAATCTACATTTTGATAGAAAGATTTAAGTATTGGTGTTTTATTTTATGTCATAGAGTTTTCTTTTTTCATAAACTTTGTAATTTTTGGTAAAAATCTCAAAATGTTGAGAAAAGGCAAGCCAAAATCTAGATTTAATACCATGTTTGTTTTTACATATATTTGTTCAATTCACAAGGTCTCTTATCAGTCCTAATATATCACGACTCTTAGGCATTTGGCTTTTGTCTCTGCTTGTTCCTTACGATAAGACAATAAACATAGCATAGAAAGTAGTATTATTTTAGTACATTTTTGCTTGAAAAGCAATAAAAACCATTGTGAAATATTAGGACATTATGACAATATGACATGATAAGAGACCTTGTGAATTGACTAATTGTTTTATGCTTCCAACAAGACATTAAGCCTTTTCTTATCTGTAAGAAATGTTGCATATTTTTTGGCAGTTGCTTTTTCTGTGCTCTATTCTAAAAAGGCAACATTGTGAACAGGTACTTTTCTAATAAAGTCAGTCTTAAACATGCTGCAATTTAAAATTTTTTTGCACTCTATTTTATAGAGAGAATTTTGCCTTTTTAATTACCGTCTTTAAGAGTTGGTAAAATTTCCAAGATGTCTATTTTTTACATAATTTATTCTTATTTAACATTTGAAGGTAATGATAAAAAATGAATTTCGAATTTAGGAACAACTGTTAAAAATGGCATATTTTTTGCTCTATTGCGTTATGAGAAAGATGGAGTAACATTTTAAGAAAGATTATTAGATTTAGTATTAGAAAATAAAATTGAGCCTTTAGTTGGGTAATAAAACCAACTAAACTACTTAGAGAAATGAATTACTGTACCAATAATGAAGAAATAGTTACAAGGTAATATAGAAAGTAGGCGGTAAAATTACGAAGTAATGCTGTCGGCAGAGATTAATATGATGTTGATAAACAAGCTGGAAAGTTTGGTATTAATTTTCCTTTGAAACAGACTGTGCTATAACTACTCGTTTTAAACATTCTTGGCTTAAGGCAATATCATGAAAATTAAGTTGTTTTTAATTAATTAATTAATAATATTTTATTGAACATTTGTTTGTTAAGCCCATTTTAACGAAAAAGGAAACGTAACATTTATTTTTCATTGGTTTCTTAATAAAACAAGTAATATTTTCTTTGGTTTTGTTTTGTTTTTTTTTTTCTTCTAATAATTCGGCGGAATTTTGTTAACATTTTTTAAAATTAAATGCGAATTTTATCCACAATTTTATAAATTTATTTATACGTTTTTTGTTTGTTTGTTTTGTTTTGTCTTGTGTGTTTATAATGAATGTGGTGTGTGTTTGTTTTTTAATTGTAACTATTATAAAAACTAAATTATTTAAACTAATTAATAACAATGTTTACTGTTTTAATGCAGATTTTAGTTGAAAATGTGTTTATAATTAAAAGCTCGAATTTTGTTGTTGTTAATTTTAGGAAATCTATTTATAATACACAGAGCGAGCAACTGAAAAGGGATTGAGAGTAGGGGGAGTTTTAAATACATTTTTCTAGCTGGATTTATTTAGGCTTCTTTATTGATGGCATTTTTGTATTTTTGAAATAGATTTAAGGTTTTTGTTTTTACCTTAAAAGAGTTTTTTGGTTTTAGGTTTTTTTTGTAATTTGTTTTACTATGAATATTGCTTTTTTATCAATGAATATTCCTGCATTTAGTTTTGTCTCTTCTTTTGTTTAATAAATTTATTTACTGAAAAAAATGTTTTGGTTTTTAAAAATTGGTGTTAAGCTTTATTTTTCTTTTAATTTTGCATAATGCATTAATTAATTAATTAAATGTATGTAGATCGATCTATACGTTTGAAATTTACTTATTTTTATTTTATTTTAAGCTTGATTGGCATGTATTTGTTTTAGGTTATTTTATTTATTTTTTTTACTCCTTTATTTTGTATTGTATTATTTATTTAAATTGTATTTTATGTTGAAGGTAAAAATGTTTATATTATACTTATGTATTTCATTTAAATCTAGTGTCATTTAATTACTGGTTTAAATCTAATATTTTATTTTATATTTGTTGACATTTTAAGTTATGGCCACTTTACACAATCTTCAAATAGCCTGCAAAGGCAAATATTTAATTGCCAATACCAGACTCTGTATTAACAAACAAATACAGAACACAGCTGATTTAGTTTGTTTTAAGTTTGGTAAGATCAAATAAATATTTACCCAAGTTCTTGCTTAGTTTTTTTCCGTAATAATTTTTGACCATAACTTTAAATACTTTGCTTATGTTGTGTGTGTTTGTGTGAGAGTTGAAAAACGCTTTTGTATGAAGTGTCTTTAGGGGTGTCTGTAATTGTGTATGATTAAAAATGTTTTGTTTTATTTAACTATTGCGATTTATGTAAAATTTCTCGTATATTTTTATTTAGTTTTTTTTTTATAATTTTTCTTAGTTTTTTTTTTCCATTTTCTATATAATTAATTTATATATTGTTAAATTACGTTAAAAAGTTTTTTTTTGTTGTTTATTATTTTTTTTTTTCATTTAATTTATTTTTTGTTCGTGATTTCTATACGCGTTGGCAGTGTTTTCATTGAACAAATATCCAAAAACTTAGAAGCTTTTTTTTTTTTGTTTTGTTTTCTGTTGTTGTATAGTGTATTGACAGGATTTTAAATGTATGCATTCATTCGTTAAATAGTCAGTAAACAAACATATAAAAAACGGTTTTGTTTATTAAATAGTAGTTTAAATAAATTAATAAATGTGTTTGTGTTTAAAAATTAAACTCATCAATATTTAAATAATTTTTAATATAGTTTTTGAGATTTTTTGCTTGTTGTTTTTGGTTTTACGATTTTATTATTTACAAAATATTTACATAAACTTTTTTTTGTATAGCAGTTGTTAGGGTAGAATGCAGCTCTATTTAAAAAAAATTTAATTTACTTAATCTGGGTTTAAGAAAAATAGTTGAGTAGCAATTAAAAGAAAAAATTTCAAATGCGCTCTGAAAGCATTTTAATGTTAGAAACAAATTTTGATGTTTATATTTGCTGTAATTAAATATAACTTTATATATCTCTTGCAAAATATTTTTATGCAGCAGCTATTTTTCAAAAAATCTCTACAATTTGGATTTAATTAGAAAAGAAAAGGCGAACATGCGACTTTTTGCTGAAAAACGTCGAAAAAAATTTAAAAAATTTCGAAAAATTTCGAAAAATTTCGAAAAATTCGAAAACTTTAAAAATAAACATTATCGTAATTTTCTTATTTGAGATTTTGTCATTCGATATCGTGCAACAAATTTAGTACATTTTATTTGTCCTCTGTATTCCATTTCTTTGTCGACCAGTTTAATAGTTTTTTCGGAAATTCTGTACGACCAGTGCGGTTTCTTTTAGAAATAAGAGTTTTTTTCGTGGACCTATAACAACCAAGACCATCCTCATTTGCCCTGAGGCTAACAATTCGATCAATTATTTCCAATGTTACATAATTGGAAATGCCTTAAGGACCAACTTACCATATTTTAAAACACAAAGCTAGTGAAATACGATGGTGGGTTCAATAAGTCCATGACTTTTTGAATTTCGCGGCTCTTAACTGAAAGGGCAATACTGCTTCTGTCAACAGGCATCTGACAGTTTACTCCAGTCAAAATTGGAAACAGCCATTGATAGCGGACTACCGCGTGACTTGAGGAGAAAATGAAAAAAGTGAATTTCGTGTGCTCATTAAGAATTGTTTTTTGCGGAAAAATTCACTCAAAACAAGGCTATGCTTGAATAATATACAATGGGAATATCAATTTCAATGATAAAGAAGGTTTTACTGAAAATCCACAAGAAGATGTCGAACGTTCGAGTTGAGGTCTATACACCCGAAACAATTGACAAAATTTACGATATAGTGTTGGCCCATCGGAGATTGAAAGTGAGGGCCGCTGTGGTTTGTGTCTTATTCGCATAGACCTGCGACTTAAGAAAATCCCACAAGAAAGGTCAAATCGCACGTTCTCGGTGGCCACTTCACATCACCTTCTCGTGAGATGACCATGCCCACAAATCGCTAGAGCAGAATGTCCAATGTGGCATGAGCAGAGACCTGCGCCGAACGGCTGATCCGAGCCGCCGATAAATTTTTAAAGCTTCCGCCGCCGAATTTTTTCGGCTTAAGTCGGCTTGCCGCCGTTTTTGATAAAAGTTCTTTAGTAATTTCATACAATACAGAATTTCACTTTTTAAATTTTTAATTATTTGGAATTTGAGTAGTTATTCTTTAGTCGGCTGACAGCCGGCTAGCCGCTGCTGCCGACCTTTTTTGGATTCTGCCGCCGCCGCCGTGAAATTTATTCGGCGCAGGTCTCTGGGCATGAGCAACCGAATTTGTTGCCAATCGAATGATTCGGTTGCACACATAGAATTTTTTAGTTGATAAGGAAAATTTCGGTTGAAGCACCCAAACTTTTGTTACTTCTTCTAAATTTCTTTAAAAAATACTGTAAAATCCGGCCACTAAGGTAGAATCTTTCAATTGACAACAAATTCGGTTGCTATCACCAATTTGATTTCTCTGTGCATATAATCCATTTCGGGAGTGGGTAATCATCGACCTATAGCGCTCGCCGTTGACGTGATGGTCAAACCAAAGGCGTTCTCAAAGAAATATGGACTGGTGACTTCGCTGGCCCTAAATCCAAATAAACACTTTTTCGGAATGCATTGGACGCTTTGGGATCATATGTGGATTGATATTGTCCTAATGGACTAAAATGTATCATCACATTGCAAATAGTGCTCTCAGTAGGACGATTATGGGAACCGTAAAATGGGTGAAGCGCCCGAACAAAACACCCATTTTGATAAAATAATTTTATAATTTACAAGTGTTGTAGAACGCTTTATCCGTCCAAGGTGATTTGGCACAACGAACTGAATAAATAGCAAAAGTTTTAAAAATCGAAAAAAGTTGTTTCAACTCGTAACATAGCTATTAAACCCTAAGTCTGTTGTAAAAAATCTAATTCATGAGAATGTGTTGCACCATAGATGACAACTAGATAGGTAACTGAGAACCAAAAACCTATGTCTGTTTGTCAAAGAACCTAATTCATGAGAATATATTGCCATGTGTTTTGTTATTGTATCGCTCGTATGTGTGAAAATGGAGTAATTTTTTCCATTGATATTTCCGTCTCCTTACGCTCTATGTATATTTCTCTATGTGTAACACAGAATAAAGGTATAGAACGGAAGGAGAGAGAAATATCAATGAAAAAAATTACTCTCTTTTCACACATACGAGTGATACAATAACAAAATACATGCAATACATTCTCATGAATTAGGTTTTTGACAATAAACATATTCTGTGCTAATAGCATTTAATCTTTTTTGTCTTTCCGTTTCATTGATCTTGATTGATTTTTTCATAATTATTTCCTTTTCTCTCATTTTAGTGAGAGCATTTAATCAAAAATATCTTATAATCTTCCATTCAAAATCACATGATTCCTTAAGTCCTTGAAGTATATATGTGCTCGTCTTATGAAACCCTTTGCATATTCGCAAAAGTCCAGACATGTTTTAAATTCATGGACTTAAAGGATCTGATTTCTGTTTTCGTAGTTTTGAGCATGATCTTGTGACAAAACACTAAAGATTTTTCTTTTTGTTTATTAAACCTAATTTTGAGATATTCCTCAAAATTCTAGGCACCAAAGTGTTTTGTTAAGTTCAACCAATTTGAAATGTATTTTGAATGGAAGATATCATCTTAAATACCGGGAATTTTGTTAATTCCCAAAGAAATTCGTTCTTGTTTAAATTTATGGACTTAATAGAATTGAGTATCAACACTACGGATTAAGTACTTATATACATGATTGATACATAAATATATTCTCTATAGTCCTTCTTAGGTTGCAATATTGGCTCACAATTGGCTGAGATATATGTTAGCAACAACTTTTTAGTGACGTATCTACAATCTGTCTTAAGACTTAACACTATCATGGAGCAGGCTCTGATCCAGCTAAACCATTTGGAAAGGAAATAAATTAAAATTTGTTTTAAATTTTTCTTTTTTTCCTGTTTTATATTAAACCTTTTCAGTTTTTTTGGAAAGAATTTCCTTTTTTCATCCCCCTGGATATGCGCCTATCATGGAGGCATACAAATTACTATACGACAGAAATATGTATGCTCGGGAGTTTTGGTATTTTTATCGATAATTTAGTTGGCTAGAGAAAGGAGAAACTTTCTGGATAAGGCCGGTTATCGGACATTGCTCTGGTTTGTGTTCGTGCGCATAGACACTTCTAAGGTCGACCAGAACGGCCTATGCTTGAATATTCCGAATGCGATATCAGCAGTACTGTTTGGGTTAATTAAAAATATATTCCGCAAATTGGATATCAGTGGAACAAATTTGTTTAAATTTACCATGTTGAATATGATGAGATCTCGCTAATGTGGTTGTTTTGTTGGCGAAAATGTATATTAACTTTAAAGTATTTAAGTTGATGTTCAATCTCTTTGGCATCTTTAATTTATTCCTCATGCCGTTATATGTACGTTCTATTTTTGAGGAGACTAAGGACTAATCAGTACCAAGCGACGTCAAAGCAATATTCAGTAAAAAATATGATGACCTCGCTAATCGAAGAGCCATTGGGCGATCGGTAGACTCCGAATACTTTCACGTTTACATTAGGCAAGTTTGAATTCGTAAAATAGAGAGAAATTGTTGAATATGATGAGCTCTCGATAATGTGATTGTTTTGTTGGCGAAAATGTATAATAACTTTAAGAAAGTGTATAAGTTGATGTTTAATCTCTTTGGCATCTTTAATTTATTCCTCATGCCGTTATATGTACGTTCTATTTTTGAGGAGACTAAGGACTAATCAGAACCAAGCGACGCTAATCCAAGAGCCATTGGGCGATCGGTAGACAAGTTTGAGTTCGTAAAAGAGAAAGAGACTTGCAAATAACTTCTCCTTTACACAAGGCAAGTTATTTTACTGCAAGTCTGAGTTCATAGGAAAGGGAGTAAAATGGAATACAGTCTTGTCTGTACTCAAAATTCGTTTATAGAAATTATTGAAATATAATTTGTTTACCTTTTCGAATCGCATGTTACTCCTTCACTGTGATAACAGCACAAAAATGCAATTTAAATGCAAAAAAGGCAACATTTTTGCGTTCCTGTGACACTAAAAATGCTATAAGCTAGAAAGGGCTACCCCATAGTTGTGTAGCCTGGTAAAACATTACAGCAATACCATGAGAGAACAAAGTTCTTTTAATATTAGTATTGAGTATATATATTTATTTCTAAAGAATAGAGCTGCATCCTAAATCTTGCCTGCTTTCATAACGTAAGTTTAAACGTTTTTTTAGTTTAATTTTTCTTTAACATTCTTTAATTTCCTTGTTAAATTTTTAAGTTTTCTTTTTGTGTGTATGTGTGTTTTTTAAAGAAGTTTTAAGAACAATTGAATTGAATATTTGAGTGTGTGAGCGTGTGTATGTGAGAGAGTTTTGAAAAAGAGTTGTGAGACTTTTTACAATTTTCATTCCATTTATTTGAAATACTTTTGTTTTAGCAATAGTTTGGTTTGTTTTCTTTTGTTTTTCTTGAGTTTATGTAAATAAAATAATAATTAATCAATAATAAAAAAATTCACATGCATTAATGCAAAAATTTTAGAATTTATGTTAATCATTTTAAGTTCAGTAAAGCTGATTTTGATGCTCAGTTTTTGGTTTTTTTTTTTATAACTTTTCTAAAAAAAAAATGTTTTCTTTTTTGTATTCAGTTTTTTAAAAGCCCTCAATTTGTGTTCTATTTATATTTCTTGGCCACTTCAATTCAATCAATTGAAATTTTCTAAGCAGGCTTTAAGATTTGTGTTTAGATGTGTGTGTTTTGTAATAGATTTTTTTATTTTTTTTATTAATTTTCGTTTACGAGAAGCTGTTACATTTTATGGTTGTTAAGCTTTAAAAAAAAGTACAATAGTTTTGTTCGTATGTTTTAGATAAGCTAGTCTTTTTTTTATTTTTGTTTGTCTTAAGATGTCCTCGCCATATTTGGCGATTTCTTAGCGAAAGTTTTTGGTATTTTAGTTTCTGTTGTTGTTGTTTATAAATGCTTCTTTTTCTTCGCTAGACTTTATTTAAATTTATTTAAATATATTCTAAACTATCATTTTGTTCCATTTAGAATTTAGAATTTTATTTCATTGAATTTGAATTTTTCTAGTTGTTTGTTTTAAATTGTTTTGATTTACAATCATTTACTCTAGTTAGTAGTTAGTTTTTTTTTTTGTTTTTCTATTTTCTTAATCATGTCTTAATATCTTTGTTGTCTTAATTTTAATTTTAATTTTTCTTGTTTAATGTGTAGCTTACCTTACTAATGGTTCCCAATTGCTTTTATCACACCATCTTAGTTAATTTATGTTAATTTCAATTTTAGTTTGTTAGTTTTGTTTGGTTTGGTTTGGTTGGTGTTTTAGTATTTAAAGTTCATACATATTTATTTTAATCATCAATTAGTTGATTTTAGTCCCAAGTTAACACAACATAACATTTACAAAGAAAAATAAATAAAAATAAAACAAAAATAGAAGTAGAAATAGGAAATTTAGTTATTAAAATTAATTTAAAACATTATTAGTATTTAATAAAAAAATATATAAACAAACTACCGTAATAATTTTAAAAATTTTAAATTAAAATCAAACTCAACCCACCTTCTCATCATAGTCGTACCACTAAAGTCATAAAATTAAAAAAAAAATATAAAAATATAAAAAAGAAATAACAAAATTAAATCAATTTTTTGTGGTTTATCTTCATCATATTATAATTATTTTATGCATATCTTTATCCTTGGTCCACAGTGGCCTTAAATTTAGCAATAGTTTCTGTTGAAATTTACAATGATGAGTATGATGAACTCTCGCTAATGTGATGTTGTTGATAGAAATGTATATGAATTTTTTTATGAATATTCAATTATATTTGACTTTCTTCAAAGCCCGTAAACTTATTAAATTCCTCGTCAATATTCTGCTACTTTGATATTTCCATCGATGTTTTACAAATCTTTAATTTCTTTCTTACACATGTGCGTTATTTATTCTTTTGCTCAGTATCCACATTTAAATTTCCAGTAAAACCATATGATTAGCTCGTTAATGTGATGTTAGGCTAGGTTCCTTATTCAGATACTCGTCAAAGCAGCTCAGTTGGGTCTATCCAAAACTGATGACATTGTGATACCCAAGGGGTAATCAGCAGGTCCTTAATAACGAAAATACCTAATTCGCTAATGTCTCTAAGATTGATCCTCGATAGCTCAACTAAGTATGAGAGCCGGCATTGCAGTATATAATTTTATTCGGCAGCATTTTATTAACACAATTATTTTTCATTTTTCATCCCTTGATTCACAATAGCCCCATTCACAATCTTGTGCAAATGGTCTTGCATCATTGTATATGAATACCATTCAAATGACATATTTTTTATTTTGCAAAAATGAATACTGAGTTATCACTCTACATAAACTAAACGAACAATGTCATTGCATGATTTACCACAGCAAGTGTTTTGTTACAAAATGAATGTAATTACTTGCATATTCTGTAAACTCTTACCATTCACAAAAGCAGCGAATCAATATGAGTGTTATGAATATAAGAAGAGCTTTTTGAGTTAATATACACTTTCCTATATGATTATGTTTGAATTAATTTAAGACTGTATTTAGAAGGATTTTTCTTGCATATTTCTATTTTTAACAGTACGGAAAACACCATTTTCAATTTTTTTTATTATTTCGGAGTTTATTGTACCAAAAATAAGACGAAATTTAGTTCTTGAACCACGCGCGAAAAGTTATTTAAAACAAATTAATGCACTGATTTTGTACTATGCATTCAATTTATCATCGAGCTTTTGTGAATCATTTGAATACTTTGCATATAAATCAAAACACAGTAATCATTTTTGAGTTGTTATTGCTAACGGCATTTAAAAAATGATTGAGAAAATGGCAATCAATTGTGAGACCGCAAGCACTGCAAGCAGTATAAATAGCACATGTTGATGATTGAAAACACAACAAATGCAGTGATTTCATTCATATAGAAAAAAGCGAATCAACCCATATAAATCTCTGATATGCATTGCACTTGTACTTTAAACTAACAAAATATACAGAAATACCCCATTGCATAAATTTGCAATACAAATACACAAGATTGTGAATACCGCTAATATGTATCTTTTGAGCTGCAGAACATTCTTCTATTTTTTAGCTATGACATATATTTCCACCATTAAAATCATACTTAAATTCGCCCATTTGTAACACCGTTAAAGAGTGGTGAAAAAGATGACGCAGTACAAAACGACGTCAAAGCAATTATAAGTTAAACTACAGCTTGGTATAAAAATTGGAATTCCTAAAGCTACGTACACACGGTTGGCAATGCCAATGAAATATTATTAGCACTAGTTAAATTGTCAGTTTAGACAATTGTAATCTTACAATTTCATTGTCAGACAATTGTCAAACAATAAATTTATCTGCCAACAAAAATTGTCAGTTCACACGGTTGCTTCACTTTTGTTTATTTTAAATACATATGCACAGTTGCTAATATAAATAATTTATCTGACAATTATGCCATTGTCAGATGCATAAATTTCGCACATATGACAATAAAAAGTTTCTGATAATGAGCTTACAGTGATCTGGCAATGGCAGCGTAAGGTGTTTACACGATTGTCAGTTGTCTGACTATAGTATTGTCTTACAATGTACTGACAATACTTTTTCTGACAACGTTGTAAGACAAAACTTGTAAGTTTACACGGTTGTTAGATATTTTCTGAAAATTTTTCTGACAATATTGTACAATCTTGCAACCGTGTGTACGTAGCTTAAGAAAATCAAGCGTTTTATTTAACTTGTATTCCATTTTTTAAATTTTTAATTAAGAAGCCGCTAAAATTAATACTGAACTCGGCAATAGTTCTATCTCGTTAAGATTTTTCGCTAGAGAAAAAGCAACTAATACGAAACTAGTATTTTTTTCTGGTTTCTTGGGGTTAGGGATCGGTTCTAGTTCTAAGACTTTATATCAATTGACACTAATCATTGGCAGTTCACAAATCTTATCTTAATGAACTTGTTTACTGTTGGTTACTGTAAAACCGATCCTGTTTATAGCTGCAAGAAAACCTTCAAAACAACTTTATAAACTGTAATTTTTTTTCGCAGTCCTTGATGAGTAACTTTTTGATGTATAGTAGTTTTGTTGATTTAACGAATATCGAATATCACCATAATATGTCAAAGTTATGATTCATATGATTGTAGCAATCATATATTTGATATATATGCTTGTAGTAATTAAGTATATTTGTATGGTAATCATGATCATGATTAATCATTATATCAGAATATGCTGATCTGATAAATCCTATATTATACAAATAATTGCCACAAACATATCGTAATTTTAATCGTAACTTTAACATATAATGGTTGCGCAATTATATTGTTACGAATGTGCAATGACGATTCATCATGTTTGAAGGCACGTCCATCAGTAGCATGCGTTTATTGGCACTGTTTGTAAGTATGGCAACACTAAATGTTTAGGCTGCTGGCAATGACATCGTAGGCTCTGGAATTCGAACGTACTAGTATGTCTGTTAAGAGCATTGTAGAAGATTCCCGATAGATGGCGCGTGTATAAATAGTGGCAGAGCTGGCAGTCGTGAGTTGAGTTTATCATTGTCGCTGTTAGAGTTAACATCAGCTGTCGTGTACATGTGTGTTTGTACATTATAAAGTTTGTGTGCATTTCTGCGAATTGATAAACGTGACTGAGTGACTATTTAATTCTGTTGTTGTTGTACATTCTAAATAAATAAAGAGTTGTTACAATTTTAAACTACTAAAACTGTTTTTATTTGCATTCAAAAGTATCCGGTTTATTTAAAGGAAATAAACCCACGTTTTTAAAAGGTAAAAACGTAACAATATAAATAATTACTGTAACCTTAATAAAGATCAAAAACTTGTACAAATTTTGAAATGATTGCAGTGATCTTTTATTATATTGATAATAGAGCTACATAGTTTACTCTCACAATGTCTCTAGATGTTATTCGCGAATACCTTGAAGGGCGAAAGCTGAATATAGATTGATTAACATTGATTGTGTTATTTAGAAAAGGATTTAGAGTTTCATATTAAGAGGTTATGTATCTGCTTCCAATTTGATTTAAGATCAGGGTCTAACAAATCTGGAGAGTCTTATTTATTCAATTATGAAGTATTTCCCTGGTATATTTCTCCTGTGTACAATATTATATGGATTAAAAGAGAGTATTTGAAAGTTTTGAGTTTTGAAACTGTTTAGTAATCCTCATAACGTACTGAGAAACTTGACGGCAGTGATGAAAAGTTTAATAAAATACAAGGCTTAAAGAATGCAATGCGGAATTGATTTCCAGAGGTTTCGATGCAGTTTACTTCAAGATCAGAAGCGGAATTAATGTAACTTCTTGATAAAACAAGTGACTAATAAAAATAAAGAAATCTGTCTTAAAGAAGTTCATCATTAATCAATAACCCAACAGGTGTTGTTGTAATTGGTTAGCCGAATGTGACTCGAGTCATTCCGAAGGGAAGATTTCGTTGGCGTGAAAAGGATAACAAAATCGATATTGCGATTATTATTTAAAGCAAATCGGTGCCAGCTGCCTATTTTGGAAAATACATGGTCTGAGGGCTTCTATTTCGCAAAGGTGAACAAATTCTGAAATCGAAAGTTTTTGCCGGAGACTGGAAGTTTTGTGTTTTCTTAAATCAATGCAATTGTTTTCAGCTGCTATTGTTTCAATGTAATTGATTATAGCTTCATATATGAAGATATAAATTGATTGACAGCTTATTTTGAATAGACATTTCGCAATGGTGGAGCACCGTATAATAGAGTTGTGCCGCATTGAACTAAAACGCTTTTTTTTAGTGATTCAGTTAAATGGTTGTACTACGCCTACAAAACAATTACAAAAACAACATTCAATTTCTCATTTTGTTTGTGATACACTAAAACAATGTGTCTGTTGTTTTTGTATATATTTGGTAGGCGTAGTATAACCTTTTAACTGAATCACTAAAATATAGCTTTTTAGTTCAGAGCGGCACAACTATACCATATAAGAATTCGAAGGGTTCAAGTTTCAATTGTGTTTTGACTATTAGGCTTTCTTTAGTTCTTCTTTCACATACATTAGGATCAAGGAAATTGGCCAACATTTTGTACACCAAGTAGTTTTACATCATTCCACTTGATCTTCTTTATTGCATTTATTGTTGAAGTCATGTTAAGGTTCATATGTCTAGGGTGTTAATTTTAGTTCATTAAACCTATTTTTAGAACTTCAGTTCTTGCTGCGATTATTAGAAGTTGTGTTGCATTTCTGAATTCAAATCGATTTATCTTCATACTTGTTATAGTTTTCACTGCTTTCAAATGTTATCTTGTTATCTTGTAAGATTTCCAATGCTAGTGATTCGTCAGTCACACATTCCGTTTGCAATCTTTTTCATTTCGTAGTTATGATTCTGTTCGTTTTTGTTTTGGCTTCTTTCTGTAGGATTTAATATCTCCATTTTATTTTCGATTTTTAATTGGCAATCAAAATAAAGGTTCCACCGAAGACACAAAATATGTAATTAATTCCACTTTTGAGGTAATGGAATTCCGTCACAGATATGAATGTATTTTAAGTTCTGGTATTTTCTTTAATATTCTTTTTTTCCTTTGAAGTGGATCATTAATAGAATTATTTTTCTCTTAAGCAGAAGTTCCTTTAAATATTTTAATGCATGTTATCAACTAAAAATGATCTTTGACATGATCTTGACACTCGTAATTTACATGATTATTTACTTATACCACTGTGTTCTAATTTTAAAATTGGGACAAATTATAAAAAAAAAAAACACAAAACACACAAAATCATAAGAATAAAATAAAAGAAAAGTTTATTGATAAAAATAATTCCAAAAATATATAATATGTAATTGAAAATTAAAATTGAAATTCTAATCAACAACATAAAAACAATTGATCAAGCAATACGGCTACAACTAAAATATTTCATAATATTGAAAAAACATATTTTTTTTTTGGGATATTTAAGACTAATAAAATATTTAAAATAAACTAACTAATTATTAAAATCAAGAAAGTATATAAACATATTAATTCAAGTAAGCATTTGAAAGGGTTAGAAAGATAGTGATAGAGATATATAATGAAAGAGAGATAGATAAATAGATTTATTACGGGATTTAAAATAACTAAAATGTCATGTTAGTTGAGGTTCTAAATAGGGCTAACGGAATGGTGTGGGAAGCAATAATTTTAACAATTGAACGTTGGTTGGTAAATTTTGTTTAAGAGATTTGTTTTTCTATTCTTGTTCTAATGAATAATATATTTAGTTAAACATGATTATTTTTTTGTTGGTTTATTTGTTTTAAATTCTCTATAAAGAATACACATTTGTCATTACTTTGCTAAAAAAAAGCAGTAAAGTTACTAAAATATGTATTCCCGTTTTGTGTTGCGCTTTAAGTTTTTAGTTTTTAATCATGTTTAAGTAAATATAAAATACACAAAAAGACACATTTTTGGCGATAACTATAATAATAATAATATAAAAAAATTTCGTTATTTATTTGTTTGTTTCGGATAGAATTGAATAATTTAGTTATTTCTGCTTAATAAGATGCAGTATCTGCCTAATTTGTTTAAATAATGTGCCTATGGTTTGTTGCCAAAATTGTGTCAGTTTGTGCATAAAAGAAATCTCCAACGTTCAAATGTACGAGTAAGGACCATCAGTTAAGGCGCTACACAGTAACAATCAGGAATTATCATCCTTATTTGAACCGCCCCCACCGACCCCGGAGCCTTGTGTTGTGGTACTACGGCCGCCAGTAGGCGCACGCACCGCTGGTGGTTTATACTCCAGACCCGGATCAAACTGCATTAAAACGAATACCTTAAAAAAAAGGGGAAATTGTATTAAAATAAAACAAATAAGAGAGTTATATTCGGCTGTCCCGAATCTTATATACCCTTCACCAAACTATACTTCAAAATAAAATTTTTTAGGTAATTTTAGGTAAACAAAATTTTTTTTTTTTTCCAGTTGTTTTTTTTTTCATTTTATGGAAAAAATATTTTTCGAATTTTTTTTTTTTAAGTTTTTATGTAAAATTTTTTTTATTTTTTTTAAATTTTAAATTTTTTTTTTTTAAATTTAAATTTTTTTTAATATTTAGCGAAAAAAACTTTTGGTGAAAAAAAAATCTGGTTAAAAACTTTTCCCGATTTTGACCCATTGTAAGTCCAACTTACTATGGTCTTATATACGTCGTTGCAATGGACTTTGAAATATCTAGCATTAGATATCCATTTTGTCTATATTTATGACTTAGTAATCGAGATATAGATAAAAAATAGGCCAAAAATAGAGGTTGTCTCGGATTTTTGCTCATATCTCCGTTATTTATGGACGGATTTTGCTGATTTTAAATAGGAAACTTCTCGAAAGCATGTCTGACAGAATTATTGAAGATTTGGATCCCGAAGATATCTGGTGTCTTCAGAAAATTGATTTCAACAGACAGACAGACGGACATTGCTAAATCGACTCCGATATCTATAAGGATCCGAAATATATATACTTTATAGGGTCGGAAAATGATATTGTGGAAATTACAAACAGAATGACAAACTTATATATATCCTTCTCACGAAGGTGAAGGGTATAAATATTAGATTTAACAGTTAGCTTACCTGATCTGTTGGCAGTAGTGAAAAGTCATCGGGTGGGTTTGTTATGACATAACGTTTGCTACTGGCATCACAACTGGAGCTAGTGTCTCGAAATCTGTAGAGGCCAATACATAACATGCCATACGATTTCAAAGCAGCCACAAATAAATCACCATATTTGCCACATTCACCAAATTGAGCTAAAGGACCGTCATACAATGAAATTTGACCCACTCGGCATCTATTTGTTAAGAGACAAAATAAACATTTTTCTTTTTTCTTTTTTCTATTTTTTTTTAGTTATGTTTACCTGTCTCTATTACTTAAACTTTCCGGCGTACTATAACCTCCTCTTAAACCCGCTCCTTCCGCCAATATCAATTCTAGTTCCGGTGTGGCTCCTCCAGTTATCAACGATCTTATTAAGGTCAAGGCATTTTGATTGAAATATGTCTAGAGTTATGTATATAGAATATATAGAATTAAATAAAAACAGTTTTCCTTTTGATGTCAACAATAATTGTCATTTCAATGATTTATTATTGATTATTACCGTGGACATTAACGAATCTAAGACACTGACGGCAAATGCTGTGCCGCAAGCGAATGGCTGTGTTAGGTAAAGTTCGGTGTCGGGATCATCGTCATCGTCTTGATCGAGAAACTGCACATTACTATCGTTGACAAGTTCTTTAAAGAACAACCAAAACGGGAGTTTTTTTTTTGTTTTGTTTTATTAAATTCATTTAAAAAAAACACACTTAAGTTACATATAAGAGCCGAAGGGAATTGGTTGTAGAACATTAATTGATAATCAGTGTATGCCGTAGAATGTTTTTCAAGTAGTACTTACTCACTTGTAAAGAGGATTTATTTAAATCGAATTTGAATGTACATATTTCAATGAAGACTAGAATTTTTAATTTCCAATTTATTATTTTATTGAACATTAGTCGAAATTACTATTTATATTTTGGCCTGTTTTGGCAACACTAACTTTGGAAATAGGTCTTCAATAGTACTAATATTTAATGTGATAATTTTGATATTTCTTGTAAATATTAAGAGCTGTAAAAAGCTGTTATTATTAAAATAATATATGATTGAAAATGAAACCGCCACACATTGATTCGTTGCCACAATTCACTACAATTGAATCGTTTATTTCAAAAACCAGTCAAGCAACATAAAATCCGAAATTGAGTTATTGGGTGATTACTGTTTTTTTAATGTAAATGCATCGTTTAATGCAAAACAAATTAAATACTGCTCTCTACTATGGTGAAGCAAAGCCGAGAAATCCGTGTTTAGTGCAGAAAGGAGTCAAGTGACAGCGCTTGACTGGTGTTATACTATGTAATACTAGGCCCTAATCTATTTTTGTCATAAATCTTGGAGGTCTCAATAAATGTGAAAAACGTAAAAGACTCTACTTGATTGGATATGAAGAGTTTTATGGAAGCCGAATACACTGTAGAACGAGTGCATGATGACGAATAGTTATTTCAGAACAAATAAATATATATGAATATGGAACTTTACTCATAAAGTTCCAAATAATATTAGAATATTTCGTTCGAAATTTACAATAGTGATGGTTATTTGTTGCAGAAACCAGTCAAGTGCAAACTTTATATAACTTTTTAAATATTTTTGAATATAGATAAAAAAAGTTTAATGTTTATCAAACAGTTACAGAAACAAAAACCGTTCATAGGTAAACATTTTGTAAAAATAATTTTTATGCAGCTAGAAAGTTTTCTTTAATTTACTCTAAATAAATCATATGTGGCTTGACTGGTTTTTGAAATAAACGATTCAATTGTGATCAATATTGGCTTCGTTGAGAAAGTTTAAAGATCATGTCATGACATGACAATGTTTGGTGTGGCATTTGCCGCTTTGTTAGTCATATCAACATCTTTATTGGGAATAACTTCTTAAGTATAGCAAAATATGCAATTGCTTTTTCATTTGAAGTGATGAAAATTAAATTTGCTAAGAATTTGTTTGATAATCGAATTCAAACTTTAATCCAAAACAGATGTGGCAAAATTTATCTGATGTAAACGAATATTAAGCCAATATTAAATGTGCCTGGAAATTCAATGTGAAATGGGTGGTTTCTTACAAACTCCAGCATTTTTCATTATTTTTATTCAATTTATAAAATCTGATTTATAATTCATACAACCCTTCCCTTTATAGCTCTTTTTCTGGTTAGACTGGGCGTTAGTAAATTTGGGGCTTTTGCAATACCAACTTTAAATCACTGGTTCAAATCAGAGAAGGATATTTTATTTTTTTTATAAAAAACATAACAAAATTGTTCTTCAAAGAAGTTTTCTTTTCTCAAGAAAAATTCTTTAAAAAAATTTATTTTGCTTTTATTATATGAGGAAGTTTTCTGTATTTCAAGAAAAATTCTTCAAATTAAATAAAAAAAACATAAGAAAATTTGTTAAAATAATTTTAAAGGAAATTTAGTGTTTTTAAGGAACATAATATTAAAACAGTTAAAAGTTTAGTTTCGAACAAAAAAAAAAAAAAAAAAAACGAGCGTTAGAATACTTTATGTTATTAAAAATTAAACAAGTAAGAGCTATATTTGCCTGTGCTGAATCTTATATACCCTTCACCAAATTATACTTTAAAATAAAAATTTTAAATAGTTTTAGCTAAAGAAAATTCAAATTTTTTTTTTTCAAAATTGTTTTCCAAAATTAAAAAAAAATAATTTTTTTTTTCAAATTGTTTTTCAAAATTTAAAAAAAAAAATTTTTTTTCAAATTGTTTTTCAAAACTTAAAAAATTTATTTTTTTTTTCAAAATTGTTTTCCAAAATTTAAAAAAAAAAAATTTTTTTTTTCAAAATTGTTTTCAATTTTATTTTATTTTTTTAAATTTTTTTTTAAATTTATTAGTGAAAAAAAATTATAAAAAAATTTTTTGATGGTAAAAAAAAATATTCGGGTTAAAAAATAATTTTCCCGATTTTGACCCATTGTAGGTCCAAATTACTATAGCCATATATAAATCGTTGCAATGGACTTTGAAATGTTTACCATTAGATATCCATATTGTCATTATTAATGACTTAGTAAACCAGATATTGATCAAAAATAGGCCAAAAATCGAGGTTGTCCCGGTTTTTTCCTTATATCTCAGCCATTTGTGGGCCGATTTTCTCGATTTTAAATAGCAAGCGAGCCGGAAAAATTCCCGGTATATTGATGTTTCAATTATGTTTGTAAGTTATTTGGGGGCTACGGAAAATTGATTTCAACATACAGACGGACAGACGGACATGGCTATATCGACTTCGCTATCTATAACGTTCCAGAATATATATACTTTGTGAAGTCGCAAATGAAAAATGTAGAAATTACAAACAGAATGACAAACTTTTATATTCCCTTGTCACTCGTGGTGAAGGGTATAAAAATGTTGAAGATTTTTTTTTAAATAAAACAAATAAAATTCTTAATATTTATATAAAACAGACAAATTAAAAATTGTTGTACATTATTTTATAAAAATTATATTTATTAAAAAGAAGACTATACTTTATGTAAGTGTTTAATAAATAAAACTCTAAAGAATTTTATTTTTTAACTTCTAAATAATTTAAATAAATGTTTAGTTGAATCAGACAAATTGTAAAAAAAAAATAATTTAATTAAAACAAAAATAATAAAATTCTAAAGAATTTTTTTTAATAAAAAAATCTTAATGACAAGAATATAAAGAAAGAATTTTATACAAATAAAGTTCAATAACAAAAACTACTTAATTTAAAAAAAAAAAAGACAAATAAAATTCTAAAGATTTTTTTTTTTTAAATAAAAAAACTCATGACGACAATTAAAAAAAATAATGTTATACAAATAAAGTTCATATTTATGGCCTGTTCAATAACAAAAAATTACTAACTTTTTAATACAAAAATAATACTTCGAATAATTTGTCTATGTTTCAAGAAAAATGTTTCGAAAGTATAATAAGTATATCGTTTAAAGAAATCTTCTATTTTTCAAGAAAATTTCTTTAATACAAATAAAATAATAATTACCAAACTCTTTTGAAGAAGTTCTCTCTCTTTCAAGAAAAATTCTTCAATAGAATTAAAAACTACACATATACAATATATTTGTTTAAACAAATCTTCTATTTTTCAAGAAAATTTCTTTAATACAAATAAAATAATAATTACCAAACTCTTTTGAAGAAGTTCTCTGTCTCTTTCAAGAGAAATTCTTCAATAGAATAAGCATTAAAAAATCCTTCTCTGTTCTAAAACCGTCTTCACTTGAATCTCTCTCAAAGCTCAATTAAAGACACTGTTCATATTGCAACAAGCTCCATATGGCTTAGATCGTAGTATTAATAACACACACACACACATTAATGATGATTTTGTTATTACAATTGGCCAACAATAATGAAATGAAGCGCAAATGAAGCTTTGGTCGTTTTACAAACGCAGCCAACTTAGTGCAATGCAGTTTACCTGTTATCATTGGGACATTTGCCCCGTATACGGAACCGCGTCGCTGCAACACTATCGGACTGCCCGCGGTTGCCGTAAGATTGTCGAATTCTGGACCCCGTTGACTCAGCACTCCGATGGTGTCGTCGAAAGTCATGGCTTTAATATTCAATGATGCCAAAATAGCCTCTTTGTCGGCCAATGTAGGATCATCATTGCTAGGAACTTTGGCCGATAGTATGCAACACATGTCGCATAGGTTAACATTTACGGCTCTTAAATCGGCTCTGCTTAACGGAGAGCCATTTAACACCGAAATTTTCGGCAGATTTTGTAACATCTTCCATTCCCGCCTTATGTAATCAACTGATCCCACAATGACCACATGCTTCAATTCATGGTAATGAAAGTTTGAAGCACGCAGAGGCATGACTAAATTACGTAAACCAATCAGAGGCGAGTCAGGATCGGCGAAAAGGCATACAACGACATGACCATTTAAAACTGTCATAGCCGCTTGATTACGATCCTACATTTCGAACATTAACAAAAGAATTTAGAAAAAGATTAAACACAAAATAATTATTTATTAATGGCAATAGACAAGAGTGTCCATTATATATGAATTTATAGTTTACCAGTATACAGTCTTCTAGACTCTTGGCGGGACTCCAGTGGAACATACCCGTTGAATCATATTTCATTTCGGTCTTTTCAAAATCAAAATCTTTCGACTGATCATCCGCTATACCGGCCGGCAGTGATACACCTCCATTTTGATTTTGTGAGGTACCCGCGCTACGACTCGTGGGCCTACGATTATTTATAGAAAGAAATAAAGAAGAAAAGAAAGAGTTTAATTAACTATTTGCTTTATATAAGAAATGGAAAAAAGTAGGCGTCATGTCATCAAATAGGCATTTATTTGCTTTTAAATGAGTGCTAAACATCAAAATGCAAAAATGTTTACCCAAAAACAAATGTTAGGTTTTATTTTATCATTTGTTTTGGTTATATTTAGCTAAATAGATTTAAATTAAATTAAAATAAATTGCTAAACATTTATTTATGTAATAATATTTACGAAAGAAATTTATATTTAAAGCTACTTGAAGAGAAAATTTATGAACAAAAAGATGTTTGACAAAATGTTTTTTTGTAGAAGTTTGCAAAATTGAATGTGCGAGAGAGCGAATGAATGTTGTTAGTAGTTTTCGAGCAAAATGTGTGTGTTTTTGTTCCTGAATGGAAGTTAGTTAGTAGTTAGTGGTGAGTTAAATGTTCGATGTTTGGATGATTGGCAGCTCCTGTAAAGTGTTGGGTTTTGTTAGAGTTTTATTGGGCTTCGAAGTTTTGTTAAGAGTGTCAAGAATTTAATCACACAAATATAGCTTTTTTATAAAGTCACTATCAATTTTATAATTAAAATATATTATTGAGAATAGAATAGGTTAATTAAACTTTTTCGAATTTATAGGATTTTGAGAATTTGTTGATATATTTTTTTTTTACAAATCGGACAAATATGTAGTTAAAACTCCTTAATTTTCTATATAATGGCAACCTACGAGTATTCGAAATGGGGAGGACAGGACATTGATAGCCAGGTAAACAATTCCACGCACTTCTTTAAGGATGCAACAATGTGATATAGCTAAAATAAGGCAACGCTTTTGGTCGGAAAGAAAATTAAAGTATTATGGCGTTTTCTTTTCTGACACAAAATGTTGCCAACATAATGTGTTACATTTTTAACGATCACAATAGAACAAAAATCATTATCATTTATTGACATTTCTTTTATGTGGCTTCTAAATATTCTAAAACAATACTTTCTGCTTCCATTTTAACACTTTTAATAAAAAAAAGTATTTATTAACACAAATGATCTTCAAAAACAATAACAAGAAAAGCTGTTTAAATAGTGGTGCCTTTCTAACCCTTTGATCAAATTCAGGGTAAAACTTGTAGCATATTTTCGGGGTTTTATGGCAATATTATTTGAAAAGAACACTTTATATGCTTATCAAACTACATTTTCTTTAGAAAAGAACACAAAGAAGGTAAAAGGGAGAATAAAGACATCATTTATGCCAGAAAAGAAAACGGAATTCGTTTAGAGTCGCGAAGTTCAAATATTGGGAACATTGTAACGAAATGGCTTCAAATACAAGTAACTATTTTTTAAAATCAAATGTTATTTAGATTTTTTCTGTTCGAAGTATTGTCAGTATTACACCACAGCGGACCAAAATGAGTCGCTGTTCGCTTGAACAACGTTGGAAAATACTGCAAACATATTTCCAAAGTGAGTACTGTGTTGGCCAAACTGTGCGTTTGTTGAAAAGAATCGTGTTTTTAGTCGTCTTGACGATGTAAATTGGTAGTTTTGAAACTGCGATTTGACCTCTTTTCAACTTTTTCACGTTGGGTGCTCTTGATGACCGATGCTGTGCGAATAATCCCGAAACGATTTACACCCGTAAGGCTAACATCGTCCGAGCTATTCGTGAGATAACCAGCAACCATCAACAAAAATTCTTTGACAATTTTTTTAGAGAGAAAAACTCAGATCTGCCTGCAATTTCCGTATAATTTGTCTTGAGAAACCCGACTTTTTTGTGAATGGATTTTTTAGATAGTCTTTGAGAAAATTGAGGAAAATCTTTGTCCATTTAAGACTTGTGTCGTTTTGTTGTAAAAATTGTTGACTTATTGAGACTTCTATGGGGGAATGATTTCGATTGATACAATTGTAACTGAGGAAAATCTCCGACCTATAAGAATTGTGTCGTTTCGTAAATCTTTGACCGTTTGAGACTATTGTTTTTCGGTAACGAACTGTCTATAGATCGATGTATTATTGTAATTGGTTTAAATGCCTTAATTTTTTCGTACAAAATACTGTACTCGTCTTCTGTTTGTTCAGAATGTTTTTGAATAAAATTACCACAGTTTCTGCTAACCCATTTGATGTGTTCTTTATAAAAAGTTTTTTGGAGAGTTATTAAATTAATGCAACTGTTTGATTTGTTAAATGTTTGACAAAAGTCAGCAGCAATAAAACTACACAGAGAAAACAGCTTCGTGATAGCAATCGAATTCGTTGCCAATCGTGGCTACAAACAAAACGGAAAACAAAAGTTTGGTTTCTTCAACCGAAATTCTTTTTTATCAACTGACTTTCTATTGATAGAACCGAAAAATTGTATGTGTGCAACCGAATCATTCGATTGGCAACACATTCGTTTGCTATCACGAATCTGTTTTGTCTGTGTATTAATGCGAGGAGATATTTTGGAAGACATTGAACACATGCCGAATTTCGGCAGTAAATCAGGCTGTATATCGACAATAATGTGTTTCTGTTTTATCTACAATGACCTGGTTATTTATGAAGATAGATGGACAAATGATTCCACCAGCCCATAAAGGTCACCAAACCGTGAGTTTTCTGTCCTTTCTCCTACTATATTTCTTATCTTTCTAAACGACCTTCTACGTCAAACTTCCAACCTTATCTATTCTTTTGCAGATACAGTAACATTTGCCATTCATATGCATTCAATAAGGCGCGTCCAACTGAGGCGCGTCTATACCGCTCACAGTTGCCTGCACCGTTTTGACCTGACCATCGTTATTTGTGAAGATAGATGGAGAAATGATTCCACCAGCCCATAAATCAAACAGTGAGTTTTCTGGATGAATTTAAAAAGGTTTTAGCGGATCTCAACATAAACAAGTCCCCTGGGCTTGATGGTATACCGGAACTGGTCATGAAGCAGTGTTCATCGACGCTAGCACGTTCCTTAGCACTTAATACCGTGCCGTAAAATTTCCTGTATGTTGGAACGTTGCTAATGTAAAAACCCTAAAACTTAAGGCCCAATAGCAATTTGTTCTACACTTTACAAAGTTATGGAGAGTATGGTTAACTACCATCTTGTGAAATATTTGGAGTCCAACACTCTACTCAGCGACAGTATGGCTTTCGTAGAGGACGCTCTACGGGTGACTTGCTAGCCTTCCTATCGGAAAAATGGTGTCGTTTCATTCACCGTTTTGGCGAGCGCTTTTATCAAAACGTATTGCTTTTGGTGTCGCTAATAACATCTCTTGATATACATCTAGCTTTCTCAGAGATCGCATTATACCAGTTTTGTAGAAGGAATGAGGGAAAACATGAATCTTACGCTTAACCAAGATCTTGTGACAATCTCTGAATGGTGTTGAGCGAATATAATCGACTTTAATGCACGCAAGACTCAATGTTGTATGTTAACACACAAGCGCACGACAGATCATGTTGCTTCATCTGTTTTTATGGGTGGTGTAAATATAAAAGAATCATAAGCTCTCGATGTTCTAGGCATGAGTACTCAGTGAGATGTCCGATGGACGAATTAAATTTTTCAAGTGTCGAAGGAAGACTTGGTTTTCTAAGTCGGTGTTGTAAATACTTCACTCCATCTGATCTTTTTACTATTTACACCAACTCTCATGTATGGGCCGGTGCTTCGAAGTCTATTTTGAGGTTACTCGACCTCGTACAGGAGAATGAAAGGTATCCAGCTCTATTGACTCACTGGAACATCGTCGCAATGTGGTTTGTGTTTCTCTGTTCCACCGATACTACAATGGTATGTGCTCTGCAGAAATTAGGGAACTTGTTGCCGAAACCCGTATTTTTTTACGACATGCACGTTCTTCGGCAAGGGCTTATCAATTCGTGGTTGACTGGACAGTGGATCGCACAACACATTACAGGGAAAATTCGTTATTTAGAGTATGTGGAATAAGCTTCCTGCTGAAGTTTTTCCTGCCACTTTCTGTATAAGAAAATTCACATAAAATGTCTACAAACACTTCTCCCTTTATCATCCCTCCCATAACCTATTTTCCTAGTTCCAATACAATGCATAAGTAGGTGTAATCTCCTGAGTGCTGTTATTCTTATATTGTGGTAGTATAGTATTTTTCAGAAACTCTGTTTTTTCTGCAAGGATTTTTGTTGTATTTGCAGGGGTTTTTTTTCGCGAAGCTAGCTTTTAGCGCAAATATATAGATAATAAACTTATTTTAAACGAATGAACGCACTGTAAGCTGATATTACATATTAAGAGAAAGCTTAGTTCAAATATAAAAAAGTTTTAAAATAAAATGTTTGAAATTTGTCATCTGAGGCCATAGAGAAAATATACATAGAGCGGAAACTAGAAAAAAAAAACTCAAACAAAAAATTACTCAAAAAAGTTACACATACGAGTGTTGTCTTTTTGACAACTGAGTTAGGTCTTTGACATGAGAGTTTCCCCTCTATGTGTAATTCTCTATGTCTGAGGCATAATTTTAAAATTTCTTTATAAAATCTTTTCACTAACAAGTCGCCGATGAACACATGTATGGAGTTGATGTAGAAAACGTTTAATAATTGCGAAAGATGATAAACGACTGATATAAAGACGATTTGTTGTTAAAAAGTGTTCAAGCCAAATTAATATTTAGAGAGAATAATGTAAAAAAGAGTTGTTTCTATATATGTACGTGTATGTTAAATAGCTTCATTTAGTGTTACTGTTAGTATTGTTTTCATTGTATGGTTTGTTTTTAAATATTTTTAATTAAATTTTTTTTTTACACATGAAAACTAGTTTTTTTTTTAATATTAAAGAAATTAGTGTTGAAAATTATTTAATCGAAATTTAGTGCACAAAATCAAAATGACATTAGAACAACACTATAATAAAGTAGTATGGTGTAGTTTTAGAAAATTACATACAAAAATGTATTGATTGATTGGTTGATTGTTTGATAATATTTTAATCGATCGAATACATATAATAGATACACACACATATACATATATAATTACATTCATATTTATAAAGTAAATAGACAAGACACAGAAGAAAGAGTGAAACAAGTTTAATAATAATAAAAGTACAACAATAAAAAAAATAAAAATCAATAAAAAAATAATAATAAATGTTAATAATATACATACATAGATAGATACGAGAATAAAAGGACATTCATACAACAAAAAGTGACACAAGTATAAAACAACAATAACAATAATATTTAACAAAGTAGTAGTAAGTTGTACTGTTGTATTTGAATTTATAGTTCTTTATTATTATTATTATTATTATTATTATTGTTATTGTCATAATTAATAATTAATAACACATAATTATTATTTAAATGATGTAGTTGAAAATTCAAAGAACAAAAAAAAAAAAAAAAAATAAATAAATGTAGAACGTATAAACAAAGTGTTACGCAATTACGAGAAAAAAAAGTGTATTTACGATACGATATTACGATAGATACATAATTTACGATAATTTATAACGAGTAGTTATAGCAACTCTTTTGAAATTAGTTATAATTTTGTAACAAAATAAGTAGTAAGTAGTTGTAGTAGTATTTAGTAAAGAATTTAGTTAAATGTACTAAAGTAAGTAAGTATTAGGTTGTTAAGTACGTAAGTAAGTAATAAGTGGCATTTAGTAGTAAGTAAGTAGTCGGAAGTAGTATTAAGTAGTAGTTTAAGTATGTATGAAATTAAAGAGTAGTTAGAAAATAGTTAATAATGGACGCATACATGAGCTTTTTAACTTCGTAAGCAAGTTGATAGCCCGCATAAGGATTAGCTTCATTTTCGGGAGGCCTGAAACAAAACCGTTAAAATTAAAGAGAAAAAAATACGTTTTTAAGCATTGCTTACAATGTTGTTAGATTTTTTTTTAATTTTTTTATTTTTTTAAGTAAATTTAAATGAATTTAACTGTTTTTTTTATGTTTAAAGTTTATATTAATATAAATTTGCAACCATAGAAGAAATATTTTGAAGTGTTTCATAACAAGAAAAATCTACTGATTATTTGTTTAATAATGTTTTAAAAAAAAATAATTTTTTTTTAAGAAAAGTGCCTGTTACTTGATGGCGTTTATTACATCTCTTAAAATGTACATAATATCATTGCAAATACGAGAGTTACCTTAATTTAATTTATGATTCTTGAATTTAGGAATTCAAATACAAAAGCATAAAATATCTTTAAAATATGTTTATAAAATTAGGTGGTCAACATTGACACGCTGTAGCGGCTCTTTTGTCTAAATTCTACATATCAGGCCTGTCACAGAATTTCATTCCTATCGAAAGTGGAACTAATTCCGTATTTCGCTTCTTCAGAAATAGTAAAAGGAAAATTTCTTTCCGAATGAAACCACTTTCTGCTTTCAATGTGGAATTGACTTTTCTTTGTAATTATTATTATTATTTTTTTTAATTTTTTATCAATTTCTGTACCAAGAACTTCACTATTGTTTTAATATAAAAAATGTTTGGAATTAATCAATTACACGGAATCTAAAGAACATAACACGAAATCGTTCGGAATAAAAACTACGGAACATTCTGAAGAAAATGTGTGATACCTCATTTGTGAAAGATTTATTACATTTTAGTATATGTCACGAACCCATTGTGCAACGCTGTAAATCTTACATTATGATATTTGTGTTTTATGATTTTTTAATACTTGTATTCCGTTAATGAGTTTTTGATGGATACTGATACTTCCCATTTTCTATTTTTAAAAATAACTACTTTATTAAAGAAAGAAAATCATATTTGTAACGAAAACACTTTTCATTTATTGAGTTTTTTGTCTCTCCAGGAACATTATTTATGATCAAGTTGGTGTGACTTTTGTCAAAAAAGCAACATCCTGAGCTTTAATGTCTACAAAAGTCTACAGCAATGATCTGAACCAAGAGCCATGTGAATTGATTGGTGTCTTTACACTCAGCAAAATGTCTGGCTTTATTTGCTTATCATGATTGTATTTCTTTATATTTCTATAACAAAAATATTCGTTTGCGCCCTTAGTTGAAAATGTTGTTAATGCTCGTGTTGTGTACATGTAAATAGCCGAAGTTAATCGACCCCTGACGGCTATGCGTACCATTGGTCTACAGCATTGATAGGCGTTCATATTGTTCAGGTTACGAAGATTTTGGTCAATTTACACATACACAACCCGAATGTAAACAATAGAGTGCAATGTATCGTAAAAATACAAATATCCCAGCAGTTATGCATGTAGTCAATGTATCCCTTATAGACAGCATTCGACACAAATGTCTTATCACTTGGCTGACTCCAATTTATATATTTTGGTCATTTGACACATATGTGCTCTTTATAGTGCAGAGAGAAGACAATTGGTTACTTTATACATCCCAGGTAATCTAGCGTGAAGACAATTGTCACTTAAGTGTCTCTAAGTAATCTGGTGTGTAGTCACTTCAAACGTTTTATGAGTAATTCGTTCAAACTGGTTTTATACAAATTGTATTGATATAATTCTCATACAGTTAATTTTTATTTTTGCTTAAGTATACTGATATCCCATGTAACATAGCATAAAGTCAATACTCACTTTAGTGTCTCTTAGTAACCTATAGTGAAGTTACTTTAAACGTTTATCTTGTACTGCACTTTAGAAATTAGTTATTTAACCCACCAGAAGCAATCTATTGGAGAGTTGTCGACGAAAGGTTTGTTTACAAGCTATCGTTAATTGGACTGCCTATGATATGTATTTTAGCTGACTATTTGAGGGCAATTAGCACTTGTACATGTTAAAATAACTAGTTATGTAGCTGATCAAGTTACCAGTTAGGTAGCTAGTGAGGTAACTGACCTTATTTAACCAGTATGTGAATCCAATGCGTTGACTACTTTGTATCAGCTATTAGACAGTCTGACTGTAGTCAATTAGAGTCAATTGACCCCCTGCTTACGACAAGCACGTATTAAATAACTAGTCACGTAGCTATTGAAGTAGCTAGTTCCCACCCTAAATGATGGGTAAAATCACTAGTTTGGGACTGTCTCCTAGAACTGCTGGGATTGTATTCAGTAATTTTTTACCCATACATGCACACAAATTCCTCCATTTGCCTACCAAGAAAGATCATCACAAATCGTTTGTTATGTAAGAAAACATTGATGTGCCGCACATCATCAAATTGAAATTGCAAGATCGTGATTTATCATGAAAATGTGACAGACAAACACATTTCTCAGAGTTCGAGTTAGAGATTCGTGTGGATTGATCTGATGAAATATTAATAAAATTGTTACAAAAGAATTCTATAAAATTGTGACAGGCAAATTGCCGTGGTGCGATGTCGGTGTGACTTGTCATTGCAAGATCGTGACTTATCACGAATATTTGACAGATAAACACATTTCAACTAGTTCGAATAAGGAATTCGTGTAGATTGATCTAATGAAATATTGAAGACATTTTTACAAAATATGTATTTATGGTTGTTCGAGATTCTTGTGGATTGCTCTAAAGAAATATTGAAGACATTGCTACGAAAGATGCCTATAAGAATGTGACAGGCAATTGGCAATGTCATTGTTTGAAGTTATTAGGTAAAGTGCGACGAGGTAGACGATTGTTTATTCGTATTATTACGAGTATGTTCAGTGATGTTCTTACCCAGCAGTTCTGGATGATTGTTCCGAACAAGTGATTATACCAATCATTGGTGACTCTAAATGATTGGTATAATCACTTGTTCGGAACAATCATCCAGAACTGCTGGGTAAAAACATTACTGAACATACTAGTTACAGAATTAGCTATGTGACTAGTTATATAAGAATTAGGATAAAAATAACTCCTAGACTAAAAGTACCATATCGTACAAGAAATCTAATACATTTTATTTTACTTTCGCTTACTTAATTGATTTCGATACGAAAACAAATTTGATCTGGACTGATCTAATTTGGCCCCCGATCTATGCATATGACCAAAATATGTTGCTTGAGTAATTCGATGCAAATAATCTCCAGTTTCTTTTCCAGAAATCTTTTGAAATATACCACTAAACATGGATCATTCTTAAACCCGAAAGCGCCCACATTCATGCTCAATTACAAATTATGAAAATAATTTAATTGTTTACAGTTTATCGTTTAGAGTGGAAAAGATCGATTGGAATTTGTTTCAAACTCAACCAGAATTATATAGATGTTCATGTAGACTATTCCCTCGTATTTTTTAGACTTATCATAATTTTTTAAAACTTTTTAAAGTTTCTGCATGGATTAAACTAACAGGTGGATTTTATATTCCATAATGATATATTTTTGACAATGATCGTGAATCATGACTTCTTTCGTTCAAGCAATACGCTTATATTGTTTAAGAGTGCCTGATAGTCGCCGTCAATATTCCATCGCAACACGTAGGTTTGATCTCAAATAAAGAATCATTTGAAATCAAAGACTTTCTTAAAAGTAAGCATTTGATTTGATGCTTTGATAGTATTTGAAATAATATTTTTCATTTCACCGAAGAAAATATTGGAAATTTTTATTTTTTTAGTTTTCATTGTTTAAAACAAAAATGAATTTCCAGTACCGAAATTTCAAGATGTTTTGAGGATTACACAGAGATTTTCATGTATTAGTATCAAAGGTTCGATAAAATTAATTCGTAAAACAATTTTTAAAATCAAATTAAATTGTATCTCTTAACTATGTCATTTAATAATTCATTATGAATTAAATCATAGGCTTTATTCTTTAGCACTTCAAACGTACTGAATTAAAAATCATTATTGAATTATTTTAGTTTTCAATTCCATTACAAAATAGCTTCATTAGGAATTAAGTAATTTTATTATAAATTATTTCAAAAATGAATGAATAAAATTAATTTAGCTGTCTTCCACCAAATTCCAACCGAATTTTTCTGATCTTATTGATGGTTTGACGATATAAATAGGTTATTAAGATTAACTTTTTAAAGGTTAAAGATCACTGTAATTCTTTTTGAGATTTTAAGTCACTTTTAAGCACTTGTGAAACACAACAAGCCGAAACTCCTTAATACTAAAGCAATCTTTACACAATCTGAATTCTAATCTGATTTCATTATTTAAAAATCACTCTAATGGTTTCTTAGAGTTTAAACCTAATCTTCGTGTCTCAGATGTAATGTTACTCTTCCTCAGAAAAGCTTTTTTGAATCTTGTAATGAATAGATTTCTACCACTAACAGCGAAAATAACTTAACCAATATTCAATAATATAGGATCCTTTAAATAATATGTTGAAATTTTCTCAGATTCACCAAGAATCTTTCCAATTTTTTTAGCAAAAACAACAAACTCTTGTAAAGTTAATTATTAAGCACTTAAGATATTTTCACTGTTAAGGCTCGATATAACCCTAGAATATGTCTCAGGTTTTCAACTCAAATGAAAAATTAGATAAGTTTCCAGCCAAATTAAGTAAGATGAGTCCCATATTCAGTTTTTTTTTTTTTTAATTTTTCTTGTTTATGAAACACTTCCAGCAGTAACTATAAAACAGTGTTCTTAACATTTAAAGAAATTAAATAAAAATATTCATTGCATTATAAAAAATAAAACATAAAAAAAAAGAAATAAACTGAGAA
Organism: Calliphora vomitoria; assembly: GCA_942486065.2. Taxonomy (NCBI): domain Eukaryota; kingdom Metazoa; phylum Arthropoda; class Insecta; order Diptera; family Calliphoridae; genus Calliphora; species Calliphora vomitoria. The sequence continues at coordinate 19,245,755 of OW818029.2, forward strand.
AAAATAACTTAAAAACACAAATAATTAATTACACTTAATATTATTTATCATTATTAATGATTATTAGTTTTGTTTTTTTTAATTAAAGTTTTACATATTGTTTGTTTTTGTAGTTTTTTATGTTATTGTTATGGTAGTTTATATAACATGGTTGTATTTATATGAGACATTATGACAACAGTTTATTTTTTTTTTTTTAAGTAAATGAGATTTTAGGACTATTCATTCAGTTTAATTTAAAAGTATTTTAATTTTATTATTCTTATTATTATTATTTTGGGATAAGACAGCACTAAAATCACATTCGGTTTTTTTTTTAGTAAAGAAAATTATAGAAGAAAGAGAAAAAACATTTAAGCGTTTTCTTTGTACATGTGCTTCCTTAAGTTTTTTTATATTTTTTTATTACAAATCCATTTACATAGTATTTTATTTATTTATTTCTTTACTTTTATTTTGTTAAATAAAGAGTGGTGGTGTGTTGAGTTTCTTTTTTTAATATTTTTTTTGGAATTGAAAAATTTTTTTATACTCACCGATTGTACTGGGATGGTGACATGACTTGTCCCTCTAGTTGTTGTCTATTTACAGTTGGTTTCACTTTGTTCACCTGCTTAACGGTGCCAGCATGTAGGCCTGTTGTACCATTTCCTGGTCCCATGCCAGTTGAACCGTTCGGTCGTCGGGTATGGCGATTTAGTACTAAAAAAAGTTTAAATATGTTTTTATTTATTTATATTTTTTACATTTATATTTTGTACTAACAAAGAATTCAGTTTTGATGTCAACATTTATTGGAGATTTATGAAAGTTAAAGTAATTTCCATAAACGGACAGTATATGGGAGCTATGTTCAATTATGGTCGGATCCTAATAAAAATTGTCAGTGCTTTATCTATTTATCTGAAAGTTTGTGCCTAACTTCATATCGATATTAGTAATTGTAAGAAATATATTAACATTAGGTACCTATTCCGGGAGGATATTTATATGGAGGCTTGGTGAAATCATGCACAAGGCTTCGTCCTTGGTTCATTGCTCATTGAGTCACAACCAGACGGATGGTCGGAGGTGATTCTGTGTCTATCGGTATACTATGCTACGTAGTAGCAACAGAATTTGTGGCCAATCGATTGATGGGGTTTCACTTATACAATTTTTCGGTTCTAGCAATAGAAAATCAGTTGATAAAAAAGAATTTCGGAAATTTTGTAACCAATTCTAAAATTTTGTATCAACAATTGTAAAACTAGGTCACTAAGGCAGAATCATTTGATTGGCAGCGAATTTGACTGCTACTACGAATCTGTTTTTTGATCTGATTATCAAAGAATATTTGAGAAAAATCGTGCCTTAAACAGACGGACAGCCATAGCTAGATCGTCGTAGAATTTTCCAGAATATATATACTTTTGTGGGTCTGCGATGAATATTTCCATATGTAGCAAATAGAATCTTTTGGTGGTGGGTATAAAAAACTATGGACCAAATTGTGAGACAATCTCGAACAAATTGCATTTATTTTGTCAAAACATTTTACAACACTATCCCGGACTCTATATTACAAAGAGCACATACTTGTCAAATAACCCAAAAATATATAAATTGGAATCAGCCAAGAAACTAGACATTATGGAATATTACTGTCTGAAAGTCGAAGTTAAGGAGTGAGATCGAAAAAATCTTAACATACATAAATGTTAATAAGAAAGAAACCACTAAACTAACAGTTTTGATTTTTTTATTTGATTTAAATTAATACTACAATTTACAAAAAATATCATTTTTATGGTACTAATCACTAGTGATGAATTTATGAACCTTTTCCGGAAACCCTTCCATTAAGGGATTTATAGAGCTTTCTGTCACTTTGTTCGAACTGGTATCTCCGTTTAAAATCTACCACACTTTTGGACGCCTTTTTTGTGATCTTCAATTCTTTTTTAACAAGAGTCCAATATCTCTTCACTAGCCTTAGCTCCAGGCAGTTTGAAGGATTTGCCTCTCTACCACATTATTGTTCTTGTACCAATCAAGACCTTGCTTACCATAGTGACAGGATGCCAAATCAGGCCAAAAATAAGTGGACACATTAAGAAGTCTTATGAATGGAAGCATCCTCTTTTAAAAACATTCCTTGATGTTAATTTCTGTATTTATAGAGCCCTTTGTAACAAATGTTTGGCTTCTTTTGCTGCAACTGCATATTGCTTTACATACCAAGAAATTTTTGGAAAAATTTTGTCTGCTTTTGGGTCTTAAACTTTTCTTCAACATTCCCTCGAGCATCAGCAACATAAAAATGTTGACCCAGAAGCTGCGAAAATTTGCCAGAACATAGGTTTCGTCATTCATTCAATTTCCGTGCTCTTTTGTCTTTGGTCTCTAAATTTTTAGCAGCGTTCCTGTCAGGAACTTTTATGTTTTTAAACCTTTATTGGCTTTAAACTTTTCGCTGCTTTCCTACCGGATGTGTTGGGAACTCTTTTGAAAATCCTATCTATTTATTGGCTGTAGAAACATCATGGGGACCATTCCTTCTACATGAACCAGGTTTTCTATCAACGGACAAGTTCTCTCGATACTGTTTTATAACATTGGAATGAGTTTGACGACAGACCTTTGATTGTTTGGCCAACTTTTTGTATGGCCAAGTTGGGTTTTGTTGAAAATATTTAATAATTTTAGTACGCACTTTTTTCTGGTCACTCATTTGATTCAGATTAACAATAAATGAACATAACTGACATTAAACGTAATAACTGACATACTTTTCAATGGTAAATTCATAAAAAACCGAATCTTATATACCCTTCACCAAAAATATACTTTAAAATAAAATTTTTAAATTTTTTTTTTTTCGAAATTTTTTTTTTTTTAAAGTTTTTTCCAATTTTTTTTAAAAAAAATTCTTAATTTAAAAATTTATTTTTTTTAATTTATTAGTGAACAAAATTTATGATAAAAAAAATTTTTGTGAAAAAAAAATCGGGTTAAAAAATATGTTTCCCGATTTTGACCCATTGTAGGTCCAACTTACTTTAACCTTATATACATCGCTGTAATGGACTTTGAAATATCTATCATTTGATATCCATATTGTCTATATTTATGACTTAGTAATCGAGATATAGATCAAAAATAGGCCAAAAATAGAGGTTGTCTCGGATTTGGCTGATTTTAAATAGGAAACTTCTCGAAAGCATGTCTGACAAAATTATTGAAGATTTGGATCCCGAAGATATCTGGGGTCTTCAGAAAATTGATTTCAACAGACAGACAGACGCACAGACAGACGGACATGGCTAAATCGACTTCGCTATATCCAGAATATATATACTTTATAGGGTGGGAAATTTATATTGTGGAAATTACAAACGGAATGACAAACTTATATATACCCTTCTCACGAAGGAGAAGGGTATAAAAATCAAATAATTCTTGGGTTAAAAGTTATAATTAAATACGTGTGTTTAGGTTTTTTCGATCTCACTCCTTAATTCGTGTAATATTAGTTTTAGGTAGAGAGTATTTAAGATTCGGCACAGTCGAATACATTCTATCATGTTTTTGGCTGTCTTTGTATGTGTATTGTTGACATGTGCTTTGTGTAGCTGTAATAGCCGATTGTGTTCGGTCACTGTTAGCTATGGGGGCCTATCGCTGATGTAAAGTTAACTTAAGTAAATTTTGAACAAACTTTGTATGATTAAGGGCCATTATTACAACTTGCCTTTATGTTCGTAATAGTAAAAGGTAACTTTAAGAAATAGAAAAATGTAGCTTTAAAGTTAACTTTTACTATTACGTACATAAAGGCAAGTTATAATAATGGCCCTAAGTATTAAATTCTTTGTTAATTTTACTTAAACAAAATAAATAGATTTTAATTAAAATTACTTACGATTCATGTCTTCACGATCTCTGGCTATATCACCTTTTTGTTTTCAGCGAAGAAACAAATAAAAGAAACAAGAATATTAAAACAGATAGAAATTAATACTTAAAAATATTCTACAAATATAAGTGGACAAAAAACAAAATTAGTTAAGCTAGAGAAAGGTATATTTTTTAAACATTTTTGTTTCAGTGTAATTGGCATATTAATTCAACGGTTTTTTTATTGCTATTCATTATTAAACAAATGTTAGCAAAGATGGCTGATTTTACAAAATATTTGGGAAACAAATCTACATGTATAATACACAATATTTTACATAAGCAGCCATCTTATATGTTAAGTGTTAAAATTTGTTTTTTTTTAAGTTATTAGTTGTTTTTGGGAGTTTTTTTTTTTTAATTTAGAAATAGGATTTTGAAAACAGTTTTTAGTATTTAAGAGTAGTTTCTGTTGTTGTTTTGTTTACAAAAGTTTTTATTTATAAAAACAATAAAAAAACCAAAAATTATTGAAATAATAATATAAGTACTTAAAAACAAGCCATTTATTTAAATGCAAATTATTTCAAAAAATACTTTATGAACAGGGTTCAATAAAATTTATTTATATTATAAATTTTACAACAGAATAATAATAATAATAATATTAGCAAAATATAGTAAATATTTAACAAAAGAAAAAAATAGAAAGAAATAAAGAAACGAAAACCAAAAATATGTTGGTTTAAAAACTTAAAATCAACTAAAAAATCTGGGTTAAAATAGATGAATGCAAGCCAGAAAAGATTTATTTTATTTTTTTAATGAGATTTGATGATCAATTTCTATATATATATAGATATAGTAGTTATAGTAGGATATTTGTTTCTTTTTACAATTTCAACTATTCCGGTTTACATTGTTTAAATTTAAAATGTTTTTTTTTTTATTATTTTTTTCTTGAAAAAGGGAATAAAAATTACATGCTTTTCAAAATACACACGTAGATTGTTTTGTTTAAATATTTTTAATTTAAGTAATTTATTTATAATATATAAGTATATTCATGTATAGAGAGAGAGAGAGAGAAACATAAATATATATAGAGAGAGAGAGAATTTCGTTTTTTGAGGATGTTTGGTATTCTTTGAGAGACAGTAGTTACTAAGATTAAAAGAGTTTAAGTTTAAGAAAGAAAAAATTAATAAATAAACTACAACCAAATAAATAAAAAACTTAAATATTTTGTTTAAATTTCATTTAAAAAAGCCAAAGAAAATTTTATAAAACTTAAAAAATTTTAAATAAATGTTTATTTTTTATTTATTTATTTTAGTCACTTTTATCCTAACACATTTTGAATATAAAATGTCTAAAAAACTTCCTTTCTTAATGTTGTAATTTTAAAGGAAATATTTATTTATTTAATTATGATTTTTACCCGATATTGATCGACGCACATGCACCCTTTTCGGTAGTTCTGGCGGTGTAAAAGTGGGTGCAGGATGGTGATCATCTGTAAGATTAATTTCCATTGAACAGCATATTCATTTAAGATTTTTTGTTTTGTTTTAATTTAAGAAAAACAAAAAATTATATATAAAATTATATATTTCTCTTTTGTGATTAATTTTTTTTATTTTTTTTTCATTCAAATTAAACAAAAAATATTGTTTTTGTTTTGTAAATTAATTAAAATCATAATTCAAAAAACGAGAAAAATGGGAAGTTTTTTTTTTTTTTGTTAAAAGAAAAAATTTTTAAAAAATGTGTTTAAATAAATAAAGATAGACATTTGACATTATTTGATTTTGGGAAAATGCATTTTTTAGATGGTATTATTGATGCCAATTGTTTAATATAAAATAATCAAATCTTCGTTGACCTTTAGTGACTACAAAATCGTTATTATTTGGTAGTAATTTATTTCAGAAATATCTCAGGAAAATGTTTACAACTTAATTACAGCCCTGATAGTAGTGATATCGCAATTACTCTTTGGAACACTATTGTGATTTTAAAGTACTTCTAAATTTCCAATTGTAGCAGCAACGTTTTTGTTATGGTGACTCAAATATAGCTGTCTTAATCGTAATTTATCTCGACTAACTTTTAATTGCTACAACCGACAAAAAATCCAATTATTTGCCACAACAATTTTGTTCTCTGTTTGCTGTAGAAAATTATAAACACTTGTATTTCACTTAGTTGTACGACCAACCGATCTGACGTATAAACTGCTCTATCAAAGAAACTGACATTGGTGAAATGTATCAGCCAAGCTACTGAAAAAGTCTGCAACTTTGTTTAAAACAGGATATCAAGGATATCAATGTAGAACTTGACTTTTGTTTTCAATAGGAAAATATTGGATAGCACAGATATAACTATAACGTACATGCTACCACGACGAATATCGCAATGGCCGGCCAATTAAAATGTGAAAGTATATTCGACTTATGAGGCGTTGGAAAATTTCCAGCATGTCGCTGGAAATAAGTGCAAGATAAATCATACGATTTTAATGATTCACAACAATATCGGCAAATATTTACGTGCCATAACAAAAGATCAATCTCGTATTTGACACAAAAATTTACTTGTTCCAGGATACCGAAATACTTGAAGAGCGGTCACCGAGAAAATTCTTCAAATCAAAAACAATGTTGTTCATATGATCAGAATGATGCAACAACATACTCTACAAATATTATGTTCATCTGAAATCTAAACTAAAAACATGTAAGAGAGCTATATTCAGCTGTGTCGAATCTTATATACCCTTCACCAAATTATTCTTTAAAATAAAAATTTTAAATATTTTTAAGTAAACAAAATAAATTTTTTTTTCAGTTGTTTTTTTATATTTAAAAAAAAAATTTTTTTCTCGATGTTGTTTTTTAAATTTTAAAAAAAAATGTTTCCTAAAATTTTTTAAAAAATTTTTTTTTCGAAATTGTTTTTTTCAAAAATTTTTTTTTAAAATTTTTTATTTTTTTTTAATTTTAAATTTTGAAAAATAATTTGTTTAATTTTGTTTACCTAAAAATATTTAAAATTTAAAAATTCGGGTTAAAAAATATTTTTCCCGATTTTGACCTACAATGAGTCCAAATTACTATATCCTTATATAAATCGTTGCAATGGACTTTGAAATATCTATCATTAGATATTCATATTGTCTATATTAATGACTTAGTAATCCAGATATAGATCAAAAATAGGCCAAAAATCGAGGTTTTCCCGGTTCTTTCCTTATATCTTATATATAGCGACCGAGGCGGAAGAATTCCCGATATATTGATGTATCAATTATGTTTGTAAGTTATTTGGGGGCTACGGAAAGTTGATTTTAACATACAGATGGACAGACGGACATGGCTATAACGACTTCGCTATGTACAACGTTCCAAAATATATATACTTTGTGGAGTCACAAATAAAAAATGTAGAAATTACAAACGAAATGAAAACCTGTTCCTAATAAAGGATTAGCAACTTACCCGAGACGGATCAGACAGGAACTACATATGTATCTATGAGAAGAGTATTGTGTGACATATGCAGGATCTATATGAACGCAGCACGTATTTGACAGCTTTGAACTGCATTCATAGAGACGACATCAATTATTCGTTCACAGAATACCATAGTACTTGCGAGTACTGCGAAAGACAAGAGTCATTCTGATTCAACTGAGTTCAAAGTTTGAACGAATTCTATTTATTCAACATTGAGTTTTAAAATAAAATCTTTTGATTAAATCTAAAAATTAAGCTCAAACTGAATTTACTAATTCGCAGCTCTTTGCAAAAGGTGTCGTACATGAACGAAATCAAAAGCAATAGCTTAGAGCAGTGGCTGGCGCAATCAGAACATGCCACATTGCACAGTGGAGCGGAATAAAAATTCTTTGGAAATAAATCTGGCATTTCTAAACGGCTGGTCCGATCGGGATAAAATTTGACATGGACATAGCCAAGGAGTATTCGAGTTTAAGTTATTAAAATGGACCCTACAAATGCTCCATGGGTGGAGGTATGGGGGCTCAAATTAAGGTACCTTCGACATGTACATATTTTAAACCGTGACATTTTTTGTTTCACATTATACAAAGTTTTTAGTATGAAAATGTGAAATATTTTTGAAGGACCAGCCGTTTAGAAATGCCAGATTTATTTCCAAAAAATTTGATTCTACCCCACTGTGCATTGTAATTGTACATAAAACAAATTGCAATTCTAAACAAACAGTGAATTGCATTAGGCCGCGGCAAGAGTGAAGTGTCGATCACTGGTTTAGACAATACAGACTGTTGTAAAACAACAACAAAACAGTTTAACTAAAGAGAGAGATTTAACTCTTGAGTCTATCGGCAAAATCAGCTCGACTAAGGTCACTTAAGTATACAACTTATAAAGTAATTATGCAGATATTATTCAATAACATGTCAATTACATGAAATACACTAACACCCCGACTGTAGTGGTTTCGCTTTGCGTCGCTATTAAGATTTTGCGCGATTCGAATTTAAATGTGAGAAGTTTGTTCCTTTGTTTGTAAAAAGGGAATTCCCATATTTATGTTGGTTAAATTTAAATTTAACATACTTTCTTTTTCCTTTTACCTCTTTATATGAATAATTAAAAGCATTTGTTGGAACAAATATTAAGAAATACTAACTTGTTTATCAAATAATGTTTTTATTCTGAAACCAAATTATAAGAAAACAGTGTAAGTGATTCAATTTACGTCTCATGTCTCCGGTACCCATTAACGACGCATACTGGGGTCTTAGTGTATAAATTAACTCCTGTAGATTCCTTCTCAATACCAAAATTCTTCAAACAATTGCTGAGTTGTCATTTTTGTAGCTTTAAAATGCAATAGTTTGCTAATACTTAGACGCGCTTACACATACTTAAATATAAATTTTATTACAAATACCTCGATGAAATGAAATATTGTTTAAAATTGTAGTTATACTTTTAAAATTACGAAAAAGTCATGACGTAAAATAAAAAAAAAATAACATAATCTTTTGCTAAGATGTACTTTGGATAGCATAAAACGGTGTTGCATACTATTAGGCATCAAAAAAATAATATTTTCTAATTCCTTTCCTTTTCACTCAAACTTGTCAAATGTCATTTTAAAAACCCAAAAGAAAGTATTCTTAGAAAAAAAAAGAAAATCATTATAAACGAATTAACGAAATGAAGAAGAAAACAAAACCAGAGGAATTATAGGGGAGACAAAGGATTAATAATTAAAGGATTTAACTTGAGGAAAAGGGGTTGGACAAAAACTGAAAACAATTTAACAAATACACAAGTACTAAGACACAGTACAACGAGTATTATAGGATATTAAAAGAGAATAAAATTTTGCATGCAGACATTACACTATTTTATACATGCTATTTACATATACAAGTACATTCGTATTTATTTATTTAATTATTTATTTTGAGAAAGAAAAGAGAAAAGACAAACTACATTTTCATACAAATAGTACATACAATCTAAAAGTTACAAAAGATTACAAACAAATTCAATTCGTAACCGGATAGAAAGAGAGAGAGACAGAGAAAATTATTTATTAAAAAAGACAGAGCAAGCACAGTGCGACTACGAAACTAATTTACATATTTTACAGTACAACAAAACTAAAAAAAAAAGAATGTTTAATATTTTAAATGAAGGGTAACAAAATTTGATACAATTTAAAATTTTATTATAAATTATTACACCTACAAATCAGAGTTTTTTTTGTTTAAGTATTTTAAACATAATATTTTTTCTTTTTTCGTTTTATTTAATAGTTCTTTAAATCTTCCTCGTCTTGTTGTTTTGCTACTTTATAACGTTTTTATTAGTTTTGTTTCTATTACCACACAAATTTATTTCTACTTAATTGTATTTCTGAATTAATGCAAAAATATTTAAAAATAAGTAGTATTTAATAACTATAAGATTAAGAGAGAAAAAAAAATCAGTTTATGGAAAATCTAAAATATTTGGTTTCAAAACTTATAAATATTTAGTAGTTGTAGTTAGCATTTGTTCTAAGACTTAAGCTGTTTTGAAACACTGTGTCTAGGACGCAACTGATTTTGATTTTAATTGTAATTGCTAAATAAAACTAAACCGTTTTTGTGTTTTATATCTGTGTTATTTAAGCATTTTGTAAGACATTTGGTTAAAAAAATCTTTACTTTATTTTCTCTATAGATATTTAGTTCCAAATTCCAAAAATAAAGCCAAAATTAGGTTTCATTTTTTCTTTTTCATGTTCATTTTTGTAAGCAGCCAAACTTAACACCATAATTAACGTAGTTTATTTTTTTTTTTTTTTAAATTTCTTTCTTAAAATAACTAAAAATTAACTTAAGTGATTGAAATTAACTAATGAAACTAAAAGAAAAAGTAAAACATATTTGGTATTTAACACTCTATGAATGTAATGAAATTTATAAATTAAAAAAATAATTGAAAATGTTATAGAAAACTCTAATTACGCTTTGATCAGAAAACATTTCGAAAACAAAATTAAAAAACAGAAAACCAACTAAAAAGTATAAAAGTAATAAATATGAGAAGACAAATATAAGAGACAAAAAAGAACAGATTTGAATTGAATAAAATTCAGCACACGTGACTTACTTGTCTGGTAGTAATCTTCATCTTCTACACATTTTTCATTGATTGATTCATTCATTACAACAGCAGTTTTATTTAGAGTTTGATTTTTTGTTAATGGAGATGAGTTTTTTTTTTAAATTTTTGTTTTTTTTTTCATATATATTTTGTAGAGAGGAGTTACAGAGATAATTTTATGTGATGTGTTGGTTACGTGACGTTAGGTTACGTTTTTTGTTTTATTTTCATTTTTTTATTTTTTTTTTTTACAAAAGTACAATTTAAAGAAAGAATATGTATATAACTTTAGTAAATATTGATTTTTGGTAAATGAACACAAGTTTATGAAATAGTTTGAAAAGAAAATTAAAGTAATAGTTAAATTTTAAGTAATGGTCAGGAAATAATAGGAGTTTTAATGTAAATTGCTTAAATGTCTGGGGAAATTGTATTTTTGTAAGGTGTTTTGTTAAAGTTGGAACGCCATTAGTTAAAGTTATTTTAAAATTAATTTGAAAAACAAATTATTATGTAAATTAAATGCATTATAACTCGAAAACCATAGATGGTACGCTAATATTATATGAAATCAAAATCCTAGACATTTTGTTTTGTAAATTGTGACCTTCAAATATTTTTAATATTGTTACGAATGTGCAATAGCGATTTGAGTTTAACGGTCTGTAACGACTGCCTGCAACATTCATCATGTGTGTGAGCACGTCCATTGGTAGAGGCTTGTCTACTCATCAACGATGTTGATAGCATGCGGTTACTAGCATTGTTTATAAGTGTGGCAACACTAAATGTTTAAGCTGCTAACATTAACATCGAAAGCTCTAGAATTCGAATGTTCTAATTGTCCGTTAAGATCATTGTTTAAGATTCACGATAGATGGCGCTTGTATAAATAGCGGCAGAAGTTGCAGTCTGGAGTTGAGTTGATCATTGGCGCTGTTAGAGTTAACATCAACTGTCGTGTACATTTGAGTTTGTATATTATAAAGTGTGTGAGCATTTCTGCGAATTGATAAACGTGTTTAAAGACACTTAGTGACTATTTAGACTGGAAATAAACCAAAGTTTTTAAAAGGTTAAAACGCAACAATATTTTGCGATTTATGGTGAATTTTTGCTTCGAAAATTTTGAATTTTGTAGCAACAAAGTGTCATATGTGGGAAGTTTTGCTTTACTTCTTTAATTTCAAAAATAATGGTGTTGAAGCACACCGATTGATCACCAAAGCTTAAAATGAATGTGTTCCATTGGTTTCAACATGCGAGAGATACTTAGTTTGTGCAATTCAGAAGTGGTGATTTTTACACGGAAGGCAAAAATTGCCCAGGCCAGCCAAAAAATGTTTGAAGACCAAGAATTGGAGGCATTACTCCATGAAGATTGTTGTAAATCTTAACGAAAGCTTACAAAATCACTGAGATCTACTTTAGCATTAATTTCAAAAAGTTTGCGACCAGCAGTATTGATCCAAAAGCACGGAAATTGGGTACCATACGAATTGAAGTTGAGAGACCATGAAAAACGATTTTGCATGTCCGAAATGATGCTTGAACGCTGTAAAAGAAAAACATTTTTGCACCGAATCATTTCTTGCGATGAAAAATGGACCCATTATGATAAACCGAAGCGTAAGAGGTTGTATGTGAAGCCGGCCAACCAGCCGAATCCACACCGAAGACAAATATCCATGTCGTTAAGGTAATTCTCTGTATTTGGTAGGAGCAAAAGGGTTGTATCTATTAAGAGCTACTGAAATCTGACTAGACCATCACAGGGAACCTGTACCGGATGCAACTGATTCGTTTGAAGCGAGCATTGGCGGAAAAACGACCAAAATATGCGGCCAGACATGAAACCATAATATTCCACCATGACAACGCTCGGTCACATGTTGCAACACCTGTTAAAAAGTATTTAGAATGAAGTGGTTGGGAAGTTTTGCCTTACCCAGTCCGTACAGTTTAGACCGTGACCCGGTTTGTAGTGATCGATGCAGAACGCTCTCTCTGGGAACAGAGTATTCGATATTGGCTTGATTCGTTCTTGGCCTCAAAGTTCTTTTGGTTCGGAATCCATATGTTGCCAAGAAGGTGGAAAGAGGCCAAAGCTAACAATGGCCAATATGTACTTTGAATAAATTTATATAATGTAAATTTTTCAAAATACAGTGAGACTTTCGATGGCAGAATATCAACAAATTTAGGCCTTACAAATCGATCGAGTGAATTCCTTTTTATACCCTACACCACCATAGTGGGGAGGGTATATTGGATTTGTGCAGATGTTTGTAACGCCCAAAAATATTAGTCTAACACCCACCTTAAAGTATACCGATCGACTCAGAATCACTTTCTGAGTCGATTAAACGATGTCCGTCCGTCCGTCCGTCTGGCTGGCTGGCTGGTTGTCCATGTAAAGCTTGTGCGCAGAGTACAGGTCGCAATCTTGAAGATATTTCGATAAAATTTGGTACATATCATTTTTTCTGCCCAAGGACCAAGCCTATTGAAACTGACTGAAATCGGTTCATTATTTCGCCTAGCCCCCATACAAATCTCCTCCCGAAATTGGACTTTATCGGTCATAAATGTTCAATTTATATAGGTACCTATACAAGTTTTTCTCCAAATAAGTTTTATATATACGAAATTCATGTCACCAAATTTTATGATGATCGGTCCATAATTAGTCATAGCTCCCATATAAGGCCTGCTTCCGATAATCACTTTAACGAGCATAAATCTCTTAAAAATGTGGGTATAGACATAAAATGCAACATAAATAACTTTCATACAGACATTAATTGCACCACTTAATTTCATGGTGATCGGTCCATAATTGGTCATAGCTCCCATATAAGGCCTGCTTCCGATAATCACTTTAACGAGCATAAATCTCTTAAAAATGTTGGTATAGACATAAAATGCAACATAAATAACTTTCATACAGACATTAATCACACTACTTAATTTCATGGTGATCGGTCCATAATTGGTCATAGCTCCCATATAAGGCCCACTTCCGAAAATCGTTCACGAATATAAATTATTGAAATTTTGAAAGAAAATGGTTTTTGCATATTTACTTAGTGTAGGGTATTATATGGTCGGGCTTGACCGACCATACTTTCTTACTTGTTTCACATTGTGTTTGATTGTTGAAAAATAATCGAAAAAAAAATTATAATCCCGGATAATAGAGGTAATTACGGTTAATCGATGCAAAAAAATTTAAATCGATCCAAAAGCATTTTTTTCTTTCCCGGATAATTGATGTTACCGGTTAATCGAGGCCTCGCTGTAATAGCTAAAATGTCATACACCAAATAATTTCACTCATTTATTTCGATGACCAAGACATTCTTTATTATCGGTGATTATTATCATGGTTGAAATTGATTTAATCAATAGATTCAGGTATGTATGAAAACTAAAACGTATTTACCTTGCATATAAAACAAAACAAATTCTTTTAAAATATGTAAAGTATACTTTTAGGAGTGATAAATAAATATTTTTCATAAGCTTTGTTTTAAAAAAATGTTAAGTTACACCTTAAGCGATGTGAAGTTTTTGTAGCAGAAGAAAACGTTAATTAGTAGAACATACTTTTATATCCACTTTCGTACAAATTCTGTGACAGACCTGGGGGCTAATTACCGCAGTCGAACACGATCAAATACTTATTCGAACGTGCGAGTTTTTTCTATTTTTGGGATTCTCTTATTCGATATCGATAAAATGTATAGAAAATTATAATGATTGTGCTCGATAACGAACGAGTTTTTACTCGAACGCTTATTAGCGTTCGAGTAAAAACTCGTTCGTTATTTAATTTATTTCGATTACGAGTGCGAGAATTTGCTCCCTGATTATATTTGTTTTTTGGATTTAAAGAAGTTCATTGTGGATTTACGACAGATCTACGCATAATATAATCCCGTACCTTTGTTTTTCGTAGTCATTTTCTGAATGCTTATGTCCTCTGCGATTAGTTCGTGCATTATTTAATTTTATGAGCACTTTTATTAGCGATCGGTTATGCTAGGTGATCTGATAAGATTATATCCTGAATATTGGCTAAGCCCGATCCAAATTTTTTCAACCTTTCCGATTTCAGTGATGAAGATACCGTAGTTCTTAAGCTGGTTGCGTAATATTAATAGAATCTGCCAAAGAGCGATCGTCTATACTAAGTGATCTGATCTAAAAATCCACGTCCTTTCTGATTTCAGTGAAGAAGATATCGTAGTGCCCGCCTAGAAGACCAGTGTACGTACTATATTGGACGCCTTCTCACGGCAAGGTGTGCGGAGTAGTAGAAATGGCATATTTAGGGACCATGCCAATCATTATTGATGTTCGAAACTTTTTACTAGCTATCGTAAAGAGAAAATTAAATATTTTTAGATGAAAGCACATGTCAGATGACCCGATCCAATGTTATTCGATTCGAAACACTGCTATTTTTAGAACATAGCAAAAAACAATTTATACTCTAAATTAAATGGAGTATAACAACAGTCTCGTTTCGACTTTATCAATATCTAATGGAGTTCCAACAATATTTTAATGTGTAGTAATTATGAGTGTGAGTAGTTTTTATCTAAATTAACTAGAAACGAGTAAACACGCGTATAGAACAATGAAACATTTGTTGAAATCTAAACAGAATATAGAATATGAACATTATCTCAATCTAATTCGTGTCTTTTTTTTTTTTTTTTTAAATTTGCTAAATTTTGAAAGAAAACTGGTCAATTTCTTGCAGACCCCTTTTTTATATATATATATATTGTTTATATATTGTATATATTAACTAAACGCCAATTTTGAATAATTATTTTCAATTAATTTAACAATTAATTATTACATTTTGTACATTACTTATTATGTACACACAAAAAACACAGACACAATATCGAATAAAAAAAAAAAATACAAAATTTTTTAAAACCAAAAAAAAAAAAATTATGAAACTGATTTATTAAAAAAAAAAAAAAATGTATAATAAACTTACAAACGATTCTTTTACTATGAAACAAGTAAATAATTAAAAAAACATTAAACAGATTTGATGTTGACGATAATAATATTACGGATATTTATTAAATATGTAGATACAGATAGATAATTACGAGATTTAAAAAAGAAAATTATATGTATATTCAACCGAAAACACACAAAAAGAAATGGTAACAATGTTGAATTGAAAATGAAATGTTTTTTTCTTTTTTTCAAAATCAGATTAAATTGTTTTAAAATATATATATAAAGACTACAACAGTACACATCAAAATAGATTTAATTTAATTTGTTTTAGTTTTGTTTGTTTAAAAGACAAGTTAATTATAGTACTTTAGACATGATATTTAAACAGAGAATCGTAAGGATTGATATTGATATTTTTTGTGGTAGTGTTTTTTTTTTTTTAACATTTTTATTAAAAGAAAAATTTAAATGAGGAATTATAAAAAAATAATTAAAATGTCACAATAAATTTAATTAAATGAAATTAAATTAATTATTTGTGACAATGAAATTATTGCTTAAGTGTTGTTTTTATGTTGTTGGTTAGTGTAAGGTGTTTGTTAGGTTTGTAAGGAGTTTATGACACTGAGTTTAATTGAGAGATAGATAGAGAGAGAGAGATAATTATGTTTGTTAGGTGAGTATGTCATGTTTTCTTTTAGTTACAGTTAGATAGAGAGAGAGAGTATGTTAGTGTAGGCGTTAGGCGTGTTTATGTTTTGGTAGTTGACAGAAAAAAAAAAATATTTATTTTCTTTTCGTTAACAAAAATTGGTTTTAATGAATTTTGTATTTGGAATTTATACGTACTTGCACGTCCTACCATTTGTACGGCTCGGACGCCTTTCCTGAATGTGGCCACTGTAGTTGAGTTGTAGTAGCAGTAGTAGTAGTAGGTTGGTAGGTGGTAGTAGGGTCATTAAATAAAATAAATGTTATAGAGGATTTGTGTGAATAGGTAAATGAGTAAATTCATTAACATGTTTGTAATTTCTTTTCTTTTAATATTAATTTTCTTTAATTCTTTAATAAACATAAAAATTTATAAAATGTATTTGAAACATGAAATGAACAAATTAACAAATTATAAACAACACAAAGGTAAAACATTTAAATTATTAAACATAAACTCAGTTAAACAAAAATAATAAAAAAAAAACGTATAACAAAAATTTCGTTATATGAACCTACTATTTTTAAGCCTACTTTAAACAATTTATAACTTAAGATTTGTTTGTTTGGTTTTTTTCTTTTACTAAAATTATTTTTCTGGTGGTTTGGTTGGCTGGCGTTTTTCTTTCGTGTTTTTCTTAATTTTAACGTTTTACATGATATTGTCGCTAGAAATATTTGAACCTATATTAAAATAAAAATATTCAAAATATATTCAATTGTATTTTGTATATCCTCCACCTTGGGTTAATGTTAATAATCGGTACTTGTGTCTGTATGGCAGTTTAGATATCGTAGTAGCCGATATAGTAAATTGAGTTATACTCAAGAGATTCTATAGAAAATTCTGTTATACACAAGATTTTCTTTTAGAAATACTGTTACATAAAAGCTTTTGAATAGATAATATAGTTATAATCAGGATTTTCTATAGAAAATAGTGTTATACACAAGATTTTCTATAAAAAAATGCTGTTATACACAAGATTTTCAATAGATAATACAGTTATAATCAGGATTTTCTATAGGAAATACTGTTATACACACGATTTTCTATAGAAAAAACTGTTATACATAAGATTTTCTATTAAGAATACTGTTATGCACAAGATTTTCTTTTAGAAATACTGTTATACACAAGATTTTCAATAGATAATACAGTTATAATCAGGATTTTCTATAGAATATACTGTTATACACAAGATTTTCTATAGAAAATACTATTATACACAAGATTTTCTATTGAAAATACTTTCATACTGAAGATTTTTCATAGAAAATACAGTTATACACTAGATTTCCTTTTAGAAATACTGTTATACACAAGATTTTCAATAGATAATACAGTTATAATCTGGATTTTCTATAGAAAATACTGTTATACACAAGATTTTCTGTAGAAAATACTGTTATACACACGATTTTCTGTAAAAAAAACTGTTATACATAAGATTTTCTATTAAGAATACTGTTATACACAAGATTTTCATTTAGAAATACTGTTATACACATAGAAAATACAGTTATATACTAGATTTTCTATCAAAAATACAGTTATACACAAGATTTTCTATAGAAAATACTGTAATACACTAGATTTTCTAAAGATAATACAATTATAAACAAGATTTTTTGTAGAAAATACTGTTATACACCAGTTTTCTATAGAATATACTGTTATACAAAAGGTTTTCTATAGAAAATACTGTTATACATCAGATTTTCTGTAGAAAATACTGTTATACACAAGATTTTCTATTAGAAAATACTGTTATACACAAGATTTTCTGTAGAAAATACTTTTATACTGAAGATTTTTCATAGAAAACACAGTTATACACTAGATTTTCTATTAAAAATATTGTTATACACAAGATTTTCTATAGAAAATACTTTTATACTCAAGATTTTTAATAGAAAATACAGTTATATACTATATTTTCTATCAAAAATACAATTATAAACAAGATTTTTTATAGAAAATACTGTTATACACAATATATTCCATTAAGATAATGTTATACACCATTTTTCTATAGAAAATACTGTTATACACAAGATTTTCTATTAGAAAATACTTTTATACACAAGATTTTCTATAGAAAATATAGTTACACACGAGATTTTCTATAAACCTATCATCCTTCCCATCTCTGTTTGGCAGACTCTTTATTATACCTCATATAAAAAAATCATTTTGCATACTTTTAGGCTTTTACAAAATATTGTATAATTATAAATACAGTGTGATAAAATCAACATTTTGAAATGGTGGAGAATATAAAATATTCGTCTTGGCCGAATAAATCCTCCTGTCTTGTTATTTTCAAGAGGTATAGCATTTTATCGTTGTCATATACCGAGGAAGAGGTACTCTTTCTTTACTTGTTTTTAAGTTATTTGAAAATATTATTATAATTTTTGCCAAAAAAAAAAAAAAAAAATAATTAAATTATGTTGTTTTACTTTCATTAAGATTTAACTAATTAGCAGTTTTCAAGTTAGCAGCAACAAATAAGTTTTATTGAGCAGCATTTGTTAGCATTTAGAATATATAGATAGATGTATTTTGCTTTTAAATAAATATTAATACAATTTGTTTAATTTTGGGGGGAAGTTTGGAAAATTTAGTTTTAATACTTTTTTTTTTAGCAAATTTGTATCATTTTAATTTTTGGTTTTTATTTCGGGTATATTTTTAATTTATATGTATTAATATGTTTGTTAACTATCAAATTGTATTTAATAATCGTACCCTCCATTTGGCTAATGACTGAGGATATGCCTTGATTCACCATTCCGGTCTGCATCATAATCATGCCCACATCTGCAAAATTTTTTATGAACATTTTCAAACAGGTGCTAATTTTAAAAGTTAAATTATTTTTTTTTTTTTTTGGGGGGGGGATTTCTTGTTAGATTTTCATAGTAGGGTTTTTAAATTTTAGAAAGGGTGGGGTGTTTTTGTAATCTTAAATTAACAATACCAAATGTCAGTTACAATTAAATAATATATATAGTTTTGCTTTTAAACACAGTGGGATTTAGGAGGGGTTACATATAAAAATTTAAATTAAAATTACAAAATTTATTTTGCTTTTTTTATATGGTTTGTGTGTTTTTTTATGTTTAGTTTGTTTTAAACCTATTACTCCCTAAATCCCACTGTATCCTTAAATGCTTATTAGATTTTTTGTTTCTCTAACTGAATTAGTAGTGAAGCCATTGGCAAAGGCACACACACACACATACAAGTTAATATATAAAAATTCTCTTAATAAAAACGGGGCACTGATTTGCGTCGATTTTTTTTTTTTAACCTTAATTCAGAAATTTTAGTAACAAACTTTTTCTAACTACTCTAGAAGAAGATAAATGTAAGAAGAAAATAACAAATGTTAATAATAATCATTTATGTATGTCAAATGATTATTATTAGACTACATTGTAATTGTCGTTGAAATGATTGTTATTTACACAATGTTTTCGTGATAATTGAGTGGCGATGAAAGGGGGGAGTTATATTCTGACTTATAACTTTGACATATTTACATCATTATTTACATTTACAAATGTGTTTGTTGTTATTATTTTTTTTTTTTTTAAGGATTTTAGATATTAATGATATGTAAGGGGATTTTTATAATTATATGGAATACCTGCTTAAACATTTAATAGAACAAATATACTTGTAACTTGTCTACTTTAAGAACTCAAGAATCTAAAACAAAATTTTCTGTTTTATCTTAAAATCTACATACATAGAAATTAAATAAGTATATATTAGTTTTATTTATATACACACAAAATACATAAAATTTCAAATTAAGCGTTTTTTTAAATATATATTTTTTTAAATTGGTCTTATTCTGAAAGAATTTAGCTGAAAATTTTATTAAAAGCAGAACACTGCTGCTGAGTTTTTTTTACCTCTGATTACTATCATTTTAATAAAAATACTGTTATACATTAGATTTCCATAGAAAATTGAGTTATACACAAGATTTTCCATAGAAAATTGAGTTATACACAAGATTTTCTATAGAAAATTGTGTTAAACACAAGATTTTCTATAGAAAATTGTGTTATACACAAGATTTTCTATAGAAAATTGTGTTATACACAAGATTTTCTATTGAAAATTGTGTTAAACACAAGATTTTCTATAGAAAATTGTGTTATACACAAGATTTTCTATAGAAAATTGTGTTATACATAAGATTTTCTATAGAAAATTGTGTTATACACAAGATTTTCTATAGAAAATTGTGTTATACGTAAGATTTTCAATAAAAAATTGTTTTATACACAAGATTTTCTATAGAAAATTGTGTTATACGTAAGATTTTCAATAAAAAATTGTTTTATACACAAGATTTTCTATAGAAAATTGTGTTATACACAAGATTTTCTATAGAAAACACTGTTATACAGAAGAAAGTACTGTTATACACAAGCTTTTATATAAAAATGCTGGTAAACACTAGAAAACACTAGAAAACACTTCACATTTTCATTTAATCCTTGTATTATGAAGTAATTTTCAGATAATAATTTAATATAGTGGAAAAGTTTGTACATTGTAATTTTCAATTAATTAATAAAGTCAACATTCATAACATTTTTCTGGTCAGAATTAATTGACTTATTGCAAAGAGAAAAACACCATTTCCAATAGTATTAATTTCTGTTTTATTTATTGGGTATATGACTTAAAAATGCTGGATTTACAATAGATGGGGTATCTTAACTTATATGTAATTTTGAAGGCTACATATCTGTCATTTAATCTCACATAGTTATTGAACATTATAGTGTAAACAGCGTTTTTTTTTTGGCTTCGAAAATGTTGAATTTTGTGACAACAAACAGATATATACGGTAAGTTTTTACTTCTTTAATTTTAAAAAAAGTTCCGCTGAAGCACACCGATTGCTCACCAAAGTTGGGTTTATTAGCTCAGTGTATTGACCTCTCTCTTCAGCTCAGCTCACTGAAATGAACTAGGTCGCTCTTTTAGCTCATTAGTTCACTATGTTATTAATGACCATTTCGTTTTGGGAGTAGTATACATAACAAACTCACATTCGTTTTATTTTCATTGCGCACAACAAACACCCAATTTTCAATTGATCAATTCACAAGGACTCATATCATGTCATATTGTCATAATGTCCTAATATATCACGACTCGGCGGCTCGGCTTAACCGACTCTTAGGCATTCGGCGTTGGTCTCTGCTGGTTGGTTACGATAATACAATAAACATAGCATAGAAAGTAGTATTATTTTAGGAAACTTTTTGCTTGAAAAGCAATATAAACCATTGTGAAATATTAGGACATTATGACAATATGACATGATAAGACCCCTTGTGAATTGACCAAATATGTATAGATGTATGTGAGTGAAGGAATTTTACAGCATTGACGAGTGAATATAAGCATGTGGTTTAATGAAGACGACAAAATGAATGTGCAGCCCTTTAATAAATCTATATATAGAAAAGAATAACATTACTGACTGACTGATTCATCATCGCACAGCCCAAACGACTGAAACAAAAATCATGAAATTTTAACTGTGGTTTCCTCGTTCCTCAAAACGATCCACTAAGAAGGGAGTTTTGAAAATCCGAACGTTTAGGAGATTAAAAAGGGTAAAACGGGTAAATTTGGTAACCTTATATCTTTAAAACTAATAAAGATACAAAAAAAAATTACAATATCATGTTACTCTATTTAAAAAATAAGCTAACAGGTGTCTGGTACTTTTTCGAAATTCGAATCTTTTAGGGGAGAAAATGGGTAAAAACTGTATTTTGGTACTTTTTTGGCACCCTATGTATCTTTTGAACCAATAAGAATAGAAACAAATTTTAAATCATATTCTTTACTTATGAAAAAATAACAAATATAAGTTTGGTACTTTTTGGAAATTCGAACCCTTAAGGGATAAAAATTGTCTTTAGTTTTGGTACTTTTTCAATAAAATATGTTTTTCTATATAAGAATCCAAGGGGGAGATTTTATGGTACTTTTTGCATTCATTTATAATAACGAACCTGAAATCATGAAATTAGACACATACGGTACTTCTCTCCTAATGGTACTTTTTTTCAATATTTTAAATTATTTCACTTATCGACATTAAAGTTAGCTAATATGTAACTGAGTGTAATTAGAGCTAGGAATAGGGGATAATATATAGGTGCCAACATGTGAGAACTTAACTATAGGTACTTTTTCGTTCTTCTAATGGTAATTTTATTTATTTTTTTTTTATAATGTACCTAGAAATATGAAATTAGGCATATATGGTACTGAGTTAATAAGAATCCAAGGGGGAAATTTTATGGTACTTTTTTATTCTAATGGTACTTTTTGCATTCATTTATAATAACGAACCTGGAATCATGAAATTAGACACATACGATCCTGAATGAGTTAGAATTCGAATAAATACACCCTATTTAGTGGTACTTTTTTTTCTTCTAATGGTACTTTTTAAATTTTATATAAAATATTGTTCTAAGTAAGTGAGACTTCACAGCGGGAACTTTATGGTACTTTTTCTTTATTTGAATGGTATTTTTTGAATTTTGTATAATAATGGACCTAGACACATGAAATTGAGCGTATATGGTCAAAGTTAGTGAGAATTCAAGGGGTAAACTTTAGCTAGCTTTTCTTCATTCGAATGGTACTTATTGTATTCTCTTCACCAATGAACATAAGAACATGAAATAAAGTTTATATGGACATGAGCGAGTAGGAATTCACGAGTGGGAGTATATAGTACTTTTTATTTATTTTAGTGGTAGTTTTTGAATTTTGTATAATAATGGACCTTGAAAAATTTAATTAAATTGGAATCAGATGGAATAGGAAAATAAATATTTTGATAATTATAAACAAATGATATTTGGTGATCAAATTAGTTGGTAAGTTATGATGTTTCATGCTCCATAAATAAGATATTTAATTGTACATTGATATACTTTTATTTTAATATCACAGTATACGCTAACAAAGTAGCTAGTATTGAAATAAATATGTGCTGAGCTGTACGATAAACGATTCACTTCGCTCAGTTGAGTAAATAGCTCAATTGAACTAGATCATTCATGAACTATACAGCTCTATTGCTCACAAAAGCTTATGGAGAATGTGTTCCATCGATTTCAATGTGCGAGATATGGTGTGTGCGGTTAAGAAGTGGTGCTTTTGACACGGAAGTCAAAGATCGCCCAAGCCAGCCAAAAACGTTTGAAGACCAAGAATTGGAATTGAAGATTGTTTTAAAACTCAACAAGAAAGAAAATACGATTTTGTATGTCTGAAATGCTGCTTGAACGCCATAAAAGAAAAGAATTTTTGCACCGAATCATTACTTGCGATGAAAAATGAATCCATTACGATAACCCGAAGCGTAAGAGATCGTATGTGAACCCCGTCCAACCAGCAGAATCGAAGTTTTGCCTCACCCGCTTTATAGTCAATACCTTGCCCCGTCTGACTACTATTTGTTTCGATCGATGCAGAACACCCTCTCATTTTGGAACAGAATATCCGATACTGGCTTGATTCGTTCTTATCCTCAAAATATGAGCAGTTCTTTTGGCTCGAAATCCATATGTTTCCATCAAGGTCAAAGCTAACAATGGTCAATACTTTAAATATTTGTAAGTCATACACCCAATATATAAAAAATACTATTGATTTCAATAACAAGTTATTCATATATCAGAATAAAACCAATTTGTTTATATATACATAATTTTGCCCTCTTAATTTGTATTTGTTATATATTTTTTAAAAAACCATACCTAACTAAGTAAGTAATACCTGATAACTAATTTATATATATATATCATATTTTTTGTATAAATAATATACCTAAAACATTAAACTTTTTAAACAAATTTAAGTGATTTGTACTTTATTACAAGTGTGTGTTGTTGACTTAAATAATTAACTACTAAGGATTGTTTTATAATTGTAACTTTAGATATTATTTTATATGTATATGTATATTCGTTAAAGTAATCCGGAAAAAACTTTTTATTTTTATTTTTATATATGAATATTAAATGTTTGATAATGATAACGATTATATATAAATATATATAAGTAATATATTTGTATGTATGTATATAACTCAGGTAAATTAATTAGTTGAATACGTTTGATTATATTTGTTATACGATTATAAGTAAATGTATCTGGTGCAATTAATCGTTTCCATGCACTCATTTTAAATACAATTATTTATTTTTTTATATTATTATTATTAGTTTTTTTTTTTAAATTAATTTTGTATTTAACTTCGGAAGACATTGACTGAGAGGAAAAACAGAGAGTGTGAGAGATAGAGAGAGTTATATATATATATATTTATAGTATATAGTTGAAGTAAATGTTTTGTTTGGTTTTCAAATATAACTGAAAATAAATTTTGTATTAATTTTTGTTTTTGGTGCAAAAAAAAAAAAACATAATTTTCAATTAATTGTTTTTTTTTTTTTTTTTTTTTTTTTTGTAAAAAAATTAAGAAATAATTATCAATTTGTTGTGTGTTGCTAATTTTGTTTTTTAATGAATACAGCGTGTGTATAAAGATAAGATATCCTTGGTTTTAAAATGGGGAAGTTAAGGATTTCAAAAAGTATATCGTTTAAAAAGAAAATTATTGTAAAGCAAAAGTTAAAATGACGAATTAGTTTTGGAGAGAGATAGAGAGAGAGAGAGACAAACATATTTAAGAAAAATAATTTACAGAAAAAAATGTACAGGCTTCATTACATTTTGCAAGAAAAGAAATTTTAAATTAAAACTAAATTATAAGGAACAAACAAAATTAAATTAGGTTAATATTAACATATGGAGAAAATTCAAGGGATTTTATAAAATATACTGAAAAGTGTTTGGAAATTTGATTAATTCTTGTTCAAAATTTATATTAATGTTACCAAAGGTCTGCAGTAACAACATGCTGTAAAAGAAATGCATTTCTCAAGTATGTCATGCTCTGCTTTTTGGTGACAATTCAAACGATTTATTGAGCATTGCTTTGCCAACTCAAATGCATTGTCATGTCATGTATTTGCTAAGCAACCCAAAGTCATGAAGGCAATAAATTCTTTAACAAAAGCAAAAGTCAGCTGTATAAATAAAAATGTCATTAAATTAGCTTACTGTCCATATTGCACACGTTGCATTTCATGAACATAGAAAAGCTTGATTGGTTGTCTTCGTTCAATTACAATATGTCATAATTTACATGAGTCTTGTACGACATTGTCATGCAGGTTTGAAGAGCACGACCTGACATGACAGTGCTTGTTGTGACACATGTCGCCATGTTAATGATTCCTATACTTAAGAACTTAAGAATGCGTTTGTTAGAAATAACATCCATGTGCTGTTTTTGTCAGGCTGCATGAGCAAATTGAGGGGGACTATGACATAACATTGAGATAAATATATCTGAAAATCTGTTTAATTTGGAAATTCAAAATAAATACATTATTGATTGTTATAGGCAGGAGAGTCGACTAAAAATCTCTAAATAGCTGTGTGGCAATAGTGTATTCGTTATGCTTTCGCCGAGTTATGAGTGCAACTGGTTTTTTGCCTGATTGCACACCTAGATGTTGCTCGATCTGTTAGAAATACTTTTTAGATTGTTTGTATTGGTGCTTTATAAAAAACCGATTAAAAACCAAACTTTTGTTATAACACCGAGTTAATAAAATCTGAATTTTTATAAAAATTCAAAAATTTATTGGTTGTATTACTTAAAAATTACGGATTCACAATAGCTGTCATATCTCCTGATCGCCGTTTTTGTATTCAATAACTTATATGACATTTTGAAGGGTACATATCTGTTATTTATTCTCACTTAGTTATTAAACATTATAATGTAAACAACAAAGTTTTTTTTACTTTGGAAATGTCGATTTCTGTGCCAACAAAGCGTTATATGCGGTAAGTTTTGCGTTACTTATGTAATTTGAAAAAAAAGGCTTAAGCACACTGATTGATCACAGATGCTTATGGTGAATGTGTTTCGTCGGTTTTAACGAGCGACAGATGGTTTGTGCAGTTCAGAAGTGGTGACTTTGACACGGAAGACAAAGAAAGCCCAGGGCAGCAAATAAAGTTTAAAGACCATGAATTGGAAGCATAACTTCATGAAAATTGTTGTCTAACTCAACAAGAGCTTGCAAAATCATTGGGAGCTACTTAAACAGCAATTTTAAAATTTTTGCAAGTAACAGCTTTCATCCAAAAGCAGGGAAATTGGGTACCATACACCCAGAGAAAATATATAGTTTTGTATGTTTACACTAATCATTTCCACATTTTTAAAAGTTTTTTAACTACATTATAGTCACCGAAACTATTTACATGTTTAAGGTAACCATAATATGGTTAAGTTACGATTCACATGATTGTATTAAACATATTTATAAGTGCAATATTCTTGAAGGACGATGTTTTAAAGTGGCATATTTTTGAATATAATTGAGATATTAAATTTTTTTTTGTAATATCAGAAATTAACTTATCTAAACAAAAACAATTAGTTCAGAAAAAAGTGTGAACCAAATTGTTTTTAATATTTGCAATCCTATCAAAATTTTGATACAAATATTAGTTTTAGAGCTCAATAAATGTGTAATATGTAATAAAATCTTTATTTATTAACAAAACTAAACGAAATTTGCAGGGTTTTTTAAATTTCTCATTCTAAATAACAAAGTGTAAAAAAATTTCTCAAAAGGTCAAAGGTAATCCCGCAATTCTTAAAAACTGGAGCGAAAATCCCAAAAATTGTATTTTTTACAATTTTGCTCACAGTTCATACATTTCCCTCGGGGCTGGGAAAATGCTTTAAAAATAAATAGGAATCACCTTAAGGTTTCCAAAGCTGTTTTCCGATTTCTGATTCCAGCTTTGGGATTTTAGAACATGTGGTCCAAAGTAAAAAATTTTGATAAAAAATATGTGAAATTGCGAAGGGCGTATGGGCGACATATTCGTAAAATATGACATGTTTTTTATACCAAAATATTCTCCGTAAAGATATCTTACAGAAAAACATAAAACTGTTATATGTTCTTAAAGAAAGTTTTATTTTAATAAAAAAAGATTTAAGCCACCTTTTCACCCAAAAAACAGCAAAAATGTACAAATTTTTGAATTTTTAAATTGAAAATCATTTATTTTCGGATACGTAATTGATATTGCTCTGAAATTTTTTGCATATTATTGGTAATTTAGTTATCTAACTAACAAAAGAAATTCTAGTCCATTCGGTTCAAAAGTACGTCCTATATTTTAAAAAAAGCGGACCAAGGTATGGCAAAATTTGAAAATGTAAATTTTTAAAAGCTTATAACTCGGAAATTATAAGAGATAAATAGCATACGCAAGCATGTTTTTTCAAGACCTAGCCGAGCGCTTTCCAAAAATTTAAAAATATATGAAATGAGATGGTAAACGTTTTTAAAAATTTTACATGACGAAGGTACCCTACTTTGGGCCTTCATAGCGCCGCGCCTGGAGCATTTGTAGGGTCCATTTTAATAACTTGAACTCAAATACTCCTTGGTTACCCCTATGTCAAATTTTGGGCCCGATCGGGCCATCCGTTTAGAAATGCCAGATTTATTTCCACAAACAATTTTGATTCTGCCCCACTGTGAAGCGTTAGAGATCGTATGAATCGACAGCAAGGTCAAATATCCATGGCGCTAAGGTAATTCTCTATGTTTTGTGGGAGCAGCTGATTCATTTGAACCGAGCATTGGCCGACAAGCGTTCAGAATATGCAGCCGGACATGAAACCGTAATATTACATCACGACAATGTTCGGCCACACTGAAAAAGTATTTAGAATGAAGTGGTGGGGAAGTTTTGCATCACCCGCTTTATTGTCCCGACTGTGTCCCGTCCAACTATTAATGCTCTCTATAGGATACGCTTCACCTTGGAACAGTGTAGTCGATATTGACTTGACTCGTTCAATTTTTAAGT
Organism: Calliphora vomitoria; assembly: GCA_942486065.2. Lineage (NCBI taxonomy): Eukaryota > Metazoa > Arthropoda > Insecta > Diptera > Calliphoridae > Calliphora > Calliphora vomitoria. The sequence continues at coordinate 19,274,042 of OW818029.2, forward strand.
TATACACCCAGTATATACCCCTATCACTCATTATGAAGGGTATAAAAACGGATTTTTTATAAAACCAAAATTTTCATCAAAATTCTATTATTTCATAACTAATTTGAAACTGGATTTTAACCGAATTTGTCCTAAGAAACCTGTTGGTTTCCTAAAAACTTTGGAAGATTTCATATACATACATACTAAACTAAATGATATATAAGATCCGGCTCAGCACAATATTAACACTTTTAGCATAATTTTGTTTAATAATTTTTTTTCATATAAACACTTTTTAGTATATTTTCTTCATGATTTCTTTGCCATTTAAAATAAAAAGTAAAATTAAGAAAGGAAAACTTAGGGAAAACAATTCATAACGCACAAACTTATTTACAGAACTTCCTTCCAACACTCTATGGTTGTTGTATGTTCGTGATCATTTGGAAGTTTAAATAAAATATTAAAAGAAAATAATATAGAAAAACTAAATGTAAACAATTAACCATAGTAAAGTATTTAGTTAATTTACAATTTGGAAATTTATAAAAATTGAACAGGTTTAAGGGGCTTGAGGGTCCACAACAGAAACAAAACCAAAAGCAACATAAATTTAAGTTTTTAAGTAACGAAAATTATTATTTGAAAACTGAAAATCTTAAACATACACACAACCGAAATTATAGTTTGTTTTTTTTATTTTTTTTTTAATACAAAGCACTGGAGGTGCAATAATAAATAGTAGTAGTAATAATTGGAAAAAAAATTAAATAAGAAATATTTATTAATAATATTTTGAAAGAAGAAAAAAAAAAAAAAAAAACTAAATCATAATTGTTAAAGAAAACTTAAAATTCTTTTATATAGAAAATATTTTGAAGATATTTTCAAAGGGGGGTTGGTTGGTTGGTGGTGGTGGTAGTGGTGGGTAAAACATATATATATATTTTATAGGTTACAAAAATAAATTAAACATTTAATTTTGTTATAAAACAGGTTAGTAGTTGTTTAAATTAGATTTAAGTAAATTGTTTGGTTTATTTAAAAAAAATAATGAATTTTAGTTTGAGTTGTATTTTTTTTTTTTTTTGGTTAATTTAACTTTTGCGGATTTACCTAAATCATCAAACTTGTTCCGGGGTTGAACTGCCACTGTTTAGTTGGCGTTACATTACAATTGAAATGTAATGTTTAAACGAGCGATTCAATTTGTTTAAATGAAATTGAATTAAAAAAGTAGAATTAAAGAGTAGTATTCAATTGTGTTTCATAGTTTGTTTGGTTTTTTTTTTTTTTTTTTTTTTTAATATAAATTTCAGTTAAATATTATTTTGTAGTAGGATAATAGTAGTAGTAGTAGTAGAATAGTAGTAGTAGAGTAGTAGATAACGTAGTTGTGATTTTGTTGTTAGAAGGTAAGGCCACGCCAACATGTTTTATAATAATAAGATAATAGAAATTTATAAAGAAATTGTTTGTTTTTAATATTGTTGTAATACCTTAAAGAAAACCTTATTTAAATTATAATAGTTATAATATTATTATATTTTTTTTTATAAATATTATATTTTTGTTGTTGTTTGATTTGTTTTTTTTTTTTTTTTTGGTCTTAAATTAAATTACTTAAATTAATGATCTTTGTTGGTAAGACTTGGTTTTTTTTTGTTTCATTTTAAAGAGCTTAAAAATTAAATTATAACTTTTTCAAAAATAAAATTATACATGAAATATTTAGAGAGAGAGTAAGTAAGTAATAAAGAAAACGTAATAGTTGGAAAAAGAGTTTAGAAAAATGTGTACTTACAGTTTTTACATTTGCACTTTTTAATTAAAGTCTCATCTTTAATATCTTCATGGCAGGCTTTGCAATAGAACCACGCTCTGTAACAAAAAAACGCGAAAGAAATATAATGTTATAAATCGTATATCATAGAAATGTAAAGAACCGAGAAAATAAGCAAAAACACATTATTCATTGTTATTTTAATTTATATGTTAATGTTAAAACCATTGTTAACTTTCAATAAAATAACTCGTACATGGAGTAGTGAGTTAGCAGTTTGACTATCATACACAAGCAAATGTCGGTTCGATTCCCACACGAGGCAATATTTTTCAGTTTTTTTAGCTACATATTCTTGTTGTGAATGTAACTACTTATAACTGAGCTGAATGTAAGTACATTTATAAGTAGGACCCATGAAGATTTTGAAATCTCGAACAAAAAAAAAAAAAAAAAACAGTTATTCAGGAAAATAATAAGTAGTTTTCAATGTGCTCAATATTACTTGCTGGCTTACTAAGTAAGTAAAGTTTTTCCTGGGGAACCTTACATGGGAGCTATGATCAATTATGAATTGATACACTTAAAATTATAAGTTGTGCTTTATTTGTATATAAAACTTATTCGTGTCTTACTTATTGTATATAAAACTTAAATGAGGACATTTGTGAAACAATTGACAGATTTTTACCAGTTTTAGTAGGCTTCATTTATGTATCGAAAATAATAAAAGGTAGCGCAAAAGTAATCCTCCTATCAGAAAATGCTATAAATTCTGCGATTGGCCCCTAATGTCAGTTCTGTTTTGACATTTGTGTAGTAAACACATGCAAAATACACGTTAATACACGCGCCGTCGACATCGACCAGACGACGTGCCACGCAAATGGGTATCAGTCGACGGTCTTTACAGCGAATTTTGGTACAAGATTTGAAGATGTTTCCGTACAAAGTCCAGACGGTGCATCAGCTGTTAGCTGCTGACCGCCAATCGCGTCTAACATAGGCGCAAGCCATCCTTAATCACCACCAAGAGGAAGATGATTTTTCATCAAAAATAATCATGAGTGATTAGGCCCATTTTTGTGGGGCTTTTTGAAGTCGCGGGTTTATGTCAACAAGCCTCAGACTCTTGCAGCTCTTAAAGACAATATCCGTCAAGAATGTGATTACCTATCGCCGGAAGTTTTGACCAAAGTGATGGAAAATGCCATAAAAAGGGCTCAAATCACAATCAACTGTGGCGGCGGCCATGACATCATATTCTCGACTTGATGTAAAAAAAAATTAAAAGACTAAATCAAAATAATCCACAAGAAGAATCAAAGTTTTTCATCGGAAGTTTACTTTTGCGCCACATTGTACATGTGCCAAATTTGATCGAATTATCTTCGAAATTTCGACCTATACTTTGCGAAAAAGTTTACATGGACAGGCAGCCAGACGGACGGACGGACATCGTTAAATCGTCTTAGAAAGTGATTCTGAGTCAATCGGTTTATTCTAAGTTAGGTGTTAGACTAATATTTTAAGGCGTTACAAACATCAGTACAAACGCATAATACCCTCCCCTCTGGCTTAATTACAGGCATAATTACATACAAAATATTAGGTTATGGTCTATGCAAATCACGGTGGCGTATACTTTTTTTCTTTTCATATGGAAATAATTAAATATTAATCATACGTACTGTTGTTTAGATTAGAGTTTCCAAAAAACCGAAGAATTTCAAAACCGCGGTTTCGGTTTTAAAAAATTGAAAACCGATCGGTTTCGGTTCGGTTTTGTGATAATTTATTAACTATTAAATCAGTTGATAATATAGGAACTGCTAAACAAATTTTAAGTTCAAATTTGACTAATTTAATATATTAAATTAGTTAAAGTTGGCTAATATGCTTCTTAGTAAATAAATAATCAAGAATAGGGGGCTCAATTGTATTTTGATACCAAAAATGGAGAACTAAACCAAACTAAGGAGTACTTTTTCATTCTTCAAAATGAATTTTCTATAATATTGAAAATAGAATCAGGAAATTACTTTGAAATTTCAAACTTGACAGTGGTTTAAGTGTGGAACATTTTTACTTTTTCTTCTAATGGTACTTTTTATAATAATAAATTATTTTACATATTGTATACACATAATAGTTGGCTGATATGCTTCTGAGTAAAGAAATAATCAAGGATAGAGGGCATAATGATATTGAGATAACATAAACTATTATTGAAATTTCTATAACAATGAACCTATATGCTGGATATTAAACACACATGATCCTGACTGAGTTAGAATATAAAAAAGGAAATTGCAGGTACTTTTTCGAACTAGTAGTACTTTTTGAATATTTTATAACGATGGACCTAGAATCGCCTAGATATGTTTTCCTGAATTAGTATTAATTTACAAAGGGAGACTTAATAGTACTATTTCTTTATTCCAATTGAGGTGGCGAAGCGCACCGGTCAGCTAGTACTCCATATTTTTATCGGATATTTGAAAATAACTAAGACTTTTTTACAAAAATGTTGCATCATCTGAAGCAATTATTGCAATACAATTTAAATAATTTAAACAAATCTTAAGATATTTTTACCGATCTGTGTTTAGAGATATTGGATGAATAATTGGATGAAAAAGTTTGTTTCTCATTTCTAAATTTTGAATTTTTCTACTGAAAATAGATTAAAAGTGAAAACCGAAGAATAATTGTCGGTTTCGGTTTTAGGCCTTGAAAAACCGCGGTTTCGGTTTCGGTTAAAATCGAATTGGAAACCCTAGTTTAGATGACGAAACAAACGTAGCTACTAAGCGTAGTTTGAAACTATATGAAGAACTTTTAAACTACTGATCAGATCTGTATAAATTTTGGTATATCAGTAGAGAAAATTGAAAGCTTTCATTTCATTCTATACATTGTTTAAATTTGATATAAAATTTGTGTTCAGGGGACCTTACAATGACCCAAAGTAAGTAATAGCCAAACAAATTAGTTGAATGTTATTATTATGAGCTAAATTCGAACAAAAATTATCATTAATGGAGATATTATCAAGTTTCGAGGATTTTTCAGCTCGCATTCTCTCTTCTATTAAGATCAGGCAAGCTATCATTATCAAGAACATACGTCGCTTAAGTTCCCTAACAAATGGAATTTAAACAATCTACCTTAATTCGAACATCTAAAATAGATGGGTTCCCAATATTGTATGTAAAGGGTGTAGGGAATATTTCAGACAGTGGGAAAGCGGTAACAGTCATTTGAAATTAGGTGTATGTATGATTTGGACAGAACCATAAAACCACATTGATGACTTCAATTTTTGTGTTGTTTAATTACATAGTATGAATAAAAGATAAATTACATATCTTGATTTACCGTCTGCTAAAAGTCCTCTACTGTACTCAGTTGAATAACCAAATTATTACACCCGCCTTTGTTTTCCAGAGATAAGATCATTATGCCTCCATTATTCATTGAATTTGGACTTATGAATCAGTTTGTGAAGCCATTAGATAAAACTGGTTTCAGTACAGAAACTGAAAAGGTTTTTGCGGCCTACCAGGACCACTATTTGAGGTTGAAGGCTGTGCTGTGACCACATCAGCAAATTTAAGGTGCCCTCGAAGCCAATTTTCATTATTAGACAAAAAGCGTACATAATACTTTGCAGATTTCTTCCACTTTTCCACTAGTCTGAAACTAAAAGTTCGAATATTTGCTTTGATTAACCGCTAAAGTTGGTCTCCTAATGTAGGATTATATACTGCTTTTAAAAGTTTGACTTCCAAGCCGTTGCAACAGTATTGCGCTTTCAGTTAAGTGCCGGGAAATTCAATAAGTCACGGAATTATTTGTTCAATTCACAAGGTCTCTTATCATGTCATAATGTGATAATATTTCACAATGGTTTTTATTGCTTTTCAAACAAACAATGTCCTAAAATAATACTACTTTCTATGCTATGTTTATTGTGTTATCGTGACCAACCAGCAGAGACCAACGCCGAATGCCTAAGAGTCGGTTAAGCCGAGCCGCCGAGTCGAGATATATTAGGACAATACGACAATATGACTGATAAGAGACCTTGTTAATTGACCAATTATGTTTATTAATAATCATAACACGATCCCAAAAACTCTATAATATGGTCACGTGGCTAGAACCATAATATGGTGTTATCACCTATCATGTTTTTATATAACAATATTATGATTGAGGTGTAATCATAATATGGTTGGTCTCAACCATAACATGGTTGCTTAAATCATAATATGATTACCAATAAACAAAAATTTATATTTCAAGGGATTAAATTATAGTAAGGTAGGTTCATATTATGATATTTTATAACGAATACACATTAGTAGTATTATGGTCATATATGAACCATAATATAGTTTGACAGCTATCATGCAAACTGTGATAAAAACTTCCACTTTTAATGTTTGCTGCTTATAATGTTCACTTCTTAAGCGTACCCGCCCCCCAAATACTTAAAACTAATCACATTTTAAAATATATGTCACATACATTACAATACATACCTTTTTACTTCATCTGCACTTTGTGCTATGAAAAATCCTTGTGTATTCGCTTGGATTTTAGCGCCTCTAGGATTAATAGAGATTTTACTATCGGCTCCATCTTCATTGCCCTTGATTTCGATTGCCAACAATAATAGTTTTAATTTCGAAAAACATAATCTAAACAAAATAACCATGAAAATGGAAAGAAACACGGGGAGAGAGAGAGAGAGAGAAACACAAACATACAAATATTAATATTAGATTAGAGTGAACAATAGGGGCAATATAATAATAAATAACTAAGCTTAAATGTGTCTTTATTAGATATAAATAGATATGTATCTGAATGTTGTAAATAAAATATTTGATATTTTCATAGTTGCTTCTATATATCATACACATACAAATATAACTATTTGCAACACTACTTTAAAACATGCTACATGCCAAAAAATCACACGGGCAAATTAAACAAAAAAACCATGAGAGTGTGGAAGCCAAAATAAAACAAATATAAAATTATAAATAAATTAAGTAGATAAAAAAAACAAGTCATCATGCAGTGATGTTATATAGATACCAAAAAAGAATACTCTTATTTCTACAAATAGTTATGACATTATTAAATAGATAAATAGTTGTATGTATTTACAAACTAATTTATTGGTTTGCTACAAGAGTTAGGAAAAATAGTGTTAAAAATTAAATTCTTTTGCAATCATTTAAAACATGCTTTTTTATGGTCTAATGGTGGTTTAATTCTTTGTTTGGGTTATTTCATTTGTTGGGTTTAGGTTGCTTTTAGGTTGTTACTAAAACAAAATCGAAAGTGTAGTTATTGTTCTTGTTTTTTGTTTGTTTTGAGAATAATTATCTTTTTACATTATTACTGTTGTTTTTGATGTTGTTGCTGTGTTATTTTTTTTTATTATTAAATAAATAAAAACAAATATGCATTCCATTCCATCTACTGTTATTAAATATAGTATGTCCAGAGGGTCTTTACACGCAGAAAAAAATATATAACCATTTCAACATTTTTAACAATATATTATAGTCACAGTAACTATTTATATGATTTTGGTAACAATAATATGGTTAATTTACGATTCACATGATTGTATCAATCATATATTAGGTTACAGTAAACAAGTATATGTTTGTGACAACCATTTTTATGATGAATAATTTCATCATAATATGTTGTTTTCAGATTATGATATCCATAAGCCAAGAGCAACATAATATGATAAGTCCTTCATCATATAAATGGTTGTCACAAACATATACTTGTTTACTGTAACCATGTGAATCGTAAAGTAAACATATTATTGTTACCACAATAATATAAATAGTTACTGTGAGTATAATATTGTTAGGCTATAAATATGTTAACGACTTTATTTCAAAATAAACTAGAGAAAAGAAGTGAAAGTAAATCTGTAATTTCTAAACGTATAGTTCGATTTTAATAAAAATGGTTATAGAGGAAGAGTTGAGTATAGGTTTCTAATTTGGACTGTAAACACCAAGAGGAAGAATTTGGCTGAAAGACCTTGAAAGACGATTTTCTATGTCTTAAATGCTGCTTGAACGCTATAAAAGAAAATAATTTTTGCACGAATCGTTAACAAAAGCCAAATATCCTTGGCGCTATGGGAACCTGTATCAAACACTGATTCGTTTGAAGCGAGAATTGGCCGAAAAACGCCAAGAATATGTGGCCAGACATGAAACCGTATTATTCCATCATGACAACGCTGTCCCACATTTTAGCGATTTTGGACCAGTTTTTGAGAATTCTGGTATTCATATTCTTGGCATTTTTCGGTCAATTCTCGCTTTAAAACACAAATTTTTTAGGATTTTAAAAATTTTAAATTTAAAAAAAAAAAAAAAAATCAGCAACAATTTTGTTTCTCTTTTATTTGCAAAAAAGTCTTTTATAAGTTTTCTAATTCTTAAAAGTTTTACACATTTTTGAATAGAAGACATCATTTTCTACACTTTGGTATGTAATATGTATATCTTATATTTTCCACTACTCAAGATTATGGATTCCAAATCAACAACAATTTGCTGAATCTTGCCGTTTTATAATATATTTTTGACACTGCATTGCCGACTACTGCATTACCAAACATCAGAAAAAAACACAAAATGAAGCTAATTAATGCGACTTATGTTTTTATACCCTTCACCATGAGTGGCAAGGGTATATAAGTTTGTCATTCCGTTTGTAATTTCTACATTTTTCATTTGCGACCCCACAAAGTATATATATTCTGGATCGTTATAGATAGCGAAGTCGATATAGCCATGTCCGTCTGTATGTTGAAATCAACTTTCCGTAGCCCCCAAATAACTTACAAACATAATTGATACATCAATATATCGAGAAAATCTGCACACAAATAGCTGAGATATATGGAAAAAAACGGGACAACCTAGATTTTTGGCCTATTTTTTATTTATATCTGGATTACTAAGTCATTAATATAGACAATATGGATATCTAATGATAGATATTTCAAAGTCCATTGCAACGATTTATATTAAGCTATAGTAATTTGGACCTACAATGTGTCAAAGTCGGGAAAATTATTTTTTAATCCGAATATTTTTCTTTTACCACAAACAATTTTTTTTATAATTTTTTTTTCACAAATTTAAAAAAAAAAATGTTGAAAAAAATTAAAAAAAAAAATTTTGAAAAAAATTTAAAAAAAAATTTGGAAAAAAATTACAAAAAAATTTTTTGAAAAAAATTAAAAAAGTTTTTAAAAAATTTAAAAAACAATTTGAAAACAAAAATTTTTTGAAAAAATTTAAAAAACAATTTCGAAAAAAAAATTTAAATCAATTAAAAAAAAAAAAAAATTAAATTTTGAAAAACAATTTAAAAAAAAAATTTTTTTTGAAAAAATTTAAAAAACAATTTCGAAAAAAAAAATTTAAATCAATTTAAAAAAAAAAAATTTAAATTTTGAAAAACAATTTAAAAAAAAAATTTTGAAAAAATTTAAAAAAAAACAATTTGGAAAAAAAATTTGAAAACAATATTGAAAAAAAAAAAATTAAATTTTGAAAACAATTTGAAAAAAAAATTTAATTTTTTTACCTAAAAATATTTCAAAATTTTATTTTAAAGTATAATTTGGTGAAGGGTATAAGTCATTTTGTACTTATTAAGTTATTTTTGATAAAATTTGAAATCCTAAAAATGGGATTTTTAGATTTTTGTCGGGGTCCATTTGCATAATAGAACATATTGGGACGTACAAAACAGATTTACATTTTATAAAAGCACTATAAGATTAGGCAAAATTTGGCACAAATTCAAAACCTAAACTCAACTACATCTCCTCTATAGCCATGGGTATTTTTATTGAAATTTAGAAATTACAGATTCATTTCCATTTTTTCTTTATTGAAATAAAAACTAATTTTTATTCAGTTTTAATTTCATAACAAATGCCAGTAACATTTTAATACGAGAATTAGAAATATTTATTTTGTTAAAAATTATAAAATGTTGCTTAAATTGAGCTTCTTTTATTTCTTGATTAAATTTTCATAAAAACTAAAAGTTAGAAATTTATTTGTACGCCGACCCTCTTAGCATACTGTATATTATTAATAAATTAAATAAAATAAAACAATTCATTCATTAGTTAGTTAGTTAAAAGTAATAAATAAATTCTAAAGAAATAATAATAAAAAACGGTGAATTTTATTTAAATTATTGTAGTAAATATTTAATGATATTTTTAGTACTTAGTAAAAAAAAAAGGGGAAAAACTGTAGTAGTTATTTACACTAATTTGTTAAAAACTAAAACAAACAAATCATTTTTTTCTTTCTTTCTTTTAAATTAAACTTTTGCTTTCATAAAAATTTTATGTTTGTTTTGTTTAAGTATGTTTGTAATTGAGTTTTATTAAAAAAAAAAAATAGTTATAGTAGGAACAATGTATGCATATATAGAGAGAGATAAAAAAAAACAAAAGAAAAGAACAAATCATCTCTAAGGGTCTTACTCGCTGGCTTGTGGAAATGTCATGCCGGTAAATGAAGGTGATAGGGTTTCTGTATACATCTCACACCCTGTACCTTGAAGATAATCATTTTGCCAGGCCTGAGTATCTGGTGACTGAAATTTTAAATATACAAAGTTTTGTCATGATTTCAAAAAAGGTAACTAGGTTTGTTTGTTGGTTGGTTGGTTTTTAGGTTTAAATGAGTTTGAGATTAGATTTGGTGAGTTTGGTTTCTTTCTTTCTTATTTTTTTTTTTTTTTTTTAATTTGATTAATAATGAATTATCTTTTATTATGTTGCTGGTCTAGAGGTTATTAATCATTCAAAAAAAAAAAAATACAAAAACTTTAAAGAAATTTAGTTCTTTTATAGTCGCTTCTAGTGGTGAATACAACAAGTTCTTAATGGTGGCAGCAGTGCTGATTGATGTTTTTTTTTTTTTTTTTTTCTTTTCAAAATACCTTGAGATTTATATATTTATGGTTGGTTTGGCGTTGTTGCATGTTGCTTGTAACCACAATTTTTTTTTGATAAAAATTCAATTTAATTTGGCATGTTTAGTTTGAAATGATTGGCTTTGTTTGGATTTTTCTTTGGTACACTTATTATTTCCATTTCATACTTAATTATACTTAATTAAACTTATGAGTATGTAATTGATTTTGTTTTTTTCTTAAAAAAGCTTTAGCCTTAATTAACATTTCTATGAAGCTTTAAAAATACTTTAGTAGCCGTTTTTGTTACTTAAAAAAGCTTTGTTTATTTGATATAAAAGTTATTTTGATATTTCTTTAAATGTTTGTTTGGTTTGGTCTGGTTTTGTTGTTTTCTTTTTTTAAATACACATAATTTGAAATAAAAACATAAAAGTATATTTATATATAAATAAATTAGGGGTTGTTGTAGTAATGAAATTTGTTTGAATCCTAGATCTGAAAACATCGATTTATTTATATTATTCCACTGCTTGAGTAATAATTTGATTAGAATTTAATTAAGGAAATTGCGTTTTAATAACGAATAATTTCATCGAATATGTTCTATACAGAAAACATTTCAAATATTTTCTATACAGAAAACATATCGAATATGTTCTACAGAAAACATCTCAAATATTTTCTGTACAGGAAACATTTCAAATATTTTCTATACAGAAAACTTTCTGTATAGAAAACATCAAGAATATATTCTATATAGAAAACATCAGGAATATATTCTATATAGGAAACATCAGGAATATTTTCTATATAGAAAACATCAGGAATATTTTCTATATAGAAAACATCAGGAATATTTTCTATATAGAAAACATCAGGAATATTTTCTATATAGAAAACATCACGAATATTTTCTATATAGAAAACATCAGGAATATTTTCTATATAGAAAACATCAGGAATATTTTCTATATAGAAAAAATCAGGAATATTTTCTATATAGAAAACATCAGGAATATTTTCTATATAGAAAACATCACGAATATTTTCTATATAGAAAACATCACGAATATTTTCTATATAAAAAGAAGATCTCGAATGTTTTCTATATAGAAAACATGTCGAGTATTTTCTATATCTAATGTTTTATAATCAGATATCATCGAACTTCGAATATTTTTTAAACAGGACACATGGAACATCGATTATTTTCTATACAGAAAACATTGAATTCGGGAATATTCAATTTTACCTCTCTTATTTATCAGAGCAAGGCATCGGTTTCATTAACTTTCAAAACAGCGCATTAAAAAACCACTGAATTTTCTTCAGTAAATATAGAATTCAAACAAATTTCATAACTACAACAACTGTATGTACAATTAAACAAAATGTATATTAAATTATTGAATGTAGATTATGATGGATGGATAGATGAATGATTGTAAGTAAGTAGTAGTAGTAGTTAGTTAGTTTGTATGTATGATAGACAAATAAGAAACATAAAATTATAAACAAATACATTAATAGAATTTTGGAGCAATATAACAAAAAGCTGATTTCACAACATCGAAGGCAATCAATTTTGGTTTAACACTTATAAAAGAAACAAAATACAGACAAAAATATAGATCTCTTTTCGTTCTTATTTTTTTTTTTTTGTTTTTAATTTCTTGTTGGCAAAAAATACAAAAAGTATTTAATGTTTATAAAACAAAAACTAATTGAAAACAAACAAAATAAAAAAAATTTAAACAACTGAAAGTGAACTTAAACATAATAATTGAAATAAACCTTTTAAATACAAACTTATATTTGGTGTAACTTAAAAAAGTGTGTAGTTTTGAAAAGAAAACCATAACAATATATAATAATAGCAATATTTTTGACTCAATAAAATCACAACTTAAATAAATAATACAATATAAAAAACTTAAAATACCAACACAAGATACGAGAAAAATTAAACATAAAAACAGTGTGTTCATGGAGTGTTTTTAAACTATGTGTACAATATTCAAATACTTTATTAATTTATCAACAATTTTAATATTTCCACAGAAATAGTTTATTATTATTATTATTTTTTTATTTATATATATATAAAATAGAAACGTGTAATTCTGTTTGAACATTTTTTTTTCTATATAGAAGAAAAACAAAAAAAAAAAAAAAACATCCTGGATGTTTAAACTTACTCAGTGGCCTGAGCAAATGGTATTCCAATAAATGTAGGACTCAAGGTTTCAGTGTACATTTCCATGCCTGTACCACGCAGATAATCATTTGTCCAAGACTGCATGTCTGGCGACTATTTGAAATCAATCACAATATTACATCACGGTATTGTTAAAGCAATTTTAAATAATTCATATACAACAATAACAAACAAAAAAAATACATCTATTATAACAATAATTTATTAAATTATGAATAACTATAATTATTATTATTCTTTAAGCCATTTTGGTTTTCTTTAAAGTTATCTTTTATTTAGCCCTTCCCATCACAAACAATCTCTTGTCGTTTCTTTCATTTTTTATTCTGCTTCATCTCTTTAAAGTTTGTTGAAATAAAAGCCAAAATTCCATAATAAAAGTAAAAGTAAAATTTTTATCAACTTACGGTTTTGAATGAACGCATAGCAAACAGATTCGCCATCATTGTAGAAAATCCAGGAGCTAAACAACTTTGTGCGATAAAACCCAATTTTAACTCAGCCAAACAAATGACATCATCACCCTGTTTCCAATCCCACGATGGAATATTTAATAGATAAGCCTAAATGAGATAATAAAAGTTTAAACAGCATGTCCAAAATATAGTTTTACATTTACAATTTGATTAAATAATTAAATTACACTGGTCTACATAAGTCAGGACTCAGCTACGCTTTTACAGGTTATTCTACAATAATACAAGACTTGTATTTGTAATTAATATGACATGTTTTGATAAATACTTTTTAAATGTGTATGTATGTTATATTAAATTGTTGTTCTATATTGATCAACATTCTCAAATTACTAAAAATTACTTACTTTCACGTATATATATGTATTTTTAAAAACTTTAGATATATTATGAATTATATGTATATGTTTATCTATGGACAAAATTTCATAAATTATATTTGATTATAAAAGGCATGCGAAATTTGAGTTCATAAAATGCAGCAAAATGATATATAGAAATCATTTCAAACAATTTGTTTCTCTATGGAGAACTAAAATACAAAATAATGTAGAAATTGCGTTAAAATTTTCCATTCAGAAAACCAAATGTTTTACTTAATGTTGGCAAAATGTTAAAAGTTTCTGTAATGACATTGTTTAAATGTATATTTTCTATATAGAAACATAGCATATTCTGTAGAAAACATCTTGTATTTTCTATACAGAAAACCTATCTATATAGAAAACATCTCGAATATTTCCTATAATGAAAATAACTTAAAAATGTTCTATATAGAAAACATCTCGAATATTTTCTATATAGAAAATATCTTAATTATTTTCTTTATCAAAAACATCTTGAATATTTTCCATATTGAAAACATCTTAAATATTCTCTATATAGAAAACATCTCGAATATTTTCTATATAGAAAATATCTTGATTATTTTCTATATAGAAAACGTCTTAAATATTTTCTATATAGAAAACATTTCAAATATTTTCTATATAGAAAACATCTCAAATATTTTCTATATAGAAAACATCTTGAATATTCTGTATATAGAAAACTTCTCGAATATATTCTATATAGAAAATATCTTGATTATTTTCTTTATAGAAAACATCTTGAATATTTTCCATATAGAAAACAATTTGAATATTTTCCATATAGAAAACATCTTGAATATTTTCCATACAGAAAACATCTCAAATATTTTCTATATAGAATATCTTGAACATTTACTATATAGAAAACATCTTGAATATTTTCTATATAGAAAACATCTTGAATATTTTCTATATAGAAAACATCTTGAATATTTTCTATATAGAAAATATCTCGAATATTTTCTATATATAAAACATCTTGAATATTTTCCATATAGAAAACAATTTGAATATTTTCCATATAGAAAACATCTTGAATATTCTCTATATAGAAAACATCTCGAATATATTCTACATAGAAAATATTTTGAATATTTTCTATATAGAAAACATGTTGAATATTTTCTATATAGAAAATGTCTTGAATATTTTCTATATAGAAGCATCTTATTGATTTTCTATATAGAAAACATCGTGAATATTCTCTAAATAGAAAACATCTTGAATATTTTCTATATAGAAAGCATCTCGAATATTTTCTATATAGAAAACATCTTGAATATTTTCTATATAGAAAATATCTCGAATATTTTCTATATATAAAACATCTTGAATATTTTCCATATAGAAAACAATTTGAATATTTTCCATATAGAAAACATCTTGAATATTCTCTATATAGAAAACATCTCGAATATATTCTACATAGAAAATATTTTGAATATTTTCTATATAGAAAACATGTTGAATATTTTCTATATAGAAAATGTCTTGAATATTTTCTATATAGAAGCATCTTATTGATTTTCTATATAGAAAACATCGTGAATATTCTCTAAATAGAAAACATCTTGAATATTTTCTATATAGAAAGCATCTCGAATATTTTCTATATAGAAAACATCTTGAATATTTTCTATATAGAAAGCATCTCATACATCTTCTATATAGAAAACATCTTGAATATTTTCCATATAGAAAACATTCTTGAATATTTTCTATATAGAAAGCATCTCATACATTTTCTATATAGAAAACATCTCGAATATTTTCTATATAGAAAACATTCTTGAATATTTTCCATATAGAAAACATCTTGAATATTCTCTATCTAGAAAATATCTTGATTATTTTCTATATAGAAAACATTCTTGAATATTTTCCATATAGAAAACATCTCGAATATTTTCTATATAGAAAGCATCTCATACATTTTCTATATAGAAATCATCTCGAATATTTTCTACATAGAAAACATATTAAATATTGTCTATATAGAAAATATCTTGATTATTTTCTATATAGAAAACATCTTGCATATTTTCCATATAGAAAACGTCTTGAATATTTTCTATATAGAAAACATTTCAAATATGTTGTATATAGAAAACATCTTAAATATTTTCTATGTAGAAAACATCTTGACTATTTTCTATATAGAAAACATCTTGAATATTTTCTATATAGAAAACATCTGAAATATTTTCTGTATAGAAAACATCTTGACTATTTTCTATATAGAAAACATCTTGAATATTTTCTATGTAGAAAAAATCTTGATTATTTTATATATAAAAAACATCTTGAATATTTTCCATACAGAAAACGTTTTGAATATTTTCTATATAGAAAACATCTCAAATATTTTCTGTATAGAAAATATCTTGATTATTTTCTATATAGAAAATATCTTGATTATTTTCTATATAGAAAACATCTTGATTATTTTCTATATAGAAAACATCTCAAATATTCTCTATATAGAAAACATCTTGAATATTTTCTATATAGAAAGCATCTTATTGATTTCCTATATAGAAAACATCGTGAATATTCTCTATATAGAAAACATCTCGAATATTTTCTATATATCTTAAATATTCTCTATATAGAAAACATCTTGAATATTTTCAATATAGAAAGAATTCTCATTGATTTTCTATATAGAAAACATTGTGAATATTCTCTATATAGAAAACATCTCGAATATTTTCTCTATAGAAAATATCTTGATTATTTTCTATATAGAAAACATCTCAAATATTCTCTATATAGAAAACATCTTGAATATTTTCCATGTAGAAAACATCTTGAATATTTTCTATATAGAAAATATCTTGAATATTCTCTATATAGAAAATATCTTGATTATTTTCTATATAGAAAACATCTTAAATATTTTCTATGTAGAAAACATCTTGAATATTTTATATATAAAAAACACCTTGAATATTTTCTATATAGAAAACATCTTGAATATTTTCCATGTAGAAAACATCTTGAATATTTTCTATATAGAAAACATCTTGAATATTCTCTATATAGAAAATATCTTGATTATTTTCTATATAGAAAACATCTTGAATATTTTCTATGTAGAAAACATCTTGAATATTTTATATATAAAAAACATCTTGAATATTTTCCATATAGAAAACGTTTTGAATATTTTCTATATAGAAAACATCTCAAATATTTTTTGTATAGAAAATATCTTGATTATTTTCTATATAGAAAATATCTTGATTATTTTCTATATAGAAAACATCTTGAATATTTTCCACATAGAAAACATCCCAAATATTTTCTATATAGAAAACATTCCGAATATTTTATATATAGAAAACTTCTCAAATATTTTCTTAGAAAACATCTCAAATATTTTCTATATAGAAAACACCTTGAATATTTTCTATATAGAAAACATTTTTAATATTTTCTTAAAGAAAGCATCTAATGGATTTTTTATATAGAAAACATCTCGAATATTTTCTATATAGAAAATATCTTGATTATTTTCTATATAGAAAACATCTTGAATATTTTCTATAAAGAAAACATCTTGAATATTTTCTATGTAGAAAACATCTCAAATATTTTCTATATAGAAAACATATTGAATATTTTCTATATAGAAAACATCTTGAATATTTTCTATATAGAAAACATCTTAAATATTCTCTATATAGAAAACATCTTGAATATTTTCAATATAGAAAGAATTCTCATTGATTTTCTATATAGAAAACATCGTGAATATTCTCTATATAGAAAACATCTCGAATATTTTATATATAGAAAATATCTTGATTATTTTCTATATAGAAAACATCTCAAATATTCTCTATATAGAATACATCTTGAATATTTTCTATATAGAAAACATCTTGAATATTCTCTATATAGAAAACATCTTGAATATTCTCTATATAGAAAATATCTTGATTATTTTCTATATAGAAAACATCTTAAATATTTTCTATGTAGAAAACATCTTGAATATTTTATATATAAAAAACACCTTGAATATTTTCTATATAGAAAACATCTTGAATATTTTCCATGTAAAAAACATCTTGAATATTTTCTATATAGAAAACATCTTGAATATTCTCTATATAGAAAATATCTTGATTATTTTCTATATAGAGAACATCTTGAATATTTTCTATGTAGAAAACATCTTGAATATTTTATATATAAAAAACATCTTGAATATTTTCCATATAGAAAACGTTTTGAATATTTTCTATATAGAAAACATCTCAAATATTTTTTGTATAGAAAATATCTTGATTATTTTCTATATAGAAAATATCTTGACTATTTTCTATATAGAAAATATCTTGATTATTTTCTATATAGAAAACATCTCCAATATTTTCCTTAAAGAAAATATCTTGATTATTTTCCTTATACAAAATATCTTGATTATTTTCTATATAGAAAACATCTTGAATATTTTCCATATAGAAAACATCCCAAATATTTTCTATATAGAAAACATTCCGAATATTTTATATATAGAAAACATCTCAAATATTTTCTATATAGAAAACACCTTGAATATTTTCTATATAGAAAACATTTTTAATATTTTCTATAAAGAAAGCATCTAATAGATTTTTTATATAGAAAACATCTCGAATATTTTCAATATAGAAAATATCTTGATTATTTTCTATATAGAAAACATCTCAAATATTTTCTATATAGAAAACATCTTGAATATTTTCTATATAGAAAACATCTTGAATATTTTCTATATAGAAAACATCTCAAATATTTTCTATATAGAAAACATATTGAATATTTTCCATACAGAAAACATCTTGAATATTTTCTTTATAGAAAACAACTTGAGTATTTTCTATATAGAAAACATCTTGAATATTTGCTTTATAGAAAAATTCTCGAATAATATTTATAAAGAAAATATCTGGAATAGTTTCTTTATAGAAAGCATCTCATACATTTTCTATATAGAAAACATCTTGAATATTTTCTATATATACAAAACATCTCGTTTATTTTCCATATAGAAAACATCGTTTATTTACCATATAGAAAATATCGTATATTTTCCATATGGAACAGGACTACTTTCAATATGGAAAATTAGCACTCTATAGCAAAAAACTACTATACCGGTAAAACAAAAACTGTCCTGGAATAATTCAATAATTTGTTTATGGTAGAAAACCTTTCTAGTGATAAATACGGGAAATTAAGTAATTTATTATTTTGTACTGAAAATTAGTTGGGAAACTTTTTTGCAAAAGAGATAAACAAATTCTCTAAATAATAAAGCTGTTGCTTAAAGTACGAACTATTTGTCTATGAAATAAAAAAAAGCTGGGATAGTAGCATTACATTTCGCAAATGGGAAGAATGTAAAGAAATTTTTTGCTATAGAAAAGTTAATTTTTTTTTTTGTTGTCCAAACTTTGGAAAACATTTTCCACAAAAGAATCTTTCTGTAATATAGATATTGTTGCAGATTCTTTGAAAATGTTGATGGAATTAGAAATATGTATATCATTATTACGATAAGCAATTCTTACAAATTAGGTGCAACGTCCATTCCTTACTTGGCCAAGTGATAAATAACGTTGGTTTCATTTTAATACCAAACTAAGTGTAAAGTCTCATAAACTTCGTAGGAAAGTTTACTTTTGACTCACATTGATCGTGTCTTTGATTACCAAGTTGATGTCAGAATTAAGATATTCAAAATGGTGAACGTAATCCGTTTCCCAATCAGCGAGTAACGGATATTGTTCTTGAATTTTGAAATAATAAGAGATTTTGGATATTAAAATGTAATAATCATAGATTTTTGTTTGAAATTTATGTACAACTTTTAAAATAGATGGCCAATGCAAATTTTAGAGGGAAAGAAAGTTGGTAGTTAAATGATAATTGTGACAGGGGAAGAATTGTAAAGAGAATGTTTTTTAATTTTGTTGTGGGTACCCCACACCATTAGCATTATTAGTTGTGGTGGTTTTTAGAGTCAATATTTCAAAAAGTGAATTTATTTAAAAAAAAAAAAAATCGAATATTTTGTTGTCCAGAAAGCATCGAAGATTTTCTATGCTGAAAATATAAATATCGAATATTTTCATTAAAACATCGAATATTTTCTGTAAAGAAAACATGGAATATTTTCTCTAGAGAGAAAACTTTGAATATATTCTGTAAAGAAAACATGAAATATTTTCTGTATAGGAAACATCGAATATTTTCTTCTCAACGAAACCATCGCATATTTTCTCTACAGAGAAAATATCGCATATTTTTTCTACAAAAAACATGAAATATATTCTCTTGAGAGAAAACATCGAATATTTTTTGTATGGAAAACATAAATAAATCATCGAATTTTCTTCACAACGAAACCATCGCATATTTTCTCTATAGAGAAAACATCGAATATTTTTTTTAAAAAGAAAACATGGAATATTTTCTCTTGATAGAAAACATCGAATATTTTTTGTATAGAAAACATAAAATATTTTCTTTATATAGAAATCATCGAATATTTTCTATACAGGAAACATAGAATATTTTCTTTATAGAGAATGCATAAAATATTTTCTCTACACAGAAAACATCGAATAGTTTCTCTATAGAAACCATCGAATATATTCTCTATAGAAAGCATCAAATATTTTCTCTACAGAAAACATCGAATTTAGCTATTCACCTTAGATATGACATAGTATAAGTATTTCAATAATGAAGACATTGTAAGTTTCTATGTAGAAATTATTTATCATACAGTTTAAGAAATCAGCTGTAAGTGTATCAAAATGTTCTTTTCGACAATTCTTAATAGTAAATAGGTTTAAAGGAATCTATTGACATTTAAGTGTTCAAGTTGACCATTAAAAAATTTATTGATGTATTTCGATCTACTTAAAATATAGGAAAAAATATAGACCCCGCTATATTTAATCCAAATAAATGGATTAGAAAATAAATAGGATACATATGAAAGACAATCTGGAAACAGACTAACAATAGATCTAATAACTTACAACAGAAATACTTGGTGTAGGGTAATTAAAAATCGATCATGACCGATCTTGTTTGAATTTCATAAATTAAACCAAAATTAGGGGATAGGTAGTGCTTCACGAATTTATGAAATTTTGTTACAATAATTTTGTATATATTTTTTTGGTATATTTTTCAGTTTAACCCTCTAAAGAGTTAAATAGTAAATCAATTGGTGATTGATTGTATGGTGTCGATTGTAGTTTTCAAAATTTGTGCAATTCTTTCATTTAAACATATTTTAGTAATTTATTAAAAACATTATTTACTACAATTCTGGCTCACATTGTTATACATTCATATGTAATTTTTTGGTACACAATTAAATATAGAAATATCATAAAATTTTTTGTTAATAATAAAAATAACCAAGAATTAATTAAATTTTTCCAAATACATATTAGAAAATAAAAATGTTAAGCCTAAAAGTAGGCAAGTTTTTTTTTTTTTAATTAAATTTTAGTTAGCTCTACAAAATCAAAATACAAATTTACACTCAAATTATAAAAAATGAAAAAAATTTACCCTCATTTACAATAAGAAAACAAAAAAATATTTTAAAAATTTCTTTAGAAATTATAAAATTCTAGCCTAATTTTGTTGATATAAGTAATTAAAATAACTAATATGTAATTTAAAATTTAGCCTCATTTATTTGAATTATATTATTTTTTTTTTCGTTATTCTTTTTAGCTGGGTCCTAATTACATGTGGGCCTTTGTGCGTAAGTAAATCATGTTCTATTATTACCTTATTATGATATTGCATTAATTGAATAATAACTCTGATATCATCACTGTAATTCTTTATTGAAATGACACGCATAATATTGGCAGCATCTTCAGCATCTGGATCCTGACAATATTTATTGGCAAGCACTAAACAGGCATCAGCTTCATGAACCTTAAGATTTTTCCAAAAAATATAAATAAATAACAATAAAAATAAACAAACGTCAAAAGGCAATATTAAACACAAATATTTTTTTATAAATTTTTTTTTTTTTTTGTTCAAAAACAATTAGTTATTAATTGAAAAAAATAATAAGTAAATATTATTATTATTTTTTTCTTGACGGTTAGTGATTTGATATTTGGTGATTGATATTTATTAACAAAACGTAATGGAAATGATAATAAAACAAATGTAGTCTAAAATGAAAAATGTTTTAACATTTAATTTTGTTACGAACTTTAGTATTTTTTTTTTGGGGTGTGGGACAAGTTCTTAATATGCAACAGAGTTGTAAGTTTTTATTTTAAATTAAGGTGACACAAAGTCAAAAATATTTAAAGCCCAGTTGGTTTTATTTTTTTTTATAATTTTGTAAAGCATTTTATTTATACGCAAAACTAAAAAAATAAAACAAACAAATTAAAAAACATGTATGTGCTTTAGGTTAGAAATTAAAAGAACCGAAATTTAAATAAATTAAAAAAACACAGATAGAAATATTCAATTATTTTACAGTTAACATTACTACAGGAAGCATGCAGTCAAAATACATATTTACAATATTTTTACAAACAACTACTAAAAATTAAATATATTTACATATGTACATACAATGTCATGATAATGTTTTCTTTTTATTAATTTGTTTTAAATCTCTAATGGATATAATTTAAATAAATGATGGCTATTGTTATATCTAACTTAATATCGTTATCCTTAAGTCACCTTTAGTATACATAATTTGTCTTTGGAGAAAATCTATTTAAAATTGTATTATAACTTTGAATTTTGAAATTTGAATTTTTTGTTATTGTTTTGGAATCAGCAATTTAGGCGGAGTCTCAAGGCACAAAATTAAAATTCATTCCAAATTTTTTTCTCGATCAGTTTTGAAAGATTTTTACATATATGGAATTTACTAAAAGAGATATACATAAAAAACATCATTACAGCTATATGCTATCTCTTAAAAAATGCACATAACTTTTGACTAAATAGCAGAGCTGTAAATGAATCATTCATTTTTGAATTAATTCGCGAATCATTCACACAAAAAAATTAACTGAATGAATTGCAATTCATTTCGAATTCATTTGAATTGATTTTGAATTAGAAAAAAGAATTAGCCATTAATTTCCAACTCATTTGAATTGCTTGAAATTTGAACTGATTTTGTAAGTAAATCTACACTAAGCATCATTGTTGTTTTGTTATTCAACTAATTTTTTATGTAAAAGACAGCAAGCATTACTCTCGTTTTGTATATCACCTAATATAGTCCAAAGACAAAAAATTCTTAGATTTGAACTTTAGCAATCATTTTTTGTTTAAATAATATCATATTTGTATATTGTGAAAAATTTATTTTTTGAAAAATTTTTAATCGAATTTTAAAGATTCTAATGTCTTTGAGTCGTCAAAGATGGCTTTGATTAAAGTTTATTGTTTCTGATTGAGAGTCAATATTTTGTTTAAAGTTTCTTGTGATTGATCAAAAAAACTTTATTGTTTTATCGTTCACCGTATTTCAAAATAAAAATCAGTTCTTCTTGAAGGAACAAACTCCAAATATCATGTTTCTTTGATTAGGCGCGGATCCAGGACAAGGCTTTTCAATTTTTGTACTGAATATTTTCATTTTGGTAGGAGAAATTTTTCATTCCCCCTAGAGATCTGTAGTGCGATTCACTAACTTTTATAACGATAATCGCATCGTTATAATAAATATAACGAAAATTTATCGAATTTGGTATTCAATAACATTTTTAACGATATTCGCTGTCGGTTGAAGTCAGCTGTTACTTTAAGCACTTTTTTTTCGTTATTTTATCGACAATAATTTAAGTTGTGTTTATTTAATCGATAAAGTTATTTTGCAATTTTTTCTTCATTATCTTCAAGTTTTGTAGCTGGAACTATCGTAAAAATAATGAAAACACAAAAATATGAAAAATTTAGCCGAATAATAAGGGAAATTTGACGATAGACTACTTATTATTCTACTGGAAGATGTCCCAAAAGTAATCCTTTATATTTTGGACGGAAATAAGTTGTTTTTTTAGTAGTTATTTATAGAATTATGTATTTACAAACAAAAAATAAAAAAAATAATAATAAAAAAAAAGTAAGTCGCATCCACGAGTCGAACCGACAACCATCCGATTGCTAGTCAACGTTGAACTCACTACACCACTGCTTCGTTATTTTATTTTTGTCAAATAATAGTTTTCACGTAGTAATACAGAAAACAGAAAAATACAGCTGTAAACAATCGTTAAAAATAAATTACTGAATCACACTATCGTTACTGCAAGCGATTATTTATGTCGATAAACATTACGATTGTCGGATCGTTAAAAGTTAGTGAATCGCACTACTGCTCTTGAATTTGCTTGATTTCAACTCATTTTTGATTTCATTCATTTGAATTGGTAATTCTTTTTTCTAATTCATTTGAATTAATTCAAAATCAATTCAAATGAATTGAAAACGAATTGCAACTCAGTTTTACAAATTCATTTGAATTGGAAATGAATTGCAACTCATTTCTACCTATTTCGTTTAAATCGATTTAAATTTCATTCAATTCATTTTGGTTGTAAAATGAATTAATTCAAAATTTAGCTAATTCATAATGAATTAATACCAAAAAGAATGATTCATTTAAAGCTCTGCTAAATAGTGATTTAAAAAAAAATTTCATAAATATTTGTAATAAGGTGCTAATTCAAAAAAGGATTTGCATCAGCTTTTAGACAAGAACCAGGCTAAGGTAGGTAAAAAACTGAAATTTTATTTGTAAATGCTAATATCTTATAAACTGGGTCAATAAGTCCGTGACTTTTTGAATGAAATGCAGGTTTTTGGATAAAAAACATTTTATTTTTGAACATATTCTCCTTTGTCCAATGTCGAGGTCATCAAAGTAAGTATTTTTTTGTGGGATGATTTCATCGTTGAAGTCAAATGTCTTTCCGCCGAGCCATTCCTTTAGGTTTGGAAACAAGAAATATTTACTCGGGGCTTAATAGACGAAATGCACCCTCTTCATTTCGTAGCCTAATTTGTGGAAATGTACATGTGTGTACCCTTTTGTTCATCCGATTAAGAGCAAACGCTTCATCCATCTTGCGAAAAGCTTTTTCTTACCCAAGTAATAATTTAAAATTTAAATCACTGAACCATGTGTGATGCCTATATCTTCACCAAAATCTCGTACTTTCAATCTCCGATCGTTCAATGTTTTCAATTGTTTCGGGTGTCCAGAACTTTCCGCATCTTCCGTACTTGTACGGCGACAACGAAATTCAGTAATCCAATTTTTTACCATTGAAATTGGTGGTGCAGTGTTCCCATAGTATTTACCAAGCTTAGCCTTGGTTTGAGTGATGGTTTTTTTCCACAAAAAATAATGCTTAATGAGCACATGAAATCAATTTTTTTTCCATTTTATCCTCAAGTCTGGCTGTCGAAAACAAACTAAATATCGCAGCTTGTTCAAATTTCCACAGGAGTCAACTGACAGATACCTGTTGACAGGAACAGTAGCTATAACGATGTTTTATTTTTATAGATCTCTTCTAGTAAACTCCATATTAACATCAATTTTATATCATTATTAATTTTGTATATACCCGAGGTATCCCACTTTGGAGCCTTGTGACTCCGTCCTCTTAGGGTTTAAAGTCCAAATTAAAATGTTAAACTGTACCTCCTTTAACCCTTTACCAGTCACCATACAAAAAAAAAGTTTATGCCGTACGTCCAATGTTTTTTTTGTTAATTAAAAAATAATACAATTTGTGAATCATATGTTATGCACGGACGTGTGAAAGGAACTTGCTGTGAATCGTATGTGATGTACAGGACTGGGAATGGGTTAAAGCCATTGTGCGCCATTTTATTATTAAAATCCTGAAGAAATCATTTAGTAATGTGTAATCATCTCTGTAAAGCACGTCGAGAGAAAATATCCGTCACATCACTAGCCACGTAACTGGTTTCTTGTGACTAAGAACTGGTATTAGTGCTAATACTTTATGTTGTTGATCGGCACAAAGAGACCTTGTCTCATATTGACACCCTTTAGTTTTGTTAGTAAAATTGTACTCATTTTAGACATAACTTTTCACTAATGTCTAGTTACTTGGCGAATTCCAAATTAAATATTTTGTTATTTTGCCCTTAACAAGTTTAATTTTCGAATGAAGCCCAAAATCTTATTTGGTGAAAGGGCAAGTATGTCACCACCAATGACCCTAAGGAGGTGCAACCACAAAGTACATATTCCAAAGTTCGTCCTGCAAACCACAAAATCTACACAGCATTTTAGACCATAATGTGCAGTAAGCAATCCCCCAAGCTTCTTAAGGTCTCCATTATAGAGCGATAATATAGCTTGTCAGTGTAACTAACTCCTAATCAACCCAGGAACCGGAAATTTCCCTTAAATATCTTTAAAATATGACAAAAAGGATTCGAGGTTGTTTGCAGAGTAAGATTCAAGTACAAAGTCAATTCATTGCACCTTCCTAGTTCGTTCAGAGATATAATAAAATCCACGGCAACTTTTGACCTTTGATCATTCCCGGAAATTTATTTATAAATCAAGACTAAAACCAGTAAATTGTATTAAAAGATTTAATAGGAGCGTCTAAGATAAATCTGGAAAACAAATTTAAACCAGTATTATTGTCATTATTTTCCCTAAATATAAATATCATTAGCAGTTTTTATGTTAAAAATGTTATTAATTCTTTTAAAAACTTAAAATTTCAAATTTGTTTTAAGTCAACCCACTAGAAAAGTTAAGCATCTTTGTTTCAATAAACATTTTTCGGGTTTTTGTCACAGAGAGAAAGTAGTTTTAGTTGATATAACTAAATGTATTCAGTCTTAATCATTTAATTTTTCTCTTGTACCCGAAAAGTTCTAGTTTGGGTGACAAAATTTCGGTTATTTTAATCGTATTTCTGCTGTGTCAACTAATTTCTGTTGATAGTATCGAATGAAACGAAAGATATAATCTAATCAAAACGAATTTGTTTCTATATGTGCAGAAATAATACTGCAACTTTAAGAACAAAACTTACATATTCCCGGTTGCTCAGAATTAGCGAGATGTTGCTGCAACATGACCTATTTTACGCCAATTGGAGACTCTATGATAGGTCAAGGAACTAAACCAAAACATGTTATGTTTTTGATATTATAATACTTGTTTAAAATTCACTTTGGTCAGGAGATATGTGCTTTTTGCTTTGTAACTAAGTAGTATCCGTTTGAAGTTGAATTGGCAACTATTAATTGTCTCTTACTAGTAGGCAAGGCGAATTTATATACCAGGTGGTGACAGTGGCGAATTCAGGCAAATACGAGCGAATTCGTTAATTGTTGCTACTAGGGGTCAATAAGCTTCTTACTAAGAAACGCGCATGTTAACACAACTTGTTAAATAGCTATTATATTAAAAAGTTAAGGAAATAGCGAGTTTACTGGTTTACTAACCAGTAACGCCATTGCCATACATTGACAACTTTGGTCCAGCAATAGTACTGTCGTTTTGGAGTCTACTTGAGGTAAAATAAAATCTATTTGGGACACTTAATGTTAAACAAAATGGTCTCATATATATGTTGGTAACCATTAGTGGCCCTAAATGCTAGATAACTTCACTAGTTCAGGAACAGTCAGCATGATTGCTGGGCAGTATAAATAAATAAAATGTTTGAATAAATCCCTTTAATCATATGAAAATAGGAAATGTGAGTAATGATTTACCACAACTTAAGCAAAATTCAAAATTGAAGATTAAAATAATTGTAATAACATGCAGTTTTTAATCTACCATGCAGTTAATAACCAAACAAATAATTATTTACAGTTATATATACACACTTAAAAACAAGAAATTACACTAAAGTATTTCCATAAATTAGTTAAAACTTTAATTTTAAATATTAAATAATATTAAGTATATACTAGAAAATACTATACATTTAACACTAAATTGTTCAATACACAAATGAAGTTGTAGTATAAAAGCATATTGACTTTGCTTATTTTCTTTAGAAAATGTCATTCACTGGAAATTGATAGCTTCATTCACTTGGAACTGTGGTATAATTTTTACAAACACTTTCCATGAATTGCAGCTTTCATTTGTAGTTGAATTGAAAGTATTGAAAGTAAGGTTTATCCTTAACGATATCATTTTGAATCATATTTTGAATCAGAAATATCGAGCAACATTCACACTCATTGAACGATCACACGACATATTACTCAAACTGCTGCAAAACATCGTTTGTGAATTGAACAAATATTACTAAAAACGTGTACAATGAACCTTCTATATACTTAAGTACTCGTATACAATCCAAAAAATCTGAATTGTATATTTCAGAATTAAAGATTAAGTCCATTGTATACATTTTTTTAAATACATAAATACGAACATACATACATCATACATAAATAAATAAATATTAATGATTTGGTTGTTATTTAATTTTTGCTTAATACATTCATTATACAAATCGTTTTACATTTACATTCAGACCTATAAACCTATAAACGTGTATTGTATTGTATGGTTACTCCGTAATTCTTTTCGAAAAATAAAATATTTGTTTTTGTATGATTAATATATTGAAATTTTAAAAGGTTTTCTTTGGAATCGAATTACTGAGTAATATCTATTTTTTTTATAAAGAACATTTCTTAGTATTGCTTTCCTTTAATCCTACACATATTTATTATTCTCTTAATAGCCCTAGCTCTATCAGTATGTACAAATAATGAAGAGACAGCGAATGATATTAAAAGGAATACAGCAAATTCGTTAAGTTTTTAAACTTTGAAAATTACTCAGGTTTTAAATTTGTATCGATACAAACACAAATATATCGTATATACCAGAGCTGTAAATGAATCATTCATTTTTGAATTAATTCGCGAATCATTCACACAAAATATGAATTGAATGAAATTTGAGTCAATTCAAATGAATTTGTTAAAAATGAATTGCAAATCATTTCTAATTCATTTGAATTGAATTGAGTTCTTTCAAATGAATTAGAAAAAAGAATTAGTCATTCATTTCCAACTTATTTCAATTGATTTTGTAAGTAAATCTACAGTAAGCATCACTACTGTTTTGTTAATCCACTAATTTTTTATGTAAAAGGCAGCAAGCATTACTTTCGCTTTGTATATCACTTAATATAGTCCCAAGACAAAAAATTCTTAGATTTAAAGTTTAGCAATCATTTTTTGTTTAAATTATATCATATTTGTATATTGTGGAAAATTTCTTTTTTGAAAATTTTTCAATTGAACTTTAAAGATTATAATGTCTTTGAGTCGTCAAAGATGGCTTTGATTAAAGTTTATTGTTTGTGATTGAGAGTCAATATTTAGTTTAAAGTTTCTTGTGATTGATCAAAATAAAAATCCGTTCTTCTTGAAGAAACAAACTCCAAACATCATGTTTCTTTGATCAGGCGCGGATCCAGGACAAGGTTTTTCAATTTTTGTACTGAATATTTTCATTTTGGTAGGAGAAATTTTTCATTCCCTCTAGAGATCTTCTCTTGAATATGATTAATTGCAACTCATTTTTAATTTCATTCATTTGAATTGCTAATTCATTTGACTTAATTCTAAATCAATTCAATTCAAATGAATTGTAAATGAATTGCAATTCATTTCTACCTAATTCATTTCAATTGGAAATGAATTGCAATTCATTTCTACCTAATTCGTTTGAATCGATTCAAATTTTATTCAATTCATT
The DNA here is from genome assembly GCA_942486065.2 of Calliphora vomitoria. Taxonomy (NCBI): domain Eukaryota; kingdom Metazoa; phylum Arthropoda; class Insecta; order Diptera; family Calliphoridae; genus Calliphora; species Calliphora vomitoria. The sequence continues at coordinate 19,303,695 of OW818029.2, forward strand.
TTTGTTGTATTACTGTTGTATACTGTCATACTGAATTAAAATCATAAAAGAATGATTCATTTACAGATCTGGTATATACAAAAATATATATAAACATATCCTTCAGTTCATTGAACTAGTTCAGCCACATCGAATTAGTTAACTACTGCGAATTGCGACTAGTGAATTTTTCAAACCACTCGCAACGTAATTGACTGGCGAATTTAACACGGGGATGTCATTGCAGGTGGCCGATTGGCATACCTGCCTAACACTTCATTATTAAATTCAATAGTACTAATACTGCATTTGAGAAAAATAGAAAACAAATTCAGAGAGCGGGATTGAACTCATGACCTCTCGTTTTATATTCAAATGCGCTATCCACTTTGTACTGCTGTCTATTTGTTATTAAGAATTACATGTGAGTATACTAACGGCCACATTCAGCATTACATGTAGTTATCGAAGTGGTATATTTTAGAGGATTTTATTTTAGTTGAATTTATTTTCAAAAACTACCACTTTAGCAGTCACAGCGAACTAGTTTGTTGTTCAAGTAGTAATATAGCTAGTGAAGGGTTTCCAATTGCCACTTTCCAATTGTCTGCTGGGAATATGTATATCGCAAATCATAACAAAGAGTTTTCCAATAAGAGCGGGTCAATGTTGAAATGCTATAAAACAAGGTGTAATATGACATCGCTCATGGTACAATATATGTAATTTTCAATGATTATGCCGTATAGATTCGGCTGAATTTGAGAGGTGTGCAAGGTTATATTGACTTTGGGGGGATTGATCAAATGCCTATTAACATAGACCTGCAACTTCTGAAAACCTCTTAAGAACAAGTCGAACGGTGTAAAATCACATCGGTAACCAGTTCATGTTACTTCCTTGATATATAAACATTCTCTCAGGATTACCATTTCCTCATTGTGGTGTTTGCTGTATAGAATGTCATACCGTTCATCTCTTTCAAATCGAATCGGATGACGTCGTTCCATATATTGTAAATCAGCTTCTTACATACCCATTCATCCAATAATGTACTAATTACAATTTTAAAGTGCTGCGCAAATCACTTCCCTCGGTGATTAGGCTTCAGTGACTGACTAATAAATACTAGATTTAGAAGACGTCATTAAGGAAACGTGACCTCCACAAACAGTCAACATCGACCTGTCCTTATTGGAAAACCCTTTACAATGCCATTGAAACCACATGTCATTGGTGTTCATATCATCCAATTAAGACCAAAATAAGTTGGTAGTCATAGACCTATATCGCTCGCCGTTTACGGTGATGGCCTGGTAAACATCGTTTCCAAATAAATATGGACCGATGACCCCGCCATCCCAAAATCCAGACCAAACAGTGATTTTTTCGGGATGTATTGGACGTTCATGGATACATGTTTATTTTGTTTGTTAAGGTACCCATTCATCAAGAAATTGTCGATTATGGCGACCGTAAATTAGAAAAAGCGCGCGAAACGTTTCCCGATCAGAATACAATTTTTTATTAAACAATTTTATCATTTGTACGTATTGTTGAACTCTATATCCATCAATGGGGCTTGACAAAACAAAGTGAATAAATGACAGCAATTCGACAGATGTAGCTTCAATAATATGACCAATATCAACTATCAATGTTCGTAAGTCCCTATTGGAAGATATTTCCATGTGTATGGAAAAATATTAAAACTGATACAGAGGGTTAGCAAATAAACTGTCAGAACAATACTCAATAGTTCAAGCCAAATCTGAACTCTGATGGCAGATGAAGCTATCTGAACACAAAGATATGAATTATCTACGTTGATGGATTCGAATTATAGTGTATCGAAGATTCACTTTAGAGCATTTTATAGTTCTATCCTTGACCGATTGTATATGTACCTCTATGAAATTTCTTTTAAATTTCAACTGCATTCCTTTTAATATCATTTTAAACATTATTTAATATCCTTTATCATATATTTCAGCTAATGTTAATGTATGTATTTAAACTTAAAACAGTTTTGTAAATATTAGCATAAATTTTTAGTCAAGTAAAGTGTTTAAAAGGAAAATGGAGAAGTAGAAGTAGAAGAAAAGGAACAACAACAGCAATAAGCTTAAGTACATATGTATGTAAGTATTTTGAAATTTGTTCAGATGTATGTATGTATGTAAAATGTTGAAATTGAAATGTATTCAAGAAAACTAAAAGCTAAAATAAAATAAAATAAAATATAGAATTACAAAAGTACAATACATACTTAATACATAGTTGTACTTGTAAAAGAAATCAATAATAAAGTAACAATTTTAAAAGTTCTCAAGAAAATTGTCTATTACTTGAAAACAAGAAGAAGAAAAAAAAAAAAACTTATAAAATTGTTTGCACTTTTGCTATTGACTGCAATTGGCAGTAAAAATATCTTATAGTAGTTATAGTTAAAGATAAAGTTTTCAAAAGAAAAAAATTAAAAAGAAAATTCTATTGTATAATAAATAGTAAGTAAATACATAGTTGTATGTAATATAGGTGTAAATATGTGGTAGTAGTAGTAGTAGTAGTTGTAGTAAGTAATAGTTAATATGAAATAGTAGTAGAAATAGTAGTTATTGTAAATATAGTATTTAGTGAGTGTTTAAATGTTAAATGTATTGGACTGTTAATATTTGTTGTTTAAATAGTTTTTGTTTTTCAAAGTAATAATTTAGTTTGAAATTTAACATTTAGACAACATAAAACTGAACGGATTTTTTTTATATAACAAATTTTGTTAACATATTGTCGTTTTTTTGTTTATGTTTTTATTTTTGGTGAATACAGTTAAATAGTTTTATGAGTTAGAGTTGTAATGTTTATTAAAATACGAGTATGTAGTACAAATAAAGTATTTAATAAATAACAAAAAACACAAAAACAATAGTTTGATTTGATAGTTATAGATTAGAAGAGAGAATTGACATAAATAATGACTATTACCTTAACCCTTTGTAGATCGATGGGATTCATAATAGTGCCTTGGAAAAATTCCACTGTTGTAAAATGACGTTTAAATAAACCTTCTAGTTCCAAATCGGGTGGTTTTCTTTAATTTTTTTAATTTATTGTGTGTGTTTTTTTTATTTTTATTATTTTTGGTAATTTTTTTAATCAGGTTTAATGAATTGAGTTTTCAATTGCAATTTGGTTTCGATTTTGATGTAAAATATTTATGATTTTTTTTTTTATCCATATTAAGTGGGGGTTGGTAGTTTTGTTTAATTTTTTTTTTTTTGGTTTTTTACAAAATCAGGTGGTGGATGGCGCAAGAATTTTGACGTTTAAATGTAGGTTTTTTTTTTTTGTTTTAAAATAAAAAATTTACGAAAAAAAATGTTGATTCAATTCAGTTTTTCAGCAAATGTTTCTTAAAGTTAATGCAAAATAATTTACCTTACTTATATACAAAATTTGATGCCTAAGATACGTTTTTTGTTTATAGATAGAAGTTTGAGACATACATAAAAAGTTGTTTGTTTTAGAAGTTATAAAGTGTGGCCAAATTTCCAAAATTGTTCGAAATGAATAAAAAAGAAATTTCATATTAAACATTAAATTTTACAACGATATTTATATGTAGTAACATTCAATATAAATGAAAAACACAAATATTTTTGCATGTTGCCACTCACACTGAAAGGATGACACAAAGATGATCTTTTTATTGCCGTTGAATTTAACAATTATTTAATATATATAAAATGCTACTAAATGGAGTGAAATAGTGTAAACCAAGGGACATTTTCAGAAATCAGCGATATATGATTTTATGTGATATTTTTGTAAAAGTACTATAGGTATTGTAGCTGAATTATCTTTAAAGAGTTCATTATGATTGTATTTATTGTTACGAACATCGAAAGCTCTAGAATTTGAATGTACTAGTATATCCGTTAAGAGCATTGTAAAAGATTCCCGAAAGATGGCGTGTGTATAAATAGTGTCAGAGGTTGCAGTAGTGAGTTGAGTTGATCAGAGGCGCTGTTAGAGTTAACATCAACTGTCTTGTACATTATCCAGTGTATGTGCATTTCTGCGAATTGATAAACGTGTGTAAAGACACTGAGTGACTATTTGAACTGTTGTTGTTGTACATTTTAAATAAATAAAGAGTTGTTACAAATTTTAAACTACTAAAACTGCTTTTATTTGCAATCAAAAGTATCCGGTTTATTTAAAGGAAATAAACCAACGTTTTAAAAAGGTTGAAACGTAACATTATTATGCTTCAATTTGTTAAATTTTATTTTATCGCCACTCACTCTTAATGATTGACACAGAGTTGCAATTTCTTGCCTTAGACACAGTGAAGATATTTTAGATAGACTCATTCATCAGTTTCATTGTAAGTCTTATGAAATTCCAAAACATATGTATCTATTCCGCCACATTATAATCGTAAAATTTTAATTTTATATATTTTCAGAGATAATGTGTGATCATTCATCAAGTTTTTTTAAAAATAAGGAAACTTTCAAAGTTTTTCAAAAAATATTCTACAAAACTGAAAAAAAACAATCATTACTATGATAACGTGAGATTTGACGGATCTTCAATGGAAGGACCATATCACAAAATAGTTGTTGTAACTTTAAATATAAATGTAGGATACAAATATTGTCACTCACTCTGAATCGATGACGCAAAGATTATAATTTTTATTGTTGATGATTTTAAAAGTTATTTAATTGTATACAATGGTATTAATTGGAGAGATATACTGTAGACAGTGATTGATTAATTGCATTTTCATAATAATTTTGATTTTGATAATTCAAAGTTCATGGATAATTGATAAGTTACTATGCTACACCAAAAATATGCAGGGGTTTTGATATAGTAATTCTGTTTTATTGGAGTTCATAGAGTGTTACAGTTTTTCTTGAGTTTTTCTTAGGTTTTTGGCTTTCAGTTATATATCTAGTTGTCATCTATGGCCTGAGCAATTATTGCTAAGCAATAAGCTGTCAGTTTAGTTGTCATTAATTTATTTTAGTACCAACAAGTAAAAAACCACAGAAATTAGTGGGAAAAATCCTTCAAAACAAATTATAAGCAAAAAACACTTCGAGTTGACAATTATTTATTTGCGAGGAAGTAATTTTACGTTTTCTCCACCTAAAGCAGGGAAAGGCAACTTATACTATTACATTACACCATTGTATTAGTTATACTCTCTATCCGCTCTCACCACGAATCTGTGTTGCGAGTAAACTTTCGACTCTTTTCCCCAATTAGAAATGCAAAATCTCATATTGTTCATCATACATCTTAAACAGTTGGGAAACATTTTTTTCTCTGGCAACTCTGATTCTTTAATTATGCGATACACAATCTGCTTGTTTGAATGCTCAAGCTAGTCTGATTAAAGTTGTTTATTTCTCTACAATGCGTGTACGTACGTAAGATACGAGTAAATGAAAAACGCCTTTTCCTGACCTAAAGCAATCAGAAATCGGCGTGCTGTTGTTCTGCTTAAGTTGTTCCTTGTGCTTAGCAATAAAAATTGCTACGTGGAGACCTGGGGTTACAAATGGATGATACAAATATTTTGCGATACTGAATGAATGACACAATTATGATCTGTATCATCGACGGATATAAAAATTATATTCTTTTTATTAAATGGATATAATTTGGGAGATTTAGTGTATACAGTGGGATATTTTGACACGAGTCAATGATAATGGAACATTTATGAAATTTTTATCTAAATTCAGCTGCTGGGATTTTAGCTGAGTTAATTTAAGTGTTCTTAATTTGCATTTTGTTAAACTCTTTTATTTGTGTTTACGATTACTCCAGTTTGTTAAACTCTCTTTTACTAGACATTCAGTCGGATTGGATGACATCAAAATTAAGTGTCAATCACTGTGAATGGTTGATACAGAGTAGCACTTTCTTATCACTTTTTGGATGTTTACTAGCATCACAACCTTAATAAAAATCACTAGAAAATATTAATGATTTATTTAAATCTTTGACAAATCTCAAAACAATTTCTAAATCGGCCACACTTTATAAAAGAGTGTGTTTGTGTTTAAATATTTTTGTTAATATTTACATAATTCCATAATATCTATAAATACATAATAAATAGTTGTAAAAATCAAGAAATTTTCAAGTTTTTTACTTACTACTTTACTTAAACCATACTATAAATAGAAAATACTTAAGTTAATTATAAAGAAAATCCATTTGTTAACAATCTCTAATAATAATAATAATAAAAATACAAATTAAATACTTGTAAAAGAAAAAAATTAGATCAAACGGCCTATTTTAAAAAAGAGTATTATTACGTGGTTATTAAAAAATCTAAGAATCTAAGAAAAAAAGTTGAAAATAAATATAAATTTAATTAATTCACTAATAAAATTCATTCCATTGAAGCATTGAAAATTTTCCAAAGCACATATTTGAAAAAAAAATATTAATTTAAAGTAAATCAAAGTAAAGTAAGAGGAAAATAACTAAGTAAGATATTTTTTGTTTTGGTAATATCAAACAAAAATCTAGGATTTAAAGCAAAACTTTACTGCAAATATTAAAACTTAATTCAATAATAAAACAAAAACTAAATAAGTTCTTTTTTTTATAAAATTCAATTCATTATATAAAATCATTAAAAACAAAGAAGCCTATTGCTCTCAGGAGCCATAATGCAAATATTGCGGAAAAAGCCAAGATTTTGAGAATTCCAAAATAATTAAAGAAACAAAAAGTTATTCAGTTGCAGTGTATTTGTTTGTTTGTTTGTTTGTATATATTTATTTATAAGGATATATATAATTTTTATATATTAAAAATTTGAAATTTTAAAACAGGGTTATCAAGTGCAATTTTCATTAAAACAAAACAAAAAAAAAAAAGAAATTAACTAAACTGTTTTAAAACTCTATGGTTTTGGTAAAAAATTTAAAGGTATTTTTCAACTAAGTATTGTAATAAATGAAAAACTATTTATTTATTTGGTGTTAAAGAAGGAACTTCTATGATATTGATTTCTTGAAATGTCTTAATGTTGCACAGGCTTTTGGGACTTTTTGTATAAATTATATAACAAAGGGGAAAATATATTTATGTCTGCATAAAAATATATGTAATTGCTGTTAAGAGAGAATTTTTTTTCTTTTTTTTGAAATTCAGAATGTTTGAAAAATGTCTGTTTAGTTTTTTCTTAAAAATTTTTTTAATTTTGTGTCTGTGTTGGTGTGTAAAAAGGTGTGTACCTTGACTCGTTCCAAATCGACGGCATTCATCATGGTTCCCTGAAAAAACGCCACTGTTGTATAATGACGTTTTAATAATCCTTCTAGTTCCAGATCTGGCTCCTTGCTATATGTTGTTTTGGTTTTAAGTTTTTTTTTTTTTTTAATATATACAATATTTGTATATTGTTATTTGTTTTGTGTTTAATCATCATTATTATAATGTTAAATTTATTTAAATTCCAAAATTAAGAAAATATTTTAAATTAAACTCATATTAAATTATATGTAGTAGTAGTAGTTGGATATTTACTAAGCTTATTCATTTAAATTTATAGTTTTAAATATGTATTTCATATAAATATTTATAGTTATTTAATTAAGTTATAATACTTAGTTTTATTAATTTAAATAAATAATAATAAAATTTATTATGGTATAATATTATTTGAATGTTTACTAATAAAAATTTATTTATGTTTATTCAAATTATTTGTATAACATGGCACTAATTAAAGAGTAAAGCTGTGTGGTGTGTTTATTTTCATTAACAGTGGGACTTTATGAGAAAAGTGTGTCAGACAAAATTAGAGATAAATTTGCCTCGAAAAAAGTTTAAGGATTATTTATTTTTTTGGTGTTTTCTTTAAAAAAAAGTTCATTAAAATTGTATTTATTATTATGTATAAATTTGTAAAGCTACGTACACACAGTTTGTCAGATTTTACAATATTGTCAGAAAAATGTTCAGAAAATGTCTAGCAACCGTTGTCATAAAAAGTATTATCAGTACATTGTAAGACAATATTATTGTCAGACATCTGACAATCGTGTAAACACCTTACGTTGCCAGATCATTGTAAGATCATTGTCAGAAACTTTTTATTGTTATATGTGCGAAGTTTATGCATCTGACAATGGCATCATTGTCAGATAAATTATTTCTATTGTTGGCAGATATATTTATTGTCTGGCAATGAAATTGTAAGGTTTTCATACAATCGTCTAAACTGACAATTTACCTTTTGCTAATAATATTTCATTGACAGTACATTGCGAGCACATTGCCAGATCTGACAACATTGTAAAATCTGACAACCGTGTGTACGTAGCTTAAGACGTTATAAGTCATCCATCAGGACTGATTTCATTCACAATGAATGGTTGACAGAATTGCAGTTTCTTATAAAAAAAACAAAAAATAATAAATTTTATATTAGATGTATAACTTAAAAATGCAGGATAACTTATGCCATTTATGCCACATATGCCATTTATTCTCACTTAGTTATTGAACATTTTAGTATGAACAATAAAGTTGGTTTTTGCTTCGAAAATTTCGAATTTTGTGCCAACAAAACGTCATATGCGGAAAAAAGTGAAGCTGAATCACACTGATTGTTCACCGAAGCTTATACTGAATGCGTTTCATCAGTTTCAACGTGCGAGAGATGGTTTCTTGCGGTTCAGAAATGGTGATCAATGAAGACCAATAATTGGTGGCATTAATCCCTGAAGATCATTGTTAAACTCAACAACAGCTTGCAAAAATATTGAGAGCTACTCAAGTAGCAATTTCAAAACGTATGCGAGCAGCAGGATTTTTCCAAAAGCATGAACATAGGGTACCATACGAAGGCCAAATATCCATAGCGCAATGGTAATGATCTGTTTTAGGTGGGAGCAAAATGGTCCTATCTAATATGAGCTGCTGAAATCTGGCCTGAACCTGTAGCGAACGCAACTGATTCGTTTGATGCGAGCATTTGCCGAAAAACACTCAGAATATGCAGCCAGAGTACAAAAGTACTAAAGCTTTCTTGTAAATTAACAGATGGAAAAAAGGGAAATTACAGCTGTGCTTAATTTTACACTATTGAGAAATGTTTCAATATAAGGAATCAAACATTTTTGTTACATTATTTGTCACACATCTAGTTGGCATCCTTCCTTACAAAAAGTTTTATGCATCTCTGAATTATTGACACAGAATAGTCGAACTTTTTTGGGATTAATAGTATTAAATTATATTGTAATTCAAAAAGGAAATAACAGCTACGCATCATGTTAAACTATTGTATAATGGGTGTGATTCCAGAATCATTATTTAAAAGAATATTTTCTAATGGGTAGATTTGTATTTTAGGATCTTCCCATAATTTATTTTTTACACTTTATCGTCACTTATCGGCACGATGCATTATTGCTAATGTAACAGTACACAAATCGTTCGTTATAACCAAAGATGTCAAATATTTATGAACGGATGAGTTAGATCTGGTTTTTAAAATTTAATTTAAACAATATAAGTAATAAAGGGTTTTCCAACAGGGACGCTACAAAAATAGACCGATTGGGACAGCAAACGACGCCATATTTTTTGCCGCTCTTTTGGTTTGCCATTTCATGATTGAAAGATATACAAGCCAACAACGAGTCGAAATTATTAAAATTTACTACCGAAATTCGGAGTCAGTGGCCTCAACGTTAAGAGCGCTACGTCAAATTTATGGTCGTCATAATCATCCTAGCAGATCAACAATTGAGCGTCTAGTGGAAAAATTTGAATCCACAGGCACAGTACAAAATGTTCCCGTGCCAGTGAGACAAAGAAGTGCCAGTAGTATCGAGAATATTGCTGCCGTTGAGGCTTCAGTTGAGGAAAGCCCAAATGTGTTTCTCACATGTCGTTCTCAACCATTGGGCATCTCTGTGACGTCGTTGTAACGAATTTTGCGAAAAGATCTTGGCCTACATCCTTACAAGATGAAATTGACGCAAGAACTGAAGCCGCTTGACCCCCAGAAGCTTCGTATGTTCGTGAATTGGGCTGAGCAACAACTTGAAAATGATTCGCATTTTCTTCGAAAAATCATCTTCAGCGCTGAGGCTCATTTCTGGCTTCGTCAATAAGCAAAATATGCGTTATTGGTCAGACAGCAATCCACACGTACTCCATGAGTCATCATTGCATCCCGAAAAAATTACGGTTTGGACGGTTTATGGGCCGTACTTCCGTGATGATCAAGGCCGGCACGTTACTGTGAATTGGAATCGCTACTGATCAATGATAACAGAATATTGTTTGCCCCAATTGGATGAAATGGACTTGGAGGACACGTGGTTCCAACAGCACGGCGCCACAAGCCACACTGCAAATGTCGCAATCAATTTATTGGAAACCAAGATTAGAGAACGTGTTACCTCACGAAATGGTCCAGTCGATTGGCCGCCTCGGTCGTGCGATTTGACGCCGTTAGACTATTTCCTGTGGAGCTACGTCATGTCTATGGTCTATGCCAATAAGCCAGCGGTGATTGATGAACTTCGTACGAATATCGAACGTGAAATTGCAGCAGTATCGGCCGATTTAAGCATGAAAACCGTCGAAAATTGGGTTCAAGAATTTCATTGATATCCAAAACCGTTTTTGTTTTATTTAAAAAAAAACTTTTGTATCGCTCTTATTGAAAAACCCTTTATGAAAACAAATTGATATTGGAAATCATTATATAACTTTATATAACTTAAATAACTTAAATAACTTAAATCCAGCTGTGGCTCCAAAATTGTGGATAGATGAATAACAATTGATCTTTATCAACTGACTATCATCAACAAAAATTATCAAACATGCCCAGTTGTGTATCTGTACTGAAGTCGGCCATTTTGGCATAACTCTCATCTTACCCTCGTGTGTTGTTTTCCACACATGCGGTATATGAATTTAACAGAATCAACATCATTTTGTTTCAAGTCAAAAGCATGATTTATCATCATTAACATACTAGTTTGTCTCTTAAGAGCATTGTAAAAGATTCCCGAAATATGGCGTGTGTATAAATAGTGGCAGAGGTTGCAGTCGTGAGTTGAGTTCATCATTGCCGATGTTAGAGTTAACATCAACTGTCGTGTACATTTAACTTTGTACATTATAAAGTGTGTGTGCATTTCTGCGAATTGATAAACGTGTATAAAGACACTAAGTGACTATTTGAACTGTAGTTGTTGTTGTACATTTTAAATAAATAAAGAGTTTTTACAAATTTTAAGCTACTAAAACAGCTTTTTATTTGCAATCAAAAGTATCCGGTTTATTTAAAGGAACTAAACACCGTAAAAAAGGTAAAAACGTAACAATATCATCAACACGTTTGATGATACACAATACACGCTCATTTGCCGATAAAGAATGCTGTTACTAGTTCTCAACAACTGCATTACACGAAGCACTAGGCAGCGAATTTTGAGAAAAGATATCCACCTTCACGCGTACAAAATTCAGCTTACTCAAGAGCTCAAATCAATAGACCGTGGAATTGGCAAAGTGAATTTAATGCCAATTTTTCGATTTTGGTCTGACGGCGTGATTGGGCATTACTTTTTTGAAGATCAGGCCGAAATTTTAGTGGCTGTGAACGGTATTCGTTACAGGAACATGGTAACGGAGTTCTTGTGGCCTCAACTGGACCACATGTGGTTTCAGCAACACGGCACCACCTGCCATACCGCGAATGCAAAAATCGATTTATTGCAGCAACGATTTCCAGAACAAATTATCTCAAGAAATCCTGATATCAACTGGCAACCAAGATCATGCGATTTAACGCCGTGCTATTTTTTTCTTTGGGGTTTTGTGTAATCTTGGGTTTAAGCGAATAAACCAGAAACAATTTCTGAGCAGAAATCTGAGATCCAGCCACATCTGGGGTCCATTTGACGGACATTTTTTCCTTACTTAATTGGAACATGTCATATTTACAATCCAATAAAAAAAATCACAACTATCTCGAAAAATACGTTTTTTTTATTTTAAAATTAAAAAGTACATTCTTAAAGAGACACCCAGATTTTTTCTGAAATTTTCTCTCTTTAGTCCCACTTTTAAGTTGCATTTAATCATTTAATGTATTTAAAAATCATGGCTTTAATAAAAATTTCTCTTTTGCTCTAATAACAATAAATACATTTTATTTCTTTCTCTACCACAATGTAAATATTTTATTTTAAAAGTGTCTGTGTATTTTGCCTTTGATGTGCATTAACATCAAAGGAAACCAATAATTAGCCCCATGTTATACGTAATATGTATATTTATATATCTTTATATCATAATCATAGTCATAATTGTTAAATATGGTATTTCTATTTTAATAACGACAATAATACGAATAATAATAATAAAGAGCAAAAGTGTGTTGGAAAGCAACTTACCGATGTAAAAATACCACTTCAACATCGACATCTTCACGATCTTCGTGCAGAAAATCCTTGAGAAAATGTGACACCGATTCGTATGTGATGTGACCACAGACCACAATATGTCTGATGATGGTTGGTTTGTTGATGAGTTATTTGTAGTAGGACGTCATTATTTGCATCGTTGTCGTCATCATCATCATCATTATTATTGATATTAAACATGAGTACAGCACACAACAGTCCATTTAGTGATTAATGGGTTTCCATTTGTTGTTATTTAATTTTTAATTAAATTTTTTTTTATTGATTTTACATGGTAAAATCAGTTTGCAATAACAAAAAAAAGTGGGGAAAAACAGAAAATCAATTAGTTTATTTGTATTTATAAGTGCTAGTGTATTGTTTATATATTATGTAGAAAGAAAAAAACTTATTAATAAATGAGTGTATTTTTAGAATGCATTTTTATTTTTTTTTTTTAGTTTTGTTGTTAAAAGCAAAAGATGAGCATAATTATGGATGGATTAATTTAAAGTGGTTAAAAGCGTTTTGTTTTGATTTGTTGATTGTTGTTATTTAGGGTTATTTGTGTAAATGGTTTTTCATTCAGTTTTCATGTATGAAATGTATGGCTATGGTTTTCTTAGATATTTTATAAAATTTCTTTGTGGGGATAATCATTGGAATAAGTTTTATTTTTTTGTAATTTTGACACATTTTTAAGAATTTAAAAAAAAACTAACTTATTATGATCAAGTGAGCGTGGAGTACGGCTTTAATTCAGACCCTATTTTCTCGCGAAAAAAATAAGATAGTGAATACCACGTTCACTGACGTCTGTTTTATTGCCTTTTTGACAGACTATTTTTGGCCAGAGTTGTTTAGAGTTGACTTGACATCAGTGCTATAAGGTTACCACACCAACTGGTTACCATACCAATTGGTCTGTTGAAGGTGTAATTTTGAATAACGGTAAATGGTCTGTTCGAATAGCCGCCTAGATTACACGATTTGCAGTTGCTGATTTCATTTTATGGATTTCTTCAAATTGTCAGTGTTATTGACAAACTTGTGACACGTCTTTCAAGCGTCAATTTATTTGTTCGATTCCTGCTGTAGAAATTTAAAGCCATTACATTTCATAAATTTCAGCATGAAAATACCAGTAGATTGCCAGTATTAAGTTGTCTTTTTGGAGATTCTGCATGCAGAGAAATAATATAGTTGTGCATGTTTACAGTAACCATTTCCACAGTTTTAACTTTTATTAAACAATATTATAGTCACAGTAACTATTTACATGATTTTGGTAACCATAATATGGTTAACTTACAATTCACATGGTTGTGTCAATCATATATATGGTTACAGTAAACAATTATATGTTTGTGACAACCATTGTTAAGATGAATCTTTTATCATAATATGTTGTACTCAAATTATGATATCAATTAGCCGAGAGCAACATAATATGATTAAACCTTAATCATCAAAATGATTGTCACAAACATAAACTTATTTACTGTAACCATATATATGATTGATACAACCATGTGAATCGTAAGTTAACCATATTATGGTTACCACAATCATGTAAATAGTTACTGTGACAATAATATTGTTAAAAAAAAATTCAAAAATGTGGAAATGGTTACTGTAGAGATGCGCAACTATATTTTTTCTCTGCGTGTGTATCTAGAAATTGTATGAATAAAGTTGACTCCTCTTTCAAGGGTCAATTGATTTATTCGAATGTTCTCGCTGAATTTAAGAGCCATTAAAGCTGATAAATGTCAGTACGATAATGCCAGCAGTAGTTGGTCATTATATCTAATCCCCCTTCAAGGCATTAACAATTTCTTGTCCGCACATACATTTGTCTAGACAAGAGTTTTCTTGTCCATGTTATATTCTTGTTCGAATAACGTTGTCAAAAGATGTATTTAAATGTCATTTTCATACAAAAAGACCTTCATTTAAGAAAATATAAAAGAAAACGTCTCGTCTTCCTTGCACAGATGAACATGAACTAATATGTGTCCCTAATTCTGGCGACGTTTTGTTCTTGTGCGCACAAAAAGATGGTTCGTCAAGATGTCGGGTTATAATCATGTGACATATCATTTAGTTGTCTTTTAGAGACACTCAATGTAGAAAACATAGAGAAACATAGAGCGGAAACTAGAAAAAAACTCAAACAAAAAAAATTACTCTAAAATTTTACATATACGAGTGTTGTTTTTGTTTTCACATATTTTTTTTACTAATACATTCTCAGCACTTAGGTTTTTGACAACTGAGTTAGGTCTTTGACAGGAGAGTTTCCGCTCTATGTATAATTCTCTATGGTAGAAAATATATGACTAAAGTTGATTTTCCTTCCAATTGTAAATGTGTCAATTGATTTTTTCGATTGAATATAGGATAAAACTGGGGGCTTAACTGAGAGTAAAATATATTCAAAATATTAACTTTCTCCCAATGTCTGACACAACATTGACCTACATGTGTTTTGTTGTTGCAAGACTTACAGGCGTACCTAAATTAGAGCGGAAGGCGGAATGTTTTTTTTCGCTTAGCTTTAATGCTGAAATGTCATACCTAAATAAACAATAAAAGTACATTATAGTACAAATAAAGTATGTACATTGCAATATTGGTGTTTCTGATTTTTGTTTTGTGATTTGTAAACTAAAATTTTATTAAAAGAAAAAAATAAAAAATGAGTTTCTTGCATATTTGTTTCTCCTTTTGTATTAAAAACTATTAAACGCGCTGTTAAAATCAGATTTTCCAATTGCAAAGCGTTGACGCCGTAATTCAAAAAACGCTTTCCGCTCTAATTTAGGTATGCATGTAAGGTTTTTGATAACAGACTTAGGATTTTTGTCTCAGTAATGCTTATATGTATATTTCATTCTATGGTTATGGAAATTAGTATAATAAGAAATGAGTTTACATAACTCTCAAATCTCTTGTTCAGTCCAATTCATGTTCAAAAGGAAACTTGAAGTTGCTTAAGCTACCTGTAAAAATTCTGTTTAAATTCGTCTCAGTGTCCAAAAACAATTAAGATGTCAACTAACTACGAACGTGTCTCTTCATGTTGACTCAATACGTCAAATGAACAAAACTTTCGCGAACGATTCTCGACAAAACATTCGAAATAAAACAGTAATTTCTGAATCACCACAGTGTCTGTTGAGGTAATTTTCTTTCACGTACGTTCTGTTTAGTAAAAATATTTAGAATTATTCTATACGAGCATTTCTTGCTTTAGGGAATGTCCGTAAAATGTCATAAGTTGCAAGAATATATCAGTTAAGATTAATGCTTAGTACACAGAGAAATCAGATTCGTGATAGCAACCAAATTTGTTGTCAATCGAATGATTCTATCTTAGCGACGAATTTCACAGTTGTGGCTTCAAAAGTTTTGTTGCATCAACCGAAATTCTTCTTTATCAACTGACTTTCTGTAGATAGAACCGAAAAATTCTATGTGTGCCAACAAATTCGGTTGCTATTACGAATTTGTTTTCTCTGTGTACATTTGTCCACCTAATTAATTAAATCCGTACAATACGAATTGATCTCTTCGATAACTTTGATTTTACATATCATGGAATCTATTAGACGTTTGTTTTTTTATTTTTTGGGACATAATCAATCATTATTTCAACTTCCGATTCAATAAACATATATGAAACTGTCTTAGGTTTCTCTTTTAGAATTGAATTTGATTGTTGAGACACATTATGGAATAAAATAATTTGGAATTTGACTAGTACTACTTAAATCATATTATAAATTCAAGTTCAAGGCGAATTTATATACAAGGTGGTATCAGTGGCGAATTCAGAAAAATACGAGCGAATTCATTAATATTTTATATATGGAGTTTGACATTCGAAATAACTCTCTCATTGCTTCGAATGTCAAACTCCATATACATATAACAAATTAAGGAATTCGCTCGTATTTGCCTGAATTCGCCACCAACACCTGCTTGTATATAAATTCGCCTTGTTCAAGTTGCTTAACTCATTTGCATTGCCAACTCTCAGTTAGCAATTGAAGAAATATTCATAATATTTGTCTCTTTTTTGATTACGACAATAATTCTCCTAATAATAATTCTGAATACATGTTCATTGTTAAACATTTTCATTTGTGTCAAAATTGTCTTAATATTATTCCAATGATCATCATCACACTTGAAAATTGTAAAATTTATTTTCTTTATAATATTGAAATAATATTTTGTTGCTTTGTTAATAAAAGCTGCAATGTTTTTTTGTATTTGTGTAATGCGTGTATTGTATTTGTATTTCTTGTATAGTTTATTTTCATTAAAAATTTTAATTGGCAAAATAAATCATTTATTTAAGAAAAGTAATAATAATAATACACAAAACAATAGGAAAAATATATGTAATTAAATTCGTAAATAAGTAAAAATAAAATTGAAAATAAATTAGCACATAGGCACATTTACTTTGTATTTTTATTTTGTTTAAACAAATTAATTGAAAACTATAAAATTTAAATAATTAAAAACAGTATTAAAACTAAAAGATAATAAATAATTGTAAAGAGAAGCAAATAAGGAGCAGTTTTTTTTTTATTTTTTTAATAAAAGTTGTCGGAGTTGTTAAAAACTATAAAAGTGGAACTAAAAATTATAAAAAGTAAGTAGTAATAAATAATATAAAAAGCGTACAAGATGCAACAAAAATGTTTTTTGGTTTTTTTTTCAAATTTTAAAACTTCTTTTTTAAAGTATTTTAGTCTGCTACCCCATAAAAAATACATTCATGGATTTGTTAATATTATTATTATTTTTTTAATAAAAAAAATATAGATATTGTAATTATTTGAGTGTGTGTGTTCTTTATCTTTGATTTTTTTTTTTTTAATAATTTTTTTTTCCACATCAATTGTCAAAAACAAATAAAACGTTAAAACAAATACATTCATGTGTATATTGGGTGGCAATTAGCAAAAATGATGGAAAGTGGTTATTTAAACAGATACATGTTTAAAATTTAAATTTTTGGACAAAAAAAATGTGTAAATAGTCGAAAAATATTGCAAAAAAAAATCGAATTTTTATTATTGTTTCTTAATTTATGTATTTCAATTGGAACGACAGGAGATAAATTCGTGTGCTAAACATTTTATTTTATACATCCCTCTAAAGCACGCCTTTTGAAAATTATATGATTGAGTCAAAAAGGAGACACAGTTCTACGGATGCTACAAAACAATTACAAAAACAACAATCCTTTTGTTGTTGTTGTACCACATTCTGAACTAATAACAACTTGTTGTTTTTGTAATTGTTTTATAGTTTTCCTATAACTATCTCTCTTTGTTGACTCAATCGTTCAAAAGAACGAACACGACTGATTCAATAACCTTTTTAGAATCGTAGAGGTAAATTTTGTTCTTCGTGTTTCGTGAAAATATTAAGAATTATTCGCTATTACGCTTTTAAATCTTGCAACATTGTTATCTTGAGCAACAATATCCCAGTTCAGTTTAATGCATTGAACACATTGAAGACAGCAGACTACACGACTACACGAAGACAAATACAGCTGGCTGCATTTGTAGTCGTGAGGCAGCTACTGAATTATTTTAAAGACGACAGCTACAAAGCAAACAGCTGATTTACAATTCAGTGGTGTCACTTTATTTTTCTTGGTTTTTACTTTAATAAAAAATAACAGTTCAAAATTTCAAAGTAATTAAGATTTAAACAATTATTTTGAGTAAAAATATATATGTGCTAATAATTTATGTACCTGTTATTATTTATTACAATATGGTTATCAGAAACTTCTCTTAATAAAGTAAAAAAAAAATTGTATTTTTAAGCACTAATTTGATTTACATTTTCTATTATATTAGCAGCACTATTTCCGTTTTGTGGTTGACAAAAATAGAAATTAGCTTAATTCGGCTGGAGCGGCAAAAGTAGTCGAGTGGTCGTGTAGCTGTGCTGTACTCAAAAGAATCGTCTTCATATAAACGTGTGTATTTTATTTTTGACAGATTGCAGTTGGTAGTCTGCTGTCTTCAATGTGTTCAATGCATAATCTGTATAAAATGTTTTCAAAGCTGGTCTTTGATAAATTGGGATTTTGTGTCATTGTCAGAAGAAGATATTAATTAAACTTCCAAAAAACAAAAAAATGCTGTTTTTCCAAAAATGTAATATTGAGCTTGAAGTATATGAATCAGATCACTTATTTTGCTAACTTCTAAATAAGCCAACATAAATCTATTAACCAGAACTCAAAGTAATTCTTAGGAAAAAGCTTAACAAAGATATGAGAGTACACTCAGAGGCCCTTAGGTCAATTGACCATCCTTTGATAAGATTTAAGAGGCCCTAAGCAAAGCTTTAGTTCAGCATATCAAGTTAAGTTCACGAATGAAGCCTAAACTCCTAGTTAAAAATGTTCCCTGGATACGTTACGACACTGTCCCGAGGTATTACCCAGAGCATGCTGATGGTATCTAAGACCTCAAATAAGCAATCTCGTAAGTATCCTAAGGTAGCCCTAATCGAACGATAATATCTTCTGGGATTTTCCTCTGGAGTCCATGACGAAATGTTTCATTAGTCACAGCTCATATATGATTCCGAATCAGCTCTGGAACTGGAATCGCTAGAATTTACGATTTACGCAGCTTCTATGATTTGACCATATTCTTCAACGACACATCTCTAATTTAGTCCAAATAATCATACCAAAACTGTAATCATAGGTGTTATTGAGATGGACAGTCACATAGAAGGTGTGTACCGATTCTTCCTCCTCTTCCAGTAAGTATCCCTGGGTAAGTCTAACAGTATAGGAGTATTGGTTCTTTCCCATGTTAAATAAAGTCTAAAGAAGTTATGGTGATGCTCAAGTAGTTCAGAGAATTAGTAAAAGGTAGGACAATGTTTTAGAATAAGGTTTACAATTTTGCTTAATTTTTTATAAGATCCTGGAAAATTTCGGGAATTTCCTTATGAGTCCTTTAAAGTTTCTGTATTATTAAGATTTGTTCCCAATCGAATGATTCGTTTATAACCATAGATTTTTCCGATACTACTTAGAAACAGAATCGGTTGACTCAGAAGAATTACGAAAGCAACAACAGGCAAATTCGTTCATTTATCAACATTCTGATTTGAAAATGTTCTCTTTCGAAACGAATTACGAATACTTTAGTCAGACTTCTTAAACCGTTTGATACAAGTTTATAC
Organism: Calliphora vomitoria; assembly: GCA_942486065.2. Taxonomy (NCBI): domain Eukaryota; kingdom Metazoa; phylum Arthropoda; class Insecta; order Diptera; family Calliphoridae; genus Calliphora; species Calliphora vomitoria. The sequence goes on from OW818029.2 coordinate 19,323,398, forward strand.
TTTATTGAATAATGATCGACTATTAGACGATATTTAACGGGGTTTTTGCTGTAATATTAAAAAATTCTCGGAAATGAATTGATTTTTTTAAATATTTCCCAAGAATGGAAAGAGTTCAAAAAATTTGAAACCCTTTTCGTAGACGAAGATGCTGTCTGGTATTAGGCAGTCTTTAGCCCCGTTTACATTGTCTCACAAGTAATATGCTCTGTAAAATAGAAGACTACGAATGGGATCGTCTAAACGTAAATGTTTATGAAATTATCTGACAGTGAGAGGTAATACGGATGAAAATTTGACAGTTCTCTTTATGTTGTAAAACTCGTCTTAGCATAGAGCTGACTTAGCAGAGCTACATTTGATGAAGATATTAAGGGGTTTCTTATTACTCTACAGTTTTCTATAGGTAAGAATGGGACAGATGTCTGTAGAAAACTGCCAAAAACTGACTTATCTCGGTTTCGTTTTCCAATTTGAAAAAAATTGAGGTTCGTCAGTATTCGGTAAAATTTGGACAAAAACTTAGATTATGCATTTTTGAATGTGAAATAAAAAAAAATCCGGTTCATAATGAATTGAATAAAAAATGAACCGGTTCATATTGAATTGAATAAAAATTAATCGGTTCATATTGAATCGAGTAAAAATTAAAAGATTCGTATAGGATCCAAAAAAAAGTAACCGGTTCATATTGAATCGAATAAAAAATGAACCGGTTCATATTGAATCGAATAAAAATTAATCAGTTCATATTGAACCGAATAAAAAATTAAAAGATTCGTATAGAATACAAAAAAAAGTAACCGGTTCATATTGAATCGAATAAAAATGTAAAAGATTCGTATATAATCGAATGAAAAATGAGCCATAGAATCAAATAAAAATTAATCGGTTCATATTGACTCGAATAAAAATGTAAAAGATTCGTATAGAATCGAATAAAAATTATTCGCTTTTATATAGAATCAAATGAAAATCAAAACCGTTTTATATCGAATCGAATCAAAATTAATCGATTCATAATGAATCGCATAAAAAATTAAAAGATTCGTATAGAATCGAATAAAAATTAATCGATTCATATTGAATCGCATAAAAAATTAAAAGATTCGTATAGAATCGAATAAAAAATTAACCGGTTCATATTGAATCGAATAAAAAATTAACCGGTTCATATTAAATCGAATAAAAATTAATCAGTTCATATTGAACCGAAAAAAAAATTAAAAGATTCGTATAGAATCCAAAAAAAAGTAACCGGTTCATATTGAATCGAATAAAAATGTAAAAGATTCGTATTGAATCGAATGAAAAATGAGCCATAGAATCAAATAAAAATTAATCGGTTCATATTGAATCGAATAAAAATTGAAAAGATTCGTATTGAATCGAATAAAAATTATTCGCTTTTATATAGAATCGAATGAAAAGCAAAACGGTTTATATCGAATCGAATAAAAATTAATCGATTCATAATGAATCGCATAAAAAATTAAAAGATTCGTATAGAATCGAATAAAAATTAATCGATTCATATTGAATCGCATAAAAAATTAAAAGATTCGTATAGAATCGAATAAAAAATTAACCGGTTCATATTGAATCGAATAAAAAATTAACCGGTTCATATTAAATCGAATAAAAATTAATCGGTTCATATTGAATCGAATAAAAAAATAAAAGATTCGTATAGAATCAAAAAAAAAAGTAACCGGTTCATATTGAATCGAATAAAAATGTAAAAGATTCGTATATAATCGAATGAAAAATGAGCCATAGAATCAAATAAAAATTAATCGGTTCATATTGAATCGAATAAAAATTGAAAAGATTCGTATAGAATCGAATAAAAATTATTCGCTTTTATATAGAATCGAATGAAAATCAAAACCGGTTTATATCGAATGGAATCAAAATTAATCGATTCATAATGAATCGCATAAAAAATTAAAAGATTCGTATAGAATCGAATAAAAATTAATCGATTCATATTGAATCGCATTAAAAATTAAAAGATTCGTATAGAATCGAATAAAAAATTAACCGGTTCATATTGAATCGAATAAAAAATTAACCGGTTCATATTAAATCGAATATAAATTAATCGGTTCATATTGAATCGAATAAAAAAATAAAAGATTCGTATAGAATCAAAAAAAAAGTAACCGGTTCATATTGAATCGAATAAAAATGTAAAAGATTCGTATAGAATCGAATGAAAAATAAGCCATAGAATCAAATAAAAATTAATCGGTTCATATTAAATCGAATAAAAATTGAAAAGATTCGTATAGAATCGAATAAAAATTATTCGCTTTTATATAGAATCGAATGAAAAGCAAACCGGTTTATATCGAATCGAATAAAACTGAATCGATTCATATAAAAACGAAATAGTTCATATAGAATCTCAAAAAAAAACAACCGGTTTATATCGAAACGAACATAAAATGAGCCAGTTCATATAGAAACGATTCACAATATATAGTTATGTTTTAACCTAAAGTTTAACTGACAGTTTTCATACAATATATGTTTAAACCGACAGTTTAACTATAAGTTAACACATAACAAGAATTTGTGTTAATAGGGGTAAGACAAATAGATATTTTAAAGCATCTGTTCAGGTCGAATATACAATATGGAATTGATCAAAACTCCATCATGTAAAGGTTGAAACATGTTGTAAAACTTACAGCATTAATTTAATGTTTCGGTGGGTTTCATATTCGGCCGAAATCTTCCCTGTTACAAATTATAATTCTTCCTTAAAATATTTCAGTTTGGATGCCTGTCGTTCCAATTGTGTTATCAAGAATTTATTAAAGATTTTTCCATAAATGACAATATTAATTTCTTTCTTGTTCAATATTTAAATACAATTTTTATTTATTTATTTTTTTACTAATTGCTTTATTTTGTCAAACTCTCTAGTGAACTGCATGCAATTAGTGTTAGTAGTCTACAAGTACAAAAAGGATCACCAAACTACAATTTTAAAACAACAACAATAATGAGGCATTCATTATGCATGCATACGGCATGCACTTTATTTTCAAAATTATCAAATGATTAATTATAAATACATCTACTTAAAAAATTGGGTTAAACATTAATGAAACAAAAAACAAACAAAAAAAATAAAAATAAAAAAACGGAAAAGTTTTATTATAAATTATAGAAATATAGAAATATACACTGACAGATTGTTTGACTGGGTGAGTGACTGAATTGATACGTGAATGCTAAGTATGTTTAAATGATAAAATGAATATGTTGGATTTAATTTTTATCATTCTTTTTCTTAAATCTTGCAACAAAAATGTGTAAAAATGTGTTTTTTGAAATGGAATTTTTTTTAACATTTATACACAAGTGTCATTGTATTGTTAATAATAAAGGTGGTCAATGAAAACTTACTTGTTATTTTATTATTTTTTTTTTATTAAATTTATTTATTTTTTTTTTTTAGCAGGATGTCATTTAAATGAGCTTTATGAATAAAATACTACTAGAAACAAACTATTTTTGCAATTCCAAAAAAAAAAAAATAATGGTTGTTGTTTAAATAAATGTTGTTGTTTACAATATATAAATATATTTAGAAAAAAAAAAAAATATTGAATTCAAATTCAAAAGCAGATTGTAACGTATTTTCAATTCAAACAAATTGTACAATATGCCTGGCCACGCATTTTATTCTTTAATTATTAATTACTCAATTAATTCAAATCTGTTTTATTTGTTGTTTTAAATACAACAAAAATTACATGTTTTATTTGTTAACAATATTATTTGGTTTATTTCAAAACTAATAGTGAAAACTAAATTCCTGTTAAAGGTCCTGTTTTACAGTTATCCAAAGTATTTATTTACTCAATTCTTTCAAAACAGAGACAGTTAAATACAGAGAAAGAGAGAGAGAGAGAGGATTAAGTAGAACATTAACAAAATTTTAAACTAAAGTGCAAGTATTTTTATTCAACAAAATGGTGGTGGTGGTGGTGGTTTTTGTTTAACAATTTCAATTATTTACCTAAAATTATCCTAATGAAAAACGAAAAAACCAACTAAAACAAATTAAATAAATTATGTATTTAAAAAAAAAAAAAAGAAAAGAAAAACATACAATATTCCCATTATCTTAAAATATATTTAACCCTTAGCCTGTATTTCACATTATATTTTATATTTTTTATTACAAGTTATTTGACCGATTTGTACAAAAAAAGCAGAATTAAAAACTGTTTGGGCAATTTTAAGCCATGAGCACAGGTTAAGGGTTAAATAAGTTAAAATAATTTTAAAATTGATTAAAGGGGAATCTTGTAGAAAAATAATAAAGATTATTTATTATAACTTTTAATAACTAAACTTAATACATTTGTTTAAACCACTAAAATCACAGTATTTTGTTTTTATTTATTTAATTATAATTTAATGTCTGCTAATTGTTTAACACTGTACCGCGTCTATGAAACTTCTGTGTGTGTTTGAAATTATTTGAAAACTTTTTTCAAGTTTTTTTATTTTTATTTTTTTAATTCTATGGAAATCGTATGGGTTTTTTATTGTTTTAAATTAAAATACACAATTTAAATTATAAATTTAAATCTTTAAAATAAAACTAAAACTCAATGGAAATAAATTTAATAATTAAAATCAAAATCTTGTTTCTTGGTTTTTATTATAGTACGATCATATAATCACATGTTTACACAAACTAATTTGTTTAAAAAAAAAAGAAATTATGATTTTTTTGGTTAAATTTAATTTAATAATAATCAATATATGTATGTATCAATACCAATATCTACAACACAGTCACAAGGTATTTTAAAGAATTTAGAAGAAAATAGAAAAATAGTATATAGAGAGTTTATTTAATTTTAAATTATGTAATTGGTTGGTATTTTGTTTATAATAGACACACATTTAAACAATTAATAAGGAATGGTAGGAAGTTGTAACGAAAAATAGAATAAAATTATTATTAAAATTGTTTTTCTTTTTTCAAAACAGAAGAAAATAATAAATAGTATTTTAAAAAGCTATATTTGAGCTGCTGAATTCTTAAACTATTTATTTTTGAAGTTATAGGATTCTGTATAATTCAAAATTCCTGAGTGAAAAATTATTTACAATTTCTAAACGAAATTCATAAATATTTAAAAATAGAAAATATACAGTATTACTGTATTGTTCATTAACAACAAAAAAAACTCAAAATTTGTAATTCTTAATAATTCATAATTGTTTTTAGTTACTGAACAAGCCAAAAATTTACAAACTTAACCCAAGTGGTAGTCAATCTTGCTGAGAAAGGCCACCAAAACTAATTATTCTGAACAAAATCTCCATACAAAATTTAATTTTTTCTTCATTTCCCTAACCCCCAAACAATAAGTGGTATACTTCTCTTATCATCAAAATATATATTTTAAGTCCTGGTTTTACAATGATTTAATTATATTCATTCATCTGATTCTTTAACGAAGTGGCGTAAGTCAGTAACAATTTGAACGAACTAATAGAGTTTAATCACATTATCAGTAAAACTTTTAAATATGACTCATCTGGCGATCTTAGCATTTTTTGGGATTTCGATTTCTTTTGAACGCGGTTTTTGTCTTTAATAACTTATATGTAATTTTGAAGGTTACATATCTGTCATTTATTCTCACTTAGTTATTGAAGATTATAGATTATAGTATTTAAGCAACAAAGTTTTGCCTCGAAAATGGCGAATTTTGTGCTTGAAATTTTGCTCACAGAAGCTTATGATGAAAATGTTCGATCGGTTTCAGCGTGCGAGAGATGGTTTGTTCGGTTCAGAAGCGGTGACTTTGATACGCATGACAAAGATCGCCCAGGCCAGCAAAAAAAAGTTTAAAGGCCAAAAATTGTAGACATTACTCCATGTGGATTATTGTCTAACTGAACAATAACTTGTAAAATCATTGGGAACTGCTCAATCAGCAATTTCAAAACGTTTGTGAGCTGCAGGATTGAAAGACGATTTTGCACGAGCTGCTGGCCAAACCATCACAGGGAACCTGTAACAAACGTAACTGATTCATTTGAAGCGAGAATTGGCCGAAAAACGCCCAGAATATGCGGCCAGACATCAAACCGTAATATTACATCATGGCAACGCTCGGCCACATAGAGCAATACCTGTTAAAACTATTTAGAAAGAAGTGGTTGGGAAGTTTTGGCTCACCCGCCTTATAGTCCAGACCAAGGCGAATTCATATAAGGTGTACTCGTTAGCCCAGCTGATCATCAGCTGTTTCACCCCAACTGTCAAGATTTGTGTTTATGTTGGTGCGCGTCATATATATGTGTGTGTTTGTGTATTTTTGATGCGTCCACTTTCTTCCTATTGTTTTATATTCAATTTCTTCTGTTTCTCCACGCGTTTGTACTCTTCAACGAACATTTTAACATCCTCCACATGAAATAAAGCAATAAATATAAAACTTACACTGGTTTGTTGTTAAATTCCAGTTTAATATTGAATTCGCCGTACTTGTGTTTTTTAACAGATGGGGTGAAAAGCAAAAACAAAATGTATGTTGTTTTTGTATTGTTGTATTTGTTGTAGGGACGAGTACACCTTATATGAATTCGCCTTGGTCCAGACCTTGCTCCTGCATCGATTGATGCAGAACGTTCTCTCTGGGATACGCTTCACTTCAGAACAGAGCAGTTCAAGGTGAATTTATATAGAAGGTGGTGTCGGTGGCGAATTCAGGAAAATACGAGCGAATTCATTAATTTTTTATATACGGAGTTTGACATTCGAAACAATGAGAGAGTTGTTTCGAATGTCAGACTCCATATATAAAAAATGAATGAATTCACTCGTATTTGCCTGAATTCGCCACCGACACCACCTTGTATATAAATTCGCCTTGGAGCAGTTCTTTTAGCGCGGAATCCATATGTTGGCAGAAAATTTGGGAAAATGTCATAGCTAACAATGCCAACAATTTGAATAAATTTATATTGTACTAATATTTCAAAATAAAACCTAAAAATTTAAAAAAAAAAAGTAAATTAATTTTCGATACAACTATTATTTCGCCTTGGAATCACTACGGCTAAAGAAGGTGACCCACAATTTATAGTACCGTGTAACCATACATTAACACTTAAATTGTATTGTTTTGCTATATTTCCATAGATAAATCTATTGATTTTTACCATTTATTTTAAAATTGTCTTAATTTCGATTAAAACTTGACTTACGCCACTTTCGATATAAACATACAAATCAAATAAAATTTTGGTCTTACAAATTTCTTAATTTCTAAGTATTCTCACTATTTACTTTCAAATTGTGTAAAAACCTTTGACATCTCCCAGCAGTTAAGCAAGTAGTCAATGTATCCCTTATAGACAGTAATTGCCCCTAATGTCTGACCACTTGTCTGACTCAAATTTATATATTTTGGGTCATTTGGCATATATGTGCTCTTTGTAGTGAAAAGATACGTCTCAGGTAATCTAGCGTGAGTACAATTGTCACTTAGTGTGTCTAAGTACATAATATAAGTGGCATAGAGTATAGTAACTTTAAATGTTTATTTTGTACTGCACTTTAGAAAGTAATTGTTTTACCAACCAGAAATAATCTATTGGAGAGTTGTTAAAGGAAGGTTTGTTTATAAGCTGTCTATGAGATGTCTTTTTAACTGACAATTTGAGGTCAATAGCTAATGAGGTAACTAACTGCATGTAAATGGTATGTAAATTAATGTGTTGATATCTTTGGACCAGCTATCAGACAGTGTCATTGTAAATGGACATGCACGTGTAAAATAACTAGACACGTAGCTAGTTATGTAACTAGTTGTCACTCTAAACGATAGGTAAAATCAGTTCGGAACTTTCTCCTAGAACTGCTGGGGTATTACTTCAAATTTATTTTTTATTTAATTTAAATTTAAACAAACAATTTAGGAGTTTTTTATAATAGACAACCCTGTAAATATGAGTACCCGAAATAATAATAATATTCAAACACTCAAACTTTTTTTAAAACTTTATTTTTTGAATTGAATCCTAAACAATTTCCTAATTGATTAATATGTTTAAACTATATTCAAACGGCGCACAACAATTAATAAAGTTAAATAAATAAATATGACTGGGGTCACATTATCTTAATACTTTTGTTTGCACCTTGTCATTTGAATTTTATGCCCATGGTTACAAACATAGAGAAAATATACATAGAGCGGAAACTAGAAAAAAAAACTCAAACAAAAGAATTACTCAAAAATGTTACACATACGAGTGTTCTTTTTGTTTTCACATAGTTTTTTGTACTAATACATTCCCACCACTTAGGTTTTTGACAACTGAGTTAGGTCTTTGACGGGAGAGTTTCCGATCTATGTGTATTTATCTATGGTTACAAACTCTAAATTTTAAAAAAGGTATATCTTAACCTTAATATATTCTCAACAAATCACTAATATATCTAGTTTTTATTATAAGATTAGCAACAGCTCAGTTAAAAGAAATTTAAATGTTTATGCAAATTAAACTTAAAGTAATAAAAAAAACCTGCATCAGGGAGGATTATGTTGATTAATTGATTACAATTTTGAAATTTCATAGACAAAATTTCAGTATCGGACATGTTTGCAGTTATTCAGAAGCGAGAGAATATTTGCAAAACTTTTTGAATATTAGAGACCAAAAAGACACTACTCGATCATTTCAGAGTTGCACTATATTCCAGAAATGTTAGCAAAAATGCAATAATCTTATTGACAATAAAACACTGTTTAACATAAAATAACAGACTTAAAAATGCGGGATTTACATTAGATGGCGTATCATTTGAACGCGGTTTTTAATTTTAATACCTTATATGTCATTTTGAAGGGTACATATCTGTCATTTATTCTCACTTATTGAACAATATAGTTTTATTTGGCTTCGAAAATGTCGATTTTTGTACTGTCAAAGCGTCATATGTTTGAAGTTTAGCTTTACTTCTTTGAAAAAATGTGGCGCTGATTGCTCACCAAAGCTTATGGGGAATATGTTCCATCGGTTTCAACTTGCGAGAGATGGTTTGTTCGGTTCAGAAGTAGTAATTTTGAAACGGAAGACAAAGATCGCCAAGGCCAGCCAAAAAAATTATTGAAGACCAAGATTTGGAGGCATTACTCCATGAAGATTGTTGTAAATCATTGGGAGCTACTCAATCACCAATTTCAAAACATTTGCGAGTATCAGGATTCATCCAAAAGCAAGGAAATTAGGTATCATACGAATTGAAGCCGAGAGACCTTGAAGGACGATTTTGCACATCTAAAATGGTGTTTGAAGACTATAAAAGAAAATAATTTTTGCTCCGAATCATTACTTGCGGTGAAAAATTGTATGTGAAGCCCAGCCAATCAAACGAATCGACATCAAAGCCAAAGATCAATAGAGCTAAGGTAATGCTCTGTATTTGGTGGGACCAAACGGGTCCTATCTATTACGAGCTGCTGAAATCTGGACAGACCATCACAGGGAACCTATACCGAACACAACTGATTCGTTTGAAGCGAGCATTGGCCGAAAAACTCGCAAAAGATACGACCAGACATGAAATTGAAATATTCCAACATGCCACAGCTCGGACCCATATGGCTATATCTGTTAAAAACTATTTAGATTGAAGTGGTTGGCAAGTTTTGCCTCACCCACTTTATAGTTCAGACCTTGCCCGTCCGAATACTATTTGTTTCAATCGATACAGAACGATGTCCGAAATTGGCTTGATTTGTTCATGGCCTCAAAAGGTTAGTAGTTCATTTCGCTCGGAATCTATATGTTGTCAGGAAGATGGGAAGAGGTCATGGCCAATACTTAAAATTAATTTATATTGTACAAATGTTTCAAAATAAAAGCTACAAAGTCATACACCCAATAGAATATGACATTTTAAAGAAGTATCAAGTTTTGAATATAACAACTCAAATCCAAGCAACCACTCAAAACAACATTTTTCTGTTCAAAATTAATTGTGTCCTCAATGTGAAGGGCGTGGTGCAGAGCCCCTGAAACATGCGCTAATATTAAGAAACATAATAAAATTATTTTGGAAATTAATAGTACATTAGAAAAATTTCGGTTTTGGTTTTGTAAAGTGAATCTAGACTGTCAAGTTTAGCTGTCCTATGTGTGATAACACCCTTTTGAATGTACACTAACAAATGACATTTTATTTTCGCCGTAATTTAGTTAAGACACAATAATAAAGTGAACGAAGACACAATACAGCATTGCATAGAAACAGGCAGTTTTAAAAGCCAATAGTAATGTTTTCATAAAAAAGTAATTTTAACTATTAGTTAACACATAACTAGACTTCGTGCTAATTGGGGTAAGAAATGTTAATATTTTAATTATCAATAAAAACTTGATTTATTTTAACGCATTTTTATTAATATTTTTACTAGTTTCAGCAGTTCTCATACAACAAATTTGATAATCAATTAATCACACAATCCTGCAGCACCTAATTTCATACTCTTTGAAATGAAAAAAAATATGATATGTAGTTACAAATTCAACAGCATGAAATTGGTGATAGGTTAGTTTCGATCAAAAACCAATGCATATAATTTAAACTAAAAATAAATAAGTTTTCCAAAAATAAACCATAAAAATTAATTATTATTGGAATAATAGTTAAAGATGTCTAGTACAAGAGAAAAATTTTACATTACGACTGTACTTTTTATAACTTTTTTTTTTTTTTGTAAAAAAAAAAACACAATAAACACCAAACGTCAATTATTATTTGTTTTTTATTTTTTAAATATTATTGACATAAACGATTAATTTTTTTCTTTTGAAACATGAACAATAAATTTTTTTTTTTAATATTTTTCAATACGGAATATCAAGTTTCAAGTTACTGGAGAGTAAAAAAAAAAAAAAACAAATTATATAGTTACGACCAATATGTTTGTAAATGCCAATCGTTAAAGAAATATTTATTTATAAAAGTAGGAAAAGAACTCAAATAAAAATTATACTTTAATACGATTTTTTTGGATTTAATTTAGAATTTCTTTTTTTACTCAAACAAATACAAAAACACAAAGCGTGCAACATGAGACAGTAGTAATGAAAAAGTTAGTAATTTATCGATTAAATAGAATTAGAAAAAGATAGGTTTAATTCAATTCAATTTCATGTTTAATTAATATTTAGACACTAAACAAAATTAATACAATTTAAGGTAATTTATAACTGTAAATGTCAATTAATTAATGAAACTTTAAGAGATGAAACTTGTAAATAAAACCTAAATGAAAAAGAGAAAGAGAAAGAAGAACCCAAAAATAGAAAATAAAATAAAAGAAAAGGAAAAGGAAACTAAAAATTAACGTAATAATTGGGTAAATAAATAAATAGGGGACAAAAGGAAAACAAATGAAAAACCGAACGAAAGAAAAATTTTACTTTAATAAGGAAGGAAGTTAAAACAAAATAATAATATCCGGTTCCGTTATTTTCTCATTTTAATATTAATCTGTTTTACTGTTTAACTGTTAGTTTGTTGTTTGTTGTTTGTTGGTGTGTTGAGAGAGGAGAGGAGTTTCTTTGGTGTTATTGTTGTATGTGCTGGTATTTATGTATGTATTTGAGTGTTATTAATTTTATTATTAAAATGGGGATTCTGTTTTATGAGTTAAGAAACGAAATAAATGAAAGAAGAGAGTAAAGAAACTGAAAATATTTCTTTCTTATTACAACGTTTTCTTTTAGGTTTGTTTGTTTGTATTATTGGGTTAAGAAGGCTGACTTGGGTGGGGGTGGTGGTTGGTGGTGAGTTAAAGTTTGAGGTTTAAGGCTCAATTCATGCGTGTCTGTATTTTTCGTTTAGTAATTTGTTTGTTGTGAGTGGGCGGGGGTTAGAAAAATTTAGTTTTTGTGTTTCAAAATGTATCGATTTTGTTTAGAGGTTGTTAATTTGTATTAAGTATTAAAACAAAAACAAAAATCAAAATAAAATTTCATTTCGTTTCGTGTTTTTTTTTTTTCTTTTTTTTTCTTCTCTTAAATGAATTTAAAGTCTTTTTGAAAATGTAAAAACAATTAAAATGTTTAAGGACTTGTTTTTGGTTTTGTATGTAATGACCAGCAAAATAAAATAAAAATATATGAATATATACTTGAAAGAAACTAAAAATTATTTTTATTTTTTATTTTACAAACATTAAAAAATAAGTTTCACTTATTTTTTATATTTTTACTTGTTTAAATTGTTTAAATTGTAATTAGAAATTTCATTTTGATTTGGTGTTTATTTTATTTAGTTCTCTATAACAAAATTAAAACGAAAAATCATAAAAATTAAATTTAAACCAACAGAAAATTAAAAAAATCGTTTTATTTTTTATTTTTGTAACAAACTCAAGTGTTTTCAAAACGATAAATTTGTTTATATTTTATTTAAACGTTGTTGTAGTATTTTTTGTATGAAATTTTTATGATTTTTATTTTGTTTTTGATTGTTTTTTTTTTTTAAATTTTTTTTATTAAATTTTCAGATTCTCACCTTCGACCCTTTTCATTTTTTAATGTGCCCCCATATTTGGCTCTTGTTCCAATCAAGTCTATAATCTCAGGTATACAACTTGCAAATATCGCCTGTTTTCAATTATATGGATGGATGGATCAATAAATTTTTTAAAATTTTAATCAAATTGTTAATTTTTGTTTGTTTTGTTTGTTTTTTAAGGGCGAAGAAATTTTGTTGCAAATTTTTTCATTAATTTGTTTTAATAATTCTAATAAATATACGTATACGTAAATACAAATTGTTAGCTAAAAGTAAATAATCTGTCAAATCTTCCATTCAATTCATAACTTTAATTCGAAAAGCTGCTGTTTCCATGAGACCTAATTTGTAGCGAAGAGAGTGGAATGAAGAAACCTGTCTGAAGAAAGATGCCAATTTTATTTTTTTATTTTTGTAACGAATTTTTGTGTGGAACCTTTTTTTTTCTTTCTTTTTTCGGATAAGGATTTGCGTTTGTTTAAACAGAGATTATTGAAAAGTTTATGAGAAATTATAGAAAATTTTTAATGAAATTATAAGTTAAAAGTATTTTTAATTCAAAATTAATAACAATAATTATAATAATAATGATAAAGATAAGTAATTGTTGTTTTAGTTGTCTGCAAGTACCAGTAAATCGAATATGGTTTTAACAAATTGGGATTTAATGTTTCAATTCATTTAAAACGGGTTGGATTATTATCTATTTCAATTATTCTCTATTTCGCCCGTCATTGCCATTATCGCTTAAGAGCAATCAGGCCGTCCTTTTTTATGTTGCCTACGAGAATTTTTGCGTGTTTCACTCTCGCATTGGTTAATATTTGGCGACGTCTAACTGTACCTCATTACGGTTTCTCAAAGTTGCATAGGCCACATGCATTCGTTTTTATTATAATTTATAACCTATAATTTGACACATGGTGAACTACCAAATAAAACTCAATTTGGAAATTGGTGGAGACATTACTTAGGAGTTTATATCGAGAGTTCCGGCTTCCTGTATGAAGATATAGCTCGATTGGCAGTTCTTGGACGAGGCTCTTCGTAGGCGTAATCTGAAATTTGTGATGGCGATTTGTCTTTGTACTAGGCCAAATAATAATTCTACAATGTACAGTGGGGCAGATTAAAAATTTTTACTTCAGCCGTTTAGAAATGCCAGATTTATTTCCAAAAAAATTTGATTTTGCCCCACTGTGCAGTGGTGACGTGGGCTGTAGAAGTAACTTAAAATCAACAAATAAACATACTTTTATTTTATTTATTTGAAATGTGTATATTAAATTATTTTTTAATTCTATAAGACAAAAATGAAAACCAATGCACATTCATATTATTTTATTCTATGCAATGTGAGTTTTAATATTTTGTCAATTTTACTGATGCTAGATATGGTGAACAAATGTTTCAAGTTTTCTACATCTTCCTATTACACATTATGAGAACATGTTCTAAATTAACCGAGTTTTTAAGAAACGAATTCTTTGAAACTAATTGTTCTAGGCTAGTTCAGGAACAACTTTTTGAAAATATTTTTTTAGAAAAATAAAAGCTGCGTATTTTTTTTAGTAATAGAAATTAAATACGTTTAGTATAGGTATGCATATAATGAATCATTATCGAATTGGGCAAAAGTGTTCGAAATATTTTAAATTATACAACGGACTGTCTTCAGACATATTTTGAAAACAAATCTTTTCACAAAACCTGTTCAATATAATTCTCTATTATTATGCATTCAAATATAAAATTTTCAAACATATGAAAAATAAACTACTAGCTTCCCTAAAATTAGTTTCGGGTGTGCCAATTTCCAACAAAAATCATTGACTAAAGAATTGATTTCTAATACTTTCCAAATAACGTGTGCTAACTCCGCAGCACTTCTTTAGAACCAGTTTTGGAGGTGAAAATTTTTAACAAAAATCATTGGTCGCAACTCTAAACATATGACTTAAAAATAGTTTGATAATATTTTTAAAAATACACAGAGAAAACAGATTCGTGATAGCAACCGAATTTGTTGCCAATCGAATGATTCTACTTTAGTGATCGAATTTTACAGTTGTAGCTGCAATATTTTAGAAGAGGTAACAAAAGTTTGGTTCCTGCAACCGAAATTCTTCATTATCAACTGACTTTCTGTGGATATAACTGAAAAATTCTATATGTGCAACCGAATCATTCGATTGGCAACCAATTCGGTTGCTACTACGAATCTGTTTTCTCTGTGTAGTCATTTATTTTGTAAATTTAAATAGACCTTTTTCATATTGAATAAAAACCGAAACCGGTTTACTTTAAACACACTTTTCGATTAAACCGGAAACCGGTTTTTTTAATTTGCCGGTTCTTTGGACACTCTAGTAGGTATACATATTTTCAGATTTATCACCACAGATTTTTTGGTTCACATCAATTCAATTCATGAAATCTTTAAAATTTAATCATTTAATAATAATATAACAACTTTAATGATATACAAAATTGATGTCATTAAATTTGACCGCAATTGGGTGACATATGTCCCCTTAATTAAAACTTGTATTACGTTTAAATATAAACATTTTGTTATTATATAAAAGACAAAAAAAAAAAACCTGTGTCTCCCAGTTTTGCCCAAAGTCATGCACTATTTTTTATGGGCCCCCAAAGATTTGGGGCCTCGGTGTAATTTTTGAAAAAAAAGTGATAATTTTCTCAGGCTCATATCGAAATTTTGATTTACTTTCTGAGGCAAAGTTGTAGCCCTTGTCATAAAGAAATATAAAATCAAAAAAACTTCCTCATCAAGATGAAATACCTTTTTTCCTATGTTCAGGTCCATAGGTAGCAAACCGTTCAAAATTCAAGGAAACAATCCACTACCAATATGTACCTAAGATCTCAATAAACAACTTTCTAGAACATATGAACTGATTCTTAACACCGTTTAGGTATGTTAATACAAGTTAGTAAGAAAAAACTATTAAATTATTATAAACTAAAGCATACTTTTAGGCAGCTTAAAAATGTTTGCTAAATTTATTTCGAATTTTTCAAAGTTTTTTTGCGATTTTTAACTTAAGATGAAGTTTTTTTGATTGTTCACAATTTTTGTTCTTTATGACAAGGGCTACAACTTTCGTGTTGCACTGTCTTATATATATACGAATTTGCAAAAGCGATTTCAATTTAACGGTCTGTAACGAATGCCTGCAACATTCATCATGTTTATGAACACATCATCCATCAGTAGAAGCTTCTACTTATCAACAATATTGATAGCATGCGGTTATTAGCATTGTCTGGAAGTGTGGCAACAACAAATGTTTAAGCTGCTAACATTAACATCGAAAGTTCTAGAATTCGAACATACGAGTTTTGACCGTTAAGAACAATCTCGAATACTCGGATGAAGATGTAAGTGTGTATAAATAGTGACTGCGGTTGCAGTAGTCAGTGAGTTTATCATAGGCGCTGTTAGAGTTAACATCAACTGTCTTGTACATTATAAAGTGTCTGTGCATTTCTGCGAATTGATAAACGTGTATAAAGACACTGAGTGACTATTTGAACTATTGTTGTTGTACATTTTAAATAAATAAAGAGTTGTTACAAATTTTAAACTACTAAACGACTTTTATTTGCAATCAAAAGTATCCGGTTTATTTAAAGGAAATAAACCAACGTTTTCAAAAGGTGAAAACGTAGCAATATTTTAAAATGCTGTAACAGCATTTGAAAGTCGATTTTACTTTCAGTGTCTTTGAATGTTTTAGAGAAATAAGAAAAATTAATTGCCATTATTCACCACCATGACAATAAGAGCTATTTGCTCTCCAAAACTTAGTTTGGCCAAAATTCGAGTTGGCGTTTTTAGGCTCAGGCATTCTCTGAAAGAAAGCCAAGAGTTGTTCAACCTTTGTCTATTCTACAAGAGTGAAGAATATATGACAATTGCAGTTGTATTCCATGATAGCATTTTATGTGCACAACGAAATAAATTTGTTCTGAATGAAGCCTTTAGAACTGTAAGCAACTATGAAGAATACTGGGAAAAGATTATAAACTTGAGTTTTTTCCATAAAAAATTTTGTTTAACGTTTGTCGTTGCGTTTTATAAAACGGGGCCCATATATTATATTTGAAATGACACGTTCTACGTCAAGATACATAAATACGAGAATGGGTCAAAAATTCCGTGCCTTTTCGAATGAAACACAGGTTTTTAAAAAAATATTTTATTTTTCAATAAATGTAGTATCCTTTGAGCTGGGATTATTTCATCGTTGGAGTCAAATCTATTTCCGCCGATACATTTCTTCAGGTTTGGAAACAAGAAATTGTCACTCGGAACTAAATCCGGAGAATAGGGCGGAGTTTTGCAATGGAAACTGCACATGTGTGTACCCTTTTGTGCACCAGATTGTGAGCAAACGCGTCATTTATCTGGCGGAAAGCTTTCTCATACCAAAGTGATAATTAAAAATTGAAACCACTGAGCTATGTGAGATGCCTATGGCTTCCACAATGTATTACACTTTCAATCTCCGATCGACCAACACCATAGTTGATAGTTGATGATAGTTTTCATTAGTTCATATTTTGGATGTAGAGACCCCAACTGTGCATCCAGAATGTTCGGCATCTTCCGAGCTTATAGGGCCACAACGAAATTCTGTAAACCACTTTTTTACCATTGACATTGATGGTGCAGAGTTCCCATAGTATTTATCAAGTTTAGCCTTGGTTTGAGAGATAGTTTTTTACCGCAAAAAATAATGCTAAATGAGCAGACTCTATTCCAATTTCTCCTCAAGTCAAAAGGTAGTCTGTTATCAATGGCTGTCAAACTGATACTAAATGACGCAGCTGCTTTAAATTTTGACAGTAGTCAACTGACAGATATCTGTTGAGAGGAGCAGTGTTGCCCTTTCAGATATTCAAAAAGTCGCGGACTTATTGACACAGCCTCTATATTTGAAAATAATTTTAAAAAATTCTTTAAAAATAGTTTCATTTGTTATTTAGAATTAATCTAACATTTTTATTTTGGCGATTATTTTAATTCCATTTAGGGACAGCATGGACAAATATATGGCAAACCTGGTACCGTCACAATACACAAATACAATTAGTAAACAATTAACTAAAACATATTCCTAAAATTGTAAATTTGTATAATTTTCAAAAGAAATTCTGAAAATTACAAACAACTATAAAAATGATGAATAAATTTTAAAAATTAATTTAATTTGAAATTTGGTTAAAATTTTTAGAGTTTCTAATAGATATTGCACCAGCACTTGTAGACAACTATGAACATTAAAAAACTTAAATTAAAACTAAAAAATAGTAATAAAATATTTTGTTGTTAACTAAAGGCTTTTTTATATTAAATTGATTTCGTTTTAAACATTTTTTTTTTTTCGTTGTAGGTAAAAGACCAAAGGCTGCGATTTCTTGGGGACATGTGTTTTAATACAAATAAGTATTTCATTAGTTAATACACAGTCTAAATATTAAATAAAGTTTTGTTTTTAAAAATTTAGAGAGATAGAAAAACATGTTTTTTAATTTAAAACAAAGAACAAAAAACAAAAAAACGTGTAAATATGATTGGTATGTGTGTTTTTTTATTATAATTATAACAATAAGAATAATAATTAGAATAATTAGAATATAATTTAAGTTTAACAACTCAAATATATATTTCAGAAACGATTTACGAGAAAAATAAAATGGAAACAGAAACAGAAACCATATGAAAATAATAATTTTTCCATTAAATATGTAAGTATGTATGTATGTATATTTTTAATACAGGGAACTACTTATAAATACAATGACATTTCTAACCTATAAAAAAAAGATTTGATATATATATTTATTTTGAAATAGTTTCTTTTTTTTTTTAAATAATTTTTTTCATTTTCAAACATTTTATATTTGGAAAATTATGCGTGGCTGCGGCATACAGTCTGTGTGTGCAAGCAAACAAAACTTAACGTGGCAAGAATTTTGAAACGACATGGTTTTTTTTTTTTAAATAAGTTTTACTCAAAAAATAGGTGAATTTTTATTTAACCAAAAATTGCCAAAGATTTATTGTAATTACAATATATATTTAAGTATATTTCAATAGAAAGTATAAACTAAAAATCAAATGTTAGACAAAAATTAATGAAACAGAATTAATTAATTAATTTATTAATTAAGCTAGTTGTTATTGATTGAATGATTTAATTGTTATTTTATCATAAAATAAACAAACGAACAAAAAAATAAAAAAATTAACAAAAATAAAATACAAAACAAAACAAACAAACGAACGAACGAGAACGAACGATTTGTGTTAAAATTATTTGAATTTTTCAACAAAAACGCAACTACAGCATGAATTTTATTTATTAATTAATAACAAAACAAAATAATTATAATAAACAACATGTAAAGGAATCTTGGGTTAAGTCAAACACTGTTTATTTTTTAAATT